>BSBM01000316.1:12652500-13985625 GCA_027924585.1 Larix kaempferi | reverse complement strand
TAAGAGATATTTCATTAATGATAGCATAACATACATCTCACACACATAGTTTATCATACATTATATTGCCTCTAGGTGGTCTAACCACCTAATGGTTAACATCATTATTTATTATTACATTGGTCATGTAATAACATATAAAGTGACATAATTTCTAATTTCTTAGTATAACACTAAATAACACTATTTTTACCCCACCTTAATACAAATCTCCATAACTTTACAACTCATGATTCTTTTCATAATTTTCAAAAATTGTTGATGTGAAGACTGCATATGGGTTTCCCATCCATGTGTTTATTTGGTGAACTGTCAGTAGAATTCACTTGAGTACATGATGTATCTTCAACTCCATAACCATTGCATCTCCTCATCTACTCCATAATCCATTAGTGGTGCTCCATCAGGTTGTCTTCAGCCTCATTTTTGTTTTGAAGTTAGAGGATACCTAGAAAACCTTCCATATTGCGCAACTTGATGCTTGGACATTGACCTCAAGGAAACCAATCAACAATACACATATCTTTCTTCTTTGTTCCATTTTTTTTCCCTTTTATTTAAAAAAATACTTTCCCTTGTTTTCCCTTTTCTTCTCAAATTGTTTTTAGTAGGTTGTATAATTGGAAATGTCTTCAATGGGTTCCCCGAATAAACTTGGGAAGATATTGTTAGGCAAAGTCAGGAATCTTGGACATCTATGTCTCTTATGTCATTGTTAGGCTTCTGGTGGGTATCTCGGCTCTCTACTTGGTTATAGGATGTTATTGATAAACATTTCCTCAGTTATGTATAGGGACATCTCCTTTGTGCCCTTGCTAAAAGCATACATTGATGTCTAAGATTGAAGAAATTCACCATAAAAATTGGCCACTATTACTATCATGGGTTTCTCTTACTATCTTAATGCTCATTTGATGTTTTCACGTGAGTTTATTCTACGTAGTTTGTCTAGTTGTGGGTTTCTTTCTTCTGTTGTCACATACATGCGTTTGGGTATGTTATTGAGGGTGTTATTGGGATGTGTGTTCTCTTCTATATCTTGTGGCTACCAAATATCGAGCTACTCTTTTTCTATCTTTGAATTTGTTTAAGCTAACCATCGACCAATATTTTGGCTTTTTCTTTCGTTTTTGGTAATTAGGGGAATCAACAACTGGGGCTGGGCTCGTACTCGCGTGACGCGTGTTTGATTCTGTTCCGATCCACTACCACTATACCCCTAGGTGTACCAACGCTTCCCCACACACGACACGTAGGGCCAGCTGAGGTTTGAACCCGCAAGGTCACAAGGAGTGCCTTAAAGTGCACCCTATTGCCAACTTGTCTATAACCTGGGGGCCAATATTTTGGCTTTTGAAAAACACTTAAATTTTGTTTTTCTGAATTCTCAACTTTAGAAACTTTTAAAAGTATTTGTTTATTTGACCTTTTAAAAAGTTGCTTGTCCTTTCAACTTTAATTCCCAAATATCTTCGATTTGCAAAATCATGTCATGCTTCTTCATCATTTCTTTGCTAACTAGGACATCTTTTCTTTGATCTCTATGTTGTTAGAATCCTTCTTTGATTCTTGTACATGCTTAAGATTGATATTGTTATGATGCCTTGTTAACGAAATAGGATGGAAGAAGGTGGAGAGAGAAAATATAAGACATATTATTGATTAATGATAGTGCAATGTTACATCTCATACATACAAAATTCATCATACATAAGTTATACTTATATAGCATCCTTAAGAGATTAGGTGGTTTAAGCACCTAACCTTTAGCATTAATATTTAATATTATGTTGGTCACATAATAACTTATAAAGTGATATAAGGTCTCCTAATAACACTTTATTGCGTGTTACCTCTCCAAAAAATCGCAGAAGAGGATGCCAAACAAAAGCAAGCTAAGGAAGAAGAGCTTCAAGAGAAATTCGAAGACAAAGAAACTTTATAAGCGGTTAGACAATGAAAATCTCTAAAAGTAGTAAGAGCTTGAGGAAAAATTGAGGTGGAAGCAAGTGTGGGAGAAATTTCATATGGACAAAGAAGTAGAAAGTTCCATCAAGTATAACTACATCGAAAAGGCATGGAGTGAGCCAATTAGAAAAGAAAGAAGGTGAAGACAAAGTTGATGCTAAGCTGATATGACAAGATGTAGAGAAGAAAACAAGAGTGGATGATTGGAAGAAAACAAAGCAAGCATCTCCTCTACCATTCATCACTTTATGGATTTAATTGGTGTGCAATCTCGTGGAAGGTGATTTAATTCACAAAAGAGAGCAAAGCTAAAGAGTTGCATTGGGTCCTTGAAAGAAAAGAGATTGGGTTCAAGTGGAGTTTATTGAAGACATGTAGGACAATGTCTTGCTCCAACGAATCAAACTTGAGCCCTTTTAGAGGTTTGTGATGAAACGTAGACAAAGGATTATTCTATCTTGAAATAAATTGCACTAGAAGTAGGATCAATCAATTTTGCCTAAGCCCTCCAACTAAAGAAAGTGGGCCATTATATGTTTGAGGCGCTTATATTAAAACAAAACCAAAGTTAGAATAAGGACTAAGAGCCCACTAGTAGAAGATTGAACATGCAACATATACCTTCCTTCTTGCATGTTTCATCAACATGGGAGGATCTCCAGAACCCCTCAGTGTCACCCTATAGGTTATTTAAACTTTGTTTTAGCTCCCTCTTGCAAAAGGAGTCTTTATTGAACAATACGTGAAGCGAGAGTAGCAATGGGAGAGAGACATAGAGAATAAAATGAATTCTTTTATGGTGAAGACCTCAATGGCGGTAGGGCATGTTGATATTCCTCGAACTACATTCAAGATGGATGTCCGAGTCATGATAAGCATGCTAAATTGACTGGGACATGAAAAAGACGACGTGGCTAATTTCGAATGTAGGACACTTATCAAGAGCATCATGAGGGGACATACTCTTACTCAGTTTGAGAAAATCATTGTGAAACTCCAAATCAACTTGGCGATTTAAAGCACAATGCTTTTGGGAAGTTGTACATGTACAATTACTTTTCTTGCCACCCACATTTCCTTGTTTTCCTTGGGTTGTACATGGAATTTAGAGGGATGAGAGGAAAAACATTTTGGGTTTCTACTCACACTGTTGATATGGGAATTATGAAGACAATTTTCTTTTGGCTGAAGAAATGGTGGGGTACATGTGAACTTGCATTAGAGGTAAGGATAAACCTTGGTACATGCAACAAGCACAAGATTTTTTGAAATCCTTTGGAGATTATTTCTTCACACCCAAAGGTCTAGTACAACTTTGTCGCTATGATATAACCCCAATAGCGTGTCCAAATTATTGTTGAGATGATGGAGTGAAAGCTCCACTTTGAGAACCTGAGTGTTGCAAGAAGCTTGTGTAAGAAAATAGAATGCAAGGTGGGGATAGAAAATAGAAGAGATATTTTATTAATGATAGCGCAATTTTTGATCTCACATGCATATAGTTTATCATACATTAGTGCCCCTAGGTGGTTTGACCATCTAATGGTGAACATCATTATTTAATATTACATTGGTCACATAGTAACATATAAAGTGACATAATTACTAATTTCTCATTATAACACTTGATTGGCTATTACATTTTCCCTTTAACACTAAATAACACTATTTTTACCCCATCTCGATACAAATCTCCATAATAGTGCTCCGATTATTACTCCATAATTACTAATTGATTAATGATAGTGCAATGTTACATCTCACACATACATAGTTCATCATACATAAGTTAGGTGGTAGCATTAATATTTAATATTATGTTGGTCACATAATAACATATAAAGTGATATAAGTACCATGGTCTCCTAATTACACTTTATTGAGTGTGACCTCTCCAACAACTCATAGAATAGGATGCCAAACAAATGCAAGCTGAGGAAGAAGAGCTTCAAAAGAAATTTGTTGACAAAGAAACTTTAGAATAGGCCGAACAACGAAAATCTCTAGAAGTAGTAAGAGCTTGAGTAAAAGTTGAGGTGGAAGCGACATTGGGATGAAGTTTAGAAGGACAAAGAAGTAGAAAAGTTCCACCAAGAATAACTCCATCGAAAAGACATGGAGGAAGCCAATTAGAAAAGAAAGAAGGTGAATACAAAGTTGATGCTGAGCTGATATGACGAGATGTAGAGATGAAAACAACATGAGAATGGCTTGGATATGAGGCCAAACAAAGAGTGGATGAATGGAAGAAGAAAACAAAGCAAGCATCTCCTCTAGCATTCATCACTTCATTGATTTAATTGGTGTGCAAACTTGTGGAATGTGATTTAATTCACAAAAGAAAGCAAAGCTATAGAGTTGCATTGGGTCCTTTAAAGAAAAGAGATTGGGTTCAGGTGGAGTTTATTGAAGACATGTAGGACAATGTCTTGCTCCAACGACTCAAACTTGAGCCCTTTTAGAGGTTTGAGATGAAATGTAGACAAAATATTATTCTATCTTGAAACAAATTGCACTAGAAGTAGGATCAATCAATTTTGCCTAAGCCCGCAACTAAAGAAAGTGGGCCATTATATGTTTGAGGCACTTATAGTAAAACAAAAGCAAAGTGAAGGAATAAGAGCCCACCAATGGAAGATTGGACATGTAGCATATGCCTTCCTTCTTGCATCGGAACAAGCAAAAAAAGGGCCATAGGTGATCCAAATGCATTGGCACAATCAACGCGATCACAACATCATTTGCATCTAGCTGAAGCCACATACACAGTGAGTAGTCTATGGCATGATGAATGCTTAAGTAGATCAAAGAAGAATAGAAATGAATTCACAAATCACTCATGCTTATTGATGCTATAAATTGGGCAGTAACTCAATTTTGAATTTTTAACAATGACATAAATTTGTTCAATGATATATGAACAACATGAAGCTTACAACTCTTAATCCACTACTAACCATCTACAACAACCACCAACTACTAACCACCATTAGGTTTAGGGTGGCGTATAAATAATCTATCAGCGGAAGATGAAATGATTCATTTCTTGTTTGTTCATATCCTAAATTACAGAAGTGCACAAATACAAACAAATGAAGAAATAAATAAGAAGACTAAATGTTCTGAATGTTGGGCTATTGTGCACAATTCTTCAGTGAGCTGTCCATCCACTCTACACACTTGTGTTGAGTTGCAATAGTGTCTACAACGAAGGTGTGTGGACCTAGATATTGTAATGATGTATAAGCATGGTTGAACTTTGGAAGTACGTGTCTCTGTTGTGGTGTTTTAATTATACACAATTGAATATGAGCACGTTTGTGACAAAATGCCAAATTGTCAATTTAATCTGCACTGAAGTTGATCTTTGCAATGGGATCATGTGACGATGACTCCACACAAATGTGCACCTTTGATGCAACGGCCAAAGCTACGTACCCATACTTAGACAACTCTTTTGGATGAATTTCTTTATAGTGCCACTTTTGCAGTCATGGACTTAGTTGTTCTGTGACTTTTTTCAAGATCAAACATTCTAGCAACTGTGCTGCCAGTTGGGGAACGTAACTTGAATTTGTTCCAAGGTTTTATATTTATTGGCTTGGGGTGATTCTCCTTTCACCTCGGCTTTACTCCCTACTGTATTGCTCACTATTTGCATTATGGCACTGTATATGCTTCCAATTCCAATTATCCATGCTATTTCCCAGTTGTCTTTGTCACTTTTGTGGATTTAGTTTCCAACAATTATCCTTATCTATCCTCTATGCAAGTAGTGGTTGCAGAAGGACATGCTCTTCTTCGGCATGTTTTGTCCCCATTAGGTGATTTGGACTCTGTTTTCTATTGCATGGTCCCACAACCTCTCCCTAACTGGTAATAGTGCCAGTAATGTTAATGGGATTTCTCTAACTATTCTTAGGCTTTCAATAGCCGTCTTCCGGAATGCGAATGTTAGACACCTCGAGCTCCTTTTGAATTGGCATGATCAACTTGCTAATGAAATTTGTAAATAACTTTGCTTCTTTATTCATCATTCTGCACCAAATTATATAGTGGTTTAACTCTGATATATAATTCATCCGTTGTGTAGTTGGACTTATGCTGTAGGAATTGCCATTGATGTTTCGTCCAATAGTTGATAGGATAGAATTTATCTTGATAGAGAGTTTGTAATTGTTCCATGTCATCGCTTGGGTGGTGTCGAGTGTCTCTTTGCGCTCACACAAATTCTTCCACCATAGCAAAGCTTCTGTACACATGTACAACTTTGTGAAGGCAATCTTGTCTTCTTTGTATTGTTGCACTTAGTGGGAATCTTTCTACCCAACCAATTGTTAAGTCACGAGGACTCCATTTTACCATCATATGGTGAAAGTCCACTTTGGCTTCAACTTTTTGAGAGAAATGAGATTTGACGACAAACTTCTTTCGCTACCACTTGATTTTGGGTCTTCAGAAGACTTTTGGTGGACAACAGTCTCTAGCTCTACAATAGAGGATGCTAGCGTCTTAAAAAATGAGCAACATTGATCACTGGTCTATCCATGTTCTCGACCTTGCTATTTTGATTGGCAAATCCTATGTTGAGCAGTTCCATGCGATTCTACAAATCTTTTTCCAATTCTTTGTTTGTCAAAGAGTGAGTCTTTACCAAAGATGCTTGAGCACATAGCAGGATCGAGAGCATTAGGAGCTCCATTTCCCAAAAAACCCAGGAGCAAAGCATCCTTAGAGCATATTTTTATATATTACAATGCATGTCTTAAAAAACGTGTAGAATACCAAATTAGTTGCAAAAAATATGAAAACATGCATTTTTGTGCTACTTGTAAGTGATGCTACGTTGTTATGAAGTTAGAAATGTCATGCATAGTAGATTAAGGATAAAACATTTGGTCATCAACCATCTACCAGTTACAAACTTGTAAATTTTAAACTATACAATAGGAAGTAGACCATGAATTTATGGAATGGAATAGGCTATCCACCCACATGACCAAAGGATTATGTATACAAAATAAGTCATCTACATAAGCTATAATTTAAATGAAGTCTGAAGATTGAAACACTAAATTCAGCTGAAGTCTATATCAAATAAAGCAGTGAATAAAGATAATTCCTTTCTTCCTCATGGCACCCCATGTGTGTATCCTAAGTCACGGGGCCTACTTGCGAGCTCCACATTATAAAAAACACACAGAAAAAAGGCTGCCTTTTCTTCATTGCATTGGAGTGTCTACGGAGCTGGGGGTGAGGGGCTGGGGTGTGTCCCTGAAGCAGAAGTTTCTGGTATCTCTGGTGTTTGCCATGAACCATGTATAAACTCCAACATCTACTTATAAAATGATGCTCTGATACCAATTTGATCCAAACTTGCACTATTGGAACTAACACAATAAAAAATAAATGTGAGGAGTTCCAACTTATTCACACAGTGACTAGTCTATGGCACGACAATTTTTTTAGCAAATTGGATAGGAACAAAAAAGAATTCACAACTCAATCAATGCATCAATTGGCATAATAAATGGGGCAGCAAGTCAACTCTGAATATTCATTAATGAAGTAAATCTGTACATCAAGATATGGACAACATGAAGCTTAAAAGAACTCTCTATCCACCACTAACCATCTGTATAACAACCACTAACCACCAAGCTGTTTACAATCTTAGGGTGGTGTATATTAATCTATCAAAGAAAGATGAAAAGATCCGTTTCCTGTTTAGCCACATCCTAAATTACACAATTGTACAAATTCGTGAAAATGAAGAAACAGAAAAGAAAATGACAAATCATGATTGTTGAGATTTTGTGTGACTGCTTGCTGCAATGTCCATCCATGCCAGTGTGCCTGCACTGAGTTCGAATTGTGCATCTACAACGAAGGTGCACCAAGATAGTGTAATCATGTGTAAGTGTGGCCGAACTTTGGAACTACATGACTGGGTCACAGCACTAAAGCTGCGTGGCTGAAATATGAGCAAGTTCATGACAGCTCTGAATACTAAATAGTTGCTCTGATCTGCGTTGAAGTTGATCACTGCAATGTGCATGTTGCACCGGTGATTCTGTTCAAATATGCACCTTTAATATGACCAAATCTGTGCAACCATACCTAGATAACTTTTTTAGGGTGAGCTCTTTAGTGTGGCTCCTTTAATCATGGATTTGGTCAATCTTTGACTCCTTCAGGGATCAACTGGGTTGAGATGATTGTATTTTGGATAGCAGAAATTCAATTCAATGTGTTGGGGTCTATTTGATAAAGGCTAAAGCTGACAAATCTGTCGCATATCTCTGATGAGAGAAGGCAGAATTACGGTTGAAGAAACAGAGCAAAGAACAGAAGATAGAAGTTGAGTGAGATATTCTGAAGCCTAGCAGCACCAGATAATATCTGAGATTCTGTAGGGACAAATCAGAACATTCGAAGCACAGAATGTGGAGCTCCAAGCACAATATGTTCATCTGCAGAAGTACCAGGTCGACATGTGGACACATATCCTGTGGCTCCATTAACTGTTCGATGAGGCAGTACCTTCATCAAAACTGTCAGCTTCCGGGTCTTTGATCCACAAGTTGCACCAACCAAATAAATTGTATCTAGTTTTTTGTAACCGAAATTTTTTGTGCGGTTTTTTATGTAGGGATCTGTGGTCCTGAAAATTTGTTCCCTACCATGAAATAGACAACATACATAATATATGTGATACATTTCTAGAAAAAGCATACTAAGAAAAAGAAAAAGAAAATGTATGATTTGTTTTTAGGATGTAACCTGAAACACTTCAGTGCCCATGAAACCACTGGGCGATAAAACCACTGGGTTTTGGGGGTTGAATAATGTTGACCATACAATAAGCCTTAAATCATGCATCAGATATGTTTAGCTTTTTAACCCAGTCCACCTGACTTAGTCCTCAAGTTATTGGAATCGACGCTATAAAAAGGTGGCATACTTCTTTGTATCAAATTAGAGCAAAATGAAATATGTTCTGATTTGGGTTACTACTACTCGTGTCTACTTGTGCCTCTGTGGATGTTCCTTTCTGATTGAGCATTGCTTATGGTTTAGTGGTTAATTCTATATAATTTCTGATTCTGTTTAAGTCTAAGTATTTGCAATTTATGCTGATATTTCTGATTTTTCCACCTAGTCTCTGCTTGGGCTACTGAAGCCCAACACTCTTCACCACTACTTCCATTCTTACATTCCTTTCAAGGATGGCCTTATCTGCACTTCAGGAAATATGAGATGCAGTTACCTCCTTAGCTTGAGAGTCCCACAAAGTCAGTCAGGTAGGGCAAGCTTCAGAATACCTAACCAGTGGTTGACAGGAATTTTATCAACATCTCTTTAAGAGTTTTGTCCTCCTCGTAAGTGCAGATCAAATTTAAGTTGAAATCGGCCCATTTGGCATGCAAGGCTCCATTGACATTCAAAGAATTTCTTGTCCCATAAGATGACTTTAAAAGTGATTTCAATTTTAGTTCTTGAGAGCTGCAATCTGTTAGATGGCAATGTTTTAATGCATAGCTCAAAGCCACTTTTAGAAGGAGCAAGTGTGTAGTCCATTATCAGTCTGTAAATATATATAATATTGGGAAATTTGATATTTGGGTTGGAATTATATCCTTATTCCTCGGAAATGTACTTCTTAGTGAAATTTTTTCATAGTTAATAAGTAAATATTACTTTTTCAACATGTTTTCTCACATAATTTACATGTCCAGCTAGAAATATGAGTTGTCTTACATTCTGTCATTGTTTTTATACAGCTGCCACCATTGCTGGCAAAGATACGATTATCTTGGAAACGCTGTGCAACACATGCATATATAAGTCGCTTCATTGATTTTCATGAACAGGTGAAGCGCAACCCCCTGTGGGCTGCAGCCTATGGAAACTCTACACATTTGTATGGAGCAAAGGCTTATAATTCAAATGGCCCTTTAGCTCATGCAGATGCAAAGTTTGGAAATAACTCAGGGACAGAATTGATGGGAACATCTGTAAGCAATACTCATGGGATGAGCACTGGAGTCAATAGATTAGCTGTTGATTCAATAAAAGAAATGACACTTTCTTCAGCAGCAATGGCTCCTGCAGATGTACAGGTTACTGTGGGTATGTCATCTAGTCCATACATAGATGCACAGGGGAAAAATACATCTTCACAACAGCAAATTCAGACAGTGCAGGAGCAAACTACATCATCTTTGCAGGTAATTGGGAAGTTCATTTCCTGTCAATGGGCTTAATGTGCTATTAAAGTGTTGAATTCTCAGTGAAGCAGTGTTGACACCTTTTAATATTGGAACTGCAGTAAATCTATGTATTAAGGGTATCTAAGCTTTTGAGAATCAGGATTGTTTATATACAATCTTAACTTAGCTAATTGTGTCACAACACAATCTGAAATATTTATGGAAAGACAGTTACAGTAAAATTATATCCAAAGAACCCAGTTTGAATTCCCAACCTAATGCACCAAGAATATATTTGAGAAAAACAGTGCCATTAATTAAGCTTTACAAATTATCTTTGTAAAATAAATTGTTTTCTTTGTGCAGATTGGATCACCTTTGGGGCTTGCAATTTCCCAGTCAGCAGCAGTTTCTGCCATTACAGTTACCACAGCAGGAGATAATATACGTATGCCATCTGCTATGGCTTTTGGTGGTAGTTCTGTGCCAATCAATAGTTTATCAATTGGCACAGGAAGTGTCCCAACAACTGGAAGTGTTCCAAATGTGGCTTCTGTTCAGGGGCAGTTCCTGCATTCAGTCATCCAGCACCCTAGCTTTCCTATTTCTTTTTCACCAGGACAAGTTGCACCAAGCACTGGGCATGTCCCAACACAACAGGTACGTAAACAACTGGCTGTTCAGATAGTTGGTTTGAAAAATGCTGAATTATAGAGTGAAAAATGAATAGGCTTATGGAGTTGGAAAAGATACATAGAATAACCGTACTTATTCTTACATATTCTCTCTGTCTTCCAGGCAGCACAATATTTCAACAATACTTTCTATAACCCTCAATTGATGCAGCAACCGTCTAATTCACAGCAACCTCAACAGGCATCTAGTTTGACTTCAGGGACAAGTGATAATCAAAAGCAACAATATCAACATTTTCCAAGTGTTTGCAGTTTTGCTTCTTTAACATCACCTCAGCAGATCTCATGGCCACCATTTTATAACAATCAAACCCTTCTTGCGAGTGCACCACAGCAACAACAGCAATTGAATGGAATGGAAAATACAGCAACAGAAGCTGTTTCAGCAAATGAAATGAAGACGTCAACAACTCAGAGAAAAATCTACAGCAAAAGCCTTTCTTCTGTGCAGGTTCCGACTGTAAATTCATCTTCATCTCTACTTGCCACTGGCATGCCTGCATTGCCCATTCGTCCTCAAGATCTTAACCTAATGACAGCTTTTGGGGGAAAACAAGATGGGACTATGCAACAAAAGACAGAAATGCATGCACAATCTCATCATCACTCAATGTCACAATTACAGCAGCAGCAACAACAAAACCATATTGTGATTCCTTCTTTGCAAATGAGCTTGAAGGATGTTGACTCTCATATGTCCCCATCGTCATCTGCTAATAGAGGGCCAACTAGTGCCAATGTGATGGGACTACCAGCTGGGGCATCAGTCATGGCTCCCCAAGGGCACACATCTTTCCATAGTATAGGCAGCCAACATCAGTTATCTTTTCATGATCAATCAGCTTCTGGGCAGCCTCATCAACTATTCATGGCTACTAGTCAGCAGCAACAACAGCCGAGATTAGTTTCAAGAGGCCTTGAAGATGGCAGGGCAAACACCAATGAAGGAAGCTGCAATAAAGGTGGACGCTTAGATGACATGAAAGTATCAGCTAAACATCAACTCTATCAACCATACTGGGAAGCACCAACGTACATTCAAGGCTCTCCAACAAATGGTACTTTTAGCTTAACACGCAATTGTAGTTCACCTCGAAATCTAATGGTCCCAAGTACTGATGATGGAAGTTCCATTTCTTATGCTAATATATCCATCCCTGTCCAACAACCTAGCCAGAGTTCCAAGAAGATGGCTCGATCTAAGGCTGCTTCAAGTTCTATTGTATCTTCAGCCCAAGCAGAATCGTCTGTGATTACCTTTGTAGATAGATCACCCCATGCAACCAACTTTAATGTTCCCCATGGGCAGGCTGTGTCTTTCCCAGGACAAGTCTTAGATGCTTCTAATCAGTATAGAAGGCAGGGGAATTCTCAGCAGTCTGCTCAAATGAAAGTTGCAGGACCACCATTATCTACCACATCAGGAACTTCAACAATGCTGGCAGCCATGGCAAGAAATCAGGGACAATTGCCAAAGACTGAACACTCTGCATTGGATACAGTTCCAATCTCTTCAAGGGCCTCTCCTGCTCCATCCATCACTGGTTTTTCTAGTAGTATTCTATCTCATCCACCAGCTTCCAAATCGGGGGTTGCTACTTTGTCCAAAATTTCCTCTGCAAAAGATTCTTACTCCCACCAACAAAAAGCTTCATCGGTAGCTGCCCCAGAAAAAAAGACTTTACCTGCCATCGTACCAAATATGGCATCAATCTTGGGCCCCAGTCCTTTGTCTCAAAATCCGTCATCGATATCTATCACAGGACAGAAGAAGCCGCACCATAAGCAACAGCGAAAACAGCAATTGTTGCAGCCCTTACCCCAGCAGTCTGCCCAGTCAATGGGCTCTACACAACAGCGGCAGCAACAGCAACAGCAACAGCAACAGCAACAGCCTGTGGCACCTCAGCATTACAATTTTCAGCCGTTTCCTAACCAAAAACAAGCACACCAAGTAGAAAGACATCCATCGGCACAAACAGCACCTCAAAATCAAAAGCTTGGGGATATACAACAGCAACAGATCAAACATATTCAGGATCAAGAACTCCAGATTCAACAGTCACTCCTTAGACAGCAAAGTCCACAATCTGGGCAGGCATCATCTCAAAATCAGCAGTTTGAAAATATGCAACAGAAGAATGTCATACATCTACAACAGCATCAAACATTTTCAACACCTTTTAGCATTGTAATGAACGGGAGTCTACCTTCAACTTTAACCTTAGGTACCAATGCAGGAAGTTCTCCTCGAAGTATAGTTTCTGATGGAACTGTGATATCTCAGAGCAGCATTTTAAGGCCTTCCACACCTGCTAATTTTACATCAAGCACTAGTGTGCCATCCACTACTTCTCAAGGGATTGGTGCTTCTGGGTCTGTCCTTCAAAATAGTGAGTATGGGTCAACCAGGAACAGCCCTTTAAATCGGCAGTAGATCCATCCATTTTGAAAACAGGTTCATAATCATTGTCAAAATCTGCCACATTTGGAAATGTTAATGATGAGAAGTGAATTACAAGTAACTGGGGTATTGGTTATGTGGTAGGCTGTTTAACTACAATGCTAACATCAAAGGACAGACACAGTTTTGAATTGAGGGGATTCTCTCCTGCAAGTTGCATCAGATGCCTCTAGCCAGGCTATTACTGGTGTTTTATTTCTGCCAGAAAGTGTCTTGTGAGAGTCCTCAGGATGCTGTTATCCTTTTAGCAACATTCTTCAAGAGTCCCTCCATTGATTGCAAACGGAGGGCAATGTGTCAAGAGACAGAATGTTATTGCGGGGGAAAACTATAAAAGGTCTTATTCTCTAATTCATACTAATGTGCCTATTTAAGCTACAGCTTAGTAGCTGCTTGCTTGTATTGTGCCATGCAAATTTTTAACAAATTCTCCAAATGAATGCAACAATGGAGTTGATGCCCAGTTTGTTTAAGGATCTGTGCTGATGGTATATAAGCTATGCCTTTGTCTAGTGGCCTGCTAATCTTTTGCGGAACAGTGGGTCTGACTTGTCCAGCCTGTGACCATGAAAAATGAGCACATTCGTCACACATACTCTGTTTGGGGCATTCTGCCAGTTATAAAAGATGTGTTTTTGCATGCATTGTAAAATGATCTAAACTTGAAAACTAAACAGAATGATCATGAGATATTTTCTCTTCCCTTCCAACAGGTAGTATTCAAAGATCATACTATTCTGAGTGGCTGCAGTGCTACCCATCCAATTAGGCATGCAAACAGAGGTTGGGTTATAATACTTGATAAACATGGAAAGCAGGCTCATCTGAGGCATCAGGCATGGTTGTTAGGAGATTATTTTCTGCTAGTGACATCTTCTGGCTCCCATGATATATATATATATGTGTTATCTTGTAAGTTCTTTCTGCAGACCGAATTGATTTTTTTTATGCTCCTCTATACATGGCATGCCTATTGGATTGTTCCATTTCAAGAACCAGATAAGAACCAGATTGTGTTCGGCAATATTTTTCCCACTGCAAAAGGATTCTATGCTAACAATACCATGTTTGTACCAAGAAATCCATGTGCAAAACTTGGACCAATATGGGTATTTTCCAATGGCATTTTCCTTTTTGTCATGTTTAAAAAGTGAAGTTTATAGCTTTACAATTGGGATTGGATATTGTGCAGGATACTGCAAAACATCTCTGGTCAATTCTCTCCGGGTGAAAAGGAGTGTTATGTGATATTCCTTGATGTAATTCGACATTTTGACATCCATGAATGGACCTGTAGACAAGACAACTTTAGAATGTAACTAGGAACAAGCTTATTTCCCACCCATCTTCTATCCTTTTGTTTTCTAGTTCATATTTATTCTTTTTCTCTACTCTGAAATTTCTTTAGACTCCCAGCAGACAAAACTTCAAAATGTTTACAATCTTCTGTAGAGCAATTGACTATATGTTTCTGATTATGTGCTTATTTTCCTTGCATTCAACCAGAGCATGATTCTCCTAATGAACATGTCAATCTGTTGCAAAATTTGTACATGTTCTAACATTCATAAACCATACCATCAGTTTGAAGAACACTAAAGCTAGTTTGTTTTTTTTGATTGTCCATTGCCTAGTCCTTGTATTCTGCCTTGTTCACCTAGACTTTTGGCATATCCCTCACAGTCAGTGGACATTTTTTACATGGTACTGGAATATGGGATCTAACCTATAGTTCAGAAAGTCCCTGAAATAAACTGAATCTGGATATTTTTTTTAAAAGTAGGTTTGCATAAAGATGAAAGCAGATGAATCTTCAACCAGCTTTTTGTATTTAACGGGGATCAATTGAGAAACCTTTACTTGTTGAAACACTCTCATACTTGGCCACTTTCCTCCCTGGATGCAAGGATTTGTTTTGATGTCTAACAACTCAGAAAGCAAACTTGATGCTTCTGTTTTGCTGCATATTTGCAAGGCTGGCATTCACTTGTAGGTACTTTTCGGATAATGCCTGAACATCACTTGAGGACATTCTCTACCATCTAGCTGATTTCTCCTCTGATAATTGACACCTACTATGGTTTTTTGGACTAGCTCTGCAACCATAGATGAGATGCTTGGAAGGAGGATAGGAATCAGGACTGTCTATTGTTTGCAGCTATTGTTTCTAATAATGTTTTTTCATGGTGTCTGTTTTCTTTTGCCCCCCAATTTTACATCTCCATCTAGCCATAATATGGATGCAGCCCTTTAGGCCCCCTGATCCATCCAAATTCATATATATTAGAGATTCAGCAGATCCCTGATACTCTGCACAATTTTTACAGGGTACTATAAATGAGATCTAATTTATACTCCTGAAATTCACTGAAAAAAACTGAATCTGGATATTTTTTTTTAAAGTAGGTTTGCATAAAGATGAAAGCAGATGAATCTGCCACCAGCTTTTTGTATTTAACTGGAGTTAATTGAGAAACCTTTGCTGGATGAAACACTCTCATACTTGCCCACCTTCCTCCCTTGATGCAAGGAGGAATTGTTTAGTCTAACAGCTCTGAAAGAAAATTTGGCGCTTCTGTTTCGGTGCATACTTGCAAGATTCGCAATCACTTGTAGGTACTTTTTGGATAATGCCTGAACATCACTTGAGGACATTCCTAACCACTTGGCAGACTTCTCTGACAGTTGACAGCTAGGATGGCTTTTTGGACTAGCTCTGCAGCCATAGATCAGATATGTTTGGAAGGTGGATAGTAATCGGGACTGTCTACTGTTTGCAGCTATGTTTCTAATAATGTTTTTAAACGATCTCATTTCTCTGATAAGGGCTCTAGTTTGTGACGTATCTCATCAACATCAATATCTCGGTAAACTCAGGCTTCTAGACATTGAGGCTCAAGGTCCTTATCTAAGCCTTAGGGTGCTTTGATGATTGGTTGTGCGCTCTTTATTTTGGATTTTTGCAATACATGCCATCTCCTTCCTTTGCCAACAGAACTTGTTAAACATATTGAAATATAACATTATTAAAGGATGCACGATGAGCAGGTTCTGTAGAATGTATACAAGTTTTCAACTAATTCCACAAAATTAACAGCAATCTATTGAATAGCTATGAAAGTGGTCTCTTATCCCAAGGAGAAGCCTACCACGAGGCACTTTAAGACTTCTAAAATGTGCAAAATTTAGTCAAGTATTAGCCAACTTTAACCTTAGCATAAAACTGTAACTGATGCAGTCAAAATGGGAAAAATCTGTAAAGGAACCGACCTTACTTGAGAAAGGTGTGTTATATAGCCCTGTTTAATTTGACCTTACTTGAGAGAGGTGTGTTATATATGCCTATTTAATCTTTATTAGTCATTGCTTCTTTAGATTAGATTTCTATTTATATATAAAAATGCATCAGAAATGCCACATTAGGAACAACAGAATTTGCTTTCATTTTTTTGAAGGGCCAGATTCAGATTCTGTGATATCTTCGATCTCTTCTGATACCTCAGATGAAGAGCGAGGCAGAGATTGTATCTCTGGTGTTGTTCTTGTGACTTTCTGAATCAGCATGACAAATCTCTCGTTCCAAATGATTTTGCTGGGTACTTTTCTGTTTGAGGAGTCCTTATTTTTCTGAAGTGGTCTCTGAAGTTTTCCTGACTGGTTCTTTTTGTTATCCTTTTTATTGCTTGGTTTTATAGGCATTTCCTTCTTTTGTTTTTCTGAAGTTCCTTGTATTCCTGCTCTTGTTTGCCCTGAAATTTTTCCTCTTCTCCAGACGAAGCCTGTGTTTTCAGGGGACTAGAAGGAGCCAGCCAGGTACCCATAAGCATACGTCTTCTGAATCTATAAGCAACATTTTTATAATCTTGCCTTTGCAACCAAGTGACTATCTCCTTTTAGGATAACTTCTGATGGGATCCTTTGTGGACACTGGACACTCGTTTCCACACAGGAGATTGCTATAAAAGTTCCTCTAAAATAATGGAGACTTGATCATAAAGAATTATAACTACACCCTTCAAGGAAAAGCCTGGAATCTAGTAGGTCATTTTGTTTGTGTAAGCTTGCACAAGTACTGTTGCTCTTGTTTAGGAGGGGGAGGGGATTCATAAAGTACACATGCAATTCTAAGGATGTTAGTATCGAGTGAGGGAGAACACTTTATCAAGAAACATCTATTTTAAAATAATCATCTCAATTGGAATTATTTTCTGATATCGTTATTATTAATTCACTTCAAAAAAATCACACACCATGTTATTGTCTTCTATTGAATATTCTTCAATAATTATTTTAAAATAATCATCTAAATTGGATTTTTTTATATCGTTGTTATTAATTCACTTAAAAAATCACGCACGATGTTATGTCTTTTATTAAATATTCTTAAACAATTCCTTTAATCAATTTAAAATGTTTTAAAAAGTTATGGAATTAAAAGGTTTGAATGCGGAATACTTAACAAGCAATTTTTCTTTTAAATCTTTTATAATACAAATTTTAAATAAATTTAGGTTGAATAAATTTTAATTATTCTCGTTAGAATTTTTTTGTAACAATCATTAAATCCTTTAAACTAAAGTTATTAGTAGTACAAATAATTATGAAAACAATATTTTTTTACACTACTCAATAGCATAGTATGGGGGTTTTTAGGTTGAATAAATTTTAATTATTCTCGTTAGAATTTGTTTTGTAACAATCATTAAATCTTTTAAACTAAAGTTACTACTAAAGTTATTAATAGTACAAATAATTATGAAAACAATATATTTTTAGACTACTCTATAATTTAGTATGGGGGAGTTGTCACGTAATCTAGGGTTTTGTACCAAAAAAATAAAAATAAATTCCAATCCTCTTAAAATAAAAGATTAAAACCAAATTAAAAGTAATTAAAAAAAATCTATGTCTACTCATAAAATAAAACTTTCAAATCAAATAAGAAGTTTAAAAAAAATCCATGTTGACTCATAAATTAATAAAATAAAAATCAGCATAGATCCATCTTAAATTCAACACTCGGAAAGATCATGTAATTTTTTTTATTTTTTTTTATTTTCTGGATATGTAAAAATGGTAAGATTAAAAATAATTACATATATCCAGTTTAAGATGGATCTATACTGATAGCATACATAATTATGAAAACAACTTTTTTTATAATATGATTATTAATTATATTAATAGTTTTATTTTTTATTTTTCTTATATTAATATTTAGAAAGTATATATTGCTGTTCATAAATAAATTAAAACTTTATTCAAGTTATTTTAAATAATATTTCAAAGATGAAATCAAACTATGAAAAATGGAAAACATACTTTTTATGTTTTTATGTAACAATCAGTATATATTGCTAAAAAGCAAGGACAAATGAGAATATAAAAACTCTTTCATCAAACTATTTTTTGAATAATTTTGTGTAATTTATGGAAAAGTAAAAAGAAAAAGTAATTTTTATAAATAAATTTATGGAGTAATTATTAGAATTTTAAAATAATTAATATTATGTATTTTTTTGTTGTCTCGAGAGGCGCTCTACAGCCCACTACAGCCCAGTATGAAGAAGATCTTGTAACGTTTGTTGAGTTTGTCCATGTAACGTTTGATGAGAGATATGTTGTAACGTTTGTTCCTAACATGTTGGCGATAAACAAAAAAAGAATAATACAAAGTAAACAGTAATAAATATTATGTCGACCATTAATAAAAATACGTGTATTGCACTCAAGGAGTGGAATCAAGCCGACATAGCCCACATAAAAACTAGAAATATAAGAAGTAAAAATGATAAAGAAGTAAAAAAATATTAGAAATATAAGAATTAAAAAGATAAAGAAGTAAAAAATAAATAAAAGAAAGAAGTAAAAAATATATTATAGTAGCCATAAAAAGTAGAAACAAAAGAATAATACGTAAAAGATAAAGAAGTAAAAAATATTATAGTTGACATAAAAAATAGAAATATAATAAATAAAATAAAGAAGTAAAAAATATATTATACTAAACATAAGAAGTAAAAACAAAAAAAATACAAAGAAATTACTATAGTCTACATAAGAAATAGAAAAAATAGAAAAAATAGAAGGGATTTGAACCTTAATAAAAAAACATGGTTGCATTGATTTCAAGAATGCTTAAAAGATAAATAAGTAAAAAATATTATAGTTGACATAAAAAATAGAAATATAAGAAATAAAATAAAGAAGTAAAAAAATATTATAGTAGACCTAAGAAATAGAAACAAAAGAAATAAAAAGAAATTACTATAGCCTACATAAAAAAAAAAAAAATTGAAGGGATTTCAACCTTAAAAAAAACAGAAAAAATTGAAGGGATTTGAACCTTAAAAGAAGTAAAAAATATTATAGTTGACATAAAAAGTAGAAATGTAAGAAATAAAATAAAGAAGTAAAAAATATATTATAGTAAACATAAGAAGTAGAAACAAAAGAAATAAAAATAAATTACTATAGCAGACATAAGAAATATAAAAAATAGAACGGATTTGAACCTTAATAAAAAACATGGTTGCATTGATTTTAACAATGGGTAAATGATAAAGAAGTTAAAAATATTATAGTTGACATAAAAAATAGAAATATAAGAAATAAAATAAATAAAATAAATAAATAAAAAATATATTATATTAGACATAAGAAGTAGAAATAAAAGAAGTAAAAAGAAATTACTACAGCTGACATAAGAAATAGAAAAAATAGAAGGGATTTGAACCTTAAGTGCAATCATGTCACTACTTACGAATAGACAACAAACAATTGTTCTTGAAAAATACAAGATGTATGTTGATTTGATTAGTTGCATTGATTTCAACAATGCATTGTTTTTCTTTTTTACATGTATGCATTGATTTCATCAATTTAATAAAAAAACATTGTTTCATTGATTTCAACAATGCAATGTTTAATAAACCACAAAGAAATGTTCTTAAAAAACACAAGATGCATTATTAATTTGATTATTTGCATTGATTTCAACAATGCATTGTTTTTTTTGTTATTTACATCTATACATTGAAATCATCAATTTAATAAAAAAACATTGTTGCATTGATTTAACAATGCATTGTTTAATAAACCACAAACAAATGCTTCAAAAACACAAGATGTATATTGATTTGATTCGTTGCATTGATTTCAACAATGCCAACCATAATAATAGTTAGATTTTATAACTAAATATAACTCCAAGCAAAAATGATTTTGAAACTTGGTTTCTAGGTTAATACAAGGCCAATAACCTTATTGCTTACCAATAATGTTGTTAAATAACACAAGATGCATATTTATTTGATTCGTTGCATTGATTTTAGCAATGCATATTTTGTTTTGTTTTTTACATGTATGTATTGAATTTATGAATTTAATAAAAAGTAAAAAAATTGTATTGATTTAAACAATGGATTGTTTTTTGTTATTTACATTTATACATTGAATTTATCTATTTAATAGAAAAACTATTTGCAATGATTTCAACATATTAAAGTTTTTTTTTTAAGGGTATATTGTGGATCCTCACAATAATATTGCAAATAATGAAGATATTGATGATCAAAAAAGAAAAGTACGGCAAATGT
Source organism: Larix kaempferi (assembly GCA_027924585.1). Classification (NCBI taxonomy): domain Eukaryota; kingdom Viridiplantae; phylum Streptophyta; class Pinopsida; order Pinales; family Pinaceae; genus Larix; species Larix kaempferi. The sequence goes on along the minus strand of BSBM01000316.1, from coordinate 13,964,687 downwards.
ATAGAAGAAAAAGAGAAAAAGAATCATCAGAACATATAAAAGAATATAGAAAACACGACCGTGAACTAGAGAGATCATGAAGAAGTGTTATTTGTGCAAAGGGATTTTCAAAAAGCATGAATGAAAGATAATTTCAGGGTTATATAGGAATCAATATATAACTACCAATGAATATGACATACTTGGATACATGGAATGTGATAATAAGGAAAATTGGAACTCTAATTTTGTTGATATGGAAACTTCCAATCGTGCACTACAGTTCATATCTGAAAACCGACAATTGAATGCCATTGTTCATAATAATCGTACTCAAAATTATTCAATTGAAATATTAACAGAGAAACAAAGAATGACGGGGACTCCCATTTACAACAATATCATGAGTAAAAGGTCTGGATGGTCTTCCTCCTTTCACATATGATCAATACGAGAAGATGCCAAAGGGAGCATGAGTGGAATCAAAAAAAGAAGAAGAAGAAATATCAAAGTTGATCACATTGTAATATAGTTGTATTTAAACATTATATAGGTTTATATTCTTTGATAACATCAATCAACATGTTGACATATATCATATTTAAACATCATCTTATTTGATCTGTATTAATCTGCATTGTTAAAAATTTTGACGAAATAATCCTCATAATACTTACATTATGATAATCCTCATAATTCTATCTGTGTTTTCAACTTAACCTATTCCTTACAATGCTGATCAAGCTCTAGTTTTGTGTCACCGCCCACGACTGGAACCAGCTTAGATCCAAATCCTAGGCTTTATCAAGCGTCGAGAGGGATCAAATCTCCCAAGGTGCAAACCTCTCCTTGAATAGCTCGTTGAGTGCAATACCTGAGCCGAGGTTTGAACCTCGGGAGATTTGATCCCTCTCGGCGCTTGATAGAGCCTAGGATTTGGAACTAGGCTGGTTTAAGTTAAATTATGGATGGCCAGGATCATATACACTCAATAAGTTGTATGACTATATTGTCGCAAAGGTAGAGACCACAGAAGGGTTAGCTTACATTAGTTGAGCGGACACTTATCAATTGAAGACCTATTATGATTAATATGATGGGAGGACTTAATGGAAAAAAATAACAACAATCCCTACAATGGGAAAACGTAGTAGTTTGATGCAGAAGAAATTGCGAAGTAATAAATGGAAACGAAAGATCTAGATGAAAAGTTTCTTGCATTGATGTAACAAAATAAGGGTGGAATAAAAGAATTTAATACAGGCAAGATGGAATTTTATTTTTTAATGAAACCACAAATTGTATGAGTCTTGAAAGAGTGGTAAGCCCTTTTGGGTTGGATGGAAGGCACCAATCCCATTTAATGACCCAAAAGAACATTTTAGAAATAACTAAGGATCATTGGATCTTAGTAATCAAAGTGAACACTTGGAAGGACCATTCGATCTTAGTAATCAAAGTGAACACTTGGAAGGACCATTAGAGTGTCATAAAAACAACTCTAAGAAAGATGAACTCTTGATGAGGTGACTCTGATAAGAACTGAGGGAACGATGCTTTAGTGTCAACGGGGTCACCATCATTAAAATGCATGGAATAACCCATAAGAGGGGAAGTGTAGCATGTTGGACATGTGTTGTACTCTTTGTGGGTACCTATAGCAAAGAGGATCTGGGGGACTAGTAAGCCCCCTGCTGCACAAAATAATTTTTTGGGTTTGTTTTTGGTGCGTTTTGTGCTTTTTTGACCAATGGTTTTTTCAAACCATTGTAAATTAATTCCGGTTGAGGAATTATGGTTGCAATCTAATCTGGGTTAACAAATTCGGGTTTTGGTGCTATAATATTGTATTGTAAATGATGAAAATAATACAATGAGATAAATAGAGGAGAAACTCTCAATTAGGCTAGTTTTCCTAGTTAAGGGTTTCCAAGGTAAATCTTTGTGCACTATGTGTGAGCTATTTCCATTTCTTGTGTGTTAGATTCTGTTTGGTATTTCTTTTCTTACATAGATTTATCAAACTCTTCATTTGGCATCAGAGCGAAGTTAATGGCTTCAAGGGGATGCCTTTATTGCTAGGGTTTAGCTCATTCATTGAAGAGAAAGGGTATCTTGGATATGTGATAAATCTATGTTTGAGTGAGAGCTTTGCACAATGAATCTTGTGTAGAGAAAATAGAAAGCAATTCAAGAATACAATTAAATAAGTTTAATGTCCAGAGCATTGAGTTATGAAAGTTGAAGATGGGGGGTCTTCTTGTAGATCGAGAACATTGGGTTATTGTGGATCAAGGTACAAAACCCATTGGTACTTCGAAAGACAATTAGGAAAAGCTGGATAGAAAATCGAGAAGCACGATTTGACTCTACCTATCAGACCTCGTGTTGTTGAATGTATATGAAGAACACATCACAGAGAAGGTGCAAGATAAGTTGGGGAATTTGTATTAGTCAAAGTCCCTAGTAAACAAGTTATTTCTTTGAAAGAAGTTGTATAATCTTAGGATGGAGTATGAGGACTGTAATGTCCCTTGTTAGGAATTTTATTAAAATGACAATTTTTCACTTTTTTCCCTAGTTAGACCTTTGACTAGTTTTGATCTTTAGGTCCCAAATTGGCTCCAAATGATCCCAAATATTCTGAGAAGGTATATGAATGATATTAGAACATAAATATGTGTTTCAGGGATGCATTTGGACCTTTAAAATACTTCTGCAAATCCTCTTTCAATTCTGGTCAATGTAGGTAACTTTACTAGTGATTTCCCTTTGACTAGTATTGGTCTCTAAGTCTCGAATTGACTCCAAATATTTTCAAATATTCAAGGAAGGTGTATGAATGATATTAGTACTTGAATATGATGTTTAGGGATGATATATTGCCACCAAAATACCTCTGCAAACTCTCTTAAGATTCTGGACCAAGTATGCAATTTTACTAGTAATTTGAGGTTCAAATCCCCCCTGGGGTAAGTACTGAAAATAGCTTCCCAAATGCCTCCAAAGCCACTCAAATTTATGAACAGAGGTAGGAAATATATTAAGGATGTTATTAAGGTCTCATGTGCACCATTAATTGATTATTATATCTGTTCCAACTCTCTCCCATTCAACTGCAAAAATCACCAATTCGACCCTTCGGGAAATGACACTATTTCTTCTCCCAATGCAATTAAACTGAGTAAAAATACTTCAAATGCTCAAGTACAGTACATGAAACTTGTAAAATGCATCCATGGCAGTCCATTAATCACAAATGCATCAGATAATCATCCATTCATTCGAAATCATCATCAATACATTGGTTCACAACAAGGTAGTGGGGAAATGGCATTGTTCTTCCATTAAAAATGAGATTTATACATTTCTACTTGGAATTTCGACCTGAAACTTTCTGGAGATGAAGAACAGATTATTTAATTCATATTACAAAAGAAATGGGCCATTAGAAGCTCCCCCAAAGAGTACAATAGCTCACCAAAAACGCCCTCCCTCAAGGATCAAGAATATGCCATCAAAACTGGAAATGGTTGAAGGAGTGAGCTGCAATAGAAGAAACCATGAGCTGCCCTGTAGCTTACACCTGCAAATAAAGACTCCATTAAATCTCCAAATGAAAGGTCTGAATGGCCTTTCCAATTACCAACTTGGATGGGAATCTTTCACCCTTGAAATTGGCTAAGGCAAGAAACTAGTCATCCACTAGCTCTCCCTCTTCACAAATGCAATTGCAAATTCTACAAATGATCAAAAGCTGGTTTTATTCTTTGTTATTAACATTTATAAAGTTCTAATGTCCTCCATGGGTCGAATTCATTCCAAGAGACTCATGCAAACTCAAGTTGGGAAGAGATTCCAAAGAACGCCACTTGTACAACAATTCCTAGTCTCCCACTTCCACCAAATCACATGTGGAAGCATATTAGCTGCCCTAACACCCTTGAGCGCCCTCTTGGAGTCTATTTTTAGCCCTGACATGTCATATGTCAGCCTTTAGGTCTGATTTGTGTCATAGGTGTCATAGCATCTTCATCATTGTTGTCATAGAGCTAGGGAATCTAGCCCAAGTGTCTCACTAGCTCCAAATTGCCTCTTCCTCTTCCATGGGAGTTACTCTTCCTTTATATTTCGACCTTGGATGAGTCATGCCATGAATAATACCTTTTGGACTCCCCCAAGTATGTTACCATTCACCTTTAATGCGAATTGGTGAGAGAATGATGCCAAGTGTAGCGGGGAAATCTAGCCATATGTGGGTCCCACTTCCTCCATGTGTCTTCATGATCAAATGCCACTTTGATTTTCACTTGTATATATTATTTAGCTCCTTTATTAAATATTTATGCCACTCTAATGTTCAAACATCATTTATTATCCCCATTATTCCAAATCCCAAAGCTTCCACCCCAAACCTAGGAAACTAGTAATCTTCCTCCTTGGCAATTATTTGAACTTTAGCATCAATTTGACAAACTCTATTGAATAGGGACAATGTGATTAGGCCATTGTGACCCAATGCCAAATTTGGGACATTACAAATCCTCCCTTCCCAATATTGCTTGTCTTCAAGCAATTTTAAACATGGGTGTTGAAGAACCTGCTTTCTGTATAATTCTTTGAAGTTGCCATTGAATTGCCCAACCTTGAGTCTTTGAGTTTCCATGAAGATTTTAGAGAGGAACCACCATGCTTGCTGCTGCACTACTATGATTAAAATCACTTTATTAAGTGGGGAATCCATCTCCCATACTGCTTGCTTCCCCCCCCCAAAATGAAACCAATGAGACAAAAATTATTTCAGGGTCCCATTGCTTGTATTGCACCCCAACAATTAAGAGTGCTCTCCAACCCACACCATTAGATAAGAGGATTCCTGGATCCCATTTTCTTGTATGCATTCTTCCAAACATCATGAGTACCAAATATATATCATCAAAGTACATAACGACATAATGAAAATGTACATCAAGGATATGCTTCATCAAAGAGTCATGAAAGTGCTTATACCTCCAAGCAAGTAGACCACCATTTTCCAAGTGCATACAAGCTTCAAGTGACCAATCAAATCTACTCCAATGACATAGGTGAGGATCCTGTGTCCTATAATGCTGCTCCAAAAGGATGTGATATGCATCAAAATATTTGGCCATGTATTCTTTCATCCAAGAAGTGACTGAAGAATCTCCACTAAAATCTGAACCAAATAATGAGCAGAAAAAACAAGGAGACTTCAAATGACTCAAAGAAGTCTCGCCAATACATCCATGAATGTGAGAATCATAAAAATATAACAAAGTATGTGGCTTCCAACAAAAATGTTCTCTAATCATAAATTTATTCTCCCAAGTATTGGATGAAGTTCCTCCAACATCAAATGAATCAAGTGTTGAGCAAGAAAAACCATGAGTCTTCAAGTGACTCAAATGCATATCATAGGTGCATCCATGTAGATTTGCATCGTCATAAAGTGACAAATAATGTTGTTGCAAACGTGAATAAGAATGTGCTCCAACCATGTCATCATAAAAGGTAAATCTAGGAGTTCCATACTCCTCATGTGGCACCATAAAAAAAAACCCTTTCACCCATACTTCATTGAGACTAATACTGCAAAACATGGAATTGTAGGATGTAGGAGAACGAACTAACTCACCCAAATGATCAAAAAGTGCAGAAGTTTCATCATGGGAAGGATCCATGTGGGTAGTATCATGCAACTCCTTCAAAAGTGGGAAACTTTTGTCATAGATTGGTTCCAATGTAGAGGAATTATGCTCTTCTTTAAAAATTGCATAACCTTCATCAAGAGACAATTCAAGTTCCTCTTCCACCACATCAAGTGTTTGTATCTCTTCAAGTTCATCTTCAAACACATTAAGCACATTCAAATTCCCACATTTCTCATGATCCACCATGTCATGAGAATCCTCCAAACAATCTACCATTTGACAATCTGAAACATTGGAGGAAAAACAAGTATCTTGCAACTTTTCAAGAAGTTGCTCATTTTGAATTGTGAGCTTATGAATATCCTCATTATTCTTCAAGTATGCATCATGAAACAATTAATTAAGCTCAAACAAATGGTTTCTATCAAAAAGCAAAGACATGAAATTACCTTTGATGTGGCACATTGCTCTTTGAATCTTCTCCATGTCTTCAAGGAAGGATGTTTCCTCCAATGAAGTAGCTCTCCAACAAGAATTTGACACCAATGCTTGAGTGTCATGGAGAATGATGAGGGACTCTTGGATCTTATTTTCATTCATCTTTAAGGACCCTTCAAGAAAATGAGGCTCTTGCAAATGAACCTCCTCATCTTCTTCAATTTTGCTTGGACCAACTTCATGAAGCTCAAGTGGTGATGGGGAAGTTGATCTTGGTTCTTCTTCAACTGCTACAAGGTTTTCATTATCATGCTTAATGGAACTTGGGCTTGCAACAACACTTTCAAAAGTGATCTCTATGTCACCAACATAGAGGTGTGAGCACCCATCAGTAGGTACTCCTTCATAGTTTAAGCATCCATCAGTAGATGCTCTTTGGTTCATGTCTAAGCTAGAAGGTGTCTCGAAATGATCTTGCATATTTTCAATAGAATCTTCTTCATGCTCTTGTGATGTCTCTTCATTTTTATCCTTCAAGCTAGATGATGCATTTTTCCCCTTGTTTTCCTTATGATCAATATCTTTGGAATCTCTTTTTGAAGAATTCCCAAAAGCTCTCCTCAAGTGGAACATAATTTCATGCACACATGTATGATACTCACTCCAAGGTTCTTTACAAGAAGGGCATAAACCTTTCTTTAATAACTCCACATCTTCATTTTTGGGCCTATTTTGAAAAACATGTTCAACAAAGTACTCAAAAGACATGGCATTTTGTGTATTTTTGCTAAAAGCAAGATATTCTTGATATTTTTGATATTGTTGGGGCAAGGTTTTATATTTTGCTCTCCATCTTTGTAACTCACTCATAGAATTATCCTTGGTTGGTGTGACACACTCATATTCATCAGATTTAAATTCATAAGAATAATTTTCATTTCTCTTGAAATTGTAAGAAGTGTTGCATGATGGCATCTCTTCCTCGTACCATTCACATTCTGCTTCATATTGCTCATAAGCATCTGCATATTCCTCATAAGAATTGTACTCATAGGATTCATCATAATAGTAAGACATGGCTGCCTATTATTCTTGAATGTATGTACCTAATCCACAGGTGCAAGGACCATGCTCTGATACCACTGTAATGTCCCTTGTTAGAAATTTTATTAAAATGACAATTTTTCACTTTTTTCCCTAGTTAGACCTTTGACTAGTTTTGATCTCTAGGTCCCAAATTGGCCCCAAATGATCCCAAATATTCTGAGAAGGTATATGAATGACATTAGAACATAAATATGTGTTTCAGGGATGCATTTGGACCTTTAAAATACTTCTGCAAATCCTCTTTCAATTCTGGTCAATATAGGTAACTTTACTAGTGATTTCCCTTTGACTAGTATTGGTCTCTAAGTCTCGAATTGACTCCAAATGCTTTCAAATATTCAAGGAAGGTGTATTAATTATATTAGGACTTGAATATGATGTTCATGGATGATATATTTCCACCAAAATACCTCTGCAAACTCTCTTAAGATTCTAGACCAAGTATGCAATTTTACTAGTAATTTAGGGTTCAAATCCCGCTGGGGTAAGTACTGAAAATGGCTTCCCAAATGCCTCCAAAGCCACTCCAATTTTTGAAAAGAGGTAGGGAATATATTAAGGATGTTATTAAGGTCTCATGTGCACCATTAATTGATTATTATATCTGTTCCAACCCTCTTCCATTCAACTGCAAAAATCACCAATTCGACCCTTCGGGAAATGGCACTTTTTCTTCTCCCAATGCAATTAAACTGAGTAAAAATACTTCAAATGCTCAAGTACAGTACATGAAATTTGTAAAATACATACATGGAAGTCTATTAATCACAAATGCATCATATAATCATCCATTCATTCTAAATCATCATCAATACATTGGTTCATAACAAGGTAGTGGGGAAATGGCACTGTTCTTCCATTAAAAATGAGATTTATACATTTCTACTTGGAATTTCGACCTGGAACTTTCTGGAGATGAAGAGCAGATTATTTAATTCATATTAAAAAATAAATGGGGCATTATAATCTCCCCCAAAGAGTACAATAGCTCACCAAAAATGCCCTCCCTCAAGGATCAAGAATATGCCATCAAAACTGGAAATGGTTGAAGGAGTGAGCTGCAATAGAAGAAACCATGAGCTTCCCTGTAGCTTACACCTGCAAATAAAGACTCCATTAAATCTCCAAATGAAAGGTCTAAATGGCCTTTCCAATTACCAACTTGGATGGGAATCTTTCACCCTCGAAATTGGCTAAGGCAAGAAACTAGTCATCCACTAGCTCTCCCTCTTCACAAATGCAATTGCAAATTCTACAAATGATCAAAAGCTGGTTTTATTCTTTGTTATTGACATTTATAAAGTTCTAATGTCCTCCATGGGTCAAATTCCTTCCAAGAGACTCATGCCAACTCAAGTTGGGAAGAGATTCCAAAGAACGCCACTTGTACAACAATTCCTAGTCTCCCACTTCCACCAAATCACATGTGGAAGCATATTAGCTGCCCTAACACCCTTGAGCACCCTCTTGGAGTCTATGTTTAGCCCTGACATGTCATATATGTCATATGTCAGCCTTTAGGTCTGATTTGTGTCATAGGTGTCATAGCATCATCATTGTTGTCATAGAGCTAGGGAATCTAGCCCAAGTGTCTCACTAGCTCCAAATTGCCTCTTCCTCTTCCATGGGAGTTACTCTTCCTCTATATTTCGACCTTGGATGAGTCATGCCATGAATAATACCTTTTGTACTCCCCCAAGTATGTTACCATTCACCTTGAATTCGAATTGGTGAGAGAATTATGCCAAGTGTAGTGGAGAAATCTAGCCATATGTGGGTCCCACTTCCTCCATGTGTCTTCATGATCAAATGCCACTTTGATTTTCACTTGTATATATTTATTTAGCTTCTTTATTAAATATTTATGCCACTCTAATGTTCAAACATCATTTATTATCCCCATTATTCCAAATCCCAAAGCTTCCACCCCAAACCTAGGAAACTAGTAATCTTCCTCCTTGGCAATTATTTGAACTTTAGCATCAATTTGACAAACTCTACTGAATAGGGACAATGTGATTAGGCCATTGTGACCCAATGCCAAATTTGAGACATTACAAGGACTCTGTGATGGAACATATAAATGCCTTTAATACTATGATAAGTCAACTTGTCTTTGTTGATGTTAAGATGGAGGAACATGAAAAGTGTATTACCTTGTTATGCTCTTTACCAAACTCTTAGGATAAACGGTTGTAGTAATTGGCAGTACCACTCAATCTACATTAATGTTTGAGGATGTAGTTGCATCCTTTTTCTTATAGGAAATGAAGATAAAATCCATGGAGTTTGTGACCAAGGATGTTTTATTTGTGAGAGTTCATCCCCAAGAGAAGAGGGGGTCTAAATATAGATGTATAACTAAATCCTTAAGACAATTTGTAAGAAAATATTGGAAATGCAGTAAAACTGAGCATTATAAGAAAGATTGCAGATCTAAGAATATTGATAAAGGTAAGGTATAGGATGATGTCACTTCCACATAAATAAAAATCCCTATTGAAGAAGGAGGTGATGTTTACTTGGAATATCCGGGTACACATGTAGATAATGATGTATGGTTGATAGACTCAGGTGCTTCATTTCATATGACTCTTTACAAGGACTAGTTTTGTGAATATTAAAAGTACGATTGAGGTGATTTTTCTTGAGAGACAACTCTATAGCCAAAATCATAGGATGTAGAAGGGTCAAGCTGCCGCTAAAATATGAAAGGATTAGAACTCTCCTTAAGGTTTTACATATTCCAAAATTTACCAAAAACATGATATCTATAGTAAGATGGGTGATGTAGGTGTGCATATAGTATTTGAAAAGGAAACATGTAATATGGTTTGTGCATAAATGATTTTGATGAGGGGAGTTCAACTTGGAATAATGGACAAGCGATTGGGAAGCACTTTTGGTGGGTGTAAAAATTATGTTGTTCTTGAGGATAACAATGAAGAAGACATAACCCCTACTATCCCAAGAGAGAAGACAATGCCATGACATCAAAGACTGAGACATATTGGAGAGGAGGGCCTTTAAAAATTACTTAGTAAAGGCATGGTTGAAGGTATGTCTACTTGCTCATTAGATTTCGATTTCTATGAACATTGTATGTATGGTCATTATAATTGGGCGAGGCTCATTAGATTTTGATTTCTATGAACATTGTATGTATGGTCATTAGAATTGGGCAAGGCTCATTAGATTTTGATTTCTATGAACATTGTATGTATGGTCATTAGAATTGGGTGAGATTCCCATCTAGTGCTACAAGGGAAATATGCATATAATATTTAATGCATAATGATGTGTTTGGACTTGTTCATGTTCCATCACTAGGTAAATATGTAATTTCCCACTTTTTAACCCTATACTATTGTAACTGAAAATGTAATATTGTATCAGTTCCTAGAGAGGAGCTCAAGGCTAAAGCCCTGCCAGTAAAATTTGTAAGTATTGTTATTTATTTCATAAGTTGTAATTTTAAAATTGTAGACTTAGGAGACTGGGAAGCCATGAATTTGATGACGGGAATCATCTTGGTGTTGTGGGAACTGAAAGGAAGGTGAACAATGGATGTTCGTTTGATTAGCTTAAGATATTTAGGTCTTGTCTTAAGTTACGGTTAGCCTTATATCTGTTACCTACTTATCTAATTATGACCATGAACCTAAAAATGAATCTAAGTTCTACCATTAATTTATTATAAAGATATTATTATTATTATTATTTAATGATAAAATAAGAAAATATATAAATAAGATATTTCTTATTAAAAAAGGTGGATGTGAAGGCTAAATTCTATCTTATGAGCAAGATAAATATTTAGATAACCATGTTATATATATATGAGAATGTGCAACTTATTATTTAAAAATAAAAGGTATAGTATTGTTATTATTATAATATATAATAGACATAGTCTTTTATTATATATATACCTTCAAATTACTATTGAAAAATAAAAAGTACGACAGACGTATGCTATGTGACTGGCCCTAGTGGTATCGAATCATAGTAGAAATCTAAATTTTTCTAAGTCTGTATATTTTGAGTTTGTAATATCTAGATGAAGTATGCTCCGTGTCTTGGCCTCGAGCTAAAAGAAGGCATCATAAAACTCTCAGTATCATTGTTCTATAATCTATCCCAATTAATGAAAAAACACTCTGTTTTAACTCTGTATCTGTTGATTGAGATCTATGTTATACAATTAATACCCCCACGGTTATCAAGTAATTCTCCAAAGGAAACTAAAGTTGAGTGCAACGCCTGTGGCTTAAAATCCTCGTGAAGGAAGGTGGCCGTGGAGAGGTGCGTTTCAAGCATGAAGGACTATTAGTGTTTGCGTGGGCGACATATAAGAAACCAGTTGACGGGTATGTAACATAAATTTTTCCGCATCAGAGTTTTTTTGTGCGATCCTTAGAAATGTATCAGAGCCTGGATTTGTCTAGTTTGCATATGTGGGTGTACCCAAGAATCCTTGGAGTAGATATTCAGTTGTGCTGATTATTGAAACATAAAAGGTCCTCGTACTTTGTGCAAATGGTAAATTTAGCTTTGTTTATCAAAATGGCACTTAATTGCATCAGTAGATCATTTTATTCAGTAGATAAAAGAAGATTGTCTGAAGTTAGCATTAGATGTTCTGAAAGTAATGAAATAGAAGATCCACAATCTTGGAATCCTCCAAGACTTGACAGTTCATAAATCTATGAAAAATATTTAGTTGCAATCTTAAGAAATAAATTTGTATTAAAATAAGTAGAAATAAAAATAAAGATCTCCGGTCCAACTACTCAAATAGTTGCTATAAATATGTTTTCTGTAGATGAATTGAAAAAGTTTGCAAAGCATGTTAGAAGCTTAAGATATAGCTATATTCATTTTGTCGGAATAAGAATTGGATTAGCTCCTCTTTTTCGCAGAGGAATAAATACTCCATGTATAGTAGAACTCTTCGATACAAGACATCTTTCTTATGATCATGCCAGAATAGAAACTATCACGGCCAACCTGCAAGCAAGAATACAATATGGAACTATCATTCCTGATTATGCTATGGGTTTAGCAGATCCTCATCTTAAGGATGCTTGGAAAATGTTGATTGGGGTTCAAGGCCTTCAGATGGTGGATGATTCAGAATATTTATCAGTTATAATCCAAACCACCTTCATTCTATCTAATACCGAACACTCCAAACTAAAACAACCTGTTCTTAAAGACCGCGTCACAACATGTATTTCTAATGCCAAAATTTCTAGAGTTTCTTATGAAGATGTCGGTCTCCCAGATGATTGGTATTTCCAATATCAATCTCTCAACTCTCCTGCTCAGAAATATGCACCTCTTCGTAGATATATCACTTATGATAATCAAGTTCACCTTATCCATTCTTGTGATCAACCAACAAACACCTCTTCTACTTGCCTTCATACAAATGTACATAGTTGGTTCGACAGAGGTGTTACCTCCTCTCTTCAATGTCCCTCCTGTCATTCTTTAATTTCCCCTCCTATTGATCAGAGTAAACTCAGCCAGCATGGTGGATTCACCAAACCTTCCACAAACCCTTTTTTGCCTTCTTCTTTCAATATGGTAAAGCCCCTGAATCCTTCTTCAAATCTGCCAAGCAAAGCCAGTCTCTGTCAACATCCAGAATGTGATTCAACATCTACTTCTAATAGCTACAAATCCCAAATGATGTACAATTTCCCCACTGTAATACGATCAAAAGTATTGATTTTCTTGAAATTTGGAAGAAACAAAATCAGAAGGTAGACTGCATTCTATCTTCCCAAAGACATCCTAGAGACAAATCTGGACTAGGATACAATCCTCTTTCTCGACAAGAAATAGAAACTCAAAAGTTTCTAAAGAATGAAGCTAGAGAAAGTAAAAGATTCCAAAGGCTAAAGCATAAAACCTCATTACCATCTTCCAGACTGTTAACTACCCTGCCAGAAGGTATCTATCAAGCCACTTTAAAAGAGATTGAGATATTTTTGGATAGATACCAAGGATATGCTCCTTATGATCTGAAAGATGATTTCACGAAAATATGATAAATTGGGATTTCTTTGCACATGAAGATTCTAAAGAATTCAGAGAATCCCATTCTATGAAAAAAAAGCCAAAGTTAGAAAAACAATGGAAGGACCATATGACATAAGAAATTAAATGGATATCATTCTATGAATGGTACATAATGAAGAAATTGGAATCCTCTTTAGAGAGCGTGCAAGTAAATTCCTTTGAAGAATAGATTGGGTCCTCACAGAAGCCTCCAGAAGGCCATAAATGGGAGTTAGTCAAAGACGGAGAAACTTAAACAATCACTTATTTCCCCCCTTTGAAACCTATCCTTCTAAGAAGAGAAGAAGAAAAAGAAGAACCTGTAGTTGCTGCACCCTTTATAGAAACTAAGGGAGATAGAAAAGAATTGCACCAACAACTCAATTGGAATAGTGCAGCCCTGAAAGGACTGGCACTGCAAATACATGCAGGGAGACAAGTGAATGACTCACAAAGTGAGTATCTCAAGAGCTTGATGAAGCTCTATCATCAAGAAACTAAAGAGAGAATCATAAAAATTGGCCATGAACAATAACTCTCTTTTGAGGTTTTGAATTCTGTTAAGAAAGCTGTTAATGGTTATGAGAATCCAAAGAACTCCCTCAGAGATCAGATAAAAACCCATGATAGTGACATTGAAAGAGAACTTACTCATGTCATAGTAGCAGTGCAACAAGTACACACCTTAACAGAAAAATACCATAAGAAGATTGGGAAGTTGTGGAAACAAAAGGAGGGAAAAATAGACCCAAATAAATTTCCCTCTGCTTTCAAAAGCCAAAATTCTTTCTCTATGCTTCTTCCACTAAAACAACACCATAAAAGGATCCTCAAAGCCCAGATTTATTTTCAAATTGAATAAAATCCCAGAATAATGGCCATCCAAATGCCTCAGTTGTCCCAACCAATAAATTATGAACCTCCAAATGTGAATGCATCCTTTGATAGAGCCTATGAAAGAATCCCTAACCATATGGTAAGACCTCCTGCACCAGACATGGTTGATGGGATGAACATTATCCAGATTTCATGGCCTGCTGACTTTCTATATGAATGGAATGTGAATGGATCCATCACTCAGCAGATCGAACAAATGATTCACAGGATGTATATGACCTACAGAGCATATGTAGCAAATGAAAAAGATGCCACACGTGCCTGCAAGATGATTGTTGCAAGATTCACTGGAGCACTACAAAAATGGTGGGAAAGATACATAAATAATGAAAAATGGAATGCTTGGGAAACATCCAAGCTTGAAGTAGATGGATAAGATGAGCCAAACCCCATAGGGAATCTAACTGCTGAGATTATAAGATATTGGGGAGGAACACCAGAAAACCATAAGGAAAAAAACACTCAACTACTCTTAAACATCAAATGTAGAAGTCTCAGATACTATGAACAATTCCATAGAGATTGGGTGGTTAGATTCCAGGATGTGCAGGATAATGATAAAGAGGTCTGGAAAGAAAAATACATATCTGCACTTCCTAGAAACTTTCAGAAATTCTTTACTAGTGCATTGAATATTGATACCTTAGAAGATTATTCATGGGGAGAATTCCATGATATTGTTCATAGTTGTATAGAAGATATTTGCACTAGAAGAATTGCTGTAAAGGCAACAAGAGACTTCCTGCCAGGAACAGGAGGAATTTGCTCTCATTTTGGTATCCCTGAACCTGGATATCCAAGGGAAAAAGGCACAAGAAAGAATTCCAAAATCAAGAAGAAAGGTATAAAAAGAAAAGAAAGAAATTGAAATTCTTGAAACATAGATATCCATAAAGGTACAAAGATTACAAAATAAATAAAATGAAGAAGAACTTTGAGAAAAACAAGAGATATGGCAAATGGTACCAAAGTAGAGATGGAAAATCCAATTTTCGGTATTAGAATATGAAGGATGATTTTGGGAATAAGTCTAGGTGTAAGTACACTCCCAAAGTATCATGATACAAATGCATCAAGCAAGGACACTATGCAAATAGGTTTCCTAATCCAAATCCTAGCCAAACCTCTGGTTTAAATCCATAATAGAAGCCTTCCCATGAAGATTTGTTGAAAATACATACTTGTGCACTATGTGGGAACAAAGGCCACAAAGGAAACAAATGACCAGAGTCTAGGTCATATGGAGATGCATATGCTATAGGATCATCATCTGATAAATTGAATTGCATAGACTCTAATAGTGAAGATCTTCTCTTTGTTGAAGAAACTGACAGTAGCACTAATTTTGACCTAGTGCAAACAACCAGAGTTGGTCATACTTACCAATGTAATAACAAAAATAATTGTCATTGATCCTTAGAAGATGAATCTCTAACCTCTTATCCAGATGAGTCAAAAGATGAGAAGTTAGCAACCTACTTGTCTTGGATAGAGGCGAAAAAAGAAGTGAAGCAGTGTAATATGATGAGAACATGAACTCAAGCCTCTGTTATAATGAAACAAATAGAGGAAATGGATGAAGGTTCTGCCAAGGAAATCATGAAAGAAGCATTTGCTAGTGCTTTTCTAAAGAAACATAAAGAGAAAGAAAAATCTAAATCCTCATCCATTAGAATTAAGAGCAGCAAAAGTTCTGGCAGATCAAGACATGAAGATCTTCCCCAAGTTTCTCCTAATTGGAACATGTTTGCTTCTGCTCTTCCATCTTATGAAATAAACACAACACCAATTTTGGAAACTGAAACAAAAAGGCCAGTATCCTTGCAAGAACTAGCAAAAGAACAAAATATTCCGAAGAAAGAAATAAAGAAGTTGAAATATCGAGTGGAAAAGTTAGAAAAGGAAAAAGAGTCATATTCTTCAACAATGGCAAGCACTTCAGAGAATGAAGAAGAAAGCAATAATGTAGAGAAAACAGATGAAGATACATATCCTCCACAATATCAAAAGGTCACATCTGACCGTAAGAATCCTTCTGATTTCCATCCCTTTCGTATTAACTCCATCATACACCAGAGATACACAGTCTATATGGATATAAAAATTAAAGGAGAACTTTTCCATTTCCCTTTCCTAATTGATACTGGTTCTGATGTAAATATGTTAGAAATGGACAAAATCCCTGCTAAATATTGGCATATTACCTCCAAAATAATCCATTCAGTAGGGTATGATTCCAATATAAAGTTTGAAGTTCCTCATCCAACCATTTGCCTAAACAAGTACAGATTAGACGTCAGCTTCTACCTCATGAAAATGTATAATGCTTGTATATTAGAAACTCCCTTCTTGAAATCTATAGAACCTCATGAATTGTGTACATATCAAGGTAGACCAAGAATTTTCATGACTATAAATCCCTTAGATGCTCCTATTTTCTTACCCTTAATATTTGTTCAGTCTGACGTGGTTCATAATATCAGAACCCATCCTTTGCTCATGTATAAAGATAAGTTGACAGCAAATGAATTACAGTTGAATGAAATAAAAGGACAGATGAAAACCAGAATAATAGAAGAACAATTGAAATCTGGTAAGTGGAAAAAGGTGAAGGAAAACACATAAAAAGAATTCAAGAAGCTTGTCTGTGTTGATTCTCCTAATGCATTCAGACATAGAAAGAGGCACATGATAAAATTTCCACTCAAGCCAGAATTCAAAGGTACTCTTGGACATTCTAATGAAGTTCCGATGTCTAAGGAGGTGCAGGATTATTGCAGAAAAGAAATCAGAGAATTGCTAGAAAATGGCCTCATTCTTCCATCTAACAGTCCCTGGATCTGTTATGGATTCTATGTAAATAAACATCCAGAGCAGGTAAGGCAAGTGTTAACACCCAAAAAGTACTCACTACCTCATCTACCCCATTACATGACTCATTGGTCCATATTTCCTACCATATTTGCCTCCAAAACCTCAAAAAAACCATTAAAAAGCCTCCAAAAGGCCAAAAAAACCATTAAAAAAGCCTCCAAAAGGCCAAAAACCCCATTTTTTCCCCAAAATAAGCTAAATTCCTCCAAAAATAGCAAAAACCCTCTAAAAAGGGAATAAAAAATACAAAAAAGAGGAAAAAGAGGGAAAAAAGGAAGCAAAAACCCTGTACAGCTGACCTAAACCATATGGTGCCCAAAACCATGGGTCAACACTCCACCACTAAAAACCTATAAATAGGTGATGGTGGCTCCCCATTTCACATCCACAGTCACCCCTATCCTTACTCTGCCAAAATCACTCCTGAAACCCTTGCTCACCCCTTTTGAGCTATTTTCACATTTGAGTGCCCCTTTGGCCCATATCCAAAACCCTTTGGAGAAGGAGAAGGAACAACACTGGAGCTTGGAAGCAGCCCTCCTGGACTACTGCAAGAGTTTCACCAACCTCACATTGGAGGTATAATCAATACAAAAACCATTTTTTAATCTCTTATTTGTCTCATGCACATGCTAGTTTACATTTACTGTCTTGCTATTATTGTTTTTACTGAACTGCTACTAAGGAGTCCCTTCTCCTTAGTAGGTGCTCATTTGCACAAGCTAAGGTGAAAACCCTAGCTACAGTTTTGGCGACTCCACTAGTGTTCCTTTGAATTTCTGGTTATAGTTTTTAGACGTTTTTAGTTTTCTACAATATTTTTTTGTTTTTTCCTTTCGGCTGTCCCTTTCGGCAGTCAGGTTTGCTGCCGTAAACCGCATATTTTTTCCCCACAGTTGCGCTCCGACTGTGGCTTTCAGACTGTTACCTGTGATCCGACCGCGGCTCTTAGATTGTTTCCCGTGATCTCCCGACGGTTTTCAGTCTGTTACCTGCAATCTGACCGCGGCTCTCAGCCTGTCTCCTGCAATCCGACCGTGGTTGTTCAGCCATTTTCCTACGATCCGCCTGCGGCTTTCAGCCATTTTTCCGCGATCCACTTGCGGCTTTCAACGCTTTTCCTGAGATCCGCCTACGGCTTTCAGCCCTTTTCCTACGATCTGTCTGCGGCTTTCAACCCTTTTCCTACGATCCGCTTGCGGCTTTCAGCCCTTTTCCTGCGATCCGCCTGCGGCTTTCATCCCTTTTCTCGCGATCCGCCTGTGGCTTTCAGCCATTTTCCCGCAATCCGCCTGCGGCTTTCAGCCATTTTCCCGCGATCCGCCTGCGGCTTTCAGCCATTTTCCTGTGATCTGCCTGCAGCTTTCAGCCATTTTCCTGCGGTCCGCCCACGACTATCGACCTGTTTCCCGCGATCCGACCGCCCAGTTTTGCCGCAGACCCGCGGTCTGTTTTCTGCACTTTTTCCCTGTTTGAACCTAGAACTTTGCTACAATATTTTATGCACCTGCATAACCATCTGTCCTACCTGCAGCCATACTTACCTACACCCTTTTTCTGTAGTATTATTTCTGTTCCATTTACAGATTTTTTTTTAAAATTTCAGCATTTTAATTGAAAAGAGAAAATTTTGCATTTCAAAGTTTAATTTCTGCATTATTATTGTTAGTTAGAAAGTTGCCCACCTCGTGGCACTTTTACTTGGGTTCATTATCTCACATGCACACACTCTGTCACCTAATTCAAGTGAGCCCTAAAATACTACTTAACACAACCGACATTCTAACCCCACTTGGGGAACACATAAGAATATTGTAGTTAGGTAGGGTCGGGGGGATAGGCATCTAAATAACACCCCTCAGTCGCTTACACTTGAGACATAGTTGTTGTCCATTAGGGAACCAAAATCCCCTAGTATTTTTTGGCACAGTCACAACCAGTTTATCAGAGGGCCTGTCCCCTAGGAGGGTTGAAGTAGCCAGACTGGTTCCAGAGGCCTGAGTGGAATACCGCAATCCATTCAGTAACCGAAGGATACCTTTCGTAGTTCTCGGTGTACCACCCGTATGGGGGTACAATGACGATAGAACCAAACTGCAGATTCACCTTTTCTGGACGTGTCATGAACGGGGTATCTTAGTTGCTTTTCTTCTAGGATTGACTACCCGATGTCCCTCCCGGTAGGGGGATATCTTTAGCCACTTGGCTCTACTATCCATATTGTCTGACTTGGATTTCATCACCTTGCAGAGGATATGTCTGGTTGAGTTAGAATACTATTTAGCTAGGTGTTTGCATGCTCCCTTACCTCCCTTTGGTCTAGCGAGTCCACTATTTTTATTTTTTAGGAAACCTGCTGCTTGTTGGTATTCTGACCATTTTTTGACGCTCCACTTATTGTAGCACAACTGTTACAGTGAGTGTTATGAGCTGGTTGTTGGCCTGAGTGCCATATTTTTTGCGCTCTCCTTCTGCACACTTGATTGCATTAGGGTTTTTGAGTTGTTTTTCACTCGACACAACCCCTAGAGACTTGACACCATCTATCACCATCGAGTCCCCGAGACATTCTCGACGCCTCCAAGGCTAGCTCCCATAGCACAGTTCACTTGAAATCTCCCATCATAGACGTAGAGCTTCATCACTCGACTCCACTCGTCGCAGACGCAGAGCTCCGTCCCCCGGCATTGACGCCCCTTATTTTACCTCTGATTCTAAGGCAGAGTCCAAGAACCCCACTTATATTGCACCAACCAGCCCCATGGCTGGCATGAATTCCAACCCTTTATTAGTAGGGACCATTGGTGGAGCATCCACCACCACCCCAGCTACCACACCCGCTTTGGGTATGCCCTCGATGGGGCCCACACCCACCATTTCGATCACTGTACCTATTCCAGTGACCAACTTACCAATCCCCACTCCATTAGTGACTCACACTACCCTTGGCGGAGGTGGACCGTCCCATACCACCTTCATTCCTCCACCTGGAGGCAATGCCCCCAACCTGAACCCAGCCCCTCCACTTGGGGGCATTGGTCCCAACGTGGTCACAACCACCAGTATGTCACATCCTTCTACTAGTTTGCCATTCATGGATAGTCTCAACCTTCCTGACCTAGCCAGACTGACTAACGATCCCATCAGACACGACCCTGCGTGGCCTCACATGCCCACCAAGCTCCCATCAGACATCCCTAAGTTTGAGGGCAAGGAAAGTGAAGACCCCCAGAACCATATTATGTCTTTCCACCTATGGTGTTCCTCCAACTCCATAGTGGATGACTCTGTCCGCCTCCGTCTGTTATAACGCACCCTCACTGGCTATGTAGCTAAGTGGTACATCTAGCAACCCCATGGGACCCATGCCACCTTTACCTCCCTCGCCTTGACCTTCCTGCAGTTCTTTCAGTTACCTGTCCTCTATGACGCGAGAGTTGAGATCTTACTGTCTTGCAGACAAAACACGGCCACCCACATCATTGACCACATCCATGAGTGGTGTCGACGCCGCAGCCTCTGCAAAATCAAGTTAGAGGACCGTATCTTCTTAGATTGGTTTCTAAAATCTCTCCTTCCTGTCATTGCTAAGGAAGTGGCGTCCGAGCGACCCCAGTCTGAAGAAGAGGCCATCCTCAAAGCCCAGCAATTTGACCTTATTTACGCCCAGTTTGGTTACCTATATTCCATCATCCCTGACGCCCCCTGCGGTGATTCCTCCTGGCACGATGCGCGGGGGGCATCCCATGCCGCAGATGGCATCATTGGTCGTATAGCCTCACATAACCAACCCTTTTCCATAGCGCATCCTAGCCCTGGCCCCGACCTTTCGCGGGCTACATCCCAGTTCGGAGCAACCAATTCGTATGCTCCCATGGCACATCATCACCATTCCCACGGACCCTCATGTCCACCTTAGTGCTTTAGTCATGCATCCCCCACTTATGCCCCCCCGGTTGCACCTCATCCATATTACCACTCGCAGGCCGCACAAGCTCCTGTATCCTCTCAAGCCCCCCCTGCTTATTATCCGTCCCAGGCAACCCCTACGACAAACCCACAACCCATTGCACAAGCATATTAGTAACACCCACAAGGTTCAGCACCTGCGTCACCTCCACCTACTTATTATCCACCGCAGCCTGCTCCTGCACCTGCACAACCCCAGAACACACCTGCCACCCAAGGGCAAGTGTATGCTCAGCAAAATCCGCAGCCCAACCAAAATAACCAACGCCAGCAGGGCCAGCAAAAGCACGACAAAGGCTGTAACTATGGAAATAACCCCCCTCCAGATCAAGGCGGCCAACCTCCTAATCCCCTGAATAATAATAACGTGGCACCTGCTAACTAGAACCCTGATCGAACGCCCAAACAAGCCAAAAATCCCAATCTGTGAACAAACCATCCTTGTTCTATTTTCGGGGTCTATGGCCACTACACACACGCTTTCCCATATTTGGAGTGAGCTCGGCAACTCTGGACTGATGATGCCCACCGCCAAGGGCACATGACTCCTCAGGAACCACCCAACCCCCCACCACCTCAGTATCAACCCTTGGTGCTACAAAACCCTTTACCAACCCAAGGCGTAGTGAACACTCAGCCGTTGGCTCCCCCTCAAGGAAACGCGCCTCCACAACAACAAATCACTTATGCCGCTCCAGATCAACCCAT
Source organism: Larix kaempferi (assembly GCA_027924585.1). Classification (NCBI taxonomy): domain Eukaryota; kingdom Viridiplantae; phylum Streptophyta; class Pinopsida; order Pinales; family Pinaceae; genus Larix; species Larix kaempferi. Next base: position 13,942,974 of record BSBM01000316.1, on the reverse strand, counting down.
GATAGACTCAGGTACCCATCACTTGTTAATGGTGTCATTCGCCGATGTCAACCTTCAAACCTGTCGGAACCAATATGGATCCACCCCTGAAGCCCCTCTTGCCGACAAAAATACCAACGCTCATCCCACCGATCAGTCATTACGCATACCTCTGGCTCCACTAGATGGCGCCTCCAAAGCCCCTCGCTTCCCACTTCGCCGCATCAACAATAACCCCAATGCTCACGCTGCGTCTAATTACAACATTGTAGATGACTTAGCCCAGTCCCCCGCAGCCATGTCTGCGTTAGAGGTCTTAAAAAACTGTCCAACACAACGCAAGAATTTGCTTTCAGCCATTGGTGCTATTGACCCAAATGATTCACGAATGATGGCCTTCGATTTGGACCAATCCAAACCACGCCTACCTTCCACTTTAGCGTTCCAAGTTTTTGTATCCGTTTAGAATCTTGTCATCCATCGGTGCATCATCGATGAAGGTGCCTCTACATGCGTTATGTCCACATTCGTTTGGCAGAATATGGGATCCCCTACAGTCCAGCAGTTCACCACTGCATTGCGAGCCTACGACGGCCGTTCGGCTCAACCCCAAGGTCTCTTAGCTAATGTCCCCGTCCAGTTGGCTGGTAAAACCGTGGTTATTGACATAGAGGTCATCAACGCCCAACTTGATTATAACCTCTTACTTGGCCGCAGTTACAAGTATGCCATGCGGGTGGTTTCCTCATCCGTTTTTTGTACCATGATGTTCCCCCATGACGGATGCATGGTCAAGGTTGATCAACTCACCTATTACGATCCCAATGCCCCCGCTGCACCCGAAAATGTTCTCCCCATGATTGAACAACCTGTTAGTGGTGCATCTACCTCGTTGGTTTTCTCAGTGGGATCTGGAGTTTACTCAGATACGCCGATGACTTCAGCATTCCAAGCCATTCCACCCCCGTCACCCGCGACCGAATTATCTAACTTATGTACCCTTTCCCACAATACACCAACACCCAACCATCAACCAGCCTTGCTACCCCAACAACCATTGGTACCTAGTCATGTTGGTGTTACACCCATCCATACAATCCCCTTCCTATTCCCCCCTTCGGGAGTAGTAAGCGCCTCGGTGATGGCTACGCTCAGCCTCCCCAATCTAACTTTAGGATTACCTGTATGGTACATCACGCATCCCGTTACCCCTCCGAGACCAAATGTCGTCCTACAACCGGTACAACCCATCACCGCTACTAGTCAACCACCTCTCGGTGTCACTGCCCCTTCATCATCCACTAATCCATCCCCTCTTATCAAGCACACTGGGGGCAGAGGCCCACAACCATACACTGCTTTACCCCCGCCTAAACCAGTTAAGAATACCCCCATGTTTCGTGCTCCTCCCAAATGCTCGTTGTGTGATGCGTTAGGCCATGCTACCCATCAATGTCCACAGTTACCTGCATTACAGGAACACATGCAAATGCTTGACAACGACCCCAACATCCCGGTTGTCCAACTCGACCCTACCCCTAAGCCTCGTGATAAATCATTGCATACCAACCACCCTTGTGCAATATGCGGTATTTACGGCCATTACTCACATCACTGTCTAGATCTCCCAGACTACAGAGCCGCCCTCTATGAGATGAATAACTTGGACCTCGAGACAACTCCCCCCACCATTGAAGAGATCCACCCCCCAACATCCCCGTCAACTGGAGAGATTAATACCATTTACATGATCTCTTCTTCTAGCACTCCCTCGTCAACCGATTTGACAACCCAAAGTTTCCACAATGATGAAGAGATTCTCGAGGCTCTTACTGCACCGGATTACCCCTGGGAAGATATGCACCATCGTTCCTATTTCCTCCTGGAAGAGTCCTCCTCCACCACAGCCAACCAATTTTCGGTTGAGTCCAAAGATTTCCTCCCCACCAAAGTCGATTGGTTTAAAGATCCCATTCCCACCCCCGACGCCTTCGAGGAAGGTAACATGGCCAATATCTCACCCACAATCCACATTGATATCTCTGCCCCAGCTGGTGCTCTTGAACTCATTACGTTAGGAGCTTCTTGCACTGAGTACAGGATTGGAGAGTACAAAAAACTTTTCCAAGAGTTCCACGATGTCTTTGCCTGGTCCTACACCAAAATACCTGGTCTTGACCCCGCTATCATCGAGCACCACATTGACACCTTTGAGTTAGGGGGCATAATACATTACCTCGACCTTGGGATAGGGGGAATGATCAATCATTTTGAACCTTCCCCATCACACCTATCTCAGTATTTCAATGATCCCATTGTTCAAACCAACACATATGTGATCCACAATCACAAACCCCATGCACATAGCATGGGGGCAGGTCATTAACCCTGCTCACTTTTTCACATGCGTGATCTCAACCATTTTTGAGATCACATATCACTTGTAGATTTGATTTGATTTGATACACCTAGTATTCTTCCCCCGCGGGTAATCATTTCTCCCCACCACTGCATCCTTGGCTTGGTGGGCTCACCTTTATTTGCAACCATTTTTTAACCTAGTTATTTCCTTTGACCATTCCGAAGTCCTTATGACCTACGTTTTTCGCACCATTTGCAACGTCGGATTCATTTTTCCGAGCCCGTGATGATTCTTGAGATCATTTCTCGCTCTCACCCCTATATTTTTCGGGTATTTTTCCCAAAACGCCCCCCGTCGCCTCGGTTCACGTGCCACCTCGGTCGTTACCCATTTTTGACACTTTTTATATCGTCGGATTCAGTTTTTCGAGCTCGTGATGATGCTTGAGATCATTTCTCGCTCTCATCAGGTAAAATTTCCACATTGTGTCCCGACACCTTGCTGCCTCGATTTGCGCGCCACATTAGCCGCCATCGGATTATTACACATTTTTACATGAGCCACTCACTCCATTCATACTGCAAATTATTTCATTATTTTGCCACCATTCATCATCCTGCAAGGAGGCCCACCAGTGTTCCTCGCCACCCTCGTTCTTGGTTCTCATCGATGTTCCTTGATTGAGCACTTGCTCTTTGCCTAGCCATTCCTTTTGTTCGGTATAATTTTATCCCTTTTTCGAGCCGGACAAGTCCTTTACGAAAAAGGCACTTAGGGAGTTTCTGTTAAGCTCTTTTCTGACTCCTAAAACAATGAAAAGATCGCCGAGCAATCTTGCTTCCTTTCATGCTCATTAAAGTACCTGAAAGAGCGTCTATCTGGTATAAGTTTAACCTTTTTCCGGACCTGGTAGACTAATTACGAAAAAGGAATACTCTAGTCACACCAGCTAGAAGAGTTCTTCATTGCATCCTTTTATGCTTCTTTGGGCCTTGGAGACTAACACATGAAAAAGCACCCCCCTGGAGTCTTCTTATTGCTTTCAGACTCTCTAAAATTGAAAGAAACCATGAGCACGCACCGTCCTGGGCTCGTACAAATCCACACGACGGTACCATTCCATTAGTTTAGAGTCTTCTTATCGCTTTCAGACTCCTTAAAATTGAAAGCAATCATGAGCATGAACTGTCCTGGGATCGTATAAATACACATGACAGTACCATTTTGAACACACTTCTTCTAGTTCCTTAACCCATGAAGAAGTCCCCCCTGTGCCTCTCAGCACTATGATCGATCACCTCGGCAGCACCCCCCATAAGGTCGACTTTGTTCAGAGTATTCTACAGTTTCCTGCTATCTTACACCAACTTGCGTATCACTCCTCCCAATCACCATCATTGATCCATTACAGCTATGATTCCTTTCACACCAGTCAGTTTCATACACTGCCCGATCATCCCCGCTGTCATACTCCGAACAAAGGAAGTTTGAGTCCACCCACTCTACTTGCCTAGTTATCCCCCACCCCCGCAGTATGTCAGTCCTACCATCAGCACTCTCACACTTCGGTTCTCAACCTCGTGCTCCTATCAATGAAACATCCTTACCTTGCTATTTGCAGGTCTCCCTTTGTCAACGACATCCCATCTATTCCAGAGGATAGACCCAGAGGTACCTGCGCCTTGGACTCATCACCATCTGTGGTGAGTGCATACGGACCATTTTGAGAGGGGTCATCAGTGTCTCTCCGAGTGGTTGTTCCTCACATGCTCGACTTCAACACCTTGATCGCATCATTGAGAATCGTGCAGGGTATATATCCCTTCAGTTATTGGTCGAAGACCCTGGATTTCCCCCGACTCTAGCACATTGGTGAGTCACTTCGGAATGCCCAGTTATATGTTCCCGTGGATGTCCGGGTTGCGTTGGCGATTGTATTCGGAAGCCATCCAGTTCTATGCTTCCTTGAGTACCCAGTTTAGTTCCAGTTCAGTGTAGCATTGAGGATATGACTCCCCGTCACTATGATCCAACAGTTGATCAGTTCCTCTAGTACCACACTCAGCAGCACTATTGTTATTCCAGTGTATCAGTTCTTCATCTTAGACATGGTCAGCCCAGCAGTACATCCCATATTCTGTGTCCCCTCTGGACCCTTATGATGTACACAGTGGTTTTCCATGTATCTTTCAGGTCCCCATTTTTGGGCCTCATTGTTATTGTTTATATATATCTTGATACGAGCATGGGTATGCCCTCCTCGTCCATATATTGAGATTCTCCCTCATTCATTATTTGAGGCCATGTATATTTCAGGTCCCCATTTTTTGGACCCCATTGTTATTATTATAGATCTTAATACGAGCATGGGAATGCCCGCCTCGTCCATATGTTGAGATTATTCCTCATTCATTATTGAGGTCATGTACTTTCAGTTTTTGCAGTTTGTTCGGGACCGTTGTTTCGGGCTCTAGTTCGTTTCTTCTCCTCTCCACATCCCAGGAAAACCATAAAAGACCTATGATGTCTGTCGGCGATACGATGAGATCCTGCCCTCACACATCAAGGGGCAATCTGTTAACACCCAAAAAGTGCTCACTACCTCATCTACCCCATTACATGACTCATTGGTCCATATTTCCTACCATATTTGCCTCCAAAACCTCAAAAAAACCATTTAAAAGCCTCCCAAAGGACAAAAAACCATTAAAAAAGCCTCCAAAAGGCCAAAAACCCCATTTTCCCCCCAAAATAAGTTAAATTCCTCCAAAAATAGCAAAAACCCTCTAAAAATGGAATAAAAAATACAAAAAGAGGAAAAAGAGGGAAAAAAGGAAGCAAAAACCCTATACAGCGGACCTAAACCATATGGTGCCCAAAACCATGGGTCAACACTCCACCACTAAAAACTTATAAATAGGGATGGAGGCTCCCCATTTCACATCCATAGTCACCCCTATCCTTATTCTGCTAAAATCACTCCTGAAACCCTAGCTCACCCCTTTTGAGCTATTTTCACATTTGAGTGCCCCTTTGGCCCATATCCAAAACCCTTTGGAGAAGGAGAAGGAACAACACTGGAGCTTGGAAGCAGCCCTCCTCGACTACTGCAAGAGCTTCACCAACCTCACATTGGAGGTATAATCAATACAAAAACCATTTTTTAATCTCTTTATTTGTCTCATGCACATGCTAGTTTACATTTACTATTTTCATTTACTGTGTTGCTGTTATTGTTTTTACTGAACTGCTACTAAGGAGTCCCTTCTCCTTAGTAGGTGCTCATTTGCACAAGCTAGGGTGAAAACCCTAGCTACAGCAAGCCCCAAGAATGGTGATTAATTATGATCCTTTGAATGATGTCCTTGACTGGAATAGGTATCCAATACCTAACAAATCTGACTTAGTTAAAAGGGTTGAAGGATGCATAGTGTTTTCAAATTTTGATCTAAAGAGTGGTTTTTGGCAAGTAGAAGTCGATCCTGCAGATCAGTTCAAAACTGCATTTGTAGTGCCTCATGGACACTATGATGTTGATGTATATGTAACTTCGGAATGTATTTCATATATGTATATTGTATCCCTACAGAGATGTTATTATTTCTCTGTACGGAAGTGTCGTCATTTGTATTTACAAGTGTCGCAAGTTGCATTACATGTACCACAACTTGTATGTGATGGGTTATTAGACCACCAAGTGTGGGGTCGACCCTGAGTTTAGTTACCATGGGTTATTAGACTCTCCTAGAGAAGTCGACCCTGTTAGGTTATTAGGCAAGTCAAGTCAGTGTATAAATAGAGTGAGGGTGTCACTCTATTTGATCATTCACTTACTCATCTATTCTCTCACTTGGGTGAAGCGCACTAGTGGAGGAGGAGAAGCTGCTAGGAGACTATCTCTTGTGCTTGGGTTTTGTATCATTTCTCTTTCGATCTGTTGGTACCAAATCTTCCCATCAAAATTTTCAAAATTCTGGTAGCAAAATCTTAAGAGTTATAGAACACCTACTGCAAGGATCTTGATATTCAATGGTTTGTAGCACTATTCCTTTGTATTTGTTGAGTTGAGTAAAAAAGCACCTTAGTGTCAAGCTTAGTCTTATCATTAAGAATCAAGTTTTCCTCATTAAGTTACTATATCATCCTTTAAGTTTACCAAATAAAAAATTGATTTTACACTCCATGTCAAACCCAATCTCAATGTTATAAGCCAAGTCAACCGTCCAAATGCTAAATTTACCTTGCCATGTTTTTCAAAAGCTATCATAGGCTTTAAAACACTCGATCCCATCTTTGGATTTCACTACAAGTCCACACTTAGATGCCAAGAGCCATGACTGAATGTTTAAGTTTTACATATGTATCCATATATTGACAAAGAACCAAGCTAATGCATATGCTGATTGAAGAATATGCCACAAAGAGCTCGAGTGTTTGATGGACAAGTGCTAATTGCTTGACAACGACACCAATTTCTGTCAACTAATGCCGATTGTCAAAAGGGAACACACAAGTGTAGAGAGAAAATCCATTGTCTCCAGCAGAGGGAAAACGCCCAAGTATCCAACCGACATCCATTGTCTAAATTTTCTTTACAGCCAACGCATTAGATGCATCCACATGATCGATGTTGTTTATGTTGCCTTCATTAGTTTGAAGATACACATCGGAAAAATGGAATCCTGAGTGACAGAATTGCTGCCAGCCGTCAGATGAATCGACGCATGAGTGAAGCAATTTCTTGCTTTTTATTTCCGAAGATTGAGAAGTGTTAAAGCCACCAGTTCAAGATTTAAGGGCAGAGTACCCATGTAAATAAGCCAAAATCGCTTCAAATCATGATAAGAGCGTCCAGGTGTGAGTAGCATTCCCATGGGATCACGGAAAGATAAAAAATGCAGGGCTGTCAGGATGCATTCATTTATTAAATTGACACGTTGATGGCTTGGTTTCAATACCTTTAGCATTCGGTTCTCAAGGATCAACACTGGAAGACTCGATTTTAGGTCAGAGTATTGTACAGGATTCAAGGAAACAAATCCAGATTCTGAGGCAGAGTTTTAGTTCCTGAGAATTGTAGGTGGTAGAGCACCCAACAGTATGCATCTTGGACAAATAAACACCATGATATTAGAAGTCTTTTATCCCGAGTTTGGATAAGTATTGAAAGAAGGTTCTCAGGCTCGAATTCTGGAAAGTCAAATAGGTTGCTTAAAAAATGATTTAAGATTTCATTACCAGATTTTATGCTTGAAATCTGCTAGACTCATCTCAGAAATAGATTTTGAGTTATCTCTTTTCCTTAGCTAGAAAATTCGATCCATTTCTCATGGATCCTTTGTAATGTAATAACTATAAATGATGAGTTGAGAAGTTTGTAAGGGGAGAGGGTTCCAACCGAGGGCTGAGGCAGGCTTAGAAAAAAACTGCTACTTTTGGTTGCAGGCAAACATGTACTTATTTTGAAGAGATGCTTTGGAGTGATTACAGTAGAGATGAGCCCTATGCTATTTTATTATGAATTGATAAATTATGTGTTGTTGATGATTTTGTTTTGTGTATGTTCCTTATGCATCCATCCCAGAATTCGTATGAGTTATACACATGTTTATTAAGGATCTGGAATGGGATTAGCTCACTCTTTCTGTAAGTTCATGCTCGTAGACCTTCATATTACAGTATGTCACATTTATATATCTGCTATGTTTTCCTGATCTCAGCGATATTCATGTGCAAATGAACTCTCAAACCTAATTATCCATTCAACAATTTTAAGATTTCTCTAAGCTTGACCCTAGCAGTCAGGGCTCAACTTTAGTGATAACACTATCTCTGAGGAAGTTGCGGGGTTTTTTCACCTTCTTGATTTTCCCCGAGGAAACTATGTGTCTATTGTCTCTTGTGATTGATATGCTATACATGTTATTCTCTCAGATAAGATCCTAGATCATATTGAATTAATGCTCAAAATATAACACGGTATCAGAGCTAACCTGAGAAGAAGACACTGTGCATTTGCGGAAGCTAGGGCTTCTTGATTTTTGGGTTTCTCTCCACAAATATTGAAAGGCAGGAGGATAGATTGACTCTCCTAGCAAGGGCGCATCTTCTGTCGAAACATAATTTCATTCTGAGCACTTTCAGTTTTTGGCCTGTCACTGCTGCGGGAAATTAGGGTTTCAGAGAAAGTTGGAATTTTTGGAATCTGAGTCCATGGCTGGATGCTCCTCAGAAAAATCGAACTTCTAAGCCTTGGATCGAACTTTTTTGTTGGGAATAAGAGTGGGCTTTATCAAACCTTAGTTCGGGATCCTGTCTAGTCGATCCGAAAGTTTCAAAGACAATTTTGAGGGGTCAAATTTTGCAGATTTCAAAATCAGAGTATACCAGCTTGACCAACTTAGCAAGGCACATCTTTCTATCCTTTCAGAAAATTGAAATTCAAAGTTTGAATTTTTAGGGTTTCTCTGACAAACCCTAATCCAGCTCCAGATCCAGTTTTCAACAATTCAAGTGGTAAGACCTAAATCCTTTATTTCCATTTGAGTTTCTCATTAAGATGTCTCACCACACCAAGCTTGAGGATAAGCTTGAAGGGGCTGATAACTTCCGAGCATGGAAGTATAGGATTGGGTTAATCCTAGAAGAAAATGAATTGGACACCTACATAAGTGAAGAGGTTCCAGTTCCAGAGGGAGATGAGGCTAAGGCCTTACACAAAAGGAATTTGGTCAAGGCTAAGAGAATCATTTCTAATTCTATCAAAGACCATCTCATACCACATGTGTCATCTCTGAATACACCCAAGGAGATGTTTGATTCTTTGACCAAGCTATTTGAAGGGAAGAACGTAAATCGGAAGATGACCTTGAGGAATCAACTAAAGAATGTCAAGATCCAGAATGCAGAGACCATGCAGTCTTATTTTTCAAGGGTTTCCCAGATAAAAGAACAACTTGAAGCTGTGGGAGAAGATATAGAGAATGGAGAAGTGGTGATAACCACTCTAAATGGCCTTCCTAGGTCATGGGATTCCTTCATCCAAGGAATTTGTGATAGGAAGAAACTTATCACATTCAGTATACTGTGGGAAGAATGCTCACAGGAAGAAGATCGGATTATAGTTTGAGAAGAGAAGATGGGGAATGAAGACCAAGCCCTCATAGTACACTCCAAGAAGTATGATGTCAAGAGGGAACACCATCACAGTAAGAAAGAAAGGCACCACCATCAGAATCAAAGGGGTGACTTCAAACCTCAAAGAATGTCCACAGTCCGATGCTATACATTGGATGAAAGGGTACACTATTCTAGGGATTGTCCCAGAAAGAATAAAGATAGGTCTCATAAGAAGAAGAACACCAAAAGAAAACATCATGCTCACACTGCAGAGGATGATGAACCTCCCAGGAAGAGGGCTAGAGAAGAAAGTAAAGATTCTTCAAGTGATGAAGAATATGTTTTAATTTTTGCTCTCACTGGTACCATTGCAATGATTGGCTTATAGATAGTGGGGCTTCCAAACATATGACAGGATTCAAGGAATCCTTTGTAGACCTATTTGAACATGAATCACCCCACAAGGTGAAACTTGGGGATGACTACCAATATCCCATAAAAGAAAGTGGTGAAGCCTCCTATAATCTAGACTCTGGAAAATCTATGAAGATAAAAGATGTACTATATGTTCCAGGTCTCAAGAAGAACCTTCTCTCCATATCTACTTTAGATGCAAAAGGCATGAGGGTTGCATTTATAGATGGACAAGTTCTGATGTGGCCAAAAGGTAAGACCATTGATGATGCAGTAGTGATTGGAGAGAAAGAGGGAGGTTTATACAAATTGAAGGGCCAACCAAAACAAGCCTTGGTTCATGACTCAGTAGAGCCAAGTGAACTTTGGAATAGAAGGCTTGCACATGTGCACTATAGAGCACTACCTATTGCAAGCAAAGCAATTGAAGGTCTTCCTAAAATCCAGACAAAACATGAAGGCATTTGCAAAGGTTGTGCAACGGGAAAGAACACAAAGAAGACATTTCCAAGCAATGAAAGCAAGGAAAAAGGAATCTTGGAGATTATCCATTCCGATGTATGTGGTCCAATGTCTTCCAACTCTCTGAGTGGGTATGTATATTATGTTTCCTTTATTGATGATTTCTCTAGGAAGACTTGGGTTTATTTCTTGAAGAATAAAGATGAAGTATTTGATAAGTTCAAGGAATTCAAAGCCTTGATAGAAAATCAAAATGACAAGAAGATCAAGATCTTTAGATCCGACAATGGCGGAGAATTCACTTCAGGAGACTTCAAGAAGCTATGCAGTGATTCAGGGATTAAGAGGGAGTTGACTACTCCTTACAATCCACAACAAAATGGGGTTGCAGAAAGGAAGAATAGAACTATCATGGAAGACGCTAGGGAAATGCTTCATGACCAAGATATACCCATGCACCTATGGGCAGAAGCAACAAGGACAACTGTATATGTGCAAAACATAACACCTCATAAGATACTTGACAACAAAACACTAGAAGAATTATTCACTGGAAAGAAGCCAGAAGTTAACCATCTCAGAATATTTGGCTGTCCAGTATACATACACAATCCAAAGGAAAAGAGGACAAAGCTAGATCCTTCAGGAAAGAAGGGGCATCTTTGTGGGTTACAGTGAAAGCTCGAAGGCATACATAATCTACTTTCTAGGGTTCAAAAAGATTGACATCAGTAGGGATGTAACTTTTGATGAAGACTCAGCATACATCAAATCAAGGAGGACACCTGCTGAAGACAATGAAGAACCAAGAACACAAGACACCACCATGAATGAAGTTATTCCAGAAGAAGGTCGTGAAATAGAAGATCCACAAGAACCTATAGATCCACCCCGTGAGAAGAACTCTCACAAGAGAAAACCAACATGGGCTAGAGAGCTCATTCAAGATGCAGAAAGGTATGGTATTCCAGAAGAGGAACACAGAGAAAGAAAAAGGACTAGGTCACATACCAGCTATGTTTCCTTACTCTGTGATATTATGAACAAAGAACCTTCCAGTTATGAAGAAGCAACGGAAAAGAAAGAATGGAAGGATGCCATGGTCGAGGAATACCAATCGATCATGAAGAATGATGTTTGGGATGTGGTCCCAAGACCAGAAGGGAAGTCTGTGGTGACTTCCAGGTGGATCTATAAGATCAAGCATGCTGCAGATAGTAGCATAGAGAAATACAAGGCAAGATTTGTAGCTCGTGGCTTCATCTAGAAAGAGGGTATAGGTTATGATGAGACCTTTGCTCCTATAGCCAGATACACTTCCATTAGAACAGTACTTGCTCTGGCTGCAGTAATGAAATGGAAGATACACCAGATGGATGTCAAGACAGCTTTCTTGAATGGTGTAGTTGAAGAAGAAGTGTATGTGGAGCAACCACTTGGTTTTGAGACACATGACATGGAGTCATATGTGTGCAGATTGAAGAAATCCTTGTATGGCTTGAAGCAAGCTCCTAGGACTTGGTATGGAAGGATAGACAGCTTTCTTCCAGCTTGGACTTTACTAAGAGTAAAGAAGATTCCAACCTTTACTACAAGGTTGAGGAAGGAAATCCTGTGATACTATTACTGTATGTGGATGACCTGTTTGTTGCAGGTGAGGATGGGTTGATTGTCGACACCAAGAGGAAGCTTGCTACCGAGTTCAAGATGAAGGAATTGGGGATGATGCATTAATTTTTGGGCATGGAGGTGTGGCAGAGTGCAGATGGGATCTTCCTTGGACAAGGGAAGTATGCAATAGAGATCCTGAAGAGGTTCAGATGATGGACTGCAAGTCCATGGCCACACCTATGGCATCAAACCTAAAGCTTCTGTGTGATGCTTCATCTGAGCCGGTTGATGTCACGGTGTATTGTCAGATGATTGGGTCCTTGATGTACCTGACGAACATGAGACCAGATATTTGCTTTGCGGTGAACGCATTGAGCCAGTTCCTGTCGGATCCCATAAGTGTTCACCTGATTGCTGCAAAGCATATTTTGAGGTACCTGAAGGGTACAGTTGACTATGGGCTCAAGTATGATGTGAATCAAAAGTTTAACCTAGAGGGTTATGTTGATTCAGATTGGGCAAGCAGTGCCATTGATCGGAAGAGAACTTCGGGGTGCTGCTTCAGTATGGGATCCGGTATGATCTCTTGGTTTAGCAGGAAGCAGTCCTGTGTGGCACTGAGTACAGCCGAAGCAGAGTATGTTGCGGCTTGTTCGGCTAGTTGTGAGGCAGTATGGCTTAGGAAGCTACTGTTTGATTTGTTTGATATCCATTTGGATGCTACTTGTATATATTGTGACAACCAGAGTTGTGTGAAGTTGTTGGAGAACCTAGTGTTCCATTACAAGTCGAAGCACATTGAGATCAAGTATCACTATATCAGGGATATGGTGCAGAGAGGAGTAGTGAAGCTCCTGTATGTTGCAACGGACGAGCAGATAGCCGATGTGTTGACCAAGCCACTGGCCAGAGTGAAGTTTGAGTACTTCAGATCAAGATTCCCTCTAAGGGGAAGTGATGAGTCCGGAGTCACAGATGCACACGAGCCATTCTCACATGATGTGAGATGTAAGGGCTGAGTGAAGCCTTTCCCGGATGGTCAGAGGAAAGTCCTTCCATGCCGGTGATTGTAAGTGCTTTGTTATGTGCATCTGGGATGTGCTATGCAGACTATGAGGTGATCTGAAGATGATGAGGTAACAATAGAGTACATAGGTTTTGTATAAGCATGTAATAAGTCCTGAGATGCTCTTGACAGGTTTTGTACTGACATGTAATCAGTCCTGGGAGATCTTGAAAGGTTTTGTAGAGGCATGTAATAAGTCCTAGGATGCTCTTGAGAGGTTTTGCAGTGACATGTAATCAGTCCTGGGAGATCTTGACAGGTTTTGCAGAGGCATGTAATAAGTCCTGGGATGCTCTTGACAGGTTTTGCAGTGACATGTAATCAGTCCTGGCAGATCTTGACAGGTTTTGCAGAGGCATGTAATAAGTCCTGGGACGCTCTTGACAGGTTTTGCAGTGACATGTAATCAGTCCCGGGAGATCTTGACAGGTTTTGCATAAGCATGTAATAAGTTCTGGGATGCTCTTGACAGGTTTTGCACTGGCATCTAATCAGTCCTAGGAGATCTTGCAGGTTTTGCAAAGCAGTGTAATTAGTCCTGAGATGTACTTACTTGATGGCTTGCTCGTAGAGATGATGAAGACCTACATGGAGGCTAGGCTTACATCCGACATGAAAAGGGATGGCACTGTAGAACTTCCTATGACGAGTAGATTGGAGATTGATTGAGATAGCAACAACAGTGACAATGACGATGATTCAATGACGATGATCCAGAGAAGAAGACTTGTGCTAGAAGACCTGTATCGAGAAATACCTTCCTAGTTAAGAGGGGGTGTTGATGTATATGTAACTTTGGAATGTATTTGATATATGTATATTGTATCCCTACAGAGATGTTATTATTTCTCTGTACAGAAGTGTCATCATTTGTATTTACAAGTGTCGCAAGTTGCATTACATGTACCACAACTTCTATGTGATGGGTTATTAGACCACCAAGTGTGGGGTCGGCCCTGAGTTTAGTTACCATGGGTTATTAGACTCTCCTAGAGAAGTCGACCCTGTTAGGTTATTAGGCAAGTCAAGTCAGTGTATAAATAGAGTGAGGGTGTCACTCTATTTGATCATTCACTTACTCATCTATTCTCTCACTTGGGTGAAGCGCACTAGTGGAGGAGGAGAAGCTGCTAGGAGACTATCTCTTGTACTTGGGTTTTGTATCATTGCTCTTTCTATCTCTGAGGAAGTTACGGGGTTTTTTAACTTTCTTGGTTTTCCCCGAGGAAACTCTGTGTCTATTTTCTCTTGTGATTGATATGCTGTACACGTTATTCTCTCAGATAAGATCCTAGATCATATTGAATTAATGCTCAAAATATAAGATATGAATGGACTGTGATTCCCTTTGGCCTCAAGAATGCGCCATCACAGTTTCAAAAGATAATGGAGGACATATTGAAACCATTTATGGACTGGTTAATTGTATATATTGACGACATTCTCATCTTCTGTAAGACTTTAGAAGAACATCATAAACATTTAAAAGTATTTTTGAATATAGTTCATGATAATGGTCTGGTTTTATCTGCAAATAAATTAAGGATTTATCAGGATTCAATTGAGTTTCTTGGACAAAAGATTGAGAAAGGTTTGATAAAAGTCCAAGAACATGCTATTGAATTTGCAGATAAGTTCCCTAATGTAATTAAAGACAAGACTCAACTGCAAAGATTTCTTGGATGTTTAAATTATTTGTCACCTTATTACAAGAATCTTGCTAGTGACAAGAAAATATTAAATCCAAGATTAACTAAAGAGCCAAGCCCCTGGAAGGATGAACATACCAAAGCTGTCAAAAGAATTAAAAGCAAGGTAAAAATATTTCCTATTCTGCACGTCATAGATGATGATATCCCCAATATAATTGAAACAAATGATTCAAACCTTGGATGGGGAGGAATTCTAAAAAAATCAAGACAAACAAAAGGGAAGAAATATGAAGAGATAGTTTAGTTTGCCTCGAGAACCTGGAACAAAGCCAACCAGAACTTGCCACAATTGACAAAGAAATCTTAGATGCTCTTAGGTGTATTGAAAAGTTTCAGATTCATCTCTTAAATCATGATTTTACTATAATAACATACTGTTCCAGTCTTCCCTTTGTTCTAAACAACACAATCAAGAATGCAACAACCAATGGAAAGTTTGCTAGATGGCAATCATTGTTTTCTTGTTACAATTATTAAGTCGAGAATATTTCTGGTAAGACAAATTGCAATCCTGATTTCCTAACAAGAGAATACCTATCACATAAATATGATATTAATTTTGATCAAGCGAGCGTGAAGCATAATCAAGCGAGCCTGAAAAATTACCAAGCGAGCCTGAAAAACAATCAAGCGAGCGGGAGCAAGTGGGCCCATAACCCACAGGTCAACATGATAATATCAGCATGGGTAGATGGAGTGTACAAAACCTAGAGTATCTGGGATAATATGACATGGGAAAATTATACTCAAGTATGGAAGCCAAGGTGGGAACTAAGGTATACAGAGGTATTGGATGAAGACCTACAAGGGTTTGATGTATTTATCAGATTAGTCCCTGAAGTTAGAAGGATACCCATGGGATCAAGTATAGTCCCAAAGATGATCTACAACAAATCCTTGAGAAAAGCTGCAGGTGCGAGTAATTGGCTGACTCATCATTACCATGATTTAAGTATGATATGGTCCAAAATTCGTCCTTGCAACCAAGACTACAACTGGATCATCAATACTATTGCATCAATTAGATTAGATCTCTGAAAGCATGGCCAAATCATGATGCCAGCCTAAGATCCCCATCAACCATTCACACCTATGAAAAGTATAAAAAATTGTGGTGGGAATTTCTCCGAAAAGAGAATGAGACAAGGACCTATTATACTTTGCTAAAATTCGGCCTTCAACGAACTCAAATATTTGAAGATCCTCCGCTATTTGACCTTGATTGGATAGAAGAATGGTGGCAGACATTCAGAATCAATCTGACTTCCCTAGAACCAGCTGTCATCCATAATATGAAGAAAGATGTGAGAGAACCTTTTAATCGAGTCAAAGATATTGTATAGAAAAGAATCACTGAAAGGCAAATCTTAGGGGACATAGCTTTTTCGTTGTAATATGAATAGTATACCTATGCAACATATGTATTTAAAGTAAGCCTTTAAGAAGAAGAATGGATAGAGTTATGCTTTAACGATGCCGTAACAATAGGATTTGTACTTAATTAAGACAATGAGTTATATACACATGACTTATAAGCTATATCAATATCATATGAATAAATTAGAAAGTAGTTACAGGTGGTCTGTCTCTTAAGCAGTTAGGGTTTCAATAGTACGTGGGAAACTATATTTAATATAACTAAAAGAAAGGATGGAGAAAAAGGAGTGCGCTTCCTCGTTTTCTTGGATCTACGCCCTTTTGTAAAGGTAGCCCCTGGAATAGGTGGTGGTTGCAGTTTTATTTGTAACTCGAGGAAGGGTGCATCGGTTTTAGCTCAGTGCATTTGCGCTCCATTCCTCATTAGGCTCCCTTGAATTTGATTATTCATATTTACCATGACGATTGTGATATTGAAGGAAGGAGGTGGTTCGGCCCACACGAAACCACTTTACGTTTTTGAGAGAGCATGCTTCTACTCCAGCGATAAAAGAGGAGAAGCGATTTCTGGTATGTATGTATAACGCCATTGTACTCCTGTTTGATTTTTCTATTTATAACGTGAAGGGATGAAAGAGAATCAATGCCATTATATCAATATCTTTATACATACTTAAGTTTTGTTATTGTGTGGAAAGCGGGTTGGTTCCAGTCCTTGGTTTGTTTGGATCAGTGTTGGAATTTGGTTTTCATTCCACCGGTCAGATTTTGTTTTTTTGATGTTTTGGGTTTTTATATTACTCGTAGTGAAACGTTTTGTTTAAAATTTTACCCTTCAACAATGAAGTTTTTAAAAAAATATTACCCTTCAATAATTTAATTTTGTTTTTTATTGACTTTTTTATAATAAATTTTGTTGACTATTTTCAAAATAATATTTATTTTATTGACTTTTTTATTATTAAAATAAAATAATGGTTGTTAATATCTATCATGATCCATTAACTTGATTCATATTCATTTTATTTACCATTTTGTACTAAATTAATATTATATAAAAAGACAACTTAAAAGAATAAATATGAAGACAAATCATAATATGGAAATTTAAATAAACAATGAAGCATAGATAAACAAAAAAAAATGGTTTTTTAATTTCAAACAATTATGCATATAAAAAGAAAATAAATATCGCATAATTATTTTTGTTTGTAAAATTGATATGATAAAATGGAGGTAGGAGTTACAATAAACTTGAAGTGAATCAATATTCCCACTAAAAAGCTATATATCTATAAGCTAGTCTTGTAAATCCAAAATGCAAGACTCTACAAATTATAGCTCTATATGCCCTATTTTTCTGTATATTATGTGTGAGTATCATTTATTCACTATTTTTATTCCAAATGTTGCACACAGATTTCATGTCTCTCAACCCCTTATTTAGTACTTGCCTTCATTTAAATTCTAAATCTCTCACTCAAATTGAACCATGAGAGAAATATAGGAGATGTTCATTTCAATTTCAATGAAGTTGAAGAATTAATCAATACTCTTTGAGTCTGAATCTATATAGATTACTGAAATTATGGGATATATCATTTTGCATACATTGATGTTATTTAAAATTATTAAAAAATACACAGACATACCAAAAAAAATAGTGTAAGCATTACCTCTCATAATGCAAATAAGTGTCTGTCTCCAAGGCTCTGCAACTCCCAACTTCTAACTCCCATAGTTGTTGTAGCATACTAATACAATCAATGAACATTGAGCATTGAAATCAATGAACATTGAACACTGAAATTTGTAGATTCTAGATGCTCATTGCGTGTCTCTAGTATTAAAAACAGACCTGGAGTTACATTGTACCGATGCAGCCGAAGAAGTCCGAATCCTAACGCAGTGATCTCAATATATACTATGGGATTCAGTCCGCCCCACCCAATTCCTCTTTCGTTCCAATGCCTGTATGCAACGGATTTCATCAACGGATTTTACAGAGGAATTATTGGGAATGGAAGGCCAATAAAATTAAAATTCCTCTTTATACCTGTGAACATAATCGAGCGCTTTCTTGATTTCCTTTCCAAAGTGTCTATTGATTCCAAGGAGTACAAGGTTATCCACTATCAAGAGGCATTCCAGTAGATCCACAGGATACAGGCAGGGAACTGCAGGATGCGGGTAATTTAATCAAATATATATCGTAACTAAATAGAATTAAAACGACGGGAAGTTCAAGGCACCCCATGACTATATATGCTTACCAAAAGAGCCAAACTTAGCGAGCACGTTGTTTAAGAATTCAAAGCATTTGATGTCTCCAATGTGCATGAAGACGCAGGCAGCAGAAGCAGGTGAGCTGATCAGGAAAGACCCATCCTGGCTTCGAGCATCCATTATTCTTTCCCAGTCGGCCATGTCTTGTATGCCCCCCAGAATACAACAATGGGGACAGAGCGCCATGAATTTCCTCCCTTGACATACTTCAAATCATATTTAACATTTATTTAAGAATTCAAACAAGAAGTTAAATTAACAAGACATGAATTGGAATTGGAATTTATGGATATGAATTGAGAGGAGGAAATCTTACTTTGGTAATCTCTCCAACCGTTTGGTGTGGAGTAGACTTACATAAGGCAGGTTGTAGGGAAGTCGAAGATATAGAAATTGAGCTTCTCTTAACAAGGAAGGGAAGATGATCTCAAAGTCTGTTACAGAGCTCATGTCTTGATCGTTTTCATCCTTTATTGCTTCTAGATTCTTCTTTATGAATGCAATGCCTACAAACATGCGTGCATATCAAGATCAAGATCAATGGTACTCACAAATTCGCAATTACAATTACATGATCTGGTTTCTATACACACAAAATTAAATACCTTCGTTCCGATCTGATCACACCACATTATTACATTGCTAAATAAATTGAAAAGACTACTCCGAAATCCTATGCATGAATTATTGATTGATTCTACGAGAGAATTCTTACCCTACTGTACTTGCAGTTGCACATCCCCAACTTTCCATTTAAGGAGCGCAAGAATGCAAGAAAGAGTGGCAAGCAGGCTGCTAGATAGTAGAAAGTGCGACTCAGTAATTTGCACTAGTAAAAAAATAAAAAAATAATGGAGAAATCATTGGGTTAAATGAGTTTTTCTATTTTTAGAAAAAATCAATGTAACTTGCAAATGGAAAGATATGGAAATAATTTTAATATAATAGATGTTTCTATTTATTTAGTGAATGTATGTTTTGAAAGTTGGAATTTAGAAACTATAGTTTAACAAATCAATGCAATTTGCAAATGGAAAGGCATGAAAATAATTTTAATTTAATAGATGTTTCTATTTATTTAGTGATTATATGCTTTGGAAGTTGGAATTTAGAAAGTATAGTTTTATATAACATAAATATATTAATAAATTAGTAATATAATGACATTTTAGGAATTTTGTTGTCCTTCAAAAATAGTATTAAAAAATAGTAGTACAATATAATGACGGTTTAGAAATTTTATGGTCCTTCAAAAATATGTTTTAGAAATTTTATTACCCTTCATAAAAGACGGTTAACCAAAATTTCAAACCATATTTGACGGTCAAAATGCCCCATGACGGTCATTTTGCCTGTCAAATTCCATCACTGGTTTGGATCTTTGCTAGTATATGTGTAACAAACGGTTTCATATATTTACATATATCAATTGTTGTTGATTAGTATGTCATTTTCATTCTTTTACAGTCCACATGTTTCCATTCAAATAAATAGAAACTCCCACTATCTTCCATTATTATTTGTTTATTAATGGTTTGAAGGCGACTTCTCATTGGAGGATTGAACCTAGTAGTTTATTTATTCTAATTTTTTACTTTACGGTGGGTTTTGGTTTAAATCCGGTATTTTTTTTGTAAAATTCAAATTTCTAATCTTTTTCTGATTAATAGTTTAACCCTATTGTATATACAATAGGAAACCAAACAAGATGATTGACTAATAAATCTGCCTACATTTATGTATTGATGGTAGTCCTAATGTAGTTGTTTATTGAGAAGGGAAATAACCCCTTGGAACCGAGTCAAATACCAAATAATTGGTTTGGTTCGGTTGGTCCATTATGTTGGGTAAAAGAACGAGAATTTCTTTCTTTTAACCTATCTATGCTTAAAAGGATAAAGATATCAATCTCTTATAAATGATCTTAACATGGCATCTGAAAATCGAAATATTAGAATGATAGAAACTTAACTTGATACGTAGAAATATAATTTCTAAATCGGAGAGAATCGATTCCCTTGTTAAGATCAATGGACTAGCATGAGAACAAAAAACTGATGTACAATATTATTTCTATTTGATAAGAGAGTTTAATTATTGTTAATATATTGAGAACCCAGAAGTAATAGTCATCTTGTATATTAATTAAGAGTTGGACTTATTGGAGTAAAGTGTAATTTAGTATGCATCTATAATTGAACTCCTTTGAGTGAGAAGCCAAGCCTTTGACGGTGAAGCCGAAATTATAGGTTGTAAAGCCAATATCGTGGTGTAGTTGAGTTTTTTTTAATATCATTGAGTTTACTGCTGATATTATGTTATTATGTTGAAGAATCTTGGGGAAAAGATTTTGATGTCTTTTATATCTAGTAGATTTGTTGACCAGCTTGAGGGTGGCAACAATGTTCAATGGATAATGAACACTATTGACTTATGGTTGGGTGGTATGTTGCAGCCACACCTTAATCGCCAAGATCATTATTCAGTTAAGTATTCATTATTTAATTTGACTCTATTTGATGAAGTTTAGAAATATTCTTTAAAGCATAATGACATCATTTATGGTTTGTTAATAATGATGAATCCATTCATCTCTTGTTAATTAACTAAATAAACTATTGATATTGTTTGGATATTGTGAATAGAAATATTATAACATTAAAGTAAATACTATACCTTTTTAATGGAGATATACCCTTATACAACATATCGACAACTTATAGGTTAAACCATTTGACACCTAAAATATATGAAATATGAAAATATTATAACATTAAAGTAAATACTATACCTTTTTAATGGAGATATACCCTTATACAACATATCGACAACTTATAGGTTAAACCATTTGACACCTAAAATATATGAAATATGAAAATATTGCTAGTTGTGTGTATAGATAATGGAGTAATGGTATTGAGTTCATCAAATTAATCTATATCAGAATGTAATGTTATCATATATTATATGGTTGATTAAGCGAGCTATGTGTATGTGGATAAATGTGAATAATTCTATCTCTAATAACTATTAGTTCACAATCGAAATGAGGATATGGTATTAAGGAGAGAGTGATCCTTACTAAGAGATGGTAGTATACCTTATGCATACTTAAGAAGGTGATAAATTAGGTTACGATATGTTGATGTGTATTCTTATTAGGGTGGAACTAACTTTTAAAATTGGGATCTTACCTAAACTTACATTACTTGGTATAATGAATTACTTTCAAATAATTGATGTAAAAAAGTGATGATGTGATTTCCGCTATTTGAAATACATCATCCCTGATGCCTGGATGGATAAGCATAAAATATTGGACAAGACTTTATGCTATTAACTACACTTAATAAGGATTAAAGTTTTGATCAATGTTAAGGATTCAATAGGTAAGTTTAACGCATGTTAGAAGACTCTATTTACATATTTGTGATATGAGGAAATACAATTGATAGAAATTAGTATAAATTTCATAAATAACTATTAATATTTACTATGAAACTAATCCAAATGGGTTTTGTGGATTGTAAAAGGAAAATTTTTATACCCCTTTTCCCTAATATTTAATTGAGGATTTTGGGTATATTATAAGTGGTATCGGAGCAAGGTTAGAACACTATGGCCTAATGGACTCACGAACTTACAGGTATGTTGTGTGCTCTGTGAAATATCAAGTATCAAATGCAAGTTGTTTGCAGCAATTGCTTACCTTGTTCGATATGCATGGCTTAAGTTGGTTAATTAAAATGTTTTATTGAGCATAGAAAACATAGACTAGATGGTGTGATTAATAGTAAAAGCATGTAAAGGGCCTCAGAGACTTGATTCTGTGATATCAATGAGTTAGTAAATATATTG
Source organism: Larix kaempferi (assembly GCA_027924585.1). Lineage (NCBI taxonomy): Eukaryota > Viridiplantae > Streptophyta > Pinopsida > Pinales > Pinaceae > Larix > Larix kaempferi. Next base: position 13,920,728 of record BSBM01000316.1, on the reverse strand, counting down.
TTGTGAGTGTTTTCTTGGGCAAAGTATATACTTTTTACCTCCCTGTATGAGCAGAAAGTCATGACCATAAAGAAGCATGTATGCATAGAAGTAACAATTATATTATGTTATAGAATTGTATAGACAAACATGAGTGAACCATAAAAGCTATGAAACTGTTTAAGAGGAATAGAGTGCATCTCCCATATTGGTATGATGTAGCATACTTGCTTAGGCAAATAAACGTTTAAAACATTTGAATGCATAATGCTGAAAGTACAATGAAAAATTTATATATTGAAGTATGAAAAACTTTAATTATGCTATAGGAAACATGACTCAAGATGATTATGAGGAATATTTTATTAATCATAGATTAAAAGTCATGGTTAATAATGGCATGTAAAAGGTTTCTAGAAACTTGGCATGAATAGTTGAATGCACAATCGTAGGTTCATATGCTTTACTTGGTCATAAGTATTGAGATAATGCTTGAGATAATTATCACTGTATATGTGTTAAAGGAATGGTCGCATCATGTTATGAACATTTGCATTGTAATTCATAAGTACTAAGGAATCATGCAAATGAAACTTAATGCATTATATTGATAGTAGAATGTCACAATAATGCATATTGGCATGCCTATGCAAATATATGCCCATGATACTTTTCACATGCATAATGGGTAAAATGCAAGTTTATGTATAACTTGTTGAGATTATGATAGGAAGTTTAAGTGCATGATATTAATACATTGAGTCAAATATGTTTGAAGAGAAAGCATGGCGTAATGAAGCTAGAGGTAGCATTAAAAGTATAATATGTCTTCAAGATTATAAACAGAATAAGGTATGAATTTTACTCAATATGATAAAGGTGCAAGTCAATGAATGATATTGAAATATATGTAAATGATGTCTAGTTACGACTATGTTTGTACAACGAGTAATGCATTGGGAGTATGCATCAAGAGTTTATGTGCACTGAAAATATGAACTTGCTGTTATATTTTATGTCTTGCTTAATGTTGACAAAAGAGACGATGATGTAAATAGCTTATGGCAATGGATTGTAAATGAAGCATGTAGGTGCATATGGGTGCAAGAAGCTTCACCAAGCTTAAGTAAATGGAAAACAATACATGAGGTAACCTCTAATAAAAGATGTGATTCAATGACTAATTTTGAAAAGACAACAATATGCTATTAAAAGTTAGTCAAATGATAGTCAATTGCATGAATGAATTAATTATGCCAACTATATATTTATAGGAAACCGAATAGGAAACAAATTAATAGCTTTGGAATCCTATTGAAACAATGGAAAGAAGTAAACCTAACCTTTCTGAGAACGTTAAGAATATATGGCATGATGGAATGGTTTACACTTGTTTTGCAAGATGCTAGAAGTATCAAGTTATGAAATTGGTAATATGATGTGTGGCATATTTTATGTGTATTGTTGTTAATTGAGTCTTGGAGGACTTAGATATCCATGCCTTGATGTTGAGTTGGAAACTCTGGAGCATCAATATTACCTAGACTCATTCTAATGCCTATTTCATTAAATTTGGACTTATTAAGAAAAATTTGGACTAAAAAAATGTGAATTTAGACTTTGAAAGTGTCAATATCAACCTTTCTAAAGTGCAAAATTAGGTTCTGAAAGTGGAAATATTGGCTTTGAAAAGTGTGTTTTTCAATTCAAATAGTGTGTTTTTTGACTACTTATGAACCCTAAAATTGCAGTTTTTTATTATGAAACTATGAATTTCAATTCAAAAAGTGTGAATTTCAAATAAAAAAATGCAAATTTTGATTTGAAAAGTGCAATTTTCATTTGGAAATGTGCATTCTTTTAAGGTGAAAAGTGAAATGTCTACAATATTCAATCCTTGTTTGAATAGCAAGTTTATCAATTCTTGTTTCTTTTTTGATACAATATCAAGAATATCTAGCTTTTTACATAGATAATTTTAGTAGTTTCCAAATGAGAAAGGAATTATATGCGTAATTTGTATAGGAAAAAGTTACTTACACAGTAGTAACCAGTAAACGGTGTATTCTGCATCACAATGGTAATTTTCCTCAAATGCCTAGAGGTTCGTGGACGTTCCAGACGCTCGATGTTTGCTCACCCAGTCAGGTTGATAGAAATACTAGAAGGATTTTAATAAAATATAAATTTGTTGGGCTAAGATCCCATCAAACGATATCCATAGGAACATCCATCCCACTCTCAACATATGCCCCATCTGTTCTCGTTGTGCCTTAACTGCTGCAAGGCCCTTCTCGTTTATTTTAAAATTTTCTCCTGTCCATCCTAGCCTTGGTGACCATGTCCATATGATGCTATTTACATCGATCATCATATTTTATTCTGCACCAACAACCTAATGTTGCTTTCTATTTAAGCATTTTTTATACAAGACATTCAGATCCTTCGATGCTCTTGTTGGCTTCCACCATTGCAACTCTACTTTGTAAGAACCAATAGTACTAGCATATGAATCCTAATAAATATTACCAATCGCCCTACCCAACCATATTTCACAATCTGGCTCTGGTGATTACACAATGACCAATTGGCCCTTTACAGCATCCACTCTTGGAATGAATTCATCTCTAGGCTTGTTACATACTGGTCCAACATAGCAATTCTGCAAAGAAGGAACATTTTCCTTCAAATAGGAATCCATAATTTCATGTTCAAATCTTGTAGGTTCACTACTATGAATATCATGGCTTGTCGATGGCCAAAAGTTAGTTGCTGACTGATCAACACTCTCGAAGGGACTATCCAAAGATTTATATACATCCTCCAAATAATTTAACTTGGGACGCAAAAATTGTTCACCTCCCTTCTCAATCCCTCGATTCCAGAATGAAATATATGTTTCTATTCCTTTTTTTTATTTCGTCAATGTCTGAAGGTATTTTTGATTGCATATTTAATAACCTAGGCTTCCCCACTGGAAATTCTACACTACCATATGGAAATGACCACCACAGATGAATAGGAGATGACCAAGCTTCATCCCGAAGTGATGCCCTCCATTGTATGACTGGAATGTTATCTATGAGCTGAAATTTAAAAAACTGGCATTTTTTTATACCGATGATCTTGGCATTTCCATCCAAAAGGTGAGGTTTCACAAAACTCTTAAAATCATATAGTTCATCAATTAGATAAAGGATATAGAAATTTTGATCTTCACATGTCCTATACGTATCCATTATTTTTGAGAGTGAAAATATATCCTTGCGCATTAGATTTACTGATAACCTTCCATAAATTCCATCTATGTCTTCATGGTGTGTCCAATCGGGATGAATCCAACTTCAATAGTCGTGAACACTCTGCTTGCTGTTAAAAGAGATAAAAATGAAAATACAAAGCAGTTTTTGTTATCACCTGAACAATTATCCATTTTCAACAACAATATGGGTGGTAGTTTTCTATTTGGCATGCATTGTTCAATACCATCAACACACAATATATCATGTTGCATTACATTTTGTTTCTATATCACATACTTTTCATATGACTCTGATTGCAATATAACATCATGCAATTGGTGCTTAGATGTTCCACCTTTGTAGAGAAAATCACCATATTTATCAATCATTGGTTCTTCAAGACTCTTCAAGCATTTAGCTAGGGACGTCACAGTGAAAGTCGATCCCATATCTAAAAATGAGAGGCTGAAATGGACAAAACCCCTAGTCTTGTTCCATGAGTCAACATTCTAGTCAATGATATGGGAAAATTCATAACATTACTAAAATATTTTGCCTTCTTACCCATCCTTGGATTGGAAGTCTTTGACTTATCCATTTTTATGAACAATACTTAGAAAAGTCTTTGGATTTTTTTGTGAACCTAATCCGTGAGAATAATACACTTGTGACAACTTGCGATATATTTATTATGAGCTTCCTGATGTCCTCGCAACCTTTCTACCTCAGCTTGATCAGTGGTCCCCTTTAGCCTATCGTGTATTGTAATGCACTCATTACACCTTGCAAATGAGTTTCATTTAGAAATTCTAACATCTCGAAAATATTCTTTCATCACCTTGCTAAAGGAGGATTGTGATACTGGAGGAAAACTAATACTTTCTATTTCTTCATTTTCCATTTTTTGCAGCAAACCATGGGACATATTAGATGGCAATAATTTCAAGGTTATCCTTGTTCCATTTTCACTGGTTAATCGTGTAAGATGTGGAGATTTGTTTGAATTCTCTTCTACAATTTTATTAATAGTAGCCACTAGTGCAACAATGTTTGCCCTAGATTTTTCCAAGTCACTGTTACAATGCACAACTCTCACATCTCTATTCAAGAACATGCTTCTATAATTGTAGAAAGTGCTCCTTTTTATCCCATGGCATTTATACCATGCATTTTTATAGACGTCTATTGTGTCTAATCTCATTGTAAACATGCTTCTTGTTCTCTCATCTCCTTCTTTGGCCATAGGAGCATTTGATCCCATAGAATTTATAACATACCGTCTTCTTGAATTTCCATTCATACTATGAAATTTATTCACACATTCAACTATCGATTGAAGTGAAATTTTTGATATACAAAGATTTGAGCAACAATGTTCAGTGACATTTTTGAAAGGAATGCAACCTGATCAATTCTAAGCCTGTAAGGTACTGAGCTTGAATTTATTTTAGAAATTTTAGTTCCAACTTTCTGCTTTACAGAATTGTATGGCCTTGTTCCATTACCTTTAACATATGTATATTCACAATGGAGAGTACCTGGAAGGACCATCTGTAAAGGACATTCTTCAAAAATATTCCGAATGTTGACCATGTCTTCGTATGTGTTCTTTTTTAGTATAAAATCCAAATGAACATCATTGAGGTCAAGAAACTTGTTTACATGCCATCTTACAAGAGAGCCTTCAAATACACCACAATCCTCACAATTGTAGAAGACTTTATGAACTAAAATACTGAACTCACCAACATCTAGTGGTTTGAATTGTACAATGTCTCCTTCAAAAACACTTGAAACTATTCCCTGAGCAACATAATGTGGCTTTAAAGAACATTTATGTATCAAATTAACTTTCTCTCCCACAAACTTGATATTGTGATTTTGGCTTAATACTTTCAAAGTAGTTTCAAATTGATTATTGTTGAAATTATTTTCAACAGAAAGCAATGTTTCTGTATTAAAATCTATGATTCATTTAATCAGACATACAACAAAACCTCCATTGCTTAACCTTGGACAACATGCCATACAAGAAAACACCACTTCATCCACCAGAATACCAAAGGATAAGTCACCCAAAAACGTTCCCCCAACAAAAAATCAGTCCCACTCACATTTGTTACAAAACCTATGGAAATGAAATCCTTGCATTCTGAACATTTATGTAACAACTTAACTTTTCTCATAATAAAATAATATTTATTGTTGGTTGTTATAATGTTCTACACTCGTCGAAGCAGAAGCTGGTATATCATTGGGCCTCATTCTCTTGAAGAGCAGATTCAATGTGGTTAATGATCTCAAATGCAGGCCATTGAATGTAACCACCAACTGTCTCTGACAATGTATCTGCACCTTCTGATGGATAGAGAAATTGAAGACCTACATTTAAAATCTTGGTAATGCTTATAATGATACATCTATCATGAATGTTGATATTATGCAATATTTTTCTTTCTGGAAAAGAGTTTCCTTCAACAACTTTCAATCCATTCAAAAGGAGGTCCACACATTGTTGAGAACCAAAATCCATTTCAGAAGCAATTTCTGAAATACAAAATAACAGGAACACATTAAAAATAATATTTATTTTAAACAAAGAATAAATTTTTCCACTAGTATATATTATCAAATAAGTCAATGCTCTACAGGTTAATAGAATTATTTTATGCTATCAGTCTCCATAAGAGGATAAATGAGAAAACGTTCCTTACTATGAAGAAAACATTCAGAGTTTTAGTAACAACAATCTCATGTAGATTTACCATGCTATTTTTTTGAGAAGGAATCAATTTTAGAAGGAGAGGGCGATCCTTCCTAATTGGATACAATGTAATTGCTGCTTAGAATAAATCCATGAGATAAGTAGGTGTCGCTGAATGCTCAAAAGGTAATTTGTTGTTTTCATTGGTAGGCGTTCAATGCGATGATGGATGAATGAGTGACTAATTCTGTGAGGAAGGAGCGGTCATTCCTTCTTAAAATGGTCCCTTGTGTTAATTTTTCAGAAATTTCAATCTGATCTAGGATCTGAACTGAGAGAATAACATGTACAGCATATCTACAGCATATCTATAGCATATCAATCATGGACACAATAATGCAAGCACACAAGAGACACAGAGTTTCACCGGGGAAAACCAAGAAGGTGAAAAACTCCGCAACTTCCTCAGAGATAGATAGAGGAATGATACAAACCAAGTACAAGAGATAGTCTTCTCCTAGTAGCATCTTATCCTCCTCCACAAGTGCACCACTCTCCAATGAGAGTATGAGTGAGAAAGTGAATGATCAAATAGAGTGCCTCCCGCACTCTATTTATACTTGAATTGGCTTGCCTAATAACCTTTACTAGGTTGGCCTTAACTTAACCACATAACATAATGCTGACTAGGATGACCCCCAATAGGGTGGTCTAATAAACCTTTGACCCACATGACTTATACAGGGCCGACCCCACCAAGGTGGTCTAATAACCCATCAAGTATAAGTTACGACACTTACAATATAAATGACGACACTTCCGTATAGAGGAATAATAAAATCTCTATAGGAATACAATATACATATAGGAAATACATTCCTAAGTTACAAATACATCAAAACTCCCTCTTAACTAGGAAGGTATTTCTCGACATAGGTCTTCTAGCACAAGTCGTCTTCTCTGGATCATCGTCACTAGATCATCGACATCGAATCATCGTCGTCGTCACTGCTGCTACTATCTCAATCAATCTCCGATCTACTCGTCACAGGAAGTTCTATAGAGCCAGTTCTTTTTCATACTGGATGTAGGCCCACCACCTGTAGGTCTTCATCATCACTGGCCATACTGTGGAATCCTGAGGACTTATTATGTGCATCACAAAACCTGGCTGTAGCATCCCAGGCTGTTACGAGCACACAACTCTACCTGTCGGATCTCCCAGGAGCATATTACATGTGACCCCACCACAAAACCTGGCTGTAGCATCCTAGTCTGTTATGAGCACACAGCTCTACTTGTCGGATCTCCCAGGAGCATATTACATGTGGTCTCACCATAAAACCTTGCAAGAGCATCTCAGGCTGTTACGAGCACACAGCTCTACCTGTTAGATTTCCCAAGGACACATTACATGTGGTCATGGCAAAACCTTTCAAGAGCATCCCAGGCTGTTACGAGCACACAGCTCTACCTGTTGGATCTCCAAGGACACATTACATGCCATAGGACAAAACCTTGAAAGAGCATCCCAGGATGTTATGAGCACACAACTCTACTTGTTAGATCTTCCAGGGTGCTATTATATGTCCTCCCAGAGGAATGCCTCGAAAGAGAATCCCAAACTATTACGAGCATACAGCTCTACCTGTCGGATCTCCCAGGTCAACTTACATGCTCATCTGCACAACCTGTCCACGACCACAGAGTATCAACTTAATACTCACCATACATCATCCTGATGTACATGATCATCCTGATCATCGTCACTGCATCGTCCTGATGCATATCATCATCGCATGATCATCTTGATCATCATCATAGCATCATCATAGCATCATCCTGATCATCATCATAGCATCATCCTGATGCATATCATCTGGAGAAACATCCTGAAGCTCGTCATCCATGATCATCCTGATCATACAATGAATCCACCTGATGCATACCATGTATCTACCTGATACATATCATCATACATGATCCACCTGATCATACAATGTATCCAACACAAATACATGATCCATCTAATCATACAATGTATCCACCTGATACATACAAAAATAAATGATCCACCTGATCATAACAAGCATCCAACATGATGCATATACATATACATGATCCAACTGATCATACCAAGCATCCAACATGATGCATATACATATACATGATCCAACTGATCATACCAAGCATCCAACATGATGCATATACATATACATGATCCAACTGATCAAAGCATCCAACTGATGCATATACAGAGCAGTAACTGGAGCATCATCCTGATGCTCATCATCCTGATGCTCATCATCCTGATGCTCATCATCCAATGCTTACATCCACAGCCATGGGAAGGATCCTCCTCTCACCATGCTTGGAATGGCTCCTGCAAATGTGTCCATCACTTCTTCCTCGAAGTGTCATCAATCTGAAGAACACCAAGCCTCTCTCTGAAGTACTCAAATTTCACTCTGGCTAGTGGTTTCGTCAACACATCTGCAATCTGCTCATCCGTCGCAACATACAGAAGCTTCACTGCTCCTCTCTGCACCATATCCCTGATATTGTGATATTTGATCTCAATGTGTTTCGACCTGTCGTGGAACATCGGGTTCTCAGACAGCTTCACACAACTTTGGTTGTCACAAAAGATACCAGTAGCCTCCAACGGGAGATCAAATAACTCAGACAGTAGCTTCCAGAGCCATACTGCCTCACAGCTAGATGAACAAGCTGCAACATAGTCTGCTTCGGCTGTACTTAGTGCTACACAGGACTGCTTTCTGCTAAACCAAGAGATCACACCTGATCCCATACTGAAGCAACACCCAGATGTGCTCTTCCTATCTGCAGCACTGCCTGCCCAATCTGAACCAACATAACCCTGCAGGTTAAACTTTTGATTCGCATCATAATTGAGCCGATAATCAATTGTACCCATCAGGTACCTCAGAATATGCTTTACAACAACCAGGTGAACACCTCTGGGATCCGTCAGGAACTGACTCAATGTGTTCACGGCAAAGCAAATATCTGGTCTCGTATTCGTCAGGTACATTAAGGATCCAATCATCTGATGATACATCGTGACATCAACCGGATTAGATGAAGCATCACACAGAAGCTTCAGGTTCGATGCCATAGGTGTGGCCATGGCCTTGTAGTCCATCATCCCGAACTTCTTCAGGATCTCTACTGCATACTTCCCTTATCTAAGGAAGATTCCATCTGCACTCTGCCACACTTCCATGCCTAGAAAGTAGTGCATCATACCCAAGTCCTTCATCTCGAACTCGGCAGCAAGCTTCCTCTTGGTATCAACAATCAATCCATCCTCTCCTGTTACAAACAGGTCATCCACATACAAGAGTAGTATCACAGGATTGCCTTCCTCAACCTTGTAGTAAAGGTTGGAATCTTCTTTACTCTTAGTAAATCCCAAACTAGATAGGAAGCCATCTATCCTGCCATACCAGGTCCTGGGTGCCTGTTTCAAACCATACAGGGCTGCTCCACATACACTTCCTCTTCGACTACACCATTCAAGAAAGCTGTCTTGACATCCATCTGGTGTATCTTCCATTTCATCACTGTAGCCAGAGCAAGTACTGATCTAATGGCAGTGAATCTGGATGCAAGAGCAAAAGTCTCTTCATAGTCTATCCCCTCTTTCTGAGAGAAGACACGAGCTACAATCCTCGCTTTGTATTTTTCTATGCTACCATCTGCAACATGCTTGATCTTATAGATCCACTTGGAAGTCACAACATAATTCCCTTTAGGTCTTGGGACTGCATCCCAAATATCATTCTTCATGATCGACTGGTACTCCTCGATCGTGGCATTCTTCCTGAATCCTGGGAACTTCAATATCTTCAATAGATAACTTTGTTGCTGAACAAATGTTGTACTCCTTCTTTTGTAGGTGATGGCATACAATCTTTCCTACAAAACAAGTTACATTGCATGATTAGAAACATCTCATAGTTTTCATAACAAATTCTTACACATAAAGAAATATGTCATATAGTCATGCAATTATCTTAGCCAGTGCTTCAATACAACATTTATCCATATCCCGTAACTTTCTAGATGCCTTCCAATCTCTACCAGAACATTGTTAAGAGTGTGCACAACTCCCAACATGTCAGCAAAGAGGTTTCATTCTAGATAAGTAGCAATGGAATGTTGTACAGTGCCATAGGCCACTTACCCATCACATGCATATTAGTAGTATACTGTTCATTAATGCAATTATTCTAATATGCATAATGCACACCCTATGTCTAGGAACACAAGCATATACATCATTGAAAAATATTATTTAAACAAACAAATATTTAAGAAATGACAATTCAAATACTTATCTTTGTTTGGTTTGTAGGGTGGACTCCCTCTCAATATTTGCTTCCTTGAATGAGGAGTGTGCTCCCTCTTGATCTTTGCTTCCTGGATTACCTGTCCTTGAACTTATATCCATCCTTGATCACTTATGCATACTTACTAGTATCATCATTGTGTTATCCTCGAGGTCTCATGCATACATACAATCATTAGTATAATCACAATAATCTTAAACATGTATAGTCATGATCATTTCAAACACAGATAATAAACATTAGTATTCAAGGTTTCAGGGAATACTTCTTTTACTCATGAATATTCTTATTTGACCAAAGGAATTTTCTGGTTAGTCATATCATCAATCAAGGTAAGAGACATAATATGCATAAACACTTAATTACTTATATTTCTAACTTCATGAATAATCATTATCAACCATACAACAATATAAGATCCTAACACAAGGTAGGATTCTAACTTGATATAGGAAAAACATACATGGATTGGCATGCTAGCTAGTTATGTCTAACATACCCGCATAATGTCTTCTTGTTCTCTTCAATGACTTGTGCTAGTAACCTGCATATCTCATAGGTTAACCATTATAGAACCAAGTTATACATACCTCGTAAGTAGATCTTCTACGTGATCCATGGTAGTGGATGAACTTTTGTCTTCATGTCACCATGGTCATATGTTCTTGAACTAGAGCATGATTTGTCTTTCTTGATGTACCTTTCATGTTAGCGAACAACATCAACCTCATACAACACCACAATGCATTAGTACAATCATAAGTGTCAAAACCCTAATCAATGAATATCTTCTATCGTGCATTCATAATTTTATTAAGGTGATACGACAAGTCTAAAGTTAATCAAGATTGTACTAACCTTAATGAAGACAAACATACCATAAACTTAATCATGAACAGATCTCGTAACATACCTGGATAAGTCATACCTGTCGAGATTGCTTGTAATCTTCTTATGTAAGGCCTTAGCTTTTTCTCCCTCTAAAATTGGAACTTCTTCACTTATGCAAGTGACCAATCCATTCTCTTCTAGGATTAACCCAATCCACTTGATTCGTAGAAATTGTATCTGGAGCTGGATTAGGGTTTGTCAGAGAAACCCTAAAAATTCAAACTTTGAATTTCAAACTTCTGAAAGGATAGAAAGATGCACCTTGATGAGTTGATCAAGCTGGTATACTCAGAATTTGAAAACTACAAAGTTTTCACCCCTCAAAATTGCCTTTGAAACTTCCAGATATTCTCAACAGGATCTCGAACTAGGTTTTGATAAAGCCCACCCTTCTTCCCAACCAAAAGGTTCAATCCAAATCTCTAAACTTTGATTTTTCTGAGGAGCTTACAGCCGTGGTCACAGACTTAAAAAATTCCAACTTTTGCGGAAGCCCTAATTTTCCACTTTTTCGATCAAAGTCTCGAACTAGGGTTTGATCAAGCCCGACCTTCTGCCCAACCAAAAAATTTGAACTTGGTATCTAAATTTCAATTTTGATGAGTGGCATTCAGCCATGGTCTCCAATTACAAAAATTCCAGCTTTCTCCGAAACCCTAATCCCCGGAGCCATGAATGAAGGTGCTCAAAATCCAATTCTGTTTTGACAGAAATATGCACCTGATTGTTTCTAGTGTAACCCCGAATATACGAATCCACAGGGTCTGAAAATTCTACCTGTTGTATCCCAACCTGTCATCTTTCCAACCTGATAGGTCGGACCCCAATTGGATTCTCTGAGAGAGAGTTATTCCAAGTGTTGCAACGTGATCTGTTTATGGATTAAAACATGAGAGCGAACTTGTACAGATTGCCACGTGTCACTGGTTCACTTTCGGCCTCTGAACCTTCGACCTGTGAAATTAAATTCTGTGCCCTACCTGTAAATTTTTTATAAATTTCATTTGGAGCTTCCTAGCCCAAGTTATGACCTTTTTTCCTAGGTCACCTGTTTTTGACTCAGATTTGGAAGAGGCATAAACCCTAGATTGTAAAGATCATAAAACACAAAGCACAACGAATTAGAAGTTGTACTTCAGACACAAGGTACATGGGGATCTTATCTTCGACCTGTAAGAGTTTCAGATCCTGAAACGTCATCAAAATGGATTTATAGCGAAAGTTCTATGATGACTGGTTTTTACTATATCAAGCCCTAGCTTCGCAAGTGCAACAAGTGTCATAAATGCCATACCATGCCTTCTTTCAGGCTAGCTCTGATACCATGTTAGTTTTTCAGAAATTTCAATCTGATCTAGGATCTTAACTGAGAGAATAACATGTATATCATATCTACAACATATCTACAACATATCAATCATGGACACAATAATGCAAGCACACAAGAGACACAGAGTTTCACCAGGGAAAACCAAGAAGGTGAAAAACCCCGCAAATTCCTTAGAGATAGATAGAGTAATGATACAACTCAAGTACAAGAGATAGTCTTCTCCTAGCAGCAGCTTCTCCTCCTCCACAAGTGCGCCACTCTCCAATGAGAGTATGAGTGAGAAAGTGAATGATCAAATAGAAAGCCTCCTGCACTCTATTTATACTTGACTTGACTTGCCTAATAACCTTTACTAGGTCGACCTTAACTTAACCACATAACATAATGCTGACTGGGCCGACCCCCAATAGGGTGGTCTAATAACCCATCAAGTATAAGTTACGACACTTACAATATAAATGACGACACTTCCGTATAGAGGAATAATAACATCTCTATAGGAATACAATATACATATAGGAAATACATTCCGAAGTTACAAATACATCAACACCTTGGACCATTGAGGTTGGCGATATTTATCGAGATAATATATTATTAGTAAGATTTAAATATTATACATGAATTTGCTTTACGTATTTGAATTATGAATTCTATTAGGCGGTGCCAATAAAGGACGTGCATCCTTAGTCGTCTAACACACATATGTATAAATGGAGTGCATGATATTTGAACAATTTACGATTTCATTGAAATCATATATGATCTACTACATTCCTCACCTCCAAAATTAAACCACTCGAGGAAGGAGAGACCGCTCTTTTGTTGAGAAAATTCTTGAAATTTTCACCAAAATCATATACAATTTGCTGAATTCTCAGCTTTCCAAAATGGACCTACTTAGTAAAAAGGAGGTAGCTCTTTCTTTTGACCATCTACTTTCCCCAACCCCAAAATCGAAACCCTTGAGAAAGGATCGACTGCTCTTTATGAAATAATAATATTTTCTAAAAGGGTCCAACATATAAAGATCAATCGTTCCTTTTCCATCCTGTCCCCATGCACCTTGCAGGGGTGGATGCTATTTAAATGATTTACATCTTCACATAAATCATATATGTTCTTTAGAATTACGAAAAATACACAATCGAACTACTTGGGGATAAAGTGGTAGCTCTTTCTCCTCATCATCTACTTTCACCACCCTAAAATAAAACAACTTGAGGAAGGAGCGATCGTTCTTTCTCTAAGAAAATTTATACTTTCCAAGAAAATGGATGAAACAAATTTCCAATGAGATTTGTTGTTAAAGTGCCGATATCGACTTTACGCACCCCTAAAAGAGAACCCATTGAAGAAGAAGTGAGTGCTCTTTCTCCTTAGCATCCACTTTCAACACAACAAAATAGAACAACTTGAGGAAGGAGCAACCACTCTTTCTCTAAGAAAATTTCCACTTTCTAGTAAACTATTTGAAGCAAGGTTCCTATGAAATTTGTGGTGAAAGTGACAATATCTACTTTCCCCACCCCTTAAAAAGAAACCCTAAATGAAGGAGCCGACGCTCTTTCTGCTCAACATCTATTTCCAACACCCCAAAATAGAACAACTTGAGGAATTAGCAGCCGCTCTGTCTCTGAGAAAATTTCCACTTGTTAGCAAACTGTTTAAGGGAAAAATCGTATGAAATTTGTGCTTAAGGTGCCGCTATATTCTTTCCCCACCCCTGAAAAAGAGCACCTGGAGAAAGGAGCAGATTCTCTTTCTTGTCAACATATACTTTCAATTCCCCAAAATAGAGCAACTTGAGGAAAGAGCGACCACTCTTTCTCTGAAAACATTTCCACTTTCCAACAATCTGTTTGAAGAAAAGTTCCTATGAAAATTGTGTTTAAAGTGTCGATGTCTACTTTTCCCACTTTTAAAAAAGAACCCTAGAGGGAAGGAGTGGATGCTATTTCTCCTCAGCATTTACTTCCAACACCCAAACATAGAACAATTTGATGAAAGAGCGGTCTCTCTTTCTCTGAGAAAATTTCTGCTTGCCAGTAAACTCTTTGAAGCAAAATTACTATGCATTTTGTTGTTAAAATGCTGATATCTACTTTCCCCACCCCAAAATAGAACCCTTCGAGGAAGCAACAGACTCTCTTTCTCCTCAGTATCTACTTTCAACACCCCAATATAGAACATCTTGAGGAAAGAGCGACCGCTTCTTGCTCTGAGAAAATTTCCACTTGCCAACAAATTGTTTAAAGCAAAGTTCCTCATTAGAGGAAATTTGGATGAAAAATGGGCCTCCTAAGGAAAATGGTAAAAAAATCCACGTAGGCAATTTTTTATACTATTTCGCTTTTATCAAAGCTACCCAGGGTTATTTCAATTTTATCAAAGCTACCTTAGATATATATTTTATATTAAAATAAATTTATGAGGACAAATTTCAATGTAGTGTTTTCACCCAAAATAATGAAACTAAATTAAATACACAATGCCAACTTACAAATTATAGGGTCATGTATTACCTAAAATATGGATGGGTATATTAGTTATTATTACATTTAATTATTTTGAAGGTTATTATAAAATATTAATTATAATATAATATTATTATATATTAGTTGTAGTATTAATTACTATTACTATTATATATTGGTCATGTATTATCTAAAATGTGGATGGGTATATTAGTTAAAAATGATTAGACCCGACTTTTGATGGTTATTATAAAATATTAATTATAATATAATATTATTATATATTATTTGTAATATTAATTACTATTACTATTATATATTATATATTTCCACTTTCCAACAAACTGTTTCAAGCAAAGTTCCTACAAAATTTATGTTTAATGTGCCGATATCTACTTTCTCCACCGCTAAAAAAGAACGCTTGGAGAAATGAGCGAACGCTCTTTCTCCTCACCGTATTCTTTCAACACCCAAAAATATAACAACTTGAAGAAAGAGCGGCCACTCTTTCTCTGAGAATATTTCCACTTTCCAGCAAACTGTTCGAAGCAATCTTCCTATGAAATCTTCCTATGAAAATTTCCACTTTCCAACAAACTGTTTCAAGCAAAGTTCCTACGGAATTTATGTTTAATGTTCTGATATATACTTTCCCCACCCCTAAAAAAGAACATCTGGAGAAATTAGAGAACGCTCTTTTTCCTCACTGTATTCTTTCAACACCCCAAAATAGAACAACTTGAAGAAAGAGCGACCGCTCTTTTGCTGAGAATATTTCCACTTGCCAGCAAACTGTTTGAAGCAATGTTCATATGAAATTTGTGTTTAGAGTGCCAATATCTAATTTCTCCACTCCTAAAAAAAATCCCTGGAGGAAGGAGCAAACACTCTTTCTCCTCAACATCCAACACCCCAAAATAGAACAACCTGAGGAAAGAATGACCTCTCTTTCTCTGAAAAAATTTCCACTTGCCAGCAAACTCTTTGAAGCAAAATTTCTATAAATTTTGTTGTTAAAATGTCGATATCTAGTTTCCCAGGATGACATGTGGAATGCTTAGATGGTGACACACAGTGCATTTACAAAGCGCCACGGGGTAGGTGACCTATTGCCGACTTCCGACTTTCGACTTACGCATTGGACCAGTCGGACGTCGGGAGTCGGGATGGCATAAATTAAGTGCTTGGTTACCGAATTCTGACTTCTGACTTCCACACCAGAACAGTCAGACATAGGGAGTCAGGTTGTCATAAATACAAATTTGCATCTTCCTGCTCTATCAAATTCTTCAAAATGTCTAAGACTTCATTTGAGCTCTCTTTATTTGCAATCATTTCCCAATGAGGCTTGGGAAGATATGTATATGCAAAGTTTATGTTGGCTACCCTAATATTTGAAATGATTTGGTGAGGATCATATGATCTAGATTTTGCTTTCTCTAGGATTAATTTCTTTAGATATTCATCCATATATTGTAGAGAATTTAATCCTTTTATTAAAAATGCCCCCACATCACTTGGAAGCAAGAATGATCTTTGATGTTTGAAATGAACACAATGCATGTGGTTAGACATGAACCTATACCTAGTGTATTCCATGGAAAATATGCTAGGAGTAAGGAATGAAGGTAACTTATAAGGTTTTCCCTCGAAGCCACCGATCCTCAAAACTGTATAATATTCATACAATAACGAGTCCCCTACTCTTGTATCTGGGATTAATTGTAAAAGCTTCTTATTTATGGGAACATCTTTGGAGGAAGAGCATCATGCATTAAAGGATAAGTGATTGACATGACCTTATTGGAAAACTCTTTATAACTTGGGTTCCTTGGCTTTGTGAGAATGAGATTGCTCCATTCAAATATAGACAATGGATTTCCAGCTTCATCCTTAGTTTACAGATTTAGCTCACTGTAGAACTGTGAATTTTGGTACAGGAACATATAAAGCATATATGAAGGGTAGCTAAACCTTTCTAGAGAAATAATCTTTGACAATAAGGTGTTGATGGCCTGTGATAAGTATTCAAAGAATTCAAACTTATGAGGCATGACAATAGGAGCTGGGTTCAAACAACTGAGAAAACCTAGAATTGCCTTATCAACCATATAATCATTGTCATAACCTAACCAAGTACAAATTAGGGATATCTTCTCTCTAGCATTCTCATGGAAGACAATGCTTTCATATGGAGGAGGTAGATTATTGGTTGCAATCCCCTACTCGAAATAATGAGACAGGTATTGAATTCTTTACAAGGGCTTGTGGGATATGTATGCTATATATAGGTTCTGTTCATTTAAGGGTAGAAGAATTTGGTGTTCTAGGAAACACAACATCTTAGCAATAGTTTATGTGTTTACAGTGTAGAGTGATTTTGATTAATATACAGTTATTATGGCATTTTTACCAGGTGAATATCTAATGGAGCACCATGTCACGAATTCAGGAAAATAGACTATATGGGGCAGATAGCTCTAGACAAATTGGTCTCCCAAAGGTGATGGAGATTCCAACCAACCGTGGATTATTTAAGAGTTGCAATTAGGTTTGATCCCGTTATAATAGTATCATAGATGTAAGTGTGATGGTCAATGATGTGCTCAACACTAACGAATTTGGGTTACTTTCTAATATTTAGGTTTTGATGCAAATTCCAGTTTAGGTTTTATTGCAGGGTCTAGCTGTGCTGGGCTAAGTTGATATTTTACTGAATGACAACGGTTTAAACAAATTTTAACAACTAAAAAAATAGTTAAACATACATACTGGTTAATATATTTACCCAGAAGGTTAAAGGTCATCGAAAGTCATCATCTCAAGGGGGGGTATGGTTGACTAGAATGGGTTTAGAAAGGTTCCTTGGGCACTGATAGCATAATTATTTTCCTCATAAAATGGAAATATAGGACAAAAAAAGTATTTCCCTCTTAAACAATCAACATCCAATCAAAACTTGACATTAGGAAGAATTGGATTTGATGCGGGACCACCAATTCCCAATGGGTAAATTGTGGCAGTCATTTTCCAAATACCTTTGCACTTTGTTGTTCACTTTCAAGTTCATGGGCAAGGGTCAAGAGTTACTCAAGCTAAAGTTAAAGGCTCTTAAAGGGTAACCATAAAATAAGCTAAAGGATCTTAGAGTAGTATAACTAGGAGAGGAAAATTTTCATTTTCATCATCCAAAATTGAAGAGCTCAGATACAAGAGTAGAGGGTCAAATTTCAAGGAAAGATGAAGTGAAGAAGGCCGAAATTCTAGTGGAAGATAAAATCTTGTGATGATTTCTACTTGTTTTTTTTGTTTTGTTTCAGGTCATCTTGGAATTTTTATTATAAATTTGTTTTTGGGATTTTCGGACCGTGAAATGTTTATGGGATGGAGACAAGATTTGTGTGTACCTATGGTAAAAATTTCAAACGCTGATTTTCTATAGTTTCAAAGATATGACCTCAGAAAGTTAACGTTTTTGAATAATCTTCAAACATGTCAATTTTACATTTTCCTTATAAGTTTTGATCCAGAATGTTTCAGATAGTGCCCTTTGTAGGAGATGCAATAGATATCTTGAAGAACATATGGTTAAAATTTTAGATGTTGGTTCACTATATTTTTCGAAGATATGAAATTGGGAAGTCAGGGCTTTTAATTGACTCAAAATCATCTTTAAACAAGTTAGTTTCGAATTTTCACTATAACTTTTGTTCCATGACGTTTCAGAGAATGAACCTTAGAGGAGATGTCGTAGAGATATTGAAGAATATGTGGTAAAATTTTAATATATTTATTCATTACATGTTAAGAGTTATAATTTTTGAAAGTTAGGGTTTGTGACAATGACAAAGACAATGAAAATTCAAGAGAAGAAGGTTGACAAAATCTTGCATAACTTTCTGATACGGTATCAGAATAAAAAACTTGTTGGCACATTGGATCAACATACTTAATGATGATCTTGGTAATTATATTGGCACATTCTATGATGATATTGGCATAGATATTATTGGTGATTGTATTGGAATATTCCATGGTAATGTTTTTGGCATGAGATCCCTCTTTTGGAATGTACTATGAGGTCTATGATGTAAGGGTTTGAAGGTGCAAATAGATGAAGTCTATTGGTGATTATTTCTAGGATTTGATTACACTCTTTGAAGTTATATTTATCGTCTTGCTATACATCTGAATTATATCTTGGAAGAAGTTGCTAGTATTCTTGGAGGACATATTTGAGGCATGTATAGGTTGACATTGTGACAGAGATAGTTATCGTGGCATTGTGACAGAGACAATGATTGTGTCATTGTGACAAACATGGATTGCGATAGTGAAAACAATACAATGATTGTGACAATGATAGATATATGTACTGTTATATTTTATAGGTTGGATCACACAGCTGTAGAAGACCTCACTAAAACTCACTCAAGAAGTGTAGAAAGAAGAAGAAGAAATGTTGATTCAATAATCACTCATACACAAGAAATAACAAAAAATGCTCTATCATACATCAGCTGTAAGCCGACACTCTGAATAGTGAATAATAACTGAATACAATCAAATGAATTCGAATGCCTCATAAGGTCATTCAAATTCTTCTCAATGTGTGGCTTGGATGACATTGGAGACATCATCCAATCAGTAATAGTGGTCACAAGTAGTCAAATATTAGTCAAATGAGTCTAACTGAGTCTAACTGGTGCATGTGGCACAAATGTAGGGAAGGAGACTCCAATGTGGGCACATGAGGAGCTGTCAGTAGTCAATATAGTTGATCTAGTCTCTTTGGAGGTCTATCTAAGTGGTTCAATCAGTTAAACTAGTAATCAGTCCTCAAATCAAGGAACATATCCACTAATCATGGAACTAACTGAAGAATCTCCTAAATAGGTGGAAGAGGGCACACTTGTACTCCAGTGATGAAAACAAGGGAGCATTTGTGGCTAGGAGGACTAGAACTGAGTAGAAACAGGCTCTTGGGGATGAAAAACTGGGGACTAGGTACTGGGAGACTACCATATTGATGATTGGATGTATGCATTTACATGCAGATGCATGCATGATGACTGGATGCATGCAAATATAAAATATGATGGTGAGAATATTACAACACCCACACAAGCCAAACTATGAGGAAAAACTGAAGGAACTAATGGTAGGGCCCTGGTAACTAAGACCAAAGGTCACCCCGTACAACAATCTAAATAAATAAAGTGAGGAAAGAGGGAAAAACCAGTGGGAAGAAATCCCCCCCTCACGATAGACTGTGGTAGGATAATCAATCATGTACATCACTCACCCAAAATGGTAAGTGCACTTCTCCACCGAAGAAAGATCTATCGGCAAGAAATGGATCTATAGTGTGAGAAGGATGAAACCTTCCATTTTGAAAATCAGATTTGGTTCTCCTCAGATCAAGTGGATATCCAACAAGATCTCCGACAAATCTAAGAGTAGTGGATTCCCATCAAGGAAGAGGAGGATCATCAGTTGCTAGATCTTCAGGTTCTTGTGGATCTGGATCTAACATTCGCTCATCTTCACTGTCAGGTTCTAGATCTTCAGGTTCTTATGGATCTGGATATAGCCTTCTCTCAAAAAGAGTTATCTTCCTCTTCGGAAGAAGTGGATCATTCTCCGAAAACATGTGCTTGAGTTCTCCAAAAATGGATGCAAGCGAATCTGGAGGCTTCCTGAACTTGCTCTTCCTACCAATCATGGTGAGAACAAATTCAAAAATATGAATATCATTATGGAGCATGTGATTTGAATCGAATGAGGTAGAATCAACTCCACGAATGTGTATGTAGTTCTTTGATATATCCTTTGAACCGACATAGGTGAGATCATAACCAAATGAACTAATACATGATGGTGGTGGCTTGGACTTCAAATCAGCTCTAATAATTGAAGGATGGTTTCTTATGATCTCCTTTGAACCAACAGGGGTGTGATCAAAACCAAAATCACAAGGATATGCATGAGACTTGAAACCAGGCAAATGATGGTGTCTTCCATCTTTGGTAAAAATCTGAAAACATGTGCCAATGACCAAGTTGGAGTCCATAGGAAGAATTTGATCAAGGAGGGTGAATGCATTGCCTCCCAAATTTGATTTTACCTCCAAAATACTCAGTAGATCATCATCTTGCACATCAGCAAGCTCATGGGGAGTAAATATTTCAAAAGTCTCTTCAACTTCTAGAGTAGTAGCTGACATTTCTTGCTCAGAATTTGAATTAGAAAATGGATCAACTTCATCAGTGGTGATGGACCATTTTGCAATAGGAGTTGGAACCTTAGGTGCTAGGCCTTAGGTTATTGTGGATATGGATCTAGCATTTTCTCTACCTTCTGAATCTTATTTTTCTCAACCTTCTTTGCTGGATCTTTTCCATTCAAGCAACCTTTGTAGGTTCCTTGGGAAAACTTGATCTTGCGAAGCCCTTCAACCATCTCTTTGGTATGCATGTCTTGCAAGTATCGATAGTTGAGATGCCCAAATATTTCATGCCATAGCCTACTCTCTTCATGCCATATTAGACTGTTTAGAGAGAGGTAGAAAATGGGAGAAATCATAGAGTTTTGACTTGTGGTTTGCAACACCTTTTGCAATGGTAGATATTGATACCATGTCTTGAATTTAAACCTCATTTGGAGATAAGATCACCCTCTTGGGATCTCCAGTATGGGTCATATGGTAGACTGAAAGTAGATTTGCAGTGAGTGCGGGTACATAGAGCACATCTGAGAAGTACCCATGATCAAGTTTGATTCTTCCAATCCCCTTAGAAGAGACCTCAGAATCATTCCCCAACATGATGGATAGTCCAACAGTGGATTCAAAAGCAGTGAAGAGATCTTTGGAAGAAGACATGTGTCTCGATGCTTCTGAATCTATGATGAAGGAGGATTGTGTTGATGCACCTTCCATGAGGGCATGGCATCTCTCTTTGTCCTCCGATCTTGATGGTTCACCTTCTTTCTTTCTAGCACATGCAGGTACTGTAAGATTTTTTTTTCAAGAAGTGAAGCCATGAGATCTGTGGTATTCTTCATACATGAACTCTCAAGATGGAATCCTTTATTGCAGCATGTGCATTTGGATTTCCCCTTTTGAGTTTGTTTGTCTTTCTTAGGATTTGAAACTTCATCTGACTGATTTGGAGCCTCCATCTGCTTTTGGTCATTCGACCTCCTTTCATAATTTTTTTTTTCCCTTTACCATTCGCTCTTCTCATCTCAGTGGCTGCAAGAGATGAATCCAATTTTTTTTTTATCACTCCCATGTGCACTAGCTTCTCCTCCTCAAGTGTGAGGGATTGGATGAAGTCTCCAAGCGAAGGGAACTTCCATATTGGAATGGACAACTTTGCTGACTAGAAGGTCGAAACAAACACTGAATAATCATAGCCTAGCTTTGCCAATATGGCAAGGATGAGTTTTTTTTCTTCCTTCTCAATCCCATACCTTTTTAACTGTGAAATCAAGTTCTTGAACTTATTGAGAAACTCAGTGATAGTTTCGAAACTGCTTGGGCTCAAGGAGATGAAACCATTTTCTAACTTATGACCCTTCAAGTCATCCTTCTGACCAAGAAGAGATTCGAGCTTGTCCCAAACCTCATTTGGAGTCTTCAGATCGTTAACTTGAAAGTGTAGGTCTTCAGAAATGATAAGTAGCAGCAGTCCTACTGCTTCATCAAGCTTTTCTAAGTACTTGGATTTCTCTACTGCACCAGTGGGCTCAACTGCAGATCCATTCACCACTCTAGAAAGGATCTTAGACTTCAAGAATATGTCCATATTTGCCTTGCATTTGAAGTAGTTGAATGAATTCAACTTGAGATCAATGATGCTGAAGAATTCAAAGTTGAAGATGGGATAGTATTGCAAAAAAAATGAGAATTATGAAATGGAGATCTCCTACAATTCGAATTGAACACTACATTAGGACACTAAGCAGATGTGACTGCATCCTTCACACTTGGCTAGACCTCAATGGATTTCTCTAGTGAATTCAAGGCAATAGCACCAGGATTTGCTATGGAAACCCATAGGCTTATGGTGCTCAATCAAAGACAATTGCTCAAAGAATTGCTGCAACTGCAATTCGATAGCTGCTTCCAGCTCTGATACCATGTGATATTTTAGAGTTTGGATCACACAACTGTAGAATACCTCACTAAAACTCACTCAAGAAGTGAAGAAAGAAGAAGAAGAAATGTTGATTCAATAATCACTCATACACAAGAAATGACAAAAACTGTTGTATCATACATCAATTGGAAGCTGACACTCTGAATAGTGAATAATAAATGAATACAATCAAATGAATTCGAATGCCTCCTAAGGTCATTCAAATTCTCCTCAATGTGTGGCTTGGATGACATTGGAGACATCATCCAATCAGTAATAGTGGTCACAAGTAGTCAAATATCAGTCAAATGAGTCTAACTGAGTCTAATTGGTGCATGTGGCACAAATGTAGGGAGGGAGACTCCAATGTGGGCGCATGAGGAGTTGTCAATAGTCAGTATAGCTGATCTAGTCTCTCTGGAGGTTTATCTAAGTGTTTTAGTCAGTAAAACTAGTAATCAGTCCTCAAATCAAGAAACAGATCCACTAATAATGGAACTAACTGAAGAATATCCTAAATAGGTGGAAGAGGGCGCACTTGTACTCCAGTGATGAAAACAAGGGCGCATATGTGGCTAGGAGGGATAGAACTGAGTAGAAACAGGATCCTGGGGATGAAAAAATGGGGATTAGGTTCTGGGAGACTACCATACTGATGACTAGATGCATGCATTTGTGCAGATGCATGCATGATGACTGG
Organism: Larix kaempferi; assembly: GCA_027924585.1. Lineage (NCBI taxonomy): Eukaryota > Viridiplantae > Streptophyta > Pinopsida > Pinales > Pinaceae > Larix > Larix kaempferi. Next base: position 13,896,885 of record BSBM01000316.1, on the reverse strand, counting down.
ATGCATGCATTTGTGCAGATGCATGCATGATGACTGGATGCATGCAGGCATGCAAATATAAAAAATGATGGTGAGAATATTCCAACATGTACATGGACAATGATACAGGTACAGGGATAGAGATACATGTATAGGTTGATGTAGACAATGATACAATGGCAGTGGAATATTTTTTTTCTTATTCATATTAGGGTGGCAGGAAGGGGGAAAGGATAGGAGATTGAAGTCTCCTTTAGGTTGGTGCTTGTGATATCACGGAGTTAGTGATTCCTTCTAGTTGGTGCTGGTAAAACTAGTGAGTTGGATTTTACTGAGGATTGGATTCCTCTCTATAGGTTGGAACTTATGAAAACCAGGGGGTTGTAGCCTCCTTCTAGTTGGAGCTAGTAAATCGAGGAGTTGGAGATTCCTTCAAGTTGAGCCTATAAATTAGGGGGCTGGAATATCCTTCCAGTTGGTGCTGGTAAATCAGGGAGTTGGAGCTTCCTTCAAGTTGGATATTTTAAATTAGGGGGTTGGTGCCTCCTTCCATTTGGTGTTGGGGTGCTTCCTATGAATGTAATCTTGTTATTTTGATATAAGAAAAGCATTATGTGGTTTTATCTTGTTTGGGTTTCGGATCCACGTTAAATCTCTTATGCACTGTGTGTGATGTTATGTGTTGTTTTTATGTGATGGTGAATGAAATTGTTAATGGTTAATGTTACATGTTATACTTAGGGTTAAAATTGTTAAAAAAATGCTAAGTATTGATTCACTCCACATCTTAGTATTTCCAACAATTGGTATTAGAGTCAATTCCTTCAAGAGAGTCTGATAGCTAGAATGAAGATCTTTAGAGCACATGGATGAACATGAAAGTCTCTACTCTGCAGATGGGGTTCAACTGTTCTATGGATCAAATTTTGATCATTGGATTATAAGGATGAGACTCCATTTACATGCACAAGGTTTTGATATCTGAAAATATGTTGTGAATGGTTACATCGCTCCAAAAAGACCACCAAAAATTGCAGCTAGGAAGGAGATAAGAAATAATAATGCAATGAAAATGGATATCATATTGGACGGACTATTTGATCATGTGAAAGATAAATTTGGAAAGTGTTCATCAACTAAAGAGCTCTGGGACAAGGTACAAAATCTCTACACAAAGGCACCCCATTGTTAGCATTATTTTTGTCCCTAGTACCTAAGAAGATCGGGTAAATAGTTCATGAGGTTTGGAGTCCAAAGAAGGCTTAAAAAGTATAAGGGAAGAAATCCTTAAGGGAGCCTACAAAGTTATTCCAATAGGCCCGAGTGCTTAAAATATTAAGCAGAGGCGCTAGAGCATCAACTACAAAGGACCCTAGCCGATGACCAGGGCTCTATGCAGTTGGCGCTTATTTTTCGACAATCAAGATGATCCAGGATGAGGTCAGACCAACGATTTCGGTTGAATGAGCACTTGCAAGTCAGCGGAGGTTTAAGGAGCCATCGTTCACTTTTCCAATCATCAGATCGACGAATGATATGGAAAGGGGACGACATTAATTACCTGACATTTAATCAAGATCAAATGCATCTTTCACATCGTAAGATCGATGACGGAGAGTGAAAGCGCTTGCAAAATGTGGGTATGAGATAATATGAGGCATCGACCCACAATTTAAAAACCATGGAGGACGTGTGGAGGCAAATGATAGATTGCGCATCGGGAAAAGGTGTTTCCAAAACCACTTTTCATGACCCGATACATTGGTTGGAAACCAGGGATGGTTCCCCCCCCCAACCACGCAAGGAGGTGAGGTGGCAGTCCACATTTGCCTCAAATGACATCTCAACATACACTTGTACAAATACATAGCCGACATGTGTCAAGCGTGCCCACCATAAAAGGTACGCATGTCTTTCCCTGTCAAACTAGACGTCGCCAAATCCTAAAATATACCATATGACCTTTAACTTTGACCAAGGGCGGAGATGGAAAATGAGCTAATTAATTGAACAAATCACACAAAAAGTTGTAAACGTGTAAATCCGTGGCGGATCAATGATGCGGACCCAACCATAAGCAAATCGATGGTGGAAAGGGGTTTTGGCGCTGGAAAGTGAATGATGATTAAACTTGGAAAGGTGGAGCAGAAATTAAACCACTTAGCACGTGGCAAGTGTTGGTGGAGTCCGCTATGAAAAGCGGTCAAATTTAAACCGCTCATCGAAAGTTCTGAAACCACCTAAGAATATGTTTTATAAAAGGTTTGTTCAAAGTTTGAAAAAGGTAAGATGTAGGGATCCTGCAAAGTTATGCGAATAGGCCCGAGCGCTTAAAATATTAAGCAAAGGCGCCAGAGCATCAACTACACAGGACCCTAGCCGATGACTAGGGCGTTATGCGGCGGGAACTTATTTTTCGATGGTCAAGATGATCCACGACGGGGTCAGGTCAACGGTTGAAAGTCACCGGAGGTTTAAGGAGCTGTCGTGCAATTTTTCGATCATCAGATCAATACCTGATATGGAAAGCACATGACATTAATTACCTGACAGTTAATCAAGATCATATGCATCTTTCACATCGTTAGATCGACTATAGAGAGTGAAAGTGCTCGACAAATACGGGCACGGAATAATATGAGGCATCGACCCACAATTTAAAAACCATGGAGGATGTGTGGTGGCAAATGATAGATTGCGCACCGAGAAAATGTGTTTCCAAAACCATTTTTCGTGACACGATACAGTGGTTGGAAACCAGGGATGGTTCCCCCCCACTAGCCGCGCAAGGAGGTGAGGTGGCGCTCCACATTTTCCTAAAATAACATCTCAGCTTACACTTGGAAAATTCCATAGCCGACACGTGGCAAGCAGGCCCACCATAAAAGGTACGCATGTCTTTCTCTATCAAACTAGACCCCACCAAATCCTAAAAATATACCATATGACCTTTAACTATGACCAAGAGCTGAGATGGAAAAAGCGCTAAACAATTGAAAAAATCACACCAAAAGTTGCAAATGTGTAAACCCATGGCGGATCAATGATGCGGACCCACCCAAAAGCAAATTGATGGTGGAAAGGGGTTTTGGCACTAGAAAGTGAACGATGGTTAAACTCGGAAAGGTGGAGTGGAAATTAAACCGCTTACTATGTGGCAAGCATTGGTGGAGTCCGCTATGAAAAGCGGTCAAGTTAAACCGCTCATCGCAAGTTCCAAAACCACCTAAGCATATGTTATATAAAATGTTTGTTCGAAGTCTGAAAAAGGAATTTGTTGATTATTGCATGAAGGAAAAAGAGCCGTCTAAAACACGTCACTTTTCTTCATCAACCTGCATAGAAGTCAACCCCCGTGTTCTCCTATTCGTAAGCTCACTCCATAGGTAGCTCAAAACCTTGAATTTTTAGAGTTTCTTTCCCAAATGGAGAAAATTAAAGACCCTGTTCCGTTCAATGAAAGTTTAGATGAAAAACAGGAGGTTGTAATTGACAGGGAAAGGGATATTTTCAACCCTATTTTGTATGTGGGAAATATTTCACAGTCTAAAGAGAAATTAATGGAGTTTAATTCACAGGGTAATGATGTATTTCATGTTTTTGGTTCATTTTTGTATTATTTTTGTGTCGAATAGACCCTACAATTCACCGAATTTGTTGGTTGGTGTGTGGCGAATTATTCGGAGGCCGAAAGGGTAATCATTAGTCTAAATACAACCAAAATTCTATGTCAAGTCAATGCATAGGTTGTCAGTGAGGTTCTAGGTTTATTTGAAACATTTCCCCAAAGCCCTGAGTCGTTTAATGAAGAAATTTTGGTAAATTCTTATAGAAATTGCATTTCGGAAGAAAAATAAAAGTTTTTATTACAAGTCTTGAAAGATGGTCAGTTGCATGAAAACCTATCCTTCCCTTTGAGTATCGATGTCTTTCAGCGAGATAACCAGTTAGTTTTGTCCTTATTGAGTCAAATTTTAGGTCTAGATATAAGTCAATCACATAAGTTATGTTAGATTTCCTTCTGCAAGTCAATACACATGAGTCACAGTCGAGTCCAGTATGTTGTTTTAATTTTGATGAATTCCTAGCTGAACCGATTCATGCCTAGTTGGTGAATTTCCATGAGTTGAAGCATTTCAGATATCAACCATATCTCTTGAACCTGTTCTTGTGTTCAAATATTTATGAATTGAAGTTTCTTGGTACCATGTTTTCTGATGACCTTCCTAAACAGATCAATGTGTTTGAGTTTACCAATACAATCATGCCAGAAGTTTACAAAATTATTTTTGATGCTGAATTGCCCCGAGTGTTAGAAGAAATGAAAGAAATGATGCAACCTGCACTAGAAGTCCAAATAGGTGATTGGTTCTTGTTTAAAGAACATACTATAATTAGAGTGTATAGGTCAAAGGTTCTATCTCCATTATCACTTAGAGGTTGGATTTTCATAATTGTTTTGGTAGATTGGTTTAGTATCTTGAGCAGTCCTAAGTAACCATCGTTCCATTACCTTTATAATGACCTGGATACCTCCATAACTACTTGTAAATTCTAGTTCCTAAGCATTCCTAAGTAGTCCTAGTTAACCTTTATAGATTTCATCTAACCTGAAACCTACCACCCATTATCTCTTGTATCATAACGAAGGAAATGGTGTTCTAGTTCTCAAATTTAGTCTTGTAGTTTCCCAATTTGCACAAGGAAGTTGTGTATTGTTGGTTATAGAGGTATCAAACATGGTTGGAGTATAGAAAATGAGTAGAAATATGAGTATCAGCATGAGGAGTGGCAACAAATCGAGTTGGGGAGTTGAAAATGTATTTTCTAGATCCAGCACTGGGTCATAGAGACAATAGATAGATGATGATAAAGAAGCTCTCAAATGAGAATCTCTAGAGAAGTTGTCCACCTCTGATAGGCTGAGGGCCATTATCATGCAAATGTTTGCACTAGACACTCAGACGAATATCAATGATAATAACAATACGATGGTTCACAGTGAAGTGGATGTTCAGAATGATGGAGAAGCAGGCCTTCATTGAATGTATCTTTAAGGTGGCAGAAGAAGATAATGAGAAGTTCTTGACGAAGCTCAGGAATTGTATTGACAGGTGAGTTTATGTGTTTGTGTATTTGACACCCACATAAAAAGTACCAAGTTTCCAATTTAAATTCCCAAGGTAGCAATTGCTAATATGGTGATTTGATTGAAAACCTCCATTGAAGCTTTTGCAATAGAGAGATCACATAAATTATGTTTTGGCATTGTTTGCAGAGTTGGTATCTAGCTTCCAACTATGTAAGTCTGATTCAAACAATTGACAATTGATGCAGAGTGTCATGTGGGTAACAAAGCCCTTCCTACACTGTGGAATACTGTTATAAACATCTCAAAATCCTTTATAGGAATGACAGGACTATCACTTAGCAAGAAGGCAAACCTCACAATTCTGAAAGACGCTAGCGGAATATTCAAACCATATCGGTAATAGGCTCATCCTGTGTAACAATTCATTTATAATCAAATTGTAATAATATACAAAAATTATAATACAATTCCTATTAGGATATATTAAATCTCCCTGGACTTTGAATGTAAAATTAGTCACATCAGATCTAATGAACAAGTAAATCAATCACAATAGATGAAACTTAGAAAAATGGTGTAAAACTGTGCCAAACATGCATTAGTGCTCAATATCCCAGTAAGGGTGAATGATTACAATAAAATATAGTAACAATGACTGGGCAATTCGAATTGACTAAGGAGGTCATTCGAATCACTGAATGGAGTAGCTTGACTCCAACTAGGAGTCCTCATCATCAGTCAGTGGTGGTCATCAATGCACAAGAACTAATCATCCAGGTGTCAATCTGAGTCTAACTGAGTGTAACATGTGTAACTGAAGTGTGTAGCACTGATATAGGGAATTGGGATCAGTGGAGGGTGCATGGGAGGCTAATTGAAGTCAGAATAAGTCATCTAGTCAATCTGGAGGTCCAACGGAGTGAAACAGTCAGTCAGGAGTGAAACTAGCCTCAAATCAAGGAGAATCGGAGCTAACTGAGTGTCACTGAAGTGGAACTGCAGTGGTAGGTGAAGAAGTGCGCCCTTCTCTGGCAGTAGGTGAGAAGTGCGAGCCTTCCTGACTAGGAGGTCTAATGAACTGATGTAAGAAGCTCTCGGGTGCTAGAATAAGGTGTCTAAGGTGCTGGAGGCATCAACCTGGTGACTGGGATGCATGCAAACCCTATAATTTGCATGCAAGGTCCTGAAAGTTATGATGTGGATATCCAAACACCCCCCCTCAAGCTAGACTATGATGCGCAAAAAATAAATGATAGGGCCCTGGTAACTGAGACCAAAGGTCACCCCAATACAATAATAATCCAAACTAATAACAGTCAATAAACTGAGGAAATGGGGAAAACCTCATGGGAAAAATACCCCCCTCAAAATAGACTGTAGCACACCAAAAGATTTAACTGCTCCAAAATCAAGTAGATATGTCTGGAGGTATCTTACTCTTGGGAGTAAATGGATCATGCTCCAAAAACATGTTCTTGAATTCTCCATCAGTGGATGCAAGCGAATGTGGAGACTTTAAGAACTTTCTCTTCATACCGAAAATGGTGAGAACAAATCTGAAAATATAAGGATGATCCTGGAACCTGTGATTCGAACCAAGTGAGGTAGGAATAGCTCCAATCGGATAAAACAGATCTTGAAACTTGAACTTCTTATCAATATAAGTTAAATCAGCTCCAAAAATAGATGAATGGTTTCTTGAGATCTCCTTTGAACCAACAAGGGTGAGATCAAAACCAAAATCAGCAAAAAGTGCATGAGAATTGAACTCAAGCGAATGGTAGTTCTCTTCATCTTCATTAAAAATCTGAGAAACTTTGCAAATGATAGAACATAAGTCTATAGGAGGCATGCAATTAAGGAGGGCGAATGCTTCACCTCCAAAATAAGATTTTACCTCCAAAACTTCAAGTAGATCATTATTCTGCATGCCGACAAACTCATGTGAAGGAGAGGATTCAAGAACCTCTTCGGAATCTAGAGTATGAGCTGGTTTATCTTGCTCAGAATTTGAAATAGAAGACATTGAGAGAGTGAGTTTTGAATCTACAGTTTCTTCTTCATCTTGAACAATTGTTGAGGCCAAGACATGATCAGAAAGAACACATAAGGAGATCTCACTGGGCTTGTTCTCCAAAATGATAGCATGATCCTCTTCTTCCTGCTTTCCAAATTCTCTATTGAGTTGGGCCCATAGATCTCTTGGATTTTCAGCAGTATTACTGAGGTAGTGCATACAAGGAGACATAGCAAGACACATTGCTCCAAAATCTCTGTCACAATCATTGAGCCAATCATTCTCCTCTTCATCGGAATCAAAATCTCTTGTATTACCAATGCACATATCAAAAAGACATTGTCTCTTCAAGAATGCAATCATCTTTGGTTTCCATTCATCTTAGTTGAATGGAGTAAGAATATTTTGTGAAGAAGAAATATCCATCTTTGCATTAGCGAATGCACATGGAGGAAGTAAGAAACTTGCAAATCACACACAAACAAACACTATGTTTTCAGCCTTGCATGCACATGAGATTTTGCATGCCGCTGCTGAAATATATTGGTGAGCAATTCACTCAAACTTCATGTAGAACACCTGCAGAAAAGAAGTCTTGTCCCTGCCATGGCTCTAATACCATGTAAAATTAGTCACAACAGATCTAATGAACAAGTAAATCAATCACAATAGATGAAACTCAGAAAAATGGTGTAAAATTGTGCAAAACATGCATCAGTGCTCAATATCCCAGTAAGGGTGAATGATTACAATAAAATACAGTAACAATGATTGAGCAATTAGAATTGACTAAGGAGTTCATTCGAATCTTTGAATGGAGTAGCTTGACTCCAACTAGGAGTCCTCATCATCAATTAGTGGTGGTCAACAATGCACAAGAACCAGTCATCCAGGTGTCAATTTGAGTCTAATTGAGTGTAACATGTGTAACTGAAGTGTGTAGCACTGATATAGGGAAGTGGGCTCAGTGGAGGGTGCATGGGAGGCTAACTGAAGTCAGAACAAGTCATCTAGTCAATCTGGAGGTCCAACGGAGTGAAACAGTTAGTCGGGAGTGAAACTAGCCTCAAATCAGGGAGAATCGGAACTAAATGAGTGTAACTAAAGTGGAACTGCAGTGGTAGGTGAAGAAGTGCGCCCTTCTCTAGCAGTAGGTGAGAAGTGGGGGCCTTCCTGACTAGGAGGGCTAATGAAATGATGTAAGAAGCTCCCAGGTGCTAGAATAAGGTGGCTAAGGTGCTGGAGGCATCAACCTGGTGACTGGGATGCATGCAAAGTGCATGCAAACCCTAGAATTTGCATGCAAGGTCCTGAAAGTTATGATGTGGATATCCGTACACTGAAAGGTGTTCTTGCCTGAGCTATAGAGGTTGGTCGTGAAAGGTTTTAATTGAAACAATGAAAAATACTTACACCATATCATTGCACTGATTATGCAGAAGGGCTTTGTTATTGGGTTCCCTTGGGTTTGGAAAGACATCATTTCTACTAGCTTTGGCTGGGAAATTGGACCCTGGTTTGAAGGTTAAATCCTTTTCCTATCCTTGCTTAGCATTGCGCAAGTAGGATATATAATGTTTCGTCAATAGAACAAGGTATTTACTTAATCATTCTTGGATGATTAGGTGAGGGGAGAGATTACTGACAATAGGCATAGACTCAATGAGTTTGTTCCCCAAAAAACATCGGCTTACATAAGCCAACATGAATTGCATGTTGGAGAAATGACAGTTAGAGAAACAATTAATTTCTCTGCTAGATGTCAAGTTGTTGGTAATAGATACAATGAGCAATCTATTTGAAATTCAGTCCATTATAGTGACTTATATCTCACTTGGTTAATTTGTGCTCTGTATCACAATCTTAAGGTGTCTTTTGTATTGAATAGCTTGTTCGGTGGCACATTTTTTATGTAGCTCTGCTTGTGGAACTTGCTAGGAAAGAGAAGCGAGCTAGGATTTTTACAGAGGCTGAAATTGACTTATTCTTGAAAGTAAGCATTGTGCCACTTACATGCTCAGAGAAATTATTGATAGATTCGAATGAGTTACCAGGTACTGTGTTTGTTACAGTCAATATGGTTCTTAAGTTTTATATTTGCTTGTTTTCTGCAGGCAACAACAATGGAAGGTATGGAAAGTAGACTTCAAACTGACTACACCCTCAAGGTACTAATAAATGCATTTTGAGGCCAATCTAGCTATAATTCAAGGCTTTAGATAGATGCATAGGTAGCATAGTAGATTCAGGGATTCATGGATTTAATATCTGTGTGCCTAAACAGGTCCTGGGTGAAGATATTTGTGGAGATACAATAGTCAGCGGCGACATGCAAAGAGTAATCTCTGGCAGGAAAAAGAAGTGTGTCACAACTGGTATGCCTCTTAATCATATTGGAGATTCTTCTTAACAAACTGGAGATGTGTATGTAATTATATATATTGTTAATATGCGCAAAAATCATTACAGTTCTAAATTTTTTCTTAAAATGTTCATTTTGCAGGGGAGATGATTCTTGGACCTACCAAGACTCTCTTCATGGATGAGATCTCAACAGGACTTGACAACTCTACCACATATAAGATAGTTAAATGCTTGTAGCAATTCACCAATCTCATGGATGCAACAATTCTAATGTCTTTGTTGCAACCAGCACCAGAAGCATTTGAACTTTTTTATGACATAATACTCTTATCAGAGGGACATATTGTCTACCATGGACCTCGAGAGAATGTGCTAGAGTTTTTTGAAAGCCGTGGATTCAAATTCCCTGAAAGAAAGGGCACTCTAGACTTCTTACAAGAGGTATTCAGGCTATAAAATTTCAAAATAATTAATGACTCCATCTAATCAGTGCTTTCCAATTCAAATTTTCTATTAAGCTTACGTTTCCTTTCCAATATTCCATAGTTACATGTTACATCTAAGAAGGATCAAGAACAATATTGGGCAGACAATAAGTGACCTTATCACTATGTACCTGTCAAGGAATTTGTATCTAAATTCAAGCAGTTTAACATAGGTTTGGATTTGGAAAATGAGTTATCAGTCCCTTATAGTAAGAACATAAGTCACAGAGTATCTTTGGTGTTCCATAGGAACTTTGTCCCCCAAAAAAGAGATATTCAAGGCCCATTTTTCTCTTGTCAAGCGCAATTCATTTATTTACATTTTCAAAATTGTACAGGTGAGATGCTTTAGACTATAGAATTTGGTCTGATTTGAGATAAGCCATATGTTTTTTCAAAATGTTAATCTTAGATGAGAATAATCAACACAAGGTTAAATAACATCTTACTGGAACCATTTCGCTTTACAGATTATAATTGTTGCCTTCATTGGATTGACTGTATTCTTGTGGTCTGAAATGCATCATAAAACATTAAATGATGCAAATATGTAACTTGGAGCACTTTTTTTCAGCCTCATCACCGATATGTTCAATGGATTTGTAGAAAATGTCCATGACAATTTTTTAGGCTCCTTGTGTTCTTAAAGCAGCGGGTTCTTCTCTTCTACCCTATGTGGGATTTCAATATTCCTTTTTTTATTGAGAATTTCGATGTCATTGTTGGAAGCTGGTATTTGGGTGGTGATAAATTACTATACCATAGGGTTTTCCTTGAAGCTAGCAGGTACTATCAAATTGAATAAATTGTTTATTAGGATTGTTCCCATTATCAGTAATTTAAACATAATCTCTTCGTTGCATTCTTTCCATCTAGCTGACAACAATATTTTTTCCCTTCAGATTTTTTGGTCAATTTCTTCTCATCTTCCTAGTTCATCAGATGGTATCATCCCTGTTATGCCTTATAGTAGGAGTTTGCAGAACAATGATCATAGCTAATACCATATGAGATTTATCTCTTCTTATCATCTTCATGCTTGGAAGATTCATTCTTGCTATAGGTTAGCATTCTTTTACTTTCTAACTAATGGACATAAAATCTTTCTAAGAGACCAACGAAGAACTGATACAAGGCTAGGAGGTTAAACAAGTAGGAAGTTAATTTGTCACTGTAATCATATGATAGGATTGTGGTCTATAAATAATAAAGCATCAATTTACAATCAAATTAACATCTTGATGGATTTCCAATGCAGATAACATCCCAAAATGGTGGATATGGTGTTACTGGTGCTCCCCTTTGATGTATGCAGAGAATGTGATATCTGTGAATGAGATGCTTGCTCCTAGATGAAAGATTGTAAGGTTTCGACCTTTTTAATCCACTAAGAATTCCATGCAATTTTATAGACCCAATGGAAATAATATATGATATTTTTAACTATGAAAAGGTTTTATACACCTATGCATCACATTGAATAGTTTCATGGAACCATGTTGACCTTCATAGTGCAAATGATACCATGAATTCGGGCCTTACTGCGCTGAAGAGTCATAGCATCTTTCCACAAGCATATTGGTATTGGATAGGAGCTGGTGCTTTGTTGGGGTTTACATTACTCTTCAATATGCTTCTTAACTTGGCTCTTGCATATCTAAATCGTGAGTTGTTTCACTACACACGTACCTGCCATTCTCTTTTTGTTCATCTTTATTTTACCAAATCTTTTCCCATATGAAATGATATGGTATTTGTCTGCGTGTAGCTCTTGGGAAATCTCAAGCTGTCATTTATCAGGAAGTTTTTAAGTAAATGCAAACCCAACAAAATGGTACAGAGCAAGGGCTCAATACAAGATCATCAAGCTCAAGAAAGGGATCTTTCTCACGTTCCATGTCTTCTGCAGATGCAAATAATTCTTGTAAGAAAGCTATTAACCATCTCTTGCTCAGATTTTTTTGAATAAATTAAAATATAAAGGGTTTAGATAGAAAATGAATTCCATGTTTCTTAGTTCTATAACAAATTATTCATTGTTTGGTTATGCAGCTAAAATGCAGATCAAACAAATGAGTAGCTAATCAACTAATATAGCAGGCGATAATGGGCTGGCTTTGGAGACTGCAACAGAAGTTGCTCCAAAGCGAGGAATGATTATTCCATTTCAACTACTAGCCATGTATTTTGAAGATATCAAATACTTTGTTGACATGCCCCCTGTATGGAACTTGAGCCATGAGACTTTGAGCAGAGCACTACTAATTTATTGCCTAAATGTGAGTTAATTTTCTTACTTTCATCGCGACAAATTGTAGGCTATTCCCAGAGTACCAAATATCAAATGTAAATAAAACCTATCTACATGGATGTTGGAAGTTAGCTCTATTGATTTCAAACATCATTTGGGGATAGACATTGCAGAGCATTAAAAAAACTCTTCCCTCCATAAGTAAGCATTAAAGTCATCCATGTTTTATCACTAGAATCCTTCTGCTTATAATAGCTACCATTACAACAAGTCTACAAGATACAAAGATATCAACTTCAAACTCACATTCTAACATTTCATCCCTTTCCTTGCAAATAAAGGCGGAACATAGACTTGGTTAAAGAGATCAAAACTTCTTCTCCAGGAGCAAAGGATCTATGCTTTGCTACCTAGTACTCACAATATTTCTTTGGATAGTTCAAGTCCTGTTTGTGGAAGCAGTGGTGGAGTTACTAGTGAAGTACAGATTATAATGTTGTTCAATACTTCTTCACATTAGTCTGTTCTCTACTCTTTGGAACAATCTTTTGGAAAGTCAACACAAAAAGGTATGTACTTCAGATTTAACTTGTAAGACAGAATACTTCCCAAAACAGTAAGTTGCTCGGATAGGAAAATCACAAAAATGTTTGATGCTCTCATTTTGTTAGATATAAAATCTTCTCAAACATTAAGAAATAGATTAAATGCATATCAGGGACAACATCAATGATCTCTTTATCGTTGTGGGGACGGTTTAACAGTACAGAGACATTACTACCCCGATAGACATAATGGGTGAGGGATCAAAACCACTGAATAAATTTGAGGATTACTTGGGATACAAGTATGATTTCTTGGGTGTAGTCAGAGTTGTCCTAGTGGGGTTTTATATTTCCTTTGCAGTTGTGTTTTCTTTCTGCATCAAGGTATTGAACTTCCGACAAAGGTGAAATGGACAAGAGTGGAAAAATACATAATTCTGTGATTGGGCTATTTGAGTTTTTGGTTTTTAAGTTCTTAGAGGATCTCCCTGAAACCTGCCATTGTGGAAACTAGCAAAATCCATCTCCTATGATGGATAATAGATGTAAATAATATGTACCAATATGGTATGCGGCCGATTTACAATTGTAATTGCTTCGTCCACAAATTTGTACTCTTTATCATTTGAATTAATTTGTAATAAACAAATATTCTTTTCATGGAAGTGTTCCTATAATGTTAATTTAAATATATAAATATTAAAGGAAGAACTAGAGTATATCACTTTTCACATATGGGGAATTGATTCACACATATGAGGAGATTTTGGTTGTTGGGGACTTGATTCTAGTCCTACTATTCTTAAGAGATAGTTAATTCTTGTCTCACATTTCAGTAAAATCAAGTTCACATTTGTAGTTTTCTCCCAGCTATAAGTGAAACCATTTCCTCCTGAAATCCCATGAGTTGAGGATAGAGGAAGTCCATGTCCATGAATTCCAAGTGCAACTTACAAGCAAGCCACTAGCAATGCCAAAACAACTATACTGAAATTTACCAACTAACGAAGATATCCATACCCAGAAGTGACCATATTAAGGATGTGATGGAAATGGTATTGGTGCTTGATGCAACATGGATGATGTTGTAGGTTATCTTGTTATAGTTCCAATGACTCCCTTGCGAGTTTGATCAACACCCTAAATCAGGATAATGTCCTTAAGTGTCCACATTCTTGGTGCATGAAGTCAAATTCAAGGTGTCAATTTGACATTAAGTTTCTATGTATAGATATGGATTTATTAATTCCTCCATGAACTATAGTGCCAATCCTACTATATTTATTATTTCAACTATTATGGTGTTCTTGTACTACTTATTACTAATGCTACCCGTAATTACACATTTATGATCATAGGACTGAAGATGATACAATCGCACAGGATGACAAGTGGAAGTGAGACCTGATAATCAGATCTGAAGGGAACCATTAATTTGTTTTAATGACAACAAATTATTTTTAGACTATATATGAGATTTGTTTGTAGTTGTGGCATTTATCTTCATTTCTAGGTTATAGAAGCATCATTTCAAATATATCTGGAACTTAAAACAACCACTAGAGTTGAGCTAGCACTATCCTGCAGAAAAAATATGAAAGATACTTGTAGTAATAACCTTTCCCCTTGTATGATGATCTAGGGCAGCACATAGTCAATGTTTTCATGTAGTATTGCAGTTTTCCTTACCCAAAAATGCTCCACATTAGCATTTGAAGTTTTCACATTGAGTGGATCGACCCATAGCATCAACATATATGCCAGACCTTGCTCTTTTTTTTTAAGGAGCAGCAATAGGCCTATATCATTCAGAGTCACGTGGAAACATGGATAGCTAAGCTTTGATGTCTTTTTATCCACCATATGAATAGATAAACGAGCATTCATCTCCCAGGTTTGAGCTTAGTTGAAATTCATTTGGAGTGTTTTACTATTAGCTTTCAGCTTTTGGATTCCACTACATCTTTCAATGCCTTCAACTATGGCAACATTCAGCTTCTACAAGTTCATAGTGATGTGGATGTTCACCTTGGGAGCATCACATTCATCTTTTTATGCCTTATCTTGAGACAATGTCTAGTTTTGAAAGGTTCCCGAGCCATCTTTTGGAGGTCAGTTATAGGTTTTGGAGGTTCTAGGTACAAATCTTGTAGCTGGAACCATATAAACTCCAAAAGTAATATTTCAACTATGTAGAACAATCATAGGGGTGTGCCCCAAATATATGGAGGATTTAAGGTATATGGCATACTATTTTGAGGGTTGTTCTTCATCCATTTGCTCCTTCGCCTAAAATGTTGTGCCCTCAAGATGCAATGTTTCTGAGATGGGAACCATCTCCTCCAAGATGCTCTCAAGCGATGTTCTTGATTCTGATGGTGTTCTATATGTAATTGGTTTGACAAAGAACATTATTTTTGTCTCAATTATCACAAATATGAAGTGTGTATCCAAGTTTGATGCAATGCACTATCAGATATTGCAGTCAAGAACAACCATGGTCAAAGGAATATAAGGACTAGGAGGAGGCCTTACACTATTTGTCATATTTGACTATGTGTCTCAGACCTTCACATAACATCCAAATTCCGTCAGTATTTTTTTGTAACTTTGTTCCTTTCTTTTGCTACCATTTAGCGCTGCTATACTTATAAAATTTGAGAAATCACAAATTTTTATTTCAGTAATGGACATTCTGCAATTGGGATGCAATATATTTTCTGACTGATTTGTTGCATTGTTTAGGCATATGGACCGATTTCTAGGGTTTGGGAGACGATTATGGTTTGTGTGTAGAGTCATGTTTGGAATTGAGGAGAGAAATATCCGAGCTCAAAATATAGAACTTCAAAAGAAGCTCATTCAGGTATGCTCTGTTTTAGTTTATTTGTTTTTTAGAGAATGAATCGCATTATGTTTTGACCGTGTGTTGGAGTTGTTAACTGAGATTAAAATCGTATATGAACAAAGCATATTTTCTGCCCTAATTGAATCATTTTGAATATAATTGATGTTTATGAGCACGTTTCATGAGTAAAAGGATATACTATATCCTGTTATGCTTCCTTTTTGGGAAATTTTCATGCTGTGATGAAGAATGCCTTTAGATTGATCATGAAAAATCTGGGAATGATTAAAATCATAAATACTCAGGAATCCTCTCAATCTTTTACTATGTACGAGGTTTAAGTTTTCATGGGAATTTGTGTTGAATAAAGCATTGTGTTGATTAACTCCACTAACCTATTGAATAGCATATTTTCCTTGGAAAATACATCCCCACGAAACCCCTAGTCACTTCCGCTCATTCCGAGGATGGCACCCAGTGTAAAGTGAGCTACATGGACTAGTGTACCCTGACCTGGTAGGGACATCAAGTGAGTCCCACATACGCAAAGGAAACCAGTCTGGGGAATTGATCCTGAGACCTCTTACTTGCTATTCACAACTCTGAACCACTTGAGCTAGCCCACTGGGCTTAACGTGTTGAATAACTACGCAAATGACTCCACCTATGGTTCTACTGATGACTCCATTGATGGTTCTACTGATGATTTCACTGACTATTCTATTGGAAGGTGCCCTAATTATTTTACCGATCATTCCATTGTGGCATGTTTTGTTTTGGGATTAGTTAACTTACAACGTGTTAAGATAACTGCTTGTAATCAATTATTTTCATTATGCTATAACAATAACCAACAGTATCCTAAGGGGTTATCTCAATTGGTTGTCACCAATGTTATTGGGAATTTGGCTAGTTTTATGCCAGCAGGTGCCCTGTTCAAATCCCCCTGCGTGAGGCACACTAGTCTATGTTGATGGGTTTACTGGGGATGCCATCCATGAATATGGGGAATCATCCCTTGGGTTTCCTAGCCAGGTTTTCCTTGAAACAAAATATACAAATAATGAATGATGTTTGGTTGATAGTTAGAATTGAACAAGCATAGATTGATAGCCTGAAATAATTACAAAGAAAGAAATTATGGAATGTTTAGTGTGTCAAACATGCAATTATGAACAATGGTTTCCTGGTGTCCTATTAGGCATCCAACTTTGCTGCATTTAAGAAGACAATTTATCCAATTCTAGTTCTTCTGTGAGGATATTGATGTGTTATGCTATATATTATTTTATTGTCTGAATGAGATTCTAGGGTTGACTATAATGAAAGACCGAGAGGAATACAAAGAATATTTCTCTGTTAATAGTTAACAGTAGAAAATCAGAAGAAAATTTGTGTTGGTAAATTGAGTAACCTTTCTGGGCAACCCTATGGCAATTCTTTGCTAAATGGGTTCGCATAGGGTGTCTCCATGAAATTGAATAAGGAATATCCATCCTTATAACTTGTGCAGAACATGCTTTGCAACAGGCATTGAAAATGGATACATGGGAGATAGTAGTCTCAGATTCCTCCCAAAATTAGTAAGAAAGTGGGAACAAATATGCAAACAGATCCATCTGATTGGGCGAGATGCAAAGCTAGTCAGTTTTGGGGAGAAGTGAATTTGGCGAAGCCTTAATTGACTGAATGTGACATTAGGGTGAGGGTTGGATTATCATCTTACTGTGATGTTAATGTGCACTGAAATCATCCTGGAGCAATAGGTGAATATGGTGTTTGGAAACCCCAGGCCCTTGGTATAAAAGAATGATTACCAAGGAAGGAAAACAAATGTTCTTGTTCTTGTAGTCAAGAGAGATTAATTCCATGAGTAATACACGAGTAATAACACCTTTAATACCAGTAAAGTTAGATAAAGTGATCAATACTTTGATTTCTTCTAAAAATCCTTTGTATTCTATATCAGAATTTGCTTTGGGTGAGGAGCATGTGGTTGGGAATTTTTTAAACTAAAAATTTGTGGATGAAAACAGGTCTGGTTCATAAATTAGTACTGGAATAAGGAGTGTTAGTTCAACAAAAGCTTTTTAGGAGATCAGAAACCTAGAAGAATGGTTCCCGAGTTTCATTTATAGAACCTAAACATGAGTAATACTACTTTTGGGAGGAGAGGGGGAATATTTTCAATATATCCAACCAAACTAGCAAGCATGGAATCTACTAATCATGCAATTTACCACTTTGAAGGATTGAATATTAGTTTTCACAGATTTGTGGCCATTCTAATCATTTTTCCATATGAAAAAATTGGATTGGGTTGAGAAAAATTACTTATGAAATTAATTTTAAAGCTCATGTTTTCAACTTATAGAAGGGTAGCAATCCCATGGTATTGGTATGCTAGATTTCCAAAACCATCTTGGGTTCAATTGAAGAAATTTTGGATAGGTTCTAGAAGTTTAGGCATCCCTTATTGGTGTGAGAGCTTTGGAGGCTATTTGATAATTACTTAGAGACCTTGTTAAGGATTTTGATGTAAGAATGCAGATTTTGTTGACTAAAATGGATCCAGCCAATGCAATCTTAGGACACATGTCATTAAAATCATTTTGCAGGGTTTACTCATAGAGGGGCAAAATAGAGTGACTATGCATCCTATCTGTGGTTATAAATAGGTTTCGTTGTTGCTGATGAATCTTGAAGATCAATTATTGATTAAGAAATGGCACCAATTCCAACCAGGACAATGGCAGGGGTGACTGATGAAGTGAAATAGTTGAATGCCTTACAATTCTAGACCGGACAAAGTTTTTTTTTGTATATTTTAGAGCTTGATACCAGCACAAATGTTCCAAATTGAAGAATGTTGTTTGTGATGGTCTAGTTGCAATGCCAAAGATGCTGGATGCCATTTGTGAAATGATACTCATCATACCGATAGTACATTGAATTTTTAAGGAACACAACAACAATGTAACAAGATGCCCTCAATGAGGCAACCAAGGATGAAGAATGAAGAGAACTTTAGTCACAATTAAGTTTATAGTGTGAGGAGGCATAGTTGGTTAATGAACACCCATTGGTGATACACAACAATATTCCATTGCTGAAAAGAAGGTTACTTTTAAACATCCCTTGGAGACCGCAGCATCATCTAAAATGGTGAAAAATTATGTGATCATAGTAAGAAATATACAATATCTCAGTGATGTTGCTCCGGAAATACCCATGGAGATATTTGGACATGTGATTAGACAAAACTTTGGGATTGTGAATTGGGCGATGATGCCTTTCTAGAAATGATATTGTTGAAATTGGGGTGTTACAGATAATTGTCCCTATAATCTGGCATGTAGATATTGTACATAAGTGGAAATTTTGCATGGATGTAAAACCATGTGGGCTTTGTAAAAATCATGTGTACATATGTTATACTTGTGTAGATTCTTAGTGTGAAGCCCAAGGCCAAGGCGCCACTTGAGAATAATTACATTCTTAGGCATTTTGATATCTACTGAGTTTGAACATGAAAATGATGACATCACTGTGATGTAACCATGTAAAGTCATAGTAATGTAAAAACACATCTTGGAATGGATTTCTAAGGGAAAGCGGGGCCTATGATATGACAAGATGCATAAGGGGTGAAAAAGTGGGAAAAAGAAACAGAACACTTGTCAACTCATGAACTTCTTGATATTTGTAAGGTGGCTAGACCACAAATTACATTTAGAATATGCTGTCAGATACCTTTCCATGCACAACCACATATATATTCTAGTCTTTATCCTTTGGGAACTTTCTTCTTCCATTGTTCTTTCACTATCTTTCTCTCCTATTTATCATTTTTCTTTGTTGCTAGACTAGAATGATATGGTTGCTATGCCATCTGCGTGTTGTATGTGCCTTGTTTGAAAAGATGAAGTTGATCGTTGTGAGTGTGACATTTGAGAGGGATGTTTTCAACATATACTACTACCCTGTGTTGAGTCTTGATCATCGTGAGTTGTTATACTATTCAAATATGCCCATTAGGAGGTATGACATTGGGATTCCTTGATGAGCAGAGGTAACTGAGCATGGCCCTTACCAGAGTTGTAGCTTGGCTGGGATCTCCTTGCCTGAATTGTAGCTTGGTTATGAAGGGTCCCCCATGTAGTAAGATGTTCGATGGTGGGTTGGCCAAGCTAGTGCGATTGCTGGCAGTGAGTGTTTAAATTTTGGAAATTTGGCTTTTAATGCAATTTCTGAAATTTCACTTCATTTACTCAAGGTTTCCCAGATCTATTTCCTGTGAACTTTCAACGTTAGGTCTGAAACTGAAATATTAAATTATAGTAGCTAATATTTTATTTCTGTCCAATCTATTTCACCAGGGAGCCCAAGAAAATAAATACTGAACAATTGTACTTCAATGCCAACAAGTTACATCCCTTAAGGCACACTTCTCATGCAAATTACAGATCTGAAAATACTTAATTACATCATACTATTGCAGCAGTAAAACTGCTCCTTTATCTTCCATATATGTGTTAAATTACTTATCCAATTCAGCTTCATGTTATGTAAAATCAACATGTCTAAATAGTGTTGAAGTCTACTCAATCATGAAGATAACATAAGCTCAAAATCAAATCTGCAATTACACAAAACTTGGGCAGATGGAAACTTCATATATATATATATAATGAATTACAAATGCATACCACAAATTTATGACAAATTTGGTACAAGTCAAGCTCTCCAAACATTAGCCAAGGAAACCACAAGAAAATACTAGCAACCATCTTCTCCTACGTAGGAATCACTCCCAACCAAAGTTGGTGACTCCACCAAAGATCCTCAACTTGATAGCATCAACACCGACAAGTCCTCTTTGGCACATAGTCCAATCTTGTATCACACAATCTCACCATACTAGTTCTCGTCTTCCTTAGGGTTTAAAAACCCTATCCATGTTTCTCCACTCATCAAGTCTTCTACTTAGGTAGAAACCATAGAGCTACAACAAGAGCCACAAGGAAACCATCACCGCTTCCAACATCATGTTATTCTCTAGGGTTTACTTGCATAGCATAAACCCTAGTATCTCACAAGAGAAAAACTTAACATGACACAAGGGCACTCTCTCCAAGAACGTCCAAGATGTCTCTCTCTCTCTCTCTCTCTCTCTCTCTTCTTGTCTTCTCCTAGGATTTCCTCATAATCCCTAGCATCTTGTTCCATACAAGACATCTCCAAGATAATATAGAGATAGAATAGAGTACAATGACGATGATGGATAACAAGAGCTCTCACCTTGCTTTATATCTACAGTAGGTGAGAGTTGCTAACATAAAACAAGGATTTATGTTCATACAAGTAACCAACAATGGAACCCCACATGGAGAATTCTACAATACAAGAATATATAAGTGTCACACAAGGATTTATCCAACCCCCAATATCAAACGCCCTCCATGCTTGATGCTCTTTGGGCTCAATGCCCCCTTTCAAGGCAGTGCACTGTCAAACAAGTTGTTGGTCAAACACTTCCTCTTCCATGGTGCTTTGCTATCCAAGTGTCCTCATGTGAGGTACTCCTCGTCTAATTGTGTGCCACATGTCTTCTTGTGCCCAACACTCCTCAACATGTGTGTCGATGTGGTCACTAAGTTCCAATGCTTTTTAACATATGTGTCTGAGTCCATCACTAACCTCCATGAAGTATGCTCCTCAACCTAATTGTCCAAGTCAAGTGTCCAAGCTATAAGGTATTTATCACATAGTCCCAAGCTTCAAGTGCTAATTGCTATCCTCCAAGTTCCCAATGCTCATCCTTGTTCTAGGTAGGTACCTCTCTTAATCGAGCAATTAAATCCCCCATTGTGTACACCTAATGGGTTAGTTATCATGTCGATTAGGGAAACCTCCTAGGTGAGGGTGCTATGCAAAGATTCCTTGGGTTTTGTATACCATGAAGGTATCCAAGCCCTTAGGGTGCCTTGGGAGGCTCTAAGCCTCCAGGGCCTGTTATAGGCCCTCGATAGGCCTTGGGGGCTTGAATACCCAACCACTTGTGCCTATTACAGGCCTTGGGAGGTTTAGTTAATCCCACTGTATCATGCCAATATACTAGGTAGATATATAAAGGGGTATAAAAAATGTAAATGAAAAAATGGATACATACATTATATAGGGAAAATAGGGGTTTTTTAAAATTGGGAAGGCATATTGGGAGGGGGTTAAAAACAATTTTGGGAGGTATTTTCCAATATTTACTGAAATTAGGGGTATTGTTTCATATGCCATGAACGAACGTGCTATGGTAGGCAGTCATTGAATGAAGCCCCCGTGGGTTTTAATAGAGAACCATATCTGTTTCCAACCTTTTTAACACCAAGGGTTTTTTCCTTAGAATTTATTAGACAAAGGTTGGATTCATAAGAAGAACATTTTGGTGTTTTCAAAAAATCATCAAATGTGAAATTTCCTCTTAAATTTGGTCCATTCATCATTAAGACTAAGGAAACCCTATCTATAGTAGAAAAATTATTGAAGATCATGGATTTACAAGACGCTAAAAGGATTAATTATGATCCTCATCAAATTATATCGTAAAGGATACAACAAAATAGAAACAAAGCTTTTGATCATCAAACAATTTAAGGATGAAAAGAAATGGCAAATTTATTCAAATTTGAACAGGATAAAAAAGAAGTAAATATGGAACAAACAAGTAATTTGGTAATGCAGGTTCATACAACAACTAAATATGATATCACCAATAAGAGAACTATTTGAGAAGTTGATAGTATGGAAGTCGATGAAAAAGTTTCAAGAAAGAAAGCAAAAGTGGAACAACAGAAGGAAGGAAATTATTAGTATGGAGGAACGAGAATTAATTGTTTCAGAAAAAAACTACTTTGATTTCGTAACCGCCTATAAATATGCAACAATATTCTTTTCAAAAGTAAAGGAATATGGAAGTAACTCTCAGTATAAGTCCAGATTTGATTTCCTTTCACAGTATGCATAAAGGAAGAAGCAGTCTTTGGAAGAAACTCGAAAATTGTTCCCTTAAGTAAGAAAGTTGACAGAACAAATTTTTTCCCTTGTTATAGTTAAGGATTCAGAAAGAAACACTCTAAGGTTTGCAGTGGTGAATGATGAGAAAGTTTATGAAATGGAAGTTAAGCTTGATGATATTGATATACCCGATAAGATTCAATTTCATATACAAACATGAGATGTCCCGTATTCTGATTTATTACAATCTACTTAAAAAATTTCTAAATTGCAGTCTGTGATAGCAAAGATGGAGAGTCAATTGAGGTAAGAGAAGATAGAAAACAAAGCAAATTTGGTCCAGATTAAAAGACTACAGATGGACCTTGTGACTGTGGGAGTTGAGATAGGGAACACTCAGTGTACCAAAAGGCTCCTTGATGAAAAATAAAATACCATTCAAATGCTCGATAAAAAATTGAAGGTGCCAAATAATAAACATGTGCAATCTCCAGAGTTAACAACATTACAACAAGAAAATGAAGCTATATATCAAGAAATGATGGATCACAAAGGTAAAATGTTAAAGTTACAAGATGAAAAGCATGTTTGGGAAAAATAAATGATTGAATTGTTGTCACAAATTTCAGTGTTAAATACCAATCATATTGGAACTGTGTAAGTTCCAGAGAAGCCAATGGATCAATCTCTATGTACAAATGAAGGAAAAATGGATAAGTCTTCCATATAGGAATTGACCATTTCTATGTCACAAATTAGTCTAAAATATGTATAGATATAAGAGTTGAAAGCGGAAAACCATAAGTTGAAACATGAAGTAATTCAAAATTTTGAAGAAAAGAAAACAACTTTGAGTGACAGAAAACAATTGCAAAAGAAAGTTGATTAATTGAAAGATAGATTAGCAGGTAAGCTTCCATTACAAGGATCTAAACACCTTATATGGGATGCGATATCAGTGGAAGTCACCAAATTCTGGTCACATTTGAATTTTATGGATGATAAAGATGCTATAGCAACATAGCTCTCCAGAGGTGTAAAGTGGCAACCGAGACATTAAACAAAAGGCCTTCAGAAACAACTCAAAATACAATCAGTTTTTAAAACACTCTAACTCAATCAGATATGCAGAGTTTTGGAATCAAAGACATACCAACAATCATCATTTGGGAAAGAAGAATTATTGGCAAGCATGATCGTGTTAAATAAGTACAAGACAAAGAGAAACAAATGCTCCTTCAAGTTCAAAATTTTAAGAAATTATTTCAAAGGATTTTTGAAAATGGTCTACCTTCTTTTTGGAGTGATTATGGAAAATTAATGACTCAAGAAAATTACCACAATTTGATAGTACAGGCTCATATGGATCACTCTAAATTTGAAGGTTTGGTAAAATGATTAACTGGAAAGACAATAATTGAGAAATTGACCGATGATTTTGAGATATTTGATCAATTTCTAATGATTAAGAAAGATCTTCCAGTTGTATGTTACAAAACATGCATAGAATTCGAGGTGATGGTGAAAGAAATGATGGATTATGAAATCCCAAATCAAGAGCAATGGAAAATTGTCGAAAAATTTGGGAAAACAAAATATAGGTTATATCAAGAACGAATATTTAGGTGTCTTAATTTGAAATGAAGTTGCGGTTCCTTTGTTAACTTCTCGAGTTGTTACATCATCCCAAATCAAAGAAACACGTTACCATCTTGGTCGACAACAAAACAAATGTTGCTGAAGTTTAGATATTTCTTTGAAATTTCTATTTTTAGCAAAGAATTAGTTAGGGTTTATTCAAAGAACATTTTGTATAAATTTTGATTTTACAAAGTAATCGGGGTTGGATCCGAGAGCAAAAAATAATAGTGATGTAATATTTTTGAAGACTTTAATGAAGAGCATAAGTACAGGTCTATCGGAAAAAAAGATTCATATGTTGTCACTTTCTTCAGTCTGTTAATTTCTCTTTTGTGAATGTATTTCCTGTTACACCATCTTATGACTTTGCCTCATATTTGAATGAACTATGTGAGTTAGAATTCATTTTATATGCTATGATTCACACATTTAAATATTTTCAATGTTCTTTCTTCCAAATTAATGCAGAATTCATCCAAGTTAGATGCTCTGTGTTAATGTATTATTTTCTTTAATCTTCTATCATTCCTAAAATTGCTATTTGTTTGGAGAAATGATACCTACTTTTCCTCCGTGAAAGATTTATCCTACCAACAGTCTCTTCAATAATTTTGAGAAATGCGTGTGTTGAATCCATACCCAATGGATTTTGTTTTTGATTCAACCACTTTGTTAAATTGTATGTTATAACTAAAGATCTGGCCATTGTTTTAAAGAGGTGAATTATTATGAGTGACCATTAGATAACATATTCATAAGGGAGCCCCCTTTGGATTGAAAAATCCAGTTTTCACTCCTAAAGATTGGTTTGTGGTTATCTTGGAAATTTTCTCCTATAGTCTGGGAAAATATCTAAGTGATAACACCCTACATAAAATAATCTAGTAAAACACAGGTTAAAATTACAGTCTTAAAACACAGACAAAATAAGTCATATGACTTACTAAAATAAAAATTATAGGGGTTCCAATTTTATTGACAAAACGGGATCTGTTATGCAAGCAACAAGGGACTTGAATGCTTTCATGAACACCTATATCAAGCAATTCACTTATATCCAGAATGGTGAACACAAGAAGGATCAACTGACCCTTCTTGCAGTATACAACTATTATGAAAATAATACTGGGCAGAAGAAGGGTCGGTCGCCCCTTCATTTATGAGAGAATTGTAAAAATATTCAACATATGAAGGATAGGCCATCAATTCATGTATATCCAAAATGGCGAACACTGGAAGAATACTGAGCACAAGAAGGGTCAACCGACCCTTCATTTAAGAGAGAAATGTAAAAATATTTAATCTACGAAGGCTAAGATGACAATTCCTGACTTCTGACTTCCACAGTAAATAGTAGGGATCGAGACATAATATAAGTTATAACATATAATTTTTTTTGTCCGACCCTTAATTTATGAGAGAAAATAGAAGAATGAACGGCTGACCCTTCCTGTATTGTAGGATTAGTAGGAATAGTAAACACTAGAAGGATCGAACACCCCTTCTTATATCCTTAAAATATCAAGAATATCATGGAGAGAAAGGATCGACCACCCTTCGTTTAGTAGAGAATTGTGAACACCCATATCCAACAATTCACCTATATCCATAATGGTGACAAAAGAAAGATCGAGTGACCCTTCTTGCAGTATAGAACTATTATGAAAAGAATACTGGGCAGAAGAATGGTTGATCGCTACTTCATTTATGAGAGAATTGTAAAAATATTCAACCTACGAAGGCTAGGCCGTTAATTCATGTATATCCAGAATGGTTAACACTGGAAGAATACTGAGCATAAGAAGGGTTGGTCGACCCTTCATTTACAAGATAAATGTAAAAATATTTAATCTACGAAGGTTAGGCCGACAATTCCCGACTACCGAATTCCATAGTAAATAGTAGGGACCAGGACATCGACTAGGTTATAACATATAAAAAATGTTTGTCTCGACTTTCGACTTCTGACAAGAAGGGTCATCCGACCCTTAATTTATGAGGGAAAACAAAAAAATGAATGACAAACCCTTCTTGTATTGTAGGATTAGTGGGAATAGTAAACACCAGAAGTATTGGGCACCCCTTCTTATATCCTCGAAATATCAAGAATATCATGGAGAGAAAGGATCAGCCGCCCCTTCATTTAGTAGAGAATTGTGAACACCTATATCCAACAATTCACCTATATCCAGAATGGTGACCACAAGAACGATCGATCGACCCTTCTTGTAGTATAGAACTATTATGAAAATAATACTGGTAAGAAGAAGGGTCAGTCGCCCCTTCATTTATGAGGGAATTGTAAAAATATTCAACCTATGAAGGCTAGGCCATCAATTCATGTATATCCAAAATGGTGAACATTGGAAGAATACTGAGCACAAGAAGGGTCGACCGACCCTTCATTTATGAGATAAATGTAAAAATATTTAATCTACGAAGGCTAGGATGACAATTCCCGACTTCCAAATTCTGCAGTAAATAGTAGGGATTTTGACATCGGATAAGTTATAACATATAAATTTTTTTTGTCCCGACTTTCAACTTCAGACAAGAAGGGTCGACCGACCCTTCATTTATGAGAGAAAATAGAAGAATGAACGACTGATCCTTCCTGTATTGTAGGATTAGTAGGAATAGTAAACACCAGAAGGATTGGGAAACCCTTCTTATATTCTCAAAATATCAAGAATATCATGGAGAGAAAGAATCGACCGCCCCTTCGTTTAGTAGAGAATTGTGAACAACTATATCCAGCAATTCACCTATATCCAGAATGGTGAACACAAGAAGGATTGACCGACCCTTCTTGTAGTATAGAACTATTATGAAAATAATACTGGGCAGAAGAAGGGTCGGTTGCCCCTTTATTTATGAGAGAATTGTAAAAATATTCAACCTACAAAGGCTAGGCCGTCAATTCATGTATATCCAGAATGGTGAACACTGAAAGAATACTGAGCAAAAAAAGGGTCAACCGACCCTTCATTTACGAGAGAAATATAAAAATATTCAATCTACGAAGGCTAGGCCGACAATTCATCTATATCCCGAATGGTGAACAAAAGAATGAACGATCGACCATTCTTGTATTGTAGTATTAGTAGAAATAGTAAACACCAGAAGGATTGGGCACCCCTTCTTATATCCTCAAAATATCAATAATATCATGGAGATAAAGGATCGACCGCCCCTTCATTTAGTAGAGAATTGTAAAACTGTCGAAGCTACGAATAGTCATCCATCAATTCACTTATATCTAGAATGATGAACACAAGAAGGAATGAATGACCCTTCTTGTACTATAGAACTATTATGAAAGAATAGTGAGCACATGAAGGGTCAGTCACCACTTCAGTTATCAGATGAATGTAAAAATATTCAACCTACAAAGACTAGGCCACCAATTCATGTATATCTAGAATGGTGAGCACTGGAAGAATACTGAGCACAAGAAGGGTTGGTCAACCCTTCATTTATGAGAGAAATGTAAAACTATTTAATCTACGAAGGATAGGCCGACAATTCATCTATATCAAGTATGGTAAACACACGAATGAATGGCCGACCCTTCCTATATTGTGGGATTAGTAGGAATAGTAAACATAAGAAGGATCGAATGCCCCTTCTTCTATCTTCCAAATATCAAGAATATCATGGAGTGAAAGGAATGGCCTCCCATTCGTTTAGGAGACTTAATTGTAAAATTGTCAAAGCTATGAATGGTCATCCAACAATTCATCTATATCCATAATGGTGAAAAACAAAAGGAACGATTGACCCTTCTTGTATTATAGAACTGTTATGAAAAGAATACTGAGCACAAGAAGGGTTGGTCTCCCCTTTATTTATGAGAGAAATGCAAAAATATTCAACCTACGAAGGCTAGGCTGATAATTCATCTTTATTCAGAATGGTGAACACTGGAAGAATACTGAGCACAAAAAGGGTCGGCCGCCACTTCAGTTATGATAGAAATGTAAAGATATTCAACCTATGAAGGCTAGGCCGACAATTCATCTATATCTAGAATGGTGAACACAAGAATGAATGGATGACCATTTTTGTATTGTATGATTATTCTGAATAGTAAACACAAGAAGGATCGAGTGCCCATTCCTATATCCTCCAAATATCAAGAATATCATGGAGTGAAAGGATCGGCCGCCCCTTCATTTATTAGAGAATTGTAAAACTATTGAAGCTTTGAATGGTTGCATAAAAATTCACCTATATCCAGAATGGTGAACCCAAGAAAGATTGAATGACCATTTCTGTATTATAGAACTATTAGTAAAAGAAAACCCAAGAAGGATGAAACGCCCCTTCGTATAATCTCCAAATATCAAGAATATCATGGAGATATTCTATCTAGATAACTTTGACATAAGTAGATTTGAGAAAGGAACATACGGTCCTTATTGCATCGATCCATTTTCTACAAACCATAATAAAGTTCCATTTAAATGGTAAGGAGTAGCACTTGATTGAAATGTGACTTCCCATAATATCCTCGATCTGTTTATTTCTAGCACAAATACCAAATTAAAATGACAGTTAATATGAAATAATGATCGCTCCTTCTATGATCGATTCTTTCTCAAATGACTGTATAAAATGTGTATTCGATCTCTCATGGATAATCCTAGCAGTTGGTTCTTAATCAATCAATTGATTTTAGAAAGGAGCGGTTGTTCCTTCTCCATGAATCATTTGCCTGAACATTTGCAAGTATACATCTAATATACAAACACTAATTGATAATTACAAACATTGTATGAATTCTTATATTAAATACACAATATTTACTGTTTTGCAGATAAAATATGTCTGCATTGTTGAGCCTTGGTCAATACTAGGAAATCTTGTCCTTGATTTGTTAAAAGATCACAAACTTGGTTTATTCAAGCATGGATGGTATGTTGAGATGGATGAAATAGATAATTTATACCTGGATTTATATCTAGTATGCTTGGATGAGGAAGGATTTCCAACTCGATCTCGAATATTGACATCTGCAGATCCCATTTCTGACAAGTTATTACATGTTCAAGTTGAAGTGATCGAGAGAGATCGGTGTTTCCTTCTACAGACTGATCTTATGGTTTGTAATTTTTGACCAGATTTAATGAAAAGTGGTCCCGATTCAGATCTGGTTTCCTTTGCGAAGCAAGGGTGGGTTTTTCCATTGTATGATGTTTGTAATCGGTCCGGAATTAATACTGCATCATCTTTGAATAAATGAATTTTTTCGGTATGGAAGAAAATAATCTTGGCTACAAAACCTTGTCTATATTGCATTACATGAATATTGAAAAGAATTTGACAAATGTAGACCATGAAAAAATTATTTTGTACCTTAGAAGATCATTTCTCAACCATATTGAAAAAGATTTGACCAAATCTTCCTTCAAAGCACTCAAAGAAATTCCTTCTAAATCGATGATGCGGAAAGCGACTAAGAGCTTCGAAAGCTCAAAATAAGTTCAATAAGAACATATCAAATATTTTTTGTTCAATGAGAAATTTTTTTCTATTGATTTAACAAGATGTGTTATTGCACCTCCGCATTTGCAATATCGAAAAGTTGATGATGAGGTTGTGTCAAAGATGGTTTTATCTATTGTATCAACTTTTACAACAACATTGAGAGATGTTATTCTATTGCCTTTCGATAAGGAGACCAAGTTGGGATTTCTTCCTAGAAATGAAGAGGAAATTAATTTGCCTTCAATAAATTTCTATATATTGGATGGGAAGCATACTATTTCAGCGCAAAAAAAATTCATTGAAATAGATAAATATCAATCGGTCCATTCAAGGTATTGTGATCGAACAACTCGTCTTCTACATAAAGATGTTCCTCAAAACGTTATCAACAAATTATGCAAACATCAAAATTTGTCAAACAATGAATTTGCAGACACTCCATTCATTTCTCAAGTTGTAAAAGCAAGGGAGAAATGGATATCCTACGGTTTGCTATCTCACTCGGGAAAGGGAAACGCTTCCAGTGATGATTGACATGTATAGAATTTTTGTTCTTATCAATCAAAGTCTGTAGATTGATGCATGTGTTCTAAAATGAATAAATTAAATATTCTCTTTAAGTTTATATGTTTGTAGGATTTCCAAGGTGAATGTATGGATATATTTGTTGTTCAAACAAATGACAACCTTAAAGACAAGCTAACTCTTGTTTTGAAATCAGATCGACTGTGGAGCAAATGGATGTCTGTATTCGAGATTTACAAAAGTAGTTCCTTGCCATGCTGACCCAAGAGCATCACTCAGGTTGATTTTGTTCAAAATAAAATAAAGAATCATGGATCTAATATTTTTAGACCATTGCATGATCTTGATGAAGATGAATTTGACTACTATGACAGACAATATAATCAATGGATCAGTTTAGCCAAGCACATATGTCGACAAAAATGTTTGCGCAGAGACTTTATATCAATATTGCAAGCGAATCAAGGACGAGAGGTCAACCATGCATTCGATCTGTGAATATTTCAAATTTCATGATATTCATACTTTTCGTTCACAGATTATCTCTGACGATAATGTCATTGAAATCTATAAAATTTGCTCCAAATCATCTCCAAAAACTGTGCAGTATTTTATGCTCCTATAAGCAAATAAAATATCTTGGAAAAAAGAGAAAGAAAGAATCTGAAGAGGAAAATGGTACCAAATTACCAAAGCATGCTGAGAAAATATTGAACATATATATCAATAAAGAGGGGATGGGTATGTCCATTGACTCCGTTAAAGATAGTTTATAATTCACTTGTCTATGTTGTTATCCTGTATCTTTGGTCAACACACTAAGATCCATTTCATTTTTTTGTGCGGCAATCAACTGTGAACTTGTTATTGTTGATATGTGTAATTGTGCTAGTGCCTGGACAAAAGAAGATATGCTTTATTTGTTGTACTACTTAGAAGCAAATGAAGCGTCTTGTACTTGTATTTTTTTAGTTGATATGGAAAACTACTGTATGGTTTCTAAATATTTCACACATTTCAACAAGAAATAAAAAAAGTGGTAACGCATAATCCTACCAAGGGAGTTTATAGAGATTTCTCAAAGGACTTATTTATAGGATTATCTATTATACAATATTGGAGAATTGGATGGGATGAGGATAATTTGTCTACTTTTTAGATGGATATGGATTTGAAGGATTAGAACCTACCAATGATTGATTTACCTTTGTCCAAGGTTACCAATGATAGTTCGATAAGCCATGTTTTTGTAAAAGAAAGGACACATGAATTATGGGATCACATGGTTTCCAGACTGCTCTCTTATCGAGGTACATTTCTTTCATTGTATGCAGGAGGTAGATATCTTTGTTCGTTGATCAGGTTGCCAGATATAATAATTATTTCTATTGTGGAGACAATACATCAAGAGTTGTTTATGAACATTTTCTATCACGAGTTGGATATAAATCAAGGTATTTGTATTAACATTTTGAGATGTCTTATTGCATTGTATTTTACTTTTCTCGGTCGGTTATGTTCAATAACTTCTTCAAATTACTATTCTACTATAGATTTAAATAAATAACACACTTAGATATCATCCAATAAAATTATAGTATCCGATGAAGACATTGAATGTGATGGATAATTCGCAAAGAACTACCAAACTGGTGGACAAGATGGAAAAGATGGACGAGAAGGTGAAAATTTATTTTTTAAAGATCCTGGTTAAATTAACTAAATTATGAACATGGATAGTGACCTTGAATACTTGCAAAAAGTTATGTAAAATGTGTACCTACAAATTTCCAGGTCAAGATGATTAGATTTCTTTTGAACATGTGGATCATCCACAATGAGAGCTGGGATTGACGATGTTCGTGGATATTAGCCAAAAAATCACATTGGATATGGGAGCCTTGGATAATAACGAACTAGGCGAGGGCTTGGTGGCAAAATGAGGTGTCTCCAACAATGTTACTCACCACTCAAATGTTGGCCGATCATTGACAGGTAAGAGACAAAGATTATTTTCTAGCTAAATTGGTAAAATAAATTTATTCCGAAATATATCATGACAAGAAATATTTCTATGCAAGTCCCCATACAAAATTTTTATTGATATTAGAAATGGAAGGTTTTCTATTTCACAAGAAAGTCACAGAAAATGACTCCAAAAGAGAAAAAAAAAGGATATAAAAAAGTACTGATGGAGACAAAAAAGTAAAAAAGGGGGAAGAAAGTATTGTTGGTGAATTTGAATTTAAACACAAAGAAACATCATATGAGTCACGAACAAATGCGCTACAATTTTTGGGATTATGTCTTTCCAAATTCAATGTTGGGATTTTGTCATTTAAATGTGGAGTCAATGAGGGGAAGTCATTGTTTACAAAATTTATGAGGGAAAGTAGTGCAAAAAAGCATATGGGGACCAAATTTTATTTTTATGGTTTCGAGAGAGATGTACAAACGATAAAGAAGGAAATACACAAAAAAATGTGGAGAGAGTGTGGGAGGATTTCTCAATGAAATCTTCACAAATTAATACATCAATGATTATTTTGGAGGGTGATGATGTGAAAGCACATCCATGTGAAAACTGTGCTTTGAGTAAGCCCTTTATTGCATCGTCTGCTAGGATAGATAGTGAATTGGTACATCGACTCTGGCAGGGTTTTAGTAAAATGCATGAATCAACTGATATCAGAACCTTCAATGCCTTCTTCTAGCTGAGTGACAGCCATCAAATGTGACCTACCATTGCCTCTTTCAAGAGAGAGAAACACTAGATGTAACCTATGGATATTTTAAATCATTTAATGTGTTTTCTATTTTTTTGGTGATGTTGCTATTTTCATCTGAATCTAACGTATCATTAATTTAGTGTGATGCTTTTATTAAATCATTTGAATCTGAGACATTTTGGGTGATTTTTGTATTAATGTTGGAAATCAAAATCTTCATTTACAGTTGCATGTTTGTGATCATTAACCTCATGAGCGAAGTGTTGTTGTTGTGGTTATATGTATAGTCACGGATTTTGTATGCAATCCAGATATCATTGGTAAATAAACTATTGGTCCTCGGAGTAGAGGGATTGCTCTTTGGAGTGTTAAATTTTGAGCATTAATTCACAATACTCTAGGATCTTCACTGAGAGAATAAGATATACAGTATATCAATGCATGACAATCACAATAAGCATGACAAGCATCACAAGAATCAAAACCATGAGAGACAAGAGACACAGAGTTTCCATGGGAAAAACCCTAAGGTGAAAAACCCCACAACTTCCTCAAAGATAGAGAGAGCAATGGCTCAACCAAAGTACAACCAAAATACACTGAGATAGTCTCCTAGTAGCAGATGATCCTCCTCCTCACTAGTGCGCCACTTTTTGAGTGAGAGAGATATACTTTTCTGAATGATCTAAATAGAGATCACCTGATCTCTATTTATACTAACCTGTTTTCCCAGTGACCTTATGGGGCCGACTTGTCTAGCCAGGTACATCCATTATATAATATTTATATTTCAGGGCCGACCCCACACATGGTGGTCTAATAACCCATCGGCAAGTACACACACTTGCGACACTTGTCAATCCACTTGACGACACTTCCTTATAGAGGAATAACACATCTCTAATAAGGGTAAAATAAATATATATGAAATACATAGATGAAATACATTCTGCAGTTACATATACATCAACACTCCCTCTTAACTAGGAAGGTATTTCTCGACACAGATCTTCTAGACAAGTCTTCTTCTCGGGATCATCGTCATCGTCACTGCTGCTGCTATCTCAACCAATATCTGACTCTACTCATCATAGGAAGTTCTACAGAGCCAGTCCTTTTTCATACTGGATGTAGGCCCACCACCTGTAGGTCTTTGTCATCACTGGCCATACTGTGGAATCCTCAGGACTTATTACGTGCATCACAAAACCTCGAAAGAGCATCCCAGGCTGTTACGAGCACACGGCTCTACCTATAGGATCTCCCAGGGCCATATTATATGTGACCTCACCATAAAACCTCGCAAGAGAATCCCAAGCTGTTACAAGCACACAGCTCTACCTATAGGATCTCCCAGGGATAGATTATATGTGGTCACCACAAAACCTCGCAAGAGCATCCTAGGCTATTACGAGCACACAGCTCTACCTATAGGATCTCCCAGGGACAGATTATATGTGGTCATGGAAAAACCTCGCAAGAGCATCCCAGGACTTATTATGGGTACACAACCCAACCTCGGATCTCCCAGGGACATATTATATGCCATAGGACAAAACCTCGAAAGAGCATCTGCCAGATATCCCAGGGCTAGATTATATGCCATAGGAAAAACCTCGAAAGATTATCTGCAGATCTCCCAGGGCCAAATTATATGTCCTCCCAGATCAAAACCTCGAAAGAGAATTTGCCAGATATCCCAGGGCCAAATGATATGCCATAGGAAAAACCTCAAAAGACTATCTGCAAATCTCCTAGGGAAAAATTATATGCTCATCTGCACAACCTGATCCACGGCCATAGAGTATCAACCTGATACTCACCATACATCATCCTGATGTACACATGATTATCCTGACCATCATCACTGCAACATCCTGCTGCATGTCATCTGGAGCAACATCTTGAAGCTCGTCATCCATGATCATCCTGATCATACAATGCATCTACCTGATGCATACCAAGTATCTACCTGATACATATCATCATACATGATCCACCTGATCATACAATGTATCCACTTGATACAAATACAAATGCATGATCCACCTGATCATACAATGTATCCACCTGATACATATACCGATACATGGTCCAAGCATCCGACATGATGCATATACAAAAATACATACACATGATCCAACCGATCATATCCAGCATTCAACATGATGCGTACATACATATAAATGATATAACTGATCATATCCAGCATTCAACATGATGCGTACATACATATAAATGATCCAACTGATCATATCCAGCATCCAACATGATGCGTACATACATATAAATGAACCAACTGATCATATCCAGCATCCAACATGATGCATACATACATACATAAAAATGATCCAACTGATCATACAAAGCAGAAACCAGAACACCATCCAGCGCTTACACCCACAGCCATGTGAAGGATCCTCCTTCCAACATGCTTGGAATGGCTTCAGCAAATGTGTCCATCAATTCTTCCTCGAAGTGTCATCAATCTGAAGAATGCCAAGCCTCTACCTGAAGTACTCGAACTTCACCCTGGCTAGTGGCTTCGTCAGCACATCTGCAATCTTCTCATCCATCGCAACGTACAGGAGATTCACAGCTCCTCTCTGCACCATATCCTTGATATAGTGATATTTGATCTCTATGTGTTTCGACCTGTCATGAAACACTGGGTTCTCGGACAGCTTCACACAACTCTGGTTATCACAGAAGATACCAGTAGCATCCAACGGGAGATCAAATAACTCAGACAGTAGCTTCCGTAGCCATACTGCCTCACAACTAGATGAGCAGGTTGCAACATACTCTGCCTCAACTATACTTAGTGCTACGCAGGACTGCTTCCTGCTAAACCAAGAGATCACACCTGATCCCATACTGAAGCAGCACCCAGATGTGCTCTTCCTATCTGCAGCACTGCCAGCCCAATCTGAATCAACATAACCTTGCAGGTTAAACTTTTGATTCGCTTCATACTTGAGCCCATAATCCACTGTACCCTTCAGGTACCTCAGAACATGCTTTACAGCAACCAGGTGAACACTCCTCGGATCTGTCAGGAACTGACTCAATGTGTTCACAGCAAAGCAAATGTCTGGTCTCGTGTTCATTAGGTACATCAAGGACCCAATCATCTGACGATACATAGAGACATCAACCGGCTCAGATGAAGCATCACATAGAAGCTTCAGATTCGATACCATAGGTGTGGCCATGGCCTTGCAATCCATCATCCCGAATCTCTTCAGGATATCTACTGTGTACTTCCCTTGACCAAGGAAGATCCCACCTGCACTCTGCCACACCTCCATACCTAGGAAATAGTGCATCATTCCCAAATCTTTCATATCGAACTCAGCAGCAAGCTTCCTCTTAGTATCTGCAATTAGTCTGTCATCTCCTGTTACAAATAAGTCATCCACATACAGGAGTAGAATCACAGGATTCCCTTCCTCAACCTTGTAGTAAAGGTTGGAATCCGCTTTACTCTTGGTAAAGCCCAAACTAGATAGGAAACTGTCCATCCTACCATACTAGGTCCTGGGAACTTACTACAAGCCATACAAGGCTTTCTTCAATCTGCACACATGTGACTCCCTGTCAGGTCTTGGGACTGAATCCCAAACATCTTCTTCATGATCGATGGATCATGGCATTCCATTTCTTCATCTCAGATCCTGGGAACTTCAATATCTTCAATAGATATCTTTGTTGCTGGAACAAATGTTGTAGTCCTTCTTTTGTAGGTGAAGATATACGGTCTTTCCTACAAAACAAGTTAAATTGCATGATTAGAAACATCTCATAATTTTTCAGAACAAATTCTTTACACATAAAGAAATATGTCATGCAGTTATCTTAGCCAATGCTTCAATACAACATTTATCCATGTTCCACAACTTTCTAGATGCCTTCCAGTCTCTACCAGAACATTGTTAAGAGTTTGCACTACTCCCAACATGTCAGCAAAGAGGTTTCATTCTAGATAAGTAGCACTGGAATGTTGTACAGTGCCATAGGCCACTTACCCATCACATGCATATTATTAGTATACTGTTCATTAATGCAATCATTCTAATATGCACAATACATCTCCTAAGTCTAGGAACATAAGCATAATATTATTTAAACAAACAAAATAAGAAAGAACTGATAATTGAAATACTTATCTTTGTTTGTTTGTTGGGTGGACTCCCTCTGAGTCTTTGCTTCATGGCAGGAGCTGCTGAAGTAGCTTCTTCTACACCTTTCTGTTGTGGAATGTAGGAAGATGGTCAACTCCCTCTGAAAATTTGCATCCTTGCAGGAGTTGCTGGAGTGTGCTCCCTCTTGATCTTTGCTTCCTAGATTACCTGTCCTTGAACTTATATTCATCCTTGCTGACATCAATCTTCTTGAACCCTGGAAAGTATAATCTGTAAGCCTTCGAGCTTTCACTGTAACCCACAAAGATACACTTATTTCCTGAAGGATCTAGTTTGGTCCTCTTTTCCTTTGGGACATGAGTGTATATTGGACAACCAAATATTCTGAGATGGCTGACTTCAGGTTTCTTACTAGAAAATACTTCTTCTGGTGTCTTGTTGTCCAATATCTTGTGAGGTGTTCTGTTCTGCACATATACAGCTATTCTAGTTGCCTCTGCCCATAGACGCATAGGTAGAACCTAGTCATGCAGCATTGCCCTTGCTGCTTCCATGATTGTTCTGTTCTTCCTTTCTGCAACTCCATTCTATTGTGGATTGTAAAGAGCAGTCAACTCCCTCTTAATCCCTGAATCACTGCAAAGCTTCTTGAAGTCACCTGAAGTGAATTCTCCACCATTGTCGGATCTTAATGTTTTGATCTTCTTGTCAGTTTGATTCTCCATCAAGGTTTTGAATTCCTTGAACTTATCAAACACCTCATCTTTGTTCTTCAAGAAGTATACCCAAGTCTTCCTGGAGAAGTCATCAATAAATGAGACATAGTAAACATACCCACTAAGAGAATTGGATGACATAGGACCACATACATTTGAGTGGATGATTTCCAGGATATCTTTGGCCTTGCTTTCACTGCTTGGGAAAGCCTTCTTAATGTTCTTACCTTTTGCACATCCTTTGCAAACGCCTTCATGTTTGTTCTTGATTTCAGGAAGACCTTCTACAGCCTTGGTTGCAATTGGAAGTGCCCTATAGTGCATATGAGCAAGTCTTCTCTGCCAAAGTTCACTTGGCTCCATGGATTCATGCACCATGGCATGTTCAGGTTGTCCCTTCAATTTATACAATCCTCCCTCTTGCTCTCCAATCACTACTGAAACATCTATGGTCTTTCCCTTTGGCCACATTAGGACTTGGCCATCCACAAATGCAACCCTCATACCTTTTGCATCCAATGCAGAGATGGAGAGTAAGTTCTTCTTGAGCCTAGGTACATAGAGGACTTCTTTCATCTTCAAAGATTTTCCAGAATCTAGGTTGTAGGAGGCTTCACCACTTCCTTTGATTGGGTGTTGATAATCATCCCTGAGTTTCACCTTATGGGGTGATTCATGTTCAGATAGATTCACAAAATATTCCTTAAACTCAGTCATGTGTTTGGAAGCCCCACTATCACTCAACCAATCATTACAACCATGGGAGATAGTACCTGTGAGAGCAGAGATTAGAACATACTCTTCTTCACTTGATGAGTCATCATCACTTTCTGCCCTAGCCTTCTTCTTTGGAGGTTCATCATCCTCAGCAGCATGAGCATGGAACTTTCTTTTGCTATCCTTCTTCTTCTTGCTGAAGTTGTTGTTATTATCCCTTTTGTTCTTGGGACAATCTGAAGCAAAGTGACCCTTCTCATTGCATGTGAAGCATCTTAGATCCTTCTTATTCTTTTGATATGATCTTTTGTAGCAAGAGTGCTCCTTCTTGGGCTTGCTTCTTTTGGTGTGAGTTGTGAGAGCTTGATCTTCACCTCCCATCTTTTCCTCACGAGCTACAAGTCTAGCTTCTTCTTGAGAGCATTCCTCTCATAGTTTACTGAAAGAGATCAATTTCTTTCTTGCACAGATTCTTTGAATAAAGGAGTCCCATGACCTAGGTAGGCCATTCAGAGTGGTCATAACACTTCACCATTGTCCACTACTTCATCCACAGCTTCAAGTTGCTCCTTGATCGGAGAGACCTTGGAGAAGTAAGATTGAATGGTTTCTCCATTCAACATCTTGACCCCTTTCAATTGATTCCACAGAGTCATCTTCCGATTTATGTTCTTTCCTTCAAATAGCTTGGTCAAAGAGTCAAACATCTCCTTGGGTGTCTTTAGAGAAGACACATGGGGTATGAGATGGTCTTTGATAGAATCAACAATGATTCTCTTTGCTTTGACCAAGTTCTTCTTATGCAATACCTTGGCCTCTTCATCCTCTGGGATAGGGATGTCTTCTTTTACATATGAGTCCAACTCATTCTCTTCTAGGATTAACCCAATCCTATACTTCCAAGCTCGGAAGTTATCAGCCCCTTCAAGCTTATCCTCAAGCTTGGTGTGGTGAAACATATTAAAGAGTACTTCGAATGGAAATAGAAAAGATTTAGGTCTTACCACTTGAAATGCTGAAAACTGGATCTAGTCCCGGATTAGGGTTTGTCGAAAAAACCCTAAAAATTCAAAATGTGAATTTCAATTTTCTGAAAGGATAGAAAGATGCGCTTTGATGAGCTGATCAACTTAGTGCATTCAGAATTTGAGATCAGCAAAGTTTTACCCTTCAGATTTGCCTTTTTGTCCTCCCGGGTTCACTAGGGAGAGCCCTGAATTAGGGTTTGAGTTTCCCGTAGATCTACCCAGCCAAAAATCTCGATCCAAAGCTCTAAAATTTGATTTTTGCAAGGAGCTTCCAGCTATGTCTTCAGATTTCAGATATTCCTATTTTTGTGGAAACCCTAATTTTTAGGGCCAAATCTGAAAATGCTCGAAATTGAATTCTGATTGGACAGATAGATGCGCCTTGATGAATAGAGTCAATCTACTATACTGCTTTTCCAAAATCTGTGGAGAGAAACCCAATAAAGAAGAAACTCAAGTTTTCGTCATTGCAAAATGTCTTCTTCTCAGGTTAGCTCTGATACCATGTTAAATTTTGAGCATTAATTCACAATACTCTGGAATCTTCACTGAGAGAATAAGATATACAGTATATGAATGCATGACAATCACAATAAGCATGACAAGCATCACAAGAATCAAAACCATGAGAGACAAGAGACACAGAGTTTTCGTGGGGAAAACCCTAAGGTGAAAAACCCCACAAGTTCCTCAGAGATAGAGAGAGCAATGGCTCAACCAAAGTACAACCAAAATACACTGAGATAGTCTCCTAGTAGCAGATGATCCTCCTCCTCACTAGTGCGCCACTTTCTGAGTGAGAGAGTATACTTTTCTGAATGATCTAAATAGAGATCACTTGATCTCTATTTATACTAACCTGTTTGCCCAGTGACCTTATGGGGCCAACTTGTCTAGCTAGGTACATCCACAATATAATATTTATATTTCAGGGACGACCCCACACATGGTGGTCTAATAACCCATTGGCAAGTACACACACTTGCGACACTTGTCAATCCACATGACGACACTTCCTTATAGAGGAATAACACATCTCTAATAAGGGTACAATAAATATATATGAAATACATAGATGAAATACATTCCACAGTTACATATACATCAACATGGAGTTCAGATGTTATCCAACATTGATGATTTTTCCAAACAACCTTATTTTGTCCATGATTGCTATCGTTATTATGCACAGATGTTCAACCCCGATATTATCAATGTTGCTAGAGAACATTTTAACATTGCTCTGTGGTTTTCCTCACTCGACAACATGGAAATTAAAAAAATCCTTGGTATATTTGAATGGTTGAAGAATGAAAACTTTGTATTTATTTGGGGTCAAGAGCAATGCAAACATAGTACTATTTATAATTCCTCAATGTCTGCATATTATAATGTTGGTGAAGTACTGCACATATACAAAAAGTCGTTCAAGGATGTATTTATCCAATATGGAGATATATATAAAAAACGGACATGTTGTTTATAGATGAAGGACAATATCATTCAATAGATAATAGCAATGAAAGCTGCTTGAAAATGCCAACTAGTTGGACATTTGACGCTTCACAAGAGAGAGAAATAACTATAAAAACAATGTTGTGTTCTCTGTTGAATCAACTCGGGCCTCATTCAAAAATGGGGCATTGGTTAAAGTCATTCAACTTTAGATGACTGTCAGATTATACAGACAACAATTCATTTAGTGATTTGTATATTTTGACAACTTCGAGAAATTGATGTAAATTCTTTTTGTTTATTTATCTTGGACAGTTCTCATATTATTTATAGACATCATATCATGTATCTGGTGATGTGTTTCAAAAATTGCTAAACATGCAAGCAATATACTTAGAAACATTGAAACACAATATTTTATTGACTGAGTTGTGTGTGTTTTTTTGTTTGTATGCAAATACTAGAATATTTGTTACTAGTAAACCATTGTTTATTTTCAATTTGAATGGAGTTTTGTTACATGCAATTCATAAAAAAAATTCGGATTGCCACGAACACCGGATATCGAATCAACCACAAAGTATTATTTTATACTTCTAGGATTTAGGGAATTTTTTGAAAAATGTTTTAGTATATTTGAAGTTGGGGTATGGACATCTGCACAACAAAAAAACATTGACGAGTTTTTTCCAACATTATTAGAAAGAACATGATTGGAAAGGGAACGATTTGGAGTAATTTTAACACAAGAATATTTTTCTTGCATAGACAGAGAGGGTTATCATGGTGATGGAAATCCTTATGTATTTATCAAGCCTTTAAACAAAGTTTGGGACATTTTGATCCATGGTTGGGATGCTACAAATACAGTGATTGTATATGACTCGAAAGAAAAAACATGTTTGTAACCAGGAAGGGAACATTATTATAAAAAAAGGTATAATTTCCAAGATGTCAATGACACATTCTTGTTAGATAGATTATGGCCTTGAGTGCTGCACCTGAATGGCGTGAGTGATGTGAGAGAAATTCTGAAAAAAATGAAAGTATTTTGTTAAATAATACACTTGAGTGTTTGTTTGTACTAGTATGTTCAATTGCACTGTGATTATAATACTTGTAAAGTGTCGAGGTTGGTTTTCGAAAGTCCAAAATCATAGCTTGAAAGTGCCAAAATCGGTTTTCAAAATTGAAAATTTAAGTATTGAAAGTGTGAAAAGTGTCATAATTATAGATCTAGCTAAAATAGCTTACCTATCTAAGCATCCAATAACATATCAACATAAATATGAACAAAAAGATAACAAGGAAAAGAATACACCAGATATACGTGGTTCACCCAATTGGGATACATCCACGGGAAGGTTGTCTTCTATTATATCCAGAAATCTCCTTCAATATTACAAAGAGAGAAACTCCAAATAACCCCAATACAATATAGCAGAGATCTTGTGAGAACAATAGAATGTGTTGTGATAGTATGATGGAATGATGATGTGACTCCCTTGACCCTATTATATACCAAGAGATGTGGAGGAATTACTCTGACATATTGTATG
Organism: Larix kaempferi; assembly: GCA_027924585.1. Taxonomy (NCBI): domain Eukaryota; kingdom Viridiplantae; phylum Streptophyta; class Pinopsida; order Pinales; family Pinaceae; genus Larix; species Larix kaempferi. Next base: position 13,854,288 of record BSBM01000316.1, on the reverse strand, counting down.
TGGGATACTATAATTCTCCATAATAACACCTCTTTATATAACAATGGATATCAAGAGTATAGTTTACCATAATGAATATGGTATATAATGTATTACTCTTTTACATAAGATTGTGGATAACTTCCAACATAATACGGAGAAATTATTACCTTCCAAGGAATACAATATATACCAACACCCCCCCTTAATAATGGTTGGGAGAAAATCCCACACTAACACTAAGGAATGAAGGAGTCATTACTGCTCTCCCTTGATGACAACTTCCCTCATCCCAAGCAAGGAACAAATATGCACATACTTCGACTATGTTAAGGATTTGGTGAAGATATCAGATGCCTACTTCTTAGTAGGACAATACTCAAGAGAAATAATACCATATGCGACGAGACCCCGAATGTAATGAGCATCAAGGTCGAGATTCTTTGTCTTGGAGTGATATACCAGATTATAAGAAAGATGAATTGCACCCTGATTGCCACATTTCAACATAGTGGACGATTTCAGAAGCGGACCAAGCTTAGTGAGAACATGCCGTAACCAAATTGCTTCTTTAGCTGCTTCTTTGGCTGCTCTATACTTTGCTTCACATGAAGATAAAGAAAGAGCCTTCACCTTCTTACTGGACCAAGAAATCAAACCTGAACTAAGTTGAAATATATAACCAACAGTTGACCGTCGATCATACATGTCACCTTCCCAATCAGAATTTGTATAACCATAAAGTGAAACTGTAGCACTGCTCGAATAAAAGACACCGTAGTACAATGTCCCATGCAAATATCTCAGAATTCTCTTGGTTGTCTTCCAATGAATTTCATGAGGTTTCTTCATGAACCGAGAAACCATACTGACGAAAAAAGAGAGATATGGTCTGTTGTGAGTTAAATATATCAAACTTCCCACAAGCTGATGGTAAAGAGTAGCATCAACAAGACGAGTGGCACACTCAATAATTAACTTTACACCGGACTGAAATGGCGTAGGAGCAGGTTTACAATCACTCATATGGAAATGAGCCAATAAGTCTATAGCATACTTTGGTTGAGAGAGAAAAATACCATTTTTCATATGCCATATCTGAAGACCCAATAAATAATGCAATATACTGAGATTAGTCATTTCAAACTGTTTTTTAAGATCACTTTTCATACTTTGAATTAATACAAGCTCGCTTCCAGTGATGATAATATTATCTACATATAACACAATAATGAGGATATTATCACCAAAGTTCTTAACATACAGATTTAGATTAGATATACAATGCTTAAAACCATTGTTCAAGAAATATGCATTAATTTTATCATACCAAGCCCTAGGTGCTTGTTTGAGACCATATAAAGACTTGTGTAATTTGCATACTAAAACTGATGCTTCAGCAGAAATAAAACCAGGAGGCTGTTGCATATAAATGTTTTCATGAATATCACCATTTAAAAAAGCACTTTTAACATCCATTTGGTGTATTTCCCATTTATAAGATGCAACAAGAGATAAGATGGTTTTTATTGTATTCATTTTAGCAACAGGAGTAAAAGTTTCATTATAATCAACACCTTCAAGTTCATTAAAACCTTTTACAACTAATATAGCTTTATATTTTTTAATTTGTCCTTATGCAATAAACTTAGTTTTACAAACCCATTTACAACCAACTAAATTCTTTCTTGAAGGAATAGGAACAAGAGACCAAGTTTTGTTCTTCATAAGAGATTCATACCCAACAGACATATCTTGTTCCTAATGAGGTTTACCTTTAACTTGAGCATAAGAAGTAGGATCGTCTGTGGCCAAAAATTTGGTCATAAGAGAAAAGTTAGATCTAGTTCTACGAGTATCAGAAGGATTACCGATCTCACTACCTGTAAATTTAAGAGTTTTCCCGACCCAAATAGGTAGGTTAGAAGGAACATAAGTCGCTTCAAGAGCTTCGAGATATTCAGGTGGAACACTTGAATAAGAGGGTGAACTAAGATAAAAAAAACAAGCACAAAACTGGAAGGAGGAGTAACAGATATGAGCTATAACATGAGAGAATGGAATATTCAGGGTAGCATGAGGTTCTACAAACTCAGGCGGTGGAGATGCTTCAGTAAATTGAACATCTCTTCGGATTATGACACTTTGATTAGAAGGATCAAATAATTCGTAAGCCTTGGAATCCTCAGCATAACCAATGAGTATACACTTGTGAGAATTAGGTTCAAAGTTTTGTCGTTTGTCATTAGGAATATGAGCCCAACATTCACAACCAAACACTTTAAAGTTACTAATATTTGGTTTTCTAATATTCCATTTTTTCTCAGGGGTAACATGCTTAACAACTTTTGTAGGAACTTTATTTAAAATAATTTATCGGGTGAATCCATGAAGATGGGTGTCTATTTTGGGGGGTCCCGTGAGAAAATAAATTTGAGTTTTTCATGTTTTCCATCTTTGGGAGAATAAAAGTGATATTTTTGTTTGAAATTTCACTTTTCACTAAAAAATAAACTTTTAGAGAATTATGTTAGCTTGCTATCCATATTTTTTTCAATTTTTTATATTGAGATTTGATATGTCGATTCGGCAAATGTTTGACAGTGTGTTCTTATAAAATGAAAGGACTACAAAATAGCTATGTTTTGTCGCACACGTAAAATCATTGTTAAACTTGCTTTTTGCAAAAAACAAATATGCTACGACAATCTACACACAATATACTACTGCATGGCTATAAGTTTGTAACAAATAGATCTATATAATAATTATTATATTGATTTGAATTCGATCAATGGGGAAACCTTGTCGATTTTCAACATATTTTTTGTCGCAAAATTTTTCTCTCAATTGAATATAAAACTAAAAATTCTATGAATACCCTTTTGAAGTAGACATGCCAATTAACTGCACCATAGTTTTCTTAATTTTTTTCGTGGTGTATTTTTAAAGTTATGGATTTTTTCATTTCATCGCATTTTGAAAGAGATGAAACCAAACTCGACACCTGTTAAGAAAACAAATAATTACAAATATCAGATGTTACCTATACACAACAAAATCTATATATTTGGAAAGTAGATTCAATAACGAAACTAATGGTATCAAGTCCGACAATCGCTTCGTAGTGTGAGAGATCCTTTTTACCTTCCGAAAATGGAGAAACCTGAAAACTGTGGGGAAAAATCAGATTTTCAGGTTTCAGAGGTTATTCGGCCGAATAACTGTTTTCCATAACGACGACGTCAATTAGAGCAAAGGTTATTTGGCCGAATAACCAAACGTAAAAAAAAACTCATCGATCAAAAAAAAAAAAACCGTTCTTCTCTAAACTTATATAAATAAAACTAAATACTTTAATTAATTTCGCATACTTCTGGTCAGAATATTTTTTAAGGGATTTTCTAAGGAGCTTTTTTTGCAAAGAGAAATTTTTTTATAAGGTATTTTTTTTCTTACTTCTTTCTAAGAAATACATTGAAAGAATGTTTTTATAAGGCATTTTTGCAAAATGAGTTTTTATTCCAAGCTTTTTGCACTTCTTATTTCTTTGCAATGGGTTTTGTTTCCAAAGATTTTCTAAGGAGTTTTTTTTGCAAAGGGAGTTTTTTTTATGAGGTATTTTTTTCTTACTTCTTTCTAAGGAATACATTGAAAGAATGTTTTTCTGAGGCATTTTTGCAAAATGAGTTTTTATTCCAAACTTTTTGCACTTCTTATTTCTTTGCAATGGTTTTTTTTCTTCCAAAATGGTGATTTTAAAGAGTTTTTATTCCAAGTTATTTTTTCAAAGGACTTGTATTTTTCCTTCTTATTTATTTGAAAATGATTTTTTGAAAGTTTTTTTTTTCTAGGTATTTTTGCAAAAAACGTTTTTTTTACAAAGTATTTTACAAGTGATTTTTTCAGAAAATGTTTCTTTCCAAAGCGTGCATTTACAGATTTTTTATTCCAAAACATTTTTGCAAATAAGATTTTATTTCAAGTTATTTTTACAAAGGAGATGTCTTTTTCTTTCTTATTTCTTTGAAAAGGGGTTTTTTCAAAGTCTCCCAAGTTATTTTTGCAAAAAAGTTATTCGTTGCAAGGGTTTTTACAAAGAAATATTTTTCCTAAGTATTTTTCAAATAATTTTTTTATTTTTATTTATCTATTTATTTTTATTTATTTATTTTTTATTTTTTTCAGTGGTTTTACAAAGAAGATTTATTTAGAAAGTTTTTTTATTTTTTTCCATTGGGTTTTTTCAAAGGTGATTTATTGTCAAAGAGTTCTTATTTCATTCAAAGAAAGTTCTTTTCAAAGGAAGTTTGTTTCCAAGGACTTTTTCTTCAAAAGACTCTTACAAGATTTTGATAAGGTGAAGTAAATTTCAGTTCATGTGTTTATAAATTTTGTAATTGTTTTTAAATTTTCATTTTGTTTTTTTACTATAAAATGATGATTCTTTAATTTATCATTTATAGATTAAACAATCATGGGTAGTAAGAGAAACCGTCAAAGAAAATATGATCGTAAACGTACTAATGATGATGATAATAGAGAAAAAAAAAACTTAAATATCATGCCAACAAAGCAAGCTTTGCAGAAATGCAAACAACGATTATTGAAGATACAAATACAGTTTTACATAATAATGTTGATGAAATGGAAATTGAAAAATAGAGTACAAGAAGAATAAATTGAAGTTGAAGAAACCATTGTTGAAGATGTAAATAGTAATTTACATACTAATGTCGATGAAGTCAATATTGAAGATCAAGTTCAAGAACTAGGAATTGGACCAGGTATGTATATATCATGTATTTTTCAAATTCATTTTTTATAATGAATTGTATTTTTGGATACAGGTTTTAAATTAAATTTAACTTGATGTATAGGTACTTTCACCATTGATGATGAAACATTAGAAAATGTTGATTGCAACAAATATGGAAAAAAATACCCATACATGCTGCACGATATCAGGCTCAAAAAATTTATGATGATGTTCTGAAGAATTATTCAGCAACAGGACAAGCACAAATTTTGAGATGTTTATTAGTGACCAAGAAGTTAGAAGATGCTATGTCATTATTGGGTATTCATAAGGCGACCAAAGAGTCGAAATTAAAACATAATGTGATAGAAAATATAGGTGATGCAATAAAAAAATTTGGAAAATATAGGAAGAAAGACATCAGTGCTGCACGAAGAGCAATTCATACAGCAATTATTTCGACTAGTATTAAACAAAAACGTTTGACAACACAGTTAGCAAAAACAGTTCGAACCTCAAGAAAGACATTATACAAACATAGCAAATTCAGAATGCAAATAGATAAAAATGATGAACTTGCTTGCTGGGCAATTATTTGTAGACAGCCTTATAAAGATAGAATGGGAGCAGGTGTTAAAGATATTGTACGGGAATATTGGTTGACACATGCTCGAGTTTCACCAAATTCAAGAGATGTAATACGACAAAGAGTATCACGAGGAGTATATGTAAGCAGTCCAAAACATATAATGGATATGACACAAGTACAATTGTATAATAAATTCAAGGAAGATCATCGTGGAATGAATATGTCAATCACTACATTTGTTTAACTAAAACCATGGTATGTTAGACCTATTACTATCCGTGACACATGTTGTTGCCGTTATCATGTGCAATTTCAATTATATTACGACACATTTCTTGAATTTGGTAAAATGTTTTGGAAAAATTCACCACCTCCGTCCACAATACGTGAATTCATATCTCAAACCCTATGTGAGAGAAATCACGATGAAGTACTTTATAATAAGAAATGTGTCAATGGAACACATTGTAATCGTTGTGGAAATTTGGTTTTATTCCACAATAAATATCCTATCGATACTGATCACTCGCTGTCAAATGTCATCGTTGATTGGAGAAGATATGAATACATTACAAGTACTAGTGATGTACATTCCAAAATGATTGATTTGCGAGAAGATAAAATAGGTGTGACAGATTTTCTCAAGAAATTTGAAAGTGAAATTTATAAATACACCAAGCATTCACATAGAGCATGATGGCAAGACCTTCAATTCAAACAGTCTCGTGAAATTTTTCCACTAGGAACAATTTTGTCAGTGGTTGATTTTGCAGAAAATTACATATTTGCTGCACAAAAATAGATACAGAGTGAATACTATCATTCTGACCAAGTTTTGATATTTTTCCATGTTTTATATAGACATTCTCAACAGGATGTTGATGGCATTGAGAGCACGTGTGACAATCGAGATGTGATTAAAGAATAACACTTTTATATCAGCGATGATCATACACATGATATACATTTTGTTCAGCATTGTATTGAAAGTATTTTCTACAATTCACTAAAGGGACGTAACATTAAATTCAATGAGCATTGGATATGGTCAGATGGATGTGCCAGAAAATTTAAATCTTCACGATCATTTTATTGGTTATGTCGACTTCATAAAGCATTGAACATTAAACATCACTGGAATTTTTTTGAAATTGGTCATGGAAAATGTGAACATGATGGTGTAGGAGCATGCATAAAAAGAGCACTTCAAAGATGACAAATGAAACATAGTTCTGCACGATTCCATTAAGTTGCAAAGGTTGTCCAATGGTGTAAATCACATCTAAACCATGATTATAATCAACAATCAAAATATGTGCGCAGGTATGTACACACAAATGTTTTAATTTATATTTTATTGTCAATTTAAAAAAATTATGTACCTGACATCAAAATTTGTAATTTTTGTACTAGGTTTTTTTGGCTTGTTGGGGTCCAAGATATAAATACATCAATACCATACGATGCTAGCACCATACATGGGACTAGAGATTTTCACTCTTTTCAAACAAAAGCCTTCCAAAACGTTTATGCATTTGACAGTAGAAAGCAATCATGCTTTTGTCATATTTGCACTGAAAATATTGAATCTACGGAAGTTTGTGAAAACATAACAAACAACTACGTAAAACATTGGAAACACACAGAGATTAATCCTAAAGGAAAAATGCCACTAGCAAGCATAGAAGAATTAGAATAAGAAGAAATAGCAATATCATCTGATGGCGATAGAATTTCAGATCTTGTTAGAGAAGGTAATGATCAAATATCACTGTTTTGTCGATTGTTCATTCTTATCCATCACCTTATACACATGTATATTAGTCAATTTAATTGAATTAAAAATCCTAACGTCAATTGTAATTTGCACAGGAGATGTTTTTGTTGTGATTGCACCTGTAGACAACAACGAAAATGTGAAGTATTATTTGATGCGATGCACTGAACGAAAAATGAAGTTATTGGAATACTACAATGACAATGGATATACATACGAGAGAGGATCCATCATTTTAAATGGCTATTTTTTTCAGCAGACCCATATGACTCAAAATTATGTCTACTTTCAGGATTATGAACCCGAAGTTATATGTTGTCAATATAGTCATTTAGTATGTGCATCTCGAATAAAATTGGTTCAAGTTCCATCGAAAAAACAATTAAAAAATAAAAAATGGAAACTGTCCAAATATGACCATGAACGGATAATTGAGGACAACATTCCATTGCGATGTTTTTAACTATATAAAAAATTAATAGATCAATGGTTTTGTCCATGTCATTGTCAAATGTTGTGTACAATATTTTTTTTTCTTTCTATGTCTATGATCTTGAAAGGAACTGGAATATAAGAGTTTAAATGATCGTATTCTAGTATGCTGAAATTTGAATTCAAAAATTATTTGGTAATGAAAACCTCAATGTATAAAATTTTTGTCTTAATTCTGTATAAAATACTTTATTCGGGTCCCCATATGTCTATTAGACCACTTAATGGATGAGATAATGGATCTCTGACTGTCGCCACTCTCCGCCCCGAATCTTTAATTTAAAATATCACTTGTATAAGTTCACATAATTGAAATCATGGCAAATGGAGACAACGATCACTTGATTTTTAATCACAAGAAAAGATTCCAGGATTGTGAAGCTTATGCTAAATTAGAGGAATTATTATTTACAACAAATCGATGAAAATTCATCAAATTGTTGTCTAAAATCATTGCTATAATTTAGCACAAGCTTCACAATCCTGTAATCTTCGCTTATGATTAAAAAACAAAAAATCGTTATCCCCATTTGCCATGATTTCAGCCGCATCAAATGTACCTGGACATTGAAAATAAGAATTATTAATTAAAAATTCATATCAAAATTTGAACTTAATATTCATTTTTCAACTTCCTAATATTCATATTTCAATCAAAACTTCCTAACAAATTCCTGAACTTTGATCCTAACATTCATTTTTAAACTTCCTAATATTCATATTTCTATCAAAACTTCCTGACATTCCTAAACTTCCTAACATTCAAAGATAACAATCATGTTATTAACATTAATTTATTCATTACATAGGTATCATAAATTCCTTAGCATCCATTCTTACCATCACATTCATTCTTAACATTCCTATCAAAATTTAAACCTAACATTCATATTTCAATCAAAGCTTCCTAACATTCCTAAAATTTGAACTTAACATGTTCATTTTTAAGCTTCCTAGTTCATCCATATTTCTATCAAAACTTTCAACATTCCTAAACTTCCTAACATTTAAAGATAACATTCATTTTTAAATTTTCTAGTTCATCCATATTTCCATCAAAACTTCCTGACATTCCTAAAATTTGAACTTAACATGTTCATTTTTAAGCTTCCTAGTTCATCCATATTTCTATTAAAAATTCTAACATTCCTAAACTTCCTAACATTCAAAGATAACATTCATGTTCTTAACATTCATTTTTAAACTTCCTAGTTCATCTATATTTCCATCAAAATTTCTAACATTCATAAACTTCCTAACATTCAAAGATAACATTCATGTTCTTAACATTCAATCTTAACATTCATTAATATTTCAATCAAAACTTCATAACATTCATGAACTTTAAACCTATGTTCATCCATTTTTAAATTTCCTTTAACATTCATAAACTTCATAATATTAAAAAATATCATGTTCTTAACATTAATTTATTCTTAAAATCCATATAAAAACCTAACATTCATTCATTCATTGCACCTATATCATAACTTCATTAACATTCATTCTTACCATGTAACATTCATTCTTAACATATTCAAGTAGTTACATACATATATCAAAATTTGAACATAACATTCATTTTTCGGCTTCCTAACATTCCGAAACTTTAAATCTAACATTCATTTTTTTATCAAAACTTCCTAACTTTCAAAGATAAATCATTCTGAACATTCATTCATTCTTAAAATTCCTATAAAAACCTAACAATCATTCATTGCACACCTAGATTCATTCTTACATATTCATTCATTCATTTAAACATGCAAATATATATTCTAAACCTTTAAATCACACCAAATATGCTAAATAAACAAAAATAAGTAGATCATTTAAAGCAAACACAAAATATGTAAGTTCAAAGGACATGTATATAATCCTCAAAAAAATGTTTATGAATATGTAAGTTCAATGTACATATATGTATCTAGTCCAAAAATAAATCTCCTCGACATGTCCAAAACAAATCTTTGCAATCTATGCATATCAACAAAAAAAAAATGTCCACCATGCTATAAAAAGAAAATGTCCACCATGCTATCCTCCACTAGGGCCTCCCCCTGGGCTCAACCCACCCTGCAACATGTATAAAAGCAGATTATGAATATCATTTAAATTATTTAAACTAAATTAAAAAAATTAAAATATTAAACTTATATATTAACAAACAATTCAATTATTAACAAAATTACATTAAATTCTCCAAATACTTGTCCACCACCATCCTCCCAAGGAGTTTTCCCTTTGCCTCCAAAAGATTTAAGAGACCCAAGCTGCAACATGTATAAAATCAATTTATGAATCTCATAAATTACTTGAACAAATTTTAACTAAATTCATAAAAATTAAAATATTAAACTTATATCAAAGATCAATTCAAGTGTGAACAAAATTACCTCCGCCCCAATATCTGCTGCATGAAGCAGAGAACCTATCTCTCCCCCCTAAAATTTAAATTGTGTTAATAAATAAAACATAATGCAAACCAAAAAAATTATTGTTCCAATTAACTTAAAACTAAAACAAAAAGATTAAAAACATTAACTCACAATAGATGGTAAATCATTTATAAAGTTCGTATCTAAAGAAACCTGCATGGATAAGTCAAATTAACAATAAGATGCATAGTTAAATTAAAATTCAATATATATATATATATATATATATCTCAAGTTCAAACATAATTATAAATATGTAAATAATAAATATACCTCTCAAATATGCTCTATATTTTCGCTAGTGGAAACATGGAAAGAATGTTCATTCATTATTCTTGAAAACTGCAACCAATAAACATTTACATAATGTACCTATTACTTTTACATCAAAAAATATAATTTATCATTCATATAATATAACAAAAAATTCAATTCAAAATGAATAAAATATTAAATTAAGATCAAGTCATATCATAATCAACAAACCTCTCCCAAACTCGATGTGTCATTGGATATAACATTTGCCGCTAGGTCACGACAAACCTTGGCATACGCCCTGAGATCTTCAATGCTCATTCCATCTATCTCATCATTAGTTTTGTAAACAAACTTTTGACGAATAGTAGAACGAGCCCTTTCTCGAACCAATCCCACATTTACTCCAACTAATGCTGACGATAAACCATCACCAACAAAATTCCTTGTAGTTGTCCCAAGTTGAGATGTGGGCTCCATCTCTAATCTTAATGCCACCAACTTGGGTGGGCGAGATATTTGGGGTGGAGGCCGAAGAGTTGTAGGGTCTCTAAGAGCACCTTTTCGATTATATATTCGACCCTTTCCAACTCCATAAAATTCTGAATGAACATCAGTATAGTCTGGCTTCATATTTAAGAAAAACTCGTCATAAAAAAATATAGCAAAATATTGAGAAACCTCATCGTTCCATGGAAACTGACCATAGGTTGCGAGAAACCGATCATAGAGTAGATGTGCAAGATCAGGATGCTTGAAATATTGCACTTTCAACATTTCTCGCTTTAGACCTTCTTTGAAGTTAAACATTGATTTGGCCTGTTCTTTCGTCACTCTCTCCTTCACAACAGCCCACTTGTCTGGACCCATCACTTGTTCCCTTCGCCTTCGCATCAAATCAACAAAACCATTTGTAGTTGGTCCGAGATTCTCATATGCCTGAATGAATTTTTGCAGTGATTCCAAAACAATCTCCAAACTTTTTTTACTCTCTAGAGGGAGATCCATAGTAGACAAATCATTTTCCAACTTGCCGTAGTGGGATCTACATCTTTCCAGAGTCATTTCATGATCACCACTTTCCCATGGAAGCTCCCGAGGTAGATCAGATGGATATGTTGTAATGGGTATACAATCCTCAGTTAATTCAACATATTGTGTCCTGGATCGACCATCATCACCTTGTGTAGAATGATGAGCCTCTTGAGAACCTTGCTCTACACCCTCATCCGTCTCCCTTGCTCGCTCTGCCTCCCTCTCTATAGAATTACAAGCATCTTCTGAACCATGCTCTGCTTCAAATAAAAACAAAGTTTTGTTTAAATACAAGTACAATTTTTGCATACACAAAAAAATAATTTGTATGTACACATTAAAAGATCAATATATTCATATACCAACAGAGGGTCGAGATTGGCGTTCTCCCACATAAGATATAGGGGAATCATTTGTACCCCTTTCGCCTTGTCGATGATCAAGTGAATGTGAACTATACAATAAACTAGAATCTCGAGGGGAAGTTGACAACCTCCGATTATCACTTGTAACACCAACCCCAGAAGACTGTGAAGACCTCATATGCTTTAACCTCAAAGACTCCTCTCTTTCCATTTGATATAATGTCTATACTTGCACAAATATCAACTGATTACATATTCAAATTCTACATGTTAATTCCACAAATTCTAAAATCTAGCTGCTAAAGAGACTAAGTTATTTAATAAGGACCTAGATTTACCTAATATCATCTAATAGTTCTTAAAAAGAGTATAGCTAATATTGTTGGATGTGTGAAGAATTAATGTACCAATCTTCTAAGTGTTTTTTATGTTTAAAATGAATGGAACCAATATAGTTAAATACTAAGTGAAGGGTTCATTTCTTTATCTCAAAGAATGAGTTCATGAACTTGTTAACTTTTAATTTAAATCTTAAATTAATAACTTAATTGATATTTTAATACTTTAAACATAAATTATATCTACACATATTTTCATTATTCCATAGAATCATAAAAAATTGACAATTCATGGTATTATGTTTCGAGTTTGCCATGTTTCCCAAATTTGCCATGTTCCACAATGGTCTTGAGTTTCAACCTGATAACGGTGACGATTCTTGGTATTATGTTCCCCGAGTTTGCCATGTTGCAACCAAAGAAAAACATAATACCAAGAATGGCCACCTTTACAAGGCTAAAACTCAAGACCATTGTGGCATAATATCATCTAATAGTTTTTAAAATGACTATGACTATTATTGTTGGGATGTATAAGGAATTACTGTACCAATCTTCTAATTGTTTTTGATGTTTAAAATGAATTGAGCAAATATAGTTAAATACTAAGTTTAGTGTTACATCTAGATAGTATTTCTAGAAATTCTAAAACCTGGCTGCTAAAGAAACTAAGTTAAATGTAATAAAGACCTAAATATACCTAATATCATCTAGTAATTCTTAAAATGACTATAACTAATAAGGAATTAATGTGTCAATTTTCTAAGTATGCATGGTATTATTTTTCACAAGTTTGGCTGTGTTTCAGAAATTTGCCATGTTGCAAAATGGTATTCAGTTTCGTACATAATAGAATTGACTTTTGTTCTTTCATAGTACATCTAAATTAAAGTTTATTCATGTCTATAGTTTAGTTGTACCTAAAGTAAATTTTAAAGTTTTGTTGTATCCAAAGTAGAGTTTAATCGTGTCTAAAGTTTTGTTGTATCTATAGCTATGCATTCACACAGTTTGTAATAAAACTAATATATTGATCTATGAACTCTGTCAATGTAGACAGAGTTCATGAACTCTGTCCATGTCCATGTTGACAGAGTTCATGAACTCTGTCCATGTCCATGTTGACAGAGTTTAGCCAATAAGACAATCCTATATATAAAAGGGATATACCATTTGCAAATACAATTACAGTCCTACTTTTATTTTCATTTCTAAACACATAAGCAAAATCAATAATTTAACAAAATTAACTAACTAAAGACTGCATATATTTCTCTTTTTATATTTAAATTTAAATCATTTTCAACATACGATTTGGCCAGAGTTCATGAACTCTGCCCAATTGAACAGAGTTCATGAACTCTGCCCAACTGGACAGAGTTCATGAAATCTGCCAAATTGGACAGAGTTCATGTTAAACCTCTTAGTACTAATCCACACTATCTGTGAGTAATAAGTATCATTACCTATGTTAGTTCATGAACTCTGCCCAATTGGACAGAGTTCATGAACTATGCCCAATTTTGGACAGAGTTCATTTACAGGGACAAATTCAAAACTTTTTAAATTAATACTTAATTCTTGAATTACAAAAAATGAATTTTGACTTACCTGTTTAGACCTAGCCGAAACGAAAGCAGACGAATTTAGATCCGTCCAAACAGAACCCAGCCGAAATTGGACATAGCCGAAACGAAACGAGCCAAGCAGCCAAGAAAAACAGAACCTGCAATAACAATTAAAAAATAATATAAGAAATTTATAAAAAAAAATAAAAACATAAATAAGCAAAAAAACTTACCTCTGCAGACAACCTCGCGTCGACAGGTCCACAGCGACAGCACCCCACTGTTATGCAAACGTCCCCCGACCGCAAGAGAACACTCCAACGCCAAAGCTCCACCAACAGAAGTCCAGCCACACGCTAAACCTACAGACGTCCAGACGCAGACTCCACCAACAAGTGTCCAGACGTCCAAATGGGCTTATGAACCAACGGCAGAGGCAGAAAGTGGCGGACGAGCGGATGGGGAAGGTAGAAGGTGGCGGACGAGCAGGTGGGAGAGGTAGAAGGTGGCGGCCGACCACTTCAATAACAACCTTCGAAACGTCCAACCGAGTAACGACAAACCGATGAGCAAAACATGACGCACAGGGTGGCGGAGAAGTGACACGCAGAGAGCAGGGAAGCGGGTGGCGGAGTTCAATGACAGCCAGCTAGATGGACGAGTGGGTGGATGGGACAGAGATGAGACGGGTGGAACGGAGGCGGGGCCAGCAACAGCTCCGGAAGGGGTCCACGAAATCCTGCAGAAAGTGACAGACAATGGCTGCGGCCGAGCTTTTATGCAGAATAATTATTCAGCCGAACAATTATTCGGCCGAATAGTTATTCGGCCGAATAATTGTTTGGCCGAATAATTATTCAACCGAATAATTGGACAACGTCGTGCGTTTTCTTCATCTGGATAAAACCTCGCACACACATCGAGGCCACCGTCAGGTCTAATGGTGGCCCGTTATTTGTTATTCAGCCGAATAAAGTATAAGTTATTCGGCCAAATAACTTAATTTATTCGATCGAATAACTAAATTATGCGGCCGAATAATTAAATTTATTCGGCCGAATAACTTCTGCTATGGCTCTTCGGCGCCCGATTCTCACCAAAGTGTAACCCACCTTCGCATTTCTACCCACTTCTGAATTCATAATGATATAAATTTTAACAAGAAAATTAGACCCAAATGCTGGAAATGACAAAGAGAAAAAAAGTGAATAACATAAAACTGATAAATTTTACCGATTTGATGTGAAAAAAACCAGAAACTTTACTTACAACCCTTAAAAAACATCATTCACCTGCTTCCCATATGCCTTGTGACCATAGTTTCCAAGTCCATTTCTTCCCCTCCTGGTTTTATCACGCTGGTGAAGAGACATTCTCCCAAATTTTCCCTTCTTCGTCTTACTGCCAACAACTAGCTTCCGAGGAGGGCACTGAAGAACCAAAATCCAAAACGTCGGAGCCATTGGAATCCCAACCTACCCATAAAACTAGATATCTGCACTAGATATCGCACCGAACCAAATAATCTTTGTACCATTCGTTATCCCGTCTCCATGCGAGGGATCGAGGTATTGAATGTGATTAGCCAGCGCATTAAACTGAAATACAGACTAATTAAATGGGCCATAAAGTCTCCTGTCCACTTGTATGTCAGCCAACCCCCCTTCTACATGCTCTTTACATGCTTTCCCGTGGATACAACCCGCATCCGGATATATTGGCCACAAATACTATGATCCATGATGAATTTGTATATTTCTCTATCTTCACTTGATATTCAGGTCCAATTCTCCTTTTGTAATATCTTCATTTGCAACTTTCTAGAAAATATTGTTTTTGTTGGTCCAGAACTTCATCACTTCTGTATCAGGTCCTTGGATCTTGTACTATAGAATTTTTTCTTCAAGGGACTTAACAACATATGGTATTTCACTTTTTGTATGTACTGGTTACATGTCCTTTTCATAGAATCTCAAATCGATCTTTAGAAATCACTCCTTCATGGATTGATTGACCTTCTTGATCCTTTGGTGATCTGCGAAAAAACAACTAACACTTTCCTATGATAAAATCAGAGATTATGGAAGAAGAGAGGTGTAAGTCATATTATTATTCCAATAAAAATAAAAAATATTGCAATTAATGAATGTGAAATAGATCTAAAAAGGATTCATCAAGCAATTTTTATTTTTAATATGTTGAGGAGTGGTGGATAGCTTAGACTACCCAACAATGTTTCGATGATAAATTTTTAGAATGATATCGAATAGGAATGATTACAAAGATATATTGAATTATAATATTAGGGATATTTATAATGTAAACATGTTTTTTAATTTTCTTAAACTCATGTGTCAAATCCGCCGAGAAACAACTTGCATGATAGAGTTGTTTACAATTTCCATCTTGGACAAACACTGACTATTTTAGATACAAATGTTTTGTTCAAGGTGAGATTGAAATGATTCTAGTGGGATATGAAAATCTATTTATGTACTTATATTCAATAGAAACATATTTTTAAAAAACTATGAATTGAAATGTCAAATATGATGATGAACAACTTGAATTGTAGTGTTGTTTTCAATTCCCACTTGGACAACAATCACTATCTTGGGTACAACCCATTCATCCCATGTAAGGTTAACATGATTACATTGGGATATGAAAGTAGATTAATATAAATATCTATAATATTAATATTTTTTAATAATATTTTGAACTTATATGTCAAATGTACTAATGAACAAACTAGGAGGTAGATTTTGACCAATGTAGGTTTTGGGACAAGTAGTCATTATTCAGGAAATGAAATTTTCGTACAATATTGAAATGAAGTGATTCAATTTGGATGTAATGAACAAATACTTAAATATATATGTAAATAATAATAATAATAATAATTAATGAAGGGACATATGTCCTAACTAAAGGACATGTATGTTCAACCCATGGTGACCAGTCAATGCTCATTTAAGCACATCATCCCATGACATTGTATCATATCATCATTTCATATATTCTTTATTCAATATAATTTTATTTGTCTCTTATGGGTTATTTCCTTTTTTCATAGTTATGTTGGAAGTTATTTACTAAACGAACTATAGTTCGTTTCATTGGTACCAAATCCATGTTTGAACCAATCCTTGGCCATCATTTATCAGACCTTGTCTAATTTGTCTTTTGGACACACTCCATTTTTTTAGATTTTCTCTAAAATCAATGTCTTTGAACATGTATTGGCCATTGGCGATTTACATTCGTAATTTCTGATAAACAAAAATATTGTCGTTACAAGTTTGAAGGAAGCAAGAATCCAAGAAAAAAATAGAAAAACCAGTGGTGTTGTAGTAGTAGTAGTAATAATAATCATCATTCACCGCAAATCAAAGAACCGATAAAAAAATCAAGACTATGTGAAGATAAAACACATTTACCAAATTGTTGGCAGTCATAAGGTTTCACAAATTTTTGAGAACACAGACCAAAAGTCACTATAGCCAGAAAAAAAGAGTCACAATTAATAGTAAGATTATGTGTTTATAGTTGAGCATTGTATATGGACATGACCAATAGCCACCTACATAAAAGGGATTAGAAAAAAAAGAAATGTGATAAAGTGAGGAATCTAAAATCATTGTATAAAGGAAATTTAGCTATTGTCGTATAGCCATTGTAACCACTTCCAAAGGGAAGCTACGACAAGTCGAGTGACATATGGAAACAATTGCGTATTCTCAAGGATAATTTGAATAGTATCCATCAGTCAATTGTTAAGGGATCCCACACACAAGATAAATGGAATTTCTTTAGTGTTGTAGTGTCTATCAAGTCACTGCCATTTCCTAGTCATGAATAATTTTGGGGCCAACCCATAGTCTTGAGGAATTGTGATAGCTCTTCTAGTTGATTTTAGATCCTTCTAACCCTTTCGACACCAATAATAAAATACAGTAGGTCAAATTTTCTTTCCATACACTACATAAGAGTTATATTATATTTAACCTTGACTAAACATTTCGTCGAAGAGCTATAAAGTAGGTAGGTTTTTAATTATTAAAATTGTGGAGCTTTACCCGTGAAAGTCATGTAGTTCCAATTATATAGTCAAGGTCGTGTCATTCCAATTTGTAATTACAAGTTAAGGTTGATTTAAGTTTAAGTTAAATTGACCTCCTTCAACATACATATAAGAAGTTTTAATATTACTTGTTTAGTTTTAGTTCCACCCGATGTAAAGAGATTATTTGATCTTTTATTGTTAATTAAGAAGTAATAAAGTTAAATTCAGGGTTATAAAAGGGTAATTAAGTAAATCCTAAGTTCCACTTCAAAGTTAAAAAGGGGCCTAGGACCCACTTAAGTGAATTAAATCAAATTGATTTGTAAAAGGAAGTATTAAGGTATATCAAGGAAGATATAAATTTCATAATTAGAGTTTTTGACAAAAAATTAAACAAAAAAATGGAGTTTAATAGTGCAAATAAAGGAAGAATTTCTAGAAATGATGGAAAATACACTATTGGGCTATTCGATCTTTGGGGTATTCGATATTAATGGGTCTATTCAAGGAAGGGATATCAACATCAATATTTTCTTGATTGGTGACTACAAGTACATTAATGTTGTCTTGGACAATCAATTGATAATTTCAGAGTCCAATACATGCAAGAAAAATGAATGGCGTAAAGGATATGGAATAAAAAATATTTAATCTCCAATTAATGATTATACCTTCCTATCCCAATTCAACATTATATCTATGTGTAAAATAAATGTTAATATAATTCAGAGTTTTCGCTGGTTAGAAACATTGGGAACTTTCATCTTAAACATGAAGAAAAGGTTCTTGACATTCTCATATAAAGAGAAGAAGACGATTTTGAAGGATGTTGACTTAGTAATAAACTTAATAGAAGAATACAAATATATCTGAAGGGCGATCTCTCAAGATACTTAAAAGTTTGTACAAAATATGCAAAAAAGAATTTGACAAGGTGGTCGTTGATAGAGATGAAGAAAATTCCCGTCTAAAATATCACAATAAAAAATTATTTGTGAAAAGCAAGAAGACAAAAGCTACCAAGCAACATAATCAAAGGTTAGAACAGGGGCATCAAGATATCAAGGAGAAATTCAATAAGAGTTTATTAGAAAAAATATGAAGAAATTTCTCACTCGAAGAGCCTTAACCAATGGTTACTAGAACAAATTGAAAAGTTAAAAGAAGAAAAGTAAGAGAATCATGATATAAAAAGTGAATTCGACAAATAAGAAATCGCTTTTAAAGGTTCATAATTGAAGTTTACTTACCTAAATCAGATTGCTAAGAATGAGAAGAAGATGCTACACAATAAGTTGGGGAAATCTATCGGCAAGGAGTCATTTGTAGATAACAAAACAAAAATTGATCTCGTTGAAATAAAGAAGTTGTCACATATAAAAATTGAGATGTTGGAGAAGGCAACCAATACATATCCAATCAAAATCTTGCCGAACAATAAATCATCAAAAGTATCCAAAGATAAAAGTTTTAAGAATATGACACTAGATACAAGGATACCTTATCGACTTCCTAATCATAAGAATTGAATCCTTAACCAATCAATATATAAACATCAACAAAAGAATATGACCTATGTTTTGAACAATACTCATATGGTACAATTTGATTTCAAAGGGGAAGTCATCTTGGAAAACACAATACAATAAGTTCTCTCCAAGAACCCTATAAATGTTTAGTTCCATAGAATATCAACTTAGGGTGCACAAACCCTTTCATAATTCGACAGTTCTACTTGACGCTTAGAAGATCACATCAAATTTTATCAACTACCATGACGAGCTTAAAAATGAAGAATTTCAAGAAGACATTACATGCTAGAACCAAGACATAACTTTTGTAGGATTTCAGGACAACGCATTTTAAAAGGGGTAGGAAGTGTAATGAACACAATAATTAAATATATATGCATAGACTAATAAATAAAATATAGTAAAAAATAATAATTAAAATAATTAATGAAGGGACACATGTCCTAACTAAAAGGTATGTCTATTCAACCCATGGTGACCAATCAATTCTTATTTAAGAACACCATCCCAAAACATTGTATCATATCATCATCTCATCTATTCTTTATTCAATATACACTTTAATTGTCTCCTATGGATTACTATATTTTCCCTACTTATGTTGGATGTTTCTTTATTAAATGAACTGTATTTCATTTCTTTGGATCATAAACTAGAATGCAAGGATCATATTCCTTAGAGATATGTTTTAAATATTTCTCCATCCATTCCCTTGAAATACAACTGTCCTATCTCTATTTTTTGTAGTGTCGTCAATTCAAAATACTCAAGATAGAATTGGGAATAATGTTTCTTGTAAGTACAAGGTATGAGGTTTATATAGGGGATGGAAAGAGTTAATATGGTTTTAATTTATTCTTTCAATAGGTTAGGTGCAAATGCATCAATCTATTCACACTAGGGTTTATCAAATGACGATTTACAAATGCAACCTAATATGACCTGAAACTTTCATAAAAAAATGCAAGCCTAATCCCAAGTGAAGAATATATTGCAACCTTTATTACTTATTTTTAAGATCAGATTACACAAATCTGTCATAAAATTCAAAGTTTCTATAGCAAGGATCTACACCAAGACTTGTAGCATAGGATCCATGAAAAAACTTGTAGTGTTGATCCACAACAAAACATGTAGTGTAGGATCCACAAAAACCTATAGTGTAGGATCCGTAGAAAAATTGTAGCATAGGATCTACAACAAAACCTGTAGCATATTAGGATCAACATCAAAACTTGTAGTGTAGGATTTGTAACAAAACGTGTAGCATATGTTCCCCAACACTCAAGTTGCATCACCTCCAATGAACTCATAATCCCAAATATATATACAAACATGTACTTATTCTAATGTTTATTTATAAAATAAATGAAATACTAGGAAACGCAATGGAGAAACATCTTGATCCTAAATCCTTGTTTTCAGTAGTCAAGAGGATAGATACAAGGTTATGGGAAGGAAAAAAGGGTAATGGATCATGGTAAAAAGATGACAATTCTTGGGCTCATCAATTTATAATGAAGATACGATGATGATTTTACTATTGTTAATCTACATTAATTACAATGATTTTAGATTTTGTTTAGGCATGATAAGATTTCCTTAAAGAGTTGAAACTTGTTGGCATATATTTAGTATATCCTCTCTTGGATTTCCTAGTGTACTGGGGTTGAGTGAAGTGAAATATTGTCCATTGATTTCTATTGTAATTGATGTTTCAGTTCATCCCTATGGTTGGTAATTCACATATGGTTATATTTATAGAACCTCTAAAGAAGTGAAATTTATGAATTTTCAAACAAAACCTCAATTCATGAAATTTATATACTTCCTTCTATTTATATGAGAAGTGATTTCAACAATATTTTAGTGGTATTATTCCAATACAAGCAACCTATCAACAATAATTTAGTCCCACCATATGGAAAGTACTCCCTCTACATGTGACACATGTCAAGATCTAAGGTAAAGACGTCTAACAAACCAAACTTTGATGATAAATGCTCCTCAAACAAAGTACAATGCTCCACATTTACAAGCCTCCAAAACTCCAATCATCCTCCTAGGTCATGTTCTCCTCTAGATCCATGATACCTACATGATCACTTCCTCAACCAAGCATTCTCAAGTAAATCAAAAGCCTCCCTACAAACAACCAAGAATACCCATGCCATTTAGGACTCAAAACCCTCCTCTAGGATGCTTAATGTTCCTCCAGGGAAAGTCGTCCTCCAAACAAGCCACCAACTCTCCATGTGCACATCATGAACAATACTATCATGCTATCTAGGTATCTAACACTTCAAGTAATAATGACTCATACGCATCCAAAAAAATATCTAGAAAAAATGAGAAAGCTTCCTTAGATATGTGTGTCCATCACAAAACAACCAAGGATCATCCATACACCATAAACACCCCATATCACATTAAGTACCCCCAAGCATGGTGTAAACATTTACAAAATTACCACGAAATCTAAGTTAGCTTTCATGGTTATTTTTTAAATGTTTACACCATGCTTGGGGGTACTTTCCCAATCATTCAAACTATTTATGTTTTAAAAGTTTTGAAGTAATGATGGAATATTAGTGTAGGGTTTCATTTGATAATGGATAATATATAGATGATATTTTGTGTGAATTTATACCAATGGATTCTAACCATTTTTCATTGGGAAGTCATATAAGTATGATAGAAGTGCAATACATGATCTGAAGAAGAATATAAACAACATCACCCAAGATGGAAGAATACTATAGTTGTTGTCAATAAAGGATGAAGAGATAGCAATGTTGTTGTTGTTGTTATTGTAGCCTTCTAAAAATATTATAAGTCAGGTGAAGAAGACAAAGGAATTATATGCTATAGTGCTAAGGAAATTGGTTGAAGATGTTGGGACATAAAAGTGTGAAAATAAAATTCATGATGAAGTGATGAAGTTGTTGGAAGATTACAGATCGACAATGCACACATAATTTCTAGATGGGTTATCATCAAAGGGTAAGATAGTGCATGAGATTGAATTAAACCCAAGAGAAACATTGTTGGATCAATAAACACATAATGAGTCCTATTAAAAACATAAATTTGAATTGGCATCTAGGTTGATGAGTTATCATGGAAGGATTGATCAAGAAGTGTATGAATCCATGCATAGTTCCATAATTGATTGTTCTAAAGAAAGGTTAACAATGGAGAATGTGTAGATATTAGCAATTATTAAACATATCAAAATTAGATATAGGATTAGAATCCTCACTCCCTTTATTCTACAAATAAGCTTCTATGTATTGAGGCCATCTCTATCAAATAAGGCCATTTAAGTAGATATAGTGTGAAACGAATATTTGTATGGAGGATTACTAGAAAGTTACTTCACTAGAAAGTTCAATGAGGCAAATGAAAATTTCTTTCATCAATAAATGCATTGTTTTTTGTGGGAATCTACTCTCTACAATTGTCTTTTCCTATGGTGATTTTTTCATTTGATTCTAAACCTTTCTATATTCTGTTATTTCCACTTTGAATTTCTTATTCTTCTAATAAGGTACATAACATTTGGTATCAAATCACTTTCTTGAGATGATATTTTTAGAATTTTCCTTAGGCGAGAGACATATTCCATCGTCTATAAATAACACAGTGATATGCCATTGAATGGATAAATATATGGTCGAGGAAGAATACACATAGGAAGTACAAGAGGTTTCTCCTCATTAGGCACCCTTATAACCCATATTTGTACCCCTTCAAGTAGTACCACATTAGAATCACCAGTGTACATAATTCCACTTCCATATAGCCTTAGGCATATCGAAAGTACCCTAGGTACTTGAAACCATTCTTAGATAATTTAATGGACCAACTTGCTGCTATAGTGGTACCAAGCATATCACCTGGGAAAACTACTCTCTAGTAACCGGGTAGCTAGGTAGTATGGATAAGGATACGATTGAGGATCCTTAGTTAGTGCCTTGAGATATTGGGCCGAGTGCTGACTATTGGACCCTATAAGTATATAAAAGAGATGCATATTCTAACACTCCCTTATCCTTAGGACCCTAGACAACCAATCCTTTGTTTCTACTTTGCAAAATTCCTACATATATTTCCATATTAAGAATTTGGGAATTCTATCAGCGAAATAATATTTAAGCAAGAATACAACTCCACCATGAGACGTAGAAGAAGAATTAGAAACTTGTGAATATTAAGGAACATAACTTAATATCATAAACATCTTGAAAAATTCATCACCCCTTAAGTCAACATCGTGGAACAAAAATGTTAAAAACCCATGATCATGGGTATCTCGCACATGATCCTCAAAACCTATAGAAACTAAATAATTAACCCCAACAAATCTAGCTTCATGTTTTGAGAGAATCCTAAAGTAAGAGTAACATCATGGTAAACTCACCCTTCTAAATAAAATACAACAATCATATCCATGTACTCTAAAACACTCCCATTAGTTGGAATCCTAGACTCCATACTTGATTCCACAATAGGTTCTGAACTTATCTCCATGGTATCCTGCCATGCATACTTTACATGCATCTCCAAAGAATTAGAAGGGCCATCTAGATACTTGTTGGAATGTAAAAATACTAGAGGATCAACAAACAACCTATAAAGTATTCCATGAAGCAAACCTATAGCCAAAGTCCTGAAACTTTCTATACTACAATCATTAATAGTGCACCGCTATTGATGCAGGAGCATCGGGGCCTAGGCAAAAAAAGTCGAAGTTGATCGATAGGAGAATTCGACCAGAGGGATTTCCGACGTCCACTGGTGTGAAAAAATATTGGTTGTAGAGGCCAAGTAGTTGATCAGAAGCTGTCGATGTGTGGCCAACATGAGGAGAAGGACGAGATTCGACAAGTCTGATGTCGACAGACGACAGGATTGCATCGAAAGAGGTCGGGTGTCGATGAGTTTTCGAACAGCGACACCGACAGATTACGGCGAAAGACAAGCATGGAGGACAGGGAATATTACTGGCAGCCGTGGAAGTAAAGTGAAGCCAAAAAGTAAGGTCGAAGAGTGACGAAATGCAGTATGGTTGAAGCAGGAGATGGGGTTGACAACTGTCACAGAGTCAGAGAGGCACATAATTCAAAGCAAAGTATTTAGCAGCCATTGGAGGTTGTTGAGGAAGTTGTGAAGGTGGTTGGGATCATGAAAAATTTCACCACAGGAAGAGGTTGTGCAGCACGACCAGAGGGTGCTGAAAACTACAAGTCTGCAGCATCTGGAGGATTCAGAGGACAGAGGAAGAGTGTCTCGGGGAACAGAGTAGAACTTGGGAAGAGAAACAACAGGGTAGAAGAGCAGTGAAAAGGAAAAGAGGAAGGGGGTTCATCCATAGCTCAGCAAGCACTTTCATTCAACAAAGGCCATGAGAGGGAGGAAGATCACACACAACTGATAACAAACTGAGAGACAGATTTCCATTTCTTTATATTGTAATAGGCTAAGGCCGACTAGTTTTAGTTTAATTTGTATTTGCACATTGTAATTTGATTCAGTTCAATAGAAGCCAACTTCTGGAATTCATTTCACATCCATTCTGTGTGAGCACCTGTGTGTTGTTGTCTGTCATAGTTAAGCAAGAGGGTTCGACTGACCTGCCTTGCACCAGTTTGGTATCAGAGTAGGTAGAACCTGCGTGTATGTGAACAGCTCTAGCTACGGTTGGGTAGAGTTTTGCACAGTTGGGAAGTGATTGGATGAGTGAATATTTCAACCGAGGTTGAAAATGGCTCAAAGAGGCGTTAATGTCCGAGGTGTAGGACGAAGAGCGCACGATGCAGCAATCACAGTTGATCATGAAATGTTCAACGAGTGCATGCGAACAATGCGAAGCTTGACGAGTGAAGTCACAGCGATAAACAAAAATCTAGAGATGTGGTTGTATTCTTGATGTGCTAGACCACAACGACGAGGAATTCGAAGAGGTGGAAGCACAGAAAGTTATCGAGGAAGAACCAGAAGATAAACTAATCAAGCTATTGTCATAGATGAGAGGTCAGACAAAGATGGATGTACCTACCTACTTAGGAATTCTGGAATCAGAATACTTGATCGACTGGTTCAGATAAATGGAGAAATACTTCGACATAGAGCAGATCAAGGATCCTAAATGGGTTAAGACTGCATGTATGACGTTGAAGGGTCATGCCTCATTGTGGTGGGACAATGTACAGACTGACAGAGTCAAGAAAGGAAAGGAGAAAATCAAGTCTTGGGATAAGATGATTGCCAAGATGAAGGGGAAGTTCTTTCCCAGTGACTATGTGATTTCCTTGTTCAAGAAGTTGCAAAACTTTCGACAGAAAGAGATAACCATGAAGGAGTACACAGAAGAGTTCTACAAATTATCGATTCGGTCGGGTCAAACCAATGAAGGCGTAGAAGATATTGCGATATATGTAAATGGATTGAAGTATGCCATACAGGACGGGTTGAGCCTATCAAGGTTTAGAGTGGTTGGTGAAGCCTACCACTTAGCTCTGAAGGAAGAAAAGAAACTATTGAGGAAAGCTGCATCGAGCAGAGGGAGGATGACTGGTTGAGGAATGAAGACTGTTTCCGTGAAAATCCAAAGTAGTGGAACCAGGAGAGAAGTCGGCGAAGACAACCGACATGCAGAAGGGACAGCAACTAGAGAGAGAACGCAAGGTAACCGACGGTATGGTCGAGAGATCCGCGGCCGGGGTGCGTATGGTCGAACTGGTTTGATAGAGAAGAAAAGAGCTGACATACTATTTGTAGTCTATTACAAGTGTCAGGGTGTGGGACACAAATCCTATGAATACCCGGAGAATATACACATGGCGGATGAGTCGAAACCCAGACGTCGAAGAGATGAGCAAGTCGACGGGAGGACGGAATCGACATCCGATAGTGGCGAAGAGGGTAGAGGAAAAGGTCAAACTATGACGGCTAGGAAAACATTGGTCCAGGATGACCAACGCGATGAGAAAGAGCCGACACAATGAAAGGATATCTTTCGAACTAGAGTGCTGATTGGCGACAGGTATTGCAAGACCATAGTCGATGGTGGTAGTATGGATAATCTTGTGTTGACATAGGTCATCGACAAGTTGGGTTTGAGATGTCGGGAACACCCAAATTCATACAAGATATCATGGTTTTAGAAGGGTCACCATGTGAAGGTAACCAGACAGTTCCTGATTAACTTCAAGGTCGGGAAGCTTAAAGACAGTGTGTTGTGCGACGTAATCCCAATGGATGCATGCCATCTGTTGTTAGGGAGGCCATGGAAATATGACTAGAAGATTATCTATGATGGTCGAGCCAACACAGTCACAGTGTGGAAAAATGGCACGCGGAGAATGCTGAAGCCAAAGAAGGAGGACCAAGCTGACTGCAAGCAGGGAAAGAGAAACTATTGGGATTAGCGAGTGTTGATGTGCTCAGCCAAGGAATTCCTCGCAGAGGAGGAGAAATAGTTGTGATGTTTCTCCATCATTACAAAGGGACCATGTGTCAAAAGTTCAACAATGGAGCAGATTCCAGTCGAAGTCGAAGAGATGCTCAATGAGTTTCAGAGCATAGTAGTCGACGAAGCACCGATGAGATTGCCACTGATGAGAAGCATATCCCATCAGATTGACTTGATTCCAGGATCGAGTTTTCCAAATAAGGAACCACATAGAATGACTTTGTCAGAGGGTCAAGAACTCAATAGAAAAGTCCAGGAGTTGTTGGATAGAGGATTTATAAGAGAGAGTCTGAGCCCGTGTGTGGTACCAACTGTACTAGCACCAAAGAAGGGCAAAGAAAGGAGGATGTATACAGACTCCAAAGCCATCAACAAGATCATGATCAAGTACCGGTTTCCATTGCTGAGAATGGATGAATTGATGGATTGATTGAGTGGAGCGAGATACTTCACCAAGATCGACCTGAAGAGTGGTTATCACCAGATCAGGGTCAGAGAAGGTGATGAATG
The DNA here is from genome assembly GCA_027924585.1 of Larix kaempferi. NCBI lineage: Eukaryota > Viridiplantae > Streptophyta > Pinopsida > Pinales > Pinaceae > Larix > Larix kaempferi. The sequence goes on along the minus strand of BSBM01000316.1, from coordinate 13,827,108 downwards.
GAAAATAACCTTCAAGATGAAGGAAAGACTATATGAGTGGTTAGCCATTCCATTCAGATTGACTAATGCACCCAGTACATTCATGTGGTTGATGAATGAAGTACTAAAACCATTCTTGGGAAAGTTCGTCGTAGTGTACCTAGACGAAATCCTGATATTTAGTTGAACCAAGGTCAAACACTTGGATCAAATTCAACACGTATTGCAAAAGTTGCAGGAAGAGAAGCTGAAGTTGAACCTACAAAAGAGTTTCTTCATGAAGGAAGAATTGGTATACTTGGGATTTGTAATCTCAGGGAAAGGGTTAGTGATGGACCTAGAGAAGGTGAAGGCGATATTGGATTGGCCAAAACTGAAAAGCATGACAGGAGTGCGGAGTTTCCATGGACTTACTAGTTTCTACAGGAAGTTCATCAGGGGATTCGGTCGGATATGTGCACCATTGACCGAGTGCATGAAGAAAGGGGAGTTTAAGTGGATAGAAGTTGCCCAGAGAGATTTCGACAAGTTGAAGGAAAGGGTGGCTGAGAGCCCGGTGTTAGCGCTCATAGATTTCGACAAATTCTTCCAAGTCGACAGCGACACGAGTGGAATGGAAATTGGATTAGTATTGAGCCAGCAGGGCCGACCAATTGCATTCTTCAGCGACAAGTTGGATGAAGCAAAGCGGAAATATTCGGTCTACGACCAGGAGTTCTATGCTATTGTCCAAGCATTGAATAAGGATTTTTTGCTAGGATTTCAGAAGATGCAGCAAGGTAACGACTCAATATTTGTTGTAGTCGACAGATTTTTGAAGATGGCACACTTTATTCCGTGTCAGAAGACAAGTGACGCCACAAGCATTGATGTACTATTCTTTAAGGAGATAGTCAAATTGCCTGGTTTGCCGAAGAGTATAATGTCGAACATAGATACCAAGTTTATGGGTCATTTATGGAGAACCCTGTGGAATAAAATGGACACGAAGTTGCAGTTTAGCTCGGAATATCATCCAAAAATAGATGGATAGACCAAGGTGGTAAACAGAAGTTTGGGAAACCTTCTGATATGTTTGAAGACCGACATACCCAAGCAGTGAGAGAATGCATTGGCGCAAGAAGAGTTCGCGTACAACAATTCTATGAATCAGTCGACAGGTATGAGCCCATTCGATATTGTTAAAGGATGAAGCCCACATGGAGTGGTGGATTTGGTTGAGATACCGATAGAAATCAGAAAGAGCGCAGATGCATAAACATTCGCAGAGCATATGAAATAAGTGCATGAAGATGTGTGAAGGCGCATTGAAAAGAGAAACACAACATGCAAGTTGAGAGCCGACATAAACAAGAGGCTACAGTCGTTCAATGAGGGATAATTAGTTTATGCACACTCGCGGAAGGAGAGATTTCCGACAGGAACATATAACCAGCTGAAGCTGAAGAAGATTGGACCATGTAAGATTCTGAAGAAGATTTTAGACAATGCTTATGTGTTGGAGCTGCCGAAGGACTTCAACATTTCACCTATGTTCAATGTCTCAGATCTGTGCAAATTTGAAGAAGGTTCAACCAGCAGCGGCACGGAAGTGTCGAACACCGACTGGACAGTGTAGATTCTAGGTCGACACGACAAGGAAGAAATTGTCAAAGTGTTAGAGGAACGCGAAGTTGGACGCACGTGAAGTTTGTGAAAGAAAGAATATTTGGTTCATTGGAGACATGATGAGTTGCAGGAGGTGACATGGTTTTCAGAAGAAGAATGTAGGGGACTGGGGGAGTAGTCGAGTTCTTTTTCACTTGGGGAGTTTGATGTAGGAGCATCGGGGCATAGGAAAAAACAGTCGAAGTTGATCGACAAGAGATTTCGACCAGAGGGATTGCCTACATCCACTGGCACGAAGGAATATTGGCTGTCGAGGCCAAGTAGTCCAGCAGAAGTTGTTGATGTGCGATCGACATGAGGAGAAGGCCGATACTCGACAAGTTTGATGTCGACAAATGACGGGATTGCAGCGAAAGAGGTTGGGTGTTGATGAGTTGTCCAACAGCGACACCGACGGATTGCGATGAAAGCCAAGCATGGAGAACGAGGAAGATTAATGGAAGTCGTGGAAGTAAAGTGAAGTCGATAAGTAAGGTCGAAGAGTGATGAAATGCAATATGGTCGAAGTAGGAGATGGGGCCCACAACTGTCACAGAGTCAGAGAGGTGCATAAGTCAAAGCGAAGTACTTAGCAGCTGTTGGAGGTTGTTGAGGAAGTTATGAGCAGTTATGAAGGTGGTTGGGATCATGACAAATTTCACCACAGGAAAAGGTTGTGCAGCACGACTAGAGGGCGCTAACAACTGCAAGTCTACAGGATCTAGAGGATTTGGCGGATAGAGGAAGAGTTTCTCATGGAACATAGTAGACCTTGGGAAGAGCAGCAGCAGGGTAGAAGAGGAACATAGGAAGGGGGTTTCATCCATAGCTAAATGAGCGCTTTCATTCAGCAGGGGCTGTAGAGGGAGGAAGATCACACACAACCGATAACACACTGAGAGACGGATTTCCATTTTTGTATATTGTAATAGGCTAAGGCCGACTATTTTTAGTTTACTTTGTATTTGCACATTGTAATTTGATTCAGTTTAATAGAATCCAAATTCTAGCATTCAGTTCACATCCAGTCTTTGTGAGCACCTGTGTGTTGTTGTGTGTCATATTTAAGCAAGAGGTTCCGAATGACTTGCCTTGCACCAATTATCCTTAAAATCAATCTCTATATTGAGTATCTACCAAATAAGAAACATGTAGAATATTTTTCTTCAAATAAATTAAAATTAGAACATCAATAAAGTCAATAAAATCACCTGATGGTGTCTGGAAAGAAATGGAACCCAATATTCTCACATGATAAGTAGCATTAGTACCCAAATCCACACTCATAGCTCCATGTTTTTTCCTAAAGCCTCTTGAATAGTGTTCCATCATAAGTCATATGTCATGATGGCCCACTATCCACGTACCATCCAACACTTGATGTAGTTTTAGAAGATAAATAAGAGACAATGGATAAGGTTGTCTCAAGTTGGGATGACCCCTCATCCTCTCCTACTACAATACTTGCACTCCTTTTAAACTGCTTCATCTACTTTTACTTCAATTTATTCTTCAAACAATGGATATCATAACTCCCCATTAATGACACTTAAAATATTTAACCTTCATTCCAAAACATTCATTCATATCCTTCTTGTTCCCTTTCCTACTTACCTTGTTTTCCTTTATGATGAAGACTACTTCTTCTACTTCATTTTGTTGCACTAAACAAGAATCCAATTTAATACCTTGTTCGACAAGTTCACCCAAAATATTTTTTAATTTAATAAACATTTGATGAGCATAGACACCCAAGGAAAAAAATCTCCAAGAAACAACAATCCTATTCAAGGTAATGGACACCAACGCCTTATCCTCTAATTTCATCCCTATTACAACCAACTAATACTTCAAGTCCATATAAATATCATCCTCATATAGGTGTTTGAAAGCTTATTTTGCAAGAGAATCTATCTATAAACACAATTTCTTTGAGATAAGCCAACCAAAGCATCAAATATCTTCATATAGATGAATTTGTATACAGTGTGAGGGATGAATCTATCCTTAGTCAATTCAAGAATGATTCACTTTTTCTTGGCCTCCTTATTGTTATGGGTGGGGTTAACACCAAAAAATTGTTCACTAGCTCATCTCCCTAGTCACATAACCCATTTTTCCACTTTTCCTACACTTTTGGCCTCCAAAACCCTAAAAAACCCTCAAATGGTTACCAAAAGGGAAAAAAATCATTATTTCCCTCCTCAATTAATGAAATTCCTCCAACAAAGGTAAAAAACCCTCAAAAAAGGGTCCAAAATTCCCAAAATAAAATAAAAAGGGAAAAAAGTCAAAAATAAATTCAAAAAGAGGGAAAAACCCTAAAACCATTTACCAATACTATTGGTTTCCCAAAACCATGGGTCAATACTCCACCACCCAAAATCTCTATAAAAGGTGATGGAGGCCCCCCATTTTCACATCCATCAATCACTCTTCATACCCTTATGCTGCCGAAATTCTTGTTGAATCCTAGCCTATCACCTTGAGCTTCTGTTCACCATTTCAGTTGAGTGTTGGAAACCTATTGAGCATTTGGAGAAGGGAAAGGAACTCTGGATATCCGGTGCACTAATCTCGTACAACTACAAGGACTCCCAAAACCTCACCATTTGAGGTAAACACCATTGCAAACCCTTGTTTTCCCATTAATACAAAAAAATTCAAATTCCATTATTGAGTTCCTCATGGTTGTTTATTTTTACTGTTATTGTTAGATTTACTTTTATGTTATCACTTGCACATGTCACATGTCACATATTATTATTTTTGATCTATTATTGAACTGCTACTAAGGGTTCCTAAATCCTTAGTAGGTGTTATTTAGCACAAGATGGTGTGAAAAACCCAGCTACAGGTGGAAAACATCATGAGATTTGTAGGTGTTAATTTCTCTTTCTCAACATGTTCCCAAATATTAGCTTCTTATATAAGCATTTTTAATCACTCAAACTTCCAAGTTATGAAATTGGAAACACCATACTACCTATCACATTGTCTTACACTAAGAGTTGTCATCCTACAAACATGAAGAACACTTGAAAGAATATTTTTTAGTAATAAATGAAGTAGAAAAATACTTGTAAGGTTTTAATGCTTCTCCAACGAATCCTAGGGTATCACACCCAATCAACTAATATTGGTTTAAATACCACTTATAGGTACAATAAGGCTGAAATATCCAATATTCACCAAGAGAGCAATGGAAATCCAAATAATTTCAAAACTATGTAGAAATTTCATAAATGATTTGAAACCACAATTTTTTTTTTGTACATTGGGCATCTAATGCAAATATGAAATTTCACCTCTCAATAGAGGTTCCTCAGATCTAAAATGTGTGATATTTAAGCCTTGGGGATAATATGAAATCTATAATTACATCAACAAAAATTTAAATATACTTCACTTCAGTTCAATCCAAATCTCTAGCAAGCTCAAGAGAAAATATACCAAACAAGTGAACTTCAATGCCAACAAGATACAATCTTCGAGGCACACCTTTCCATGCATATAATATATATGAAATAAATTTAACACATCAAAATTTACAACAATAAGTATGGCCCCCTTTTCTTCAATATATATGTTCAATCACTTAACAATTAAACCCTAAACTATGTCAAATCCACATGAACAACAAATGTTGGGAACTACCCAATCAAGAAGACAATACAAGCTGCAATTCATATATGCAAGCACACATTCAATCGATAGCTGAAACACTTCATTTATATATAATATATGAAGTACATGTACATACTCATATCTTATCACTGTAAAACTTGATAATATATATGTCAAGGCATAAACACTAGATATATATAATATGAAAAGAGACCAATAGCCAAAAATTCATGTAACAAACGTATTAGCATTAATCATCGCACAAAAAGGCTAGAACATATAATATGAAGTGCAGAACACACCAGGGACACTAAGAAGGGTGGTGGGAGTGAATCAATGTCCTACACTTTTTATACTTTTTACTTCGCTAAAAATTCACCAGTCAAATAGATAATTTTATATTCATCAATATGTGTGCATGTATCAAGAAACGTATCATCAATAAAAGACACAAGGTATATATGGAAAACTCAATATAATATATTGATAAAAACCATATGAAGGATTACATTAGATTGAGGAGACTTAAATCTCCAATATTCACCAGCTACAACTGGAGGGAGGCTCCAACCTCCTTATTTCTTCAACTCCAGCTAAAGGGATGCTCCAACATCTTGATTCTCTAGCTCCAACTAGAAGGAGGCTACAAAACCCTCACAAAATTCCAATTTGCTTCAATCACTATCAGTATCTGATCTATGTTTACTTATACCTTTGTCATGCTCTTGCTCAATATTCATGGGTCTGCCACTGTATTTTATGGTGTTGATTTGAATTCGCTCCAAAGATATGCACTGCAGGTCTGATCTTCAAATTTGTTCACCAAACCATAGACACCCAATGCTACCTCAAGAAATACTCTTCAAAAATCAAGGTCTTAACTTTACTGAGTATGTTTTGAAATTTTCACATAGTCAGATGTTTGAGAATTCAAGATATTTAACATCAATTAGTCCTGAGTACTTAATATGACTGATAATTGATAACTTAAAACAAATGATCTTCCTTGAAAACTTCACTATAATTGTTCATACTTAAACAAGTTCTCTTTTCATCAACATGGTTTTGGACCTTGCTCAAATTTTAAGGAGCATACCTGGATATCTGTTTAAGCCCAAACTTCTCATACATATATTCATATCATAAACACTACTACCCAACCATTAATGAATGAGTAAAACATTGTCTATCTATAGTCACATAGTCATAAATATCTCCATAATATGCAAAAAAATAACAATACTAAACAATACTATCAAACCTCAATGAATGATTTTCACTAGCCTTGATCTGCACTTTTCATTATCCTCATTGGGAGTACTCCTTCAGTATGCAATCTTAGAGGTATCACATTTTCAAAATCCATTCAAACCCAAGGTCATATAATCCCTTAACCAACTGCAACAATATCCTTGAAAGTCATGCCAAAATATTGTCTTAAGATCTGCAATCATTCTCTTTGGAATATGTACCAAAAGTAGGCTTCAAAACTCTGTCCCAAACCCTTCTATAGTCATGTTAATTTAGCCCTTGAAAACAGTGCCATCCAAGCCAAAATATGTAGCTAAAAGGGTAGGCTTCACCCTTGATCTTTATCCTTGATTTCTACCCTTGACCTTCTCCTCTAATCCTTCATTTCGCTTCCAGTTTCAGACTACATCTTCACTTCATTATCCCACAAATGAGGCACGCTTCATGTCTATTTATACTCACTGATATGTCTTTATGGGGATGACTTGTCTTTAGGAAAGGGGCTGACTTTACACCATGTTTATGGTAACTCTTTGCATGGGCCGACCTGTAGCCTAGTTAAATGACTAGGAAAAGTCTCTTTCATGATCTTAAAATAGGTCTCATCAAGGGAAAAATATCCCAACACTTTGGCCAAAATTTACTCCAACAATTTGTTGGTCTTTCACATGCTTCATGTGGTCTTCTACATTAATTCAATGGTTGCTTTAAGTAGCTCTTCAAATCACTTCAAGATAAGCATTTTCAGTTCATCGCTAGGATACTAAGACTCTTTACGATTGTGTAATACTTCCATCAAATATGATCTTGGGTTCACCAAGATCCACATACTTGTCCTCAACGATGACCCTGACATCACATGCCAACTTTAACATCAATGACAACACTTTGTCCAACATGAAGGAATGTTGTATTTCATTAATATTCAATGAATGAAGTAGACAATATAAATAGGAACCCTAGACCTAAATTTGAATTAGGACTTTAGGAACCATAATTAGGATTATATAGAGTGAATATATCCCCATCATAGCATATTGCACACTTCCTAGGGTGAGTTAACTACCCCATCACTAAACTAAGTGAACCTTAAGTGGAGTAGGAGACACTCTGACTGCAGTTCCAACTGCTTGCAAGCTCAAGTGACTAAGTATAAGTGCATGCATGTGATCCAGACACTCCAGAGACTAATCTAGTGCACATGAGTCTAACTAGAGCCTTGGAAGTGAATTGGTTGAGGAATTAAGTCACACTGAACTAACCTAAATTGAATTGAATTGAACTAAACTGAACTGAACTAAGTTGAGCTAAATTGAAGAAGGGTGCCATTTCGTCCATGTATGTTAGCGAGGGCACCATTGATCCATGCATGTCAGTACTAGGTTCCCGAGATATAAGGTTTCAACTCTATGGTGATTAGGATGACCAAAATGGGTTAGGTAGAGGGTTATTTTCACTAACACCCCCCTCCTCCCCATAAGTCTAACTACATGAAAAAAATAAATGAGAAATGGGTCCTAGCAATTTTCATCCTTATCAGGTACCCATGCACAAAAAAATTCTCTATAAATTGGGTAAGAGGGGAAAACCGCATGGGAACCCCCCCATAAAAGAGAATGTAAAAAAATTAATCTACTTAGAAAGTTTTATGCAAAAAATGGTGAGTAGTAGGAGAAAAAGTTGTAGCTCCATATTCTGAAGAGACATACTGGAGGTCTTCTTCAATTGAGAAATTGATTTCGGACAAGTTCTCCAATGGATTCTTCAACTAGAACTTGATTTGGGACAAGTTCTCCAATTTGTTTTGAATCAAGGATTCATGGAATAGAGACTACTGAAAGTGCATACATGCAGTTGTCTTTCTTCAGTGTGACAACTTTCTTGTTGTGCTCATTCTCTTTCTTTTCTTCCAATTTTTTTTGGGTACCATTCTTCTTTATGTGGTCCTTTTATTGCAATAAGGACATCGTGTCTTCTCTTCTTTGATCTTGTCATCATCAGATTCGAAATATTCATGAGAAATTCTTGGTTTTGCTCTTTTTTCCCTTATGTGGGGGGATTTTGCTTACTTTCTCCCATATTCCCCTTATTGGCTACAAGTGCATGCACCTTTGAGGTATTTTGGAAGCCCATTTGTGAGATATTATCTTTCTCTTGAAGGAGGGAGGAAACAAAAACATCCAAAGTAGGCATTTTGTACGAGGATCCAAAACCAATTTAGTAGAATGGAAAGCATAAACAAAGGTACTATAATCAGAACCGAATTTGGAGAAAATAGAGAGTACCATGTGTGAGCCATCCTTCTCGATCTTATGCATCTTGATCTGCAAAAGAACTGATTTGAACTTGGCGAAAAAATCTTGAATAGATTCAAAATCACTTGGTCTCTAGTTCATGAGTTCCACCTCCAATTGATGGCCCCTCATGTCATCTTGTGTTCCAAAGGGCATGTATAATGTAGTCAAAAATTCATTTGGAGTCTTCTTGGACTCAACATGGTAGATTATATCTGGAGAAATAGATTAGAAAAGAAACCCGAATTCTTCATGCATTCTATTCAAGTATTTATACTCTTGAACTGTCGAATTTGGTTCCACCTCTGTATCAATTGTGATCCGGTAGAGTCCCTTCATCCTCAAGAACATATTTACTCTTGATTTCCATTCGTAATAGTTTAAGGGCATTAGAATATGTTGGGGAGATAGGAAATCCATGGATGCAAAGAGCTCTTTGATGGATTAAAAATCCCTTCTTCATCCCGTAATAGCTTGATCCCTGATGAAAAATCACTAGAACACTGACTAGTTTAGCACCCCTGCTTCTCTTATACACTGTAAAAGTTGAGCATATATATATATATAGACACAAATACTAGAGATATATAATGTGAAAAGAGATCAATAACCAAAAATTAATGTAACAAATGTATTAGCATTAATCATCACAGAAAAAGTCTAGAACAAATAATAAGAAAGAATGATGTACTTCATTAATCTTCAATGAATGAAGTAGAAAGTATAAATAGGAACCCTAGATATAAATTTGAATTAGGTATTTAGGAACCCTAATTAGGATTAACTGGAGTGAATATATCCCCATGATATCATGCACACTCCCTAAGGTGAGTTAACTTCCCCATCACTACCCTAGGTGAACTCTAAGTGAAGTAGGAGACACTGTAACTGCAGTTCCTATGCTCAAGGGACTCAGTATAGGCACATGGATGTGATCTAGACACTCCAGATACTCATCTAGCGTGCATGAGGCTAACTAGAGACTTGGAAGTGAACTCATTGATGCATTAACTGACCTAACCTTAACTTAACTAAACTAAATTAAACTGAATTGAGATAGACTGAACTAAGTTGAGATGAACTGAAGGAAAACACTATTTAGGCTGTGTATGTTAGTGAGGGTTCCATTTATGCCATGCATGTCAGTATTAGGTCCCTAGGATCTAAGTGTTCAACTATACGGTGCTTAGCATAGCCCAAATGTAAGGACCTAAAAAAAACACTATAACAAGTTTTAACCCAAGTCAAATGAAAATTTATAAATAACAATTCCACAGAGAACATATTGCATCAAGTGTATATCATCAATAAACTAATAGCACATGACTAAGAAAATTGTAAGCCTCTGAGAAGAATGTCAAAATACATGATCTACTTACCTGATCGATGACCAATCTACTAGTTTGCATGTAGCCCTTATCCTACTTCTCCCAAATCCTTTGTCCACAACAATAATTGGGGGGACAAATATCCACCCAACGAACCCCTAGCCAAAAGTTTGAGGCCCTCGATCCCTAAAAAATTAACACAATGTTATACTGGGTAATCACTTAACTCTACACTCTATTTCTCTATCAATTTGTGTTCCCCCTTTCTTCCTTCTTATTCTCCCACTTCACACACCACATAACAAAAATGTAACAAGAAAGAACCCCCACCCCCGCCCCCCCCCCCCCCCCCCCAAAAAAAAAAAAAAAAAACTAGATTGGAGCCCCACCCTCTTGGTATTTCTCCCCTTTATTACATAATTCCCATATTTTACCCAATTTATTAATTATCTATGGGTGAGACACTTGTCACTTGGGTACTTAAATTAAATAACAAGTGCACATTTCATCTTCATTTTAATATATTACTTGTTTTTTTTATTATTTTAATACTTATAGTAATCCTTAAGGTTGGGGTGTTACATACTCTCCCCCTTCAAGAAACTTCATCCCAAAGTTATAACTCCACAACAACAAATACAAAGACTTACTCAATCAGTCATGTAGATAATAGGTAATACTAATAGCTAGTACTATTGTGAATATGAGAGATTATACATGTGGCCATCATGCACAAATATTTCACCTACACTACTACAATCAACACACCCTTAGTTATGACATGCTCTTCATTAATTCCTTAAGTGTCTAATATGTACCCAATCATACAATTATGCATCAATCTCATTACACACTCAAGAATCAATCTAGACAATAAAGGAAAAATAAAAGTACTCATTTGTGAAACTGCCTCCTTCCTTACTCTCCCTCTCCCCAAGAATCATACCATCCACCACCTCCATAATTCTCCACACCAACTCCGGATGGTACCGCTCGCCATGGAACAAGAACTCTATCGTAACTTGTCCGCGGATCATATAGTAGGCATCGAAAGTTCCCTGGAAAATTACCATGGCATAGCCACCCTCCCAACTTCCGGTAAATGTGCGGCCTCATCGAAAGTTAACCATAATCTAGGCCTCATTGGTATTAATCGACGTCTGGTTACCGGTACCCCTATCCCGTTATTAGGATCATTATACCCTAGGCATCTCGAAAGGATGGCCTATACTCCCCCATATGCACCCTTAAGGCAATACTCTATTTTTTTTGGAATCATTAATGCTAAGATGACTTTGAAAGTTGATTGTCGTTATATTATTAATATTAACATGACTTTGAAATTAGATTTCCATTATAATGTGTACACTTTTGGAACAATAAACTCTATTCGTTGAGTTGTATTTTTATGACAAGTTATGCTCTTTTCTAGGGTGAGGGGTGTAAACTAGCTAAATGTAACAAATATCAGAACTTACATTCAATTGAAGTTACATTTAGTTGAAGTTAATATCAAAACAAATATTCAACTAGTTTAGACCCTAGAAAAGAGCATAACTTGTCATAAAAATACAACTCAACAAATAGAGTATATTGTTCCAAAAGTGTACACATTATAATGGCAATCTAATTTCAAGTCATGTTAATATTAATAATATAATGACAATCAACTTTCAAAGTCATGTTAGTATTAATGACTCAAAAAAATATATAAAAGAGTATTTCCTTAAGAGTGCATATGAAGGGAGTATAGGATACCCTTTCGAGATGCGTGGGGTATAATGATCCTAATAATGGGATCGGGGTACCAATTACTAGACGCTGGTTAATACCGAGGAGGCCTAGATTCTTGTTAAATTCTGATGAGGCCACACATTTACTGGAAGTTGGCAGAGTGGCTATGTCGCAGTAACTTTCCAGGGAACTTCCGATGCCTACTGTATGGTCCACGTATAGGTTATAGTAGAGGGCACGTTCCATGGCGAGTGAGACCATTCAGAGTTGGTGCAGAGGATTATGGAGGTGGCGTATGATATGATTCTCAAAGAAAGGGAAAATAAAGAAGGAGGTAGTTTTAAAAATGAGTACTTTTATTTTTTTAAAGTAGATCACAACTTCATGGTAAATAATAGAAGGGATCGATCCCATCGTAGTAAATAATTGTGTTGTAATAAAAGCATATACTTCAATTTTTGTTATTTGTTTATTTATTTTTTTAATGGGTCTTGCAGGTTATGTTGGATGGAGAAATTGGTCATCCATGTGTCTTTGGAATTGTGACTTTTGCAGATCTACGGTCCATGGAATTTGCCATTAATGAATTGCATGCAAAGGATTTCAATTCTCAAAGTATATCCTTCAACAAAGCGCATTATGTCTATGGTGGTGGACACAAATCGCGGAGAACAGATTAAATGTGGTCGACCTGGACATTGGGATCAGGAAAATATAACGTTATAATAATGTAGAATTAACATAAATATACCTCTTTTTATTTACGTTATAGTATATAACACCAAGCTTGGGATGCACAATAATATATATACATAGTGCCCAAAAATAATTGGTACATTCGAAATCTAAGAACCATTATTAAGTGATATTTGGTGCTTCTTTAAGAGCTGTTAACTATGGAAACATTTGCATCTTGGGCAAGCGAATGTGTCAAATTGAAAATTAAGCACTCTATTTCCTGCCATGCATCATAAACCATGACCTCCAAATCCTTAGATTCTAGAAGACACATGCTTTCCATCATCATTGCTACAACAACTGGATGGGAGGTGTTGTGCACATGAGGCGGTGCATCCAAATGTATATGTTCTAACATATGGAGAGTTTGAACATTTGCTATAAAAATTAGTTGCAATACAATACAAATCCATTGCATAGCTTGTATTCATAATGCCAAATAGACTAGTAATTACAGCTGATTATATGTTCAATCACTTAACATATGGCCCCCTTTTCTTCAATATATATGTTCAATCACTTAACAATTAAACCCTAAATTATGTCAAATCCACATGAACAACAAATGTTGGGAACTACCCAATCAAGAAGACAATACAAGCTGCAATTCATATATGCAAGCACACATTCAATCGATAGCTGAAACACTTCATTTATATATAATATATGAAGTACATGTACATACTCATATCTTATCACTGTAAAACTTGAGAATATATATGTCAAGGCATAAACACTAGATATATATAATATGAAAAGAGACCAATAGCCAAAAATTCATGTAACAAACGTATTAGCATTAATCATTGCACAAAAAGGCTAGAACATATAATATGAAGTGTAGAACACACCAGGGACACTAAGAAGGGTGGTGGGAGTGAATCAATGTCCTACACTTTTTATACTTTTTACTTCACTAAAAATTCACCAGTCAAATAGGTAATTTTATATTCATCAATATGTGTGCATGTATCAAGAAATGTATCATCAATAAAAGACACAAGGTATATATGGAAAACTCAATATAATATATTGATAAAATCCATATGAAGGATTACATTAGATTGAGGAGACTTAAATCTCCAATCTTCACCAGCTACAACTGGAGGGAGGCTCCAACCTCCTTGTTTCTTCAACTCTAGCTAAAGGGATGCTCCAACATATTGATTCTCTAGCTCCAACTAGAAGGAGGCTACAAAATCCTCACAAACTTCCAATTTGCTTCAATCACTATCAATATCTGATCTCTGTTTACTTATACCTTTGTCATGCTCTTGCTCAATATTCATTGGTCTGCCATTGTATTTTATGGTGTTGATTTGAATTCACTCCAAAGATATGCACTGCAGGTCTGATCTTCAAATTTGTTCACCAAACCATAGACACCCAATGCTACCTCAAGAAATACTCTTCAAAAATCAAGGTCTTAAATTTACTGAGTATGTTTTGAATTTTCACATAGTCAGATGTTTGAGCATTCAAGATAATTAACATCAATTAGTCCTGAGTACTTAATATGACTGATAATTGATAGCTTAAAACAAATGATCTTCCTTGAAAACTTCACTATAATTGTTCATACTTAAACAAGTTCTCTTTTCATCAACATGGTTTTAGACCTTGACTCAAATTTTAAGGAGCATATCTAGATATCTGTTTAAGCCCAAAATTCTCATACATATATTCATATCATAAACACTACTACCCAACCATTAATGAATGAGTAAAACATTGTCTATCTATAGTCACATAGTCATACATATCTCCATAATATGCAAAAAAATAACAATACTAAACAATACTATCAAACCTCAATGAATGATTTTCACTAGCCTTGATCTGCACTTTTCATTCTCCTCATTGGGAGTACTCCTTCAGTATGCAATATCAGAGGTATCACATTTTCAAAATCCATTCAAACCCAAGGTCATATAATCCCTTAACCAACTGCAACAATATCCTTGAAAGTCATGCCAAAATATTGTCTTAAGATCTGCAATCATTCTCTTTGGAATATGTACCAAAAGTAGGCTTCAAAACTCTGTCCCAAACCCTTCTATAGTCATGTTAATTTAGCCCTTGAAAACAGTTCCATCCAAGCCAAAATATGTAGCTAAAAGGGTATGCTTCACCCTTGATCTTTATCCTTGATTTCTACCCTTGACCTTCTCCTCTAATCCTTCATTTCGCTTCCAGTTTCAGAACACATCTTCACTTCATTATCCCACAAATGAGGCATGCTTCATGTCTATTTATACTCACTGATATGTCTTTATGGGGATGAATTGTCTTTAGGAAAGGGGTTGACTTTACACCATGTTTATGGTAACTCTTTGCATGGGCCGACCTGTAGCCTAGTTAAATGACTAGGAAAAGTCTCTTTCATGATCTTAAAATAGGTCTCATCAAGGGAAAAATATCCCAACACTTTGGCCAAAATTTACTCCAACAATTTGTTGGTCTTTCACATGCTTCATGTGGTCTTCTACATTAATTCAATGGTTGCTTTAAGTAGCTCTTCAAATCACTTCAAGATAAGCATTTTCAGTTCATCGCTAGGATACTAAGACTCTTTAGGATTGTGTAATACTTCCTTCAAATCCGATCTTGGGTTCACTAAGATCCACATACTTGTCCTCAACGATGACCCTGAAATCACATGCCAACTTTAACATCAATGACAACACTTTGTCCAACATGAAGGAATGTTGTATTTCATTAATATTCAATGAATGAAGTAGACAATATAAATAGGAACCCTAGACCTAAATTTGAATTAGGACTTTAGGAACCATAATTAGGATTATATGGAGTGAATATATCCCCATCATAGCATATTGCACACCTCTTAGGGTGAGTTAACTACCCCATCACTAAACTAAGTGAACCCTAAGTGGAGTAGGAGACACTCTAACTGCAGTTCCAATTGCTTGCAAGCTCAAGTGACTAAGTATAAGTGTATGGATGTGATCCAGACACTCCAGAGACTAATCTAGTGCACTTGAGTCTAACTAGAGCCTTGGAAGTGAATTGGTTGAGGAATTAAGTCACACTGAACTAACATAAATTGAATTGAATTGAACTAAACTGAACTGAACTAAGTTGAGCTAAATTGAAGAAGGGTGCCATTTCGGCCATGTATGTTAGTGAGGGCACCATTGATCCATGCATGTCAGTACTAGGTTCCTGAGATATAAGGTTTCAACTCTATGGTGATTAGGATGGCCAAAATGGGTTAGGTAGAGGGTTATTTTCACTAACACCCCCCTCCTCCCCATAAGTCTAACTAGATGAAAAAAATAAATGAGAAATGGGTCCTAGCAATTTTCATCCTTATCAGGTACCCATGCACAAAAAAATTCTCTATAAACTGGGTAAGAGGGGAAAACCGCATGGGAACCCCCCCCATAAAAGAGAATGTAAAAAAATTAATCTACTTAGAAAGTTTTATGCAAAAAATGGTGAGTAGTAGGAGAAAAAGTTGTAGCTCCATATTCTGAAGAGACATACTGGAGGTCTTCTTCAATTGAGAAATTGATTTCAGACAAGTTCTCCAATGGATTCTTCAACTAGAACTTGATTTGGGACAAGTTCTCCAAATTGTTTTGAATCAAGGATTCATGGAATAGAGACTACTGAAAGTGCATACATGTAGTTGTCTTTCTTCGGTGTGACAACTTTCTTGTTGCGCTTATTCTCTTTCTTTTCTTCCAATTTTTTTTGGGTACCATTCTTCTTTATGTGGTCCTTTTATTGCAGTAAGGACATTGTTTCTTCTCTTCTTTGATCTTGTCATCATCAGATTCGAAATATTCATAAGAAATTCTTGGTTTTTGCTCTTTTTTTCCCTTATGTGGGGGGATTTTGCTTACTTTCTCCCATATTCCCCTTATTGGATACAAGTGCATGCACCTTTCAGGTATTTGGAAGCCCATTTGTGAGATATTATCTTTCTCTTGAAGGAGGGAGGAAACAAAAACATCCAAAGTAGGCATTTTGTATGAGGATCCAAAGCCAATTTAGTAGAATGGAAAGCATAAACAAAGGTACTATAATCAGAACCGAATTTGGAGAAAATAGAGAGTACCATGTGTGAGCCATCCTTCTCGATCTTATGCATCTTGATCTGCAAAAGAACTGATTTGAACTTGGTGAAAAAATATTGAATAGATTCAAAATCACTTGGTCTCTAGTTCATGAGTTCCACCTCCAATTGATGGCCCCTCATTTCATCTTGTGTTCCGAAGGGCATGTATAACGTAGTCAAAAATTCATTTGGAGTCTTCTTCGACTCAACATGGTAGAGTATATCTGGAGAAGTAGATTAGAAAAGAAACCCGAATGCTTCATGCATTCTATTCAAGTATTTATACTTTTGAACTGTCGAATTTGGTTCCACCTCTGTATCCATTGTGATCCGGTAGAGTCCCTTCATCCTCAAGAGCATATTTACTCTTGATTTCCATTCGTAATAGTTTAAGGGCATTAGAATATGTTGGAGAGATAGGAAATCCATGGATGCAAAGAGCTCTTTGATGGCTTAAAAATCCCTTCTTCATCCTGTAATAGCTTGATCCCTGATGAAAAATCACTAGAACACTGACTAGTTTAGCACCCCTGCTTCTCTTATACATTGTAAAAGTTGAGCATATATATATATATATATAGACACAAATACTAGAGATATATAATGTGAAAAGAGATCAATAACCAAAAATTAATGTAACAAATGTATTAGCATTAATCATCACAGAAAAAGTCTAGAACAAATAATAAGAAAGAATGATGTACTTCATTAATCTTCAATGAATGAAGTAGAAAGTATAAATAGGAACCCTAGATATAAATTTGAATTAGGTATTTAGGAACCCTAATTAGGATTAACTGGAGTGAATATATCCCCATGATATCATGCACACTCCCTAAGGTGAGTTAACTGCCCCATCACTACCCTAGGTGAACTCTAAGTGAAGTAGGAGATACTGTAACTGCAGTTCCTATGCTCAAGTGACTGAGTATAGTCACATGGGTGTGATCTAGACACTCCAGATACTCATCTAGCATGCATGAGGCTAACTAGAGACTTGGAAGTGAACTCATTGATGCATTAACTGACCTAACCTTAACTTAACGAAACTAAATTAAACTGAATTGAGATAGACTGAACTAAGCTGAGATGAACTGAAGGAAAACACTATTTAGGCTGTGGATGTTAGTGAGGATTCCATTTATGCGATGCATGTCAGTATTAGGTCCCTAGGAGCTAAGCGTTCAACTATACGGTGCTTAGCATAGCCCAAATGTAAGGACCTAAAAAAAACGCTATAAAAAGTTTTAACCCAAGTCAAATGAAAATTTATAAATAACAATTCCACAGAGAACATATTGCATCAAGTGTATATCATCAATAAACTAATAGCACATGACTAAGAAAATTGTAAGCCTCTGAGAAGAATGTCAACATACATGATCTACTTACCTGATCGATGACCAATCTACTAGTTTGCATGCAGCCCTTATCCTACTTCTCCCAGCTCCTCTGTCCACAACAATAATTGGGGGGACAAATATCCACCCAACGAACCCCTAGCCAAAAGTTTGAGGCCCTCGATCCCTCAAAAATTAACACAATGTTATACTGGGTAATCACTTAACTCTACACTATATTTCTCTATCAATTTGTGTTCCCCCTTTCTTCCTTCTTATTCTCCCACTTCACACACCACATAACAAAAATGTAACAAGAAAGAACCCCCCACCCCCCCCCCCCCCCCCGCAAAAAAAAAAAAACTAGATTGGAGCCCCAACCTCTTGGTATTTCTCCCCTTTATTACATAATTCTCATATTTTACCCAATTTATTAATTATCTATGGGTGAGACACTTGTCACCTGGGTACTTAAATTAAATAACAAGTGCACATTTCATCTTCATTTTAATATATTACTTGTTTTTTTTATTGTTTTAATACTTATAGTAATCCTTAAGGTTGGGGTGTTACATACTCTCCCCCTTCAAGAAACTTCATCCCAAAGTTATAACTCCACAACAACAAATACAAAGACTTACTCAATGAGTCATGTAGATAATAAGTAATACTGATAGCTAGTACTATTGTGAATATGAGAGATTATACATGTGGCCATCATGCACAAATATTTCACCTACACTACTACAATCAACACACCCTTAGTTATGACACGCTCTTCATTAATTCCTTAAGTGTCTAATATGTACCCAATCATACAATTATGCATCAATCTCATTACACACTCAAGAATCAATCTAGACAATAAAGGAAAAAATAAAAGTACTCATTTGTGAAACTGCCTCCTTCCTTACTTTCCCTCTCCCCAAGAATCATACCATCCACCACTTCCATAATTCTCCACATCAACTCCGGATGGTACCGCTCGCCATGGAACAAGAACTCTACCGTAACTTGTTGCGGATCATATAGTAGGCATCGAAAGTTCCCTGGAAAATTACCATGGCATAGCCACCCTTCCAACTTCCGGTAAATGTGCGGCCTCATTGAAAGTTAACCATAATCTAAGCCTCATCGGTATTAATCGACATCTGGTTACCGGTACCCCTATCCCGTTATTAGGATCATTATACCCTAGGCATCTCGAAAGGATGGCCTATACTCCCCCATATGCACCCTTAAAGCAATACTCTATTTTTTTTAGAATCATTAATGCTAACATGACTTTGAAAGTTGATTGTTGTTATATTATTAATATTAACATGAATTTGAAATTAGATTTCCATTATAATGTGTACACTTTTGGAACAATAAACTCTATTCGTTGAGTTGTATTTTTATGACAAGTTATGCTCTTTTCTAGGGTGAGGGGTGTAAACTAGCTAAATGTAACAAATATCAGAACTTACATTCAATTGAAGTTACATTCAGTTGAAGTTAATATCAAAACAAATATTCAACTAGTTTAGACCCTAGAAAAGAGCATAACTTGTTATAAAAATACAACTCAACGAATAGAGTATATTGTTCCAAAAGTGTACACATTATACTGACAATCTAATTTCAAGTCATGTTAATATTAATAATATAATGACTATCAACTTTCAAAGTCATGTTAGTATTAATGACTCAAAAAAATATATAGAGTATTTCCTTAAGAGTGCATATGGAGGGAGTATAGGATACCCTTTCGAGATGCCTGGGGTATAATGATCCTAATAATGGAATCGGGGGTACCAGTTACTAGACGCTAGTTAGGCCTAGATTCTTGTTAAATTCCGATGAGGCTGCACATTTATTGGAAGTTGGCAGAGTGGCTATGTCGCAGTAACTTTCCAAGGAACTTCCGATGCCTACTGTATAGTCCACGTATAAGTTATAGTAGAGGGCACGTTCCATAACGAGTGAGACCATTCGGAGTTGGTGTGAAGGATTATAGAGGTGGCGTATGGTATGATTCTCAAAGAGAGGGAAAATAAAGAAGGAGGTAGTTTTACAAATGAGTACTTTTATTTTTTTAAAGTAGATCACAACTTCATGGTAAATAATAGAAGGGATCGATCCCATCGTAGTAAATAATTGTGTTGTAATAAAAGCATATACTTCAATTTTTGTTATTTGTTTATTTATTTTTTTAATGGGTCTTGCAGGTTATGTTGGATGGAGAAATTGGTCATCCATGTGTCTTTGTAATTGTGACTTTTGCAGATCTACGGTCCATGGAATATGCCATTAATGAATTGCATGCGAAGGAATTCAATTCTCAAAGTATATCCGTCAACAAAGCGCATTATGGTTATGGTGGTGGATACAAATCGCGGAAAACAGATTAAATGTGGTCGACCTGGACATTGGGATCAGGAAAATGTAACGTTATAATAATGTAGAATTAACATAAATATACCTCTTTATTTACGTTACAGTATATAACACCAAGCTTGGGCTGCACAATAATATATATACATAGTGCCCAAAAATAATTGGTACATTCGAAATCTAAGAACCATTATTACAGTGATATTTGGTGCTTCTTTAAGAGCTGTTAACTATGGAAACATTTGCATCTTGGGCAAGCGAATGTGTCAAATTGAAAATTAAGCAATCTATTTCCTGCCATGCATCATAAACCATGACCTCCAAATCCTTTAGATTCTAAAAGACACATGCTTTCCATCATCATTGCTACAACAACTGGATGGGAGGTTTTGTGCATGGTGCATCCAAATGTATATGTTCTAACATATGGAGAGTTTGAACAATTGCTATAAAAATTAGTTGCAATACAATACAAATTAATTGCATAGCTTGTATTCATAATGCCAAATAGACCAGTAATTACAGCTGATTATAGCTGTATATCGGTATTCATATTCGCAAACATAGTTTAAGACTGCATAGTTTGTAAGCATAGACATCATCTTCGGGATATATATTACTGTAAGTTTTTTTGATTCACCTTAATAAATAGCAAGGAACTTTTTTTAGTTGAAAAAGAAAATCTTGTATTCACAATCAAATACGTTTCCAATATGGCATATACATGAATTATTAAATTTATATTGAAGCTGTAGAAGTTGAAATGTATCATATCTGGTACAGGCATGTTGTTGGGGGAGTATGCAACAGTAATAGGTGAAAATTTTGTTCTGATATTTGTTACATTCAGCTAGTTTAGGCCCTTTGTCTTATTTTGCAGCAATTGGCGTGTTGTTACTGTATCTACCAATGAAAGTCATCTACACTATAATTCATTCTATAGTTTTTTTACTTTAATATAAAGATTAATAGTGGACTTTATTTATATTCCGGTCTGAACAACAGAACCTTTGGTAACTATTTGATAATATTTTTCTTCGTTTAGTTGATTCAAAACATTTGTTCGGATAATTCAAAACATATGCATGGATAAGGCATTTAACTATAATCCTAGATGAAACATATGTCAATAAGGGTCGAGTTATTTCCAGGAAAATGCAAGGGGAAGGACCCTTAAGGTTAAAGGCTTATGCTAAAAGTTAAAAGGGCGCTCAAAAGAGTGTGAACCTTTTCCTTCGGATCGATGATAGATAATATCACTGGCGCATTTGCAAATTTTCCTACGACAATCCAAAAATTAGGCCTGAACCTATCAAATCCATGATACTTAAATGGTTGGAATGATATTTAGGTGCAATTGTCACGAACCAATTCAATTCTTTTTTTGGCTCCCACATCATTAAAATAATTTTTGATTGTGGTGTTAATTGTTGGAAACCAAAACGCTCGCTCCAAGATCCATGTTCCAAGGAAAAACTCAGACTTTTTTTTTTCACAGAAAAAAACTCAGACTTTATAGGGTCTTTTACATTTTAAAAAACAAAGCTAACAAATCCCCTTGAAGAATTCCTACTTAAAAATATTCATTTTTGAGGTCATTTAAGGTTTTCTACATACAAATTGAAATTCTTTAGAGGACACTTGAAGAATTAACACGATTTATTCATTTGTTGACACAAACTTGAATTGGGTTTAAACAACCTACAAAAATGAACGCATTGAGGTGCCAAATTGGTTGGTACAAAGTTATATTATTGGGAACCAAGGTCATATGGATGACAAAATATTGTTCGATAAACCAATTTACTGGTATCTATTGCAGCAATATCTTATCAAAAATACATGTTAGATAAATAAGAAGCAACATAAACCTATGGGAACAATTAGGTCATTCAATCAACTAATATTCTTTAGCAACTCACAATAAGTAAATCTTCTCAAGTCTGATCTTACTCCCTAGAAACACACTATAGACACTAAATTCTAGCAAATGGGAAACTAATCAACCTGGTGATGCATCTAAAAGTTAATGAAGAACAGTAACCATATCTATAGATTTTTTTGTGATATACTATTTGTTTGACGCAACAATAGGCTTCTTTCTGCCAAATATAGGGGTGTGTCCTTGTTGATGCCTCGGTTGTGCAGGTTAGATGCAAAAGGTGCTTGAATGTTCCAAGACACTCAATAGAGGAAGAAAACCCAAGTTGAAAGGCTTCGAAGGACCCTGCACAAGGGCAATTCTATCCCCAACCTATTTGGTGTGGTAATTCTCCACGGATATTAGGCCTCTGCTGGCACTCTAAGAGTAGATGAGTTGACCTATAAGATAATTTTTCCAGTCAAGGAAAACCAAGGTGTGGATATGGTAAAACAAAGCTAAGCTAACCTATTTTAGAAAAGAGAAATTAGTCTAAGTCAGTCCTATTCTAAAATGAAAGCTTGTTTATGTGCATATTAGTCTCGAGATGTGATTAAACAAGTAATTGAACAGCTTAAACATAAATGTCTTTAGTTGTGTTACTTGTTAACTCAAATTATTATCAGTTAATGAAAATTAAATGACAATCTTTCAAGTATTCAGGCTCATTCAAGATCCAGTCTGTAATCACTCTACTAATTTAAAAATTAACAATGATTATATAAATTCATATGCACTGAATCATTTGCAAAAATAAAACATGAAAGTACTTGTATTGAAGAAACTCAATGAAGTACTTTGTAACATAAACCAGTTATATAGAGAAATCAATACAACATATTTGTGCATTAACAAATGTTTAGAAAAAGATTAAATACATAACAGATGACAATTTGAAGCATAAATCAGGAACTCTCAAAGAAATTTGAGGAATAACAGAAGATAGATTAAAATATAACTTTACTATATGAAGAGGTCTTGTATAGAAATTACAAAAGGCTCTGCTTAACGGAGTTTCTCCAATTCAGTCTTCTGCTGACTTACAAATCCAAAATTTTCAACCCCTAACTACGAGAGGTATCCTTCTTTAAATAATTACAATAGAGTCCAAAAATGGAGATCCCTAGAAAACATAGATTACAAAATCGGATCAAAACTACAGATCCAAGAAATCTTGCCATTCCTCAGTCTACATGATTTCTACAACCTTTCAAAATAGATTATTAAAGATACATTCTTTAATAAAAAAGATCCTCATAGCACAACAAGAATTCTGCCCCAACCTGCTCATTATCAGTAACAGACGATTTGGCCTGTAGAGAATTTGCCACGGGAACCTCTGGATCAGAGACTATATTGTCAAAAACAGAAAAAAATCCATTAAAGGAATTAGTTCAGAAGAAGTCGATGGGACATCAAGTTCTTGATTGATTATATAATCTCGTATAACATCATTGTCACTGTCCGCCAGTTCCTTGGAAACTTTCTTCTCTTTCTTATCAGGGAATTGCATGCAGATAGACAGAGCGTCAGAATCTTCTTCACCACTATCGCTACTTAAATTAGGAACACCTGCATCAAAAGGTGGTGACATAGGTTCTTGATATAGTAAGGGATAGAGTTCTTCATCTTTGAAATGGGCATTGGGAGATTCATTACCTTTCTGTATACTGCTTTTATCAGATACGTTCATAAGGAAGCTCACAAGATTATCACACGAAATTTTTCCCCTTAAAGAACGCAAAGGACAAACTGAAGGCTTCATGTTTGTTGCCAATTTAAGGACAACCGATAAGACAATAGACATTGAACAGGACAAATGGTAATAATTCAAATTATGCGATCCATTGCAATTATCCAAACTGAGATGAAAACGAGCGAGGACATGCGTTAGTTGGATAAAACCTGTGTGAAAGTACAAAATCAATCGAGACTCGCACGTCTTAAACTGGTTCCAAAAGCTCATTATTTCGAGTATTCTCACATCAGCAATCATGGCTTCACATTCATGACCAAAATGAAAATTATGGCTTGAAAACCGACTGCGAAGTGACTGAAACAGAATCTTGAGTACGCAGACCAGTAACTCTTGCATACCTATCAAACTGGATTCGAGTGACCAAAACTAACAAAATAACTGGGTGAATCTTTCAGACCGAAAAAGGCATAATGGGATAAAACCTTGAGGAGTAGAAACAAATAACGAAAAGATGGCCCAAATAAAATTGGAACTGTCAAGCACTGAGTGTAGCAAAGGCAGCAATCTAGCCAGAAGTAACTGAAAATCAGTTAAAACGTCCTCTGGTAAGAATTCGGTAGTAAAATCTTCAGTGCGACGGGATAATTTTCGAGCAGTAAAATGACAAAATAAAACGGAAAAACCCTATTTATTGAATTCACCGGATTAAAAGATAACCGTGTGATCAGAATAAACGAACGGCTAAGATTAACCGAAGTGGGATGCTGGGTTGCGCAAAAATTTTATTCACAATATTTATTAAGGGATCCCGAAAACCGCAACCCGACAATTGCAGGTTGCGGGTTGCAGGGTCGAGCAAATGACAAAGGCGGAAAAGAATTCCCAAAAGCTGAAAGCCGCAATTGCAGGTTTCGGGTTTCGGGAATGACCACAATCGAAAATGAGAAACGTATTCCCGAAAGACGCAACCCGACACTTGCGGGTTGCGGGTTTCGGGAACGATACACTCGTAAACCGAAAACAACTTCTCAAAAGCTACAACCCGAAAGTTGCGGGTTGCGGGTTTCGGGAACACGCAACAAAATAAATAAAAAAAATAGAAAAAACATAGCCTGAAAGCAAAAGCCGCAATTGCGGGTTTTCGGGTTTCGGGTTTCGGGATGATAATTTTCCCGAGATTATTGCAAAACCGAACCCGCAACCTACAACCGTCGGGTTGCGGGTTGGCCAAAATCCAAAACTGTAAAACAAACACCCCGCAACCCGAAATCGTCGGGTTGCGGGTTTCGGGTCTCCTAACGTGTCGGGTTTCGGGTTGGTTGAAAAAAAGGGGCAAAATACTCAAAATTTGAGGATTTTGACAAATCAGACAATTAGAGACCATCAAGAAAGAGGGAAACACACAGGACAAAAGTATGGGTGAGAGATCTAAACAAGTGGAAACCCAAATTCTGATATTTACAGAGTACACTCACCAAAATACTTTTGTGTTTATTCATAATGGGGGTTCCCGTGCTTCATCTAAGCATGGGATCTATTGTGGCCACAACAAATGGTGACTGGCTGGAAAGAACCAGTTATCTCTGTAATGAAAATCAGCTAAATGAAACATGTTAGCCATATCACTTTTTAACCTGAATTTTCCAAAAAATGATCACAAGAGAAACAATTAACGAGCATGGTACATGAAATTAATACATCCCCATATATGATCATGTTAAGAATAATGCAAATCTGATAAGGGGGTTGAAGAAACAATTGAGATCCTTCACCTTTATGTAATCATGGAGAAGCAACTTGTGTTGAACCTAGGCACATACTTGAAAATGCTCCTGGATATCCTAATTACACATCACCTTGATTTATTGAGATTTTATTTACATGCAACAATTCACGAGATTCCTTTTTTTTTCTTTTCTTTTTTTGATTAAAAAAAGAGACTGTGTATATAAGACCACTGCCCTGACTTGATGATCAGATATAAGTAGTGCCATTCACAAGCATAATTCAGAAACTGATCAAGCCAACTCGATAAAGAGACTCCTTGTCTTCCAGTTGCAATACTGAAAGCAACTACCATGGCTTGGTGACCATATTGTGATAGCTTCAGTCCAAATTAAACCCATGATCATGGCAGGGATGGCTTGCAATAAGACCCCCCTGTCCCCATATGCACAAGTATCTTTTACAAAGCAAACCAAATTTTATTAAGTTGAAAATTACAAGGCACTACCATGGCTTGGTGACCATATATTGGTAGTGTTACTCACCAATGCTTTGCTGATCATGAATGGATTGACCTGTGATAGGATCTTCCAACTCCCAGTAAAACTGAAAGTCATCTTCCAAGTGTGGTGGCTTGATGTGAAGATGTCATTCTGCTTAGCACCTATGAACCTAATGGGTTGGCTTGATGGCAAGACCTCACACCTTGTAATTTACATTTATTAAGAGATTCATTACCAAGGTGATGGTAAAAGGATCCAGAGCAGAACAAGCTAGGCAGGTTATTATGATATGCAGCTTGAACCATGAAACAGGAGACAATGGAGACTCTGCTATTCGTCAGACCCTAATTAAACAAATAAGACATGTGTAAGATAATGATCATTGTGGAGAGATATCAATTCAGGGTCCTGCAATCATTAACTGTATGCCCTTTGTTGAACAAACTCCGATACAAGACAAAATTATGGCTGGCAGATAGTTATAAAACCCAAGCTGAAATCATCACCAAGAGAGAAACTGATCACTGAGTATTTCCAAATGTGTGGAGTTTAAAGCAAACAAATGAAAATAAAGCAGACAATCCAATCAAGAAAAGAAGTAGCAAAACAAACCTATGTACAAGTACATCATCTTGATCAAACAAAATACTTTTTGAGGAGTGAAACATTCACTAGATAAGTGTCCACAACTCCTTCCAGTGTCTGTAATCGAACAGTACCAGGACCCATCTTTTCTGTAACAATGAAAGGTCCCAGCCAGAGGCGTTGGAACTTGGTATACTGGTTCTTATCTTTGTGTTGTTTGTCCCATCTTAAACCAAGTCTCCAATAGAAAATTCCCTGTCAGATGAAGATTTTTCATCAAACCATCTTTTCACCATCTGCTGATGATGATATAACTTGTTTCTAGCCACTTCTCTATCTTCCTCCAATTTAAGTAGGGTATCAATTCTCTACTGGAGGGGAGAAGAATCATCTTCTTGGACAGACTGGGCTAACTGTAGTGAAGGGATGATAAGATTGGTAGGAAGAATGGTTTCTTTGCCATACACGAGACAGTAAGGCGAATTTCCAATTGCTGCTTTTGGAGTAATTTGATCTGCCCAAAGATTGAGCTGTGTATGCCAATCTCTATGGTGAGAGGCCACAGTCTTCTTCAGAATGTTGATCAAATTTTTGTTCGAAGACTTAGCCAACCCATTACCCTGTGGGTAGTAATTGGCAGAAAATGTGAGTTTCATCCCCTTTTCAAAAGCATATTCAGTTATGTCAATCGAGGAAAAATAGGATGCATTATCAAAAACTAGGAATTCTAGAGTACCAAATCGTGAGAGTATATGACTGTCTAGGAAAGAAATGAATTGGCTGGCATTACATTGATTAAGTGGGACTGCCTCCACCCATTTGGCGAAGTAGTCAGTTGCTGTGAGAATGTATTTGTGTTGGAGGGATGAGGTAGGATTTATGGTCCCAACAAAATCCAGCCCCATTGCTGAAATGGAAATTGAACAGTGACTGGTTGCAAAGGGAACGCAGGTTTCTTGAACTTCCCTGTGCATTTCTGGCATGGTTCACACCTACTTACATAGGCATAAGCATCTTTAAACAATGTAAGCCAGTATTACCCAGCTCTGAGAATCTTATGATCTATTGTCTTGCCTGAAAAATGACCTCCAGTTGGTCTTGCATGAAATTGGAATAAGATGTCATCAGTTTCATGTTTTTCTAAACACCTAAGAAAAACCCCATCATAGTCTTTCCTAAACAGAACTTCGTTAATAAACTGATAAGGTGCAACCTTTAATCTCAAGGATCTTCATTTCTTAAAGTCCAAGGTTTCAGGAGCAAACCCATTATTTAGGAAACATTTGATATGATCATACCATTATGATGTCGGGGTATCAATAGCATTGACAGAACCTGTAGGAATGTCTTCTTCCTGTTCCCATTCAATTTGCTGCTGCTGGGGATCGTTAGATTGAGCAGTAAGAAGGCAAAGGCCTTTTCCTTTGACAATTTTGGCTGGACTTATCTCCAAATCATACTCTTTCAGAGTGGTCATCTAGTGGGCTCTTTTTTTGCCTAACTCCTTCTGGATTAGCACATTTCTAACAGCAGAATACGGGACAATGACCTTTGTTCGAGATTTTAACAAATAAGGCCTATAATGTTTGACAAACTTGTAAACTGCGTATGCTTGTTTGTCAATTTGTGAATAATTGAGCTCTGCACCCTTGAAGGTTCAAATCATGAAAAAGATTGGGATCTCTGCATCGTTGTCCCGTTTTTGCGTCAAAACAGCTGCATAGGAGAAATCAGTGGCAAAAGTGTAGAGAATGAAATCTTTAGCGAAATCCGAGGACATGAGAGCAGGGGCTTCAGCAATAGCCTTACGAATTTCCATGAATGCATCCTTTTGTTCTTGTGACCAAGTGAACTGCACATCTTTCTTAACTAAATGCTGTAAAGGTTTAACTATTTGAGCAAAATTAGGTACAAACCTGCATACAAAGTTGATCTTACCCAAGAAGGACTGCATTGCTTTACGCGAACTTGGTAAGCTGATTTTTGAAATCACGTCTGTGCATTCAAGTTCAATGATCATACCTTCTTTTGAAACGATGAAGCCCAACAAATTTCCTTTTGTGACTGCAAAAATTGATTTCTTGGGGTTCAAAGAAATGCCAAATTTCCTGCAACGTTCGAAAACCTGCTTAAGAGCAAATAAGTGTTCATGTCATTTTTTTGAAAATATGGTAATATCATCTAAATAAATCACGACAGAATTATGTGTTAAACCTCGGAAATCTATATCCATAGCTCTTTGAAAAGTAGCTCCTGCATTAATCAAGTCGAAAGGCATTCGCCTGTAGGCGAAGGTGCCCCAAGGGGTTCTGAAAGCTATCTTTAATTGGTCATCTGGGGCAACCATAACCTGGTTGTACCCTGAAAATCCATCTAGGAGAGAAAACATTTCTGACCCTGCTACCTTTTGGAGAATCTGTTCCATGGGTGGAACAGGATAGTTATCCTTTTTTGAGGCCCGGTTCAAATTCCTGAAATTGACACACAATCGAATTTCACCACTTTTTTTGTGTACAGGCACCAAATTGGCTATCCACTGTGTATGCCTCACCGGAAAAATAATTCGGGCTGTGAGTAGCTTTTCCAGTTCTTTTTTCACAGAAGGCTCTAAACTGGGATTCATTTTCCGTAGTTTCTGTTGATATGGTTTAACTTCCGGCTTCATAGGTATATTATGGTAGATGACGCTAGTGTCAAACATTTCAATTCGTCATAGGTCCAGGCGAAGACATCTTTATATTCTTTACACAGTTTAATGATAGCTCGCCTTTCTTCTGGGGTGCAATCAATTCCTAAATTAATGAAACGGTGCTCTTGCTCAGTCCCCAAATTGACTTGCTCGTAATTAAGTGAAGAGCTTTGTGTTTTACAATTGGTTTTATGTCTGAACTTGTCTTGCAAATTGTAAAACCTCTCCAAATTAATCACAAAATTTGGGATGACATTCGAGGAATCAGAGAGAGACTTTTCATGTTCATCCTCGTCTATAGCCATATCCTGGAATGTGTCCCGGTCTGTCAGAAAATCAAGTAGCTGTTGATCATCATCGAATACCCTCCAGTTTGTCACATTATCTGGTATGGAAGGCCTATACATCAATTCTATTGAGAATGTTTGAGGAGATAGGCCCTCTGGTGGAATCAATCTGGAAGTTGTATTGGCCAACAAGTCAGCATCGAAGTTCTGAGACCGAGGAACTGAATTAATATTGAATGCAATAAAAGAGTTGGTAAGATCTCTTACCAATTTCTGATAAATCAACAGGTGGGGGGACAAACAATGTATCTTATTCCTCACCTGTTTAACAATAATTTTTGAGTCTCCAAAGCAATGAATGATCTGTACTTTCAAGTCAATAGTCTTTTTCAGTCCCTGTATCAGGGCCTCATACTCAGCCACATTGTTAGTACAATCAAACTCTAATCTGCATGCAATCATAGTTTTTGTTCCTTTTGGATCTATGAGAACACATCCTGCACCAAATCCATCCTTAGATTTAGAGCCGTCAAAAAACAATGTCCAAGCAATGGGATCTAATCTAAAATTTGTATTTACATTAAAAACATTATGTACAATTTCTCCTAAGAATGGTACAGAAGTGAGATGAGTTACCTCAGATTCGTTCTATGCATTCTCCTGTGGTGAAACATCAGCTGATAAATTCCGGAAAAAGGTGTCAAAGGTAAAGTGTTCAATGTGCGTGTTGAAATAACCCACAGGCTCACTTGAGTCATTCAAGTCTGTGACTTTCTGTTTCATAAAAGGCTCCCTGCTTATCTTGATCTTTTTTGGCTGACCATTGTAGGGTAACCACAAATGGGACCAATCAGTAGCAAAATAACCTTTTAGCTTTTCTGACCAGTCTCTACTAAGCCACATACCATATGCTTCTGGGATATCAACAATGACTATATCAATTGTTTGATGGATTCGAGGATCAACTGATAATGTAATTAAAACATTTATGAGCCTTCCTACTACTCTAACTTTTGATCTGTCAAGTTGTACTATTTGAGTAGGGCAAGGTTCCCATGTGGCATTCAACTTTCTGCAGACAGAAAGAGGCATCACATTTGATGAGGCACTAGAGTCTATCATGCAGTTATGTACGTTTCGGTTGAAAATCTCAAAGGTAAGCAAAAAAGGAGGTGTCCTTTTGCTTCCAGACTTTTGATCATCTAGTTTAGTGAAAGAGTCAAGGTTATTATTCTGCAATTCTCTTGGCTGTTTGACCACCATGCTTTTGGGCAAAGTATCCCTCATCGAAGGGATTTTCAATAATTGAAACAAAGAGATGTTTTCCTTTACTCTTTTAAGATCTTAAACTAAATTGTACTCCATCTCAAGGATGACTGTATCCTTTTGGGGGACAGTCTTTCCTTTATTAGGAACTGGTGTGGAGGATGAAGGTTCCTGAGAGGGTTGAGGTTTAGACCTTGTGTTATAAGGATGCTGGACATTAAACACAGTCTCAGGTTCTTCTTCTTGTTCACACATAGGAAGCTTTGAAAAGTAACCTATAGTGTTGATTTGTGGATCCTCATGCTCATATTCTTCTTCCTCAGGTGGTTGTGGGTCTAGAACAGTTTGATCATTAGGGACTTCAGTGGTGTTTTGAGATTTTGCTGCTAAGGCTCTAAAGATAGAATAAATTTCTTCATTTGTGAGGCCTTCTGTTGGATTAGGAGGTGGTGGATTCAGTGGAGGTTGATAAGGTCTCCTAAAAGGTGGCCTCACAAAACCTCTATTCTGGTTTTGATTTTCATTGTTAGTTCTTTTCAAATCTACCATCTCGTTTGACATTTTCTGGATGAGATTTTTCATGTCAGTTATGTCAAATGGATCCTTGTTTTGCGCAGTGAGTTTAGGAACACTATCATTCTTTTTCCTGGAAGTTGAAGGTTGTTCTTATGAGATTTCCGGATTGTCTTTAAGATAGAAAATTTCCTTCTCAACTTGTATTGCTTCAACAAACACTTCCACCAAAGTTCCATTTTGTGCTCATTTCACCCACATTGAAATCGAAGCAGGTAGGCCCTTTTCATAGTAGGCTATCAACAATTCTTCAACATGAAGAAGGTTGATAGGAATTCTATTCTTTAAGTATGAGAACCTTTGGTTGAAATCTTTAACCCTTTCTTTCCCTTTGATTTTCATGGAGGATAATTCCAAAACAAGATCCTGTGGTGTTTTGTTATCTCCAAACTTTTGGATGAATAATTTCTCAAACTCATCCCAAGAAACAATAGACCTTGGTGGCAAGGCAAAATACCATGTAGCTTCCTTTCCTTCAAAAGTATAAGGAAACAGTATACATACCACATCCTCATAAATGACACTTCTAAGCCTAATAGCCTGCATGAAGGTTTTAACATGATCTAGCGTAGGTGATTTTTCATCTGGGTTAAACTTGGGTAACCACTTCTCAGGGTTTTTGGGTAGCCTATGTTGGTCTACAAGTACCCATACTGCATCTTCATCGAGCCAAGGTCTGTTTTGGCCTTCTGCAGTCATCGGTGGTTCTTCTTCTTCTTCTTCTAACGAAGAGCTTGAAGAATGTTCACTGTCTTAGGAAGAGGAAGAAGGGGGAGATGGTGGTGGTCCACCAGTCTCAAGTTTTGGCTGATCTTGTGTTTCCTGAAAAATTTGACTAAGGTTGTATTCAGGGGAACCTGATTGACCAACCAGTTCTTGATTTTTAGGTTGTGGATTAACTGTCTGCTAATGTTCAATATTTTGATCAGTTGCCTGTTGGATAATTGGATCACTGATATGTGATACTATGTCTTGCTGAGGTTCTTGATTATTGGCCTGCAGAAGATTTACTAAATTGATTACTGCAAGACCATGTCCTTGTTGATCAGCACACCTTTGTTCTTCCCTAGTGACCCTATCGGCTGATGTTTTCAATATCTTCTCTAGTGAGAGGGTTCCTTTGGTAGGTGATACAATAAATATATTCCCTATGTTTTCCTGTTGTGCTGCAGTTACAACAGGTGCAACAATTTGTTGAGCAGGTGTAGCAGGGACAACCGTGGGTTGAGCAGGTGTAACAGGGACAACCGTTGGTTGTTTAGATGTTGAAGCCCTTGATTGGATTCGAGTTTAAACCGTTGGAGTATTTGCTGGAGGAGGTTTCTTAGCGGCTTGTTTAGGCATGTTGCACTATTCACCCTCCTTCTAGTGCCATTTGTTGATGCCTCGGTTGTGTAGGTTAGATGCAAAATGTGCTGGAATGTTCCAAGACACTCAGCAGAGGAAGAAAACCCAAGTTGAAAGGCTTCGAAGGACCCTGTGCAAGGGAAATTATATCCCCAACCTGTTTGGTGTGGTGATGCTCCACGGATATTAGGCCTCCGCTGGCACTCTAAGAGTAGATGAGTTGACCTATAAGATAAGTTTTCCAGTCAAGGAAAACCAAGGTGTGGATATGGTAAAACAAAGCTAACCTAACCTATTTTAGAAAAGGGAAACTAGTCTAAGTCAGTCCTATTCTAAAATGAAAGCTTTTTTATGTGCAGATTGGTCTTGAGATGTGATTAAACAAGTAATTAAACAGCTTAAACATAAACGTATTTAGTTGTGTTACTTGTTAACTCAAATTATTATCAGTTAATGAAAATTAAATGACATTCTTTCAAGTATTCAGGCTCATTCAAGATCCAGTCTGTAATCACTCTGCTAATTTAAAAATTAACAATGATTATATAAATTCATATGCACCGAATCATTTGCAAAAATAAAACATGAAAGGACTTGTATTGAAGAAACTCAATGAAGTAATTTGTAACATAAACCAGTTATATAGAGAAATCAATACAACAGATTTGTGCATTAACAAATGTTTAGCAAAAGATTAAATACATAATAGATGACAATTTGAAGCATAAATCAGGAACTCTCAAAGAAATTTGAGGAATAACAGAAGATAGATTAAAAGATAACTTTACTGTATGAAGAGGTCTTGTACAAAAATTACAAAAGGCTTTGCTTAATAGAGTTTCTCCAGTTCAGTCTTCTGCTGACTTACAACTCCAAAATTCCCAACCCCTAACTACGAGAGGTATCCTTCTTTAAATAATTACAACAAAGTCCAAAAATGGATATCCCTAGAAAACATAGATTACAAAATCGGATAAAAACTATAGATCCAAGAAATCTTGCCATTCTTCGGTCTACATGATTTCTACCACCTTTCAAAATAGATTATTAAAGATACATTCTTTAATAAAAAAGATACTCATAGCACAACAATAATTCCGCCCCAACCTGCTCATTATCAGCAACAGACGATTCGGCCTATAGAGAATTTTCCGTGGGAACCTCTGGATCAGAGACTATATTATCAAAAACAGAAAAATCCATTAAAGGATCTAGTTCAGAAGAAGTCAGTGGGACATCAGGTTCTTGATTGATTATATAATCTCGTATAACATCATCGTCACTGTCAACCATTTCCTTGGAAACTTTCTTCTCTTTCTTATTAGGGAATTGCATGCAGATAGACAGAGCGTTAGAATCTTCTTCACCACTATCGCTACTTAAATTAGGAACACCTACATCAAAAGGTGGTGACATAGGTTCTTGATATAGTAAGGGATAGAGTTCTTCATCTTTGAAACGGGCATTGGGAGATTCATCACCTGTCTGCATACTGCTTTTATCAGATACGTTCAGAAGGAAGCTTACAAGATTATCACACAAAAATTTTCCCCTTAAAGAACGCAAAGGACGAATTGAAGGCTTCATGTTTGTTGCCAATTTAAGGCCAACTGATAAGACAATAGACATTGAACAGGAAAAATGGTAATAATTCAAATTATGCGATCAATTCATTGCAATTATCCAAACTGTGATGAAAATGAGCGAGGACATGCGTTAGTTGGATAAAACCTGTGTGAAAGTACAAAATCAATCGAGACTCGCACATCTTAAACTGGTTCCAAAAGCTCATTATTTTGAGTATTCTCACATCAGCAATCATGGCTTCACATTTGTGACCAAAATGAAAATTATGGCTTGAAAACCGACTGCGAAGTGACTAAAACATAATCTTGAGTACGCAGACCAGCAACTCTTGCATACCTATCAAACTGGATTTGGGTGATCAGAACTAACAAAATAACTGGGAGAATCTTTCAAACCCAAAAAGGCATAATGGGATAAAACCTTGAGGAGTAGAAACAAATAACGAAAAGGTGGCCCAAACAAAATTGGAACTATCAAACATTGAGTGTAGCAAAGGCAGCAATCCAGCCAGAAGTAACTGAAAATTAGTTAAAACATCCTCTGGTAAGAATTTGGCAGTAAAATCTTCAGTGCGACGGGATAATTTTCGAGCAGTAAAATGAAAAAATAAAATGGAAAAACCCTATTTATTGAATTCACCAGATTAAAAGATAACCATGCGATCAGAATAAACGAACAACTAAGATTAACCAAAGCGGGATGCGGGGTTGCGTAAAAAAATTATTCACAATATTTATTAAGGGATCCCGAAATCCGCAACCCGACAATTGTAGGTTGCGAATTGCGGGGTTAAGCAAATGGCAAAGGCGAAAAAGAATTCCCGAAAGCCGAAAGCCACAATTGCGGGTTTCGGGTTTCGGGAATGACCACAATCGAAAATGAGAAACGTATTCCCTAAAGACGCAACCCGACACTTGCGGGTTGCAGGTTTCGGGAATGACACACTTGTAAACCAAAAAGAAACTTCCCAAAAGCCATAACCTGACAGTTGCGGGTTGCGGGTTTCGGGAACACGCAACAAAATAAATAAAAATAAATAAAAAAAACAGAGCCCAAAAGCCGAAAGCCGCAATTGCAGGTTTTCGGGTTTCGGGATGATAATTTTCCCGAGATTATTACAAAACGAGCCCACAACCCGCAATCGTCAGGTTGCGGGTTTCGGGTTAGCCAAAATCCAAAACTGTAAAACAAACACCCCGCAACCCGAAATTGTCGGGGTGAGGGTTTCGGGTCTCGTAATGTGTCGGGTTTCGGGTTGGTTGAAAAATGGGGCAAAATACTCAAAATTTGAGGATTTTGATAAATCAGACAGTTAGAGACCATCAAGAAAGAGAGAAACATGCAGTACAAAAGTATGGGTGAGATATCTAAACAAGTGGAAACCCAAATTATGATATTTACAGAGTACACTCACCAAACTACCTTTGTGTTAATTCAAAATGGGGGTTCCCGTGCTTCAACTAAGCATGGGATCTGTTGTGGCCACAACAGTCCTAAGAAATGCACTTTCTCCACATCAAGAGATCTAGGTTCAAATCCAAACACCCCTAGTAATAATTCATTGCTTAATGGATCATATATTATAAGTTGTCTTGGCCCTCAAGGCCCCTGAGTATTTGAACCATGCTCTGATACCAAATGTAAGGACCTACAAAAAAACACTATAACAAGTTTTAACCCAAATCAAATGCAGATTTCTAAATAACAATTCCACATAGAACATATTGTATCAAGTGTATATCATCAATAAAATAATAGCACATGACTAAGAAAATTGTAAGCCTCCGAGAAGAATGTCAACATGCCTAATGTAATATCCCCAATTAAAAACTAGGAATATTAACTTCATTTTTCCAATGGAAATTTTATTGGTTTTCAACTTTGTCTCAACAGTGGGTGCTTATGTAGGCTTATGATTTTTTCTAGTTCAACATTGGAGGAATAGTTATATATAATTTTGGATTTTTATAATGAGGTGCAACCCATCAAATATGCTTTAGACCACTAACATGCCCAATTCAGATCTGATATGAAATTTGGAAGCTAGTTATTAAATCTAGTTTAGATATTTCTTCAAACACTTTGTATACAACCTCCTTATCATTAATATTGAAACATTAAAGTGCTAATTTTAACACCAATTTAGAGGAGGAAGTTCTTGGCTCAATGTAGCAGAAAAAATTGATATGTACTTCAGATTTGGTCAAGTACAAACAACTCCATAAGCATAATTTCAAGTGTAGGAAAACTAGCTCAAATTGCATTGCAATGAGGGTCTTAATTTCCAACTTGGTCCAAACACTTCCTAATCATCCCAAATCCTTCCCAAAAGCTCCAAATCGACCCTAACACTCCCAAATCAACCCAAATATTTTGATAACAGACTTCAGGGGGCTTATATGAAAATTTTATACACATTACAACAATATTGCACAACCATGTCAAAAGATCTATGCATAGTTCAACCGACAACACCAATATTGGAGCATAATATGATAAAATCAACATGAATATTTATTTTAAATGGATGGAGATAGTAAAAATACATATGAACAACATTACAATTCTTAATGTCTCTTACAACAGCTCAAATATCAAGAAATACATAGATGGAAATGTAGAGGTGTGCCCCTTCACCAGAAGAGATGGTGAATAGAGTATATATGGTAAAATGAGTGTATCTTGGTCATCCATAAAACTTTTTGAGTGAGAAAAAAGTGTTTCCCACTGGAAATGATGATCTGAACGCAATGGAATAGGTCTCACATCCCATAAATTCTC
Source organism: Larix kaempferi (assembly GCA_027924585.1). Classification (NCBI taxonomy): domain Eukaryota; kingdom Viridiplantae; phylum Streptophyta; class Pinopsida; order Pinales; family Pinaceae; genus Larix; species Larix kaempferi. The sequence continues at coordinate 13,789,744 of BSBM01000316.1, read as the reverse complement.
TGAATTATCGAAACCAAAACCACCTTTTGTCCCACCAACACCGATCCAAGCTCTAAATCAATATAAAGCATCTCCAAATGATAGGAATTCGACCTAAATACTGTATATGAACATATAACATGCAAAAAATATTTGTATAGAAATATTAAAGTGATTTCTCCTCTCAATAATCAGCTGCAATGAAGCACAATGAAGAGATCTAGATGATCTCCTCCTCTCTACTAGCTAGGGTGGAATCTTTCACCATTGAAACTGGTTCACAAATGCAAGGGGCACATCTCCCAAGCTTGAAAGCCACAAGATATTTAGAATCATAAATCAAATTTCCAAAATATCTCTCCCAAGAGGATTGCATCCTTTTTATAAACTCCATTGGGCCCTTTCCCCCTCATTCTAGAATTCTCTCACAAAAATATTCATAAAATATTAATAAGCGCTATTTTCATGAGAGAATGATACCTTGGAACTCATTTACTTCCTCTCTAATGTTATTTGACCAAAGATTACCTTCATATTCCTTGTAAATTTGAATTAGATAGGCTTAGTTTGTTTTTGGGGGAGTTACACTCTCATGTGGACCCACCTTCTCCTCTAGTTCCCTCCTTGGCTAAATTTAGGACAAAAATTGGGAGTAATCTCCCTACAGTAAAGGTTGTCAAACTGGAATATGTTGATACAAAGGAACAAATAGATGATATCTTCACTAAGCCACTACCCAAAGAAGCATTTGAGCATATTAGACAAAAATTAGGAGTAATATCCCTACAGTAAATAAAAAGGAGGAAAGACATGATGACAGGGGGAGACATGTTGAAAGGGGGAGTTGTCAAAAGGAAGATTGGGAAACTGCAGGAAGAATAGGTTGCTCTTTTTTTCATTGTTGTCAAAGGGGGAGACTATTTTTGGTGTTTCCATCAATGCCAAAGGGGAAGAATGTTGAATAATGTGTTGGCATTGATGTCAACAAGAAGGAAGATATGCCCGCAAAGGAAGAAGAATCACACAAGGAAGAAGGATCACAATGTAAAAAAGAACAAAGATATGACCACAAGGAAGATGGATAACACAAGGAAGAAGTATCACACGATATGCCCGCAAGGAAGAGGAATATATGCCTGCAATGAATAGGAATATATTCCTGGGCTCTAGCATATGCCCGTAGGGCTCTTGCAAATGCCCGCAGGCTCTTGCATATGCCCGCAGGAAACTTGCATATGCCTGCAGGCTCTTGTATATGCCCACAGGCTCTTGCATATGCCCACAAGGGTCATACATATGCCTGCAAGCTCTTGCATGTGCTCGTAGGCTCTAGCATGTGCCCGCAGGCCCTTGTACATGCCCGAAAGGCTTACAATATGACCGTAGGATTACAATATTCCTGCATAAAGGCATAATCATATGCTCGCATAAAGGCATAAGGATATGCCCGCAAGGACCATAAAGAAATTCCCGCGAAGCCTAAGGATATGCCCGCAAGGGGCCTAAGGATATGATCATTTTAGCTTGCTACGAGAATCTAACACATCCTACAGGAATCCTACTGTGGGCATGTAAGTTCATTGATATCTACAACGGACATGGAAGCTATAGGCACCTACGTGGAAATTTTGGGGATATCAAGGACGGAATTAGTAATTTAACTAGTAATTGGTAATTTAACTAATCTGGAAAATACAAAAGGACAAGATTATCCAAAGGTCACGATTCTCAGTTAGAAAGGACACAATTTATTTTGAAAAGGTGTGATTATGAATGGAAACGATGTTATATATTTGTTATTGTTGAAAAATAGTATTTAAACAGATGTTCGATTTGGATGTCAAGTGTCTTTACAGGGCAGATCATAAAAGCATCAAGAAAGGAAGAGACCAGAAGAATGAAGAATTTCCAGAGGCAGAATTGATGAATTAAGAAAAGGATCGAGAAGTTAAAAATATCAAGGGAGGATGGGTGGTGCTAGGGGCAGGTTGAATCCTTCCAAGGAGGTTGTAGCCTCCTTCCAGTAGTGACTGGAAAACAGTGATGTTGTGGCATCCTTATCTGTTGGTGCAGATAGAAAACTGGGATGTTGGTGCATCCCTTCTGTTGTGGCAGAAAAGTAATTTTTTAGAAATAATCTTATTAATGAGTTTGATTTTGTGGTTTTCCCTTTGAGTTTTCCACGATAAAATTATGTGTCCTTATTTGTTTGATCTATTGTTTATATGTTTTCAATGCTAATTGTTTAATAAAATAAAAAGTAGGCAATAATGATTCACCCCCTCTCTCAATACTGCTGGATAAACGAACAGTTGGTATCAGAGCAGGATCCTTCACTACAGTTTAATCTCTAGAAGGAAGATCCTATTAAAACCACTATGGATCAACAAGAAGGTTTAGCTGCTAACATACCTCCATTATTCACAGGAGAGAATTATGCATATTGGAGTGTAAGAATGAGATTCCATCTAATGTCTCTTGGATGCAAAGTTTGGAATGTTGTTGAAAAAGGTTATAAAATACCAGACAAACCACTTACAGATAGAGATGAACAATATAAATATGAATCCAATGCAAAAGCGTTGAATGCAATTCTGAATTGATTATCAAATTCAGTGTTTGTTAAAGTCATGCAATGTAAGACAACCAAAAATGCTTGGGATAATTAAAAAAATGTTTATGAAGGAGATACCAAAGTCAAACAATCCAAAATTCAAACATACAAAGGGAAATTTGAAAGTTTAAAAATGAAAGAAGAAGAAATCATTGCATAATATATTCTAAGAGTAGATGAAATTGGCAATGCTATCAGAGGCCTGGGAGGAGAGATACAGGAGAAAGAAGATGTTGAAAAGGTATTAAGAACCATACCAATGAAGTATGACTCAAAAGTGTCTATTGTAGAAGATCGATATGATCTTGAATTTCTGATAGTGGATGATTTACACGGGATCTTCACTACCTATGAGATGAGAACAAAACAAAACAGACCATCCAGAAAAGAGGTAACATTTAAAGCCACAAAAGAGTCAAAGAAATCTGAAGCATTGCCCAAAAACCACTTAGAGAACTCAGATGATGAAGAAGCTCTTTTCATCAAGAAACTTGAGAAAGGTATTGGAAATTACGGAGCAAAGCTACCCCTGAAGTGATTTAATTGTGGAAGAATTGGGAATTTTTCCTCAAAATGTCCTTATCCTAAACAAGATGATAGTGATGATAGAGAAACATCTAAGAAATTCAAGAAAAACAAAGCACCAAACAAGAAGAAGTTTAATGGGAAGAAGAATATTCTTTACACTATGGAAGATAGTGAAGAAGAAGAAGAAGAAGATGAGGAAACATAAATTCTATTCATGTGAATAGAAACTCAAACTCTAGATGATGAATCGAATATGGAAGGAGAGGTGGACCTAAAGTCCGAACTCATAAGTGCTCTTGAAGAATTGAGAAAAACTTAAAAGGAAGATTAAATATTTAAGATCACAACTAGCTGATTATGAAGAAGGATAAAAGACAAGAGATAAAGAGTCAAGCCAAATCATTTTTGATCTGAAGATCCAGCTCCAAGAGGCTAAGAAGATTGAAGAGAACCTAGAATTGCAGCTCAAAGAAACAATGCAAGAACCTGATGTTGATGTATATGTAACTTTGGAATGTATTTCATATATGTATATTATATTCCTATAGAGATGTTATTATTCCTCTATACGGAAGTGTCGTCATTTATATTGTAAGTGTTGTAACTTATATTTGATGGGTTATTAGACCACCTTGTTGGGTTCGGCCCTATATAAGTCATGTGGGTCGAAGGGTTATTAGACCACCCTATTGGGGGTCAACCATGTGGGTCAAAGGGTTATTAGACCACCAAGTGTGGGGTCGGCCTGGATTAAGTTAACCATGGGTTAAGCTATACATGTAGGCCCCATTAGTTTATTGGGCAGGAGAGGACAAGTATAAATAGAGATCGGGAGATCTCTATTTGATCATTCATTCACACACTTCTCTCATTTCGGAAAGTGGCGCACTTGTGAGGAGGAGGATCTATTGCTAGGAGAAGACTATCTCTTGTATTCTGGTTGTATCATTGCTCTATCTATCTCTGAGAAAGTTATTGGGGTTTTTCACCTTTATGGTTTTCCCCAAGTAAACTCTGTGTCTCTAGTGTGCTTGCATTATTGTTTCCATGATTTATATGCTGTAGATTTCCTGTACATGTTGTTCTATCAGTTAAGATGCTAGATCATATTGAAGTAAATTATGAAAATTTAACATGGTATCAGAGCTATCCTGAAAGAAGGCATGATATGGCATGTATGACACTTGTTGCACTTACGATGTTAGGGCTTGATATAGCAAAAACCAGTCATCGTAGCACTTTTGCTATAAATCCATTTTGGAGAAGTTTTCGGATCTGAAACTTTTACAGGTCAAAGATAATATCTCCATGTACCTTGTTGCCAAAGGAAAACCTCTAATTCATTCTATTGTGTGATTTATGATCTGTACAATATAGGGTTTCTGCCTCTTCCAAATCTAAGTCAAAATCAGGTGACCTTGGGAAAAAGGTCATAACTTGGGCTAGAAAGCTCCAAATGTTCGTAAAAAGTGACAGGTAGTACACATATTGTACTATCTCATAAAAATGTTTCAGAGGCCGAAGTTGAACCAGTGACACGTGGCACGCCGTACAAGTTCGCTCTCCTGTATTATTCCATAAACAGGTCACGTTGCGACATTTGGCATAACTCTCTCTCAGAGAATCCAATTGAGGTAAGACCTATCGGGATGGAAATATAATAGGTTGGGATATATCAAGAAAATTTTTCAGAGGCATAGGTTGAATCAGTGACACGTGGCACACCATACAAGTTCGCTCTCCTGTATTATCCCATAAACAGGTCATGTTGCGACACTTGGCATAACTCTCTCTCAGAGAATCCAATTGAGGTCAGACCTATCGGGATGGAAATATAACAGGTTAGGCTATCTCAAAAAAAGTTTTCAGACCTTGTGGATTGAAAAGTTCAGAGTTACACCAGAAAAAATCAAGTACATATTTCTGTCAAAATAGAATTATTTTTGAGCACCTTCATTCATGGCTTCCGGAATTTAGGGCTTTGGAGAAAGTTGGAATTTTGGAAATATGTGACCATAGCTGGAAGATACATAGAAAAATCAAAGCTTAGAGATTTGAATCAAATATTTTGGTTGGGTGAAGCTCCGGGAAACTCAAACCCTAATTCAGGGTCCTCCCTAGTGAATCCGAAAATCTAAAAGGCAATTTCGAAGGGTGAAACTTTGCAGTTTTCAAATTCTGAATATACCAACTTGATCAGCTCATCAAGGCGCATATTTCTATCCTTTCGGAAGTTTGAAATTCAAAGTTTGAATTTTTGGGGTTTCTTTGACAAACCCTAATCCAGCTCCAAGTCTAGTTCTTGCAAATCAAGTGGATTGGGTTAATCCTAGAAGAAGATGGATTCGTCACCTGCATATGTGAAGAAGTTGCTATATCAGAGGGAGATGAGGCTAAGGCCTTCCATAAGAAGATTACAAGCAATATTGAAAGGTATGGCTTACAGGTATGTTTCATGGTTAAGTTTATCATATGTTTGTCTTCATATCATTACAATACAATCTTGATTAATTACTAGACTTGTCGTATCACCTTAATAGAAGATATTCATTGATTAAGGTTTTGACACTTATGAATGTACTAATGCATTGTGATGTTGTATGAGGTTTATGTTGTTCGCTAACATAAAAGGTACACCAAGAAAGACAAATTGTGTTCTACTTCAAGAACATATGATCATGGTGACATGAAGACAAAGATTCATCCATTGTCATGGATCACATAGAAGATCTACTTTTGAGGTATGTATAACTTGGTCCTACAATGGTTAACCTATGAGACATGCAGGTTACTAGCACAAGTCACTGAAGAGAACTAGAGGACATTATGCGGGTATGTTAGACATAACTAGCTAGCATGCTAATCTAGGTATGTTTTTCCTATATCAAGCTAGAATCCTACCTTGTGTTAGGATATTATACTGTTGTGTTGTTGATAATGATTATTCATGAAGTCATAGGTTTGAATAGTCATTGCTGTATGCATATTATGTTTCTTACCATAATTGATGATATGACTAACTAGAAGAATCATGACGGTATAGGTTTGAGAAATCACGGGTTTATGCATTGATGATTTAACTAATCAGAAGAGTCCTAGGATCAAATAAGAATATGCATGAGTAAAAGAAGACTTCCCTGAAACCTTGAATACTAATGTTTACTATTTGTGAATGATCATGACTATACATGTTTAAGATTATTGTGTTTTGATAGTATTAAGATTATACTAATAAATGTGTGATTATGTATGAGACCTCAAGGATAACACAATGATGATACTAATAAGCATGCATAGTGATTAAGGATGGATGTAAGTTCAAGGATAGGTAATCCAGGAAGCAAAGATCAAGAGGGAGCACACTCCGGTTGTTCCTACAAGAAAGCATAGGAGCACACTTCAGTAGTTTCTGCAAGGATGCAGATATTCAGAGGGAGTTGACCACTTCTCACAATCCACATCAGAATGGAGTTGCAAACATTCAGAGGGAGTCCACCCAGCAACCATACAAAGATAAGTATTTGGATTGTCATTTCTTACATAATGTTATTCAATGATGTATATGCTTATGTTCCTACAATTAGGTTGTGTATTATGCATATTAGAATAGTTGCATTGATGAACAATATACTACTAATATACATGGGTAAGTGGCCTATGGCACTGTACAACATTCCATTGCTACTTATCTAGAATGAAACCTCTTTGCTGACATGTTAGGAGTTGTGCACACTCTTAACAATGTTCTGGTAGAGATTGGAAGGCATCTAGAAAGTTACAGAATATGGATAAATGTTGTATTGAAGCATTGGATAAGATAATTCCATGACTGTATGAAATATTTCTTTATGTGTAAGAATTTGTTCTGAAAACTATGAGATATTTTCTAATCATGCAATTTAACTTGTTGTGTAGGAAAGATCGTATACCATCACCTACAAAAGAAGGACTACAACATTTGTTCAGCAACAAAGTTATCTATTGAAAATATTGAAGATATTGAAGTTCCCAGGATCTGGGAAGAATGCCATGATCGAGGAGTACCAGTCGATCACGAAGATGTTTGGGATGCAATCCCAAGACCTAAAGGGGAGTCTGTAGTGACTTCCAAGAGAAGCTACAATATCAAGCATGCTGCAAGTGGTAGCATAGAGACTTTTTCTCCTGTAGCCAGATACACTTCCATTAGATCAGTACTTGCTCCGACTGCAGTGATGATAGGGAAGATACACCATATGGATTTCAAGACAACTTTCTGTAGTTGAAGAAGAAGTGTACGTGGAGCAGCCACTTGGTTCTAAGACACATGATAGGGAGTCATATATGTGCAGAACTTGGTATGGTAGGATAGACAACTTTCTATCCAGTTTGGGATTTACAAAGAGTAAAGCAGATTCCAACCTTCACTACAAGGTTGAGGAAGGCAATCCAGTGATACTACTATGTGGATGACCTGTTTGTAACAGGTGAGGATAGATTGATTGCCGACACACAGAGGAAGCTTGCTGCCGAGTTCGAGATGAAGAACTTGGGGATGATGCACTATTTGTTTTTGGCATGGAGGTGTGGCAGAGTGCAAATGGAATCTTCCTTGGACAAGGGAAGTATGCAATAGAGATCCTAAAGAGGTTCGGGATGATGGACTGCAAGGATATGGCCACACCTATGGAATCGAACCTGAAGCTTCTATGTGATGCTTCATCTAATCCGGTTGATGTCATGATGTATCGTCAGATGATTGGGTCCTCTATGTACCTGACGAACACGAGACCAGATATTTGCTTTGCGGTGAACACATTGAGCCAGTTCCTAACGGATCCGAGAGATGTTCACCTGGTTGTTGTAAAGCATATTCTGAGGTACCTGAAGGGTACATTTGATTATGGGCTCAAGTATGATGCGAATCAAAATTTTAACCTGCAGGGTTATGTTGATTCAAATTGGACAGGCAATGCTGCATATAGGAAGAGCACTTCTGGGTGTTGCTTCAGTATAGGATCAGGTGTGATCTCTTGTTTTAGCAGGAAGCAGTCCTGCATAGCACTGAGTACAGCCAAAGCAGAGCATGTTGCGACGGATGAGCAGGTTGCAGATGTATTAACCAAGCCATTGGCCAGAGTGGAGTTTGAGTACTTCAGAGAGAATCTTGGTGCACTTCAGATCGAGGTTTCTTCCAAAGGGAAGTGATGAGTCCGAAAGATGCAGATGCACATGAGCTTTTCTGACATGGTTGATGTGTTCTCCCATGGTCGTGATGTAATTGTTGAGCCATTTTTCACATGGTGGTAGATGTGTTCTCCGATGGTGAAAAGGTAAGGGCTGGAGCCTTCCCCGAATGGTGGTAGATGTGTTCTCCCATGTCGGTGGTGTAAGTGTTGGATGATGTGCATCTGGGCTGTGCTTCATGGACAATGAAATGATCTGAAGAGGACAATGCTATGATGAACAGGAGGATCATGGATGATGAGCATCAGGGCAATGCTCTAGTTACTGCTCTGTATGTATGCATCATGTTGGATGCTGGATATGATTAGTTGGATCGTTTATATGTATGTATGTATGCATCATGTTGGATGCTGGATATGATCAGGTGGATCATGTATATGTATATGCATCATGTTGGATGCTTGGACTATGTATCTGTGTATGTATCAGGTGGATACATTGTATGATCAGGTAGATCATGTATGTTGATATATATCAGGTATGATCAGGTGGATTAGGTATTTGTAGATGTATCAGGTGGATACATTATATGATCAGGTAGATCATGGATGATGATATGTATCAGGAAGATACTGTGTATGCATCAGGTGGATGCATTGTATGATGAGGATGATCGTGGATGACGAGCTTCTCCAGATGACATGCATCAGGATGATGCAGTGATGATGATCAGGATGATGTATGGTGAGTATTAGGATGATACTTTGTGGTCGTGGATCAGGTTGTGCAGATGAGCATGTTTGGGAGATCCTATAGGTCGGAGTTGTGTACCTTTAATAGCTTGGGATGCTCTTTCGAGACATTGCTCTGGGAGGACATGTAATTTGTGCCCTAGGAGATCTTCAGGTCGGAGTTGTGTACCCGTAACATCCTGAGATGCTCTTGCGAGGTTTTGTCCTATGGCATGTAATTTGCTCCTGGGAGATCTGGACAAGATGAAAAAGGCCTCAGATGCTTCAGCCAGGTTTTGCCATGACCACATGTAATTTTCTCCTGGGAGATCTGGACAGGATGAAAAAGGCCTCAGATGCTTCAGCCAGGTTTTGTGGTGGACCACATGTAATGTGCTCCTGGGAGATCCGACAGGTAGAGCTGTGTGCTCATAACAGCCTGGGATGCTTCAGCTAAGTTTTGTGGTGAGATCACATGTAATGTGCTCCTGGGAGATTTGACAGGTAGAGCTGTGTGCTCGTAATAGCCTGGGATGCTTCAGCCAGGTTTTGTGATGGGTCACATGTAATGTGCTCCTAGGAGATCCGACAGGTAGAGCTGTGTGCTTGTAATAGCCTGGGATGCTGTAGCCAGGTTTTGTGACGCACGTAATAAGTCCTGAGGATTCCACAGTATGGTCAGTGATGACGAAGACCTGCAGGTGGTGGGTCTACATCCAGTATGAAAAAGGACTGGCTCTGTAGAACTTCCTATGATGAGTAGATTCAGAGATTGATTGAGATAGTAGCAGCAGTGACAATGACGATGATTCGAGGATGATGATTCACTGATGATGATCTAGAGAAGAAGACTTGTGCTAGCAGACCTGTGTCGAGAAATACCTTCCTAGTTAAGAGGGAGTGTTGATGTATATGTAACTTTGGAATGTATTTCATATATGTATATTATATTCCTATAGATATGTTATTATTCCTCTATACGGAAGTGTCATCATTTATATTGTAAGTGTCCTAACTTATACTTGATGGGTTATTAGACCACCTTGTTGAGGTCGTCCCTATATAAGTCATGTGGGTCGAAGGGTTATTAGACCACCCTATTGGGGGTTGGCCATGTGGGTCAAAGGGTTATTAGACCACCAAGCGTGGGGTCAGCCCAGATTAAGTTAACCATGGGTTAAGCTAGACATGTAGGCCCCATTAGTTTATTGGGAAGGAGAGGACAAGTATAAATAGAGATCGGGATATCTCTATTTATTGGGGTGAACCCCGTTAACATTTCGTTATTTTTTCGTCACCCAGAGTGTTTTTCATTCCGTTTGAACCACAAAGCACGTCCATCATCGTTTGAAGGTGCAGATTCGCAGACCCTGCAACAACTGTCGGCACCACGCCATCACTTCTAGGTTAGTACCTTCGCAAGCCCTACTATGATGTGTGTTTTATACTTAAAAGGGTATGATCCGTCATTTCATTTCGTTCTTTTCTAGCCATGGCATTTTTTCGCAGAACATTTACGCCTATCGTTGACCCGTTCTGCACCTAACTTACAATATCATCCTGCCCAGTCAATTCTTCTTAGTTTCATAGTCACAGGAAAGTCTAGAGCCATTTTGATTATTCAAGGTCGTTCCGTTATTTCGGTGGGTCTCTTTCTCTCATTAATAGCATTGGAGCTTGTTCTTCATAGTCTCGGACGACGTATTGCTCCCAACCTAAGAAATGTTTTGTTAGAAACCCTAAGCATGGATGTAAAAGGCCTCAAGGCTCTCACAATTTAAATAATTAGAAGAATGCTTCCTCCACCCATCACCTGTTAGACCTTCTTTGCCCTTTCTCGCACCTAATCGTAGGCGTTTCCGCAGCTATAGAATTTACGCCTTTCACGCTTGCATGTCAGTCGGTGTTTTGTCTCTTAAAGACTAAGGTACCTGGACCAACCCTTGTCCATTTGCTGTCATGATTCCTAATCACAATAGCAACCGTAAAGGTAACTAAATTAATGCTTCCACAATATTATAAAATGATATTTGAAGGAAACATTTTTTAGGAGTTTGGTTGAAATGGAGATATTATAAAAAAGACACTAGTTTGGGTTGTCAACATCATGTCATACATGCTTATTCATGTTTAAATTGTTGAATAGGATTTTCAAAATGGCTAAAGGTGGCAAGAGAAAATCAAAGGAAGTCGATGAAAGCACAAGAATAGAAACAATGTTCTAGGATACCAAGTGCACTACAGGCATGCCTCCAGAAGTAAACTGGGGAGATGTCTACCGCATGATAAGAGATCAGGACTTCCCTGAGGCTCTTCTTGAGGACGAATGTTTATATCAGAAAATCCGGAAATCATGTATATCCAAGGAGGCCACACGTCCAGAACTCTTCCCGTGCTCAGAAGCAATTGGATGGGTGTTGCAACATGCGAACACTGAGACAAGAGTCATAGCAGATAGCATGGGAAAGGCCTTTGCATCGTTTCACCTCTCTTATATCTCAACGGCCTACAAATTACCCAAAGCACAGCAGCGGCTTGATGATGCATGGTTGGAAGGAATCCATATGGTTAATATAGACATGGCAAGAAGGTTTTTAATTGTAGGAAAGCAAATCAGAAGAAAAGACAGTGAGGAGTATGATGTTCAGAATTTGAGGCCTCCTTTCAGACTGATCACTCTCATGTTAAGCAGAATCTTTGGGAGACCCGATGGGACGATGTTTATGCTACAATGGGTCCCTATCATCCACTATGTAGCCTTCAAAGGGACAATCTTCGACTGGGCTGATATCATCTCAGACAGTCTGTCATCAGCTATAACAATGGCACAAGAAGGGTTGGTGGAGAGGAAGGAAGAGTTTTATATGGCTTCTTACCTGATAGATTGTATCGTGGTGAAATGTCCCTTTCCCAAGTTGGGATGTATGTGGAACTCGGTAGAGGGCTCGGTGTTCATTTCCTACAAAATCTTCTGGGCCTAAAATTACAAGAGGGATTACAAGCTCATTTGCGAGGAGTTAGTCATGACCCTTTATCAATTAATATTTAATGAAGAACCCAGCTGCCTGTTTGAGAATGCCATGGAAGCTTTGGAGAAATATGGTGATTTCTATTTTTCTCCAGAAGGTACCTACATAAGGATGTACAGAGGTTCCAAAACCCCGTATATTCTACCAAGATACGCTACGGATTATATAGTCCACAAGGAGATGATAAGGAAGGTATTCATTGATGGAATGGGTAATACCCTATATAAGGCCAAGAAAGCTACTTTTCCACCCTTACCGTTCTATGTCATGGCCTACAAGTTTTCAGGAATTGCAACCGTGAAAGAGTTTGTTGCAGAGTTGAGGAGCTTTCATTTTGGAGAAAGGATTTTTCACAGGAATGATCGAAAGGGAAAAATTGCACAACATTGCAAAGAACTCTCCACGCCCTATGAGTATGCCAACTTTTATGATCCACAGGAGGAAGCATATAGGGGGATCAACAATATGACTGAGCTACAGATTTGCCAAATGGGAAAAGGAGGAGCCAACTCGAGCTCTGAGGTTGTGGGGAAAATAGGTTCACAAAGAGAAAAGGATACCGTAGAGACTGCCAAGGTTTTCTCGAAAGTAGAACAAAGGCTCCTAGAACAAGAAAAGAAAATTGAAGAAGATAAACACATAGAAGAAGAGAACTTGAGAATCCAAGCAGTCGAAGCTGAGGCAAGGAGGCAAGAAGAAGAAGAGAGAATTAGATTGGAAAGAATTGCGAAGCAAGAACAACATGATACATTAAGAAGGGAGCAGGAGGAAGAGGCACGAAAGAAAGAGGAGGAAGAAAAGAAGTCCCAAGAGGATATTGATCCCAAAAGCCCAGACCTACAAAATTTAGATATGGGTTCCCCCATAAGAGATTTCCCCATTGTCCCTTTTACACCCTACAAAGGTAGTACAGTTTCTAATTGGGAAAATTTTGCTTATAACAAGAAAAGGAAAACCATTGTCAAAGAGATAGGTTCCAAATTGAAAAGACCTTTTCGGCCAGACATCATCACTACACACGAGACTACGGTCATGCAGAACACAAAAGAGGCTGCTAAACTCCTGGCATCCATCTCCGTATCCACGGTTACAGCAACTGCTGACAATGTCAACCTACTAGGGGATAAATTGAGTGAAGAAAAGGAGAAAGCACGTCAGTTGCAGGAAGCTTTAGTCAAAGAGTAGAACTATACAAATTTGATGATCGAGAGGAATGATGCTCTCACGTCTCAGAAGGAAGAGTTAAAATAAATTCTCCAACAACTGGAAGTTGACAGGAGGGCCCTGGAAATACAAGTAAGGATGTTAGAGAAAGAAAAGGGAGAGCTTGAAGGAAAAAATCTAAGGCTTGAATCAGAGAAGTTTGACAAAATTCAAGAGATTGTCGACCTGAAAGAACACATTGAAAAGTTACAAGGAGACAACGAATTGTTAGAGAAACAATTAAAGCTGGCAAACAACAAAATGGGAGACATTAGCCCCTTCCATGAGCAAGCCTGTGAAATACTAAGAGAGACCTATGGCATATAAGAACTTCTATCAGAGAAAATATACAAGCTAAAAGCAATAATGGCCTAGGTTAAGGAAATCAATGTCAAAGCCACTTGGGTCAAGAAGAAGCACACATGTATTAGGGGAGAGATTAAAAAACACATTGAATGGAGGGAAGGGAGGTCAGAGTTCCTGACAAATCTTCCCCTTAAGTATGTTATTGAGTACAGGGCAGATATACGCACCCTAGATTATTCTAAGGATTGTGGAGTAAAGTTGGCCACTATGACCTTAGCTACTTATGAGTGGTGCAAGAATTTGTATTCCCAAATACGAGCCACACAGGAAAGTTGTCAGATAGCCATGCCTCAAAATTTAGAAGAATTCCCGGATAAAGCACAACATTTATCTAAGCTAAGTGAAGATCCCAAGGAAAAACATGAATATGTGCAAAAGCTAGATGTCTTAACTTCAAAAGACTTGCACCAGTTTCTCAGCGAAGCAACTATTCATAAGCACCGCCTAGAAGAAAATCTTAAGACCACAATGGCATAAATAAATGTTTTAGTAGAATAACTCACCAAGCAGAGAGTGTCCCTCAGATTTATGATTCCCCTGGTTGGAATAAATATAGTAAAGTAAACCAATCAACGGGGAAATTATATTGCAGAAATAGATAGGGCATTGGAAGCCAGTCAAGTGCCCACATCAGAAGGTGGCCTAGCTGTTGTAGTAGTGATGGAAGAAGCCCCAGCGGTCCCAGAAGCGCCTAAGTCTCCCGAAGCGCCAGTTAGGGGATAGCTTACATTCACCAATGTGTCTCTTGGGTTGATAGTTTATGCATATACATTTGTAATATTAAAACGACTTGTGCTCCCATTTTTTTGTAAAGTTATTTGAGATATTCTTATTTTTGTAATGTCAACACTACAAGACAAATTAGAGGGATAGAAACGGTTAGGGTATAGGTGGCAACTCTTGGCACATTTTGTAAAGCTATATAAAGCTGATTAGAGGAAGAGAAAGAGGACTTTTGGCATATGAAAGGTTTTTTGTCCTGTAAATGAACTATTTCTACTACATGAATAAGAAAAATCGATTTGGCCTGTGGAAGCTAGCACAATACTTTGCTTGGAGTTTTGTTGGATAATTACTTAACTATTTCTGCGTTTTCATACATTTCTTGTGAGAGCTTTCCTGGATCTTATGAATTAATTCTTTGCTATGAATGGTTTCACTTTCTCTACAAAATTTTTGTGTTAAATGGGTGATTGAATGTTATTATTTATCTGGGCTATCTTGGATAATCTTTATTTCTGCTGTAAATGGTCCTTCCAATTTAATAGCTATCTGTGGAATTTTTGGGTGTGTTTTTAGTTTATTACCCATTTTGTAAGTCTGCTCCTTATAAGGATAGGATAATTTAGATTTAAATTAGAGTAGCATATAATTTTTTACCACATGCATTTAATTTACAGCACATGCATATCATAATACATACAAAAAATACATAACCGATGGATCGGGCCGCAACTAGTAAAACAAACAAATCTTAAAACTCACGGTAGCCGGAACCATTAACCGGATGGATTCCACACACCAAACAGTGGGCGATCTAGTTGGGATCGCTTACTGGGGAGAATCCCTTGCTGATTGATGCAGTGATATTCGAGGCATCAACAGTTTTTGGTGCTAGAAGGAGGGCCACCAGTGCATGGCTAGCAGAAGAGATTCTTTTGTTGGTAAAAATTCCACGGAAAACCCATCTGAAACAGTCATCCCAGAATTTCCAGATCTGGAATCAAGAAATCAAGAAGATCCTAACCCTGAAACAGAACAGTCAGAAATAGTGTATGCTATCCCTTTTGAAGAAGTAAATCAATTTAGGAGGCATAATCGCTCGTACATGAGAAGTCTTGGAGGACTAACCACAATTCCTTTGTTACCTAGAACCAGAGCTCCTCGAAAAAATCCTCAGTGTACAAGGGATTCCGTTCTTGTTCAAAGTCTAGAAGAATTATTAGATTTATCTCTAGAAGAGATCACCGAACCTTTTGATGAAATTAGACCAGAGACCCCTACAGACCCAGAGCAGCACCCTCCAAGGGATACTCCTCTTAACTCACCACCACGCTCTCCCCTAAGAGTCATGGTCGTACCTGCATGGAAAGCCAGAGAAGCATTGAATGTAGTCGGACCATTCCATGATTTGCCCCAAAACCTAGAAAAGGTTTTGCCTAAGTATGACCCTAGAAAAAGAATTTCTGCCGAAGACCACCTTAAAAGTTTTTATCTAGCTCTAAATATTTTAAATGTGGAGCACGAGGACGTGGTTTGTCGTCTCTTTCCTTATACTTTTGAGCCCAAAGTATCATCCTGGTACTTTAGTTTGCAAGCCGGTTCGATAACAAGTTGGGAATATTTTGAGAAATGTTTTCTTAAAAAATATGGCAATCAGAAAACTGTAGCTACTATCATGAAAGAATTATTGTCTATGAGAATGGAAAAGAATGAGAAAGTTCAAGAGTTTAACCAAATATTCACAACGTTGTTAAATAATTTCAGTGATGCAACAAAGCCTGTTGAGGAATGCTTAGTAGAATATTATACAAGAGAACAAGAGAACAAAAAAACATACCCTGACAGAAAATTTTGGAGAAGCCAAGAAGGTAGAAGAAGAACATGACAACATCGTGAAACATGCTTTAGATATAGAGGGTAAACCGGCAGCTATTAAGAAACCTTTTTTGTTAACCAGGGATAAGGAAGAACCTGCACCAGATTTAGAAAATGTCATAAAATTGATGCAGAAACTCTCCAATAAGATTGTGGATCTAGAAAAGGATAAAGCAACGAGTTCTTCGAGACCTACTTTCAAACCTTTCTATAAAAAGAAAGAAGACAATGGAAAGCCAACCCCACCAGTAAATAATTCTGCTGTACTAAATCTGAATGAAATAGGGATGGACCACTTCTGCACTTTTCACCAAGAACAACACTAAGAAAAACGTTGTCCACAGTGGATCAACTCGATGAGCTTAGTAATGAACCAAATGTTAGATGCACAAATGCCCGAGCAAGCGATCCCCCAGCAAGAAAAAATTCTTGACAATGAAGAACCAGCTCCCGACACTACGATGATCCTTTGGGATTGGACTCCTGCCCAAGAACTGTCTTGTGAAGATCTCGCAGATGAAGTACAAACAACATATGTTAACATCACTACCAGGAGTAAAGGCCCGGTGATTGAACCAGCAATAGAATCACCTAAGGCAAGGTCCAACCAAATACCGAGGCGACACATAACTGTCATTCCACCCCAACCGAAGACGAGCCCGGTGGTTGCTCCTACAGTAAGTAAGGAACCAAACTAAGAAAAATTTAAACAACCACCAGCTTCTTTAAACAAAATAGAGAATCAATCAAAGATTTCAAAGGGATGTGACATGAGTTATGATATAATCGAAGAAAATGAAAGCAAATGTTTCCATTTTTTATATGTGCATCTTACCGCAACAAAGGAAGAAATTGATGGAAGCCTTAGATCCACAAACAAGTGTATCAGTAGAAAACAATGATGAGAACCCATAAATTAATGAAGCAAGTATTGGTGGAAAATCGAAATCTCAAACTCTTCCTTTTCTCTTAACTTTTGAGATTTTTAATCACAATGTGCATAATTGTTTGGTAGACTCAAGTGCTAGTTCAAATGTCATGCCATTTTCAATTTGCAAAAGGATCAATGGATAGTCGATCCCATCCCTATCTCATATCATTCAATTAGATAGTACTGATGTTAAGGTTATTGGTGAACGAAAGGATGTACTTATCAGGTTGTCATCCGATCCTAGAGTATGTCAATTTATTGATATAATGGTGGTCGATATCCCTAAGGCATATGGTCTAATTTTGAGTAGGGACTAGTCTGCGAAAATTAATGGCTGCTTTGCAACAGATTGGTCTCATCTGTGGTTGCCCCATTAGAATCGCCAGAATCAGATCAAGATATTAAGGGAGCGACACATGAAACAAAATGTTATTCAGTTAGAAGGGAAAAATGAAGCTGTGGCTTTTTCCTCTTCAGTTTTAGGAAATTACTTCTTGGAAATTGAACCTGGGAAATATAAATCAGAAGAAGTTAGCCCTATTTCAGACAAACAACCCGATCTCTTTCAGTTTTCATGGGCTGATGATATTGATTGTAATATAGTAGACTTAGTCACTAATTTAGACAGAAATCAAACTAACCTAGTTAAAGAAGACAATATCTTTTGGATTCTCTATTTTGACGGCTCCAAAACTCAGGAAGGATCCGGAGCCGATTGCATTTTAATTGATCCTGATAGAAACAAACATTTTTTATCATGTAGGTTAGAATTTGAATGTACTAATAACACCGCAGAATACAAAGCTCTCATTCAAGGTTTGAAGAAAGCCATTGGTCTTAATGTTAGATTTCTGCAGGTCTTTGGTGATTCTGAAATTGTTGTTAGGAAAATAAGAAATACAATCCATTGTCTTTCACCGCATTTAAAGGGTTATCGAGCAAAAATTTGGAACTTAATTTCATATTTTGATGCTTTTAACATCAATTCTGTCCCAAGATTGAAAAACGTTGCAGCTGATCTGTTAGCTACTTCTGCTTCCAGATTAGTGCCCACTAATAATAGATGTTCCATTGAATTAATTTTCAGGCCTTCTGTTCCAGACAACATCACAAATTTTAAAGTATTTGATGACGATGATCAGATTATTAGTTTCTTGACCAATGAAGATGCCTTTCAGGAAGCCATCATAGAGGAAGAAGAGCATGACTCAAATCTACAAGATAAAGACACAGTGAAAGGGAACTTCATGCCCAAGGGAGTAAGAACTCTAGAGGCGCTTTTCGATTTACAAAGCAAATTCAGAAAACCTGTGAATGCCAAAACCCACAGCTCAGCCATGCAATACGAATTAATAAACTTGGGCACAGAAGTTGAACCAAAGTATGTTAGTCTTGGAAAATGTTGTTCACCGGAAGAAAGAAGTAGATTCATTAAACTTTTCCAGCAATATAAAGACATGTTTGCTTGGACCTATGACGATCTGAAGACATATGACACCCGCATCATTCAACACGTAATACCTGTGAAGGAAGGTGTCAAACCTTTTCAGCAACAAATAAGGAGGATGCACCCAACACTTGAGCCTCTAATACAAAAGGAGTTAAAAAAATTGTTGAAGGCCAAGATTATTTTTAAAGTACGACATTCTGAATGGGTGGCTAATCTAGTCCCCGTGCGGAAGAAATCAGGAGAAATCAGGCTGTGTGTAGATTTTCGGAACTTAAATAGAGCTTCTGATAAAGACAACTATCTGGTGCCCCCAATGGAACAGATATTGCAGATGGTATCAGGATCAGAACTCTTTTCCCTACTAGATGGTTTTTCTGGTTACAACCAAATTCTAGTAGTAGAGGAAGACCGACTCAAAACCACTTTTCGCACAAAGTGGGGAACCTTTGCGTACTGAAGAATTCCTTTTGGCTTGATTAATGCAGGGGACACTTTTTAGCGAGCCATGGACATTGCTTTTCGAGGACTGGGCGGTCAATGTGTAGTAGTATAATTGGATGATGTGACAGTCTTTTCAAAGAAGAGAGAAGACCATGTTTCTTACTTAAAGCAAATCTTTGATTGCTGTAGGAAGTATGACATCTCTCTAAATCCTAAGAAAAGCGTTTTCACTGTTCTCAAGGGAAAGCTTCTTGGTCATATCATTTCCAAGGAAGGAATCTCAATAGATCAAGAAAGGATTCAGGTTATCAATAAGATTCCCATGCCTCATAGCAAGAATTCTATGCAATAATTCATGGGCACCATAAATTTTGTTCGAAGGTTCGTACCAGACTTCACCTAGATCGTTAAACCTTTACAACAAATGGTTAAGCAGAATGTACAATTTAAGTGGAAAAACTTGGAGAAGGTCGCATTCAAAGAAATCAAACCTGCTATAGCCAAGGCACCCTCTTTAAGAAGTCCATATTTTGATAAAGATTTTATAATGTATACATTTGCTTCTGATGACTCTCTCGCAGCTATGCTTACTCAAAAGACGGAATCAGGAGATGAATACCCAATTTCTTTTATGAGCACTGGTCTGCAAGGTGCTGAACTGAATTATCCCATGGTAGATAAACAAGCATATGCAATTTTCAAAGCAATAAAGCAGTTCAGGCCGTATATTCTAAAAAATAGGACTAAAGTCATAGTCACTCATCCCGTTGTCAGGTCTCTTTTCGTCCAAAACGAATTGGGAGAAAGGAGAGGGAATTGGGTCACTGCTCTCCAGGAGTACGACTTAGAATTCAAGCCAGCTAGCATCATTAAAGGTCAAGGCCTATGCAAGCTACTCACTCAAAGCCAAACCGATGAAGAGATATATTGGAGGAATGAAGCCGAGATGAATGTGATAGACGTATGTCCAATTTTTACGGCCCCAGAGTCTTGGTACAGAGATCTAGTACATTACTTGCAGTCGGGTTACTTACCAGAACATTGGAGTTCAAAGCAAAGGAGAGCCCTCCGTATTAAATCAACGAATTATCAGATCATTGAAGGAGTAGTCTTCAGGAAAAATTATGATGGCATCTATCTCAGGTGTTTAGAAAAGGAAGATACTATTAACGTGGTCAAAGAACTACACGACGGACCTGCCGGAGGACATTATTCTGGGGACACTACAGCCCACAAAATCCTAAGAGCAAGTTATTATTGGCCTACTCTCTTCAGGGATGCCCATGCTTATGTCAGAAATTGTGATGTATGCCAAAGAAGCATTGGAAAGCTACCTAAAGCAGCAGGTCCCTTGCAGTCAGTTATCATCACTGAACCTTTTGAGCAATGGGGTATAGATATAATTGGAGGAATAAATCCTAACTCTTCACTGCAGCATCGGTACATTCTGACCACTACAAATTATTTCACAAGATGGGCCGAAGCTATTCCCCTTCGGAAAGCTAACGAAGATACGGTCATCAAATTTTTTGAAGAGAACATCATAACCAGGTTTGGGGTTCCAGTTTCTTTAGTTTTTGAAAATGCACCTTATTTTTCATCAATAAAGATTAATGAATTCACATATGAAAGAGGAATTAATTTACATTACTCAGCCAATTACTACCCTCAGGGAAATGGTTTAGCTGAATCGACCAATAAAAACCTCATCCGAATCCTGATAAAGACCATTATCGAAAATCAAAGAAGTTGGCACACAACCCTCCCTCACGCCCTATGGGTAGACAAGGTACACCCAAAAATGCCTTAGGAGCTTCTCCTTTCAACTTGGTCTATGGCAAAGAAGCCATTCTCCCTCCGAATATATTACTCCCATCCTTGAATTTGGCCCAATCCTCCCAAGGTTCTAGCAGTCAAGCCCTATAGTCCAAAAGTGATACCCTATTGAAACTAGAAGAGTCACAGGAAAAGGCTAAGGAACGGTTTCATTATCATCAAGACATAGTCAAACGATGGTTTGATAAAAGAAAATCTGGGAAGATAACTTTTGAAGTAGGAGACTTGGTCCTCAAATGGGACCACCAACACAACGGTAAGGGAATGCACACAAAGTTTCAACACCTATGGCTTGGGCCTTATCAAATTTATGAAAAAATTGGTCCATCAACCTATAAAGTGAAGGATTTACAAGGAGATGAACTGAACCTCCCTCTCAATGGCCTTTCCCTAAAACCATACTTTGCATGATTTCTGAAAGGTTCTTGTACATAAATAAAACTCTGCTTCTCTGTTTTGATTTGTCTTTTCTTTTCTCTTGTTTTGATTACCTTTGGTTTGCTAGTCAGTTTGATCCATTTTCTTTTATTTTTGCTTCGTTTTCCTTTTTGATTAAGTTTTTTGGTTCGTTACTTGAAATAAAGCCAAACTCCAATTATGGTGTAGCTGAATGAAGAAGACTCCAGAGAACTCAGAAGGATGGTCATAAGAAGCCCATCAATAAAGATATGCATATTTGTAACTTTGTCTTCAATGATCGGTCTCCTAGAATGAAGTGATCCTCTTTCTTGTTGGTCAAAATAACCCCTGTCAAATAGATAAGATCCTATATTTCCTTTTAACTATCTTAGGGCCCATTCACTTTAACATCAGTAGCTGTCTCAAGAAGTTAAGTATGGCAAGACCCATGGAGAGAAAACATGTCTCACAGATACATGGTATTTAAAATGATCCCATGCTGCAAGTAACGCCAAAAGACATATCTCAAAGAGTCTGGTTTTCATAAATTCTCGCCTCAATTAAAGCATGGTTGAGAAAATAAAAGTAAGCTCGAGAAAGCTGAAGGGAGCTGTCTAATAAACCAGCCCAACAAAAGTTCTTCTTCATCCGTGAATCATGAAATCAAATCTTCTGTTCACACAGAAGGAAATTTTGGATTAAAGAACTTATATCAAAACATTGAAAGCAGAAGAAACTTATTTCTGGAAGACTCAAAGCGGCTAAAAGTTGAAAATTAAAGAAGCATCTAAAAAGGATGTAAAAGCATGGGAATGAGGAACAAACGAATGTCCCTGTGAGATTCTGTCACAATCTTGTGGAGTCCTATACTATTTAACTTCTGAAAGATGGTCTTCTTTTAAAAATCCCACAATTCGGCCCTTAGAGAGTTTTAAAGAAAACTAAGTCAACGCTACCTTCCCCCTTTTATCACCATCACGATAAGAGTGATCAATGCATTCTTCAAAACTGAACTATGGAGACATCTGGTTGCACATGTAATTAGCACTTTGAAAGTTTCCTGACTTCCATATGAGTTTGTTTCAGAGATCTGTGTTCACCAGCAAATCGCCATTTGTTGTTGGTACAACATCCCCCCCTTAGATTTTTTGAAAAAATATTGGGGCCCCTCCTCTGCTTTTGAAAAAAGGAAAATCTGCCCAAGGTTACCCAGACATCATTAATATTTCCTTAGCTTTCCCCTAAAAGGAATCTCAACTTTCCTTAAACGTTTTGAGTTATGTTTTTGCGTAAGTAAAACTCAGAGTTTCGGGCCACAATGGCGGAAGCTTTGAGCTAATCTTGCCACCACGGCGAAAGAGTTAGTCCAAGCCTTCCGAAACCGCGAAAATAAAAGGCTAAGTCAAACCCACAACGAAAAATTTACCTTAAAGTCTCCAAAAGGGCGAAGCTTATGACCAAGCGAGCCTGCGGCGGAACAATTTCATCAAGTCTCTCTGCAACCGTGGAAGCTTTCATCTAACTCTTCCGCAAGCATCGAAACACATCAACAAGTTTTCGCGGAAAGGCTTGTCTATCTCTTCTGCACTATCAAACATTGGAACATTTCCGAAAGAACTTGGCTAACTTTCCTGTGAAAGCAAACGAGCTCACATAAGTTTTCCGCCACACACTATTCCTCCGTGGAAGCATTCGGTCAACTCTCTCGCAACGATGGGAAAAACTCAACTTCTCTTTCTGCATGAGGCGAAAGCCTTAACCTAACCTTCCCGATTTGATGGTCATATTTTTTAAAAATGGATTTGATTTGACCTAGCCGTATGCAGCCTTAAGTCCCGTTTTAACGACATTGCAACCACCATATTAATGGTTCGCATGTACCAAGTTGAATATATTGGGGTGAACCCCGTTAACATTTCGTTATTTTTTTCATCACCCGGAGTGTTTTTCATTCCGTTTTAACCGTGAATCACATTCATCATCGTTTGAAGGCGCAGATTCATAGACCCTGCAACAATCATCAGCACCACGCTATCACTTCCAGGTTAGTACCTTTGCAATCCTTGCTATGATGTGTGTTTCCTACTTAAAATGGTATGATCCATCATTTCATTTTGTTATTTTCTAGCCATGGTGTTTTTTTCGCAGAAAATTTACACCTATCGTCGACCCGTTGTGCACCTAACTTAGAATATTATCCTACCCAGTCAATTCTTCTTAGGTTCATAGTCACAGGAAAGTCTAGAGCCATTTTGATTATTCAAGGTCGTTCTGTTATTTCGGTGGGTCTCTTTCTATCATTAATTGCATTGGAGCTTGTTCTTCATAGTCTCAGATGATGTATTGCTCCCAACCTAAGAAATGTTTTGTTAGCAACCCTAAGCATGGACGTAAAAGGCCTCAAGGCTCTCACAATTTAAATAATTAGAAGAATGTTTCCTCCACCCATCACCTGTCAGACCTTCTCTGCCCTTTCTCGCACCTAATCGTAGGCGTTTCCGTAGCTATAGAATTTATGCCTTTCGCACTTGCACGCTGGTTAGTGTTTTGTATCTTAAAGACTAAGGTACCTGGACCAACTCCTATCCATTTGCTGTCATGATTCCTAATCACAATAGCAACCGTAAAGGTAACTAAATTAATGCTTCCACAAGATTATAAATTGATATTTGAAGGAAACATTTTTTAGGAGTTTGGTTGAAATGGAGATATTATAAAAAAGACACTAGTTTGGGTTGTCAACATCATGTCATACATGCTTATTCATGTTTAAATTGTTGAACAGGATTTTCAAAATGGCTAAAGGTGGCAAGAGAAAATCAAAGGCAGTCGACGAAAGCACAATAATAGAAACAACGTTCCAGGATACCAAGTGCAC
Organism: Larix kaempferi; assembly: GCA_027924585.1. Taxonomy (NCBI): domain Eukaryota; kingdom Viridiplantae; phylum Streptophyta; class Pinopsida; order Pinales; family Pinaceae; genus Larix; species Larix kaempferi. The sequence continues at coordinate 13,765,595 of BSBM01000316.1, read as the reverse complement.
TACACATGTGCCTCCAGAAGTAAACTGGAGAGATGTCTATTGCATGATAAGAGATCAGGACTTCCCTAAGGCTATTCTTGAGGAGGAATGCTTATATCAGAACATCCGAAACTCCTGTATATCCAAGGCGGCCACACTTCCAGAACTCTTCCCGTGCTCAGAAGTAATTGGATGGGTGTTGCAACATGTGAACACTGAGACAAGAGTCATCGCAGATAGCATGGGAAAGGCCTTTGCTTCCTTTCACCCATCTTATATCTCAACGGCCTACAAATTACCCAAAGCACAACAGCGGCTTGATGATGCATGGTTGGAAAGAATCCATATGGATAATCTAGACATGGCAAGAAGGTTGTTAATTGTAGGTCAGCAAATCAGAAGAAAAGACAGTGAGGAGTATGAGGTTTAGAATCTCAGGCCTCCTTTCAGGCTGATCGCTCTCATGTTAAGCAGAATCTTCGGGAGACCCGATGGGATGATGTTTATGCGACAATGGGTCCCTATCATCCATTATGTATCTTTCAAAGGGATAATTTTCAACTGGGCTGATATCATCTTAGACAGTCTGTCATCAGCTATAACAATGGCACAAGAAGGGTTGGTGGAGAGCAAGGCAGAGTTTTATATGGTTTCTTACCTGATAGAATGTATCATGGTGAAATGTCCCTTTCCCAAGTTGGGATGTATGTGGAACTTGGCAGAGGGCTTGGTGTTCATTGCCTACAAAATCTTCTGGGCCTAAAATTACAAGAGGGATTACAAGCTCATTTGCGAGGAGTTCATCATGCCCCTTTATCAATTAATATTTAATGAAGAACCCAACTGCCTGTCTGAGAATGCCATGGAAGCTTTGGAGAAATATGGTGATTTCTATTTTTCTCCAGAAGGTACCTACATAAGGATGTACGGAGGTTCCAAAACCCCGTATATTCTACCAAGATACGCTACGAATTATATAGTCCACAAGGAGATGGTAAGGAAGGTATTCATTGATGGAATGGGTAATACCCTGTAGAAGGCCAAGAAAGCTACTTTTCCACCCTTAACCTTCTATGTCAGGGCCTACAAGTTTTCAGGAATTGAAACCGTGAAAGAGTTTGTTGTAGAGTTGAGGAGCTTTCATTTTGGAGAAAGGATTTTTCATAGGAATAATCGACAGGGCAAAATTGCACAACATTGCAAAGAAATCTCCACGCCCTGTGAGTATGCCAACTTTTATGATCCACAGGAGGAAGCATATAGGGGGATCAACAATATGACTGAGCTACATATTTTCCAAATGGGCAAAGAAGGAGCCAGCTTGAGCTCTGATGTTGTGGGGAAAATAGGGTCACAAAGAGAAAAGGATACCGTAGAGACTGCCAAGGTTTTCTCGAAAGAAGAACAAAGGCTTCTAGAACAAGCAAAGAAAATTGAAGAAGATAAATGCATAGAAGAAGAGAACTTGAGAATCCAAGTAGCCGAAGCTGAGGCAAGGAGGAAAGAAGAAGAAGAGAAAATTAGATTGGAAAGAATTGCGAAGCAATAACAACATGATACATTAAGAAGGGAGTAGGAGGAAGAGGCACGAAAGAAAGAGGAGGAAGAAAAGAAGTCCCAATAGGATATTGATCCCAAAAGCCCAGACCTACAAAATTTAGATATGGGTTTCCCCATAAGAGATTTCCCCTTTGTCCCTTTTACACCCTACAAAGGCAGTACAGTTTCTAATTGGGAAAATTTTGCTTATAACAAGAAAAGGAAAACCATTGTCAAAGAGACAGGTTCCAAATTGAAAATACCTTTTCGGCCAGACATCATCACTACAAACGAGACTACGGTCATGCAGAACACAAAAGAGGCTGCTAAACTCCTGGCATCCATATTCGTATCCACGGTTACAGCAACTGTAGACAATGTCAACCTACTAGGGGATAAATTGAGTGAAGAAAAGGAGAAAGCACGTCAGCTGCAGGAAGCTTTAGTCAAAGAGTAGAACTATACAAATTTGATGATCGAGAGGGATGATGCTCTCACGTCTCAGAAGGAAGAGTTAAAAGAAATTCTTCAACAACTAGAAGCTGATAGGAGGGCCCTGGAAATACAAGTAAGGATGTCAGAGAAAGAAAAGGGAGATCTTGAAAGAAAAAATCTAAGGCTTGAATCAGAGAAGTTTGACAACATTCAAGAGATCGTCGACCTGAAAGAACACATTGAAAAGTTACAAGGAGACAACGAATTGTTAGAGCAATAATTAAAGCTGGCAAACAACAAAATGGGAGACATTAGCCCCTTCCACGAGCAAGCCTGTGAAATACTAAGAGAGACCTATGGCGTACAAGAAATTCTATTAGAGGAAATATACAAGCTAAAAGCAATAATGGCCCAGGTTAAGGAAATCAATGTCGAAGCCACTCGGGTCAGGAAGAAGCACACACGCAATAGGGGAGAGATTAAAAAACACATTGAATGGAGGGAAGGGAGGTCAGAGTTCCCGGAAAATCTTCCCCTTAAGTCTGTTGTTGAGTACAGGGGAGATATATGCACCCTAGATTATTCTAAGGATTACGGAGTAAAGTTGGCCACTGTGACCTTAGCTACTTATGAGCGGTGCAAGAATTTGTATTCCCAAATACAAGCCACACAGGAAAGTTGTCAGATAGCCATGCCTCAAAATTTAGAAGAATTCCCAGATAAAGCACAACGTTTATCGAAGCTAAGTGAAGAACTCAAGGAAGAACATGAATATGTGCAAAATCTAGATGTCTTAACTTTAGAAGACCTGCACCAATTTATCAGCGAAGCAACTATTCATAAGCACAGCCTAGAAGAAAGTCTCAGGACCACAATGGTAGAAATAAATGTTTTAGCAGAAGAACTCGCCAAGCAGAGAGTGTCCCTCAGATTTATGATTCCCCTGGCTGGAATAAATATAGTAAAGGAAACAAATCAGTGGGGAAATTATATTAAAGAAATAGATAGGGCATTGGTAGCCAGTCAAGTGCCCACATCAGAAGGTGGCCCAGCTGTTGCAGTAGTGATGGAAGAAGCCCCAACGCTCCCAGAAGCGCCTAAGTCTCCCAAAGTGCCAGTTCAGGGATAGCTTACATTCGCCAACATGTCTCTTGGGTTGATAGTTTATGCATATACCTTTGTAATATTAAAACGACTCTGTGCTCCCATTTTTTGGTAAAGTTATTTGAGATATTCCTATTTTTGTAATGTCAACACTACAAGACAAATTAGAGGGATAGAAACGGTTAGGGTATAGGTGGCAACTCTTGGCACATTTTGTAAAGCTATATAAAGCTAATTAGGAAGAAAAAGAGGACTTTTGGTAGGTGAAAGGTTTTCTGTCCTGTAAATGAACTATTTCTGCTACATGAATAAGAAAAATTGATTTGGCCTGTGGAAGCCGGCACAACACTTTGCTTGGAGTTTTGTTAGATAATTGCTGAACTATTTCTGCATTTTCATACATTTCTTGTGAGATCTTTCTTGGCTCTTATGAATTAATTCTTTGCTATGAATGGTTTCACTTTCTCTACAAAATTTCTGTGTTAAATGGGTGATTGAATGTTGTTATTTATCTAGGCCATCTTGGATAATCTTAATTTCTGTTGTAAATGCTCCTTCCAATTTAACAGCTATCTATGGAATTTTTGGGTGTGTTTTCAGTTTATTACCCATTCTTTAAGTTTGCTCCTTATAAGGATAGGATAATTTAGATTTAAATTAGAGTATCATAGATTTGATTACAACATGCATTTAATTTAGGGAACATGCATATCATAATAAATACAAAAAATACATAATCGGTGGATCGGGCCGCAACCAGTAAAACAAACAAATCTTTAAAACTCACGGTAGCCAGAACCGTTAACCGGACGGATTCACTACACCAAACAGTGGGCGATCTAGTTGGGATCGCTTACTGGGGAGAATCCCTTGCCGATTGATGCAACGATATTCGAGGCATCAACAAGTTGGCTATGGCATAGAAGGATGGGACACTTAAAATTTGACAATATTATGAAGGTGAGTAAGAAGGAAGCTGTAAGAGACTTTCCAAAGATTGTGAAGCCTCTAAATTCAGTTTGTAAACATTGTAAACATGGGAAGCAGACCAAATCCAGCTTTAGAGTCAAAGAACATACAACCTCATAACCATTGAAAATAGTTCACACTGATCTTTGTGTACCAACAAGAACTAAACGTTTGCAAGGAGAGTATTATTTTATGTTGTTCATTGATGATTATACAAGGATGACTTGGGTAACATTCCTCAAAGAGAAATCAGAAGCTTTTAAGAAGTTTAAATTTTTTAAAGCAATGGTTGAAATGAGACAAATATGAAAATCAAATGTTTAAGGTCAGATAATGGAGGAGAGTTTACCTCAAACAAATTCAATGAGTTTTGTGAAACCATGGAATTAAAAGACAATTTTCAGCTCCAAGGACTCCTCAGCAAAATGGCTTGTGGAAATAAAGAATAGGAAAGTCCAAGAAGCATCTATAACTATGCTTAATGAAGCAAAAATTTTAGATGCATACTGGAGAGAAGTAGTATACAAAGCTATTTATATACTCAATCGAGGAAAAATCAGAGTAAATAATGATAAGACTCCTTATGAACTTTTGTATGGAAGACCTGCCTATGTCAAATATTTTAGAGTGTTTGGTAGTAAGTGCTACATAAAGAGGAATGAAGATGATCTTGGTAAGTTTGAGTCTAAAATCAATGAGGGAATATTTCTTGGATATTCATCTGCCAAGAAAGCATATATTATATGTTACAATCAAAGATTATAGAAGATCATATAGAGTGTAGATGTAAGAGTAGATGACATGAAGCTAAGAATAATTAGAACTCAATATGATGAGATAGAAAATAATGATAAGGAAGAGGAAGACTCATGAAGGAAAGAGGATTTACAAGATGAAGAAGAGATTGAACAGGAAGAAAAAGAAGATGAGGTATATCAAGAAAATGACATAGAAGATTCTCCAAGATATGATACAAAAGCACCATCAAGAAGAGTTCAAAGAGATCATCATGAAAGTCAAGTTCTTGGTGACATAAGTACTGTAGTTAAAACAAGAAGAAGGTTATTATATGATCAAGAAAAAGCATTAATTTCTTTAGTAGAGCCTAAAACATTTGCAGAAGCTAAAAAAAGTGATGATTGGATCAAATCTATGAATGATGAGCTGGACCAAATACAGAAGAACCAAACCTGGGAAATTGTCCCAAGACCTAAAGGAAAGAATGTTATTGGGACCAAGTGGATTTTCAAGAACAAGTTAAATGAATATGGTAAAGTAATAAGAAACAAGGCAAGACTAGTATGCAAGGGATATGCTCAAGTGTCCCAAGACCTAAAGGAAAGAATGTTATTGGGACCAAGTGGATTTTCAAGAACAAGTTAAATGAATATGGTAAAGTAATAAGAAACAAGGCTAGACTAGTATGCAAGGGATATGCTTAAGTGGAAGGTATTGACTTTGAAGAAAAGTTTTCCCTTTTAGCAAGACTTGAAGCAATCGGGATGTTCTTAGCTTTTGCATGCTACAAAAACTTCAATGTATATCAAATGGATGTTAAATATGCATTTCTGAATGGAAACCTTGAAGAAGAAGTCTATATTGAACAACCTGAAGGTTTTCTCTTATCAGAAAAAATAGATTATGTTTGCAAATTGAAAAGGGCACCCTATGGTCTCAAACAAGATCCAAGGGCATGGTTCTTAAGACTTGACAACTACTTGAAGCAACAAGGATACAAAAGAGGGGCCACCGACAATAATATCTACATAAAATTTGAAAATGAGAATATGATCATTATTGTTGTCTATGTAGATGATATCATATTTGGAAGTGATCTGCAAATCCTGAGTGTAAACTTTGCTTCAGATATGAAGAAAGAATTTGAAATTTCTTTGTTGGGAGAACTAACATTCTTCTTAGGATTACAAGTCACTCAATAAAACAAAGGGAACTTCATTTCTCAAACCAAGTACATTAAAGAGATGCTAAAAAAATTTAAGATTGAAGACTCCAAGCTTGTTAGTACCCCCATGATCATTGGTTGTAAGTTAAGAAAGGATGATGAATCTTTGGAAGTGGATCATTCTATGTATAGATATATGATAGGTATCCTACTATATGTGACAGCTACAAGACCGGATGTGATGCAAGCTGTAGGACTGTTTGCTAGATTCCAATCAGCTCCCAAAGAAACACATGTAACAACTGCAAAAAGAAATCTCAAATATTTAAAAGGTACTATGGAGTATGGTTTATGGTACCCAAAAGGTCAAGACTTTACCTTAAAAGCATTCGTTGATGCAGATTGGGAAGGAAGTATTGATGAACGAAAGAGTACTAGTGGAGCAACATTCTACTTGAGAGACTATTTGGTATCATGGCTAAGCAAAAAACAACCCTCCATTGCACTATCTACAACAGAAGTTGAATATATTGCTGCTACATTATGTTGTACTCAAGTCATTTGGATGAAGTAGGCATTGGAAGAGTTACTTGTGAAGTATGAGAATCCCATAGTGATAAACTGTGACAATATCAATGCCATAAACATATCCAAAAATCCTGTAATGAACTCCAATACAAAGCACATTCCAATAAAATATCACTTTCTAAGAGACCAATTGTCACAAAAGGTTGTCAAACTGGAATATGTTGATACAAAGGAATAGATAGCTGATATCTTCACTAAGCCACTACCCAAAGAAGCATTTGAGCATCTTAGAAAAAAATTGGGAGTAATATCCCTATAGTAAATAAAAAGGAGAAAAGGCATGATGACAGGGGGAGACATGTTGAAAGGGGGAGTTGTCAAAAGGAACATTGGGAAACTGCAGGCATAACAGGTTTCCCTTTTTGTCATTGTTGTCAAAGGGGGAGAGTATTTTTGGTGTTTCCATCAATGCCAAAGGGGGAGAATGTTGAATAATGTGTTGGCATTGTTGTCAACAAGAAGGAATATATTCCCGCAAAGGAGGAAGGATCACAATGTCAACAAGAAGGAAGATATGCCCGCAAGTAAGAAGGGTCACGCAAGGAAGAAGGATCAAACGATATGCCCGCAAGGAAGAGGAAGATATGCCCACAATGAAGAGGAATATATGCCCAGGCTCTAGCATATTCCTGCGGAGCTCTTTCATATGCCCACATGCTCTTGCATATGCCCGTAGGAAACTTGCATATGCCTGCAGGCTCTTGCATATGCTTGCAGGGGTCATACATATGCCCGCAGGCTCTTGCATGTGACCGAAGGCTCTAGCATGTGCCCGCAGGCCCTTGTACATGCCCAAAAGGATTACAATATGACCACAGGATTACAATATGACCGCATAAAGGCATAATCATATGCTTGCATAAAGGCATAAGGATATGCCCGCAAGGACCATAAAGAAATGCCTGTGAAGCCTAAGGATATGCCCGCAAGGGGCCTAAGGGTACGATCATTTTAGCTTGCTACGATAATCTAACGCATCCTACAGGAATCCTATTGCGAGCATGTAATTTCGTTGATATATACAAGGAACATGGAAGCTATAGGCATTTGCGTGGAAATTTTGGGGATATGAAAGGCGATATTAGTAATTTAACTAGTAATTGGTAATTTAACTAATCTGGAAAATACAAAAGGACATGGTTATCCAAAGGTCATGATTCTCAATTAGAAAGGACACAATTTCTTTTGAAAAGGTGTGATTATGAATGGACACGATGTTATATCTTTGTTATTGTTGAAAAAGAGTATTTAAACAGAAGTTCTATTTGGAAGTAAGGTGTCTGTATAGGGAAGATCATAAAAGCATCAAGAAAGTAAGAGACCAGAAGAATGAACAATTTCTAGAGGCATAATTGATGAATTAAGAAAAGGATCGAGAAGTTAAAAATATCAAGGAAGGATGGATGGTGCTAGGGGCAGGTTGAATCTTGCCAAGGAGGTTGTAGCTTCCTTCCAATAGTGGATGGAAAATAGGGGTGTTGTGGCATCCTTATTTGTTGGTGCAGATCAAAAACTGGGATGTTGGTGCATCCCTTCTATTGTAGCATAAAAACAATTTTGTAGAAATAATCTTATTAATGAGTTTGATTTTGTGGTTTGCCCTTTGAGGTTTCCACGATAAAATTTTGTGTCCTTACTTGTTTGATCCATTTTTTATCTGTTTTCAATGCTAATTGTTTAATAAATAAAAAAGTAGGCAATACTGATTCATCCCTCCCTCTCATTATTGTTGGATAAACCAACACCCTCCTTGTCCAAATTCTCTCAAAATATTAATAAAATTGATTTTTAGGAGAGAATGATTCCCTGCTCCATAAATTTTTCCTTGGACCTTGGTTTTCCATAGTGCCTCATGACCCCAATTCACCAATTCACCACTTCAATATTCTTCTTTAATTTTTCCAAGTGAATTTATACCATTGGGGACGTTACACCTGATCTACTTACCTGATCGATGACCATTTTACTAGTTTTCATGCAGTCCTTGTCCTACTTCTTCTAGCTCCTTTGTTTGCAACAATAAATGGTGGGACAACTCTCCACCCAACCAATCCTTGGAAAAAAGGTTGAGGCCCTCGAGCCCTGAACAATTAACACTATGGAAGACTGGGTAATCACTTAACTCTATACTCTATTTATCTATAAATATGTGTTCTCGATTTCTTCCTCCTTATTCTCCCACTTCACACACCGTGACAGATAAAAAATGAAACAAGCAAGAAATACCCCTCCAAAAAAAACAACCAGATTGGAGCCTCGACCTCTTGGTCTTGCCCCCGTTTATTACACAATTTCCATATTTTACCCAATTTCTTAATTATGCATTAGTGATAAACTTGTCACCTGTGCACTTAACTTAAATAACAAGTGCACATTTCATCTTTATTTTAATATATTACTTGTTCTTTTTATTATTTTAATACTTATAGTAATCCTTAAGGTTGGGGTGTTACACCAAAGGGGCTAGGTAGAGGATTATTTCTCTAACAATCACAACTTGGTACAATGTCAATCTATCCAAAACCCTAGCTAAGAAAATCAAGAAAATCCTTATAGCCACCAACTCCTCCTAGTTAGTAACTCCAAGGATCCTCAAGAAGCTTGGATTATCATTGCTAATTCCATGTCTCAATCAAAATGCCTCTCTCTATTCCTCTTCAATAAGTATAATGAGTAGAAATAGGGTTTCCAATACCCTAGAATTCTTCTCTAAAAATGCTATATGATACAATGATATGCTTAACCTTCTTGGGTTTATGGATAACCCTATCTTCTTTATCTTCTTAGGAACAAACTGTAACCCTATAATTTCAATTGAAATTCTCTTATAACAATAGCATAATAAGACATAGATATAATACAAAGAGGAGAACACAAGAGAGAGAAAGCGGTGCACTCCACTCCTCACATATCTAATAAATGTTATGGACAAATGAATGCAAAAATGAACTCTCTCCTTCGTGTTATCTTTTGGGGTTACTCTAAAAGTATCTACACGATGTTTGGGGGTGCTTTATGAGATGTGGAATGCATGGTGAATGATTGAGCCTTGGTGTTTCAAGATAGAATTTCCTTGTATGACATTATTTTTTGGAGCTATGGAGACCTATGGAGCATGGTGACTTATTCATGTGGACAACATGTGGAGGGAGGTTTCCTACTTGGAGGATTCCTTGAATTGGATAATGATCATTGGGAATTTCTCATGAGGGTGTTGATCTCTAGACAAAAAGTGGGATTCCTTGGTTTCTTTCATGGAGGCTTACACTTCACTTAAGGATGCTTGGGTTGAGGGAGAGGAAATGTAGGTGTGGTGGTCCCTAGGGAGGCACATGATCTTTGGAACCTTGGATGAGGAGCATTAATGTACCTTGGGGAATTTTTTTGATGCCTTGGAGCCTTAATTGTTGATTGTCATCACCCTATAGATTGAAACATGTCACTTGGGAGTGCTTCATTTGTTTGGACCTATTTATGTCTTATACATTGCTTGTAATGGACTAGGTCCACTTTTCATTGTAGACTTCCCTAACCTCTTATAAATGTAGGAAGGAGAGATTTATTATTATAATCCAACATGCTTACCCTTGGGTTAGATTGGTAAGAAGAGGAGCACTAGTCTCTCTCTCTCTCTCTCTCTCTCTCTCTCTCTCTCTATTTTAACAATATTCTTTGTAATTTATCTCTCTTTTTCCTAAGGCGATAGTATTTCTAGTGCTAGGATTTGATTCCTAAGGAGGTATTGAATTTAGGGTTTGGTGATAAACTCTAAGTTTTACTTGTTGAGGAGGAAGAGAAGAAGAGATGCCTTTCATGAGGCCAAGAAGCACATTCTAGTGGTGATTCTAGTTTTTTGGAGTATCTCTAGTGGAGTAGGGTTTTTCTTGGTTTTCCCAAGCAAGGGATTCAGAGAGATTGGAGAGTTGTACCATCTTGTGATAACCCAAGAGTATGTACTTAAACTTCATATTTTATTTAAATATGAAATTTTCAACTATCCAAAATTATCCTAATGTTGATTTGATTTTCAACTATCATTGACTTCATGTTTTCGTAATATCCAACACTTATATGTCTTATTCATTTGACATATGTAAATGATGAAATTTTTAAGTAAATTTAACATTTATATTTAACCTAATAATATATATTTACTATTGTTAATCTACATTAATTGTGATTGTTAACACCCAAAAAGTGCTCACCATCTCATCTACCTCATTACATGACTCATTTGTCTATATTTCCTACCATATTTGCCTCCAAAATCTTAAAAAACCATTAAAAAGCCTCCAAAAGGCCAAAAAACCCCCCTTTTCCCCCAAAATAATTTAAATTTCCTGCAAAAATAGAAAAAACCCTCTAAAAGGGCCCTAAATTCCCAAAAATCAAATAAAAGGAAATATACAAATATTAAAAAAAAGAGGAAAAAGAGGGAAAAAATAAGCAAAAACCCTATACAATTGACCTAAACCATATGGTGCCAAAACCATGGGTCAACACTCCACCACTAAAAACCTATAAATAGGTGATGGAGGCTACCCATTTCACATCCACAATCTTCCCTATCCACAATCTTCCCTATCCTCACTCTGCTAAAATCACTCTTGAAACCCTAGCTTACCATTTGAGCTAGTTTTTCCATTTGAGTGCCCTGTTAAGATCCTAGTGGGCGGCCTTCACTAACATCTCGAGGTTTTGGTGTAACGGTTCATATCATTTGGTATCAGAGCCTGCACCCAGGTTCAAGTCACAGAGCGGGTGGCAATGTCGGCATTGCAGTGTTCGCCCGAGGCTCGTACGGCTCAAAGGGGACACCACCGTACGGGCGCACATCCAGCCCCAGAGTCTGGACTGTGGAGCATGGTGGGATGTTAAGATCCTAGTGGGCGGCCTTCACTAACATATCGAGGTTTTGGTGTAATGGTTCGTATCATGCCCCTTTTGGCCCATTATTCAAACACCTTGGAGAAGGGGAAGGAACCCATTGGAGCACGGAAGTAGCCCTCCTGGACTACTGCAAGAGCTCCACCAACCTCAACACTTGAGGTAAATTTAATACAAAAGGAAAATTTCTATCATCTTGTCATTGTTTTTTTTTATTTTTGTTAATGCTCAAGCTAGGTTAAATTTCATATTGTTTTACTGCTTTAATTTACTGTTTATTGAACTGCTACTAAGGAGGCCCTTCTCCTCAGTAGGTGCTCATTTGCACAAGCTAGGGTGAAAACCCTAGCTATAGTTTTGGCGAATCCACTAGTGTTCCTTTGAATTTCTGGTTAAATTTTTTTAAAAAGTTTTTAGTTTTCTGCAAGCATTTTTCTGTTTTCCCTGTTCGGCTGTGGCTTCAGCTAGTTGGGTTTTCTGCTGCAGATCGCGGTTCTGTTCTTTGCAGCCGCGACCCAGATCGTAGATTTCGGCTGTCTTTCCGCGATCTAGATTGCAACTGTTGGGTCTTTTCCTACGACCCGAGTGCAGCCTTTTGCCTCTTTCCCGCGATTCGACCACAGCTCTTCCCCATTTAGTCGTGCCCCAAACTGCACCTCTTGACCCCATACCCATGATCTGCTCGTAGGGTTCAGCCCTATAGCCGTGCCCCAAACCGCGCCTTTCAGCCACATACCCATGATCCGCCCACAGGTTTCCCTCCTATAGTCGCACCCCAAACCACGCCTTTCGGCCGCAGACCCGCGATCCGATCGCAGGTTTCACCCGTATAGCTACGCTTTAGGCCGCGCATTTCAGTCACAGACCCACGATCTGTTTTCTGCATTTTTACCCTTTTTTGAACCCAGAACTTTGCTGCAATATTTTCTGCACCTGCACAACCACCTGTTCTATCTGCAGCCACACTTACTTACAACCTTTTTCTGCAATCTACTTTTTGTTCCATTTACAAAGTTTTTTAAGTTTAAGCATTTCAATTGAAAAGAAGAAAATTTTGCATTACAAGTTACATTTTTGCATTATTATTATTGGTTAAAACGTTGCCCACCCTGTGGCACTTTTGATTGGGTTCATTACCTCACACGCACACACTCTGTCACCTAATTCAAGTGAGCCTTCAAATACTACTTAACACAACCAACATTCTAACCCCACTTCGGGAACACATAAGAATATTGTAGTTAGGTAGGATAGGGGGGATAGGCATCCAAATAATACCCCTCGGTTGCTTACACTTGAGACACAGTTGTTTTCCATTAGGGAACCAAAATACCCTAGTATGTTTTGGCACGGTCACAACTAGTTTATTAGAGGGCCTCTCCCTTAGGAGGGTTGAAGTAGCCAGACTGGTTCTGGAGGCTTGAGTGGAATACCGCAATCCATTCAGTAACCGAAGGATACCTACTCGTTGGTCTGCGTGTGGTGATTCCTTTCATGCCCACATGGTGATAGGACCGGAGCTGCAGATTCACCTTTTCTGGACGTGTCATGAACGAGGTATCTTAGTTTCCTTTCTTCTAGGATTGTCTTATCCAGTGTCCCTCCCTGTAGGGGGATATATTTAGCCACTTGGCTCTACTATCCATATTTTCTGACTTGGATTTCATCACTTTGCAGAGGATATGTCTGGTTGAGTCAGAATACTATTTAGCTAGGTGTTTGCATGCTCCCTTACCTCCCTTTGGTCTAGCGAGTCCACTATTTTTACTTTTTAGGAAACCTACTGCTTGTTGGTATTCTGAACATTGTTGTTGATGCTCCACTTATTGTAGCATAGCTGTTACAGTAAGTGTTTCGAGTTGGTTGTTGGCATGAGTGCCGTCTTTTCTGCGATCTCCTTTTGCACACTCGGCTGCATTAGGGTTTTTGAGCTATTTTTCACTCAACACAACCCCTAGATACTTGACACCATCTATCACCATTGAGTCCTCGAGACACTCTCGGCGCCTCCGGGGCAAGCCCCCATAGCACAGTTCACTTGACATCACCCGTCATAGACGTAGAGCTTCATCACTTGATACCACTCGTCATAGACCTAGAGCTTCATCATTTGACTCTACTCATCGATGACATAGAGCTCCGTCCCCCAGCTCTGACGCGCCTTATTTCACATCTGATTCTGAGGCAGAGTTTGAGAACCCCACTTACACTGCACCCACTATCCCCATGGCTGGCATGACATCCAACCCTTTCTTTGTAGGGACCATTGCTGGAGCATCCACAACCAACCCAGCCACCTCACTTGATTTGGGTATGCCCTTGATGGTGTCCACACCCACCATCTCGATTACTGTGCCAATTCCAGTGGCTAGCATACCCATCCCAACCCCACTGGTGACTCACACTACGCTTAGTGGCGTAGGACCCTCCCATACCAAATCCACCCCCCTAGTTGGGGGTCACATCTCTATCACAAACCCAACCCCTACACTTGGGGGCATCGACCCCAGCGTGGCCACGACGACCAGCATGTCACATCCTTCTACTGGTTTACCATTCATGGCTAGTCTCAACCTGCCTGACCTAGACAGACTAACCAACGATCCCATCAAACACGATCCTACGTGGCCTCACATGCCCACCAAGCTCCCATTAGACATCCCTAAGTTTGAGGGCAAGTCAGGTGAAGACCCCCAGAACCACATTATGTCCTTCCATCTGTGGTGTTCCTCCAACTCCATAGTGGATGACTCTGTCCGACTCCGTCTGTTACAACGAACCCTCATTGGCTCTACAGCCAAGTGGTACATCGAGCAACCCCATGGGACCCTTTACTTCCCTCACCTCGACCTTCCTGCAGTTCTTTCAGTTACCTGTCCGCTATGACACGGGAGTTGAGATCCTACTATCTTGCAGACAGAGTATGGCCACCCACATCACTGACCATATTCATGAGTGGTGTCGATGCCGAAGCCTATGCAAAATCAAGTTAGATGACCGTATCTTCTTAGATTGGTTTCTAAAATCTCTCCTTCCTGTCATTGCCAGGGATGCGGCATCCAAGCGACCCCAGTCCGACGAAGAGGCCATCCTAAAATCCCAGCAATTTGACCTTATTTACTCTCAGTCTAGTTACCTATATACCATTATACCCGATGCCCCCTGCGAAAATTCCTCCCGAAATGATGCGCCGGGGGAATCCCATGCCACTGATGGCATCATTGGCCGTATTGCATCGCATAATCATCCCTTTTCCATGACACGTACTAGTACTGGCCCTGACCTTTTGCGGGCTACATCCCACTCTGGAGAAACCAATTCGTATGCTCCCATGGCACACAACCACCATTCCCACGGACCCTCGTGTCCAGCTCAGTGCTTTGGCCACGCATCCCTCGCTTACGTTCCTCCGGTTGCGCCTCAACCATATTACAACCCGTAGGTCGCGCACGCTCTTGTCTACTCTCACGCCTCCCCCGCTTATTATCCACCACAGGTAGCACCTGCAGCACATCCACAACCCGTCACATAGATGTATCAATAACCCCCACAAGGTTCAGCACCTGCACTGCCTCAACCCACTTATTATCCGCCGCAGCCTGCTCCCACACCTGCACAACCCCAGAACCCATCTTCCACCCAAGGGAAAGTGTACGCGCAACAAAATCCGCAGCCTAACCAAAATAACCAACTCCAGCAAGGCCAGCAAAACCACAGAAAAGGATGTAACCACGGGAACAACCCCCCTCCAGACCAAGGCGGCCAACCTCCTAATCCCCCAAACAATAATAACGCGACACCTGCCAACTAAAACCCCGACAGGACACCCAAGCAAGCCAAAAACCTTAATTTGTGAACGAACCATCCTTGTTCTATTTGCGGGGTCTATGGCCATTACACACATGCTTTCCCACATTTGGAGCGGGCTCGACAACTCTGGACTGATGATGCCCACCGCCAAGGGCAGGCGGCACCTCAGGCACCACCTAACCCCCCACCACCTCAAACTCAACCCTTGGTGTTACAGAACCCTTTACTAACCCAAGGTGTGGTGAACACACAACCGTTAGCTCCCCCTCAAGGAAACATGCCTCCACAACAGCAAATCACTTACGCAACTCCTGATCAACCCATGCTCGACTCAGGTACCCATCACTTGTTAATGATGTCATCCGTTGATGTCAACCTTCAAACCCGCCGGAACCAATACGCTTCCACCCCTGAAGCCCCTCCCGACGATGAAACCACCAACGATCTTCCCACCGATCAGTCGTTACGAATACCTCCGGCCCCATTAGATGGCACCCCAAAATCCCCTCGCTTCCCACTTCACCGCATCAACAATAACCCCAATTCTCGCGCTGCGTCTAATTACAACATTGTAGATGATTTAGCTCAGTCTCCCGTAGCCATGTCTACATTAGAGGTCTTAAAAAACTGTCCTACACAGCGCAAGACTTTGTTATCAGCCATTGGTGCTATCGACCCAACCGATTCACGAATGATGGCCTTTGATTTGGACCAATCTGAACCATGCCTGCCTTCCACATTAGTGTTCCAAATTTTTGTATCCATTCGGAATCTTGTCATCCATCGGTGCATCATCAATGAAGGTGCCTCTACATGTGTTATGTCCACATTCGTTTGGCAGAAGTTGGGATCCCCTACTCTCTAGTAGTCCACCACTGTGTTGCGAGCCTACGACGGCCGTTCGGCTCAACCCCAAGGTTTGTTAGCTAATGTCCCCGTCCAGTTGGCTGGTAAAACAATGCTTATTAACATAGAGGTCATCAATGCCTAACTTGATTATAACCTCTTACTTGGCCGTAGTTACATGTACGCCATGCGGGCGGTTACCTCATCCGTTTTTTGTACCATGATGTTCCCCCATGAAGGATGCATGGTCAAGAATGATCAACTCACCTATTACGATCCCAATGCCCCCGCTGCACCCGAAAACGTTCTCCCCATGGTTGAACAACCTATTTGCGGTGCATCTACCTCGTTGGTTTCCTCAGTGGGATCTGGAGTTTACTCAGATACGTCGATGACCTCAACCTTCCAATCCATTCCACCCCCATCAACAGCGACTGAAATATTTGACTTATGTACCCTCTCCCACAATACACAAACACCCATCCATAAACCACCCTTGCTACCCCAACCACCATTGGTACCTAGTCATGTTGGTGTTACACCCATCCATACAATCCCCTTCCTATTCCACCCTTCGGGAGTAGTAAGCACCCTGGTTATGGCTACTCTTAGCCTCCCTGGGTTAACTTTAGGATTACTTGTGTGGTATCTCACGCCTCTCGTTTCCCCTTAGACACCAAATGTCGTCCTACAACCAGTGCAACCCATCACCACTACTAGTCCACCACCTCTCGGTGTCACTACTCCTTCCTCATCCACCAATCCATCCCCTTTTATCAAGCACATTGGGGGCAGAGGCACACAACTGTACACCGCTCTACCCTTGCCCAAAACGGTTAAACCCCCCTCCCCCCCCCCCACATTTCACGCTCCTCCCAAATGCTCTTTGTGTGATGAGTTGGGCCATGCTACCCATCAATGTCCACAATTACCCGCATTACAAGAGCACATGCAAATGCTTGACGATGACCCCAACATCTCGGTTGTCCAACTCGACCCTACCCCTAAGCCTCACGATAAATCACTACGTACCAACCACCCTTGTGCCATATGCGGTATTTACGGCCATTAATCACATCAGTGTCCTGATCTCCCAGATTACAGAGCTGCTCTCTACGAGATGAACAACTTGGACCTCGAAACGTCTCCCCCCACCATTGAAGAGATCCACCCCCCAGAATCTCCACCTCCAGGCGAGATCAATACCATTTATATGATCTCTACTACTAGTGATCCCTCGTCAGCCGATTTGATGACCAAAAGTTTCCACAATGATGAAGATATTCTCAAGGCTCTTACCGCACCTGATTACCCCTAGGAGGATATGCACCATCATTCCTATTTCCTCCCGGAGGAGTCCTCCCCCACCATAGCCACCCAATTTTCGGTTGAGTCCAAAGATTTCCTCCCCACCAAAGTCAACTCGTTTAAAGATCCCATTCCCGCTCCCGATGCCTTCAAGGAAGGTAACATGGCCAATATCTCACCCACAATCCATATTGATATCTTTTCCCTAGGTGGTGCCCTTGAAATCATTACTTTGGGAGCCTCCTGCACTGAGTACAAGATCGGAGAGTACAAGAAACTTTTCCAAGAGTTTCGCGATGTCTTTTCCTGGTCTTACACCGAAATGCTTGGTCTTGAACCCGCTATCATAGAACACCACATTGACACGTGGCCAGATATGCCCCCCGTTCGACAGAAACATCGTCCCATTCATCCATCAAAGCTCCCCGTCGTTAAAGCATAGATTGAGAAACTTCGTGCAGCAGGTTTCATTTATCCTATTGCATACACCACTTGAGTTTCTAATCCCATCCTTGTTAACAAGAAACAAAGCACCATCAGAGTATGTACTGACTTCCGTGATTTGAACCGATCATGTCCCAAAGACAGCTTCCCCACGCCATTTATTGACCAACTCATCGATGCATGTGCGGGGCATGAAGTCCTATCCTTCATGGACAGTTTCTCTGGGTACAACCAGATTCAGATCCGTAGGGAAGATCAATATAAGACTGCCTTCACTACCCCATGGGGCACCTTTGCTTATCGTGTCATGCCTTTCGGCTTTAAAAATTGCTGGTGCCACCTTCCAGTGGGCCATGACCTATTGTTTTCATGACTTGGTTCATATCCTATTAGTCTATCTTGATAATCTTACAACACGTTCCAAGAAATGATCTGACCACCTTAACGACCTCCGACAAGTTTTTCTATGTTGTCGCAAGTATTAGATCCACTTGAACCCCCTCAAGTGTGTCTTTTGCGTTTCGGCAGGCCGGTTGTTAGGTTTCATTGTTTCCCACAAAGGAATCGTTGTCGACCCCCTCAAATTTCAAGCCATATTAGACCTTCCCACACCAAACATGCTCCGACAGCTACAGAGCTTACAGGGGAAATCTAATTTCCTCCACCGCTTCGTTCCTAATTATGCCACCACAGTTCATGGTTTCTTACGTCTGCTTCGTACTCACATACCCTTTGTTTGGGACGACCAGGCGCAAGCTGCATTTGAAGCCCTTAAAAAAGCTCTCACGCAAGCCCCTTTGATCTCCCCTCCGGATTTATCTCAGGACTTCATCCTTTATGTCTCGACATTTGACCATGTCGTGTCAGGGGTCCTTGTTCAAGAAGACGTTGCTCGCCAGGAGCATGTCATTTATTACGTTAACCAAACCTTGTCTGGACCACCCCTATGTTACCCATATGAGGAAAGACTAGCCCTTCTTGTCGTCTTTTCTGTCCAAAAATTGTGCCATTACATTTTACCCAGTCATACTATAGTTATCGCTAACTCCAACCCCATGGTCTACCTCTTGAACTGACGACTTCTGCAAGGTCGTGTCGCTAAATGGGTAATTATCCTCCAAGAATATGACCTAACTTTCACAACCCTTAAGAGCACTAAAGCCCTCATGCTTTCCCAACTCATAATCGATCTCCCATCCCTTTTGCTGTCCCCGCCGCTCTTCGATGAGTTACCAGACAATCATTTGTTCATCATCTCGTCAGATGACCCATGGTACGGTGATATCTTGCTATAGCTCCGCATGCAGAAGTTTGGACCAGACATAAATCATGATGGATGCCACCGTATCCATCACCACGCCTCTAGGTATCCCCTCTTAGGCGACATCCTTTACCGGCGAGGAGTTGATACTATCCTCCATCATTTCCTTACACATAAGGAAGCTGAACAAGTCCTCAACAATTGTCATAGCAGCGCCTGCGGTGGACATTTCTCAAGGATGGCCACCGCCCAGAAGGTCATCCGCGCCGGATACTTCTGGCCCACACTGTTTACCGACTGCATCACAGTAGTTAAGCATTTCCATAATTGCCAACTCTTTGCCCCTAAGGCCAAGACACCACCCACTCCATTCCACCCAGTTGTCACCGTTGCCCCTTTTTGAAAATGGGCCATCGACTTCATGGAGTGTAAACCCTCATCCGCAAATGGCCATAAGTACATCATTGTCGCCGTTGACTACTTCACCAAATGGGCTGAATCCATGCCCACCTTCAACTGTAAAGTCGACACTGCTGCCCGGTTCTTTTTTAACCATGTTATTACATGATTCGGGGTCCCAAAACAGCTTGTCTCCGACCATGGGTCACATTTTGAATATGCCATTTGGCGCGAGTTGTCAACTCTCCTTAAATTCAAACATCAGTATGCCTCTGATTACTACCCCCAAGGGAACGGCTAGGTTGAGACCATTAACAAAATTTTGAAAACAATCCTCCAACGCACTGTTGATCGACATAAGTCCAATTGGCATCACATGATTTTCCCAGCCTTATGGGATTACCGTACATCCACTAAGACCACTACCGGTTTCACCCCTTTTCACTTAGTTCACGGTGTTGAATCTGTCCTCCCCATCGAGTGTCAGATCCCCGCCCTACACATCGCTATTGAAATTCTCCCTGACACCTCCCCACTTGAACAATGCCTACTGCTATTAGAAAAAGTTGATCAGGAGCATCGCGCAACCCTCCAAACCATTGAAGCTGCCAAGAATCACTCCAAAGCTGGTTACGACAAACATGTCCACCCACATGCTTTCTGAGAAGGCGATCTAGTCCTCGTTTATGACCAAGCTCACGACAAGGCCGGCAAAGGGAAGTTCGAATCCATGTGGTAAGGCCCTTACATAGTGCATACCTGCCTTGGGCATGGGGCATATATTTTAAATGACTCCGAAAGCCACCCCTTGTGCAACCCCCGTAATGGGTTGTATCTTAAATTCTTTTATCCTTAATAATCCTGCGAACCTGTTGGTCCATATTGTACAATTTGCTTTCTTTTTGTTTTTCACTTTTTTACTGCAACCTTACATTCATCATTTTTTGCATGATCATAGATGGACCATCTTCCACCTTATTACATTGGCTTTGCCAATGGAGCAAGCCACTGGTCTCCAAACCTGGCCTCTGTAGCTTGGGTTTTATATTCCCCTTCACATGAGTTGATTCACCTTGACGGAATGTGCATAGGCGCTACTACCAATAACTAGGCTGAGTATGATGCTGTGACCGGTCTCCTGACTGCTGCCCTTCAAATGGGTATACGTCACCTTCATGTGTTCCTTGACTCCCAGTTGCTTGTCTCCCAGCTCAACAACTGCTACTAGGTGCGTGATCCTTGCCTCTTCAAAAATTTCCTGCACACAAAACAGCTAAGCCGACAGTTTGAATCCATAACATTCACCCATGTCCCAAGAGCTCATAATAGTGTTGCAGATGAAATGGCTAACAACATCCTTGACTGGCATATCAATCACACCATGTAAATCATCCATCATGCATAATCATCACATTAAAAACATAAAAATCCCAAAAAGATTGGATCTACAACAACGGGTATCCACGTGCCTATCATAACAAACCATTTGCATCCATGTACAATAACATAACACAAAACTATACAGGGGCATCCACCTGCCTATCATAATACATCATTTGCATCCACGTGCAATAAAATAAAACAAGACAATACAAGTGCATCCACGTGCGTACACCAAAATAATCACCACAAAAAATGCATCCATGTGCATATATATATAACTATCTCATCGTCATGTACATGTCATGAGTGTCCCAGCACTCAACTATACAAAAAATATACATCAAGGAGCCCCAACAGCATCCCTGTCAGAAAATATATGCCGTATATACAAAAAATCCCGAATGCCCATATGCATCGGAGGGGAGTCCCCAGCACTCCTTAATGAGAGTCATATCCCCCATCTGAACCCTCCTCTGCTACGGACTCCTCCTCTCCTCGCTCCTCTTCCGGCTCCTCCTCCGGATCCTCCTCATCCCCTTGTCGCTCCTGACCCCTCCTCTCCTCGGCCATAACTGCCACCCGAATCAAGATAGACCGCCAATCCCATGGAGCCTCATGACAGGCCTCGACTACATCCCGATCCAGCTCCCTCCACCCCTCGTTGGAGACCCCAACCAGTAGCCGATCGAAGGTAACTCGCAGGGCCTCCAAAGTCCCCTCTGCATCTCGTCATCGTACCTACCCCCGATCTAGCAAGGATGGCACTGCTATATGCCCCCGATGCTCCATATGCCCTGGTGGTGGAAGTGATCCCACATCTACATCAAACCAAATCACAACTAGTCAGAATCATCATATATCTCTAACATCAAAACATCCAATATAAAACCATCAAGCACAAGCTAAATACATACCATCTGGGCCCCAAGCCTGCCTTGGGGGTCGTGGTGCCTCCGGATCTTGTCGGTAGTCCATACCACTATATGGATAGTCATCAAAGGTCAACGACAGCTACAACCACTGCAAGTAAAGCTCCTGCGTGAAGTACCACCCCACCTCTCCCCCACCCTGCCAGCACATCATCTCACCCCACTGCACCATCCGCGACTCCCTCAAACTCCCAACCTAGACCGACACTCGCGGTCGCAGTGTCGGAACCCGTTCCATGAAGAATGAGCATAGGAATGACCCATAGCAAAACCCCTTGCTCGATACCTTCACCGAGCTCAGCTGCCACTGAACACAGGTGAGAAACATCTGGCCCCAAGCAAAGTAGGTCCCCTGTAGTACCCTCTTGACCAACTGCATCTGTCCCCCAGACACCCGGTTGGGCCCCTGCGACCCCAACATCTTGACCACACATGTCGTGATCGCCTAAGCTGATGGCTCCTCCAAATCACAAATCAAGAGTGCATTTTTATGCACTCTTTCCGTTGGGAGGCAGTATTGATCCAACATCTCCTCCATGTCCACATCTGCGGACACCCGTGGTTGCGTATCCACCACCCTACCCAGACATGGTAGTCCGGTCAGAAAGTACATGTCTGCCAGGGTGGACTCCAGTCTCTCCCCCTGCACCATGAAACACAGACTATCAGGCTCCCAGAATCCCACCAACCTATTCAGCAGTAGTGTTGTTGAACGCATCATCAACACCTACGTGAACTTCAACAGTCCGCATAGCCCCAAGGTCCCCTGGACATGACGGTCATCCTATATGGAGTCCATCAGGTCGTCCGGTATCTCACACTCTCTCCAGAGTACTCTCGACATCCTGTCAATCCCACAATGAAAACTCATTAGAACATCATCAAATAAACCATCATTCCCCCCCTGGTATGACTCCACAATCCTGATCCAGATCGCGGCTGTGGGGCCCAATGTTGCGATCCCAAATCGCAGCTATTAGGACTACAACTACGGTCGTAGATCGCGCCTGTGGGGTCCAAAACTGTGATCGCAGATCGCGGCTGTTCAGGCCACAGCTGTGATCCCAGATCGCGCCTATCCAAGCCACAGCCGCGGGCGTGGATCACGACAATCCAAGCCATAGCCGTGATCCCGGAACACAACTATGGAGGCCACAGTCGCGATTGCAGATCGCAGCCATTGCCTCGAAACCCGTGATACACACCCACGTGGACTGTACACCCCCCCCTGAGGACCCACTACCCACTCGAATCAAGAAAAAATTAAAGGCATGAGTTCAGTGAAATACCTGCAACTCACGGAAATGAAATCCACCGGTCCAATCACCTAGAAATGTCAAATCCACTCTGGCCCACCACACTCTCCTATCAAAGTCAACCACACAAATGACACTTGGCATTATGGGCCCACTTACTATTTATAGGCAGTTGACTTTTTCTTGATTTGGCCATTATGGATCCATACGGAATCCGTTTTCCAAACCGTTTCCACCACTAGCATCAGAATGACGAGACCTTCAGAATGGTCGACTTAGTTCCTATTTTTCTCTGAAACCCTTTTTTTGGAATTTTTTCCATGCACATCGCCATCTCGATTTACGTGCCACATTGGTCATTGTTAGTTTTTAGAATTCCTTATACCATCGGATTCAGTTTTCTGAGCCCGTGATGATGCTTGAGATCATTTCTTGCTCTCACCCCCAGCTTTTTCGGGCATTTTTTACCAGCCCCTAGTCATCTCGGTTTGCGTGCCACCTCATCCGTTCTCCATTTTTTACGCTTTTTATATCACCAGATTCATTTTTTCCGCGCTCGTGATGATGCTTGAGATCATTCCTCACTCTCACCAGAAACAGTTTCAACATTGTGTCCCGACACCTTACTGCCTCGGTTTGTGCGCCACATCGGCCGCCATCGAATTGTTACACATTTATACATGAGCCATTCACTCCATTCATACTGCAATTATTTCGTTATTTTTCCACCATTCATCATTCCGCAAGGAGGCCCACTAGTGTTCCCCCCCAACCCTCGTTCTTGGTTCTCATCGATGTCCCTTGATTGAACACTCTCTCGTTGCTTGGCCATTCCTTTTGTTCGGTATGATTTTATCCCTTTTTTGGGCCAGACAAGTCCTTTACGAAAAAGGCACTTAGGGAGTTTCTGTTAAGCTATTTTTTGACTCCTAAAAGAATGAAAAGATCACCGAGAAATCTTGCTTCCTTTCATGCTCGTTAAAGTACCTAAAAGGGCGTCTATCTGGTATAAGTTTAACCCTTTTCCGGACCTGGTAGACTAATTACGAAAAAGGAATACTCTAGTCACACTGGCTAGAAGAGTTCTTCATTGCATCCTTTTATGCTTTTTCGGGCCTTGGAGACTAACACATGAAAAAGAACCCCCCTGGAGTCTTCTTTTTTCTTTCAAACTCTCTAAAATTGAAAGCAACCATGAGCATGCATCATCCTGGGATCGTACAAATCCACACGACGGTACCATTCCATTATTTCAGAGTCTTCTTATCGCTTTCAGACTCCTTAAAATTGAAAACAATCGCGAGCATGAACTGTCCTAGGCTCGTATAAATCCACATGACAGTACCGTTTTGAGCACACTTCTTCCAGCTCCTTAAACCATGAAGAAGCCCCCATTGGTGCCCCTCGGCACTATGATCAATCATCTCGGTAGCACCCCCACTAAGGTCTCCTTTGTTCAAGAGTATCTGTGATAAACCACCCTCAGCATCTCCTGCCATCTTACACCAACTCGAGTATCACTCATCCCAGTCACCCTCCTTGATCCATTGAAGCTATGATACCCTTCCCACTAGTCAGTTTCATATGCTCCCTGATCATCCCTGCCATCATACTCTAAACAAAGGAAGTTTGATTCCACCCACTCTATCTGCCCAATTATTCCCCACCTCCACTGTATGTCAGTCCTACCATCAATACTCTCACACTTCAGTTATCCACCTCGTGCTCCTATCAAGGAAACATCATTGCCTTGCTAGTTGCAGGTCTCCCTCTATCGACGACAACCCATCTATTCCAGAGGATAGGCCCAGAGGTCCCTGTGCCTTGGACTCATCACCATCTGTGGTGAGTGCCTATGGACCATTTTGAGCGGAGTCATCAGTGCCTCTCCAAATGGTTGTTTCTCACATGCTTGACTTCAACACCTTGATCGCATCATTGAGATTCGTGCAGTGTATATATCCCTTCAGTTATTTGTCGAAGAACCCGGACTTCCCCCGACTCTAGCACATTGGTGAGTCACCTTGGAACACCAAATTATATGTTCCCATGGATGTTCGGGTTGCGTTGGCGATTGTATTCGGAAGCCATCCAGTTATATGCTTCCTTGAGTACCCAGTTCAGCTCCAGTTCAGTGTACCATTGAGGGTGCAACTCTCCGTCATTATGATCTTCTAGTTCATCAGTTCCTCTAGTACCACACTCAGCAACACTATTGTTATTCCAGTGTATCAGTTCTCCAGCTCAGACATGGTCAGCCCAGCAGTATGTCCCAAATTTGTGTCCCCTCTGGACCGTTATGATGTACACAATGGTTCTCCATGTATCTTTCAGGTCCCATTTTTTGGGCCTCATTATTATTTTATATATCTTGATACGAGCATGGGTATGCCCACCTCGTCCATATATTGAGATTATTCCTCATTCATTATTTAGGTCATATATTTTCAGTTTTTGCAGTTTGTTCGGGACCGTTGTTCCGGGCTCTAGTTCATTTCTTCTCCTCTCCACATCCCCGAAAAACCATAAAAGAGCTATGATAACTATCGGCCATACGATGAGCTCCTGCCCTCACACATCAGGGGGCAATTTGTTAACACCCAAAAAGTGCTCACCATCTCATCTACCTCATTACATGACTCATTTGTCTATATTTCCTACCATATTTGCCTCCAAAACCTTAAAAAACCATTAAAAAACCTCCAAAAGGCCAAAAAACCCCCTTTTTTCCCCCAAAATAATTTAAATTTCCTCCAAAAAAAGCAAAAAACCCTCTAAAAGGGCCCTAAAATCCCAAAAATAAAATAAAAGGGAAAAAAAAACATAAAAAAAAGAGGGAAAAGAGGGAAAAAAGAAGCAAAAACCCTATACAATTGACCTAAACCATATGGTGCCAAAAACCATGGGTCAACACTCCACCACTAAAAACCTATAAATAGGTGATGGAGGCTCCCCATTTCACATCCACAATCTTCCCTATCCACAATCTTCCCTATCCTCACTCTGCCAAAATCACTCTTGAAACCCTAGCTTACCATTTAAGCTAGTTTTTCCATTTGAGTGCCCCTTTTGGCCCATTATTCAAACACCTTGGAGAAGGAGAAGGAACCCATTGGAGCACGGAAGCAGCCCTCTTGGACTACTGCAAGAGCTCCACCAACCTCAACACTTGAGGTAAATTTAATACAAAAGGAAAATTTCTATCATCTTGTCATTGTTTTTTTTATTTTTGTTAATGCTCATGCTAGGTTAAATTTCATACTGTTTTACTGCTTTAATTTATTGTTTATTGAACTGCTACTAAGGAGGCCCTTCTCCTTAGTAGGTGCTCATTTGCACAAGCTAGGGTGAAAACCCTAGCTACAGTGATGATTTCAAATCTGGTTTAGTCATGAAAAGATTGTTTTGAAAGGTTGGAACTTGCTGGAATATATTTGGTACCTTCCCTCTTGGATTTCCTAGTGTATTGGGTTTGATGTGAAGTGAAAGATTGTATGGTAATTGTTGAATTTTTTTTATCTTAATGCATAATTATAGTAGAACTTGAAATGAATGAATAATAATAATCGCAAGCATTCACACGAGACACGGTATTTACCCTAGGGAAACCCTCTAGTACTTGAGGGAGAAAGCCCCAACAAAATATTCCTTAGAATATTGATAGATCTCGGATAATGTATTTACAATGAGCATATTACATCAAGAACCCCTGGTACATTATCATAGAAAAATACCAAGCACCCCTGTTGCAATCACAGAGCAAGAGAGAAGAGAGAACAATAGAAGAACCCAACAACTGATTCTACACTAAGGCCAATTCTTAGTTTTGGTCACATGCACACTTTGTTCAAGAGGGGTTGAGTCTTCAGCTTGATCTCATTAAATCCTGCATTACAAGTGTATCATATATCTAATTCTTGGCTTAATGTATGGCCTTCTAACTTCAATATGAACTCACCTTCCAACTGGATGCTAGATCACTTAGTTAGGTTACTAACTAAAGTGTCATAACTCAAGTGTTGTATTTTAGTTTAACTCAAGTGTCATCATGCAAAAACTTAGTTAATTAGATATTCTACTTCGGGATGAACTCGCCCTTCAACTAGATGCTAGACCACTCAAGTGTTTTATTTTAGTTTATCTCAAGTGTTGTCATGCAATTGCTTAGTTAACTCAAGTGTTGCCATGCAAACACTTAGTTAACTAGATTTTCTTTGTTATCACTTAGTTAACTCTTTCAACTGAAGTCTTTCTTTTTAACATCAATGAAGTAAACAATTCGAGTTCTCTCTTAATTAACCGAAGTCTTTCTTGTTAACATCATTGAAGTAAACAATTTGAGTTCTCTCTTAATTAACTGAAGTCTTTCTTGATCAGTGAAGTGGACAATTCGAGTTCTCTGTTATCTTAACATATCTTATTTTTATCCCTTGTCTTATCTGCATGATCCACTTGTGCCATATTTACTTTATTTATCATATCAAATATACTAAGGAGACTTTTCCAATGATGTGATCATCTTGTTTTGCTATCATTCCAAGTGGTCATATGCTAAATTAATTCACTCTAGAAGTGGCTCGTCTCTACAAAAGACTTAGTAGCTCAAACATGGTTAGTAGTACATCACAAACCATTCAGGATTCGACATGCAAAGAATTATATCAATACATGAGGATCTATCTTGACACACAAGACCTTAGCCTTGACAAGCAAGACTGTACAACATCATCACTTTGGCATACAAAGCACTTACCTCAACACATGAGGCTTAACCTGGCTTAGTCATTCTTGAGTCCAACTCAAGAATTTACTCCAATTTACATGAGTCCAACTCAAGCTCCCTAAGGCATTACCTCAACACACGAGGCTCAATACTGGTGCACAAGATTGACTTGGAGAATGACTCATGATGTTGTAACTTTAACACTCCCTCTCAGCGAGGGAGGCATTCTATTCCATACCAATCTTGTCTCAGAAGTACCTATACTTCGTCAAGGATAGAGGCTCAGTGAACATATCTACTACATGTTCATTAGTAGAAATGTACTGAAGTCTTACAGAATCTCTCTGGACCATGTATATGATTTAGTGGTATTTCACCTCAATGTGCTTCGATTTTTCATGAAACACATGGTTTTATGAGAGCTTTATGCAGCTTTGATTGTCAGAGAGAATGACATTAGTCTCAAGCTTCTCAGTGAACAACCCAACAAGTAGCTTCATAAGCCACACAACTTCTCACTAGGCGGTACTATCTACAATATACTTTGCTTCTATAATACTCTAGACTACAGAGCCCTGCTTCCTGTTGGACTAAGAGATCATAGTTGATCCTAAGTTAAAACAAATTCCAAATGTACTCTTTCAGTGCACAACACTACCACCTCAGTCAGAGTCAGCATAACCAAGTAGCATCACTCCTCCAATGGAAGCATATCTAAGTCTATAAGTAATAGTACCTCAAAGGTATCTAATCACATGCTTGGAAACAACCCAATGTATATGTCGTGGCTCAGGCATGAACTGAATCAATATAATCATTGCATAACATATGTCTCGTCTATTATGTATCAAATACATCAAGGAACCAATGGGCTGTCTATACATGGTAGGATCCACTAGATCCGATCTAGAATCTGACTCGTGTAGTTTATTCAGATTAGAAACCATTGGTGTAGACATGGATTTACAATCCATCATACGAAACTTGCACAAAATATAAACTATGTACTTTCCTTGTGAAAAAAAGATCTCATATTTCCTTTGCCAAAATTCCATACCAAGAAAGTAGTGCATAAGACCCAAGTCTTTCATTTAAAACTTAGAAGTGAGCTCCTTCTTGCACCAAGCTCTCTGTTGTTCCTCTCCAATAAGGAACAAGTCATCAACATAGAGAACCAAGATCAGTGGTTGGTTCTTTACAACCTTGAAGAACAGTTTGGGGTCAGCTTCGCTTTTGGAGAATCCCAATCTCCGAAGATAACTATCAATCTTTGAATACCAAGCTCTCGGGGAATGCTTAAGACCATACAAGTATTTCTTAAGTTTGCATACATGGCACTCCTTCCCATGAACTACAAATCCATCAGGTTGTTGCATGTATAGTTCTTCCTCAACTTCACCATTGAGAAAGGAAGTATTCACATCCATCTGGTGAAGCTTCCACCCCAGAACCGAGGCAAGTGAAATCATGGATCAAATAGTATTTTACCTAGCCACAGGAGTGAATTCCTCATCATATTCTATTCTTCTTTCTGTGAGAAAACATGAGCCACAAATCTTGCTTTATATTTTTCAATACTTCCATCAGCTGCATGCTTGATTTTATAAAGCCACTTGGAATTTACTATTGACTTCCCTTCAAGTTTAGGAACCACTTCCCACACATCATTCTTCATTATGGATTTTTATTCTTCCACCATGGCATCTTTCCATACTTGCTGCTTAGTAGCTTCCTCATAGGTGGTGGGTTCTGAATCACTGATGTGACTCATATGTGCTACATATCCTAAATATCTTTCATGTCTCCTTTGCTCTTTGGATGTGCCTAATGGTGCTCCATGATTTTTTGCCTCTTGCGGAATGTCTCAACACTAGGTAGATCTACTCTTAGTAGGAGGTTCATCAAGTGATCTTTCTACTATTTCTACTTGCTCTTTAGGATGAAGCAGATCAAAGGACTCTTCTGGATTCTCCCTCTCAACATATGAAAGAGGAGAACCAAAATATGGATCCTCCATCATGGAAGTCTCATGCTCCTCCATATCTGAATCACACTGAAGTTCTTTAGAGTGCTTAAGGTTAGCCTCTTCATCAAATATTACATCTCCGTTGACTTCAATGTGCCTTTGACCTGGAACATAGATTCTATAATCTTTGGAGGGTTTGTTATATCCAACAAATGCGCCTTTATGTCCAGATGGATCCATATTTGTCCTCTTCTCTTTTGGAACATGAATGTAGACATGACAATTGAAAATCTTCAAGTGTCCAACATCTGTTTTTTCACCAGTGAAAAATTCTTCAGGAGTCTTCTCTCCCAGGATAGCATGGGAGCTTTTGTTCTGAAGATAACAAACCCTCAAGATTCTTCCCATAAGGAGGTGGGAAGATCCTGATCACACATCATAGCTTTTGCAGCCTCACAAATTTCCCTTTTCTTTATTTTGGAAACCCCATTCTGTTGGGGGTTGTAAGGTATAGTCATCTGTCTTATTTTCCCTTCCTCTTGGTAGAATTCATTAAACTCATGAGACTCAAAATATCCTCCATTATCAGATCTCAAAGCATGAATGTGCTTTCCAGTCTGATTCTCAACCGGTGCTTTAAAATCTTGAAACTTGTTGAAATTTTCACTCTTTTCCTTCATAAAATAGATCCATGACTTGCGAGAGAAGTCATCTATGAAAAGCACATAGTACAAAAAACCACTCATGGATGGCGTAGACATGGGACCGCATAGATCTTAATGGATCAAGTCCAGGATCCCTTTAGATCTTTTAGTATTGTTTGGAAATATTTTCTTGATGTTCTTACCAAGAGCACAACCTGTAAAAATAACATCATGCTCAGATTGAAATACATGCATACCTTTTACCATCTTTTGTAATCCAGGTAGCGCTTTGAAATGAATATGACCAAGCCTCTTATGCCACAGTTCACAAGGACTAACTGTGTCATGGATCATGGATTTAATGAACTTTTCCAATAACTTTGTAGAGACCTCCCTCTTTAAATCCAATCACAGCTGCAAAATTCAAGTCTGAATTCTTAGGCCATAAGAGTGCTTTGTTGTCCATAAAGATTACTCTAAAACCTTTATCTTCTAGAACTGAAATAGACAAGTGGTTTTTCTTCAAACCGGGAACATATAGAATATCATCAACATGGAGTACATCAACTAAATTCAACTGAAAGGAAGTGGATCCAACTCCTTGGATTGAATAGGTAGTATCATCTCCAAGCTCCACCTGACAGGAGAACTTCTTTTCCTTCAGATCTATGATAGCGATCCTATATCTAGTCATGTGTTTTGATGCACCACTATCCAGCAACCATGTCTCAACATGAGTGGTAATGGATCTAGCTAGAGATGAGACAAGATATTACTCCTTCATTGTCTCTTGATCATTCGAATAATTCTTTCTTGTAGGTTCATCTTCTGTAGCAGTAAAAGCATGAAATATACCCTTGAAATTTCCTCTTTTCTTTGCATGGCAATATCTTGCAAATTGGACGTTCTTATTGCAATTGACGCATTTGAATTTAGACTTATCAAATTTATTGTTCTATTATTTTTCCTTTTGATGAGGAAAATTCTTCTAAGAAAATGATTTATTTCCTCTCTTTGTCCTTGCCATAAGAGCAAGGTTCTCTTCTTTAGAGGAATCATTTTTGCTTTGAATTCACCCTTCTTGAAGGAAATTATGCCACAATATTTCAAAGTTTGGTTGCACTTCTCGACCATTAACAATAGCCAAGAATGTATCCCATGAGGATGGAAGACCATTGACAACAATCTGGATAAGATCATCATCTTCGAAAATAAATCCAATGCTCATGAGTTGATCTCTTACTTGAGAGATATTTGTGAAAAAGGAAGAAATAGTTTCTTCCTTCTCCATATAATTTAGAGTACGAAGCTTGCTCTTCAGGGATCTCTTCTGACTGGGAGCCTTCTTCTCATAAAGATTTGTCAAGGTGTCGAAGCACTCCTTTGTTTTCTTCAATGGAGTAATCACCGACATCAAATTGTATTTCACAGAATCATAAATGATTCTCTTTGCTTTGGATTGATTCTTCTTGAAAAAAATGTGCCCAGCATTAGACGTAGGATCTTCAACAACATTGGATGTGTATCCATCTAGATCATGCTCTTCTAGGATATTCATAATCCTAGCCTTCCAAGTATTGAAGTTCAAAGTTCCTTCAAGTTGGTCTTCTGGTCTTACTGAGATTGAAGCCATTATTCTTCAAGTACTGTGCTCAACTTTTTCCAATCAAGATCAACATAGGCTCAATATTGACTCTAAAAATTATCTCATTCATGCCTTGAGCTCTGATACCATGCTGAATTTTTTTATTATCTTAATGCGGAATTATAGTAGAACTTGAAATCAATGAATAATCAAAATCATAAGAATTCACATGAGACATAGTATTTACCCGAGGGAAACCCTCTAGTACTTGAGGGAGAAATCCCCAACAAAATATTCCTTAGAATATTGATAGATAACAGAGAATTTATTTACAACGAGAAAATTACATCAAGCACCCCTGGTGCATTATCAGAGAGAAATACCAAGAAACTCTGGTGCAATCACATAGAAAGAGAGAAGAGAGAATAGTAGAAGAACCCAACAGCTCATTCTGCACTAAGACCAATTCGTAATTTTAGTCACATGCACACTTCCTTCAAGAGAGATTCATTTTTCACCTTGATCTCATCAAATCCTACATTATAAGTGCATCATACATGTCGTTATTGGCTTAATTTATAGCCTCCCGACTTCAAGATGAACTCGCCTACCAATTGGATGCTAGATCACTTAGTTAGGTTACTAACTCAAGTGTCATAACTCCATTGTCATATTTTAGTTTAACTCAAGTGTCATCATGCAAACAATTAGTTAATTCGATCTTCTACTTCAGGATGAACTTTCCCTTCAACTGGATGCTAGACCACTCACGTGTTGTATTTTAGTTTCGCTCGAGTGTCATCATGCAAATACTTAGTTAACTCAAGTGTCATCATGCAAACACTTAGTTAACTAGATCTTCTTTTTTATCACTTAGTTAACTCTTTTAAATAAATTCTTTCTTGTTAACATCACTGAAGTAAACATTTTGAGTTCTCTCTTAATTACCCGAAGTATTTCTTGTTAAAATCACTGATGTAAACAATTTGTGTTCCCTTTTAATTATTTGAAGTCTTTCTTGATCACTGAAGTGAATAATTCAAGTTATCTCTTATATTAACATATCGTATCTTTATCTCTTGTCTTATTTGCATGATCCACTTGTGCCATCTTTACTTTATTTATCATATCAAATATACTAAGGAGATTTTTCCAATGATGCGATCATCTTGTTCTACTATCATTCCAAGTGGTCATATGCTAAAGTAATTCACTCTGGATGTGGCCAGTCTCTAGAGGAGAATTAATATCTCAACCATGGTTAGTATTACATCACACACCCTTCATGCTTCGACATGCAAAGCATTACCTCAACACATGAGGCACCACATCAACACATGAGGATCTGCCTTGACACACAAGACCTTATCCTTGACAAGCAATATTGTACAACATCATCACTTTGACATACAAAGCACTTACCTCAACACATGAGGCTTAACCTTTACACATAAGGCTCAGTCATTCTTGATTCCAACTCAAGAATCTACTTCAAGTTACTTGAGTCCAACTCATGCTCCCTTAGGCACTACCTTGACACACGAGGCTTAATACTGGTGCACAATATTGACTTGGACAATGTCTCATGATGTTGTAAATTTAATATTAATTTATTCTATAATTGATATCTTATTTCATCCCTATGGTTGATGGTTTGCATATGATTACATTTCTGAAACCTCTAAAGAAGTGAAATTTTATCAATTTTTAAAAGAAACCTCAATTCATGAATTTTTTATATTTCCTTTATTTATATGAGAGGTAATTGATGTCAACAATATGAAGTGGTCCTAATCCAATACAAGTAACCTATAAACAAGAATATAGG
Source organism: Larix kaempferi (assembly GCA_027924585.1). Lineage (NCBI taxonomy): Eukaryota > Viridiplantae > Streptophyta > Pinopsida > Pinales > Pinaceae > Larix > Larix kaempferi. The sequence goes on along the minus strand of BSBM01000316.1, from coordinate 13,731,809 downwards.
CCCACCACATGTAAAGAACTCCCTTTACATGTGACACATATCAAGATTCAAGGTGAATACATCTAACAAGAAATACTCCAAGGATAAATGCTACTCAAACAAGGTATAATTCTCCACCTTTACAAGCATCCAAAGCTCCAGTTATCCTCCTTGGTCATGTTCTCTTCTAAGGATATCATACCTACATAATAACGTAACCAATCATCCTCAAGTCAAGCACAAGTATCCATGCAAGTGACCAAGAATCACCATTCCCATTTAGAGCTAAACACCCTCCTCTAGGATTCCCAATGTTCCTTCAATTAAAGTTATCCTCTAATAAATCCACCCACTCTCCATGTGCACATCATGAAGAATTCCATCATGCTATTTTGGTCTCCAATGCTCCAAGGAATAATGCCACATAAGCATCCACAAAATATCTAGGAATTAATGACCAAGGATCCTCACATGTGTGTGTCCATGAAAAAAAACATACACCATCAACACCCCATATCCCATGAAGCACCTTAAATCATGGTGTCAACAATTGCAAAGTAACCATGAAAGCTAATTACACAAGCATAAAAATATTTATTTTTTAAAAGGATTAAGGCAATTTCATGTTAAAACATAAATAATATCATCCTTGTATTTAGAACATAATCAATTTGTTTGGTACCAATGACTTTGTGAACATAAAAAGTATTTGGTTGTCTCTTGTTATGTCTTTAAGGGTGAATTGATAGCACATTATGGCGATAGTAAGAGAAACACCTTCTTTATCCAATTGATAAATATCAAGCAAATAGGTCCAATTACAAAGAGCATTAAACACTTTCAAAAATTGAGTTTTAGAGTGAAGAATATTTGGGAAGACAATTTGTTGGATCTCTTTATGGACACTCTAAAGGAAAGAATTCAATATGAGTTGTCTCTTCGAACCTAAGTCATGGGAGAATTATTTTAGTTTGGAAAGAAAGGTTCAAAGTAAAAATATAGCTACTAGAAGAGATGCCACTAGTTCCTATAGAGAGGGAAATATTGTAGCTTCCAAACTCACTTAGCCTACAAGGTTGAGACCTCAACAATTGGAGGGAAGAAGAGAGAACAAATACTATGTTTCAATTGTGACTGCAAGTACAACAAGGGGAATACGAGCAATGAGAAGAAATTATTATACATAGATTGTGAATATGAAGAAGATTCAAAGAGCTAGAATAATCTCAAGATATAGAACTAGAAGATACTCTACCAACCTTATATTGCCATGCATTGGTTGGCATATGCACGCAAACTCTCAATATAGAAGGATATATCAAAAAGAAATAGGTAACAATGTTTATTGATTCTAGTAGTATCCATAACTTCATTAATCGAAAATTAGGAAAAATTCTCAAATGCTTTATATATCCAACACTAGAGTTTCAAGTAATTATTTCATATGGAGGTACCACAATTGTTAAATGAAGTTGCATAGTATTAATCTTACTATTGTTGGGTATGTGTTATATTCTTTGCATATGTAGCGGGGTTGTGCCTGTCAGTGCCGCGCCCGACGATATGGGGGGAGATATGAATCTAAGGGTATATCTCAATCCCTAGGAAAATTTATAAGGAAGTGTTGGAAATGCGGTAAAGTTGGGCACTATAAAAAGGATTGTAGATCTAATAATGTTGAGAAAGGAAAGGGATCTGAGGATACCTATACCACATAGGAGAAGAATTCCTTAGAAGGAGGGGACATGTACCTAGCTTCCACTGGTAATCATTTAGAACGTGATATATGGTTGATTGACTCAGGTGCATCATGTCATATGACCCCTCGTAGGGAGTGGTTCTGTGAATATGAAAAGTACAATGGAGGTGTGTGTTCTTGGGAGATGATTCACCAGCTAGTATCATTGGGCATGGTAGAGTCAAGTTGAAACTCAAAGATGGAAGGATTAGAACTCTCCATGGAGTACTACACATTCCAAATCTAGTGAGAAACTTGATATCTTTCAGAAAGATGGATATTGCAGGTGTAAAGATTGTGTGTGGATATGGTGGTTACAAAATGGTTCGAGGATCAATGGTATTGATGAGGGGAGTTCAGTATGGAACTTTGTAAAATCTATTAGGAAGAACCATCATTGGTGAATGTAACACTTCTATTGTTCCCAATGGACGATATACAGAAGATAGAACCTTGACTACATTAGGAGGAAAGAAAATGCTATGGCATCAAAGATTGGGGCATATCGGAGAAAAGGGCCTTTGAGAATTACAAGGTAAAATTATAGTTGAAGGTATGACTGAATTCACTCTAGATTTTGATTTCTGTGAACATTGCATATATGGAAAACATAATCGAGTAATATTTGCATCTAGTGCTACAAGAGCAAAGGGACTTTTAGAGTTAATACACAGTGATGTGTTTGGACCTGTGCTTATTCCATCACTAGGTAGATCTGTGTATTACGTTTCATTTATAGATGATTTCTCAAGGAAAACATGGATTTATTTCCTTCGAAATAAATATGAAGTATTTGCTAAGTTTAAAGAATTTAAGGCTCTTGTAGAGAATCAAACAAAAAAGAAAATAACGGTGTTGAGGACAGATAACTATGGAGAGTTCCTTGGGAATGAATTCGAGGAATTATGGAAGAAGTGTGGTATAGCAAAGCAGAAGAATACTCCATACAAACCTCAACATAATGGATTTGTTGAAAGGCTGAATATTACATTGATGGAAAACGCAAGGAGCATACTAAGCAGTGCCGGGATAGGACAAGAATTCTGGGAAGAGGCAGCGGAGACAACATGTTACTTGGTAAATCGATCACTGAAATTATCATTGGTTGAAAAAACTCCACAAGAGGTATGGACTGGTAAGAAACCCTCTATTAAACATCTGAATTTATTTTGTTGTGATGCTTATTGTTCCAAAGGAGAAAAGGAGTAAGTTGGACAATAAAGCTGAGAATGTATCTTTATTGGTTATAAAGATGGTATGAAAGGTTATAATCTTAATTTGGAATCCTATAACTAAGCAGATTGTTTACAGTCGAGATGTTGTGTTTAGAGAGGTCAAAGAACTTCCTAGACAGGAAGTGACTCCAATGGAAAATGAACCAGAGAAGATAGAGTTTGATTTAGAAGGTGAAGAATCTGACTCAATGGAAGAAGCCGAATCAGAAGAAGAAGAACCTCATACCCCTATTTTGAGGAGATCATCTTGAGAAAGAAGAAAACCAGAAAGGTATTCCCCTCCTGATTTTCGGTCTAGTTTTGCTTTATCCACAACTGATGATGATCCTAGAAATGTGAAGGAAGTTGTTGATTCATAGGATAGTGATATTTGGAAGAAGGCCATGCTTGAAGAAATGGATGCCTTGGATAAAAATGAAGCGTGGGATTTAGTTCAGTTACCTGTTGGAAGAAAATCCATTGACATCAAATGTCTGTTTAAAACGAAGTTAAATGCAGAAGGTAAAGTGGAGAAGTACAAATCCCACTTGGTAACAGAGGGATATTCTCAGGTAGAGGGAACATATTTTGGTGAAATATTTTCTCTAGTTGCAAAATTAACTTCTATTAGATTTCTTATTTCTATTGTTGATGTGTTTGATATTGAAGTAGAGCATATGGATGTGAAGACAACGTTCTTACATGGGGATCTAGAAGAATAAATATACATGAAACAACCAGAAGGGTTCACAGTAAAGGGAAATAAAGAGTTGGTATGTAAACTATAGAAGTCCCTTTATGGTCTAAATCAATCTCCAAGGACGTGGTACCAAAGGTTTGACACATACATACTTGGATTGGGGTTTGTGAGAATCAAGGATGATCATTGTGTATACTCCAAACAAGTTCGTGATCACTTCATTAACATAGTACTATATGTTGATGACATGTTTCTGATTGGAAACAAAAAATATGTCATAAAGGAGGTGAAGTCTCAGCTATCCTCCAAATTTGACATGAAGGATCTCGGTGCTGCAAAATTCATACTAGAAATGGAGATTAAAAGAGATCGTGCAAACATGAAGATCTGGTTAAATCAAAGAAAATATGTTGAGACAATACTACATAGATTTAACATGCATGAAAGTAAGTCGGTCAAGGTCTCTATACCTGTAGGTGTAAATTTATTTGTAGATTAGTGTCCCAGGACACATGAAGAGGAAGAATATATGGCACAAGTTCCATATGCTACTGCGGTTGGTAGTTTGATGTATGCAATGGTCTGTACCAAACTAGCCATTGTTCATGTAGTGGGATAATTGAGTAGATATATGTCAAAACCAGGGAAACAGCACTGGACAACTGTAAAGAGGGTCTTCAGACATTTGTGTGGCACTACAGATTATGCAATCTACTACCAACAAAGACCTGGACCAGACATAGTAATAAATGTACATGGATTTGTTGATGCAGACTATGCTGGAGATCTTGATCACTGAAGATCTATAAGTGGGTATGTGTTTAACCCATTTGGAGGAGATACCAGTTGGATGATCAAGAGACTGGCTATAGTTGCACTCTCAACTATATAAGTTGAATATATGCCATCCACTCATGCAAGTAAAGAAGCTGTATGGTTGTAGAGTGTTACATTTAAATCTTACCATCATCATAGTCAGTGTAAACATTCCCTAGATTTCATTGGCTAAGTCATCAACCTGGAAGAGATACAAACCTTTTCCTACTAGGTTTTGAGAGGTCATCACAGGTTGTCCTAATGCAACCGGTGACGTCGCAGGTTGTCCTCTTACAGACTGCGACGATGTTAGTTAATTGATTAAAATAGCTTCTTCGAGCTCATTCTCGAAGCAAGGTGATGTGGATCCCTATCCATAGCCTTTAGAGAAGCTGGCATTCGGTTCCTAGCCTCTTGGAAGGATCCCCTAAGTATCTCCTACCATATCTAAACCTACCCTATCCACTTAGTCCTATATAAGTGAAGCTCACTCCCATTCCAAAAGGAGGAAGTCTATGGTATCTACATGCTGGTGAAATTAGCTTAGGAGAGATATCTACTCATCCCTTGAGAGATACATCATCCCTTTGGAGGCTTTGGAATTAGCTTGATCGAAGAAGGATTGCTACGTTAATTCATTGGTTGTAATCACTTCCTTCTTTGTACTTTCCCTTTAATACAATAATATAAATGCTTTCCACCAAATCTCATTGCATTGATGATATTTTGTGTAGTTTGCCTACTTAACAGCTTACTTAGATCTATTATTGTGTAGATGCATTTTACTGCTTGTGTTGTTGTGTTGTCTTGATAGGTTTTGCAACTAAGATCTGAAGACCATCAAGCTTGGAGAAACATTCAATGAGAAAGGATCAGCGATCTGAAAGGTAAAGCATCTAGTTCCTTGATCTCTAATTAGATCTAGGAGAGTTATTTATATTTTGTCTCTATTTTTTCTAGACTTACGTTAAGTTAGGGAGATCAAGCCTCGAGCCCGCTCTTGGTAGATTGTCTGTCAAACAAATCTGGCGACCATACTGGGGAATAGAATGGTATAATTGATTTCATGTATATTTGATTTCATCTCTTTTGTCTGAGCCATTTATATCCTTTTTAAGCCTTACTCCCATCAGATCTCTATCATTAAAGAGTTTCTTATGTGTCCTTGATTCTGTTTGGGATCATCATTAAGCCTCCTACCCTTTTACCTTGAGGGATCTCACACCTTTATTGCTCAAAATTCGACTGTCGCACCTGGGTTGAGTCTTCCCTGCACCACTGTCTAGCCGTCCCACTTTGCCTGAAGCCAAACTGCGACAGTGTTGCACCTTTCCTGTGTACAACCTGTGACGGACCCCCTCTGTCACTCTGTCTAGTGAAGTAGGGTGCGACGACCTCCCCAACTGAGTTTTGATAGCGATTTCCTTCATTTTATGGGTTTTTGTCTGATTGATTGCGTTCTGTGTGCTTCATATTCCAGTTACAGAACCCTTAGACACAACTTATTTTCTTTTTCCTCCATTGTTGGGTCTTTTTGAGATTTGGATCTATGTTTGGCCCCTTGAGTAAAAACTAGTGTTTGCTTGCATTTTTAAGCGAAAAGTGTGATTGGCTTGTTTTAAAGACTTGAAAAGTGTGGGATTCCATGTCTTTTTGAGCCTCTCTTTCTTGGGTTGTGAATCTTATTTCCTTTACATCCTATCTAATGATTGTTTGGAAAGATTGATTCTTTGTATCCACTTTAGTTCAAAGAGAAGCTTGATTTTGTCACTCTTTTGATATATTTATGAAATTGGAAAACATAAGTATTCTTATTGCTTTAATTTGATCATTTGAAATTCTTGGTCTCACATTCATAAGAAGAAGAAAGGATTGTTTCAGATTTGGGTGCATTTGAGTTAGATAAGATTGTTAAGCGCTTTTCTTTGTCTTGGGTTTGATTGGAAACATTTATGGAATTTTTCTTTTCGTAGATTAGATGTGTCTTTTTCAAGTGTAAAAAGATAGGAAATGGATTAGAATTATTGCATTTGGTATATTTTGAGCCTTTCTTGAGTGCCTTTGAGTTGTTTGGGTGCTTGTCATTTTTATTTGGGAATTTATGAATGATTAGAGTGTTGTAGGTATTCTCTCACTTTCTGTATATAGATATGAAACGCGTTTAGCTATCAAATTCCATTTTTGGTGCATGCATTTGAAAATTGAAAGTGCTTCATTATTTTGTCTTATACATTGTTAATATTTGTCGCATCTTTCATTCTCTTTGCGCTTTTTGGCTTATTATTGCAGAAAGTTAGAGTTATTGCATTCTAGGAAGGAATTCTTCTTTTTGCTACTACTTAAGTACTTTTGGTTTGAAAGAAAGAAAAATCTCTCCTTACCTTAAGTAGTTTTCATTGAAAAGGAAAGGAAAATGTGCATTATCATGTAGTTGAGGATTGCATTATGTTTACATTTATGTACTCACCTCATGCATCCACCTAACCGTACAAGACAAAATTAATGCTAGCTTAGGTTAAAATCATTTAGTAACTGTGTGTAAGTTAGAGATGTGTTTTGACGTCTTTAAGCGTGACAGCTGTCGTTATTTTCCAGCACTGTATTCCAGGGGTATTGTAGTCTTCCATGTACTTATCAGTATATCAAAGCTCTTTCACGTACCAACCAGGTATATCGAAGCTCTTTCATGTACCCACCAAGTACTTCACGTACTTGACGTATATCGAAAGGTGTTTCACGTACTTGGTATATATAGAAAGGTGTTTCACGTACTCGGTAGAATATAGGAAGGTCTCGTGCCATATGGTTGTGCATTAGACAACACCACTACAGATTTGAGCTCCCATGTACCTTGTGTATATCAGGAGACACCATTAGGATTCCTGAGACCAATTGAGTTAACCTTTTGGATGTCTTGGTAGAGAAATACACCGACAACAACACTTGGGGAGATTTATATGCATGTATTGTCCATGTAGTCAGGTATTTAGGCAAGGGTATGGTCCCAATCCTCCTTGTCGTGTTTTACTGTTGGACCCTGCGGTATATAGCGAGTTGTGGTGCCTTGACAATCCTATGAGGATCCTGACTGTTTATCCACTCCTATTCACACAATTTGCTTGTTGCTTTTAGACTTGAGTAGTGTTTGATTTGTGTGGTACTTTACAGACTCTTAGGAAGTATAGATATGGAAGATTCTTTCGGGACTACCAACCAAGAGACCCCTTTCCAAGGTATGCCATTTGTTATTCCCCCTTGTGGAACTGTTGGTTCTCCCTTTATGGCTACGTTGAGTCTTCCTGTATTGACGATAGGATTACCAGTATGGTTATTCTCCAATCCAGTTACACCAAGTGCACAAATTGTGTCGAACCTAGGTCCTTCATCACATGAGCCTCAATCTCATGGTGACCCTTCTCCTTCTTTGTTGAAAGTTGAATCGGATTCCTTCTCTTATTCTTATCCCACTGAAAAATCCTATGTTAGTAAGAAGGCGGGCAAGGAGAAGATGAAAGGGAAGACTAAGAAGAAGAATACTAAGCAGAAGGTCACAACCCCAGCCACTAATCATCATGTTGGGGGCACCGATACACCTGTTTCGAATTTGCGTAAACCAAAATTCCCTTGCAAGCTTTGTAAAGGGTCCCATTTTCTTAAGAGATGCCTTGGTATCTCCAAGGTCTTACAAATATGGTCGCATTCTGAACAACCCTCGTCATCAGTCTCTGGACATCATACTGATGAGACCCCATCAACTAGTGACATTGTAGCTAAGGGTCGGAAGGGTAGACCTTTTGTACTACTTTATCCGGCCTCGCTAGAATATTTACGGAAAAGGAACTATGCCGATTTTACTTTTCCTTTGTCGTACTCAGTTATCAACCATGACAAAGTTGTTCATGGAGTCATTTTTAAGCTCTTTTCAGACTCCCTAAATAGGAAAATATCGCCAAGCGAACTTGATGCGTTCACGCTTGCTAAAGTATTTGAACGGTCATCTCCTTGGTGATAGTTTACCCCTTTTTCGGACTAGGGGGCACTATCTACGAAAAAGGAATACTCCAGCCAATCATGACTAGAAGAGTCCTCTCCCGTGTTATTTTACCCTTTTTCGGGTGAAGAGACTAACCTTGCGAAAAAAGAACCATTGGAGTCTTATTTAGTTCTTTAAGGACTCTCTAAACATGAAATGACGATCGAGTTTACCTTCTATGGACTCGTTAAAATATAACATTGAAGGGCCCGTCATGGGACGAACCCCTCCTCTCCCAGGTTCAGAAAATATTTGGGATTGGACTCATCTATGAGATGAGCTATACCGAGCATTTGGTTACCCTCATCAAGCTCGTAAAAAACACATGAGGCACTCATCATTCATGATGGGGAAAAAGGAAATATTTTATGTTACACTCTTTATCTGTGGCAGTACCTAGTCGTTCTTGAACATGGCATTCATTTGCATTTGCATATTGTACTTGGATCATCTGTTTGTCCTCTAGTTTTGCTTACTTCCCGAGTCTTGTTACTCCTTTGGGTCATCCAAAGAATACTTCCACCATCAATTGCATTAGGAGTCGATGTCATACTCGTCATGTCAATACTACCAAGTCATGCCATGCCCATGTTCAAGAATACTTCCACCACTCATTTTCTGCAGTCAGTACACTTTCCACCATGTCGCTCTGCTCTAAGTCAGTCCTATATGTTACTATACCATCCGATCTACTCCAAACATCTGTTATCATGTTTCATGTCGATGATGGGGGAGTCGTCATGGCGCTTCTTCGACGGATTCATCCTTGTCGACTTCAAATCATCATTCGAGGATTGAATCTTGATTGAAATATTTCATTAAGCGTTCGACTTCAACTCATTTATTCATGCTTAATGATATGTACTGTGATACCTTGGGAATCATTGACATTAATGGTGATTTACCTCACGCTTGTTAACGGTATACATCAATGACCGGTAATCAAGTGGTTTCTACCATGTTCTACGTCAAGACATTTGTAATCACATGGATAGATTCGCATCATTCTGGGTTTGGCTTGAAGACCCTGGGGAGTCATGTTTTACCTAGGTTGCGATGGAGATTGTTTTGAGTCATATTACATGGATCCACTTTTGTATTGGTCATGGTTGTATTATCATCTCATCATGGATCTACGCTTGTGTCTAGTAACCATGATTGTGTTCAGTTGATCATTACTACCATGGATCTGCAATGTATTGGTCGGTAGCCATGTTGTACGTCATATGAGACTGTGTTCTCAAAGTTAGTTGCACTGCAGCAGTGTCCTTCATTTGAAGAGCCATTGCCATTCCTTCTGTCAAAGCATTTCACCTGTCCAGTTGAAAACAACTTCATGCTTTGGGGGGCATTCTGTTGCACTTAAACCTTACCATCATGATAGTCAGTGTAAACATTCCCTAGAGTTCCTTGGCTAAGTCATCAACCTGGAAGAGATACAAACCTTTTCCTACTAGGTTTTGAGAGATCGTCGCAGGTTGTCCTAATGCAACCTGCGACGTCGTAGGTTGTCCTCTTACAGACCGCGACGATGTCAGTTAATTGATTAAAATATCTTCTTCAAGCCCATTCTTGAAGCAAGGTGATGTGGATCCCTATCCCTGGCCTTTAGGGAAGCTGGCATTCGGTTCCTAGCCTCTTGGAAAGATCCGCTAACTCTCTCCTACCATATCTCAACCTACCCTATCCACTTAGTCCTATATAAGTGAAGCTCACTCCCATTCCAAAAGGAGGAAGTCAATGGTATCTACATGTTGGTGAAATTAGCTTAGGAGAGATATCTACTCATTCCTTGAGAGATCCATCATCCCTTTGGAGGCTTTAGCACTGGCTTGATTAAAGAAGGATTTCTACGTCAAGTCATTGGTTGTAATCACTTCCTTCTATGTACTTTCCCTTTAATACAGTAATATAAATGCTTTCCACCAAATCTCATTGCATTGATGATATTTTGTGTAGTTTTCCTTCTTAACTGCTTACTTAGATCTATTATTGTGTAGATGCATTTTACTGCTTGTGTTGTTGTGTTGTCTTGACAGGTTTTGCAGCTGAGATCTAAAGACCATCAATCTTGGAGCAACATTCAAGGAGAAAGGATCAACGATATGAAAGGTAAAGCATATAGTTCCTTGATCTCTAATTAGATCTAGGATAGTTCTTTATATTTTGTCTCTATTTGTTCTAGACTTACGTTAAGCTAGGGAGATCAGGCCTCGAGTCCGCTCTTGGTAGATTTTCCGTCAAACATGGAGATTATGTTCAAGTGTTGGGTTTTTACAGAAATATGTAAGGTTAGATTGTGACAGCCAAAGTGTAATCTTCCTGGCAAAGAACCCTCCTTATCATGCTAAGACAAAACATATTGATGTGCAATATCACTGTGAGAGATATGGTTGAAGAAAAGAAGGTGTTGTTGGAAAAGGTTGACACCTTGAAGAATGTTGTTGACTCATTAACAAAGTCTATCGGTACATATAAGTTCTCTTGGTGTAGCTAATTTATGGGCATTGATGCCTTGAACCTATGAATTTATGAGTACAGTGTGACCCTATGCATCGGCCAACTTAAGTGAGTTTTCCCGCCTTTGCGGAAGAGTTATCCGAGTTCTATTGAAAAGAAAGCAAAAGTGCCACTCTATCTGCCAGTGCGGAAGAGTTTCTTGAAGACCTTTGCTATTTCGGAAGAGTTTAGGCGAATTCTTCTGCAGTTGTGGAAAAACTTGGTGAATTTGTTCCTCCATGGGTTCACTTGGTCAAAGGTTTCATCTTTTCAGAAGCATTAAGATAAGTTTTCAACCACGGCTTGACTTAGTCTTTTCCTTCCGTTGTTTCGGAAAGTTTGGACCAATCCTTTTGTCGTTGCGGCAAAGTTAGCTCAGAGCTTCTGTCATTGCGGCTCAAAATCTTGAGTTTTACTTAAGCAAACTTCTTCAAATTTCAAAGGAGGGGGCCCCAATATTTTTTAAAATTTTTTTTGGGGGGAAGTTGTAGCAACAACAATTGGCGATTTGCTGGAGGACACAAATCTCTGAAACAACTTATCTCATGGTCAGGGAAGCTACAAAGCGTTGATTGTATGTGCAACATAATGTCTCCATATTTCAGCCTCGAAGAATACAGTGATCACTCTTATCATAATGGTGATAAAGGAAAAGGAAGTTTCGACTCAAACTTCCTAAAAAATCTCTAAGGGCCAAAGTGTGGGGTTTATTTTAAAAAAATGTCTTTCAAAAGCTTACTAGTATAAGACTCCACAGGATCATGACAATATCCCATAGGCATATTCGTTTGTTCCTCATTCCCATGCTTTTTAACATCCTTTTGGATGTTTCTTTAATTCATGACCTTTAGCTGCTTTGAGTCTTCCAGAAATAAGTTTCTCCTACTTTGAAATTTTTTATATAAGTCCTTCAATCCAAAATGTCCTTTTGTGTGAGCAGAAGATTTGTTTGATTTCGTGCTTCATGGATGGAGAAGAACCTTGCTGGGATGGTTTATTTGAACAGCTTCCTTAAGCTTCCTTGATTTGCAAGTTTCCTTTATTTTCTCAGCCATGCTTTAATTGAGACGAGAATTTCTGGAAACCAGACTCTTCGGCATATGCCTTTGGGCTTCTCTTGCAGCATCGAATCATTTTAATGCCATATATCTATGTGAGACGCTTCCTCTCCATGGGTCTTCCGTAGTGAACTTCCTAAGATAGCCATTACGTTAGAGTGAATGGGGCCCTGAGATAGTTAGAAGGAAATGTTAAATCTTAGCTATTTGACAGGGGTTATTTTGTCCAAACAAAAAAGAGGATCTCTGTATTCTAGAAAATTGATCAGTGAAACCGAAGTTACAACTCTATATTGCCTTTATTAGTGAGCTTCCGCATGAACATTCTTTTTAGTTTTCTGGAGTCTCATCTCTCAGCCACACCAAAACTACGCTTAACTTTATTTTAAAACAAAAGGGCTTTACAACAGAGTGAAAAAAAACAAAGGTAAGATCAAACTAACTGGCATACTAAAAGTGATAAAAGAAAACAAAAATCAAGTGAAAGAAAGAACACAGTGTTTATTTATGTACAAAAAAAACCTCTTGGGATTTATGCAAAGTATTGTTTTAAGGCGAGGACGTTGAGAGGGAGGTTTAGTTCCTCTCCTTATAAATATTTCAATCTATAAGCTGATGGGCCAAGATTTTCATAGATTTGGTAAGGCCAAGCCATAGGTGTTGAAACTTTGTGTGCATTCCCTTACCGTCGTGTTGGTGGTTCCATTTGAGAACCAAGTCCCCTACTTCGAAAAATCTCTTATCAGATTTTCTTTTATCAAACCATCGTTTGACTATATCTTGGTGATGATGAAAACGGTCTTTGGCCTTTTCCCGTGACTCTTCCAGTTTTAGCAAGGTATCAATTCTGGACTGTAGGGCTTGACTACTAGAACCTCGGGAGGATTGGGCCAATTTCAAAGATGGGAGTAATATATTTGGAGGGAGAATAGCCTCCTTTCCATAGACCAGGTTGAAAGGGGAAGCTCCTAATGTGTTCTTAGGCGTCACTCTGTCTGCCCATAGGGCCTGAGGGAGAGCTATGTGCCAGCTTCTTTGATTTTTGATCACAGTCTTTTTCAGGATTCGGATGAGATTTTTATTGGTAGACTCATCTAACCCATTTCCTTGAGGGTAGTAATTGGATGAGTAATGCAACTTAATTCCTCTCTCATACATGAATTCATTAATCTTCATTGATGAAAAATAAGGTGCATTATCAAAAACTAAAGAAATTGGAACCCCGAACCTGGTTATGATGTTTTCTTCCAGGAAGTTGATAACTGCATCCTCGTTAGCTTTTTGTAGGGGAATAGCTTCTTCCCATCTTGTAAAATAATCTGTAGCAGTCAGAATGTACTGATGCTGCAGCGAGGAGTTTGGGTTTATTTCGCCAATAATATCTATACCCCATTGCTCGAATGGTTCATCTATGATAACTGGCTGCAAGGGACCCATTGCTTTAGGTAACTTTCCAGCACTCCTTTGACATACATCACAATTTCTGGCATAGGCATGAGCATCCCTGAAAAGAGTAGGCCAATAGTATCCTGCTCTGAGAATTTTGTGTGTCGTGGTATCCCTGGAGTAATGTCCTCCAGCAGGTCCATCATGTAGTTCTTTGACCACGTTACCATCGTCTTCCTTTTCCAAACACCTGAGATAAACACCATCATAGTTTTTCCTGAAGAGTACTCCTTCAATTACCTAATAAGCTGTTGATTTAAGATAGAGGGCTCTTCTTTGCTTTGGACTCCAGTGTTCTGGTAAGTAACCCGACTGTAAATAATGCACTAAGTCCCTATACCAAGACTTCGGGGCCGTAAAAATTGGGCATACGTCTATCATGTTAAGCTCAGATTCATTCCTCCAATCTAGCTCCTCGTTAGTTGGGCTTTCAGTAAGCAGCTTGCAGAGGCTTTGACCTTTGATGATAGTAGTCGGCTTGAATTCTAAGTCGTATTCTTGAAGGGCAGTAACCCAATTTCCTCTCCTTTCTCCCAATTCTTTCTGAATGAAAAGAGACCTGACAGCAGGGTGAGGGACTATGACCTTAGTTCTATTTTTTAAGATATATGGCCTGAACTATTTTACTGCCTTGAATACGGCGTATGCTTGTTTTTCTACCACTGGGTAGTTCAGTTCCTGCAGACCAATGCTCATAAAAGAAATCGGATACTTGTCCCCTGATTCTGCCTTTTGAGTGAGTACAGTTGCGAGAGAGTTATCAGAAGCGAAGGTGTACATAATAAAATCCTTATCGAAGTCCGGACTTTTCAAAGAAGGTGCATTAGCTATGGCAACTTTGATTTCTTTAAATGCAACCTTTTCCAAGTTTGTCCACTTAAATTGTACACTTTGCTTCACCATTTGTTGCAACGGTTTGACGATTTGAGCGAAATATGGTACGAACCTTTGAACGAAATTTATAGTGCCCATGAATGATTGCATTGACTTCTTACTATGGGGCATGGGGATTTTGCTAATAACTTGCACTCTCTCTTGATCTATCGAGATACCCTCTTTTGAAATAATATGACCTAACAACTTACCTTCAAGAACAGCGAAAACACTTTTCTTGGGATTTAAAGAGATGCCATACTTCCTGCAATGATCAAAGATTTGCTTGAGGTGGAACAAATGGTCTTCCCTTTTCTTTGAAAAGATAGTCACATCGTCCAAGTAGACTACTACACATTGACCAACCAATCCTCGAAAAGCAATGACCATAGCTCGCTGAAATGTAGCTCCTATGTTTAATAAGCCAAAAGGCATTCTTCGGTATGCCAAAGTTCCCCACTTCGTGCAAAAAGTGGTTTTGAGTTGGTCTTCTTCTTTTACTAGCACTTGGTTGTAACCAGAAAAACCATCTAGTAGAGAGAAGAGTTTTGATCCTGATACCATTTGCAATATATGTTCCATTGGGGGAACAAGATAGTTGTCTTTATCAGAAGCCTTGTTTAAATTTTGGAAATCTACACAGAGCCTAATTTCTCCCGATATCTTCCTTACTAGAACTAAATTAGCCACCCATTCGGAATGACAAACTTTAAAAATAATCTTTGCATCTAACAATTTCTTTAACTCTTTCTGAATTAGAGGTTCAAGTGTCGGATGCATTCTTCTTAATTGTTGATGAAAAGGTTTGACGCCTTCCTTCATTGGTATTACATGTTGAATGATGCGGGTATCATACATCTTTAGATCATCATAAGTCCAAGCAAACACATCTTTATACTGCTAGAAAAGTTTAATGAACTTCCTCTTTTCTTCCGGCGTACAATATTTACCAAGATTAATATACTTTGGCTCCGCTTTTGTGCCCAAGTTTATTAATTCGTGCTACATGGACGAGCTGTGGGTTTTGGCATTTGTAGGTCTCCTGAACTTGCTTTGCAAATCGAATAGTGCTTCTAGAGTTATCACTCCCCTGGGCATGAAGTTCCCTTTCACAATGTCTTTATTTTGTAGATTTGAATCATGCTCCTCTTCTTCTATGATGGCTTCCTGAAAAGCATCTTCATTGGTTAAGAAACTGATAATCTGATTGTCATCATCAAATACTCTGAGATTTGTTGTCCAGAACAGAAGGCCTGAAAATTAATTCAATGGAACATTTATTATTAGTAGGCACTAACCTGGAAGCAGAAGTGGCTAACAGATCAGCTGCGGCATTTTGCAATATTGGGACATAAGCGATATTAAAAGCATCAAAACATGAAATTAAATCCCAAACTTCAGCTTGGTAACCCTTTAGATGTGGTGAAATACAATGAATTGTATTCCTTATTTGTTTAACAACAATTTTAGAATCTCCAAAGACTTTCAAAAATTTGACATTAAGACCAATGGCTTTCTTTAACCCGTGAATTAAAGCTTCGTACTCATCAGTATTATTCGTACATTCAAATTCTAATCTACAAGATAAAAAATGCTTAGTTTGTCTAGGTTCGATCAGAATACAATCGGCTCCTGATCCTTCTTGAGTTTTGGAGCCATCAAAGTAAAGAGTCCAGAAAATATTTTCTTCTCTAACTAAGTTAGTATCATTATTATCTGAGTTAGTAACTAAATCTACTATGTTACAATCAATATCATCAGCCCATGAAAACTGAAGGAGATTGGACTATTTGTCTGATTCATGGCTAGCATCTTCTGTCTGATAATTCCCAGGTTCGATTTCTAGGAAATACTTCCCTAAAACTGATGACGAAAAAGCTACATCTTCATTTTTTTCTTCGAGCTGAGTGACATTTTGTTTCATGTGTGGTTCTCTTAATATTGTGATCTGATTTTTCCTATTCTGATAGGGAAGCCATAAATGAGACCAATCTGTTGCGAAGTAGTCATTTAGTTTCGCAGATAAGTCCCTACTCAAAATTAAACCACATGCCTTAGGAATATCAACCACCATGATATCAATGAATTGACACACTCTTGAATCAGATGACAACCGAATAAGTACATCTTTCATTTTGCCAATGACCTTGACAGTCGTTCTATCTAATTGAATGATTTGAGATGGGGATGGAATAGGTTGCCCATTAATCTTCCTACAAATAGATAGAGGCATGACATTTGAACTAGCACCAGAATCTACCAAATAATTGTGAACATTGTGATTAAAAATCTCAAACATTAAGAGGAAAGGGAGGGTTTGAGAGTTTTATTTTCCGCCAATGCTTGCTTCATTAATTTCCGGGTTTTCATCGGTGTTTTCTAATGAAGCACTCGTTTGTGGATCAAAAGCTTCCATTAATTTCTTTCTTTGTTGTGACAAGCTGCACATATAAAAAATGGAGATATTTGCTTTTGTTTTCTTAATATCTTAGATTATATCATAGCTCATGTCACATTCCTTTGAAGTTTTCGATTGATTTTCTATTTTGTTTAAAGGAGTTTGTGGCTGTTTGGTTATTTCTGAGTTTGGCTCCTTAGTCACTGTGGGAGTGACTACTGGATTTGTCTTGGGTTGGGGTGGAATGACAGTTATGTGCCTTTTCGGTATTTGACTAGACCTGGCTTTAGGTGCTTCTACTATCGGATCAATCACTGGGCCTTTACTTCTAGTAGTGATGTTAATAGATGCGATTTGTACTTCATCTATGAAATCTTCGCAAGATGGCTCTTGGGTAGGAGTCCAATCCCAAAGGATCATTGTGGTGTCGAGAGCAGACTCTTCTTTCTCAAGAATTTGTTCTTTTTGGGGATTTGCTTGCTAAGGCATTTGTGCATCTAACATTTGGTTCATTACTAAACTCATCGAATTGATCCATTGCGGACAACGTTTTTTTGAGTGCTGCTCTTGATGAAAAGTGCAGAAGTGGTCCATGCCTATTTCATTTAAGTTTAGTACAACAGAATTGTTTACCGGTGGGGTTGACTATCCATTTTCTTCTTTCTTTTTATAGAATGGCTTGAACGGTGACCTTGAAGAACTAGTTTCCTTATCCTTTTCTAGGTCTACAATCTTATTGGAGAGTTTTTGCATCATTTTTATGACATTATCTAAATCTGCTACGGGTTCTTCCTTATCCCTAGTTAACAAAAAAGGTTTCTTAACAGCTGTTGGCTTGACCTCTACATCTAGAGCATGTTTGGCGATGTTGTCAGCCTCTTCTTCTACTTTCTTTGCTTCTTCGAAATTTTCTGTCAGGGTAACCTTTTTTGTTCTTTTGACGAACATTGCTAGTGGGGATTTAAGGGCTGTTGTGTAATATTCTACCAAGCATTCCTCCGCAAGCTTTGTTGCATCACTAAAAAATTTTAGCAGTGTTGTGAATCTTTGATTAAACTCTTGGACTTTCTCATTATTTTCCATTCTCATAGACAATAATTCTTTCATAAGAGTAGCTACAGTTTTCTGATTTCCATATTTTTTTAGAAAACACTTCTCAAAATCTTCCCAACTAGTTATCGAATTAGCTTGCAGGATAAAATACCAGGAGGATACTTTGGGTTCAAAAGTGTAAGGGAAAAGGCGACAGACCACGTCTTCATACTCTACATTAAGAAGATTCAAGGCTAAATAGAAACTTTTGAGGTGGTCTTCAGCGGAGATCCCTTTTCCAGGGTCGTACTTAGGAAAAACCTTTTCTGGGTTTTTAGGCAAATCGTGGAATGGCCCAACTACGTTTAATGCTCCTCTTGCTCTCCATGAGAGTACGACCATGATTCTATGTGGAGAACGTGGTGGTGTATTCGGTGGTGAGTTGTGAGGAGTATGTCTTGGAGTGTGATGCTGTTCTTGATTTGTGGGAGTCTTGGGTCTAACTTCGTCGAAAGGTTCAGTGATTTCTTCTAAAGATAAATCCAATAATTCCTCTAGACTTTGAACAAGAATGGAATCCCTTGTACACTGAGGGTTTTTTTGAGGGGCTCTAATTCTGGGTAACAGAGGAACTGTGGTTCGTCCTCCAAGACTCCTAACGTAGGAGCGAGTATGTCTTCTGAAGCGGTTTACCTCTTCAAAAGGGACAGCGTACAATGTTTCTTGTTGTTCTGCCTCAGAACTAGGATTTTCTTGATTTCTTGATTCCAGATATGGAATATTTGGAATAAGTGTTTCAGGTGGGTTTTCAGTGGAAATTTTATTGACAAAAGAGTCTCTTTTGCTAGCCATGCATTGGTGTCCCTCCTTCTAGCGCCAAAAACTATTGATGCCTCGAAAATCGCAGCATCAATCAGCAAGGGATTCTCCCCGGTAAGCAAGCGTAATTAGATCACTCACCGTTTGTTGTGGGGAATCCGTCCGATCAACAGTCCGGCTACTGTATAGGTTTTAAATATTTTTTTATTTTATCGGTTGCAGCCCGATCCACCATTTATGTATTTTATAATTGAGAATGATATGCAAGTGCCTAAATTAAATGGGTGCTATTAAACAAATCTATTCTAACTATTTCAACCTAAACTAACCTATCCTTGCAAGGAGCAAGAATTAAAATATGAGTAATATGATTGAAAGAAACATCTGGAGAATTAAACAGATAACCATTAATCATCAAGACGTAGTTTCAGCAGAATGTGAATGATATCAAAGATAGCTTTGATTTATTTTATTTTTTGTAAAAACATTCCATTACTCATGAGATACAGAGATTTGCAAAGAAATAAGATCATTCACAGCATAGAATTAGTTCATAAGAGCTAGGAAAGATCTCACAGAAAGTGTATGAAACATGCGGAAATAGTTCGGCTGTCATTCATCACAACTCAAAGCAAACAATGCACCAGCTTCCATAGGCCAAAATCTTCCTCTATTCGTGTAGCAGAAATAGTTCATGTACATCAAAAAAGAAAAATTTCACCTTCCAAAAGTCCTTTTCTCCTCCCTAGTCTAGCCATATATAGTTTTACAAAACGCTCCATGAGCTGCCACCCATACCCTAATCGTTCACATTCTTTTAATTTGTCTTGTAGTGCTAATTTTATAAAAGGATAAATATCCCAATTAAATTTACAAAAAGTAATGGGAGTTAAAATCCAAATGTCATTTTAATGTCTCAAAGGTATACATAAAACAAAAAACCAAGAAGACATGCTGGCTTTAATCAACAAATGTGAGCAAATGTGAGTTATCCTGGGGCTGGCTCCTATGTTAACTCGGGTGTTTCTGAGGCTGCGTGCATTTCCACTGAGACTTGAGTTACTGCAGCCGTTGGAACATTTTCTGAGGTCAAAACTTGGTCGGCTGCTAATTCCCTGTCTGCCTCCTCTATGTGGCTTTCCCAAGCACTAGTTTCCTTTATAACATTGTTTGCAGAGAGAGGAAGCATGGTCTTTAGTGAGACTTCATGCTTGGTGAGTTCTTCTTCCATATTTTAAATTTCTACTTTAGCAACCTGGAGACTTTCTCCTAAGATCTATTTGTGAACAATGGCCTGATCAATCCACTGGTGGAGGTCTTCAGTGGTCAATGTATCCACCTTCTTGATGTACTCTATTTCTGCATTTAACCCATCTTTCCTCATCTAGCATTTTTCTTGGGCCATCCGCATCTAAAGATACAAACCGTTGCATTATTCAATGGTAGCCATGGACACTTTGCTCAACTTTACTTCGTATTCTTTGCAAAAACCTAAAAGGCGTACGTCTTCTTTGAAACCAGACTTCCCTTCTCGCCACTCCATATGTTTACGGATATATTCCATAATACGCACATACTTTCTCTTGCGTCTGGTGGCTTCCGTGCCGATCTCTGTAATTCTAGCCATGATTGCCTTAAGATTGCAAATATCTTCCATTATAAGTTCTTGTACCCCATAGATCCCTCTTGTTATCTCACAAGCTTGCTCATAAAAGGGATCCATATCGTCTATCTTACTGGTCGCTTGTTCCAATTGTAGTTCCAGACGTTCTCTTCCTTCTTCCAGCTTTTCAATGTTTTCTTTTAGGTCCTCAGTTTGTTGAGCGGCATCAAACTTTTCGGATTCAAGCTTCAATTTTTTATCCTCAAGTTATCTTTTCACTATCTCTAGTGCCCTTGCTTGCATTGCCAGGGCTCTCCTATCATCTTCCAGATGTTGAAGTTTTATATGTAATCCTTCCTTTTGAGACACGAGGGCATCATTCTTCTCGATCATCAAATTTGTATAATTCTTTTATTTAACCAAAGCCTCCTGTAACTAGCGGGATTTCTCCTTTTCCTGCTTCAATTCGTCTCCCAAAATATTGACATTATCTGTTGTTCCCATAGCAGATGCTACAGAGATTGATGCCATGACCCCAAGATCATTCTGAGTACCCTGCATGATGGTGGTTTCAAGCCTGGTGATGATATCAGGTTGAAAAGTCCTTTTGACACTAGTAATTGTTTCTTTGATAATAGATTTCCTTTTTCTGTTAAAGGAAAACCTACCCCATGTAGATACCGTGTTGCCCCTGGATGGTGTGAAGGCCACAAGTGAAAGCTCTTCAATAGGGATATTGATACCAAGGTCTTGAATATTTGGGCTATGAGGACCAGCATCCTTTTCTTGGTTCTTTTCTTCTTCTGCTTTTCTTAATGCCTCCTCTTCTGCTTTCTTCAGTGCCTCCTCTTCTGCTGATTTCTCAGTCTTTCATCCTTTTCTTGCTTGGTAGCTTCCTCCAGCCTGATCCTCTCTTCCTGTTGAGCCCGTCTAGCTTCGTCTTCGGCTGCTTGGTTTCTTCTTCTTGGGCTTTTCTTGCTCTTTCCTCAAGTTTTTTCTGGATATCCTTAGCTTGTTGCAGGAGTCTTTGTTCCTCACTAGAGAGAGCTTTGGTAGCTCCTGAGGTTTCTTTTTCTCGATGCTGTTCTGGTCCTTTGAGAATCGCAGAACTGGAGCTAGCTCCATTTTTACTGTGTTGGAAAATTTGCAGCTCGATCATATTGCGGACTCCCCTGTATGTTTCCTCCTCTGAATCATAGTAATGTGCATATTCAAAGGGAGAATGTATTGTTTTGCAATGTTGGGCGACCTTACCTTGTCTATCATTTTTTTGAAAGATTCTTTCCCCGAAATGAAAACCCCTCAGTTCTACTATAAAATATTCAGTTGATGCCATCTTGGAGAACTTATAAGCCCGCAAATAGAAGGGAAAAGGGGGGAAGGTATCCTTCCTCCTGTTGTACAATGTACCACCAACTCCATCTAGGAAGACTTGTCGTACCGCCTCTTTGTGGACTATGTAGTCAGTGGCATACTTAGGCAAGATGTATGGGGGTTTCGAGCCTCCATACATCTTGGTGTAGGTGCCATCCTTTGAAAAATAAAAGTCACCATAGTTTTCTAGAACTGCCATGGCATTTTTCTATAGGAAATTAGGCTCTTCGTTAAACATTAGCTCATAGAGGGGCATGATGAATTCTTCACAAATGGTCTTGCAATGCCACCTGTAGTTATGCGCCCAAAAGATTTTATAGGCGGTATATACCGGGCCTTTGGCCTAGTTCCAAATGCATCCTAGTTTTGGAAAGGGATGCTTAGCCATAGAACATTCCACCAAGTAAGATGGCATGTAGAATTCGGACTTATTTGTTTCTAGCCCTTCTAGTGCGGTAGTTATGGCTGATGCTAGACTTTTTGAAATCATGTCATCCCAATTGAAAATAGTTCCTGGGAAGGCTACAAAATGGATAATGGGTACCCATTGAAGCATAAACATAGTTCCATCAGGTTTGCCAAAAATTCTACTCAACATAAGAGCAATCATCCCGAAAGGAGGCCTCAGGTTTTGAACCTCATACTCTTCATTTTCCTTCTTTCTGAATTTCTTGCCTACGAAGAGCAACTTCCGTGTTGTTTCCAGGTTGTCCATTTTGACCTGTGCCTACCATTCGTCGCTTAGGCACTAAGTTGGGTGGGGTAACTTATAAGCTATTGAAACATAAGCAGGAGTGAAAGATGCAAAGGCATCTTTTCTGCTATCTGAAAGAATTCATGATTGGGCGTCTGCGTGCTGCAAAATCCATCCGACTACCTCCGCACAGGGAAAGAGCTCGGGGTAGGTGGCTGCCTTTAATATGCATGATGTCCTGATGTTCCAGTACAGGTATTCTTCTTCTAACAGGGCATCCAGGATTTCTTGTATCCCTTATCATCTGATATAAGTCACCCCATTGGACCTCCGATAGTACACCTGTAACGTATTTAGTATCCTGATAAGTGGTCTCAACCCTTGCATCTTTAGTGGATTCTGTGACGGCTGATTTAGATTTTCTTTTTCCACCTTTAACCATTTTGATAATCCTGAAAAATGAAAATACATAGGTAGACATAAGAAAGTATGACATGGTGTCAGCAACTTACTAGCATGCATGCCAACCAATCTTTCTAGTTTGGTGCGTCTAACATAAACTGAGTGCAGATTTCAATCATAATGACTACGCCATGTTTAAGTAAATATTCATGTTAATTCGAATTCCCACTTATTCTTATCAAACTTTCCTATTTACGGGGCCGCTATAATGCAAACCATGAAGAATAAGGGGTACGCATTCCATAATGACAAACTGTGGGTGCAAAGCGACTTTTGAGTGCTATGTTCAAACAACATAAACTTTCACAGTTGGGCGAAAAACCGATTGTTCTTCATGTAAGGGTGGATGGGGCTAGTCTGGAGATTACAAAACTGACAGCTTAATGGGTGTTCAGGATCCTAGAAATGTCCATATTCATATGAAAATAAGACCTTGACATGTTTAAATGGATAAAGGCATGGGTTGCTTCGGCCGAAGTTAAACTACACAGCTTGACGTGAATAAGAGAACCAGGCATAAAATATTAATATTAACCATTGCAATTTAGTTCATGAGGCTTGACAAAGTACTTACCTGTTGAAAGACGATGGTAAGAAGGCGTTGATACCATGGTGGAACTGGGGAACTTGGAGCAGGTGCGTGCAACTCGAATGGAAAACGGAATGGGTGCTCCAACAAACGAAAATAGTGAAAACCAATGGGGTTCATGCCCTATATATATGGAACTGATACATGCGAGTTATTAATAGGATGGTTGTAGGCCATTAAAACGGGGTTAAAGCGGCGTACAGATGGGTCAAATCAACCTTTTTCTTAATAAATGCGACCGTCAAAATCGGAAAGACTCGGTTAAGTTTTCCGTCTGCTGCAGAAGGAAAAGCGGAGTTTGCCCGCCGTTGCGGGACGATTGTCCGAACTTTTCCGCAAGAGAAAGTGTGACCCTATGCATCGACCAACTTAAGTGAGTTTTCCCACCTTTGCGGAAGAGTTATCCGAGTTCTTTCGAAAATAAAGCAAAAGTGCCACTATATCTGCCGGTGCAGAAGAGTTTCTTGAAAAACTTCGCTATTTTGGAAGCATTTAGGTGAATTCTTCCGCAGTTGCGGAAATACTTGGTGAATTTGTTCCGCCGTGGGTTCACTTGGTCAAATATTTCATCTTTTCGGAAGCTTTAAGATAAGTTTTCCGTCGTGGCTTGACTTAGTCTTTTCCTTCCATTGTTTCAAAAAGTTTGGACCAATCCTTCCGTCATTGCAAAGTTAGCTCAGAGCTTCCGTCATTGTGGCTCAAAATCTTGAGTTTTACTTATGCAAACTTATTCAAATTTCAAAGGAGGGGGCCCCAATATTTTTAAAAATTTGGGGGGGGGGAGTTGTAGCAACAACACGATGACTATAATATTTTTTCCATTCATATTGTCTTTGAGATTGCTAAGGTCATTCCAGAAATTGATCTTGTCGTTGTAATGGTTCGGGCCATAGACGTTGCAGATGAAGAAGTAGTCATTGATATCATTGTCTTTTATTTCTATTAGAAGCCAGTGGGGATTCACATAAGAAGAAATAAGAGAAAAATTGTGGGAAACAAGGTAGCAATACCACCGGAGGCCCCATGAACATTGAGAGCAGTACCTTGGCAGTCTTTCCATAAGGAATGTGTGAGAGCCAAGATCTCCACGTCCTGCATTTCGGTCTCTTGGATTAGCATAAGGTCTGGTTTGTCGGATCTAATCATGCTTTTTAGGGCTTCAATTTTATTTAGTCTTCCCATGCCCGTGTAGTTCCAAGAGACGATTAACATTACTTCTTAGTGGTCTGAGGTCCTGCTCGGGACCTTCCCTCTTTAGCACCATTTTGGTTTTTTGAGTTTTGTAGCAGCTTCATATCTTCCAAGCTTTTTTGCCTGCCCAGTTTTAGTTCTCTTTCAACCTCAAGTTCTCTATGATACCTGTGCGAATTCCTTCCTCTGGTGTTGGGTGGCTGCACCTCTTCAGTTTCATCTAGTGATTCCGATGAGATATCCAGAGACGATGAGGATGGGATAAATTTACTTTTGACCATGTCTGCCTAAGAACCTCCGGGGGTGGTGGAGATCCGAACATTTAATTTGGTCATTTAATCAGTGAGGGGAGGGATGGGAATGCTATTTTCTTCCCTTATGGGTTCTGCTATTTCCTCGGGAGTGTCTATTTCCCCTTCTTCAATGTGCAGATCTTGGAATTTGTTAACTGTAGCTACCTCTCGATGCTTAGATGAAGTTCCTTGCGATATTTTTGGCTGGGATCCATTCGTGAGAGGGTGGTTTTGGGTGATTATTTTCCCCTTTTTTACTTGCTTCCATCCTTGTTTGAGAACTTTCTCAGGGGTTTCTTGCATTGTCTTAGGGCAGTTTTTGACGAAATGACCATATTCATGGCATTTTTTACACTTGAAGGGCAGTTGTTCATAGTCCACCTTCTGCAAATGCTCCCAACCATCCATGAAAAGGGTTACTTCCTCTGGTAATCCTTTTTCCAGGTCGACTTCCACACAAATTATGGCACAAGAGAAGAGAGGTCCTTTTGGTTCAGCTTTGTCAATGTATTTTCCGAGAGAGTTTCCAATGGCTTGGAGGGTGTCATCGTTCCAACAGTGGAGAGGCAGGTGAGAAAGACGAACCCAGACAGGAACAGCTGAAGGGACATCCTTCTCTAGATCAAATTAAAGGCTCCAACAATTCAGATAGAGACCACGAGGCCCCATGAAGTAAGGCCCACTTCGAAAGATAAGATCCCTATCGATCTTGTTCTCAACAAGAAAAGTAAAAAATCCCTTACCACAAAAACAATGCTGCAAACCGCCAGAGATCAGAGGCATCCAGTTCTTATTGATCCAGGCATCCATGGATTTTGGTGATGGCCAAATTCCAGTGAATTGTCCAATCAATCCGCATTCATTCAGTGCAAGAGCTCTAATCTTGGAAGCTGCCGACAGGATCTGGATGCAAGGGGCAGCAGCTCATTTGATGAAACTGAGATCCGTCGGGTCCGAGGAAGCTGGGAGAGGGGGGGTGGAGTCGACCAGAGCACGAAAGGTGGCGTCCAACAGGCGTCGGCGTTCCTCAAGAGAGGGTGGTAGTTGGTCGAAGTCTGCCATCGCAGGAGAAGCCCATAGAGGCCGAGCTTGAGTAGGGCTCACGCAAAGTGCATAGCGCCAGGGTTCGCAAAAAATTACTCATCTTACCAAATGGATAACTTAACCACCCTAAAAATATGCTTTAAAATCAATTTCGGATTTGCCTTAGATTTTCCTATTTTTGTTATGATTTGATTTGAAAATGGAATTTTATGAATTGGGTTTTATTTCATTAGATTTAGAATGTTGTTTTCTTTTTTTCTAATTTATCTTTTGAATTGTACAGGTGTGGATTTGGATTTGAAGAGATCAATTAACATCCCGGATCATGGAGAATTTAAAAAAAAATGTCAAGCTAAAAAGCAGTGATTTTCAGACGCAATTTATGGAACTTTGGAGATGAATCAGGGAAATCTGAGATATGGGTTTTCTGCAGAATATGCCTTATTAGCTTTCCATAGTGTAGAATCCTCATAAAGTTCTTCATTTGGGAGATCCGACTAATTTTTCAAAATGGAATTTCCCAGATTTTTCTCATGGAGGGATTTGCTAAATGGAACAACTTACGTAGTTAGCTCAGCAATTGCGGAAACTGATCTTATCTTCTCCTATCATTTATTTTGTATAAATACCTACCTTCTATGCTCTGAAGAAGGGGAGGGATATCAGGAGAAACACATTTTTTTTCTTTCTCTATAATATAGAATTGTTATGCATTTTTATGCATACAGTTTGCTATTCAGATCAATGGATGACACTCAGTGATTTTCCAGTAAGCTAGGTCATTGGATCTGGATATATTTTGTAAGGTTTTCATCAGTTTATTTAATGAATTGAATTTGGTTTGTTTTCTACAATTTATTTTCATAATATGCTAATTGTCATCTTATATTCACATTCTGTTGCTTATGTTTAGACCTTAGAAGTTATTTTCAATTGCAACTCGAATCATTCTCAATCTGTGATGACTAGAATTCTTGATTTATCTTGATTTTTGTTCATTGCATAACCTCTAATGTTTTCTAACACTCCAATTGATATGAATCTGATCTGTCATCTTGATAATCAATTGAATGTTAATTAAAACTAATGTTTTCTCTTTTTCAATAATCAGTTTATGAAAAAAGCATTTTTTGTTTTCATTTTGTTAGTTCTATTCGATGATTATTTTTATCATTTATCATAGATTGACATGAACTGGTTATCACAATCACATTTAATAAATTACATATTAAGTTTAGGTTTGCATTTAGGATTTAGTTTCATTCATGATTCAAAGTCTCCTCTTTGAGGATCAAACATCACTTAGCGGCTAACAAAGCCGTAAAACCCATTGGAGTTAGCTATACCAAACAACTTGAGGATAGGGTAATCCTTGTGTGGGATTATTTGAAGCCTTCAGCTGGGCTATCTCCCTTGCATTGACGTTTGGGACACTTCCAACATATCCTAGGCTTCAACACGGCCTTATCAATTCCCCTTCCACCTTTCAAAGCTTGATGAGTTTTATTTTTAAAATCTTCCTAAAAACAATTTTGTTAGTATTTTTTGATGTTATACTAATCTACAATAAATATTGGGAAAACATGTACAAAATGTTGACATGGCCTTAAAACTATTGAAGGAGAAAAATATTTATGCAAATCCTTCTAAGTGTGCCTTTGGGGCTCATGTAGAATATTTGGGTCATACTGTATCTCATGAAGGTGTTAATGTGGAACCTAACAAAATTAAATCTATGATGTCCAAAAGCCTTGAAGAATCTTAGATGGTTCATAGGTTTGATAGGCTATCCATATGTTTGTCAAATATTATGGTCAAATGGCACCACCTCTGATTGTGTTATGATCAAGGAGTCATTTTTTGGGACTCAAGAAGAAAGAAAAGATTTTGGAAAACTTAAAAGAGGTTATGTGTATGTTATGACCTAAAATTTGCACACATACGACATTTCAACAATTATTACAAGAAGACATCATCAACATATAACATGCATCTCATAAGACTTCTTCGTCAACAAAATTAACATGTCAAACAAACACATGAATGAAGAATTCACACTTTAGGCCAATTGTATGGATTTGTCAAAATAAACCCACGTGACACGTGGATTTGTCAAAGAAAACCGACACAATATCATGCAGAAAATGCCTCAAAACCTACATGATCATACCAACATGTAGACATTAACTTCTGTGGTGCATTCAAATATTTACAACCACATTTTGGCTCCAAGGATTTTAAATTAGCCTTCTTCACATGCTTGGGAATTCAATAGCCCCATACTTGTACCTTGAAGCCACTTCATAAGAAGGATCATTCACATGAAGAACTACTTGTTTGTGGACCAAATTAGAGTAAATTTGGGGTCTAAACCTACCTTCATAAGAAAACGAGCCATTGATGAGTTGGAATTCAAGAACCAATAGAATTTCAAGAAAAAGAGTCAACGATAATCGTTGACTTGACATATTTGTCATTAAAAAAGCTACATTTTTAATTTGTACATTCAACTTATATGCATGTGGTTTTACTCAAATTTTGAGTGGGAGTGCTTTTTGGATGAGAAATTCAATTCTGCATCCATCGAGTACCCACATTGCATACTTTTGATGGACCACAACTCACAAAAAATGAGAAATACATTTAAAAAACGTGTTACTTGAAAGTAACATGTTTTTTTTAATGTATTTCTCGTTTTTCATGGGGTGGATCCATCAAAAGTATGCAGTGTGGATACTCATTTGATGTAGAATTGAATTTGATGCAGAATTGAATTGGATGCATAATTGAATTTCTGCATCCAAGTGTTCCCGCTTGAAATTTGATTAAAACCACATGGAGACAAGTTAAAAATACGAAGAAAAAATAGTTTTTTCTCTCTTCCTCCAAAATTCTTAATTCTTATTGTATTATTTTTACTATTGTTTTATAATTTTTCTTAGGAGGCCTATTTTAGACCCCAAATTTGCTCTGATGCCATTTGGTCCATAAAAGGAAGCCATGAACATGAATTTTATAAAGAGAAATAAAGATAAAATTATGTTGCAAGAATTAGTTTGGGGGATCATCTTCCATCCTCATTCTCACCACCAATCGACATTCCAAGCTCACTTAGCTTCTTCCTCGAGAAGCAAGTATTTTCCATCCATCATTCCAAGTTAGTTAAGAAGCAATTTGAGAGAGCAAAGGATCCTCCCAAAGGGAGTTTTGGATACCATTTAATCATGTTAAGATCAAGCAAGTGAAGCAGTACTTTCAATGTCCCCATTCAAATAAATCTCAAGAAGGAAAAATTACACCAATCTACTAGTTTCCTAGGTTGGGGTGGAAACCTTAGATTTGGAATAAGGGAACTAATAAACCCCAAATGGACTTTATATTGACATAAATATATTAAATGGGGATAAATTAATATTTATGATGAGAAAATAAGATGGCATGGTCATGGAGACACATTGGTGGTGTGGGATCCACACAAAGCTAGATTCCCCATGCCACATGGCGTTCCATTCTCACCCATTTGAATCCAAGGTGGAGTCCACTATTCTTGGGGGATTTGGAAGGGAATAATAATTGGCATGACTCAATGAGGTCGAAATATAGAGGAAGAGGCATTTTGGAGCTAGTGGGACACTTGGGCTAGATTCCCTAGCTTCTATGACACCAATGATGAAGATGCATATGACACTTATGACAATATCAGACCTGATGGATGAAATATGACATACATGACATGTTAGGGCTAAAAGTATCCTCCAAGAAGGCACACAAGGGATTTAGGGAAGCCAAAGAGACACCTATTCGAATTGAGTGAAGGAGGAGGCTAGAATTGGAGGGACAAGTGGCATACATTGGAATCTCTTCCTAATTTGAGTTGGCATGAATATCATGGATGGAATTCGAGATAAGGAGGTATTTGGAATTTTATAAAATTCAAGAAAAAAGAAGGAGAGTGGCTTTTGATCATTTTACATTTTGCATTTGGAGAGGAGTGCTAGTAGAGTGTTATTCTACTTGCCTTAGCACCAATTTCGAGGGTGAAAGATTCCCATCCTAATTGACAATTGGAGAGTCCATTCATACCTTTCATTCGGAGCTACAATAGATTCATTTGTTGTGGGTTGAAGCTACATGGCATCTCATGATCACATCTCCTTCATCTTGCTTCTACAACTATTCTCCCATTTCTTGTCATATTCTTGCTCCTTGAGGAGAGGTGCACTTGGCGAGGTGATAATATATTTTGGATAGATTTTCAGGCCCCATATTATTGTAATATGATATATATACTGTGTATTTACTTCTCATAATACTTTCATATCGAAACTCCAATATATTTTATGTGCAAATGCTAAACTAAGATTAAATGGTGCCATTTCCCCAATACCTTTTTGTAAGCACTTGAAGTGGTATCAAATTTGAATGGTTAAGTCAAACTATGATATATTATTGTTTGATGGAGCACCATTAATATGCTGAAGAAGTTTCATATTCATTATATAAGCATTGGGAGCAATATTCGTAAGTTTCATAACCATTTGTGAATATTTACTATCATTTCCCCCTATGTTAAAGCTAGTATACAAACACCTGATTTATGGAAGTTGCAAAAGCCTATAGAAACTAATTGATGCTGAATTGGGAAGTCCATTGAAGTAATTTATCAGTACCATGTCTCAGTTCTGAAATTTTGAGAGGTATTATAGTGTTTGGGAAGCCATCCTTGTCCCCTGCCCTTGGGGTTTTGAACCTCGATTTTGACTAGTAAAGTTCCCTATTTTTCCCTGATTATAAATGAATGTCACATAAGTGTTTTAAGAGTGTCCAAGCATCCATCAGCCTCATTGACATGTCTGAATACCTTCCAAACTCATGCAGACCCAATTCGGAACCATTTGGAGCCATTTGGAAGCAGTTGAGTCAATAGCAGTCTAAGGGTCGAATTGGCCAAAAAGTGCAATTTTTCCTAGTGTTTGCAAATTCTTAAAAAGGGACACTACATAATTACACCTATCACAAGGAATCATGTTGGCGAGTTAAATCATCTAGTACGAGACACCTATCCCATTAAAGGCCTAATCAAGTGTAAAGGTGATTCTCATGGGTACATGCATTAAAATAAATGACATCAACATGGTCTATGTCAAGGTTTCATCCATAACCTTACCAGCAAAGTTGGAGTAGTAGCATAAGCCATATTTTGGTAGCCATAATGAACTCCCTTAGGATTTAATCCTAAGGCGAAGGAAGAGCAAACATGCCCTTTCTTAATGTAACTCAACATAAAAAATTTATTCGATCAATCAATGAGATACACATATATGTCAATAAATGTTATGATTACTATGCAGTGGTATACAAAGTGAGCATTAGCATGTTGTTGAAATAAATAAAGATGGATGCATGCTCGATCCAAATGATGCTACATATAAGAAAGAAATACATTAATGAATACAATACAAGGAATACAAGTATTATTAATTGAGATATTTGCAAAACATTTAAATTGGAAACAAAGGAGACGTTACTCATTGTGAATAAAAATAGCGTAATCACAATAATATGATCTACATTGTCCCTATAGATCAACCAATACAATCAATAGAGGGGATTTAAGTAGACTCTTCCCATGCGCAACTCAGATAGCATCCTATGCAACATACATGTATATCTCTCGCATCCATATTAAAATTTAGTACAATAATTTTTTTTAGTATGTTTGGGTTCTTTACAAATGGTATTAGGGAAATAGGTTACAACATTGTGAAACTTATGCGCTCAACATAGTTGACGACATTAGTACTTGGTGAGATAGATTCCATGTTTAACTGAATAAATTAAATTAGCAAATGTGAGTGATTGGGAAATTCAAATGAAGAAATCCTAAGAGTTAAGGTTCCAGATATTAAATTTATATTTATTATATTCATAAATACCTTCCAGAAGGTAGAGCGCACGATTGAGATCTATACAAGTGTGTGTATATATCATTATATGTATAGTGCAAAGAGGATTCCAAACTACAATATATAACACTAGTTTTGTTTATAAGGGAAAATTTGGAAAATCACCAATGGAAAGGTGATAGGGAAATGGAGATAAGATTCCCCGAATATCGAGGAACATGAATGAGATTTTAAGGACTCAGAGAGCTGAGTCATGGGGTTATAATAGATCTAAAGATTATGTCTACATTAAAAAATAAATTAGAATGATTTATCATAAACCTAGTCCCTAGGTACTTGCATTTGAACCTTATAAAGGTTGGCTTCCCGTGAAACTTTAATATATTTTCCCAAAGAAGGTATTCCAAGCTATTAACAAATCTAGAAATGGTAATAAAATGTGGAAACAAAATCAGTTCTAGAATAGTAATTCCTACTTGAAAATCATCATGATCAAGATCTTTCCTAAATGAACAAGCTAAATAATTTGAAGAATAGTATAAGAATTTGATGGTAAAATTATGAATCAAGATAGAGAAGGATGATTGAGGAGAGCCAAGATTATGGAATTCATGTTGGGAATTAAATAATAAAACTAAAATTCACTTAAGTAGCACATGGCTTAGTATACATGCACTACTAGAATGTTAATGCTTGAAAAGAAAATATTTTCTCCTAAATACTCTAAGAAAGTTGGTCGAGTATGTGGAAACTCGTAAATAAAATGAAATAATTAGAATTGTGAGATGAATAAGAACCTCTATTTGTTAGTATCATTAGATAGTATAGTAGCATAGAAATACATAAGATATATATGTAAAAGGAAGAAACTGTTGCAATCATCATTAATTTTCTATGGAAATATAGATATCCTCACCTAGGTTGTTGGATATGACTTGTGAAGTAAGTAGGTTTGATTACTTTGAGGAAATATGGATGATGAATGATGTGGTTAAGTATGAAAAATAATAAATATAGCTAAAATATTTTGCTAAAAGCAACATGGATATGATCATATAAGGATATTTAGACTACACATATGCATAGAATCCTAGGTAAACAAAATGAGGTGTATAGGTCGGATGAAATTGGGAGATAGCATAAACTTCTTTTAATTTTCATGGGAAAGATTATGATGACAAAAACATAGTCATGATAAATAACTATGAATGGAATTCATTATTTATGTTTAAAAACAACCTTAACCCAATATTTCTTGGAGTCACATATGGTAAAGAGTTTGAGTGATCTATTTACATCCTATATGTCTTTTTTCCATTTCTTTGGAGTTACATATGGTAAAGTGTTTGAGTGATCTATTTACATCCTATATGTCTTTTATCCAATGGGTTTGTAAGGTAAAGAGACATGTAGTAACTGAGTACTCGAAAACGTGCTATGTAAAGTACTTATGAAACTTTATATGCTAATTGGTAATTCAAATAAGGCATTTAATACCAAAATATATATAATGATGAGAATGATCTAGAATACTTTATTAATGGAATTAAAGTCACCCATTAAAGAGTATGGGAGTTAATATGATCCAGATGGGTATCGATGACCACCCACCTATTCCACTGGCTCAAAACAAATTTTCCATCTTGGTAGTTGTTACGGGTTTTTGGGTCAGCGGACTAGTCCAGATGGATATCAAGAGCCAACCATCTATTCCACTATTTCAAAATAGTTTTCTAGTTTGACAGTTTTTACGGTTTTTTGGACCCAAAATTTTTGGGGTTTTTTGAGGCCTTAAACGATAATTTTTTGCGATGCCAAAAACGTGTTCTTCTCGGCTAGATCTTTATAATGATCTACTGAATTTCCTAAACGGAGATGGTATGC
The DNA here is from genome assembly GCA_027924585.1 of Larix kaempferi. Lineage (NCBI taxonomy): Eukaryota > Viridiplantae > Streptophyta > Pinopsida > Pinales > Pinaceae > Larix > Larix kaempferi. The sequence goes on along the minus strand of BSBM01000316.1, from coordinate 13,698,164 downwards.
AAAATTTATGCCCCTAATAACTTTACACCTCAACTAACCACCTTGGGGCCTAAAAACCTTTTAATGGTTCATCTTCTAGGGTAATTTTTTTGGATGTTTAGGGTTTTTGTCGTCATTCTTATGATAAAAATTCCATTTGGCCTAATTTTGTAATCAACTTGTCACAAATGAGTTCAACCACCACATATCTTATGAAAGATATAGCTACCACCGTTCTAGCTTCTTTTATTTTAAAGCCTATTATGTTTCATTAATTTAATAGAATATGAGTTTATTGTAACACTGTGTTCCTTGCAATATATATGTGTATGTGTTTCCATATATGATCTTTCATTTCATTCTTACATAAATATGGATCAGTGGTATCCGAGTAGCTTTCTCTTTCATTATTTCTCCATGCATGTCCTTGATGAGGTCAGGATATAGACAGTTGGGTCTTGAATTATTCGAGCTTGAGAAAGACCACCCTCGATAGCCAAAACCACCTCCCATGCATAAGGAAAAGATAGAAGACGGAGCAGGGAATCTTATCAAGTTGCTACTTGAGGAAGCCCTTGTGTGACAACCGAACGAGATGATGGACAATTTTGACCAAATACTTCGACGGATATCAATAGAAATCAAGGGATCATCAAGCATTTACTTTGGAGGAACCACACCCTTCAAGGTATAAGTTAACTTTGATATTCATTTATTTGAAGGCCAGATCTATGATAATTCATTAGATAAATGGTTGAGTCTGCTAGAAGTGTATTTCTCTATCCACAATGATTCCAACAGGGAAAATATCACCTTTGTGCTCCTTAAGGATGTCCCCCATGTCAAAAATTGGTGGGGAACTTATTGTGAGCAAAACTTAATAGAGGAGTCTGAAAGGTTTGAGTTTGATCCCACTTAGGCATCTTTTATAGATGTCGTTAAGGAAAAATATTACCTTGTGGAAAACTATGACGACCAATACACAAAATGGACCATTCTGTGTCAAGAGAGGGACCAAGTGGCGTCAGAGTACAGCATCAAATTTCATACCTTGCGCACAAAGCTGGGTATCAGAGACTCCAAGTGGAACTTGGTTCTGAAATATTGCAGTCGCCTACATCGGTACATCCAAACAAAGATGGAATTCTTGGAATCTCTTCATTAGGATCTACTCATAGATATGATGTCAAAATAGAGCATAAATTTCAGCAAAATAATAAGTGGGATTTTGGGCCTACAAATTCACCACAACAGAAGCATGGAAAAGGCATCCCAGATTCAAAAAACAAATGAAAACATAAGGATAAAAAACCTCAAGGAAAACCGTTGAACAAGGGTACTGGGATTGTTAAGAATGACATTGGAAAGTGGTGCAAGTTCCACAAAATCCCCTAGTACAACACTGATGAATGTAGCTCAAAGAAATCATCGGTGGTCGAGGTCAAAGCTTCAGAATCATATCCTAGTTCTCATTCTGATTTAGAACCCAATGTCACAATTGCAGAAAATGGGAAGTGGATCATTGATACAGAACCCAATGTCACTGTCACTTCCACATAGATTCAACTAGAGGAACTAGAAGGGTTAGAGGAAGATGAGTGCCTCTTGCACTCACAAATGTGGGTGAAGGTGATTCCCCTACATTTTGTTGTGTAAAAAATGGAAACCAAAAGAACATAATCTTAGTATAAGTCATCAAGATATTGGAGCTACTGGAAACACCAAACCCATAGCCATACACCATCGGTTGGATAATCCAAGGACAAGGTATCAGTGTTAGTCATCAGTGTCTTCTACCATATGGCATCAAGACTTCCAAAGACGAGGTAGTGTGTGATGTGGACCCACTTGAAGTTTGTGATGTTCTTTTAGGACAACCATATATGTTGAAGCGTCATGTTGTGTATGAGTCACTGCCTCGTAGTGTCATTGTCACTTTGGTAGTACAACTCTATTGGATACTGTTGCAGTTGCAACCTTTCCCCAAATTTTTGAGAAAATTGTAGGGTGCCTCCTTTAAATTTTAGAGTTTATTTCTTCCTAGAAGAGTTCCCTATTTAGACACTTAGTTTTTTACTGAAAAGTTTCGAAGAACAAGTAAGTTTTCAGCTAAGTGCAACTTAGGTTTTAGCGCCAAAATGGTTGCATCATTCTGGTGAGTTCACACCGACATTTCACTGCTTTTTTATGAGATCGCACAGACATTTTGCAGCATTCTGGAGAGCTCGCACCGACATTTCGCAGCATTCTAGTGAGATCGCGCCGACTGTTTCGCTGTTTTTTGATGAATTTGCGCCGATCATTTCACTGCATTTCTAGAGTTTTTTCCCACCAAGCGAGATCGCGTCGGAGCATCTTTGACAAAGTTGCAACAACCATTTCGTGGCTTTATGGCGAGTTCACGCCAACGGTTTCATAGGGCTTCGACAAGTTTTCGGCGATCGTTTCACCGTATTTGAACAAAGCTCGCCGACCGTTCCTCAGTGTTCATGTGATTGCATCATCCATTTCGTTGCGATCTGGCCAAAATGCCCTGATCATTCTGCAGTTTTCAAGCCAGAAAATCGCCAACGTGTTGCAGCGTTTTAGCAAGTTTTCGCCGATCAAATCAGAGCAGTCTGGTGAGTTCGCGCCAACCATTTCACGACGACTGGGGAAAGTGCGCCGAAACGATCGGTGGGATTTTTCTTAATTAGAATGGAAAAGCGAGAAAGAGCATTGGCACCAATGGGATTGGTCATTAAATGACCCCACCAACCAACCCCGTTTGCATTTATTGCGAGGGTTTCATTTGTTATATATATAGAAAATGGTCCTTTTTAGCCAACATTTGCAATAGAGAAAGAAAATGTCATTTGCACTCCAACCACAGCTGGTCATCGGACACCAAGTGCTAAACACTGCTGAGATTAGATTCATGGCTACTCTGCGAGTGACAGGTAGTTAGTCTCATGCCCTCATCCTCTTTTTTTTTTAACAATTTTGTTTTGTTTTGGGCATGTTATTTTTTTTTTAGTCCTCTATCTTCCTCGCCTTGTGTTTCAACTTCTTTGGGTTAGGATTAGCAATTGTGGGCTTAGAGTCTTTTTTCTGGGTGCGGATGCCATGGCCTCACCTAGCTAAAGTTTTCTCGGTCTAATGGCCCGCCGTATCTAGACAGTCCGGTCTCGCCATTGGAAACCCTCTTACCTTTTCAGCCAACGTGACTGTGTGTGGGGAAAGAGTTGAGTGGCCACAGACAATGGGGTCTTTTACGTTTTTCTTTTGCAAGTTCCCATGTCGTTGTGAAGCCCACCTTTAAAAATCTAAGCGCTGAGTGACTCAAATGTAGGTTAGCACACAAACATTTAAGGGTTGTCCGAGCCTATAGATTAGGACGACCGCGTTTTTTAGGCTACCCATTCCTTTTACCCTTGCGGAGGGCCAGCCTTGGATGTTGCCTCCCCGTTTCCCGCCGATACCTTTTTGTTTCAAAACCCACACTGTTTGAGTGACCCCGAAGTTAGTATCGCTCATTTCAATTTGTAGATATATTGGTTATTAATGAAAACCTTTGGAGGGAACTTACCAACACAATTCTACTTCTTTTCCGGTTGTGTTCTGTTTCCCACTCATCTGTATATCACTGAAACATAGCAAGTCTTAGCAGCTTTGGACTGTCAGCATAAAAGTTTCATTTTCTTAATTGTTCCCAAGCTGCATTTTCCTTTTTATAAGTTTGTTTATGCATTGAGCCAAAGAAAAGTTAGGTTTGTCTTTCACCCAAAGGTTTAGAATTTTGATGCAAACAGTTGAAATAAGTATCTTTGGTTTGTTTCCACAGTTGTACTTGAAGAATCCATTGCGTTTTAAAAGCTAAAGAAACAATGCTAGCATTCAATTATTTTTTTAACTCTGCTCATTTTCTATATCATGAAAACAAATTGTTTGTAAATGATTTAAATGAAGATTCCTCACTTATTTATTCTGTGTCTCATCAGATTTGATATGCATACAAGGTCCACCAAGCGAAATCCCAAGGTAGTGGAATCGAAGTCAAACGTAGAAATAGTGTTGGATACCCCAGTAGAGACAATGTTTAAAGACACTAGAGCCGTGACGAGGGCCATCCCAAAATTCAAATGGGCTGAATTATACATAGTCGTCAGAGATGGAAATGTGCCTGAAGCAACTATCAAAGAGCTAATGGTCTACCAGAAAATTAAGAGGTCTGGTCTCCATAAGGCTACCACAGGCCCTGAGTTATTCCCTTGCTCAGAGGTTATTGGATGGATTTTACCCCAAGTAGATGTTACCACCATAATCATATCGGATTACAAAGGAGAAGGGATCGCGTCCTTCCAACTAGGACACATAGCTGCAGCAGATAAGCTACCCTCCCCTAAAGTCATGATGACTGATGATTGGATGAGAGAGGTCAATATAGATCACTTCGATTATGCTAAATAGATGATAGTACCTGGAAGAGAGTTGAGACCAAAGTCTAGCAGAGATTATGAAATTAAAGGCTTAAGGACCCCGTATAGAATCATAGCTTTGATGTTAAGCCATATTTTTGGCTTGGAAAATGGGAACACCTATAAAATCAGCTGGGTACCAGTGATGTACCACATCACCACACATGGTACAATTTTCAACTGGGAAGATATCATTTCTTAAAGTATGTCATCACACATTGTTGCAACAAAAGGAGGACTCACGCAAAAGAAGGATGAATTCTTCATGTATTCCTATCTTTTGGATTGCATAGTAGTCAAGAACCGCTTCCCTAATTTGGGACGTGTTTGGAATCGGGTCGAATCTCCCCTCCATGTAGCTTATCAAATGACATGGACTCACAAATATACAAGCCACTACAAACGAATTTGTGAGGGGTTAATCATGCCTCTTTACTAGCTAATTTTCAATGAAGAGAAAAATTGTCTGTCCGAGAATGCTCTGGCAATAATCGAGGAATATGGGGATTATTATCTCTCTACAAAAGGCACATACATCAGGATGTATGGGGGCACCCAACCCCCTTCTCTGCTGCCTAAATATGCTACAGATTTTGTTGTGCACAAAGAGGCCGTAAGATAAGTTTTTATTAATGGAGTTGTCAGTTTTATCCATGAGAAGAAGAAGGCATCCTACCCACCATTGCCATTCAATATCGACGCGTACAAATTCCCCAAGGAAAAGGGAGCCGAATATTTTGTCAAAGATTTGGAGGCCTTTCATTTTGGAACCAATATTTTTGTAAGGCACAATAGCCAAGATAAGGTCGCTCGACACTGTGCTTCTTGTACAATTAACTTCGAATACACACATACATCACTTCCTGAAAGACAAAGAAGTGTATCGGAGGGCAAGCAACATGACCGATCTTAACAAACGTTTTCGTCGCAAGAGCGGAGTTGGTTCCAACACTGCTGCCAAGGAGGAAGAATTACAGAGGCAGCGAGAAGAAGCCACAAGACTACAAGTAGAGGAATAAAAAAAGGTATGTAGGAGATCGTGCCTAATGTCATCACTATCTAGGAAAATACAATCATGGTGGGTACCCACAAGGACCCTAAACTCATCGCATGTGTCAGCGTAGCTACTGTACAAGAAAATGCAGATAATGTTGATAGGTTGCTGAACAATGTCAAGTGCAACAAAGAGAAGATGTTGAAATTAAAAGACAACTTGGTAAAGGAGCGGGGTGAAAGCATAGAACTAAAAAGGAATTTGAGGCCAAATTTTCTAAAAGAGACAGATTACTGTCTGACTACCAAAATTTGGATGCAGAGAAAGAAGCATTAACTGTACAACTAATGATAATGGAGGGAGAGAAAATTGATTTTGAAGCACATATCAAAGAACTGGAAACATGAGAATCAGTAGCGAACCAGGAGGCAGAAGAATTAAAGACTCAAATGGATGAATTGTCAAGAGAAAAGGAATCTATGGGAGAACAACTAAAGCTAGCAGATGATAGAAAGCAAGACTTGACTCCATTTTATGAGAAAGCATGCAATATTCAAGAATAAATATATCACTTTCAGGAAGTGCTCACAAAAGAAATCTACGAGATGAAGTTGTTGATGGCAAGGATGACGGTGATAGCTGCAGAGTCACTAGCATTCAAGAAAAGGATGTTGGGTATTGCAGATAAGGTTAAGCTCCATATGGCCTGGAGAGAAACCAACTCAGAATACCTTGATAATTTTCCTCCGAAGACAACAAAAGACTTGAAGTCGGAGATGGCACTTCTGTAATTTTGCAGGAAAGCTAGTAGGAGACTAAATAATGAAATTCCTACGACTATCCAAAAGTGTCAATATTTTTACGAGAAAATTCATCAAGTTCATGAGAAATTCCATCTCTCTTTGGTCCCGAAGATGGATGAGCTTCCTTCAAAATACCAACGCATAACAGAGCTATAGAATGGGTTGCGGGAAGAACAAGACTACATAATAAAATTGGGTGCTCTCACAGAAGAGCACATCCACCACTTTGTAGGACAAGCATCTATAAATGTCTATTTTTTGGAAGATAGCTGCAAGGCTGCATCAGCAGGGTTGGCGCATATTGAGACACAATTTTCATATTATGAAGTGTCCTTACAAGTATTGGAGCCTGTCAAATTAAATATCATAGAAGAAGAGGTTAATGCGTGGGCATATTAAATTTCTAGTTTAGAAGGGCCCACCCAAACTTAAATTGTAAATATCTTTTTGTATTTTCTAATGTAAGCACTAAATGACAAAGTTTGGGAATTCCTACGGTTAGGGTAAACGAAGAGTCACTAGAGGACAAACTTTTTTGTAAGATAAATAGGAGAGTATAAGAAGGATTAGAGGCTCTTGGCTAGTGAATCAAATGCTAGAGACATTTTTGTAAAAGAACTACTTCTTTTCTATTGAGAAAGGATTGGTTTGCTGGGGAAAATCTTGCATTGATTTTTGCCTGGAATGTGTGATCGCCGGAACATAATTATTTATCTTTCTGCATCTATCATATTGTGATATCTTTCTAATTCCATCGAATTACTTCAATGATGATGAATGGTTTCCTTATTTCATGCAAATGGTTATGTGAAACAGAGTAATAAATTGCTTTAATCAATATCAGAGATATCTTTGATCATTTATGCTGTAAATGTGAATGTTTCTTTTAATGGCTATCTGTTAAATGTGCTTGAGCATTTCAACTTATTACTCTTACTTTAAATTTGCTCCTTGCAGGGATAGAATAGTTAGTTTAGATTAGATAATAATCGAATTGATAAGGTGGGAGTGGTAAGACAAGAGGTAAGAACCTGTGCATCACGTGTGAGGATTCTACCTATCAATTCCATTACATTAATTAGGGAATTTGCATCTCATACTTAAAATTAAAAATACATAAACAATGAACCAGGCCATAACCGGTAAAGAAATTAAACAATTACACCTACGGTAGCTGAACCTTTAACCAGACGGATTCCCTACAACAAACAGTGGACGATCTAATTGGGATCACTCATCGGGGAGAATACCTACTGTCGATGCTGATAATTTCTGGGCATCAGCATTTTTTGGCGCTAGAAGGAGGGCCGCTAGTGCATGGCTGGAAGAAGAGACCCATTTGTACGTAGAGTTTCCTCTGGAACCCCACTTGAGACAACTTTACCATAAGATTTTTTTTCTTGAAACTGAAGATCTAGAAAAGAAAAATTCTGAAGGTGAAAACAAAGAACGTTTATACACTATCCCATTCGAGGAAATATACCATTTTCGGAGACATACATTCTCTTTCGTAAGAAATCTTGGAGGATTAAACGTAATCCCTGCTTTTCCTAGAAGGCGAGTTCCTAAAAAGGATATATAATACACCAGAGATTCGTTGCTTGTAGAAAATTTGGAGGAGTTGTTGGATTTATCTTTTCAAGAAATCACAAATCCCCTTGATCAGTTGGGACCCGAATCCCCTCCAGCTCAAACATTACCTCATACCCCAAATCATTCACCACCACGTTCTCCACTATGAATGATGGCTCATAATGTCAATCAGGAACCTGTGTGGAGAGATAGAGGGCCACTTAATCTGACTTCCCCATTACACGATCTGCCCAAACATCCATAGAGTGGGCTACCCAAATTTGACCCTAGAAAAGGCATCTCTGCCGAAGACCACCTGAAGAGTTTCTATTTAGCTTTGAATCTTACATAGAACATGAAGACGTGGTTTGCAGAATTTTCCCTTACACGTTTGAACTGAGGGCATCTTCTTGGTATTTTAGTATGCAAGCTAATTCTATAGCAGATTGGGACGGTTTTGAAAAAAAAAATTTAAACAAATTTGGCAATCAGAAGACCGTCGCTATGCTCATGAATGTTGATGTATATGTAACTTCGGAATGTATTTCACATATATGTATATTGTATTCCTATAGAGATGGTATTATTCCTCTATAAGGAAGTGTCGTCATTTATATTGTAAGTGTCATAACTTATACTTGATGGGTTATTAGACCACCTTGTTGGGGTCGGCCCTGTATAAGTCATGTGGGTCAAAGGGTTATTAGACCACCCTATTGGGGGTCGGCCATGTGGGTCTAAGGGTTATTAGACCACCCTATTGGGGGTCGGCCCAGTCAGCATTATGTTATGTGGTTAAGTTCGAGCCTACATGAGTTAGGTAAAAAGGCAAGTCAAGTCAAGTATAAATAGAGTGCGGGAGGCACTCTATTTACTCACTCACTTCACACACATGCACTCAAGGAGGAGTGGTGCACTTATGGAGGAGGAGGATCTGCTGCTAGGTTATGGCTATCTCTCTTGGTTGGTTGTATCATTGCTCTATCTATCTCTGAGGAAGTTATTGGGGTTTTTCACCTTTATGGTTTTCCCCAAGTAAATCTTTGTGTCTCTTGTGTGCTTGCATTATTGTCTCCATGATTGATATGCTGTAGATATGTTGTACATGTTGTTCTCTCAGTTAAGATCCTAGATCAGATTGAAGTAAATTCTGAAAATCTAACATGGTATCAGAGCTAGCCTGAAAGAAGGCATGATATGGCATGTATGACACTTGTTGCACTTACGATGCTAGGGCTTGATATAGCAAAAACCAGTCATCGTAGAACTTTCGCTATAAATCCGTTTTGGAGAATTTTTCGGATCTGAAATTGTTACAGGCCGAAGCTAAGATCTCCAGGTATCTTGTGTCCAAAGGACAACCTCTAATTCGTTCTACTTTGTTATTTATGATCTGTACAATATAGGGTTTCTGCCTCTTCCAGATCTGAGTCAAAATCAGGTGACCTTGGGAAAAAGGTCATATCTTGGGCTAGGAAGCTCCAAATGAAATTTAGTAAAAAGTGACAGGTAGTACACAGTCTGTACTATCTCAAAAAACTTTTTCAGAGGCCGAAGTTGAACCAGTGACACGTGGAACGCTGTACAAGTTCGCTCTCCTGTATTATCCCATAAACAGGTCACGTTGCGACATTTGGCATAACTCTCTCTCAGAGAGTCCAATTGAGGTCAGACCTGTCAGGATGGAAAGGTGACAGGCCGAGCTATCTCAGAAAACTTTTTCAGAGGCCGAAGTTAAAACAGTGACACGTGGCACTCCGTACAAGTTCGCTCTCCTGTTTTATCCCAAAACAGGTCACGTTGCGACATTTGGCATAACTCTCTCTCAGAGAATCCAATTGAGGTCAGACCTGTCAGGATGGAAAGATAACAGGTCAGGCTATCTCAGAATACTTTTTCAGACCCTGTGGATCAAAAATTTCGGAGTTACACCAGAAACAATCAGGTACATATTTCTGTCAAAACAGAATTATTTTTTGGTACCTTCATTCATGGCTTCCGGAATTTAGGGCTTTGGAGAAAGTTGGAATTTTTGTAATCGGAGACCACGGCTGGATGCTACTCATAAAAATAGAAATTTAGAGACCAAGATCAGAATTTTTGGTTGGGCATAAGGCCGGGCTTGATTAGACCCTAGTTCGGGACTTTGATCAGAAAAGTGGAAAATTAGGGCTTCTGTAAAAATGAGAATTTTTGAAATCTGTGACCACGGCTGGAAGCTCCTCAGAAAAATAGAAGCTTAGAGCTTTGGATCAAACATTTTGATGGGGCAAAAGAGTGGGCTTCATCAAACCCCAGTTCAGGGTCACGTCCAGTGAATCCAGAAGTTTCAAAGGAAAAATTGAGGAGTGAAACTTTGCAGTTTTCAAATTCTGAATATACCAGTTTGATCAGCTCATCAAGGCGCATATTTCTATCCTTTCGAAAGTTTGAAATTCAAAGTTTGAATTTTTGGGGTTTCTCTGAAAAACCCATATCCAGCTCCAGGTCCAGTTCTTGCAAATCAAGTGGATTGGGTTAATCCTGGAAGAAGATGGATTGATCATCTGCATGAGTGAAGAAGTTCCTGTTTCAGAGGGAGATGAGGCTAAGGCCTTACATAAGAAGATTACAAGCGATCTCGACAGGTATGACTCATTGAGGTATGTTTCGAGATTTGTTCATGATTAAGTTTATGATATGTTTGTCTTCATGTTATTACGGTTAGTACAATCTTGATTTTAGATTTTTCGTATCACCTTAACAAAATTATGAATGCATGATATAAGATATTCATTGGTTAGGGTGTTGACACTTATGATTGTACTAATGCATTATGGTGTTGTATGAGGTTTATGTTGTCTACTAACATGAAAGGTACACCAAGAAAGACAAATCATGTTCTGGTCCAAGAACATATGATCATGATAACATGAGGACAAAGATTCATCCATTGTCATGGATCTCATAGAAGATCCATTTACGAGGTATGTATAACTTGGTTTTGTAATAGTTAACCTATGAGATATACAGGTTACTAGCACAAGTCATTGAAGAAGAACAAGAAGACATCATGTGAGTATGTTAGACATAAATAGCTAGCATGCTAATCCAGGTATGTTTTTCCTATATCAAGATAGAATCTTACCTTGTGTTAGGATCTTATACTGTTGTTGATAATGATTATTCATGAAGTCACAGGTTTGAATAATCATGATTGTATGCATATTATGTTTCTTACCATAATTGATGATATGACTAACCAGAAGAATCATGATGGTATAGGTTTGAATAATCACAGGTTTTATGCATTTTATATCTCTTATCTTGATTGATGATTCAACTAACCTGAAGAGTCATAGGTTTGAGTAATTATAGGTTTAGACATGTTATGCTTCTTATGAGAATCCTACATAAACCTTGAATGCTAATGCTTATTATTTCTGTTTGAAATGATCATGACTATACATGCTTGAGATTATTGTGTTTTAATAGTATACTAATGAATGTATGATTTTATATGAGATCACAAGGATAACACATTCATGATACTAATAAGCATGCATAGGGACCAAGGATGAATATGAGCTCAAGAACAGGTAATCCAGGAAGCAAAGATCAAGAGGGAGTACACTCTAGTGGTTTATGCAAGGATGCAGATATTCAGAGGGAGTTGTCCATCTCTCTACATTCCACAACAGAAAGGTGTAGAAGAAGCTACTTCAGATTAGGACTCCAGCAGCTCCTGCAAGGAAGCGAAGACTCAGAGGGAGTCCACCCAATGAACAAACAAAGATAAGTATTTTAATTATCATTTCTTACATATTTGTTTGTTTAAATAAAATTGTTCAATAATGTATATACTGATGTTCCTAGAATTAGGTTGTGTATTATGCATATTAGAATAATTGCATTGATGAACAATATACTCCTAATATGCATGGGTAAGTGGCCTATGGCACTGTACAACATTCCATTGCTACTTATCTAGAATGAAACCTCTTTGCTGACATGTTGGGAGTTGTGCACACTCTTAACAATGTTCTGGTAGAGATTGGAAGGCATCTAGAAAGTTACAGAATATGGATAAATGTTGTATTGAAGCATTGGCTAAGATAATTGCATGACTGTATGGCATATATCTTTATGTGTAAGAATTTGTTCTGAAAACTATGAGATGTTTTCTAATCATGCAATTTAACTTGTTGTGTAGGAAAGATCGTATGCCATCTCCTACAAAAGAAGAACTACAACATTTGTTCCAGCAACAAAGATATCTATTGAAGATATTGAAGATATTGAAGTTCCCAGGATCTGGGATGAAGAAATGAAATGCCATGATCCGTCGATCATGAAGAATGATGTTTGGGATGTAATCCCAAGACATGAAGGGAATTTTGCTATGACTTCCAAATGGAACTATAAGATCAAGCATGTTGCAGATGGCAGCATTGAGAAATATAAAAGTGATGAAATAGAAGATACACCAGATGGATTCAAGACAGCTTCCTTGAATGGTGTAGTTGAAGAAGAAGTGTACGTAGAGCAGCCACTTGGTTCTGAGACACATGATAGGAAATCATATATGTGCAGAACTTGGTATGGTAAAGATAGATTGATTGCCGACACATAGCGGAAGCTTACTACCGAGTTCGAGATGAAGAACTTGGGGATGATGCACTATTTGTGTTTGGCATGGAGGTGTGGCAGAGTGCAGATAGAATCTTCCTTGGACAAGGGAAGTATGCAGTAGAGATCCCAAAGAGGTTCGGGATGATGGATTGCAAGGCCATGGCCACACCTATGGCATCAAATCTGAAGCTTCTATGTGATGCTTCATCTGAGCCGATTGATGTCTCTATGTATCGCCAGATGATTGGGTCCTTGATGTACCTGACGAACACGAGACCAGACATTTTCTTTGCTGTGAACACATTGAGCCAGTTCCTGACGGATCCGAGGAGTGTTCACCTGGTTGCTGTAAAGCATATTCTGAGGTACCTGAAGGGTATAGTGGATTATGGGCTCAGGTATGAGTTGAATCAAAAGTGTAACCTGCAGGGTTATGTTGATTCAGATTGGGCTGGCAGTGCTACAGACAGGAAGAGCACATCTGGGTGTTGCTTCAGTATGGGATCAGGTGTGATCTCTTGGTTTAGCAGGAAGCAGTCCTGCGTAGTACTAAGTACAGCTGAGGCAGAGTATGTTGCAGCCTGTTCAGCTAGTTGTGAGGAAGTATGGCTGCGGAAGCTACTGTCTGAGTTATTTGATCTCCCGTTGGAGGCTACTGGCATATTCTGTGATAACCAGAGTTGTGTGAAGCTGTCCGAGAACCCAGTGTTTCATGACAGGTCGAAACACATAGAGATCAAATATCACTATATCAGGGATATGGTGCAGAGAGGAGCCGTGAAGCTCCTGTATGTTGCGACGGACGAGCAGATTGCAGATGTGCTGACGAAGCCACTAGCCAGGGTGAAGTTCGAGTACTTCAGAGAGAGGCTTGGCGTTCTTCAGATCGAGGACACTTCGAGGAAGAAGTGATGGACACATTTGCTGAAGCCATTCCAAGCATGTTGGAAGGAGGATCCTTCACATGGCTGTGGATGTAAGCGCTGGATGATGAGCATCAGGATGATGTTCTGGTTTCTGCCTGGATATGATCAATTGGATCATTTTTATGTATGTATGTACGCATCATGTTGGATGCTAGATATGATCAGTTGGATCATGTGTATGTATTTTGTATATGCATCTTGTTGGATGCTTGGACCTTGTATCTGTATATGTATCAGGTGGATACATTGTATGATTAGGAGGATCATGTATGGTGATATGTATCATGTATTTGTATTTGTATCAGGTGGATACATTGTATGATCAGGAGGATCATGTATGATGATATGTATCAGGTAGATACTTGGTATGCAGCAGGATGTTGCAGTGATGATCAGGATGATCATGGATGACGAACTTCAGGATGTTGCTCCAGATGATATGCAGCAGGATGTTGCAGTAATGATCAGGATGATCATGGATGACGAGCTTCAGGATGTTGCTCCAGATGACATGCAGCAGGACGTTGCAGTGATGATGATCAGGATGATCATGGATACATCAGGATGATGTATGGTGAGTATCAGGTTGATACTCTATGGCCGTGGATCAGGTTGTGCAGATGAGCATGTAATAGTGCCCTGGGAGATTTGCAGATGGTCTTTCGAGGTTTTGCCTATGGCATGTAATATCGGTGCCCTGGGACATCTGGCAAATGCTCTTTCGAGGTTTTGCTCTGGGAGGACATGTAATAGCGCCCTGGGAGATCTGCAGATAGTCTTACGAGGTTTTGCCTATGGCATGTAATAGCGCCCTGGGATATCTGGCAGATGCTCTTGCGAGGTTTTGTCCTATGGCATATAATAGCGCCCTGGGAGATCCGATAGGTTGGGCTGTGTGCTCGTAATCAGTCCTGGGATGCTCTTGCGAGGTTTTGCCATGACCACATGTAATAACGCCCTGGGAGATCTGCAGATAGTCTTTCGAGGTTTTGCCTATGGCATGTAATAGCGCCCTGGGATATCTGGCAGATGCTCTTGCGAGGTTTTGTGGTGGACCACATGTAATAGCGCCCTGAGAGATTTCAGGTCGGAGTTGTGTACCCGTAACATCCTGAGATGCTCTTGCGAGGTTTTGTGGTTGGGTCACATGTAATAGCGCCCTGGGAGATCCTATAGGTAGAGCTGTGTGCTCGTAACAGCCTGGGATGCTCTTTCGAGGTTTTGTGACGCACGTAAAAGTCCTGAGGATTCCACAGTATGGCCAGTGATGACGAAGACCTACAGGTGGTGGGCCTACATCCAGTATGAAAAAGGACTGGCTCTGTAGAACTTCCTATGACGAGTAGAGACAGAGATTGGATGAGATAGCAGCATCAGTGATAATGACTCGATGACGATTATCCAGTGATGATGATCCAGAGAAGATGACTTGTGCTAGAAGAACTGTGCTGAGAAATACCTTCCTAGTTAAGAGGGAGTGTTGATGTATATGTAACTTCGGAATGTATTTCACATATATGTATATTGTATTCCTATAGAGATGGTATTATTCCTCTATAAGGAAGTGTCGTCATTTATATTGTAAGTGTCATAACTTATACTTGATGGGTTATTAGACCACCTTGTTGGGGTCGGCCCTGTATAAGTCATGTGGGTCAAAGGGTTATTAGACCACCCTATTGGGGGTCGGCCATGTGGGTCTAAGGATTATTAGACCACCCTATTGGGGGTCGGCCCTGTCAGCATTATGTTATGTGGTTAAGTTCGAGCCTACATGAGTTAGGTAAAAAGGCAAGTCAAGTCAAGTATAAATAGAGTGCGGGAGGCACTCTATTTACTCACTCACTTCACACACATGCACTCAAGGAGGAGTGGTGCACTTATGGAGGAGGAGGATCTGCTGCTAGGTTATGGATATCTCTCTTGGTTGGTTGTATCATTGCTCTATCTATCTCTGAGGAAGTTATTGGGGTTTTTCACCTTTATGGTTTTCCCCAAGTAAATCTTTGTGTCTCTTGTGTGCTTGCATTATTGTCTCCATGATTGATATGCTGTAGATATGCTGTACATGTTGTTCTCTCAGTTAAGATCCTAGATCAGATTGAAGTAAATTCTGAAAATCTAACAATGAAAGAGTTGTTATCCATCGGGGTGGAAAAGAAAGAAAAGGTGCAGGAGTTTTATCAGAGATTCAGTATCCTGTTAGATAATTTTAGTGCTGTAACAAAACCCGCTGAGGAATCCTTGGAAGAGTATTACACTACATCACTTTATCCACCTATATCTATGTTTGTCAAAAGAGAGTTAAAGCTACTTTGATAGAAAAATATGAGGAAGCTAAGAAGGTTGAAGTTGACTTGCATAGCATTTCAAAGCACGCATTAGAATTGGAAGTGAAGCCAACGGTAAATAAGAAGCCTCTAGTATTGTCTAGACCTAAAGAGGAACCCTCGAATGAATTAGAAAATGTGGTTAAAATGGTACATAAATTATCTAACAAAATAGTAGACTTGGAGAAAGATAAGGGAGCTAGTACATCAAGAAAACCATTTAAACCCTTCTACAAGAAGAGGGAAGAAAGTGGAAAACCCCAGCCTCCTTTAAATAATTCTGTTGTTCTAAAATTCAACAAGCTTGGAATGGATCATTTATGCACTTTTCACCAAGAACATCACTCTGAGAAGAGATGCCCACAATGGATAAATTCAATGACCCTAGTGATGAATCAATTATTAGATGTGCAACTGACAAATCGGGAATACCTAGAAGAAGACCAAACAAAAGAAAAGGAAGAAACAACTGAGGAGACCACAATGGTATTATGGGAATGGGCACCCACTTTGGGATTGGACGAAGAAGAACAGGATGAAGAAATCCAAGTATCAACGGTAAATATTACCACTAGAATCAAAAGGCCGCTGGTAGATCAGAGCCTGGTGTTTCCTAAGATGAGGGTGACAAAGGAAAATTAGAAAAAGAATATTGGCATCACTCATCCTCAACCTAAAATGAATTCTAAAACTGTAAGAGAAACGAGCCTAGTGATAAATAAGCAGGTGAAGACCATAGTAAACAAACCAGAAAAGGGTGGGAAAAGTAAGGAAGAATATAATATGGGGTATGATATTGTGGAGGGCATTAAGAAGACTAAAGAAAACATATATTTATTTGGATTATGTAATATCCCACAACAGATAAAGAAATTAGTGGAAGCTTTTGAACCACAACCAAGCAGTACGATAGAGACCGTTGAGTCGGATACTGAGATAAACAAAGCAAGCATTGGTGGTAAATCAAAATTTCAAACTCTGCCTTTCTTATTGACCTTTGAAATATTTAGTCATAATGTACATAATTGCTTGGTGGATTCTGAAGCTTCATCCAATGTTATTCCAGTATCAATCTCTAAGAAAATTAATGGGAAACCAAGACCATCTCCTTCCCAGATCATACAATTAGATAGGTCTGTTGTTAAAGTTATTGGGAAGATGAAAGATGTACTTATCAGATTGTCTGCTGACCCGAGGGTATGTCAATTTATAGATATCATGGTAGTGGATATACCAAAAGCATATGGTTTGATATTGAGTAGCGACTGGTCTACAAAAATAAGTGGTTATTTTGCAACAGATTGGTCTCACTTGTGGCTGCCATATCAAAACAAGAAAAACAAGATTAAAATACTAAGGGAGCCGCACATGAAGCAAAATGTGACTCAGTTAGAAGAAAAGAATGAGACTGTAAATTTTTCATCTTCGGTTTTGGGAAATTACTTCTTAGAACTTGAACCCGGAAATTATCAAGTGGAAGAAGCCAGTCATGAATCAGACACATAGTCTAATCTCCTTCGATTCTCACGGAATGATGAAATTGATTGTAACATAGTAAACTTAGTTACTAACTTAGGAGACACCATTGACGTAATTGATTTAGACAATAAGTTTTGGGTTTTGTACTTTGATGGTTCCAAGACACAAGAGGGATCGTGAGCCAATTGTGTTCTTATTGATCCTGAAAGAAATAAACACTTTCTCTCTTGTAGGATAGAGTTTGAATGTACAAATAACACTGCAGAATATGAAGCTCGAGTCCAAGGCCTGAAAAGAGACATTGAATTGAATGTAAAAAATTTGAAAGTATTTGGTGATTCTGAAATAGTTGTTAGACAAATTAGACATACTATTCATTGTTTATGTCCACATATTAAAGGATACCAATCTGAGGTATGGAATTTAATAGCACAGTTCAATGCTTTTAACATAAATGCAATTCCCATATTACAAAATGTTGCAGCTGATTTGTTAGCTACTTCTGCTTCTAGATTAGTTCCGACAAATAACAAGTGTTCTATTGAACTAATTTTCAGGCCATCGGTACCTGAGAACATTACGAATCTGAGGGTTTTCAATGATGATGAACAAATTATTAGATTCCTAACAAATGAAGAAGCTTTCAAAGAGTCTATAATTGATGAAGAAGATCATCTATCAGATTTACAGAACAAGGATGTAGTCAAAGAAAATTTCATGCCAAAAGGAGTAAGAACCCTTGAAGGAATGTTTGACCTGCAAAATAAATTCAAAAAACCAACTAATGTTAAGATGAACAGCTCTTTGATGCAGCATGAGCTGGTGAATTTAGGGACAGAAGGTAAACCTAAATACGTCAATCTAGGTAAATGATGTTCTCCTGGAGAAAGACACAAGTTCATCAAGTTGTTTCAATAGTACAAGGATGTCTTCGCATGGACTTATGAAGATTTAAAGACTTATGATACACGCATCATACAGCAAGTGATATCAATTAAATCAGGTGTGAATCCCTTTCAGCAATAGCTAAGAAAGATGCAGCCTATGCTGGAACCCTTAATCCAAAAGGAGTTGAAGAAGCTACTGGATGCTAAGATTATTTTCAAAGTTCGACATTCTGAATGGGTGGCAAATCTAGTCCTGATAAGGAATAAATCAGGAGAGATAAGATTGTGTATTGATTTTCGTAACTTGAATAAAGCGTCAGACAAAGATAACTATCTAGTTCCACAAGTGGAGCAAATTTTACAAGTGGTATCAGGATAGGGATTGTTCTCTCTGTTAGACATATTTTCTGGCTATAATCAAGTATTAGTGGCCGAGCAAGATCGACTGAAAACTACATTTCGCATGAAGTGGGGAACATTCGCATATCGGAGAATTCCTTTTATCCTAATGAATGTTGGAGCCACATTCCAAAGGGCCATGGATATTGCATTCTGAGGTTTAGTCGGCCACTGCGTGGTCATATATCTAGATGATGTAACAATTTTCTCCAAGAAATGAGAGGACCATGTTTTCCACTTAAAACAGATTTTTGATCGTTGCAGAAAATATGGTATATCTCTGAACCCAAAGAAGAGTATTTTTGCTATTCTTGAAGGAAAAATTTTGGGTCACATCATCTTGAAAAAGGGAATCTTGATAGACCTGGAGAGAGTTCAGGCTATAACTCAATTCCCATGCCCCATAATAAAAAATCTATGCAATCATTTATGGGCACAATAATTTTGTTCGGAGGTTTGTGCCTGATTTCGCGCAAATTATGAAACCTTTGCAGCAAATGGTAAAGCAAACTGTGCAGTTCAAATGGATCAACATCGAGAAGATTGCCTTTAAAGACATAAATACTGCCATAGCTCACACACCTTCTTTGAGAAGTCCAGACTTTGGAAAGGATTTTATCATATACACCTTTGCTTCAGATAATTCTCTCGCAACAGTGCTCACTCAGAAAGGAGAATCGGGAGACGAATATCCAATATATTTTATGAGCATTGGGTTACAAGGGGCTGAATTGAATTACCCAGTCGTGGATAAACAAGAATACGCAGTGTTCAAAGAGGTAAAGCAATTCAGACATTATATTTTGAAAAATAGGATGAAGGTCATCATACCTCATCCAGTTGTTAGGTCATTGTTTGTACAAAAGGAGTTGGGAGAACGAAGAGGAAATTGGGTAACTGCACTACAAGAATATGATTTAGAATTTAAACCGGCCACTATCATTAAAGGTCAAGGATTGTGTAAGTTGCTCACGGAGAACCATACTGACGAGGATCATGATTGGTAAAATGAGGTTGAATTGAATTTAACTGAAGTATGTTCCATTTTCATTACTCCGGAATCTTGGTACAGAGATTTGGTGCACTATCTCTAGCAAGGATATTTTCCAGAACACTGGAACTCTAAGCAGAGAAGGGCACTTCGATTGAATTTAGCATCTTATTAGATAATTGATGGGGTACTTTTTAGAAAAAATTATGACATAGTTTTTCTTAGATGTCTTGAGAAGGAAGATGCGAATAAGGTAGTCAAAGAATTACATGACGGTCCTGCAGGGGGGCATTTTTTGGGGGATACCACTTCTCACAAGATACTCAGAGCTGTGTACTACTTGCCCACTCTTTTCAAGGATGCTCATGCTTACAAAAGAAAATGTGACGCATGCCAAAGAAGTGTTGGTAGATTTCCGAAAGCAGCATGACCATTACAGTAGGTTATCATCTCAGAACCATTTGAGCAATGGGGCATAGATGTCATCGAAAAGATTAACCCAAATTATTCATTGCAGCACCGGTATATCCTCATAACTACAGACTATTTTAAACGATGGGTGGAAGCAACTCCTTTGTGTAAAGTGAATGAAGATGTAGTCATCAATTTCCTATAGGATAACATCATAACCAGGTTTGGGGTTCCAATTTCCCTTGTTTTTGGAAATGCTTCTTATTTCTCATTTGTCAAGTTGAATGCATTTTCTTATGAAAGAGGAATCAAATTGCATTATTCTTCTAGTTATTACCCCCAGGGAAATGGATTAGCAGAATCAACAAACAAAAATATCATTTGAATTTTAAAGAAAACTTATTGAAAGTCAGAGAAATTGACATGTAGCTCTCCCTAACGCATTATGGGAAGATAGGGTTACCCCGAAGCATTCTTTAGGAGTTTATCCTTGTACTTTGGTCTACAGAAGGGAATCTATCCTACCCCCAAATGTATTACTCCCGTCCCTGCAATTAACCCAAGCTTCTAGAGGATCTGGTAGTGCAATCTTGCAGTCACGAATTGACACTCTATTGAAGCTCAAGGAATCGAGGAAAAAGGCCAAAGATAGATTCAATCAACACCAGAATATTGTCAAGAAATGGTTTGATAAGAGGAAGTCCAGTAAGAGAAGTTTTGAGGTAGGAGACTTAGTTATAAAATGGGATCACCCACATGATGAAAAGGGAAAACACACAAAATTTCAACATTTATGGATTGGCCCCTATTAGATTGCAGAGAAGCTTGGCCCTTCAACTTACAAACTTCAAGATTTACAGGGGGAGAATGAAAGTCTCCCTGTAAATGGCCTAGCTCTCAAACAATATTTCACTTAGGTTGTAGGAGTACCTTTGTACATAAATAAAGGTTTTTCTTTTTTCTCAAAGTTGTTCTAGTTTGTTTTCTTTTGTGGTTTGATTATTTCACGATTATTTTCAAGTTTCGTTTGGTTATTGTTTGTTTGATTTATTTTTGTTTTACTATAAGAACAACTCATTATTTTGACGCTTGGGAATGTAGGAATCTGAATAATCTCGCAGATTTTCTGTTAATCACTGAAAGTCAAAATCTGCTTGTGGGAAAGGCATGCTTGATATAACATTATCAGTTTGGGAATTTTAATTGTTTCCCAGTTTTAAAAAGAGAGACCAACTTCAAGTTCACATTGAGTCATTATAAACCCTGTAAAATAACTAAGGCTTAAGAGGTCTCGATTACTATCTTGAGGATCCATCCACTCTCACATTAATAACTATCTCAGGTAGCCTTCTATGATGGACCCATGAAGAGGAAGCAGGTTTCACAGATGTATATCATTTAAAATGATCCCATGCTACAAATCAAAATCCAAAAGAGATTATATCAAAGAGTCAAATTCCCAGAAATTTTCATCTCCATCAAGAAATGGTTTTGAAAAACGAAGACATCCAATCAGGAAAGTTTCCCTGGTGGTCAGCTCAGCAAGGTTCTTCTTCGTTCGTGAGCATGAAAAACAAATAAATATCTTTCTCACAAAAAGGACACTATGGATGGAAGAACCCATGTCAAGTTCTAAAGATTGCAGAAAGCTATCAAGGAAGACTCGGACGACAAAATTCGTTAAGAAAAGATGCATCAAAAGAATGCTTATGGCATGGGAATGAGGAACAAACGAATACATATGTTTGATGTTGTAACAATCCTGTGGAGTCATGTTTTGGTGGCAATCAAAAGATGGATCTAAAATGAAATCCATATTCTAGCCTCGGGAGAGTGATCAAGAAATCTGGTCTAGGTTACCATGCTTCCCGAAGTAAGTGATCAATATGATGCAAGATAGTGTATCTCTCTGCACAAAATATGGCCTTTTAAAAATCTTGGGAAAATGGATAGAGGTTTTGTTATATCTCCAAAGTCAGATACCGTGTAATCATTTTGATGTTCAAAAGGGGATTAGTCAGAGATCCGTGTTCACCAGCTAGTCGCTAATTGTTGTAGTTGCAACCTTTCCCCAAATTTTTGAGAAAAATTGTAGGGCCCCTCCTTTAAATTTTAGAGTTTATTTCTTCCTAGAAGAGTTCCCCATTTCGACACTTAGTTTTTTTCCTGAAACGTTTCGAAGAACAAGTAATTTTTTGGCTAAGTGCAACTCATGTTTTAGCACCAAAACAGCCACAACATTCTGGTGAGTTCACGTCGACATTTCATTGCTTTTTGATGAAATCGCGTTGACCATTTTGCAACATTCTGGCGAGCTCGCGCTGACATTTCGCAGCATTCTGGAGAAATCACACCAACCATTTTGCTACTTTTTGATGAATTTGCACTGATCATTTTGCTGCATTTTTAGCGTTTTTTTCCCGCCAAGCGAGATCGCATCGGAGCATCTTTGACAAAATTGCGTCGACCGTTTCGCGGCTTTATGGTGAGTTCACGCCGACGGTTTTTCGGTGCTTCGACAAGTCTGCGGCGATCGTTTCACCATCTTTGAGCAAAGCTCATCGACCGTTTCACAGTGTTCATGTCATTGCACCCACAATTTTGCTACGATCTGGCCAAAATGCCCCGACCATTCTGCAGTTTTTGGGCCAAACCAACCTGTCGCGGCGTTTTAACAAGTTTTCGCCGACCAAATCGGAGTAGTCTGGTGAGTTCGCGCCATTCGTTTCATGGGGACTGTGGAAAGGGAGCCGAAATGATCGATGGGATTTTTCTTAGTTCACACAGAAAAGCGAGAAAGGGCATTGGCGCCAACAAGCTTGGTCATTAAATGAACCCACCAAGCAACCCCGTTCTCATTTATTGCGAGGGTTTCATTTGTTATATATATAGAAAATGGTCTTTTTTAGCCAACATTTGCAATAGAGAAAGAAAACGTCGTTTTCCCTCTATCCACCGCTGGTCATCAGACGCTAAGTGCTCAACGCTGCTGAGCTTAGCTTCACGGCTACTCTACGAGTGACAGGTAGGAAGCCTCATGCCCTCATCCTTTTTTTTTATAATAATTTTGTTTTTTTTTTGGGCGTGCTATTTTTTATTTTTATTTTTAGTCCTTTGTCTGCCCCTCCTTGTGTTTCAAGTTCTTTGGGTTAGGATTAGCAATTGTGGGCTTAGAGTCATTTTTCTCAGTGGGGCTGCCATGGCCTCACCTAGCTAAACTTTTCTTGGTTTAATGGCCCGCCATATCTAGACAGTACGGTCTCACCATTGGAAACCCTCGTGCCTTTTCAGTCAACGTGACTGCGTGTGGGGAAAGAGTTGAGTGGTCACAGACAGTGGGGTCTTTTACATTTTGTTTTTGCAAGTTTCCCTATTGCTGTGAATCCCACCTTTAAGAATCTAAGCGCTGAGCGACTCAAACATAGGTTAGCACACAGAAATCCAAGGGTTTTCCGAGCCTTTAGATTAGGACGACTGCATTTTTCAGGCTACCCATGCATTTTACCCTTGCGTGGGGCCGGCCTTGGATGTCGCCTCCCCGTTTCCCACTGATACCTTTTTGTTTCAAAACCCACACTATTCGAGTGACCCCGAAGTCAGTATCACTCATTTCAAGTTGTAGATATCTTGGTTATTAATGAAAACCTTTGGAGGGAACTTACCAACACAATTCTACTTCTTTTTCGGTTGCGTTTTGTTTCCCACTCATCTGCATATCACTGAAACATAGCAAGTCTTAGCAGCTTTGGACAATCAGCATAAAAGTTTCATTTGCTTAATTGTTCCCAAGCTGCATTTTCCTTTTTATAAGTTTGTTTATGCATTGAGCCAAAGAAAAGTCAGGTTTTTCTTTCACCCAAAGGTTTAGAATTTGATGCAAACAGTTGAAATAAGTATCTTTGGTTTGTTTCCACAGTTGTACTTGAAGAATCCGTTGCATTTTAAAAGCTAAAGAAACAATGCTAGCATTCAACTAATTGTTTGTAAACGATTTAAATGAAGATTCCTCACTTATTTATTCTGTGTCTCATCAGATTTGATATGCATACAAGGTCCACCAAGCGAAATCCCAAGGTAGTGGAATCGAAGTCAAACGTAGAAATAGTGTTGGATACCCCAGTAGAGACAATGTTTAAAGACACTAGAGCCGTGACGAGGGCCATCCCAAAATTCAAATGGGATGAATTATACAGAGTCGTCAGAGATGGAAATGTGCCTGAAGCAACTATCAAAGAGCTAATGGTCTACCAGAACATTAAGAGGTCTGGTCTCCATAAGGCTTCCACATGCCCAGAGTTATTCCCTTGCTTAGAGGTTATTGGACGGATTTTACCCCAGGTAGATGTTACCACCAGAATCATATCAAATGCCAAAGGAGAAGGGCTCATGTCCTTCCAACCAGACCACATAGCTGCAGCATACAAGCTACCCTCCCCTAAAGTCATGATGAGTGATGACTGGATGAGAGAGGTCAATATAGATCACTTTGATTATGCTAAAAGGATGACAGTCCCTGAAAGACAATTGAGACCGAATTCTAGCGGAGATTACGACAGTCAAAGCTTAAGGACCCCGTATAGAATCATAGCTTTTATGTTAAGCCGGCTTTTGGATTGGAAAACAGGAACACCTATAAACTCAGCTCGGTACCAGTGATGTACCATGTCACCATGCATGGTACAATTTTCAACTGGGAAAATATCATTTCTGAAAGTATGGCATCACACATTGTTGTAGCACAAGGAGGACTCACGCAAAAGAAGGTCGAATTATTCATGTCTTCCTATATTTTGGATTGCATACTAGTCAGGAACCCCTTCCCTGATTTGGGATGTGTTTGGAATCGAGACGAATCTCCCCTCCATGTAGCTTATCACATGACATAGACTCACAAATATACAAGTCACTACAAACTAATTTGTGAGGGGTTAATCAGGCCTCTTTACTAGCTAATTTTCAATGAAGAGCCAAATTGTCTGTCCAAGAACGCTCTGGCGGTAATCGAGGAATATGGGGATTATTATTTATTTGCAGAAGGAACATACCTCAGGATGTATGGGGGCACCCAACCCCCTTCTCTGCTGCCTAAATATGCTACAAATTTTGTTGTGCACAAGGAGGTCATAAGGCAAGTTTTTGTTAATGGAGTTGGTATTTTTCTCCATGAGAAGAAGAAGGCCTCCTACCCACCACTGTCGTTCAATATCAGTGCGTACAAATTCCCCAAGGCAAAGGAAGCCGAAGATTTTGTCAAATATTTGGAGGCCTTTCATTTTGGAACCAATACTTTTGTAAGGCACAATAGCCAAGATAAGGTCACTCGACATTGTGCTTATTGTAGAATTAAATTCAAATACAGAAATCACTTCCTGGAAGATGAAGAAGTGTATCATAGAGTAAGCAACATGATCGATCTCAACAAATGTTTTCGTCACAAGAGCGGAGATGGTTCCAGCACTGCTACCAACACTGCCCAGGAGGTAGAATTGCAGAGGCAACGAGAAGAATCCACAAGACTACAAGTATAGGAAGCAGAGAGGAAGCTCAAAGAGGAAGCAGAGAGGAAGCTCAAAGAGGAAGCAAAGACGATACGAATAGAAGAAGCAGAACAATCAGAGACGCAACAAAAGGAAGAGGTTGAGAGGAAAGAAAAGGAAGTTGATAAGGAACAACAAAGAAAAGTTGAATAAGAGTTGAAAGAAGTAGAAGAAGCAAGGAAAGAGGTAGAGAGAAAGGAAGCAGCAGAGGAATTAAAAAGAAAAGAAGAAGAGGATCGGTTCAAGCAAGCCGTGGATAAATAGGGAACCCAAAGTGAACACAGGATTCCATAGCACATGGATATAGATCCACTTGAATTGTCCAGTGTAACGCTCACTGAAGGCCACCTCCCATTTAATGAGCTCGAACTCACCCCATTCACCCCATCAAAGCAACAAATTGTGGCTGAATTGTACACAATATTTTTTTATTCAAAAAGAAATACCATCACGAGGAGATCAGAAAAGAGACTGAAAATGGGAGCCCAGCCTGATGTAATCATTGTCCAGGAAAACACAATCATGGAGGGTACCCACAAGGACCCTAAACTCATCGCATCTATCAGCATAGCTTCTATACAAGCAAGTGCAGATAATCTTGACAGGTTGTTGAACAATGTCGAGCGCAACAAAGAGAAGTAGTTGAAATTAAAAGACAATTTGGTAAAGGAGCGAGGTGCAAGCATAGAACTAAAAAGGAAATTTGAGGACACATTATCTAAAAGAGACAGATTGTTGTTCGACTTCCAAAATTTGGATGCAGAGAAAGAAGCATTAACTATACAGATGATGATAATGGAGGGAGAGAAAAGTGATTTTGAAGCATAGATCAGTGTCACGTTCCCTTCCATCTAGTCCGATGCCAGGAAGGAAACATGACCAATCTACCGAGCTTCTTAACAATCTCAGCCCCATTCATTACTCATAAAATAATGGATAGTTAAAACTTCTGTGTGCAATTCATACTCAATAAAAACACAGCGGAATTAATCAAATTTGCATACACACAAACAGTAATGCATCAACATATTTAACTCAAGCAGATGGTGAATCAACAGATAGCGAATCAATCTCATTCTTAGGATATGCAAAAGCTTCATATCAACCATATTAGATATTCATTTCACCTCATTTAGCATGAACAGTTAACATTCAGGATTAACACATTACTGAACACATAATGCAAATAGTTTAATCCAAAGAGAATACTTATCTTGAAATGCAAACGTCCAAACAACTGGCTACGTGAGAGCAACGTTCCACCCAACCATAGATCTCTGTCCAGCCTGTATTCTTTCAGCTAAGAGATCACCCCCGAGCTGGGATGTGTATCCACTAAGGAGGAACTAGAGAGGCTCACTCACAGCCATGGATTCACTCGGACGGTCATGCTAAGCCAACACACAGTTGGGTTTATCAAACATACCAAAAGGAAATGATGAGGATGCTAAGCCAGTGAGCTCAACCATAGAGCTACAGACATCTCAAGCTAAATTCAAGCAATCCCATCCTCTGTTCAAACATCCACACTTGGATTTCTCACCATTCTAGCAACGAATAACTCAATCCCGTCACTGGGTTTCTGGGATATCAAAACCGGGTTTTCCAATGGATTTTAGGGTAGCTAATGCTCCCAAATTCGCCCCAAGGTTCATACCTATGGATCCCCCATTGGATTTCACTATCAATCACCAATTATGGGCATTTATGGCTCTTCAAAATGTGGGTTCTTTCACAGTTACGATTTCTGGTTTTTCTCCCTGCTGGGAATTCGATTTTGGATGAAAATGATGCTGGGTAACTTCCACAATGGAATGGGGATGAGGAAGAAGCAACTCTCATGAGGTAGAGTGATTTGTGGTACAAGAAAACAGAGCCCATACTCTGCCATACTAATTTCTGGGCTGCCCATGCTCCATTGAAGCCATGGACTGAATTCCTCAACCACTTCCTTACAACAGAAATAAATGGCAGCAAGGTAAGTCAAATGGGTTCTCAAGGTGACATATGGCAACCTATGGTTCAATCCCATGGCCCCTTCACCACTCCCTAGTGGATACACATGGCCCCTTCTCATTTGTTGCCTCCACAGCTAGTTTTGGTATTTTATTGCATGATGTTTATTTACATCATTTTTACAATGTTCCATGGCTAAATAGCACATGGGTAACATAATGTCTAATACTTGCCTTTAAATAAAATTCGAGCTTCCACTAGCGGGGACTTGGCCTTGAGCTCCACGCTAGGAAAACCTACATCACATGTATACAATATTTACATTAAAAGCTAATATATCCTAAGGGTCAAAATGGGGTATTACAATCCCCTCCCCCTTAGAATAACACCGTCCTCGGTGTTCCAAGACTTAGGAATACATATACAATTTAGACATGTCCAAAATTTCAAAAACTTTGCGGGTCTACCCTGCATTCTATCCTTTACTTTGAACTTTCAGGACCAAGTCCTTTGACTTCCACGAGCTTCTCCTGCTGGTTTTGATCCTTCAGCTCATCCACAAGTCTAAAAAATTTATGGCTGCTACCCTCTTGAGGTTCCCTTGTTGAGCAGTTGCGGAGGCAATGAGGTCCTCCACATTTCCAATATTTCACTGGCTGCTTAATCTTTACCTGCTCAATTTCCTTTGAGTCTTCATGCCTGGAACGTTTCTTAATGGATCGATTGGACGAATGCCTCATCATTGATCCATTGTCCTTTCCTCGGTTGATTGTTTCCAGAATTATTTTTACTTGTCTTTATAGACAAACGGAGTCCTGCAAGACCTTGTGGTTCATCTCATTTTGCTGCTTCTATATCTTGAGCATTTCTCCAAGATTTTCTTGGGTCTTGGCAATTGTTTGAAGACGAATTTCAGCCAATTCCAACAACCTATGGTCTGCTGCCATGGCCACTGTGCGCAGCTAGTTCTCACTTTTCTTACAAGAAACACTTGCTTTGCAACAACTGCCACAAATTAGTTTCACTTCCCCACCTGTGGAATTCATCATTATAATTTTGTTAGGCCAAGCATAACATATCATTAAAATAATTCAGTCAATTAGCTTCCCAATTGATATGAAATCCCATGCTTTATCCATGAGACTTTCATACTTTTCATGCTTTCCCAACATGCACATGAGCTCATTCATGTCCATTCTTTCACAGGGAATTAACTACTTCAGCATTCACAATTTATTTCAAGCAAATAAACACACTCTACTTTCAGCCATGCATGCATTCAACAATTTTCTATTTTTATAAATGCATCAATAAAAGTAAATAGAGAGCAATAAGAGTTTTCTTCTCTTAGTCTTGTTCCATTGTGGAACCCACACCACCACTGTGGTTTTCATGCTCCTAGCCTCTTTCACTTCAGCGTGAATGCTTGACCTACCCTTCTTGGCTATGACACTTAGTGTCTATGGTCTATTTCAGACCTCTCAACCATGGAGTCCCTCCACATGGTTTGTCTACAACTCTTGGCTGCTAGGACCCACACAGTCCCACTAGCACCGTCTTTCATTGCTGCTCAAGCTGAGCTTTTTAGGCAGTCACATGTCCACATGCATCCTTAAGATGCTTTCATAGTCCTTGCTTCCAACAATACCTACACTCAAACATTGAATCAATTCACATGTTTAGTTTATTTTTATAGGATTTATCTCTAAACAAGGGATTAGGAAGTCATAAACAAATCATATACATATGTATATTCATAAGAAAGAATTTACAAGATAACCAAATACTTATCTGCATTGGATGTCTCCACTTTATTCCATAGGGTTCTTCTTTGCTTTACAAGCCTTGGAATCGCCTATGGACTTGGATGTACGGCCAGCGCACAGGCTTCTCCTCAACATCAAATAATCTTGTTTGTTTGGCTAGCACGCAGGATGCTCCACAACATCAAATGGTCTTGTATGTTTGTCCAGCACGCAGGCTGCTCCACCACATCAATGAATCTTGTTTGTTTGGCCAACACGCAGGCTACTCCACAACATCAAATGGTCTTGTATGTTTGTCCAGCATGCAGGCTACTCCACAACATCAATTAATTTTGTTTGTTTGGCCAGCACGCATGCTGCTCCACAACATCAAATGGTCTTGTATGTTTGTCCAGCATGTAGGCTGCTCCACAACATCAATTAATCTTGTATGTTTGGCCAGCACGCAGGCTGCTCCAAATCATCAATAGTCAATGCCCAACGAGTAACTCTCTGGATTTACCAAGCAATTTATAGTTCTTTCAGGGTCCTTGCTTCCTGTATGATCAAGGTTTCCAACAAAGAAGCAATAGTGCATCAGCTTAACTGTTACAAGACTTATACTTGAAATATTCATTATTCCAAACAAGAAATAAATGAAATTGAATACTTATTTGTATTGTGCATTTCCTATCTGGTCCACAACGTCCTACTTTTACTTTACAAGCCTTGGGATCCTCCTGCAGACTGGGATGTTTGGCCAACACGCAGGCTGCTCCAAAACATCAAATAATTAGTGCCCTACCAGTACACCTTCACGTCGACTAGATTTATCAAGCATTTGGTGGTGCCTAACCAGTCCCATACCTGGTTGGCCCTCTCCATTACCGAGCCAGCACATCCGTCTAGGTCATCGGCCAATGGAAGGTAACTGCGCCACCGACCATTATAGGTCAAGGCTCTACTACTCTGCCTTAGGCTTGCATCAGCCTTTCAAATGTATCACAATCCCTCAATGCGCATAACAATTCTTCACCCACACAAGGGTGGCACTCCTTCTCTTGTGCAAACCGATGGTTCCCTTTAGGAACTCTTTAGGTGACTTTCTTAATTGTAGGCTATCATGACTCCATGATACCCACTCACACTTCACAAAGGTTACCACTGCTCATACAGTCCTCTTGAGTACCCTTTTCTTCACTTTTTCCTTTAATGTGCAGCACCAAATTTCATATATATAAATTGTCAACACAAAATGGATAAGCAAGCTCATTAGTATTGTTGCTCCAAAACTGTAAACATATTTCATAACATTCACTATCCAACATTGAAACACCAGGAATGCGTTCATTCCCTTAGGGCATAATCAATATTGGCATCCCTAACATAACTCAACACCAAAAAGGCGTGCACTCCTTACTAATGTGAACTATGCAGGTCCTAATCATACTTCAAGCAGTCGGAATAATATAAGCAAATGGAATATGCTCTGCGTAGTAATTCTAACAATTTGAGATGCCACACACACACACACACACACACACACACACACACACACACACACACACATATATATATATATATATCAATCAGGATTTACATAACACTTATCCATTTGCAGATGTAGTCTTTCTCTTCATTAATGAGGAATGGGGGCTCCTTCTCTGAGTTGACAGTCCCTTGGTTTTCCATCCCAACTCCTTTTGATGTTACATAACTCTCATACGTCTTACTGACATAATATTTACCATCTCACTCATATTGTGCACCAATCATGCAGTGCAGATGAGACATTAATAATGTCTAATGGCGTTTCACCCGAAACCCATTTCCAAATCATGGAATCCCTTCCCATGAAGTTTGGCTTCTGCAAGCCATCACACATGGTCTTCCTGCAACGTGTCTTCCTGACACATTCCTCAAACAGCCAAACAGTCAGCAACATTTAACAATAAAATTTAAATGTGATTGTTCCATAATCGATCAATGGTACTAATAATTAAATTCAATATGA
Organism: Larix kaempferi; assembly: GCA_027924585.1. NCBI lineage: Eukaryota > Viridiplantae > Streptophyta > Pinopsida > Pinales > Pinaceae > Larix > Larix kaempferi. The sequence continues at coordinate 13,667,073 of BSBM01000316.1, read as the reverse complement.
ATTTGCAACTCTGTCTACTACAGAAATTGATTTTCTTAGCCATGAGGGTATCCTCATATTGCTTGGCTCTCGTAAGTGGCACCATTCTATCCATTATGGATTTATGTTTCCTACCATACATGGACATCCACCTACAACATGTCCTCCTGACACAATTTTACATAAGCCAAATAGTCATTAACAATTATTAGCAAAATTTCAAATTTGAAAATTTACAAATCTGAGATTTACAATTCTTCTTTCTAACAGAGCTTAGATTTCTCAACCACGAGATTCCTTCTCATAAGCTCTAAATCAAATTTCCAAATTTGTTTCCTGCAGAAATTAGATTTGCAACCATGATATTATTCTCATAAAATTAAATGAGAATATTTCCAGATTTGTTCCATGCATAAGTTAAATTTCACACCCATGAGAATCTTCTCATAACTTTGGCTTTTGCACATGGTAGACTCCGGCCTTCATCATGGACTTACCCACATTGCCATGCCTAGAACAATCTACCTGAAATCTGAAACTTCAATCAACCAAGCACTTGTAAGTCTCCATGCATATAATATTTCATTGCTGCAACATTCACTAAAGCATTTCCAGAATTATAACATTCAATAATTCAAACACTTCCAGCTGTTAACATATCAATATAACAAACTCATTTACTTCACATAAATCATTATCATACTAAAATTGCAAGGTATAATCACATCATTTATGCAATTAGCTTAAATCTTTTAAATGCTCATTAATTCATAGCCATATCATTTATACAACTCTGTCCTTCCAACAGAGCACTCTGGAAGCCTGTCAATCATGACTACCTTCATGCAATTCTTCCCCTGCATTCATAGTAGCTCATGAAATGATCTCAGAATTATCATTAATTCATCATTTCATCTATTGCTCAATTATAATGAGACATATACATATATCACAATCATGCATGCACTCAATACATCTCCTCAGGTGTAGCTTCCCACTTGCATGCATATTCACAACATTTACTCAAGTTTTTCATATGCATTCACTCAATGCTTAACTACAAGATTTATAAAATCTCTTAATGCACATCCACTCAATGCCACCTTGCATTGTTTCATGAGTACTATGCATTCAAGCATATTATGACTTAATCATGACTATCTCATATAACATGCATTACCATAATTAGGACCACCGGTCCTCACTTGCTTTGGTTGTTAAACTCACAACCGACATACTCAAATGGCATGATATAATTTCATATGAATGCATTGAGGTTTGTAAACAAGTATAGGGTGTAAGGGTCATTGCCTTCACTTACCCACACCTCACCATACTCGGTAGGTTAACATTCCCATCCGGGCACTCAATACCACATGCAAACCAAATCAACATAGTTCAAACATAGTCGAAGGGATCTTACCAAATCCTCTTTCAACATTCATGCAATTATGCATCAATAACCATTACCTACATGGTTGTCATTAACACCACTTGATGTTACCTGATCGGTTGGCCTCTTACCAAGGCTACACAGTCTTTTTGCCAACCTCATGATCACAGATTTGTTGCACCATCCTTTCTTCATAAGGTTGTTGGCTTCATGCAACAACATCCTCAACATATTTAGCCATGCTTCTGTTGTCTTTGGTCCTACAACCAAAACCAATCACCAATAGTGATTATCAACCACAATATTTACCATTAGTGGTTCACTGCATATGTAAAATCTCACTACTTTTACCAATATGTAATGTCATATGCATGCAAAACATATACTCATGCACTGTGCACTGTTTATTAGTATGCCAACCAATGCATATTCATGCCACTCATCTAATCTCTTGCATTTTCAACATTCTCATGCCATGATCTTATGCACATAAAGCTTATAAAATATAAATGCAATTAGTAAGATAGGGGTTAAGGAATTATGCCTTTCCGATCCCTCATCTTTGCATGAACTTCCTCTTCCACATCGTAGCTGGTTCGATTTCATGGCATGCTACTTCCAGGCATGCAATTCTAGAATTTGCCCATATTGACAACAATTTTGCCAAACAGCCACTGGCACTTTTATGCTCCAATTATCTATGGTGTATGATAACTTCCTTCAAATTATGATTATGCACCACTATTCCCTGTTGGATGTTCTTTCCAATGCCTATCCACTTGCTCTATTCCGACATCGGGTGTGGAAACTGCATTACTTAAAAAATGACAACTTTCACCACAATTCTGCACATTTTACACAGTTGTATTTTGGTCCGGAATGCCAACTTCAGCCACCTATGGAAGAAAATCTATGAGGAATCACGAAAATTTTTATACCGGGTGAAGTTAGTCTATATAACAATGAATGTTCAGCAACTCGCGGATCTCTGTTCCGATGCACCATTCATCTTCTATGAATTTCTGGGTTTGACTACTTTCCACTTTTCACATTTTTCCAAAATTCCAAATTCTGGGCCAAAATGGCTATTTCCCAAACGGTGCATTTTTGGGAAATCTTTGTCTAACGGAATATGTCTAGCTTACTGAGAATATGAAATGCTAAGTTCAGTAAAATTCTTGAATCCTTCATCCAAGGTCTCTTTCATCCACTGCAAGCTTTTCAAAATTCCAAAAACGTGGCCCAGAATAGTGCTTTTCGACCTTCACACTCACCCCGACTCCACATCCTTTGGATTTTGGCTCCAAAACTCCAAACTTAACACCATGCCTGCTCCATGACTGCTCCACATCAATTTCGGCTCAATCTGACCTCCCATCAAGCGTCGAGATACCGATTTGTGAAAACCATTAATTCTGAATTTATGCCAAATTAGAGCATAACGAGATCGGGATCTTCACTGGTTCATTCATGGCTTCCGTCAATGGCCTTAGAATGTCGCTGACCTCATCAAAATCTAATCCTACATGCTCTTGCTATCCAAAATTCAAATTTCGGGCTCTATACTTTTTTTTCTTGCGCCCGAACCCGAAACCCGAAACCCGAAACCTAGAATGCGGGATTCAGGATTGCAAAAATCCCAAAACCAACTTCCCGCAACCCGAAACCTGAAAAGTCGCGGGTTCAGGTTTGCGGAAGTCTAAAACCAACTTCCCGCAACCTGCAACCCGAAACCTGAAAAGTCGCGGGTTCGGGTTTTCGAAAATCCATTCCGCAAAATGACGCCCCCGAAACCCAAAACCCAAAAAAATTGCGGGTTCAAGATTTCAAAAATCCATTCCGCAAAATGGCGCTCCCGAAACCCGAAACCCGAAAGATGGGGAAACACCCATGTTTCCTGCAACTTGCGGGGTCCGTATCTCCTTCATCCCTTGGCCAAATGAGGCAAATATGGCACCGTTGGAAAGCTCTTGGAGAGATCTATGCACCTATGTGATCTTCTTCCACATCTGAGAAATCTGACCCTGTCATTTTCCTCAATCAAAATTCCGCCCTCAACTTCCCAATACTGTGTTAAAACGTCCTGTTACATGCCTGTAACTCAGAGTTTGGCCCAAGCAGCCCCAGTGCTGCAAGCTAGGCTCTGATACCACTCTGTCATGTCCCCTTCCATCTAGTCCGAGCCAGGAAGGAAATGTGACCAATCTACCGAGCTTCTTGACAATCTCAGCCCCATTCATTACTCTTAAAATCATGGATAGCTAAAACTTCTGTGTGCAATTCATATTCAATAAAAACACAGTGGAATTAATCAAATTTGCATACACACAAACAGTAATGCATCAACATATTTAACTCAAGCAGATGGTGAATCAACAGACAGCGAATCAATCTCATTCTTAGGCTATGCACAAGCTTCATATCAACCATATTAGATATTCATTTCACCTCATTTAGCATGAACAGTTAACATTCAGGATTAACACATTGCTGAACACATAATGCAAATAATTTAATCCATGGAGAATACTTATCTTGAAATGCAAATGTCCAAACAACTGGCTACATGAGAGCAACGTTCCACCCAACCATAGATATTTGTCTAGCCTGTATTCTTTCAGCTAAGATATCACCCCCGAGCTGGGATGTGTATCCACTAAGGAGGAACTAGAGTGGCTCACTCACAGCCATGGATTCACTCGGACGGTCATGCTAAGCCAACACACAGTTGGGTTTATCAAGCATACCAAAAGGAAATGATGAGGATGCTAAGCCAGTGAGCTCAACCACAGAGCTACAGACATCTTAAGCTAAATTCAAGCAATCCCATCCTCTGTTCAAACATCCACACTTGGATTTCTCACCATTCTCACAACGAATAACTCAATCCCATCACTGGGTTTTGGGGATATCAAAATTGGGTTTTCCAATGGATTTTAGGGTAGCTAATGCTCCCAAATTCACCCCAAGGTTCATACCTATGGATGCCCATTGGATTTCACTATCAAATACCAATTCTGGGCGTTTATGGCTCTTCAAAACATGGGTTCTTTCACAGTTGCGATTTTTTATTTTTCTCCCTGTTGAGAATTCGTTTTTGGATGAAAATGATGCTGGGTAACTTCCACAATGGAATGGGGATGAGGAAGAAGCAACTCTCATGAGGTAGAGTGACTTGTGGTACAAGAAAACAGAGCCCATACTCTGCCATACGAATTTCTGGGCTGCCCATGCTCCATTGAATCCATGGACTGAATTCCTCAACCACTTCCTTACAACAGAAATAAATGTTAGCAAGGTAAGTCAAATGGGTTCTCAAGGTGACATATGGAAGTCTATGGTTCAATCCCACAGCCCCCTCACCACTCCCTAGTGGATACACATGGCCCCTTCTCATTCATTGCCTCCATAGCCAGTTTTGGTATTTTATTGCATGATGTTTATTTACATCATTTTTACAATGTTCCATGGCTAAATAGCACATGGGTAACATAATGTCTAATACTTTCCTTTAAATAAAATTCAAGCTTCCACTAGTGGGGCCTTGCCCTTGAGCTCCATGCTAGAAAAACATACATCACATGTATACAATATTTACATTAAAAGCTAATATATCCTAAGGGTCAAAATAGGGTATTACAATCAGAGACCTGGAAACGTGAGAATCAATAGCAAACCAAGATGCTGATGAATTAAAGACTCAAATGGATGAATTGTCAAGAGAAAAGGAATCTCTGGCAGAACAGCTAAAGCTGGCAAATGACAAAAAGCAATACATGACTCCATTTTATGAGCAAGCATGCAAGATTCAAGAACAAATATATCACTTTCAAGAAGTGCTCATAGAGGAAATCTATAAGATGAAGATGTTGATGGCAAGGATGAAGGTGATAGCTGCAGAGTCACAAGAATTCAAGAAAAGGTTGTTGGGTATTGCAGATAAGGTTAAGAGCCAGATGTCCTGGAGAGAAACCAGCTCATAATACCCTGATAATTTGCCTCCGAAGACAACAGAAGACTTGAAGTCGGAGATGGCACTTCTGGAATTTTTCAAGAAAGCTGGTAGGAGACTAAATAACGAAATTCCTACGACTATCCAAAAGTGTCAAGATTTTTACGAGAAAATTCATCAAGTTCATGAGAAATGCCATCTCTCTTTGGTCCCGAAGATGGATGAGCTTCCTTCAAAAGATCAATGCATAGCAGAGCTACAGAATGGGTTGCGGGAAGAACAAGACTACATCAGAAAATTGGTCTCTCTCACAGAAGAGGACATCCACCACTTTGTAGGATACACATCTATAAATGTCTATTTTATGGAAGATAGTTGCAAGGCTGCAGCAGTAGGGTTGGCACATATTGAGACACAAATGTCATATCATGAAGTGTCCTTACAAGTATTGGAGCTTGTAAAATTAAATATCATAGAAGAAGAGGCTAATGCCTGGGCAGATTATATTTCTAGTTTAGCAAGGCCCACCCAAACTTAAATTGTAAATATCTTTTTGTATTTTCTGATGTAACCACTAAATGACAAAGTTTGGGAATTCCTAGGGTTAGGGTAAACGAAGAGTCACTAGAGGACAAATTTTTTTGTAAGATAAATAGGGGAGTAGAAGAAGGATTAGAGGCTTTTGGCTGGTGAATCAAATGCTGGAGACATTTTTGGAAAAGAACTACTTCTTTGCTAATGAGAAAGGACTGGTTTGTTGGGGAAAAGCTTGCATTGATTTTTTGCCTGGAATGTGTGATCGTTGGAACATAATTATTTCTCTTTCTGCATCTATCATATTGTGAGATATTTCTAATTCTGTCGAATTACTTCCATGATAATGAATGGTTTCCTTATTTCATGCAAATGGTTATGTGCAACAGAGTAATAAATTGCTTTAATCAATATCAGAGCTATCTTTGATCATTTATGCTGTAAATGTGAATGTTTCTTTTAATTGCTATCTGTTAAATGTGCTTGAGCATTTCAACTTATTACTCTTACTTTAAATTTGCACATTGCAGGGATAGAATAGTTAGTTTAGATTAGATAATAATCGAATTGATAAGGTGGGAGTGGTAAGATGAGAGGTAAGAACCTGCGCATCACTTGTGAGGCTTCTTTATCAATTCCATTGCATTAATTAGGGCACTTGCATCTCATACTTAAAATTAAAAATACATAAATGGTGAACCGGGCCGTAACTGATAAAGAACTTAAACAATTACACCTACGGTAGCCAGACCGTTAACCGGACGGATTCCCCACAACAAACGGTGGACGATCTAATTGGGATCGCTCATCAGAGAGAATCTCTACTGTCAATGCTGAGAATTTTTGGGCATCAACAGATACCAGATAGAGTTTCACCTACCGCAATCTCTTTGACATCAGCTAAGTAGTGCAGGAAGATAATATCTCACACTGGGAAATTTTCCCTTTTCACAATTTCCTTTGAAGGTGAACATCAGATCACAGATACCTCCACAACCTCTACATAGGGTTCCTCTACTCAACATAAACAAGAAGAACACAAATGCATTGTTTCCTTTCTTATCTAGTTACCTCTACGGTGCAAGTCCATGCATTCAAGGTGCTCCTCCTGAAAGAAATCATATTAAGCAGTTCAAACAAAGGATAATAAGGAAACCAAAATTGTTGAAAAAGTATAGAGCTTCCATCAACATCAATTACAACCCTGTTGAGTTGTCAAAGAAAGGAAGTATTTTCACCTCAAGAAATGTCTCACTAGGAGCTCAATCTAATGGAGACAATTTCTTCTTAAGGGGAGAGGACAAATCCAAATGGGTATCGCTAACCACCCACCTATTCCACTAGCTCAAAACAACTTTTCCATCTTGGAAGTTTTTATGGGTTTTCGGGTCAACGGACTAGTCTAGATGAATATCTATAGCCACCCACCTATTCCACTAGCTCAAAACAGTTTTTCCAGTATGGTAGTTTTTCCGGTTTTTCGGACCCAAAAATTTCGAGGTCATTTTGAGTCCTTAAATTAAGTTTATTAGAGACACAACAGTTCATATGTGGAAAAAGGCACATCTGAACATCCAAAATGTGTTCTTCTCGGCTAGACTTTTCCAACGAGATACCGAATGCATATGCAAATGTTATGCCCCCGAGAAGTTGACAGCTCAACTAACCACCTCGGGGCCCGCAAACCTTTTTCTCCTAACGTTAGGTTTTTGAATGTTTAGGGTTTTTTCACTCATGCTTATGATAAAAAATACCTTCAACCTCCTTTTGTAATCATCTTGTCATTAATGAGTGTAGCCGCCACATCTCTTCTCATAGATATAGCTACCAACATTTTAGCTGCTTTTATTTATGACAATATGTTATGTTTCATTCATTTAATAGAATATGAGTTTACTGTATCACTATGTTCTTTGCAATATATCTATGTATGTGGTTCTATATATGCTCTTTCATTTCGTTGTCACATAAATATGGATCTGTATAAGAGAAACCTTCTCTTTCATTATTTCTTTATGCATGTCCCATATGAGGTCGTGATAAAGGTAGTTGGATCTTGAACTAGTTGAGATTGAGAAATACCACCCTCGACGGCCCAAACCACCTCCCATGGCTGAAGAAAAGAGAGAATATAGAGAAGGATATCCTATCAAGCTGTTGCTCGAGGTATCCCTCGAGCAACAGAGGGAAAATATGATGGAAAATTTCACCCAAATCCTTGGATGGATGCTGACAACAACGAAGTGAACATCAAGCAGTCACTTCGAAGGATCCACACCCTTCATGGTACAAGTTAAGTTTGGTATTACTTTGATATAGATGGATGTCAATTCCCTAGATAAATGGTTGATTATGCTAGAAGGGAATTTCTCTATCCTCATTTTTTCTGGCAAGGAAAAGATCACCTTTGCACACCTTAAGGTTGTCCCCCGTGTCAAAAATTGGTGTGAAACCTATTGTGAGTAAAACTTAATAGAGGGGTTTGAAATATTTGAGGTCGATCCCACTTGGTCCTCTTTTATAGATGTCGTTAAGGAACAATATTAGCTTGTGGGAAACTATGACGACTAGTACACAAAATGGACCAATTTGCATCAAGAGAAGGATCAAGCGGTAGCGGAGTACACCAACAACTTTCATACCGTGCACACAAACCTAGGTATCAGAAACTCCAAGTTACATCTGGTTTTGAAATATCATAGTGGACTACATCCGTACATCCAAACATAGATGGAATTCATGGACATCTCTTCACTGGGATCCAGTTATCGATATGTTGTCAAAATATAGCATAATTTCAACAAAAGAATTAAATTTGTTTGAAGGTCCATTCTATATTTTATTAGGATGGTGAAGCCTATCCATAATTTTTTGAACAAGGATCAAGTGTTTACCTAGACATCTAACACCAATAGATCCTTTGTTGATATTAAAAACTCCATCCCTTCCACACTGGTACTTGCCAAACATAATTTTTCCAAGGACTTTACTATCTATACAAACACCATTGAGGAAGGTATATTAATTATCCTCTTGCAAAAAGATGACAGGTTTCGAACAATCAATGACTTTCATGAGCCTAGGCCTTTCCAATGTTAAACTCAAGTATACCTTGATTGAAAAATATGCTTATTATTTGGTTAAGTCTATGGAATAATTATGACACTTCATTCTTAGTGATTATATGAAAGTTAGTCCCTCTACCTACAATTAAGTTTCTTCTATATCAAACTTTCCTATCAAGCAAACTCACCCATTGGCTTACCAAGATCCAACATGACTTCACTATTTCTAAGTCTCATGTGATTAAAGGAAGGGATTTAGCCCTGAACTATGTTAAAAAATAAACTATGAGGACAATCATCTATTTTACTTGGTTTTAATTGAAGGAGGGAATGTGGAAGTAATGAGTCATCCTTGCTATTGTGATGTAGTTTAGTACCTATATAATGAACATTTTCCTCCTCACCTTGATAACCATGAACGAAGAGGATTGAGACAAGAAGCTTCAAAATATCTCATTTTGGGTACTCTATTATTTTGTAGGTCCTCCAATGGTATTCTCTTTTGTTGTGTTGGAAAAGAAACTAGACAAACCATGATGAAGGATTTACACAATTCAATTGCTAACACCATTCACATTAGTGGTCACTTCGCAATGAAAGAAACCACTCACAAAATCCTCTACACAAGTTATTAAGAACCATTAAATTTCTAGGATTCCTACAAGTTTTTTCTCTCCTACAACACATGCTAATGAATAGCACAAAGGGAAAATATATATGCAATGCCCTTGCAACCAATTGTCCCTGAATTTCCTTTTTCTAAATGGGGTTTAGAATTCATAATCCCAATGAATCTTCCCTCCTTTGGTAGCACATATTCATCCTTACAACTACCAATTACTTCACCAAGTGGTCGAAAGTTGTTCCTTTGACTCAATGCAAAGGATGATCAAGTGATCAATTTCTCAAACAACATATTTTTATAGATTTTGTCTCCTAATGGAAATTTTCTTTGACATTGAGCATGCATTCACCTCTGGGAATTTTTAGTAGTTTTGCCGCAAATTTAGGATGAAATGCTCCACTTCTTCTACCTATTACCCCTAAGGGAATGATAAGGACAAGTATTCAAGCAAGAAGTTGGTTAAAATATCAAATGAAATCATAGGATACAAGCATTGTCAATGCCATACCTAATCACCATATGCTATGTGTGTAGATTATACTATGACTAATAGTACTATTGGCGAGACTCCTTTCCAACGTCTATGTGGTTAAGATGCAATTATACCCACTGAGCTAGGGTTTTCTTTCTTTTGTTTTTCCTTCTAGTTTTAGGAAGTGAATTCAACTAACTTGTCTTGCGGATTTCATACTTTAGTGGGCTTGGAAGAACAAGGAAAACATGCTCTTGATAATTTGAAAAGAAGATGAAAGACTAAGAAATATTTTGATAAAAAGGAAAACTTTTCCATCTTTGAAGTTAGTCAATAGGCTATGTTGTGGGACTCAACTCATTTTGATAAGGGTAAACACACCAAGTTCTAAAACCTTTGATTGGAATCCTATACTATCGCATATGTAGTTGGAAACAATTCCTATCTCCTTAAAGATGAACTTGATCAACAATTCTCTTATACAAATAATGGGTCCTGTCTAAAGAACTATGTTATTCCTAACTCAAGACCACATAAACCTTAACGAATGCAAACAAATGTAGGCTAAGTTTTGTTTTCATGGTTTCGTTTTTGCTTTCAAAATTGATTATTAACTACATTTATTGCTTTGCTTCGCTTAACTATTTTGACTTTATTGCTTTATTCTTAAGTTAATTTTGTTGAATTTTATTTTCTTGCATGCTTGGTTGATGATGATCCCACCTTCTCATTTGGAATTAAAGTGAATCAACTCTAAAAAGCATGGAGAATTGTCTCTCGTTAATGACAACTATTTCTATCAGTGAACTTGGTGTTAATGTTATAGGTCATAAGAAGTAATTTCCCAAAGGATCATTCTGCATGTATCTTTTGTCATTTTTTCTATTCACTTGCAAAATGACTACATTTGATGAAAAAGGGTTGTGAATCTTGTTCCCTATCTCTTGTTATACCCTTTTCTCTGCTCCCTATGACTATGAGATGGCCTAACATACCAAAGGCATGGATTCCCTTCGTGTTGTTGTTTCCACTTGAGTACATCCATGGTTGTTTTAATATGATTCCCATGATTTGGCCAATGTCCCATACATTCAGAAATGTTGGTCAATGAAAGCAAGAATTTGAGTTATGGCATGTGTTAACAGTCCTCCCTATGAAGCTGCCATGTTTTGATTTAATTTTTGGGCCAACGAACTACATTCACAAAGCTTTTCTATTCTTACTGAGTTATGAATTCCCCTTATACATTCACCCTCTTTCACTCCTTTATCATGCTAAATACCTAAGACAAGGAAAATCTTACACATGAGAGGGGGTAGGAGGGGGTCCAATTTCTAAGAAATACGAGTCACAAGGATGTGGTTGAGTGGATGGTGAGATATACCTTTTCAACGATATTGGTTCTGTTTCTCTACATGATGACAATTAGGTGTTGTAATGTACATAGTGAAGATAATATGGGGTACCTAGGGAGGTACCCAAGTGGATAATGCATGTAATGTAGCCATAATCATGAAATAGGCCCACTTGGTAGTTTGTAGATAGTAAATAGGCACACTCAGTTGTTAGAGGAAATGATATATAATAATAATAGGTAGTTGGCATAAACCTCTAAGAATGCTCATGACAAAGTATAAATACATGAGTATCATTGTATTGGATATGTTGAATGTATTATTTTGTAGCGAGCATGGCTTGTGGAGGGATTCCTTCCAGAAGGAGTGTTTAATGGTGTTACACCTTAAAGGTCATTTCTATATCTTGGTGTTATTCTAGTTGTATATGATTTTTTGTTATTTTTGAAGTTTAAGGGTTCTTATTATTTGTGATTCAATTTCAGGGTTAAGGATCACTACAAGTATTAGAGCTCTTTCTTGGGCCAAAAAGAGAAGTTTTTTTTTCTTATTTTTGCCAGTTTTTTGGGGGGAAAAGAGAACGATGACATTCAAACCCATTTTTGAAATTTTTTATGCAAAATTTGAAAATCTAGTTACAGATCTAAGTTCCTCTCCGAAAAACACCCAATTTCAAAAAACAAATCGTCTAAATCGATATCCAAGAAGTGGAGTTATCATTTATTTAAAATCAATTGTTTTAAATTTTTTTTTCTAGTGCCGGCTGCAAAGATTGTAGGGAAGATATATTTTGATAAAGTACCTGGACTTTTGTCAAACCAACACCAATATTGTAGAATGATCGTGGAATTTCATAATTATGGTCATAGTAAGATTCTAAGCAATACTAATGCAATTATTATCATTTTAAATTTGCCACTTCAAAACCCTAGTTACAAAGGAGCTACATTGAAAAGTAAGGTGTTTCTTCGAAACCATAATTTTGGCTGCAGGTTTTCTTTCAAACAAGATGTTGTTGTTTATAGGAAAAGATGATGGTCATAGTATTGAAGAATACTTCCTAGCATATCTCAAGTCAAAAATATTTTGGATGAGTGCTATATTTAGGTATTGAATAGATGATGCTTTCATATGGTGTAAGTCACTTAAGTTTGGTAAGATGTTGGAACTCTGATGAAGAATATGACAAAAACAATTTAGACAAGCTGTCTCATGTTGTGAAGAATGATAAAGAAAGCATGAAGGGTTTATTTGCACATGAAAAATTCCCATTACATGTTCATGGATGTGTTCCGCATGCTAAGGTCATTGTTTTTATAAACCTTAGTTACAAGCATAATTTTCTAAATATTAATGTGGCTAAAAGATTACAAGTGTTGAAATATTGTAACTTCGAAGAATATTCTATTTGTATTTTATTATTATTTATTCGAAGATGTTTTATTCCTCCGTCGGGATGTCATTATTGTATTTGATTATGTAAAGTCATTGAGGTAAATCCTCCCTTGTAAGTCAGGGAAATAGATCCCCTTATATTCATTTGTAATGGGGTGTTTAAGTCCCCTAGAGAAGTCGGACTAGTCAGCATTAGGTTAATTTGTTAGGGGTCGACCTAGTTAGGGAAAAAGTCAAGTGAAAGATAAAGTATAAATAGAAGTGTTGTGCTCTCATTTGAACACACACTCACTTGTGGATTGCGCATTAGGAGAGAGAGAGAGATATCTGTGAAGGAGAAGGAGCTCTTGCTTGGGGATTTCATCTTTGTATTTTTTGGTCATCTATATTGAGGAAGTTTTGTTGGGTTTTCTACCCCATGAGGGTTTCTTAGGATAAATTTGTGTCTCTTGTGTTTATGATGTGCTTGTTATTCTTTCAATGATCCTGTATATGCTATTGTTGTGAAATTGAATTGAATATTGATGTTATCTATCTTAGCATATTGAATCTTAACATGGTTTCAGAGCTAGCCTGAAGGAAGGCAATGTATGGCACTTACGACACTTGTTTCACTTGTGACAATTTGAAAGTTAGGGCTTTGTATAGCAAAACCTAGTCATTGTGGAACATTCACTATAAATCACTTTTGACGAATGTTCAGGATCTGAAACTTGGAAAGGCCGATTATGACATGTTCCTCTACCTTGTGTCCGAGTTTCAGCCTTTGATTCGTTGTAATTTTTGAGATATGATCCGTACAAGTTAGGGTTTCTGCCTCTTCCAGAATGAATCCCTAAACATGTGACGTAGGTAAAAAGGTCATATCTCGGGTTAGGAAGATCCAAATGGAATTCTGTAAAACATGACAATTAGGGAATGGACTCTAATTTCACAGGTGTGAGTATCAGAGGCTGAAGTTGAAACAATGACACGTGGCACTCCGTACAAGTTCGCTATGTTGTTTCATCCCATAAACATGTCATGTTTGGAGAATTATCATATCTCTCCCATGAGGAATCCAATGAAGCTCTAACCTGTGGGGTTGGAAAGATGATAAGTTAGGATACCACAGGCCGAAGTTTTAGACCTTGAGGATGTGAAATTTCAAATATACACCAGAAACAATACGACACATCTGAAATGGCTCAACGGAGGAAATCAAAGAAGAGGAGGAAGAAGCTCTCACTTAGGGTTTTTAGTTTTTAGGTATGGAAGGACCTGATACAATGTTGGAGACACCTAATGCAACATTGGAAAAATTGAAAATGGATTTGGAATCCATTCATCGTAGATATTAATCTTTCATCAAAATGTTGTGGGAGGAAGGAGATTGAAAATTAGGATTTCCAAGTAAGGAGAAACCCTAGCAAGGTTGGGAGACTCATAGGGCAGCAATGAAGGAGGTTTAAATGGAACTAGTATTCCATCATCCAAGCACCATGAACCTATATAATATGTTTATAAGTGATCTACCTTAGATGATTAGGGTTTTACCCTTCTAGAAAATACTACAAGCAATCTCAACAGGTATGACTTGAGGAGATGTAGGTATGTTTTGAAATTTGTTTCATTTATCTGATGATTAAGTTCATGGTATGTTTGTCTTCATATTATTGAGGTTAGTACAATCATGATTAATTTTAGACTTGTCTAATCACCTTAGTAAAAGTATGAATGCATGTTAATGATAGAAGACATACGTTGATTAGGGTTATGACATTTATGATTGTACTAATGCACTGTGATGTTGTATGAGGATGATGTTGTCCACTAACATGAAAGGTACATCAAGAAAGACAAATCAAGTTCTAGATCAAGAATATATGAACATGGTGACATGAATACAAAGACTCATCCATATTGATTGATCACATAGAATCTCTACTTACGAGATATGTATAATTTGGTTCTACAATGCTTAACTTGTGAGATATGCAAGTTACTAGCACAAGGTCTCTAAATCATTGAAGAGAACAAAGAAGACATTGTTTGGGTATGTTAGACATAACTAGCAAGCATGATAATCCAGGTATCTTTTCCTATATCGAGTTAAAATATTACTTTGTGTTAGGATCTTATATAAGTATACATTTGTATAATTGATAAGGATTATTCATGAAGTTATAAGCTTGAGTAATCATGGGTTTATGCATATTATGCTTCTTAGTTTGATTAATGATATGACAAGCTAGAAGAGTCCTATGGTCAAATAAGAATATGCATGAGTAAAAGAAGTACTCCCTGAAACCTTGAATACTAACTGTTGGCTACTTATATTGTTCTTGAGGTTTTCTAGAAAGACCCAGGTTCTGCACGGTTCGAGGAACCAACAAAACCCCTTTTCACCGGCCCTTTCGGAAACAACCTGCGAACAGACTGAGGGCTCACCCAAGGTGAAGCAATGGGGGTGTTGTAGAATCAGGTTTCCATAACCAGGTGATGAGTGCTTCAATAAAACTAGTGAGCAACGTGCTACAAGACTCACGCTGTGGACTGGGGACTGCGCGAAGTTCACCTTCTTCGCAGTTAACACTTAGACTATCGCACATCCAAGGACTATGCGATGAGGAATGGTTCTTCGGAAATAGGACAGCGCCACAGATCTATGCGCTTCCTTCCAACACTTATGCAACTTCACTAGATCTTACTTAGTGTAAAAAGACGCATTCTACAGCAAAATAGCATGTAACCCTTGCAAACTTATACACTATAACAAACAACAATCTAACTGCGCACTTTCGGTGCTGTGCTCAGGGAATATCACTATACCGACTTCACGGACTTAAGTGTTTACCTGATTAAATTATGCATTCAACTGACTTAGAAATACTTATGCAATTAACATTCATTCACATATGTGGTTACTTAACATATTATTCCCATAATTATCCTTATGGAGAATACATATAAAAGCAAGAACACATGAGCTCATAGACCAGATCTCAACCATTCAGCATAAGAAAATACACATATTCAAGCACATAAGCAATCACATAACACATATTTAACGTGGCTCACCCCCAGGATGGGAGATACATCTACAAGAACTATTTTTTATTATCTTTGGGAAGAGTACAATAGTTCCAGTCTGTGCACTTAGCTGCAGACTCTCTTCTCTCTCGATAGGTCACTACGCACGCAGCTGCAAAGCCTTTTACAATAGCATTCAGCAATGCAAAACAAGTATTACTCAAGATTTAGCAATTCACAATTAACCCTTTCCCTTACAAAATGTGCCCTTTCATAGATCGTGCCCGTAGGTCACATCTTTACAATCAAGTGGGCCAAAAACCCTAAGGTTACCCAAAACTATCGCGGTTACCCGTTGACTCAGCCTGTCGCAGTCGATAGCTACTCCACACGCTTCTGGCCGTTCCACTGGACCACTCCCAGCCCGCACGCCCTTCTGACAGCCACATCCTTCCTGAAATAGTTACAAGGCATCATGGCGTGTTGCTTTCCGTCCCTCTGGCGTGCCTGTTGCTATCGGCCTCGTGGCTTAGGTTCTAACTACTTTCCACCACTCTCATTGATAGGTTGCTTTCACCTAACTTCACGCTGCTCCATACCCAAAACAGGTCGCTTTCCTCTGCTCGACCTTCCCTTACATTCTTTACCCAAAATAGGTGACCTGCTGGCACTGTGTGGTGCTACTCCTGCACAGAGCTGACACTTAGCTGCGCGGTTCTTTCCCTGTTGATACTGCGCTGCGCTCAACTTCACAGCTCCCAAAACTGTCTTCATCTGAGCTGTGTTGTAACTTTGCAGCTCCAAAAATCCCTTACTTGGGCTAGGCCCAGTAGTCCCCTAACACTTACATGTGGCTCATCCCCGAGCCACTTTCCACTTCTGGTTCCATGAGCTACTTTTCCTCCTGCAGAGCTATTTTAGCAGTGAACTCTTGATTCATTGTGCTTAGCTTAGCAATCGTATCCTTGGCATCCTGTTCAATGACTTTGATGGTTTCTAACACATTTGGTGTTAAGTTATCCTGATTTTGCTCTTGCACTGAATCCTGTGCGTCACAGAGTTCTCTCAGTTTTTCTTCAATCTTCTGCATTAGTTCATGGGCTTCCTCCTGCAGAGGATGTGACTTGTCTCTGGCTTCATCCTCCTATTCTCTTAACTCTTGAAGTTGTCTTTTTATTTCTTTGACTTCTCAAAATCTGCGGATTCTGTCTATTGGTAGCAGGGTCTTCATCTCTGTGTTCAGAGCGTCTAGTGCTGCCTTCTTTTCATGCAAACTGCGTTGGACGTATAGTAGCTTAGGGTCCTCTTGCAGCGTAGTAAACATTCTCGTAGCTTCGTCTAGCAAGTTTTGACACTTCGCTACTTTGCTGGATATGGCCTCCGCAACTGCTTTTGCTTCTGCTGCTCTGAGCTCTGCCTAATCTAGTGGCGTCTTCGGCTGATTTTGTGCTTCCAAGGCGACAATATTTGCTTGATAATCAGTCTCCATGTATTTCATTCCAGTCTTAAGATTGTTGACTACCGAGCTGATCTTAAGGATAGTATCTGTGAGCTCTGGCTGCTCATCACATTCTGGTATCTCCACGTAGATTGAAGCGAAAATCTGCTATATTCTTCTTCGTTGGTCCTGTTCACTTTCAAGTGCCTTGGCTCTCTTTAAGCTTGCTTCCTACAGCTGCTTATAATTTTCTTGCAATTGATGGTGTTGGTTCAGAGCGACCACATTTCTATCATGGATCTCTTCGACAACCTGCAAGTGCAGATTGTGTAGTCCCTCTAGTGGCAACATCGCAATGTCGATGTCCACATGCTCTATGGTCTGCGCGCCCAAAACTGATCGCACGGTAACATTACGCTTAGCGGGTCAATTTGGACTATGCGCAATTTTGGTGGCAAGGTCAAGGCTAGAGGTGTTTCCTTTGGCTGCGAAGTGTCCCCTAATCTTCCTTCTGATTATGATTCTCGCAGTACGATCAAGTCGCACTTGTTGATGTATTGGTAACTTCGGAAGATATTCACTTGTATATTACATTTGTACTTTATTGTATCCCCAATGGAGATGTATTATTCCTCCTGTTGGAAGTGTTGTCATTTGTATTTGCAAGTGTCACAAGTTATATTATAAGTGTTGTAACTTATATCTGATGGGTTATTAGACCACCTTAGAGGGGTCAGCCCAGTGTGGGTCAAAGGGTTATTAGACCACCTTAGAGGAGTCGGCCCAGTTTGGGTCAAATCGTTATTAGACCACCTTAGTGGGGTCGACACAGTGACAAGTGGCAATGGGTTATTATACTCTCCTAAGGGAGGTCGGCCCAATTAGAGTAAAAGGCAAGTCAAGTCATTATATAAATAGAGAGTGTGTCTCTCTCATTCTATTCATTCACTCACTCACTCACTTTGCATTAGTGAGAGAGAGGAGGAGTGCGCACAAGTGGAGGAGGAGTAGCTCCTGCAGACATTTATCTTTTGGGGATTCATCTTGGTGATCTTTGTATTGGTGTTTATTCTATCTCTGAGGAATTTGTGGGGTTTTTCACCTTCTTGGTTTTCCCCGGTGAAATGCTTTGTGTCTCTTGTATCTTGTCTCTTATGCTTGATATGTTGTACATGTTGTTCTTTCAGTTAAGATACTAGATCATATTGAATTAAATGTTGAAAAACTAACATGATATCAGATCTAGCCTGAAGGAAGGCATGGTATGGAATTTATGACACTTGTTGCACTTGCGACAAATTGGAAGTTAGGGCTTGGTATAGTAAAAACCAGTCATCATGGCACTTTCGCTATAAATCCATTTTGACAAAGGTTCGGGATCTGTAACTTTTACAGGTCGAATATGAAATGTTCATGTACCTTGTGTCCTAACATCAGCCTTAGATTCGTTTTACTTTGTGAGATATGATTCGTACAAGTTAGGGTTTCTACCTCTTCCGGAATGCATCCCTAAACAGGTGACCTAGGTACAAAGGTCATATCTCAGGATAGGAAGATCCAAATGGAATTCCGTAAAATTTAAAGTTAGGGAACGGACTGTAGTTTCACAGGTCTGGGTTTTAGAGGCCGAAGTTGAACTAGTGACACGTGGCACTCCGT
This sequence comes from Larix kaempferi, assembly GCA_027924585.1. Taxonomy (NCBI): domain Eukaryota; kingdom Viridiplantae; phylum Streptophyta; class Pinopsida; order Pinales; family Pinaceae; genus Larix; species Larix kaempferi. Next base: position 13,648,194 of record BSBM01000316.1, on the reverse strand, counting down.
ACAAGTTTGCTATACTGTTTCATCCCATAAACAGGATACGCTACGACACTTGGAATATCTCTCTCTCATAGAATACATTAAAGATCATATATGTGGGGTTGGAAATATGACAGGTCTTTCTATCATAAGCTGAAGTTTCAGACCTTGAGGATCCAAAATTTCAGAGATACATCAGAAAAAATATGGCATATATTTTTGTCCAAACAAAATTGGATTCTGACCACTTTCATTTTTGGATCGTCACTGCTGTGAGAAAATAGGGTTTTTGAAAAAGTTGGAATTTTTGGAATCTGATACAATGGTTGGATGCTCCTCATCAAAATTAAAATTTCGAGACCAAGATCAAAGTTTTTGGTTGGGTAGAACCTGGAGCTCTATCAAACCCTAGTTTAGGATGTTGACCAGAAAACTAGAGTTTGACAAAAGCTACAGATCCGAAACTCACAGGTCAATTTTGACGAGTCAATTTTTGAAGTTTTCAAAATATGAGCACACTAGCTTGCTCGCCTTAGTCATCTGCATCTCCCTGTCCAGACAAAAGTTTGAAATTCCAAGTTTGGATTTTTTTAGGGTTTCTCTGTCAAACCCTAGCCAACTCCAAATCTAGATTCAACAATTCAAAGTGGATTGGGTTAATCCTAGAAGAGAATGAATTGGACATTTACATAAGTGAAGAGGTTTCGGTTCCAGAGGGAGATGAGGCTAAGGCTTTAAAAAAGAAGACTACAAGCAATCTCGACAGGTATGACTTGAGGAGATACATGTATGTTTTGAAATTTGTTCATGATTAAGTCTATGATATGTTTGTCTTCATACTATTGAGGTTAGTACAATCTTGATTAATTTTTAGACTTGTCTTATCACCTTAGTAAAAATATGAATGCATGTGAATGATAGAAGACATTCATTGATTAGGGTTATAACACTTATGATTGTACTAATGCACTGTGGTGTTGTATGAGGATGATGTTGTCCGCTAACATGAAAGGTACATCAAAAGAGACAAATCAAGTTCTAGATCGAGAACATATGACCATGGTAACATGAAGACAAAGACTCATCCATAGCTATTTATCACATAGAAGCTCTACTTACGAGGTATGTATAATTTGGTTCTACAATGGTTAACTTATGAGATATGCAGGTTACTAGCACAAGTCATTGAAGAGAACAAGAAGACATTATGTGGGTATGTTAGACATAACTAGCAAGGATGATAATCCAGGTATGTTTTTCCTATATCAAGTTAGAATCCTACCTTGTGTTAGGATCCTATATAAGTATACTTGGTATGATTGATAATTCATGAAGTTATAAGTTTGGGAAATCATGGGTTTATGCATATTATGCTTCTTAGTTTGATTAATGATATGACAAACTAGAAGAGTCCTATGGTCAAATAAAAATATGCATGAGTAAAAGAAGTCCTCCCTGAAACCTTGAATACTAATGCTTGTGTATGAAATGATCATGACCATACATGATTAAGATTATTTAGAATCATAATGTTTTGATAAGTATTGATATTATACTAATGCATGTATGATTATGTATGAGATATTGAGGATGACACTAGTGCACACTTAAGCATGCATAGTGGTCCAGGATGGATGGAAGTTCAAAGACATATAATCATGATGATATCATAAAGGAAGCAAAGATCAAGAGGGAGCACACTCCAGTAGTTCCTGCAAGGAAGCAAAGATTTAGAGGAAGTCCACCCAACAACCAAACAAAGATAAGTATTTGAATTGTCATTTATTATATATTTGATTACTTAAATGATGTTGTCTAGTCATGTACATGCTTATGTTCCTAGATTTAGGATGTATATTATTCATATTAGAAAAGTTGCATTAATGAACAAGATACTACTAATATGCAAGTAATTGGTAAGTGGCCTATGGTACTGTACAACATTCCATTGCTACCTATCTAGAATGAAACCTCTTTGTTGACATGTTGGGAGTTCTACACACTCTTACAAATGTTCTGGTAGAGATGGAAGGCATCTAGAAAGTTACGGGATATGGATAAATGTTGTATTGAAGCATTGGCTAAGATAATTGCATGGCTGTATGACATACATTCTTATGTGTAGGAATTTGTTTTTGAAAACTATGAGAAGTTTCTAATCATGAAATTGAATTTGACTTGTAGGAAAGATCGTGTACAATAACCTACAAAAGCATGACAAATTACATTTGTTCCAACGACGAAGTTCAAGAAAAGTACTGTAACATACCCCTTTGTTGAAAACATTTAATGTTTGAAGAATACATTATCTTAAATTTTATTGTAAAGTTTTATATTTGGACAAGTGTCCACGGATGACTGTAATTGCACAATATTATTATTTAAATAAATAAAATAGGACACTCACCCAAGGAGAACTGTTGAAAGAGTGTTTACTGACCCACTAGGAGGAATCAAATCTGGGGTAGAAGGCAATGGACAAGTGGCAGCATCATGAGGCAAGTAACTAGATGTTGGTATGGCACAACTCCCTTGAATTGTGGTCATAGTGCCCTGAAAGATGGGACTGGAGCTTGAGGATCATTTATTGAAAACTGACCACCAAAAATACCTAGGCATCTTTTTAAGAGCCATCGAATTTGGACTGAGGTTCAACACTTTTCCTGACGAGGAAAATTACCTTGTGGTTCTATTGTATGCACACAAGAGATTCGATGAGGGGAAGACTAGGTTTTTTATCATGGTGTAAGTCTTCCTTGTTACTGCTAAGTGCAGAGTTTTTACTGTTGATTGCAGAGTTTTACTGTTGAGTGCAGAGATTGAGGAGTGTGGCAAGACTCCATTGATTGCTGGTTACACAACCTGAGTGCCTTGCTTCTACACAGAGTCTTCTACCTAGTGGTTCAGTGAACAGGCTCGGGGGTCCAAAGGAGGCAAGTAGTTTGGCTGCTTCTTCTATAAAAGGTTGGGAGGAATAGGCCTCCTTGGGTGTTTGTCCACCCTATCTACAGTTGCAGGTTCTATTCACAATTTCATTTCTTAATTAGTTATAAATTGTTGCTGTAGTTGTTTGAGTTAGTATGCATTAGTTAAATATTGATAATGCAGAAGTAAATATTGAATTTCTAATCTGTTAATGGGTTTGTAGATTGTTGAATAAGTATATGAATTGATAGAATAAAATACCTTCCCTGTATTTTTCCACATACTGTTTTCTATATCGTACTCTAGTACAGGAAAGGGAGATCAAAGTAGATAAATGATATGCAGTGAGTACATTGAATGAATAATCTAACTCTGTCATGCTTCCTTAAAATTTCCTTTCTCTGTTATGTTTTGCAATTTAACAAATATCTTATACTCTCAGTCATAGAAGATTTTAGTTACACATACACTTAGAATTCAAACTACAATTAGACTTGCATTAGTATTTAAATAGCTATAAAATAAACATAGTAATACTCATAATTTTCAGACATTCTATTATTTCTACTTTTACAGCCATAGAACAAATTACGGCTTAACTTCTTCTTGCTTCCAAACCTTTGCGAAAGACAGAAAATAGTTATAGTCTCATGCTATTCTACATATCCATTCAAATATCCTAACAAGACCTTTATATATTCTGTACTATATTTATTTAGTATCAAAACATTTACCAGCATTCACGTTGGAAAACAACTTACAGAACAAACAGAGTAATCAGAACGATTAACACTTATATCATCATTACCTTAGACCCTTTAAACACAGAACAAGTCTGCAATGGACGAATACTCTATTAAGGACAGAACCCTAGCTTCTCTACTATAGCTTTTAGTATTCATTTCAACACTTATCGAATCAAATAAATTATCCAAGACAAATTTCAATTACCTAGAATACCTTGCAAACATAACAGATATGGGTTCGAAACCCTTAAAGTGAACTAAATAACCTTAACATTATGACGAGTTCATAACCCAACTTACAGCCAAACCCTAAATTTAGCTAAACACTAAATTCATTGCTATACTCAACATTTGTTAAATACAGTTACATTTCCTTTTCACTTTACAAAGCCCAGTTAAACTTAAGGAAACATTTCGACATCTACAACAAATAATCAACTATTAAGGGTTAGAGCATTAAGAAAACAAGACTAGTTCGACTTCTTAAACGCGTCAAGGTAATTCTTCAACAAAAGAATAAGTTCAGGGTTTGCAACTTCAATACTAGGAATCTACATTTTTCTAGCTCTCGACCATTAGAAAGTTACAACATTGATAAACAAATCAACACAGGTTCCTAGAGCACAATTCACAGAGTTGACGGATTTAAACCTTATTGCAAAAACGACCATAATCCTTATATTTACCACAATAGCCGAAGGTCGAGTTCTTATAACTGTTACCATTTCTTTTACACATTACTAAATTAAACCATAACTGACCTTCACACTAAACACAATCAACATTTAAATTTACAGTATCGATACGAGGTTAAAACCCCAACAGTAATCCTACAAACAACACTAAGTTGGAAGACCGCAACATTATTGTTTTCTTTTATTTCCATCAAAACAACTGAGGGATAAACCCTTGTTACATTTGCAACAAATAAAAACACATAGAAGTGTTGTATCTAACATCAACGTAGGCCAAGGATTCTATCCTCCCTACACAACCATTTGGCTCACAAAACATTACGACGACGGCCAAATCCTCAGCCAAACATCGAACCCCTCTTACGGATAACACCAAACCATGGCCAACACTGCCAAGAGTAACCTGCAGGGGGGAAACCACCAAGGCTTACCGGTTGGTTGAGCATTATCGCCAGTTTAACTTCAAAAACCAAATAAGCTCATAGACGAGAGGTACCTGTCAACAAATGCATGCGATGGTTAAAAGTTGCAATATATTGTTGAAACAAAATATTGCAGACAACAATAAATTTTTGAAATAAGAAAATACCTTCATGAAGAGAGCTTGGATTATAACCAAACACTCATGCAACCGGCGTGATGTCTGAACCTCTTCAAAATACCAAACAAAAACTGTAATACGTTCCACAACATGGGCTCGGCTCTTAAACCCTGAAAGTAGCAAATCTTCCCATTACAGGTCGGGGTATTGAATCCGAGGAAGGAGTCCTCAAAACCCGTCTTCAAACCTTAACGAAATGCAGGTCGGTCGGCCTCACTACACTCCACCATTTTCAAAATGAATGCCAAGTTCACTACCCTCGACGAGGTAAGTCAGAGTGATGTTAGGGTTACACTTCTACCGAGAAATATCACGTGAATACAGCCACATCATATGCCAATGAGTATTCCACTAGCATCACCTTTATTACACTTTAATATGCAATCTACCACCAGTACATCAACCTGCCAGTGAACCACACCACACATATATCATTCGGGCTACCCTTTGATCTTACATTATAGTTTGGGTTACCACTTATCAACACCATCTTACCATTATCCAAACATTATACCAATCCATGTTGACCAAGTCTACGGTTTGATCTTTGTCAAGAGAACCTACAACCATAAAACATTATGGTTACATATTAATACCTTTTTCATAATAACATTTCCAACCATGCATTTGACTATTACGTAGATTATTACATCAAAACCCTCGCATTTTGAATATAGACCCTGCCAAGAATATAGTTTAGTTATGATGTTAATTATGCTCCAAGCACTATAGTGCTAAGTGGTACAAACTATAGAGAAGGCCAATATAGTAATTATTATAATTACTATGACCATACCCTAGTAGTTAGGAAAACCATGATTACTCTACTATGATTACTTAAACGTTGTTTCGATGCTCATTTTGTACAAACACTTACGTAGTTAAATAACATAAAAGTTGAGAGTAGAGTTTGATACAATGTAGTTACATAGTTGAAGCAATGATCAAAGCATATCTCACCCTGAAAAGATTCACAAGTTATTCTAATTCTCTTTTAAAAACTTGAAAGATATTTGAAGAGATTGAGGATCTCTGTAGTTTTACTTTCAAATTATTATTACTCTCTTACCTGTAATCTGCATCAAGAACGTTCAAATGCTTTAGCAAATACCTAAGTAAGCCTCGGGGTGCCCACAGGACCCCTTCATCATCAAAAGAAGAAAACAAACAGTTAGTGTATGTAAAACAAGTAGCAAGTAACTATTGTAAAATTAGTCACAACAGATCTATTGAACAAGAATATCAATCACAAAGATGTAAAACAATTTGGAGTAAAACCCGTGTAAGAGAGATGCATCAGTGCTCTATAATCCAGAATGGTAGAATTACAATACAATGTTGTCACAATGAGTGAGCAATTCGAATTAACCAAGGAGGTCATTCGAATTAACTGCATGGTGTAGCTTGGCTCCAAATAGGATTCTTCATCATCAGTCAGTGATGGTCATCAATGCACAAGTAACTATCAGACAGGTGTCAAACTGAGTCTAACTGAGTCTAATTGAGTGTAATAAGTGTAACTGATGGTAAGTGGCACTAATCTAGGGATGGAGGCTCAATGGAGGGCCAATGAGGAGTTAACTGTACTTAGAATAGGTATTCAAGGCTCATCGGAGGTCAATCGGAGTGGTAACCATAGTTGGGAGTCAGTCTATCCTCAAATCAAGGAAACACAACTAACTAACTGAAGTGAAACTGACTGGTAGGTGAGAAAAGGCGTCCTTCTGGAGTCAAAGGTGAGAAGTGGGTGCTTCCCTGGCTAGGAGGGCTAAATCTGAGTGTAAAGTGGCTCTCAAGTGCTGGAAGACTAGGGACTAGGTGTTGGAGGCATCAAACTGGTGACTGGGCAGCATGCGGGTGCATGCAATGCATGCAAAATGCATGCAAAGTACATACTGAATGATGATATATCCTAACACCCCCCCTCAAGCTATACTATGATGTAAAAAATAAAATGTAGGGCCCTTGTTACTGATACCAAAGGTCACCCCAATACAATAATCCAAAAAATGCTGAAATAAGCTAAGTGAGGAAAGAGGAAAAACCCAGTGGGAAGAAAGCCCCCCCTCAAGCTAAACATAAAAATGGATCTAATCTATCTCCACCATGATGGAACTAACCCCCAATAGAACTTCTTCTTAGTGAATCTCTTGGTGAAGATGTCTGCAATTTGCTCATCAGTAGGGCAATATTGCAGAATGATGGTGCGATCATGCACCAACTCTCGGATGTAGTGCATATGAATCTCAATGTGCTTGGTCCTCTGCCATTGAACTGGATCAGTGGAGATCTTAATGGCACTTTGATTTTCACAAAATAGGACAGTCGAAGTAGTGCTACCAAAATCAAACTTGGAAAGAATACCTTGCAACCAAACTGCCTAAATGCAGGCATTGACTGCCCCTCGATACTCTGCCTCTGCTGAAGAAAGTGCAATGGCTGCCTTCTTTTTGCTTGACCAGCAAATAGGGCCATGGCCAATCATGAAAACATATCCAGAATTGGACTTCCGATCTATGCTATCACCTTCCCAATATGAATCAGTAAAACCAATGAAATCTAGCTCAGAATCTGCAGCATAATGTATGCCAAAATGTCTCGTACCTTACACATATTGCAAGATCCGCTTGGTTTCCTGCCAATGAAGCTCATGGGGCTGCTGCATATACCTTGATACAGCACTCATGGCATAAGATATATCAGTCCTTGAGTGTGTAAAGTAGAGTAGTGAACCAATCAACTGTCGATACATAGTGCAATCTGCAAGCGGTGTGGAATTTCCCTCTTCAAGACTGATTCCTGAGAGGAATGAAAACGGAGCAGCCTTACATTATGCCATATTAAAATTTAATAGCAGGTCTTTAGCATACTTTTGCTGAGATAATGTGATCCCATCAAAATTTTGAGCTATCTCCAAGGCCAAAAATTGCTTAAGCAAGCCCAAATCGCTCATATCAAAAGCTAGATTTAAAGCGGTTTTCAGCTTGTTAATTGTAAGGAGAGTGCTACCAGTAATGAGAAGATCATCAACATATAAAACAACAATCAGAAAATTACCTTTAACTTGTTGTAGGTACACATTTGGATCAGATTTGCATCTTTTGAAATTATGAGAAAGAAGGAAGGAGTCCATCTTTGCGTACCAAGCTCTTGGGGCCTGTTTCAATCCATACAAAGATTTCTTCAACCTGCAAACTAATGATGGATCTGATATGTATCCTTCTGGTTTCTTCATATATACTTCTTCATCAAAGTCTCCATGTAGAAAAGCACTCTTCACATCCATATGGTGCACTTCCCAGTGCTTGGATTTTGAAATGACCAAAACTAGGCGGATGGAATCCATCTTTGCAACCAGTGCAAAGGTCTCAGTGTAGTCCACTCCTTGGACTTGGGAGAAACCTTTTTCCACCAACCTAGATTTGTATTTGCTGATAGAGCCATCAGCAGCAAATTTCGTGCGGTATATCCACTTGCATTGAACCAATTTTCTTCTAGGTGGAAGAAAAACTAGCTCCCATGTATTGTTCTTTTGAAGAGAACTGTACTCATCATCCATGGCGGTTTTCCATTGTGGATCTCGGTGGGCATGATAGTATGATTTGGGATCTGAACCAATCATCAAATAACATTTCTCAGATAATAATGGATCAGAAAAAAAAAAAGAGCCATACCTTCTCTTTGATAGTCTGCTCTTGTTCTCCTTGGATCAGCAGGATTTCCAATGTTTGGAGCAGCAGATTGTAGAGTGTTTTGGGCCCAATTTGGTAACTGAGGAGGATCATTATGGTATGATTCCGAACCTGATATTTCATGGCCATCAAATTCTAATAAAATATCAGAAATATTAGATCCAATGCTTTCTTCATATTCTCTCGAATCTTCTTCTTGTGGAGGCTACGGATCGACAATGTTTTCCTCAACTAGTTTCATATCTGGCAGCGGTTCTTCAAACATCACACTTCGCTCTATGAATATATTTTTGGATATGATATTCATGAGTTTATATTCTTTTGATTCTTCCCCATATCCTATTAGGATACATTCAATACTTTTTGGATCCAAATCCTTTCTCTTATCAGAAGGAATTCTAGCCCATGCAGTGGAGCCAAAAACCCTCAAATTGGACACATCCGGTTTGAGACCAGTGAATGCTTCGAAAGGAGTTTTACCTTTCACGGATGAATGTGGAACTCGGTTCTGAATATATGTAGAAACATCAATGGCTTCAGGCCAAATATTTGCAGCCAAACCTTTTGACTCAAGCATGCAGGTAGCCATCTCTTTCAGTGATCGATTCTTCCTTTCCGCTACACCGTTTTACCGGGGTGTGTAGGGAACTGTATGTTGGATCTGAATCCTGCTTTCGGCACAAAGTTGCAGCAACTTTGTCTTGATATATTCTCTACCATTATCAGATATAAGATCTTTGATCTTTCTCTCAGTGGCAGCCTCAACAGAAGCCTTAAAATCCTTGAATTTTCCAAGCACTTCTGACTTGTTTTTGAGAAAAAATACTCAAGTAAAGCGGGAGAAGTCATCGATGAATGTCAAAACATACCTTGAACCATTCATGGACATATTTGGCAGTGGACCACTGATATCAAAATGTATGAGGCCCAAAACAGTAGAAGCTCTGCTAGCTTTGTTGTGGTCGAACTTGTGCACTGGGTGCTTCCCAACAATGCAACCGGGGCAAATTCCCTTCGAGGAACGGAGTTGTGGAAGACCATCAACCATGGATTTCTGTTGTAATAGCAGAAAATACTTGTAATTAATGTGTCCAAACCTTTCATACCAAAGCCTACTAACCTCGTTTCCATGAGTGAGGAGAGCGGTGGGATTTTCAAGTAGCACAAAGTGAGAAAACTCATAGTATTTTGCAGTGTGGTTTGCCTTTTCGACTGCAATAAGTCTTCCACTTTTAATATCAGAAATTTCAACTTTGTTAGGGATGAATGTAACTTGCTTTGGTTCACCAGTGTGTGTCATTTGATACACAGAAAGTATATTTGAAGCCGAGGAAGGCACATAGAGAACATTCTAAAAACTTCCATGCTCTAAATGGATGGTACCTTTACCCTTTGATAAAAATTTTAAGTCATCTCCCAAATGGATGGGGATGGAGCTATTTGGATCGAATGAAGAGAAGGAGTCAATATTTGCATCCATATGATTCGAAGCACCGGAATCTATCAGTAGAGTGGTGGGTTTCAAAACAGTTGCCATGAGTGCTTGACCTCTTTCATGATCATCATTTCTATCCTTCTTCCGTGCACCATCGGGAAGACATATGTTGTTCTTTTCCAAAAGGAGGTCCATTTGATCTATTATTTTCTTCATGCATGAACTTTTAGGATGAAAGCCACGATTGCAATATGAACACTTAGATTTTTCCTTACCCTCTTTACCCTTTTTCTTGTTCCTTGAACCGGATGGTGCATCCGATTGCTTGCCTTTCTCTCTTTGCTTGTTTGGTTCAAATTTGGGCTTCTCTTTCTTTTGCTTCCCTTTTCCATTCGAATTCTTGGATCCTTGAACAAATAGGGCTGAATCTTTGGAGCTTATGGACCCCATTTGAATCAACTTTTCATGCTCTTTGGTAACGGATTCAATTAAGGCATTCAAGGTAGGCATCTTCCAATTCGGGGTAGTTAGCCGTTCGGAATTGAAAGTAGAGACAAATACCGAGAAATATTTTCCAAGCTTTGAAAGAATGGAGAGGATCAATTTCTTATCCTCTTTAACAACACCACTGTTCTTCAACTGCAATGCCAAGTGCTTGAATTTTGTGAAAAACTCATTGATGGTCTCGAAATTCTCAGGACTAAGAGCAATCAATTCATTCTCCAATTGAAAAGCCCTAAGCTCGTCCTGCTTGCCAAAAAAATTGTCAAGTTGCTCCCATACCACCTTTGGAGAGTTCAATTCGCTGAGATGGAAGTGAAGATCCTTGGAGATGGCGAGGCAAAGAAGACCATAAGCTTCATCAAGCTTATTGAAGTGTTTTGTTTTCTCAAGAAATGTGTTTGGCTCCAATTCAAGGCCCATGGTGACTCTATAGAACCCTTTAGAGCGCAATATGGTCTCCATGTCTCCTTTCCAATCAAAATAATTGAAAGGAGTTAGCATAGGATTTGAAGAAGAGTATTCCATCACTGATGGCGAGTGCAATTGATAGTGAAGAACCTGCAAATCACAAGATAGTGAATGCACTTGATGGAGATTATAAACCTGCAAATCACAATCAAAACAAGAACAGTAAGGTCGAACAATCCACCCTTTTAGAGTTGCATCACACCTAGGATTGGAGATCAAGCAAGATTAAATGGATCCAATGTATCAAATCCAGGAATTATGTGGAAAAATCAAGCTTCTGGAGTGGATTGGAGTGTATTTTCTGCTTTGCATGCACATGAGTGAATGCACATGAGATTTTGCATGCCAAACTTTCAGTAATTTTGAGCAAATCCACTCAATTCTTCATGTAGAACACCTGTAGGAGAGAGATCTTGTCCCTGCAATGGATCTGATACCATGTAAAATTAGTCATAACAGATCTATTGAACAAGAATATCAATCACAAAGATGTAAAAAAATTTGGAGTAAAAACTATGCAAGAGAGATGCATCAGTTCTCTATAATCCAGAATGGTAGAATTACAATACAATGTTGTCACAATGAGTGAGCAATTCGAATTAACCAAGGAGGTCATTCGAATTAACTGCATGGTGTAGCTTGGATCCAACTAGGAGTCCTGATCATCAATTAGTGGTGGTCATCAATGCACAAGTAACTGTCAGACAGGTGTCAAACTGAGCCTAACTGAGTCTAACTGAGTCTAACTGAGTGTAATAAGTGTAACTGATGGTAAGTGGCACTAATCTAGGGGTGGAGGCTCAGTGGAGGGTGCATGAGGAGTTAAATGTACTCAAAATAGGTATTCAAGGCTCATCAGAGGTCAATCGGAGTGGTAACAACAGTTAGGAGTCAGTCTAGCCTCAAATCAAGGAAAGACAACTAACCAACTGAAGTGAAACTGACTTGTATGTGAGAAAAGGCACCCTTCTACAATGGAACGTGAGAAGTGGGCACCTCCCTGGCTAGGAGGGATAAATCTAAGTGGAAAGTGGCTCCCGAGTGCTGGAAGACTAGGGAATAAGTGCTGGAGGCATCAAACTGGTGACTGGGCAGCATGCGAATGCATGCAATGCATGCATGCATGCAAAATGCATGTAAAGTACATACTGAATGATGAGATATCCTAACAACTATATAGAACATCGACAACGTTGTGTTAGTAAAAAAAATCACTTGCAAAATCATTACAACAAATTATTTCAGCATGTCATTTAAATAAACAATTAAGCATTTATTATATTTTTCGCACAGTTAGAATAAGCAATAAATATTACGTTGAATTTTTTTAAAATTTTGCGAATTTTTGAGATGTTACATATGGTATTAGAGAGCGAGTTCAAACTCTAGGCATGAAATAGGCTCACGCACGCAAAACAAAAAATGAAAATAGAGAACTTAGTTACTGACTTTTATTTAATTTTGTTTCTGTACAAAACAGTTTGACGTTTAATTTGCAGGTATGGATATACCGGAAGAATCAACAGAGGACATATCTCCTCATAATGAACGTAATAATAACGAACTGGAAAATATTAATGAAGGAATCTATGTAGAACTCAATAATTAATCATCTGAATTATTACGTAATGTTAAGGATTTAAAATCTGAAATAAAAAGTGTTAAGGAAGAAAACGAAAGGATTTTAAGAGCACAAGAGGAATTAAATCAAATTTTGTTGGAAAAGTACCATCAAGATGAAAAAGATAAGAGAACAGAAGTAAAAACTGAATCTGGAACAATGTCCTACAAACACAGAGATAAGAAAGCTAAATGTTATAAAACTGAAAGTAACTCTTCTTCTTCTTAAGCTGATGATAAAATTTATCACAGAAAATATAATTCTGATCAGGACAGCAGTGACAGTTATTATGGTCCTAAGAAGAGACATAAAAATTATGAACAAATTTCAGGAGAGTTCAAAAAGATAAAACCTCCAACTTTTAATGACAAAAATGAAAAAGGAGAGGCAGCTGAAGCATGGCTGTCTAGAATGAAGAAGTATTTTCAGATTTATAACTACTCATCACAATTAAAAGCTAAGATGGTCATATACAATCTAACAGGAAGGGCGGACATTTGGTGGCAAGATATCAAAAGAGTTAAAAATCTTAAGGACAAAGACATAAAATGGAGTATATTTAAGAACATGTTTAAGAATAAGTTTTTATCTGAGCAGTACTACGAAGATAAGTCAAAAGAATTTTATGATTTAAAGATGGGTTCAATAACCATGAAAGAGTTATGCAGCAAATTTCTCAGCTTGTGAAGGTATGTACCTTACCTAACTGAATAAAATCCTAAGATACAAAGGTTTCTAAGCTGTTTACCCTTCCACATAAAGGACAAAATTGAGTACGATAACCCTTCAAGTCTTGAAGAATCCATGAGGAAGGCTAATTTCTGTTTTGAACAGAACAAGAGAAGAGAAAGTGTATCGAGTTGGATAAGTAATAAATCCAATAATTTTGAGCATAAAAAGAAAAGTTTTAATCAAAATTCTGGAAGTTTTAGGAAAAAATTTAATAACAGAAATTTTTCAAGTAATAATAATTACAGGGGTAATGCACCACATAATTTTACTGTTGTGAGGAATGTGCCTAATAATAATAACAACACCAGAAATGATGAACAGAGGGCACCTTTGAAGTGTTATGACTGCGGTCTACCCCATACTAGAGCTCAATGCCCACGCAATAGGAAGACAGTCAACAACATTCACACCATACAAGCAGAGCCAATAGTTGGTGATGTAGCAAGAGAGATGCCCAGGATAAATGTAGTGCTGAAAAATCGTCAAGCAGATCATCAAACATCTATGGTCAAAATCGAAGGTATGATACAAAACAAATCTATTTCAATTCTAATAGATCCAAGTGCAAGTTTGAGTTACATCTCACCTGGTTTAGTGAAAAGTTACAAGTTAAAGGTAGAAAAATTTGATAATTCATGGCTAGTTCAGCTAGCAACAAGCACTAAAAGAAAGGTTATAGAATTTGCCAAAAGTTGTGATGTAATTATGAGTCAACTGAAAACGCAAGTTAATTTGAATGTTTTTCCATTAGGGTCATATGATTTGTTGATTGGCATGGACTAGCTTGAACAGCATAGAGTAGTACTTAACTATTATGAAAAGTATTTTACTTGTTTGAATAGTGAAGGTAATACTGAAACGGTAAAAGGAATTCCTATAAAAACATCTGTAAGACAAATTTCTGCTTTGCAAGTAAAGAAAGTTGTAAGAAAGGGCTGTAAAATGTTTGTTGTGAATGTTATTAATGATGAAAGTTCATCTAAAGAAGATAAGATAAAGCTGGAAGATATACCCATCCTTAGGGACTTTTTTGATGTATTCCCAGAAGAAATTCCAGGTCTACCTCCGAAAAGGGAACTTGATTTCACCATTGAGTTAGTACCGGGTGCAGTAACAAACTCAAAGGCTCCCTACATAATGAATATTCTGGAGTTAAATGAATTAAAATCTCAACTGAAAGAATTAATAGATAAGAACTACGTAAGGCCAAGTGTGTCTCCCTGGGGAGCACCAGTTATCTTTGTTAAAAAGAAGGACGGTACCATGCGACTATGCATAGATTACCATCAACTTAATCAAATGACAATTAAAAATCGATATCCCTTGCCCCGCATTGACGATCTATTTGATCAGGTACACGGAGCAGAGATATTCACTAAAATTGATTTAAGATCTGGATAACATCAAGTTAGAATAAAGGATGAAGAAATTTTCAAAACTGCTTTCAGAACTCGTTATGGGCACTACGAGTTCGTAGTTATGCCTTTTGGGCTAACTAATGCACCGACAATCTTCATGTGTTTAATGAATAACGTTCTGCATAAGTACTTGGATAAGTTTGTAATCGTGTCATTGATGATATTCTAATCTATTCAAAAAATAAAGAAGAGCACGATGAACATTTAAGAATAATTCTGCAAGTGTTAAGAGAACATCAGCTTTATGCTAAGTTCAGTAAATGTGACTTTTATAAAGATAAAATATAGTACTTAGGTCACATAATCTCTAAAGATGGAATTTCTGTCGACCCAGATAAAATAAGAGCAATCAACGAGTGGCATGTCCCTAAAGACGTAATTGACGTACGGTCATTTATGGGAATAACAGGTTACTACAGAAAGTTTATTGAAGGATTATCTAGAATTGTGAATCCCATAAGTTCCTTGCAGAAGAAGGGAAAGAAATTCGTCTGGGATCAAAAATGCAAAGAAAGTTTTAAGAAGTTAAAAGAGTTATTAACAACATCCTATATTAAAAATTGTTGATTCGAATAAGGACTTCGTTGTATGCACTGATGCATGTAACGGAGGACTTGGAGGGGTCTTAACTCAAGAAGGTCATGCTATTGCTTTTGAGTCTAGAAAATTAGAAATCCACGAAAAGAACTATGCAACTTATGATCTAGAGTTGGCAGTTGTGATACATGCACTGAAAATGTGGTGCCATCACTTGATTGGAAGAAAGTTTATACTAATGACAGATAATAAGGGTTTAAAATACTTGTTGGATCAAACAAATCTTAACGCAACACAAGCTAGGTGGTTAGCTTTCCTTAGCGAGTATGATTTCGAAATTCAACACATTAAGGGTAAAGAAAACAAAGTTGTTGATGCTTTGAGTAGAAATGCCAAATTAAGTTTTGTGGCAGCAATCAGCACATTTAAGATAGATCTGGAAAATCAGATCGAAGAAGGAATTAAGCAAGATGAAAATTATCAAAAATTGCATGATAAGGTTGCTGCAAATTTATCTGAAAATTTAATAACAGAATACAACATTAATGAAAAAGGATTAATGACATATAAAAACATAATTTATGTACCGAATGTGTCAAAGGTTAAACTGCTGATTTTGGATGAAGTTCATAAAAGTTCTTATTCGGGACATCCTAGTTATCAGAAAATGATAACTATGTTAAGGAAGGATTATTTTTTGCCTAACATGAAAAATGAAGTGGCTGAGTACATAGCTAGGTGTTTTGAATGTCAAACCATTAAGGCTGAACATCAACACCCAACTGGCCTATTGCAACCATTGCCAATTCCGGAATGGAAATGGGAAATTATAAGTATTGATTTTATTACAGGTTTACCTAAGAATAAAAAATAGAATGATTCCATAATGGTGATTGTGGATAAACTTAGTAAATATGCTCATTTTATTCCTGTTAAGACTACTTTCAAAGTTTCTAACATTATAGATGTGTTTATGAAGCAAATATTTCACTTACATGGGATTCCAAAGGTAATTATTTATGACCGAGACTCCAAGTTTACTGGAAATTTTTGGACAGCATTGTTTAAGGGTTTAAATACTAAATTAAATTTCAATACTTCTTTCCATCCACAAACTGACGGACGGATTGAAAGAGTTAATCAGATTTTAGAAGACATGTTAAGAATGTATGTTAAAGATCAACCAACTAAGTGGGAAGACTATTTGCATTTAGCTAAATTTGCATACAATAATCATTATCAAGCATCTGCTAGACTTAGTCCATTTGAGATTTTATATGGAAGAAAATGTTGTACTCCTATTTCTTGGGATAAACCTGTGGACATATTAATGTTAGGACCATATTTGTTAACAGAGATGGAGCTAACCGTGAAATAGGTACAAGGCAACTTAAAAGTTACACAAGATAGGCAAAAACGTTATGTAGATCTGAAATGCACTGAAAGAGAATTTCAGGTTGGAGATCATGTCTTTGTAAAGGTAAAACCCAAGAAAAGTTATTTTAAGCTTGGGAGTTGTGCTAAAATAGCACCAAGGTACTGTGGACCATTTGAAGTCCTATCAAGGATTGGACCTGTTGCATATCAGTTGGCTCTGCCATCTAATTTAAGAATCCATAATGTTTTTCACATTTCTGTTTTAAAGAAGTATGTGCACGATGCTACTCATGTGCTGAATTGGAATGACATACAGGTGGAACCCGAAGGAGATTTTCAGGTGGAACCGGACTGTATTCTCGATAGGAGGGAAATTATGCTCCGAAATCATACCATAGCGAAGGTAAAGGTGCAATGGAAGCACCTTAACCCTGATGAATCTACCTAGGAACTGGAAAGTAACACGTGGGCAACATATCCAGTTCTGTTCTAGGGAGGCTCTGACGAAGAATAAGCAACATCGAGGACGATATTGAGCTTAAGTGGGGGTGTTTGTAACATACCCCTTTGTTGTAAACATTTTATGTTTGAAGAAGACATTATCTTAACTTTTATTGTAAATTTTTATATTTGGACAAGTTTCCAAGGATGATTGTAATTGCACAATATTATTATTTAAATAAATAAAATAGGAGACACTCACCCAAGGAGAACTGTTGAAAGAGTGTTTACTGACCCACTAGGTGGAATGGAATCTGGGGTAGAAGGCAATGAACAAGTGGCAACATCATGAGGCAAGTAACTAGTTGTTGGTATGGAACAACTCCCTTGAATTGTTGTCATAGTGCCGTGAAAGATGGGACTGGATCTTGAGGCTCATTTATTGAAAACTGACCACCAAAAATACCTAGGCATCTTTTTAAGAGCCATCGAATTTGGACTGAAGTTCAACACTTTTCCTGACGAGGAAACTTACCTTGTGGTTATGTTGTATGCACATAAGAAATTCGATGAGGGGAAGACTAGGTTTTTGATCATGGTGTAAGTCTGCCTTGTTATTGTTGAGTGCAGAGTTTTTACTGCTGATTGTAGAGTTTTACTGTTGAGCGCAGAGATTGAGGTGTGTGGCAAGTCTCCATTGATTGTGGGTTACACAACCTTAGTGCCTTGCTTCTACACAGAGTCTTCGACCTAGTGGTTCAATGAACAGGCTCGGAGGTCCAAAGGAGGCAAGTAGTTTCGTTGCTTCTTCTGGAGAAGGTTGGGAGGAACATGCCTCCTTGGGTGTTTTTCCACCCTATCTACAGTTGCAGGTTCTATTCACAATTTCATTTCTTAATTAGTTATAAATTGTTGCTGTAGTTGTTTGAGTTAGTATGCATTAGTTAAATATTGATAATACAGAAGTAAATATTGAATTTATGATCTGTTAATGGGTTTGTAGATTGTCGAATAAGTATATGAATTGATAGAATAAAATACCTTCCCTGTATTTTTCCACATACTATTTTATGTATCGTACTCTAGTACAGGGAAGGGAGATCAAAGTAGATAAATGATATGCAGTGAGTACATTGAATGAATAATCTAACTCTGTCATGCTTCCTTAAAATTTCCTTTCTCTGTTATATTTTTCAATTTAACAAATATCTTATACTCTCAGTCATAGAAGATTTTAGCTACACATACTCTTAGTATTCAAACTACAATTAGACTTGCATTAATATTTAAATAGTTGTAAAATAAACACAGTAATACTCATAATTTTCAGACATTCTATTATTTCTACTTTTACAGCCATAGAACAAATTAGGGCTTAACTTCTTCTTGTTTCCAAACCTTTGCGAAAGATAGAAAATAGTTATAGTATCATACTATTCTACATATCCATTCAAATCTCCTAACAAGACCTTTATACATTATGTACTATATTTATTTAGTATCAAAACATTTACTAGCATTCACATTGGAAAACAACTTATCGAACAAACAGAGTAATCAGAACGATTAACACTTATATCATCATTACCTTAGACCCTTTAAACACAGAACAAGTCTGCAATGGACAAATACTCTATTATCAACAGAACCCTAGCTTCTCTACTATAGCTTTTAGTATTCATTTCAACACTTATCGAATCAAATAAATTATCCAAGAAAAATTTTAGTTACTTAGAAAACCTTGCAAACATAACAGATATGGGTTCGAAACCATTAAAGAGAACTAAATAGCCTTAGCATTATGACGAGTTCATAACCCAACTTACGGCCAAACCCTAAATTTAGCTAAACACTAAATTCATTGCTATACTCAACATTTGTTAAATACAGTTACGTTTCCTTTTCACTTTACAAAGCCCAGTTAAACTTAAGGAAACATTTCGACATCTACATCAAATAATCAACTATTAAGGGTTAGAGCATTAAGAAAAGAAGACTAGTTTGACTTCTTAAACTCGTCAAGGTAATTCTTCAACAAAAGAATAAGTTCAGGGTTTGCAACTTCAATACGAGGAATCTACATTTTTCTAGCTCTCGGCCATTAGAAAGTTACAACATTGATAAACAAATCAACACAGGTTCCTAGAGCACAATTCACAAAGTCGACGCATTTAAACCTTATTGCAAAAACAACCATAATCCTTATATTTACCACAATAGCCGAAGGTCGAGTTCTTATAATTGTTACCATTTCTTTTACACATTACTGAATTAAAACATAACTGACCTTCACACTAAACACAATCAACATTTAAATTTACAGCATCGATACAAGGTCAAAACCCCAACAATAATCCTACAAACAACACTAAGTTGGAAGACTGCAACATTATTGTTTTCTTTTATTTCCATCGAAACAACCAAGGGATAAACCCTTGTTACATTTCCAACAAATAAAAACACATAGAAGTGTTTTAGCTAACATCAAAGTAGGTCGAGGATTCTATCCTCCCTACACAACCATTTGGCTCACAAAACATTATGACGACAGCCAAATCCTCAGCCAAACATCAAACCCCTGTTACGGCTAACACCAAACCACGACCAACATTGCCAAGAGTAACTTACAGGGGGAAAACCACCGAGGCTTACCGGTTGGTTGAGCATTATCACCAGTTTAGCTTAAAAAACCAAATAAGCTCGTAGACGAGAGGTACCTGCCAACAAATGCATGCGATGGCTAAAGTTACAATATATTGTTGAAACAAAATATTACAGGCAACAATAACTTTCTGAAATGAGAAAATACCTTCATGAAGAGATCTTGGATTTTAACCAAACACTCCTGCAACCGGCGTGATGTTTGAACCTCTTCAAAATACGAAACAAAAACTGTAATATGTTCCACAACATGGGCTCGGATCTTAAACCCTCAAAGTAGAAAATATTTCCTTTACAGGTCGGGGTATCAAATCCGAGGAAGGAGTCCTCAAAACCCGGCTTCAAACCCTAAAGAAATGCAGGCCAGTCGGCCTCACTACACTCCACCATTTGCAAAATGAATGCTAAGTTCACTACCCTCGACGAGGTAAGTCAGAGTGATGTTAGGGTTACACTTCTACCAAGAACTGTCATGTGAATACAGCCACATTGGATGGCAACAAGTATTCCACTAGCATCACCTTTATTACACTTTAATATGCAATCTACCACCAGTACGTCAACCTGCCAGCGAAACACACCACACGTATATCATTTGGGCTACCCTTTGATCTTACATTATAGTTTGGGTTACCACTTATCAAAACCATCTTACCATTATCCAATCATTATACCAATCCACGTTGACCAAGTCTAAGGTTCGATCTTTGTCAAGAGAACCTACAACCATAAAACCTTATGGTTACATATTAATACCTTTTTCATAATAACATTTCTAACCATGCATTTGACTATTACGTAGATTATTACATCAAAACCCTCGCATTTTGCATAAAGACCCTGCCAATATTATAGTTTAGTTATGATGTTAATTATGCTCCATGCACTATAGTGCTAAGTGGTACAAACTATAGAGAAGGCCAATATAGTAATTATTATAGTTACTATGACCATACCCTAGTACTTAGGAAAACCATTATATTTCAGGTATAAAAATATTGCATAAGATCAAAAGAGATACAAAGAACTATAATGAGGTTGTTCAAACTTAGGATATGATCCTATAAATACTTGATACTCAGTATAAATCCTTAGGTATGATTTGAAATACTTCACTTTGATTTCTATGCCCTAAGCACGATTTCAACATTGGTACAACTATATAAGAAGTGCATATAATAACTAGTTTATAACTATAAGGTACTATCACAATATCCTAAGCATTTAAAAAAGAGCCATTACCTGATTTATAGAAAAGTTCATAATGAGCAAAGTTGTAACTATAGCCTTTTTACTTAAATACTATAATAATATTACATTATGAGATGTAAATAGAGGGCATAAGATCCTAGCACTAAAACATTTAATACTTAGTATAATCTCCTCAAGGAGGATGTGATTACTTAAACGATGTTTCGATGCTCATTTTGTACAAACACTTACGTAGTTAAATAACATAAAAGTTGAGAGTAGATTTTGATACGATGTTGTTACATAGTTGAGGCAATGATCAAAGCAGATCTCACCCTGAAAAGCTTCACAAGTTATTCTAATTCTCTTTTAAAAACTTGAAAGCTATTTGACGAGATTGAGGATCTCCATAGTTTCACTTTCAAATTATTATTACTCCCTTACCTGTAATCTGCATCAAGAACGTTCAAATGCTTTAGCAAATAGCTAAGTAAGCCTCGGGGTGCCCATAGGACCCCTTCATCATCAAAAGAAGAAAACAAACAGTTAGCACATGTAAAACAAATAGCAAGTAACTATATAGAACATCGACAACATTGCATTAGTAAAAAAACTCACTTGCAAAACCATTACAACAAATTATTTCAGCATGTCATTTAAATAAACAATTAAGCATTTACTATATTTCCGCACAGTTAGAATAAGCAATAAATATTACGTTGAAAATTTTTTAAATTTTGTGAATTTTAGGGATGTTACAACTACCTATTGAAAATATTGAAGAATCTGAAGTTCCCAGGATCGAGGATGCAGTAGTGGAAGGATGCCATGATCGAGGAGTACTAGTCGATCATGAAGAAAGATGTCTAGGATGTGGTCTCGGGACCAGAAGGGAAGTCTGTTGTGACTTCCAAGTGGATCTATAAGATCAAGCATGCTGCAGATGGTATCATAGAGAAATACAAGGCAAGCGATGAAGTCGAAGATACATCAGATGGATGTCAAGACAACTTTCCTGAATGGTGTAGTTGAAGAGGAAGTGGAGCAACCACTCGGTTTTGAGACACATGACAGGGATTCATATGTGTGCAGATTGAAGAAATACTTGTATGGCTTGAAGCAAGCACCGAGGACATGGTACGGCAAGATAGATAGCTTCCTGTCCAGATTGGGCTTTACCAAGAGTAAAGTGGATTCCAACCTTTACTACAAGTTTGAGGAAGGCAATCCATTGATGCTCCTAATTTATGTGGATGAGCTATTTGTGAGAGCTGAGGATAGGTTGATTGCCCACACGAAGAGGAATATTGATGCCGAGTTCGAGATGAAGGACTTGGGTATGATGCATTACTTTCTAGGTATGGGGGTGTGGCAGAGTAAAGATGGAATATTCCTTGGACAAGGGAAGTATGCAGTAGAGATCCTGAAGCGGTTCGGGATGATGGACTGCAAGGCCATGGCCACACCTATGGCATCGAACCTGAAGCTATTGAGTGATGCTTCATCAGATTTGGTTGATGCCATGATGTATCGTCAGATGATTGGGTCCTTGATGTACCTGAAGAACACGAGACCAGATATTTGCTTTGTTGTGAATACCTTGAGGCAGTTCCTGACGGATCCTAGACATGTTCGCTTGATTGTTGTAAAGCATATTCTGAGGTACCTAAAGGGTACGGTTGATTATGGGCTCAAGTATAATGCGAATCAAAAGTTTAACCTGGAGGGTTATGTTGATTCAGATTGGGAGGGAAGTGTTGTAGATAGGAAGAGCACTTTGGGGTGTTGCTTCAGTATGGGATTAGGTCTGATCTCTTGGTTTATCAGGAAGCAATCATGCATAGCACTGAGTACATCCAAAGCAGAGTATGTCGTAGCTTGTTCGGCTAGTTGTGAGGCAGTATGGCTAAGGAAGCTACTGTCTGATTTATTTGATCTCCAGTTGGATGCTACTTGTATCTATTGTGACAACCATAGTTGTGTGAAGTTGTTAGAGAACCCAGTGTTCCATGACAAGCCGAAGCTTATTGAGATCAAATATCACTATATCAGGGATATGGTGCAGAGAGGTGCAATGAAGCTCCTATATGTTGTGACAGACGAGCAGATTGTAGATGTGTTGACCAAACCACTAGCCAGAGTGAAGTTCAAGTACTTCAAAGAGAGGCTTGGTGTACTTCAGATCGAGGTTCCTTCCAAGGGGAAGTGATGAGTCCGGAATACGCAAATGCACATGGGATTTTCCAACATGGTTGTAGATGTGTTCTCCCATGCTCGTGATGTAATTTCTGAGCTTTTCCGACATGGTTGTAGATGTGTTCTCCCATGGTCGTGATTTTATTGCTGAGCCATTCTCACATCGTGGTAGATGTGTTCTCCCATGGTGCAAATGTAAGGGCTGGAGCCATTCTCATATGGTAGTAGATGTGTTCTCCCATGCTGTAGATGTAAGGGTTGAAGCCATTTTTCACATGGTGGTAGATGTGTTCTCCCATGGTGAAAAAATAAGGGCTGGAGCCTTCCCTGAATGGTGGTAGATGTGTTCTCCCATGCCAGTGGTGTAAGTGTTGTATAATGTGCATCTGGGCTGTGCTCCATGGACGATGAGATGATCTGAAGAGGATGATAATGTGATGATGATGTGCATCAGGATGATGTAATGTATGATGATGATCAGTATGATCATGAGTATCAGGATGATACTCCTTGTCCATGGATAGGTTGTGCAGGTGCATGTAATCAGTTATGGAGATCCGAACAGGTTATGCTAGGCACGTAAAAGATCTCGGGATGCTCTTTAGAGATCTTGCAGGTTGCAAGACACTCTTTTAAGGTTTTGCAAGAACCACATGTAATCAGTCCTGGAGATCCGGACAGGTTGTGCTAGGCACATAAAATATCCTGGGATGCTCTTTAGAGATCTTGCAAGTTGAAAGACACTCGTTTAAGGTTTTGCGAGTTCACATGTAATCAATCCTGGAGATACAGACAGGTTGTGCTAGGAACGTAAAAGATCCTGGGATGCTCTTTAGAGATCTTGCAGGTCGCAAGACACTCTTTTAAGGTTTTGTGAAGGTCACATGTAAAATATCCTGGGAGATCCGATAGGTTGAGCAGTAAGCTCGTAAAATTCCTGGGATGCTCTTTAGAGGTTTTGTTGAAGCAGGTAATCATCCCTGAGGATTCCACAAGATGGATAGATATGATGAAGACCTACAGGAGGCTAGACCTACAACCATCATGAAAAAGGGTTGGCTCTGTAGAACTTCCTATGACGAGAAGAATTGAGAGATAGCACCAGTGATCAAGATTACGAGTACAGCAGCAGTGATGATGATGCTCCGTGATCCAGTGACGATGATCCAGCCCCAGAATTGAAGACTTGTGCCTATATGTATTGATGACCTATTTCAAGATAATACCTTCCCAGTTAAGAGGGAGCATTGATGTATTTGTAACTTCGGAAGATATTCACTTGTATATTACATTTGTACTTTATTGTATCCCCAACGGATATGTATTATTCCTCCAGTTAGAAGTGTCGCCATTTGTATTTGCAAGTGTCGCAAGTTATATTGTAAGTGTCATAACTTATATTTGATGGGTTATTAGACCACCTTCAAGGGGTCGTCCCAGTGTGGGTCAAAGGGTTATTAGACCACCTTAGAGGGGTCGGCCTAGTGTGGGTAAAAGGATTATTAGACCACCTTAGAGGGGTTGGCCTAGTGTGGGTCAAAGGTTATTAGACCACCCTAGTGGGGGCGTCCCAGTGACAAGTGGTAATGGGTTATTAGACTCTCCTAAGGGAGGTTGGCCCAGTTAGAGTAAAAGGAAAGTCAAGTCATTGTATAAATAGAGAGTGTGTCTCTCTCCTTCTATTCATTCACTCACTCACTCACTTCACATTAGTGAGAGAGAGGAGGATTGCACACAAGTGGAGGAGGAGTAGCTGCTGCAGACATTTATCTTTTGGGGATTCATTTTGGTGACCTTTGTATTGGTGCTTATTCTATCTCTGAGGAAGTTGCGGGGTTTTTCACCTTCTTGGTTTTCCCCAGTGAAATGCTTTGTGTCTCTTATCTCTTGTCTCTTATGCTTGATATGCTATACATGTTGTTCTTTCAGTTGAGATCCTAGATCATATTGAATTAAATGTTGAAAAACTAACAACGTTGGACTTGCTCAAACTTCATTGTTATACCTTGCAGCGTGGTGAGATTCTTCTGCAAACTTTCTTGAATCTCCCCATCCTTACTGTCTTTTAGGTTCAACACATATTCTAGATGCACGGTGACCGTGGATGTGATCATCTCATAATCGTCATCATGCAGCTTCGCATCCGACTAGCCCTTTGAAGCCTTTTGCTTCCTTTTCTGGACTTTCTCTAGTACTAAGCTTCCGGGCTCCATCCTTTTTCTTGATGGTGACTCTTCGAAAATTGTTGTTCGAATTGGATTACTCTCTTCGGAGTCACTGTTGATGATCATATGTCCTTTGACCTTCCATTCATCGACCCATTCCTTCATAATAAGGTCGATATCTACTTCATCCATGTGATAGTTCCCTTGGAACCATTCTGGGTTCTTTTCCTGTGCCTTCGCTGAAATGTAGATGGAATGCATGTCAACGTAAAAATTTAAGGTCTGAATGTATTTAGATGTTACCTCTTTGGAAATGTGCGGTGTGCGAACAATGACATCGCACAGTTGCTCATTATATGTGTAGAAAACTTCATTCGATGCGCTTTGTCGTTCTGGCATCAGATTCACCCAGATATTTGCATATTTGGGCCCTCTACAGTCATTGCTAGGAGAGGTGAGGCCAACATAGTGCCTTAGGTCCTTCCAGTCTACAAAGCCAATCAGAACCATCAACCAACTGTAATGGAAAACAGTGCCATGGACCTGAGTTTCGCGGACATCCTCCGGAAACTCATTCAGTAAATATTGGCACCAATTGAATCTTCCGCCCTGCGATGCCTTCGCCCCAAGGATCACTGCGCCGGCTGGGACTTCTGAAGGTCTGGCCTTCCAAAAAAAAATTCCATGTAGCATCATCGGCTATATCGTCTGTGACAAACCCTCTTTTTCCTTTCGGTATGCTGTGAGTTTCTTTCATCTGCCTGACAATTTCCTTGTCTCTTGTTTTGCCGAAAAAGAACTTCTTAGGGTATTCTCCTCGCTTTCTTAGACCTGTGATCCTATGGATCAAGTCTATGTTTAGGTCGACATTCCTATCCAACCAAAGGTAGCCTTGGTGTGTGCACGATATGAGTGTGCGCACCACCACGTTAAGTTCTGGGCTCCGGTCGAAGTGCGGGAGCCACAATAGGTTCAACAGCCCTGATTCGACGACTTTAAACAGCCAGTTCTGCGCAACCAACAACTGGTCGTTCTTCACATCCGTCTTCCAGCACATATATCCATATGGCTTAAATAGTGGGTACTTCGGCTCGTCTGGATCCTTCTGTTGTTGCATTAAGTCATAGTCTTTGAACTTACAATCCACGAGCTTTCCCAACAGATTTGCTTCTAGTTTTACATGCTTGGATATTGGTGGAAGCAGGATTTCGTACTTAGCATTCCTGGTGAGCTTCAGGGTTAGTGCATCCTGTGCATGCAGAGAGATGTACTCCAGGGTCATGAACGGGATTTCTTTATCACTGAGTGGAACTTCTGGCAGCTTGGAGCTCATTATCTTCGGTTTTTTCTTCTCCACTGTTGGTTCCTTACCCTTGTCTTGCATAAATTTGGAATGACGTGGAGAACGATGTGAACCTTGACCTTGTTCTGTAACAACCTTCTTAGCAAGGGTTCTCATCAACCCTTCAAGGCCCGTTTTCTTAAACACCCTCACAACCTGCTCGACTATGAACTCTTGCTCAACTGTAGATTTGTCAGACATACACTGGAATTTCTTTGCAGACTCATGGGATAACTTAGTGTTCTCGGTAAGCAGATTCAATCTATGGCTCGCAGAAAAATTCCAGAGTTTCGGTAACGCCCGCGAGTCCAAATACAATGGTATTTATAGGCATAGTTGGCCTTAGCCGCGCCCATAAACGGCTAGAAAAGCATTAAATTGCATGTCCGTTGGCCAAATTCGGTGAAGATTTGGGTCCTTTTCTAAATTAATTCCTTCAGAACGGCTATTTCCACGTTAAATGCTCAAGCGGTCGTCGACAAAATCACTGTAGAACGGCTAGTTTTGCGACCGACATTGTAACTGTTAGTTTTTCAGAATTTACTTCAATCTGATCTAGGATCTTAATTGAGAAAACATGTATAGCAAATCTACAGCATATCAATCATGGACACAACAATGCAAGCACACAAGAGACACAGAGTTTACTTGGGGAAAACCATAAAGGTGAAAAACCCCAATAACTTCCTCAGAGATAGATAGAGCAATGATACAACCAGAATACAAGAGATAGTCTTCTCCTAGCAGCAGAGCCTCCTCACAAGTGCACCACTTTCCGAATGAGAGAAGTGTTTAATGAATGATCAAATAGAGATCTCCCGATATCTATTTATACTTGTTATGTCCTGCCCAATAAACTAATGGGGCCTACATGTCTAGCTTAACCAATGGTTAACTTAATCCGGGCCGACCCCACACTTGGTGGTCTAATAACCCTTTGATCCACATGGTCGACCCCCAATAGGGTGGTCTAATAACCCTTCGACGCACATGACTTATACAGGGCCGACCCCAACAAGGTGGTCTAATAACCCATCAAGTATAAGTTACGATACTTACAACATAAATGACGACACTTCCGTATAGAGGAATAATAACATCTCTATAGGAATACAAACACTTATGTATAAAGGAATAATGAATCTCTATAGGAGTACAAAATACATATATGAAATACATTCCGAAGTTACATATACATCAACAATAACGGATAGTTTCCTGGAGCATTGCGTCGAACTACGCAGTGGGTTGTCACTATCTAGTTGCGGTTACTTTGTGGTATCGTTCTTCTTCTTCTGAACTTTTCATCCCTCTTGTTCTATCTGGTCTGCGCAACTACATTTGAGCTTTGCAACTGAGTGCTTTTTCTTTTCATTTTCTTTTCCTTTTTCTCTTATATATATTTATATACTTTCCATGTGCAGCTTCACTTCAGTGCTGCACGGTTGATGCATTCCTTTCATCAAACTTCGCGTATCGGACCAAAACTGTGTACAAACTCTTTTGAATTTCTAGTGCCCAATTTCAACTGTACTTGACACTTAGAAATTTCCTTCTCTTCTGATCAGTGAGGGTTTTGCGAAGTAGGACTATCCCTATACGGTTTTAGTCTACTTCCATTCACCAAACCTGGTAAGTTATCTCCGTCTAATGTGGCTAACTGAACTGCGCCACCATTAGTAACATGCATAACAATATATGGGCCAAGCTAATGCATCTTAAATTTGCCAGGAAATTTCATAAACTTACTATCATACAGGAGGACAAGTTCACCTACCTGAAAGGACTTGTTTTTTATATGGCGATCATGCCATGCTTTTTCTCTATCTTTCTACACTTACTGGTGAAAGCCTTGTTAAGTTTAGCCTAATTTCAAAAGCAAGATCACTGAAAGAAACACAATCACAAAATAGACACAGATTTACCCTAGGAGCCCCGCATGGGGTAGAAAACCCAGCAAAGCATTCCTCAATATAGATAATCAACCAATACAAGATGTAGTACCCAAACAAGAGCTCCTTTTCCACCTAAGCAGACCTTTCTCTCTCTCCTATGCGCCAATCATAAGTGAGTGAATGAATGAGATAAATGAGGAACACACCTCATATATTTATACTCATGTTCTAACTGAATTTTCACCCTAATGGGGCCAAGCCTCTTCCAGAAGAGTCTAATAACTCCTAAATAGCTAACTCAGGGCCGACCTCACATGGGAGGTCTAATAACCCTAGTTACCACAATCTCTCAGAGGAATAAACATCTCCGGATGTACAATAGGGTCTCCTCGGAGGAATGGAACATCTCCGGAATAAAGTACAAATATAATATTCTTATAAGTTACAATATTTCAACACTCCCTCTTAACGAGAAGGATATTATAACAACATCTGTAGGAGAAAGGAGTCATCAACTACATGATACATGATACATCTATAAATCATTGGAAGCTTTCTTAATACATCATCATCAGTAACTCAAACAGTTACTAGAATATAATCAATACTGGAACATCAACATCATCAGTATTGAGTCTTCATCCTCTGCAGCACTCGATCAGCTACAGCAACATCATCTGGATCTATCGATCTACAACATCTGGATCATCTTGATCTACAGCATCTGGATCATCTTGATCTACAACATCTGGATCATCACGATCTACAGCATCTGGATCATCTCGATCTACAGCATCTGGATCATCACGATCTACAGCATCTAGATCATCATGATCTACAGCATCTGGATCATCATCTAGATCTCTCTATCTATAGTGTCATCTGGATCTCTTTATCAACAGTGTCATCTGGATCTCTAGATCAACAGCATCATAGTAGAATACCCTGCAATACACATTATCCAATTACGGGATGATCAATCCCTCTCACTTTAAGACATCTCTCATGTCTATGAACGATACAATCCAGATCAAGTTCCCAGGATGATCAATCCTTATCAATTTAAGACAAGTTCCATGTCTATGGACGATGCAATCCAGATCAAGTTCCCAGGATGATCAATCCTTATCAATTTAAGACAAGTTCCATGTCTATGGACAATGCAATCCAGATCAAGTTCCCCGGATGATCAATCCTTATCAATTTTAGACAAGTTCCATCTCTATGGACGATGCAATCCAGATCAAGTTCCCAGGCTGATCAATCCTTATCAATTTTAGACAAGTTCCATGTCTATGGACGATACAATCCAGACACATACATTTTGAACTAAAATCTTAGGGACGATGCAGTCCTATCATCAATTCTTGGAGACATATGTCTACGGGTCAATTCAGGGACTTAAGTCGAGGGATGATGCAATCCCTCTCGTCCACTAGGGACCACTTCTCGGAGACATATGTCTACGGATCAATTTAGGGGACCGAAGTCCAGGGATGATGCAATCCCTCTCGTCCACTAGGGACTACTTTCTCGAAGAAATATGTCTACGAATCAATTCAGGGGACCGAAGTCCATGGATGATGAAATCCCTCTCTTCCACTAGGGACTACTTTCTCGGAGACATATGTATACAGATCAATTCAGGGGACCGAAGTCCAGGGATGATGCAATCCCTCTCGTCCACTAAGGACTACTTTCTCGGAGACACGTGTCTACGGATCACTTTTAGGACATGTGTCCAAGGATTATACAATCCACTTGTCAACTTAGACCCAGTCTAAGGACCATTCATCAACCTCATCATTGGTATCACCAATACAGGTATCCACATCATCGACCTCACTGTCGATGCAGGAAATCTCATCGTGAGTGACCACATAACTCCCCCTTTCGAGGAGGGTCCTTCTAAACTACACCAAGCTTGTCTCGTAAATACTCAAACTTTACTCCAGATAGAGGTTTGGTCAATATATCAGCAACTTGTTCGTCAGTGCTTACATACTCGAGCTTGATAGCTCCTTTCTGCACCATATCCCGTATATAGAAATATCGGATCTCTATGTGCTTTAACTTATAATGGAACACTGGATTCTCTGTCATCTTGATACAACTCTGGTTGTCACACAGGATCACAGTGGGGTCCATCTCTAAGTAAACTAGTCCTGACAACAGTTTCTGAAGCCAAACTGCTTCACAACTAGCAGAGCAAGCAGCTATATATTCCGCTTCAGCTGTGCTGAGAACCACACTAGACTGCTTCCTGCTGAACCATGAGATCATGGCAGATCCCAGGAAATGGCACCCTCCCAATGTGATCTTCCTATCTGATACACTTCCTGCCCAATCCGCATCTGTGTATCCATGCAGTCTGAAGTGATGATCTCCAAGATAATATAGACCAAAATATATCGTACCCTTTAGGTACCTCATCACATGGTTTGCGGCTATCAGGTGAACTCATCTAGGTTCCACTAGATACTCACTCAAGGTATTCACAGCAAATCATATATCTGGTCTGGTATTTGTCAAATACATCAATGACCCAATTATCTGTCTGTACAGAGTCATATCCACTAACTCTGATGAGTCATCAGCTAGCAGTTTCAAGTTGGAATCCATGAGAGTGGCCATGGATTTACATTCCAACATATCAAATATTTTCAAGATTTCCACAGCATACTTTCCTTGGTTAAGAAATATTCTTTTTGAGCCTTGCCATACTTCCAGACCTAGGAAGTAGTGCATCAATCCGAGATCTTTCATCTCAAATTTTGAAGAGAGCTTTTTCTTGCACTCGATAATCTGTTTCTTATTTCCAGTCAGAAATAGATCATCCACATACAACAATAATATGACAGGTTCATCATCCATAGCTTTGAGGTAAAGGTTAGGATCAGCTTTACTCTTGGTAAAGCCCAAGTTTGTCAAGAAACTATCAATTCTTCCATACCAAGCTCCGGGAGCTTGCTTCATCCCATACAAGGCCTTCTTCAGTTTGCACACAAGGGTTCTTCCATCTTCCACCTCAAATCCTTGTGGTTGTTCTATGTACACTTCCTCCTCAATCACACCATTCAGGAAAGTTGTCTTTACATCCATCTGGTGTAATTCCCACTTCATCATGGATGCAAGTGCCATGATGGTTCTAATGGAAGTGTACCTTGCCACTAGTGCAAATGTTTCTTCATAGTCAATTCCCTCTTTCTGAGAGAATCCTCTGGCCACAAACCTTGCCTTCTATTTTTCAATGCTGCCATCCGCAGCATGCTTTATCTTGTATATCCATTTGGAGGATACCACACTCTTGTCCTTTGGCTTGGGGACTATATCCCAAACATCATTCTTTATTATTGACTAGTATTCCTCCGTCATTGCCTCCACCCACTCTTTCTTATGAGATGCTTCTTCATAACTAGTGGGTTCTTGATCTGCAAGGTCACACATTAGGGCCACATAGTTGGAGAATGTCTTTGGTTTCTTGCTCACCCTAGTGGAGCCTTCAGGAGCTCCATACTTTTCTGCTCCTAGAATAATGTCTCTTGCCCATGCTGGTTTTCTCTTCCTTGATATGTCCATGACAGGGGGTTGTTGTGGTTCCATCATGTCATGGTCTTCAGGTGTTGCCTCTTCAAGGGTTGGTGCTGCTTCTGTAATTCTAGAAGGTGGATCTTCCTCATATACTTCTTCATACTGGCACTTCCTAAATCTCTTGAGAGCTGCCTCTTCATCAAATGTCACATCCCTACTTATTTACATATGATGGAATTCCGGGATGGATATTCTAAATGTTTTGGATGCTTCACAATATCCAACAAATATTCCTTTCTTCCCAGAAGGATCTAGCTTGGTCCTCTTTTATTTTGGAATGTGAATGTATACTAGGCATCCAAATATCTTGAGGTGGATTACCTCGGGCTTCTTCCCTGTGAACACTTCTTCTGGGGTTTTGAAATCAAGAGCATTATGAGATAGTCTATTCTGCACATAGACTGCTGTCATGGCTGCTTCAGCCCATAAATACATAGGTAGGTCTTGATCATGTATCATTGTCTTTACAGCTTACATGATGGTTCTATTCTTTCTCTCTGCAACACCATTTTGTTGAGGATTGTAGGGAGTGGTTAGCTCCCTTTTAATCCCAGCTTCTTTACAAAATACCTCAAAGTCTTTTGAAGTGTATTCTCCACCATTATCTGTCCTGAGTATCTTAATCTTCTTTTCTAAATGGTTTTCTATCAAGTCTTTGAATTCCTTGAATTTTCCCAATACTTGTTGTGGCCACAACAGATCCCATGCTTAATTGAAGCACAGGAACCCCATTTCTAAATAAACGCAAAAGCGTTTGGTTAAGTTCTTTTGTAAACACCAAATCTTGAGATCCATCTTGAAGACCCCTTACACAATGCTTTTGGTTTTCCTGTTTGCCAAGTTTTTTATTATTTTTTCTAAGTGTTTCGGTCTGGAGAAAACCTTAATTTTTGAGTGTTTTGTTGTTTGTTTAGTCCAACCCGAAACCCGACAGTTTGCGCACCCGAAACCCGACAGTTGCGGGCTGCGGGATTTCATTTTTATTTTTTTTTCAACCTGAAACCCGGCAATCGCAGGTTGCGGGTTCTTCCTTTTAATAATTCTGGGATATGTGTTCCCGAAACCTGCTATTGCGGCTTTCGGATTTCGGGACTTCATTTTATTTTTATCATTTTTGTGTGCTCCCGAAACCCGACAATGTCACGTTTAGGGATTCAGGAAAAGGTTTCGCTTTTGTTTACTATTATTCTATTTCTTAAACAACGAACGCCGAATTTCGGGTTGCGTCTTTCAGGAATTACTTTTCTCATTACGTTTTACAAGTGTGTAATCCTGAAACCCGAACCCGACTTTTTCGGGTTGCGGATTTCGGGAACCTTTTTAAAATTTTGTGAATAAAGTACCAACAGCCCGATCCCGAATCCTGATTCGGGTAATCTGAGTTGTTCATCCACTCTGATCGCACAGTCAGGATTTCGTTTTGTAAATTCGATAAATAAGGGTTTTTCCTGTTTTTCATTTATCATTTTTACTATCGAGATTACTGCACTGTGCTGATTTTTACTGTGAATTTGTTGCTAAAGGTCGCTATTAGCCGTTTTTCAATTATTTTAGGTTGGGTTGTTGCCATTGTTGCATTCTGTGTTCAGTAGATTGGTTGTTTTGGATTCAATAATGACCTTCGTCTGTTATTTAATTGGACTCTGCAAGGCTTTGTGAATTATACCTTTTAGTTTTTAGGAGTCGCTTGGGTCATTTTGTTAAATCAACGATATGGATCCAGTTTGACAGGTGAAGTCAGGTTCCCAGTTTGAACGTGCTAAAATCCTTGTCTTTGTCCT
The DNA here is from genome assembly GCA_027924585.1 of Larix kaempferi. Lineage (NCBI taxonomy): Eukaryota > Viridiplantae > Streptophyta > Pinopsida > Pinales > Pinaceae > Larix > Larix kaempferi. The sequence goes on along the minus strand of BSBM01000316.1, from coordinate 13,614,204 downwards.
TTCACAGTCAGCTCTCTCGCCATAATTTTTGTTTTCCTCCCAATTTTAGAGTCATGATTATTGATGTGATTACATTTGTAATGATGGGCTTTCAAATCCAATTTAAGTCATGCAAGTCTCGATTGAATTTGTACTTTCGCATGCATCCACATCCGGTTAACACACGTTATAGCCTGTTTCGTTACAGTCTGGATGATTGCAGTGTCCTAATCGTAATAATTTGATTAATACAACTTGTTCTGCTCAATCATTACCATCCTATCAATTGGCCTTAAATTGGTAACAAACATGAAACCTTTAGTTTGTCCTCTGTATTCTTTAAGAGGAAAATTTGCATGTTGATGTTGTGCATTTCTTCTTGACACATTTGGTATGAGCAATATGCAGACAGGAAATCAATCCCTTGAGGCATGTTTTGAAGATGAAGAACTTCAGACGTTGCTATGTCAAGAACCTATGTCACCACCTTTTGATGCAGGTATTCCTGATATGAGCAGCGATAGCGAAGAAGGAGATTCTGAAGATCTGTTTGTCTGCAAGCCACTCCTCAAGAAGAAGGAAAAAAAATATCCCGAAGAGCCAATTGATAAAGATGACACTATTATACGGGATTTTATAATTAACGAAGAACCTGATGTTTCGCCAACTCCTTCTGCAGCAGATCCTTTGACGTATTTTTTTGTTTTTGAGAAGGTGGGTTCTGATCCTAAAACTTCCGTGGAAGGTACTCTAGAAGCCGAATTGCCCGTTGCTGATACTCAGCAATTAACTACTGAATTCTTGTCATGTCATGAGGAACTATTTTAATTAGAAGGTGGATCCCTGAAAATCATTTAGAGGAAAAGTCATTAAAATCATGTAAGCCGAGAAATGGCAGGATTTTCTGGATTCATAGTCTAATTTGAACTTTTGTAATCCCTACCTTTTGGGAGAGTCCCACCTGCACTCTTTTGTAATTTCCTATTTAAGGAGCAATGATTCTCGTAGTCAAGGGTTGGGAATTTTGGAGTTACACATCAGCAGGAGATAGGACTAGCATACTCTGTTCATCAGAGCTTTTGTAATTTCTGTAGAAGACTCACTTAATACAGTAAAGTCATATTTTGATCTATCTCTTGTTATTCCTCAAGTTTATTTGAGAATTACTTATTGTGTATTTCAGATTGTCATCTACAATGAATGTTATTATTTTGCATATATATAATGTATGGATCTATCATATTGGTTTCCCTGTAACAACTAATTGATGATGTGAGGTATTTCATTGAGTTTATTCAATATTAATACTTTCTTTATCGATTTCCGCAAATGATTCATTGCACTCAATAATCATTGTTAATTTTTCAATTGACAAAAATGATTACAGATTAAATCTTAAACAGGCTTAAGTACTGAATTATTGTCTTTTAATTTTCATTAATGGATTGTGATTTAAGTTAATAAGTAACACATTAAAAACATTTCTGTTGAAGGTGGTAATTTACTTGTTCATCGTACCTCAAGGTTGATCTACATAATATCAAGCTTTCTTTTTAGAATAGGACTAACTTAGATTAGTTTCCTCTTCTGAAATAGGTTACCTTAGCTTAGTTTTACCATTTTCATACTCTTGTTTTCCTTGATTCGAAAACTGACCTAATCGGTCAAATCACCAACTCTTAGAGTGCCAGCGAAGGCCGAATATCCGTGGAGGATCACCATACCAAACAGGTTGGGGATAGAATTTCCTTGCACAGGGTCTTCCGAAGCCTTTCAACTTGGGTTTTATTTCTCTGTTGGGAGCCTTGGAACCTTTCCAGTACCTTTGCATCTAACCTACTCAACCGGGGCCTCAACAAATGGCTCTAGAAGGAGGGACACTAGTACAACATGCCTAAACAAGCCACTAAGAAATCTCCTCCAGTAAGTACTTCAACGGTTCAAACTCAAATCCAATCAAGGGCTTCAACATCTGAACAACCCACTGAGTCACAATCCACGGTTGTTCCTATTACACCTACTCAGGCCACTACTATTGTTGTTGCACCTACAACACAACAGGTTGGAAGGGATGTCGTAATCATATCCCCTATCAGAGGATCAATTCTCCTTGAAGACATTTTGAATAAGTCCCATGACAGTGTAACTAGATTGGAACAAAGACTCGCAATTCAGTGAAGCCGTGGTCTTGCAACTATCAATTTAAATAACATTTTGCGAACCAGTGATCAAGAGGGTCAACGAAACATGATTACACAGACCAGTGATCAACCGACCCAACACACAGCTGATCCCAATAGTGAACATCAACAAAAATCTGATCAAAACACACAACACCAAGAAACAACTAATCGTTCAGGTTCTCCTGAATATAACCTTAAACAACTCTTTCAGGAAGCACCAGATCAACCAAAACGTGGAGCTAGTGGACCACCACCATCTCCCCCTTCAATCATCTTCCTCAGACAGTGAATATTCTTCAAGTTCTTCGTCAGAAGAAGAAGAAGAAGAACCATCGATGGCTAGACAAGGCCAAAACATACCATGGCTCAACCAAGATGCAGTATGGGTACTTGGAGACCAACACAGGTTACCCAAAAATCCTGAGAAATGGTTACCCAAGTTTAACCCAGATGGCAAGTCACCTGCAGTAGATAATGTTAAAACCTTCATGCAGGCTATTAGACTTAGAAGTATCATTCATGAGGATGTGTTCTGCAGACTCTTTCCTTATACTTTTGAAGGAAAGGAAACTACATGGTATTTTGCCTTACCAGAAAGGTCTATTATTTCTTGGGATGAGTTTGAAAAACTATTCATCCAAAAGTTTGGAGATGAAACACCGTAGGACCTTGTTTTCAAGTTATCCTCCATGAAGATCAAAGGAAAGGAAAGAGTTAGATATTTTAATCAAAGGTTCTCATACCTAAAGAATAGAATTCCCACCAACCTTCTTCCTGCTGAAGAATTGTTGGTGGCCTACTATGAAAAAGGCCTACCTGCACCCATTGTAATATGTGTGAAATGAGCACATAAAGGAACCTTACTTGAAGCATTTGCTAAAGCAATTCAGGTAGAGAAGGACTTGTTATGCCTGAAAGATAGTCCAGAAACTACAGAGGAACAGCCTTCCACTTCTAGAAGGAGAACCGATACTGCTCTTAAAACAACTATTCAAAACAAGGATCCACTAGACATGACTGATATGAAAAAGTTCATCCAGAAAATGTAAAACGAAATGGTTGATTTGAAGAAGACAAACAATGAAAATCAAAACCAGAATAGAGGTTTTATAAGGCCACCTTTTAGGAGACCTTATCAACCTCCACTGAATCCTCCACCTCCTAATCCAACAGAAGGCCTCACAAACGAATAAATTTATTCTATTTTTAGAGCCTTAGCAGCAGAATCTCAAAACACCCATGAAGTTTCCAATGATCAAATCGATCCAGATCCACAATTACCTGAAGGAGAAGAAGATGAACATGAGGATCCACAAGTCAACACTGTGTTGAGATATTGTAACTTCAAAGAATATTATACTTTATTATTCTGGAGATGTTTCATTCCTCCTTGAAGATCTTATTGTATATCCGGAGATGTTTATCCCTCTGTCAGATTGTGGTAACTTGGGTTATTAGACTTCCCTAGTGGGGGTCGGCCCTATATGTGTTATGTGGGTCAAAGGGTTATTAGACCACCCTAGAGGGGTCAGCCCAGTCAGTTGTAGTGGGGTATTTAACCCAATGGTTAAATACGAGCCTACATGATTTGTGTAAAAGACAAGTCAGAGTAGTGTATAAATAGAGGAGGTGTATTCCTCATTTTACACACACTCACTCACTTGAGAGTGGCGCACTTATGAGAGAGAGGTCTGGTATGGAGAAGGAGGAGCTTATGCTCAGGGTTACATCTTTTGTATTTGCTGGTCATCTATATTGAGGAAGCTTTGCTGGGTTTTCTACCCCATGAGGGTTTCCCAGGATAAATCTGTGTCTCTTGTGTTTATGCTATGCTTGTTGTTTCTTCAGTGATCCTGTAATGTAAGGAGAACCGATACTGGACTTGTTTATGATTGTGAAATGGAATGTAATGCCGCTATTTTCTTTCTTAGCATATTAAATGTTAACATGGTATCAAAGCTAACCTGAAGGAAGGCAATGTATGGCACTTACGACACTTGCTTCTTTTGCGACAATTTGAAGGTTAAGGTTTTATATAGCAAAAAGCAGTCATCGTGGAACTTTCGCTATAAATACATTTTGGAGAAGGTTCAGGATCTAAAACCTTTACAGGTCGTATATAACATCCCCAGGTACCTTGTGTCCAAAGGGCACCCTCAGATTCGTTGTACTTTGTGAGTTATGATCAGTACAAGTTAGGGTTTCTGCCTCTTCCAGATCTCAGTCAAAATCTGGTGACCTAGGAAAAAAGGTCATAACTTGGGCTAGGAAGCTCCAAATGAAATTTCGTAAAAAGTGACAAGTAGTACACAGACTGTACTATCTCAAAAAACGTTTTTAGAGGTCGAAGTTGAACCAGTGACACGTGTCACACCGTACAAGTTCACTCTCTTGTTTTATCCCATAAATAGGTCACGTTGCGACACTTGGCATAACTCTCTCTCTCAGAAAATCCAATTGAGGTCAGAACTGTCAGGATGGAAAGATGATAGGTCAGGCTACCACAGAAACAATTTTCAGACCCCGTGGAGCGAAAAGTTCAGAGTTACAGCAGAAACAATCAGGTACATATTTCTGTCAAAACAGAATTATTTTTGGAGCACCTTCATTCATGGCTTCCGGAATTTAGGGTTTCGGAGAAAGTTAGATTTTTTGGAATCGAAATCCACAGCTGAATGCTACTCAGGAAAATCAAAATTTAGAGTCCAAGATCAAATTTTTTGGTTGGGTAGAAGACCGGGCTTGATCAAACCCCAGTTCGGGATTTTGATCGGAAAGATGGAAAATTAGGGCTTCAACAAAAGTTGGAATTTTTTAAGTCTATAACCATGGCTGGAAGCTCTTCAGAATAATAAGAGTTTAGAGCCTTGGATCAAACCTTTTGATTGGGCAGAAGGGTGGGATTCATCAAACCCTAGTTCGGGATCCTATTCAGAAGATCCAGAAGTTTCGAAGGCAATTTTGAGGGGTCAAATTTTGGAGATTTCAAAATTGAAGTATGCTAGTTTGATCAACTCAGCAAGACACATCCTTCCATCCATTCAGAAGTGTGAAAGTCAAAGATTGAATTTTTAGGGTTTTTCTAGCAAACCCTAATCAAGCTCCAGATCAAGTTTCAGGGGGAGTTGAGGCTAAGGCCTTACATAAGAAGACTACAAGAAGTCTTGACAGGTATGACTTAAGGAGGTTTGGGTATGTCTTGAAATCTGATTCCTGATTAAGTTCATAATGTGTTTGTCTTCATATTATTTATTAGTACAATCTTGATTAATGTTAGAGCTGTCTTATCACCCTAGTAACAGTATGAATGCATGTGAATGATCGAAGACATTCATTGATTAGGGCTATATGATTGTACTAATGCATTATGGTGTTGTATGAGGTTGATGTTGTCTGCTAACAAGATACAGGTACATCACGAAAGACAAATCAAGTTCCATGACCATGACAACATAATCTTTGATCACATAGAAGTTCTACTTACGAGGTATGTATGACTTTGTTCTATTATGCTTAACTTATGAGATATGCAGGGTCCAACATAGGATCTCTAAATCATTGAAGAGAACAAAGAATATATTGATTAGGTATGTTAGACATAACTAAGCAGGTATACTAATCCAGGTATGTTTTCCTATGTCGTGTTAGAATCTTACCTTGTGTTAGGATCCCTTATATAAGTATACTTGGTATGATTGGTTATGCTTATTCATAAATTTAATCAAGGGTTTATGCACATTATGTCTCTTATCTTGATTGATGATTTAACTAACCAGAAGAGTCCCATGATCAAACAAGAATATGCATGAGTAAAAGAAGACTTCCCTGAAACCCTGAATACTAATGATCATGACTATACATATTCAAGATTATTTAGAATTATAATGTTTTTGATAATATTGAGAATATACTAATGAATGTATGTTTGTGTATGAGATCATGAGGATGACACTAGTGCACACTTGAGCATGCACAGTGGTACAGAATGAATAGAAGTTCAAAAGACATATAGAAGATCAAGCGACAGGAAACCACACAAACATAAAAGATAAGTATTTGAGTTGTTATTTCAAATAGTAAATGATATTGCTTGTATGCATATTTGTATTCCTAAAATATATCATGCTGATTATAAACATTCATAGAGCATTGAACAATATACTACTAATATGCATATGATTGGTAAGTTGGACAAACATTCTATTGTCGCTTGTCTAGAATGAAACCTCTTTGTTGACATGCTGAGAGCTGTGCACACTCTCAATAGTATGTTCTGGTAGAGATGGAAGGCATCTAGATAGCCACTGTATGCATACAGGATATGGAAAAGTGTTGTGCCAAAGTATTGGTCAAGATAGTTGCATAACTATGTAAATGATATCTGTATGCATAAAAGGTTATCATGTCAACATGATTTCATGATTATGAAGTATTACTAATCATGTACTTAATTTTGATATGTAGGAAAGATCATGAAGAATGATGAACACCGAACAAGTGATGGATGTTCAACAAGAAGATTTACAAATCAAACAAAATATAGAGGGCTCATTGCTAGAAGATTCTCTTAGAAAGAGGAAGAGAATCATGACGAGATGTTTGCTCCAAGTGGATAGATAAGACCATTCTCTTAATGGTGTAATTAAATAAGAAGTGTGAATCAGGTTCTGTATGGGTACCCAGGATTGGTAGTCAATTGATGAGCTTAATGATCATCTTGGGTGATGTGGATCTCAACCTTTGCTACAAGGTTGAATATGGCTTCTATACACAGATGACATGGATGCAAGAAGGAACTCACCACAGAGTTCAAATGATATTGAGGCTCATATCAGTAGACCCATCTGACGAGAGATGGCATAGATAGATATGCATAAGATCACTCAATGCAGAGTGTGAATGATGGAGAATTGACAACTTCTTGACAAAGCTTGGGCTTTAATAGAAGTAAAGCTGATCCTAACCTTTACCTTAAGGTCGTGGATGATGAACCTATCATATCATTATTGTATGAGGATGATCTCTTTCTGACAAGGAATGAGAAACAGATCATGAAAAGAAAGAAGAAGATGGCTGAAGAAATGAAAATGAAAGATCTCAGATTGATAAATTACTTCCTAGGTCTGGAAGCATGGCAAGGCTCAGAAGGAATCTTTCTCAACTAGGGAAAATATGCTGATAAATATTAAAAGGACTTGATGTGTTGGAATGGCCACTCTCATGGATTCCAACTCGAAGCTGTTAGCGGATGACTCATCAGAGTTAGTAGATATAACTCTGTACAGACAATTTATTGAGTCATTGATGTATCTAACGAATACTAGGTCATATATATGTTTTGCTGTGAATACCTTGAGTCAGTATCTAGTGGAAACTAGATGTGCTCACCTATTAGTTGCAAAGCATGTGATCAGGTACCTAAAGGATACGATAGACTTTGATCTATGTTATCTTGGAGATCATGACTTCAGATGGATACATAGATGTTGATTGGGCAGGAAGTGTATCAAACAGGAAGAGCACATCGAGAGGATGTTATTGTCTGGGATCAGCCATGATCTCGTGGTTTAGCAGGAAACAATCTAGTGTGGCTCTTAGCACAAGCAGAATATATGGCTGCTTGCTCTGTAAAGTTATGAAGCAGTATGGCTTCAGGATTGTTTGACTTAGAGATAGACCCAACTGTGATCCTATGTGACAAACAGAGTTGTACCAAAATGGCAGAGAATCTAGTGTTCCATGATAAGTCAAAGCACATAGAGATCTGACATTTCTATATACAAGATATGGTGCAGAAAGGAATTAAAGTTCGAATTTGTAACAAGTTACCAATGTACTAACCAAACCTCTACCGATCTGATGTACTAACCAAACCTCTACCTCAAGTAAAGTTTTCCAAGACAAACTTAATATAGTTTAGAAGGACCCTCCTCGAAAGGGGGAGTGATGTGGTCACTTATGATGAAATTGCCTACATCGACAGAGAGATTGATGATGTGGATACATATATTGGTGATGCCGATAGAAAGGTTGGTGGATGGTCCTTAGACAGGTGTCTCCGAGAAAGAAGAGGGATTGCATCATCCTTGAACACATGTTCTAAAAGGAGCCGTAGACAGATGTCTTCGAGAATGAAGTCCCTCGTGGACATGTGAGGATTGAATCATCCTTGGATTTCAGTCCTAAAGTGAGCCATAGACAAATGTCTCCAAGAAAGAAGAGGGATTGCATCATCCTTGAACACATGTTCTAAAGAGAGCCGTAGACGTATGTCTTCGAGAATGAAGTCCTTGGTGGAAATGTGAGGATTGGATCATCCCTGGACTTCAATCCTAAAGAGAGCCGTAGACATGATGTCTCCGAGAATAAAGTCCTGAATGAACAGGTGGGGGATTGTATCGTCCCCAGACTTCGGTCCCAGAATTGAGCCATAGACATATGTCTTCGAGAATAAAGTCCTGAATGAATAGGTGGGAGATTGTATTGTCCCCGGACTTCAGTCCCAGAATTGAGCCATAGACTGGGTCTCTGAGAATGTAGTCCTGAATGAACAAGTGGGGGATTGTATCGTCCCCGGACTTCGATCCCAGAATTGAGCTGTAGACTGGGTATCCGAGAATGTAGTCTTGAATGAACAGGTAGGGGATTGTATCTTCCCCGGACTTTGGTCCCAGAATTGATCCATAGACTGATGTCTCCGAGAATTGAAGATAGGACTGCATCGTCCCTGGACCTCGGTTCAAAATGTACATGATGGGATTGCATCATCCCTAGACATGAGACTTGTCTTAAAGGTACGTGTGAGGACTGCATCATCCATGAACTGGGTTCAAAATGTACGTGATGGGATTGCATCATCCCTAGACATGAGACTTGTCTTAAAGGTACGTGTGAGGACTGCATCGTCCATGAACTGGGTTCAAAATGTACGTGATGGGATTGCATCGTCCCTAGACATCAGACTTGTCTTAAAGTGATAAGGATTGATCATCCTGGAACTTGATCTGGATTGTATCATCCATGGACCTATGTCCTAAAGAGAGCGGGATTGATCATCCTATAATATGATCGTGTTTGTTGCAGGGTATGCTGCTATTATCACTAATGAGGATACTTGTATTGATGTATAGATACTTGTATTGATGATATGTATTGATGAGGATACTTGTATTGATGAGGATACTTGTATTGATGATGTGTATACTTGTATTAGTGTGGATACTAATACTGATGATCTAGATGAAGATGTTGTAGATCGAGATGATCCAGATGTTATAGATCGAGATGATCCAGATGCTGTAGATTGTGATGATCCAGATGCTGTAGATCGAGATGATCCAGATGTTATAGATCGAGATGATCCAGGTGTTGTAGATCGTGATGATCCATATGGTGTAGATCGAAATGATCTAGATGCTGTAGATCGAGATGATCCAGATGCTGTAGATCGAGATGATCTAGATGTTGTAGGTCGAGATGATCCAGATGTTGTAGATCGAGATGATCCAGATGCTATAGATCGAGATGATCTAGATGCTGTAGATCGTGATGATCCAGATGCTATAGATCGAGATGTTCCAGATGCTATAGATCGTGATGATCCAGATGCTGTAAATCGAGATGATCCAAATGCTGTAGATCGTGATGATCCAGATGTTGTAGATCGTGATGATCCAGATGCTGTAGAATTGAGATGATCCCGATGATGATGATCGTATGATGACGATGATGATGATCGTGAGGATCCAGATGTTGATGTTGTTGTAGCTGTTCGAGTGCTGCAGAAGATAAAGACTCAGTACTAAAGATGTTGATGTTCCAATATTGAAGATGTTCCAGTAACTGCTTGAGTTACTGATGATGTTGAGAAAGCTTCCAATGATTTATAGATCTATCATGTATGATGTTGATGACTCCTTGCTCGTACAGATGTTTTTATAATATCCTTCTCATTAAGGGGGAGTGTTGAGATATTGTAACTTCAAACAATATTATACTTTATTATTCTGGAGATGTTTCATTCCTCCTTGAAGATCTTATTGTATATCCGGAGATGTTTATTCCTCCGTCAGATTGTGGTAACTTGGGTTATTAGACTTCCCTAGTGGGGGTCAGCCCTATATGTGTTATGTGGATCAAAGGGTTATTAGACCACCCTAGAGGGGTCGGCCCAGTCAGTTGTGGTGGGGTATTTAACCCAATGGTTAAATACGAGCCTACATGATTTGTGTAAAAGACAAGTCGGAGTAGTGTATAAATAGAGGAGGTGTATTCCTCATTTTACACACACTCACTCACTTGAGAGTGGCGCACTTATGAGAGAGAGGTCTGGTATGGAGAAGGAGGAGCTTATGCTCAGGGTTACATCTTTTGTATTTGCTGGTCATCTATATTGAGGAAGCTTTGCTGGGTTTTCTACCCCATGAGGGTTTCCCAGGATAAATCTGTGTCTCTTGTGTTTATGTTATGCTTGTTGTTTCTTCAGTGATCCTGTATATGCTATTATTGTGAAATGGAATGTAATGCTGCTATTTTCTATCTTAGCATATTAAATGTTAACACACTTTAAGTTACTTTTCAGGACTTCCTATGTGTGAAGAAGAAGAAGAACCTGAGACTGTGTTCAATGTTCAACATCCTTACAACACAAGGTCTAAACCTCAACCCCCTCAGGAACCTTCATCCTCCACACCAGTTCCTAATAAAGGCAAGACTGTTCCCCACATGGACACAGTCATCCCTGAAATGGACTACAACCTAGTTGATGATCTTAAAAGAGTTAAGGCAAACATCTCTCTATTTAAATTGTTGAAAATCCCTTCCATTAGGGATACCTTACCCAAACGTATGGTGGTCAAATAGCCAAGAGAATCACAGAATAATAACCTTGATTCTTTCACTAAACCAGATGATCAAAAGTCTAGAGGCAGAAGAACTCCCCCCTTTCTGCTTACTTTTGAGATTTTCAACCGAAACATACATAACTGCATGATAGACTCAAGTGCCTCATCAAATCTGATGCCTTTGTCTGTTTGTAGAAATTTGAATGCCACATGGGAACCTTGCCCCACTCAGATAGTACAATTTGACAGATCTAAAGCCAGAGTGGTAGGGAGACTTAGAAATGTTCTGCTTACACTGTCAGCAGATCCTCGGATCCACCAAACAATTGACATAGTCATTGATGACATCCCAGAAGCATATGGTATGTGGCTTAGTAGAGACTGGTCAAAAAAGCTAAAAGGCTATTTTGCTACTGACTGGTCCCATTTGTGGTTACCTTACAATGGACAGCCAAACAAAATAAAGATCAGTAAGGAGCCTTACATGAAACAGACAGTCACAGACTTAAATGACTCAAGTGAGCCTGCAGGTAATTCCAACTCACACATTGAGCATTTTACTTTTGATACCTTCTTTGGGGATTTACCAGCTGACATTTCACCACAAGAGAATGCACAAAATGAATCTCAGGTAACTCATCTCACCTCTGTGCCATTCTAGGAGACATCGTACATAATGTTTTTAATGTAAATACGAATTTTAGATTAGACCCTATTGCTTGGACATTGTTTTTTGACGGCTCTAGATCTAAGGATGGAGATGGTGCAGGGTGTGTCCTCATAGATCCAAGAGGAACGAAAACTATGATTGCATGCAGGTTGGAGTTTGACTGTACAAACAATGTGTTGGTTGTGGAGCCATATCTTCCAGTCTCATAGATGATATTGTATTAGCCGTGTTTGTACCCCAATTTTATATGATATGTAGGTGGACTGTACACTCACCCCAGTGGGGGGGGGTGTGGGGGGGCATCGCCCCCCCACGGGGTTCCAGGGGGGCCCATCCCCCCTGGCTGGGGGGTTCGGGGGCAGCGCCCTCGAGAAATGGGGGTTTGGGGGCAACGCCCCCGAAGAAAAATTTTGGGGCTATTTTCGCCAGCTGTTTTGCGGGCCCATGGTTTTGGGTATCCCGTGGTATTTTCCCATTGTATTTCCCTTATAAAAGAAAGACATTGTAATACGGCTAGGGTTGGTTGATGTATTAGGTTTTATGCATTGTAAAGATCTTTGAGATCAGGAGAGAGACTGTGAAACAGAGAAGAGGAAGTGCAGTGGTTGTGCTGCAGGTTGTATCCCTTCGACTTGCTGGACGGTAATAATAATAAGGACTGAAAAATTCAGTGTGGACGTAGCCCAAGTTGGGTGAACCACGATATATCTGTGTCTCTCTTGTAATGTGTATGTGTGATTATATTTGCATTTCCGTTTATTGTTATTGCTCTGCGATCCTGTTTTTCTAACAATTGGTATCAGAGCCAAAGGTCTATTTGGCAGTTAAACCCGCAGGAAGCTAGGGTTTCTGGTTCGAGTGGGAGCAATGGCAGAAGAAGGAAAGTTTAAGGTCGAGAAGTTTAATAGCCAAAACTTCGGGTTATGGAAGATGCAAATGGAGGACTATCTGTACCAGAAGGATCTATTCCTACCGTTGGGAGGAAAAGCAAAGCAGCCGACGACTATGAAGGACGAAGAATGGGTGGTTCTTGACAGAAAGGCTCTGGGAACAATACGGTTGAGCCTGGCTTCGTCAGTGGATTTCAATATCTCAAAAGAAACGACAACAGAGGGTTTGATGAAAGCATTGGGTAAGCTGTATGAAAAACCCTCGGCTTCCAACAAGGTATTTCTAATGAAGCGTTTATTTAATATGAAGATGTCTGAAGGTGGATCAGTTACTGATCATTTAAATGAGTTTAATATGGTTACAAATCAGCTAAGTTCTGTAAGTGTGAACTTTGATGATGAGGTTAGGGCTCTTCTAATCTTGTGTTCATTGCCAGAAAGATGGAATAGTTTGGTCATGGCTGTAAGTAACTCTATCTCTGGTTCAAACACCTTGAAATTTGATGATGTTATTGGTGTTATTCTTAGCGAGGAAATGCGAAGAAAAAGCACAGGTGAGACATCAGGTAATGCGTTGACCATGGAGAGTAGAGGAAGACAAAAGGAGAGAGGAAAGAGCCAAGGTAATCGTGGAAAGTCTAAAACGGGCAGATCCAAGTCCAGACTGGGAAAGATAGAGTGCTGGAACTGTGGAAAGAAAGGACATCTGAAGAAAGACTACAAATCTCTAAAGAAGAAAGGAGATGCACAGAAGGAAACTACCCAGGAAGCAAATGTAGCAGGTGATGTGTTACAAGATGCTTTGATTCTTGCATTAGATAATACTAGTGATTATTGGGTAGTAGATTCAAGAGCTTCATGTCATGCTACACCCCATAGGAAATACTTTCATGAGTATGTTCCTGGCGATTTTGGACATGTTTTATTGGGTGATGATGAGCCATGTAAAATTGTTGGAATGGGTAAAGTATGGATAAAAGTTAAGAATGGAACTGATTTGTTGTTGAAATATGTTAGGCATATTCCTGCTATGAAAATAAATCTGATCTAAACAGGGCAGTTGGGAGATGGCGGTTGTCTATCTACGTTCGGAGAAAAGTGGTGGAAGATCACTAAAGGATCAATGGTGATAGCAAAAGGAGACAGAGTAGGTACGTTGTATTTATGTCCTCATAATACTGACCATTCTACCTCTTTATCTTCCACAGGAACAGATACAGCATTGTGGCATCATAGGCTTGGCCACATGAGTCAGAAGGGGATGCAGATTCTCCACTCAAGGAAGTTGCTGCCGGATTTGAAGCAGGTAAGTTTGGAATTCTGTGAAAACTGTGTTTATGGAAAACAGAAGAGAGTCAGATTTCTCAGGGTTGGGAAACAGAAGAAGAATGAAAAATTAGAGCTTGTGCATACAGATGTATGGGGACCAGCTCAGGTACAATCTCTTGGTGGCTCTCATTATTATGTTACATTTATTGATGATGCAACTAGAAAAACCTGGGTTTATTGCATTAGACAGAAATCTGATGTGTTTGCTACTTTTAAGAAGTGGAAAGCTTTGGTTGAGAATGAGACAGGAAAAAGGTTGAAGTGTCTCAGATCTGATAATGGAGGTGAGTACTGCGGCAAGGAGTTTGATAGTTACTGTTCATACCATGGGATTCGTAGAGAGAAGACAGTCCCAGGAACACCACAGGAAAATGGTGTGTCAGAAAGGATGAACAGAACGATCATGGAGCGTGCAAGGTGTATGCGACTGCATGCAGGGTTGCCCTTACAGTTTTGGGCGGATCCTGTAAATACTGTTGTTTATTTAATAAACAGAGGACCTTCAAGTGCTTTGGATGGTGGTATTCCAGAGGAAGCATGGACAGATAAAAAGGTAAACTACTCATTTCTGAGAACGTTTGGTTGTGAAGCATTTGTCCATATTGATAAAGAGAATAGAACAAAGCTTGAAGCTAAATCCAAGAAATGTACCTTTATTGGATATGGGGTTGATGAATTTGGTTATCGTTTATGGGATTATGAAAATAAAAAAATCATCAGGAGTAGAGATGTGATATTCAATGAAAAGGTCATGTATAAGGATCAGTTGCAAGGAAAAAAACAGGAAAAGGAAAGCACAGAGTACATAGTGCTTGATGAAGTTAAAGAAAATGAAGTTCCGAAGGTGCCAGAAAATCAAGAGCATCAGCAAGTACCTGAAACTCCTGCAACTATAAGAAGATCTACCAGGTTAAGTAGACTCCCTGAACGATACTCTCCTTCAATGTATTATTTATTGATGACTGATTCTGGTGAACCAGAATGTTATGAAGAAGCAATGCAGGTGGAAACTAGAAAGAAGTGGGAGCAAGGCATGAATGAGGAGATGGACTCATTGGTAGGAAACCAGACTTGGGATTTGGTTAAGTTGCCTGCTGGTAAAAGAGCATTGCAAAACAAATGGATTTACAGGTTGAAGGAAGAAGAAGGAGGTAAGAAGCGATACAAGGCCAGACTTGTTGTAAAGGGGTTTGCACAGAAGAAAGGTATAGATTTTGATGAAATATTTTCTCCTGTTGTAAAGATGACTTCAATTAGGACTATCTTAAGTCTAGTGGCGGTAGAAGATTTGCATCTTGAACAGTTAGATGTAAAAACAGCCTTCCTTCATGGGGATTTGGAGGAAGAAATATATATGCAGCAGCCACAAGGGTATGAGGTCAAAGGTAAGGAGGATCTGGTATGCAGGTTGAAAAAGAGCGTGTATGGTTTGAAGCAAGCTCCAAGGCAGTGGTATCTAAAGTTTGACAGGTTTATGACAGAACACGGTTATAGTAGATGTCATTTTGACCACTGTGTTTATTTCAAGAAGCTAGACAATGGAAGATATATTATCTTGTTATTGTATGTGGATGACATGATTGTTGTAGGGTCTAACATGCAGGATATAAATGTACTCAAAAGGAAGCTAGCTAATTCATTTGCGATGAAGGATTTTGGTGTTGCAAAGCAAATCCTTGGTATGAGAATAATGAGAGACAGGAAAAATCGCAAATTGACATTGTCTCAAAGTGAGTACATACAAAAGGTGTTGGAGAGGTTCAGAATGCAGAATGCAAAACCTGTAAGTACACCTTTGGCTAACCATTTCAGTCTAAGTAGGGAAATGTGTCCCAAGACACAAGAAGAGACAGATTACATGTCCAAGATTCCCTATCAATGAGCAGTTGGCAGCTTGATGTATGCCATGGTGTGCACAAGACCAGATATTGCACATGCAGTGGGAGTTGTGAGCAGATAAATGAACAATCCAGGTAAAGAACATTGGAAGGCAGTACAGTGGATTCTCAGGTATTTGAGAGGTACTACCACTGAGGCATTATGTTTTGGAGGTTCAGACACTGTTCTACAGGGATATGTTGATGCAGATATGGCAGGTGACAAGGATAGCAAGAGGAGCACCACAAGGTATGTGTTTACTGTAGGTGGAACAGCAGTAAGCTGGATTTCGAAACTACAGAAGGTTGTTGCACTTTCAACAACAGAAGCAGAGTATGTTGCCATTACAGAGGCTAGTAAAGAGATGATTTGGTTGCAGAGGTTTATGGAGGAAGTGGGTAAGAAGCAGAAGGATAGCAGATTGTATAGTGATAGCTAGAGTGCCATTCACCTTGCAAAGAACTCAGCATTCCATTCCAGGACTAAACATATACAACTCAAGTACCATTTCATACGCTATGTTCTGGAAGATGAACTGTTAAAGTTGGAAAAGATACATACTAGCTAGAATCCTACAGACATGTTCACAAAGGTAGTGACCAAAGAGAAACTGAGTTCATGCTCGGTTTCAGTTGGCCTTCTAGCATGAAGGTGAAGAGGAGAAATTTGCCATGTCCAAGTCCAGCAAGTGCAGCAGCGGTGGAGTTGTTGTGATCAGTCTCCAAGTGGGAGATTGTTGGTTGTGGGGCCAGATATTCCAGTCTCATAGATGATATTGTATTAGCCGTGTTTGTACCCCAGTTTTATATGATATGTAGGTGGACTATACACTCACCCCAGCGGGGGGGGGTGTGGGGGGGCATCGGCCCCCCACGGGGTTCCAGGGGGGCCCATCCCCTCTGGTTGGGGGGTCCAGGGGCTAGCGGTCCCTTGGCGGGGGTTCGAGGGCAGCGCCCCCGAGAAATGGGGGTTCGGGGGCAACGCCCCCGAAGAAAATTTTTGGGGCTGTTTTCGCCAGCTGTTTTGCGTGCCCATGGTTTTGGGTATCCCGTGGTATTTTCCCATTGTATTTCCCTTATAAAAGAAAGACATTGTAATACGGCTAGGGTTGGTTGATGTATTAGGTTTTATGCATTGTAAATATCTTTGAGATCAGGAGAGAGACTATGAAACAGAGAAGAGGAAGTGCAGCGGTTGTGTTGCAGGTTGTATCCCTTCGACTTGCTGGACGGTAATAATAATAAGGACTGGAAAATTCAGTGTGGACGTAGCCCAAGTTGGGTGAACCATGATATATCTGTGTCTCTCTTGTAATGTGTATGTGTGATTATATTTGCATTTCCGTTTATTGTTATTGCTCTGCGATCCTGTTTTTCTAACACAATGTAGCTGAATATGAGGCCCTGGTGCAGGGACTTAAGAAGGCTATTGACATGAAAGTGCAGATAATCCAATGTTTTGGGGATTCAGAAATCATTGTCAAATAGGTGAGGAATAAAATACACTGCTTATCTCCCCGCCTGATGAATTATCAAAAATTGTTAAGAGATCTCACTAGTTCCTTTACTACATTCAATATTAATTCAGTTCCTAGATCTCAAAATTTTGATGCTGACTTGTTGGCAAATACAACATCCAGATTGATTCCACCAGAGGGAATATCTCCTCGAACACTCTCAATAGAACTTATGTACAGGCCTTCCATACCAGACAACGTAACTAATTGGAAAGTTTTTGACGACGATCAGCAGATACTTGATTTTCTGACAGCCCAGGATACATTCCAGGATATGGCTATAGACGAGGCCGAACATGAAAATTCTCTCTCTAATCCCTCGAACTTCATCCCAAAGTCAGTAATCAATTTGGATAAGTTCTACGATTTGCAAGACAAATTTAGACATAAAACGAATTGCAAAACCCAGAGCTCCTTGCTTAACTATGAGCAAGTTAACTTAGGTACTGAGCAAGAACCTCGTTTTATCAACTTGGGAGTCGATTGCACACCTGAAGAACGAAGAGCTATCATTAAGCTGTGTAAAGAATATAAAGATGTCTTTGCCTAGACCTATGATGAATTGAAAACATTTGACACTAGCCTCATGTATCATAACATACCCATGAAGCCAGAAGTGAAACCATATCAACAGAAACTGCGCAAAATGCATCCCATCTTAGAACCCTCGGTGAAAAAAGAACTGGAAAAGCTACTCACCGCCTGAATTATATTCCCGGTGAGGCATACACAATGGATATCCAATTTGGTGCCTGTCCAAAAGAAAAGTGGAGAAATTCGATTGTGTGTTGATTTCCGGAATCTAAATCGGGCTTCCGAAAAAGACAATTATCATGTTCCTCCTATGGAGCAGATTTTGCAAAGGGTAGCAGGGTCAGAGATGTTCTCACTCCTTGACGGTTTTTCAGGGTATAACCAGGTTATGGTTGCCCCGGACAATCAATTGAAAACTGCTTTCAGAACTCCTTGGGGCACTTTCGCCTACAGGAGGATGCCTTTCGGTTTAATCAATGCAGGAGCCACTTTTCAGAGAGCTATGGATATAGCTTTCTGGGGTTTGATGCATAATTCTATTGTAGTTTATCTAGATGACATTACTATATATTCTAAGAAGTGACATAAACATCTTTTTGCTCTGAAACATGTTTTTGAACGTTGCAGGAAGTACGGAATTTCCCTGAACCCGAAGAAATCCATATTCGCGGTCACATAAGGAAAGCTTCTTGCTTTCATTGTTTCAAAAGAAGGTATGATCATCGACCTCGAACGCACAGATGTTATTTTGAAAATCGGCTTGCCAGGCTCGCGCAAAGCAATGCAGTCCTTCCTGGGTAAGATCAACTTTGTACGTAGATGTGTACCTAATTTTTCACAGATAGTTAAACCTTTACAGCATTTAGTTAAGAAAGATGTACAGTTTACCTGGTCACAAGAACAGAAAGATGCGTTCATTGAAATTCGAAAGGCCATAGCCGAAGCCCCTGCTTTGATGTCCTCGGACTTTGATAAAGATTTCATTTTGTATCCATTTGCTACTAATTTCTCGTATGCAGTTGTTTTAACGCAGAAGCATGACAATGACACAAAAATTCCAATATCTTTCATGAGTTCAACCTTCAAAGGAGCTGAGCTTAATTATTCTCAAATTGACAACCAAGACTACGCGGTTTATAAGTCTGTCAAGCATTATAGGCCTTATTTGTTGAAATCTTGGACCAAGGTCATTGTACCCTACTCTGCCATTAGGAATGTGTTGATCCAATGGATTTGGGAGAAAAAAGGGCTCACTGGATGACAACCCTGCAAGAGTATGATCTTGAAATCAGACCAGCCAAAATTGTCAAAGGACGAGGTCTCTGCTTGCTGATTGTGCAATTGAACGATCCTACACAGCAGCAGATTGAATGGGATCAAGAAGAACAAGTTCCAACAGGTTCTATCAACGCCATTGATACCCCTTCCTCCGAGTGGTATGACCATATCAAATTTTTTCTGAACCATGGGTTTGCCCCTGAAACCCTTGACTTTAAGAAACGCAGAGCCTTAAGATTGAAGGATGCTCCTTATTGTTCGGATATCCACATCATCTATTTCAGGATACATATCTATTTCAGGATCATCTATTTCAGGATACATATCTACTTCAGGATCTTGCATGATCTATTTCAGGATATGCAGCTGCATGCACTTGCATGCATCCCAGTCACCAGTTTGATGCCTCCAGCACCTTATCCACCTTCTTCTAGCACCCGGGAGCCACTTACCACAGAGTTTTATCCCTTCTAAGCTGAAAGGCGCCCTCTTCTCACCTACTGCCAGAGAAGGGCGCACTTGTTCACCTACCACTGCAGATTCACTCCAGTTACATTCAGTTAGCTCCGATTCTCCCTGATTTGAGGCTAGTTTCACTCCTGACTGACTGTTTCACCTCCGATTGACCTCCAGTTCGATTAGGTGACTTGTTCTGACTCCAGTTAGCCTCCCATGCGCCCCCACTGAGCCTCCAGATCCTATATCAGTTCTACACACTTCAGTTACATTTATTACACTCAGTTAGACTCAGTTTGACACCTGGATGACTGGTTGTTGTGATTGATGAGCACCACCGATGATTTATGAGGACTCCTAGACAGAGTCAAGCTACTCCATTCTGTGATTCGAATGACCTCCTTAGGCAATTTGAATTGCTCAGTCATTGTGACAGTTTTTATTGTAATTCATTCACCCTTTCTGGGATAGAGAGCACTGCTGCATGTTTTGCACAGTTTTGCACCATATTTTCTATGTT
Organism: Larix kaempferi; assembly: GCA_027924585.1. Classification (NCBI taxonomy): domain Eukaryota; kingdom Viridiplantae; phylum Streptophyta; class Pinopsida; order Pinales; family Pinaceae; genus Larix; species Larix kaempferi. The sequence goes on along the minus strand of BSBM01000316.1, from coordinate 13,594,128 downwards.
CATCTGTTGTGATTGATTTACTTGTTCATTAGATCTGCTGTGACTAATTTTACACTTATCAATTCATTAATGAAGTCTTATTTAGAAAAAATTATGATGGAGTTTTCCTTAGGTGTTTGGAAAAGAATGAAACTGATAACATCCTCTTTCAATTTCATGCAGGACCTACTGGAGGCCACTTTTCAAGAGAGACAACAGCTCATAAGATACTCAGGGATGGGTATTATTGCCCCACGTTGTTTAAAGACGCATATGCTTATGTGAGAAGATGTGAACCATGCCAGAAATGTGCAAGAAAGTTCAAGAAACCTGCTTTTCCTCTTCAACCAATCACTATTCAGTTCCCATTCCAACAATGGGGACTGGACTTTGTTGGACCTATCAACCCTGCCTCTTCTTTGCAACACGAATACATCCTTACAGCCACTGACTACTTTACCAGATGGGTAGAGGAAGTCTCACTTAAAAAATGTAATGCTGGCCAAGTAATTTCCTTTCTTGAAAGTCATATAGTCACACGCTTCGATGCTCCAGAGTACCTCGTTTTTTATAACGCGTCCTATTTTTCCTCGATTCATTTGACAGAATATGCCCTTGAAAAAGGGATTAAGTTGAAATTTTCCTCCAATTACTACCCACGGGGTAATGGGTTGGCTGAGTCTTCTAACAAAAATCTGATCAATATTCTGAAGAAGACTGTAGCTTCTCATCATAGAGATTGGCACACACAGTTGTACAATGTTCTTTGGGCAAATCGAATCACTCCAAAGGAAGCAATTGGAAATTCCCCCTACTACTTAGTTTATGGTAAGGAATTTGTTCTTCCTTCCAATCTCACCATCCCCTCACTATAGTTAGCTCAGTCTGTCCAAGAAGATGAATCTTCTCCCCTCCAGCATAGAATTGATACTTTACTCAAACTGGAAGAAGATAGGGAAACGGCTAAGAACAAGTTATATCATCATCAGCAGATGGTGAAGAGATGGTTTGATGAAAAATCATCATCTGATAGGGAATTTTATGTTGGAGACTTGGTCCTGAGATGGGACAAACAGCATAAAGACAAGAAATCCTATACCAAGTTTCAGCGTCTTTGGCTGGGGCCTTTCATTATTACAGAAAAGATTGGCCCTGGTACAGTTCAATTACAGACACTGGAGGGAGTTGTGGACACCTATCCAGTGAATGTTTCACTTCTTAAAAAGTATTTTGTTTGATCAATCTGATGCATTTGTACATAGGAGAGGTGTGTGATTTCTGTTTCCTTGATTTTATTGATTTTCTATGATTGTTTTCATTTTTTTGTTTTAATAAATCCCACACATATGGCAATGCTTGACGGTCAATTTTTTCTCTCATAATCAGTTCAATTGAAATTCTAGCACTATTTGTCAACTACAGTTTCTTCGACCTATGTCAGAATTTGCTCAGCAAAGGGTTAGACAGTTAGTAATTGTGAGACTTCAATTGATACCTTTCCATCTTGGTCATTATCTTACACATGTCTTTTTGTTTAATTTAGGTTCAGGGGGTGACTGAGTTGTCTTATCTCATGTTTCATGGATCAAACAACATATCATACTAACCTGTTTAACTTTATCTTCTCTGGAATCCTTTTACTATCATCTTGATAATAATCCTCTTAATAAATGTAAATTACAAGGTGGGGGGTCTTCTTTTAAACCAGCCCATTAGGTTCATAAGTGCTAAAGTGGAATGACATCTTCACATCAAGCCACCACACTTGGAAGATGACTCTCAGTTAGGTGGGAGGTGGAAGATCCTATCACAGGTCGTTCCATTCATGCTCTGCAAAGCACTGGTGAGTAACGCTACCCTTATATGGTTACCAAGCCATGGTAGTGCCTTGTAATTCACAACTCAATAATTTTTTTTGTTTTGTTTGTAAGATACTTGTTGAATGTAGGAACAGGGGGGTCTTATCACAAGCCATCCCTGCCATGATCATAGGTCTGACCCTTGACTGAAATTATCATCATATGGTCACCAAGCCATGATAGTTGCTTTCGGTGTCACAACTGGAAGACAAGGAGTCTCTTTATCGAGCTGGCTTGTTTAGTTTAAAGATCAGATTTGTGAATGGCACTGCTATTTTCTGATCACCAAGTCAGGGCAATGGTCTTATGTCTGCAAGTTCTTACGCTCAAGTGATCTAAAAAAAAAAAGATCTGAGGAAGAATGTAAATAGCCAAATGAAGTATTGTAAACAAATAAGTTTCAATAAATCAAGGTGATGTGTAATTGGGATATCCAAGAGCAGTTCTAAGCTAATTTTCAGGTTTAACACAAGTTGGTTTCTGTGATTACATGAAGGTAAAGAATCTCAGTTGTTTCTGGAATTTCCTTATCCAATTAGCATTAATTTAATATGATCATATATGGAAATATATCAATCTTATGTTTCTTGCTTATCAACTGTTCTTTTGGTGAACGTTTTCTAAAATTTCGGGTTGAGATGTTCTTGGTTACCTAACATACTTTCTTTAGTTGAATTTTTTATTGCAGAGATAACTGGTTCGTCCCAGCTAGCCGCCATTTGTTGTGGCCACAACAGATCCCATGCTTAACTGAAGCACGGGAACCCCATTTCTAAATAAATGCAAAAGCGTTTGGGTAGGTTCTTTTGTAAACACCAAATCTTGAGATCCATCTTGAAGACCCCTTACCCAATGCTTTTGGTCTGCCTGTTTGCCAAGTTTTTTATTCCTTTTTCTAAGTGTTTCGGTCTAGAGAAAACCTTAATTTTTGAGTGTTTTGTTGTTTGTTTATTCCAACCCAAAACCTAACAGTTTGCACACCCAAAACCCGAAACCCGATAGTTGCGGACTGCGGGATTTCATTTTTTTGTTTTCCGGTTGTGTCAAGCCGAAACCCGAAACCCGACAATTGCGGGTTGCGGGTTCTTCCTTTTAATAATTCTGGGATATGTGTTCCCGAAACCCGAAACCCGCTATTGCGGCTTTCAGCTTTCGGGACTTCATTTTATTTTTATCATTTTTGTGTGTTCCCAAAACCCAAAACCCGACAATGTCGCGTTTCGGGATTCAGGAAAAGGTTTCGCTTTTGTTTACTATTATTCTGTTTCCGAAACCCAAACCCCGAATTTCAGCTTGCGGCTTTCGGGAATTACTTTTCTCGTTACGTTTTGCAAGTGTGCAATCCCGAAACCCAAACCCGACTTTTTCAGGTTGTGGATTTCAGGAACCTTTTTAAAATTTTGTGAATAAAGCACCAATGGCCTGATCCAGAATCCCGATTCGGGTAATCTGAGCCGTTCATCCACTCCGATCACATAGTCAGGATTTCATTTTGTAAATTCGATAAATAAGGCTTTTTCCTGTTTTTATTTATCATTTTTACTATCGAGATTATTGCGCTGTGCTGATTTTTACTGTGACTTTGTTGCTAAAGGTCGCTATTACCCGTTTTTCAGTTATTTTAGGTTGGGTTGTTTCCGTTGCTGCATTCTGCGTTCAATAGTTTGGTTGTTTTGGATTCAGTAATGACCTTCTTCTGTTATTTAATTGGACTCCGCAAGGATTTGTGAATTATACCTTTTATTTTTTAGGAGTCGCTTGGGTCGTTCTATTAAATCGGCGATCCAGATCTAGTTTGACAGGTGAAGTCAGGTTTCTAGTTTGAAGGTGCTAAAATCCTTGTCTTCGTCCTTTCGCAGTCATCTCTCTCGCCATAATTTATGTTTTCCTCCCAATTTTAGAGTCATGATTATTGATGTGATTAGATTTGTAATGATGGGCCTTCAAATCCAATTTAAGTCATGCAAGTCTCGATTGAATTTGTACTTTTGCATGGATCCACATCAGGTTAACACACGTTATAGCTCGTTTCATTACAGTCCGGATGATTGCAATGTCCTAATCGTAATAATTTGACTATTACGACTTGTTCTTCTCAATCATTACCATCCTATAAGTTGGCCTTAAATTGGTAACAAACATGAAACCTTTAGTTCGTCCTATGTATTCTTTAAGAGGAAAATTTGCATGTTGATGTTGTGAGTTTCTTCTTGACGCATTTGGTATGAGCAATATGCAGAAATGAAATCAATCCCTTGAGGCATGTTTTGAAGATGAAGAACTTCAGCCATTGCTATATCAAGAACCTATGTCACCACCTTTTGATGCAGGTATTACTGATATGAGCAGCGATAGCGAAGAAGAAGATTCTGAAGCTCTGTCTATCTGCGAGCGGCTCCTCAAGAAGAAGGAAAAGAAATATCCTGAAGAGCCAATTGATAAAGATGACACTATTATACAGGATTTTATAATTAACGAAGAACCTGATGTTTCACCAACTCTTTCTGCAGCGGATCCTTTGACGGATTTTTCTGTTTTTGAGAAGGTGGGTTCTGATCCTAAAACTTCCGTGGAAGGTACTCTAGAAGCTGAATCACCCATTAATGATACTCAACAATTAAGTACTGAATTCTTGTTATGTCACGAGGAACTATTTTAATTAGAAGGTGGATCCCTGAAAATCATTTAGAGGAAAAGTCATTAAAATCATGTAAGCCAAGAAATGGCAGGATTTTATGGATTCATAGTCTAATTTGAACTTTTGTAATCCCTACCTTTTGGGAGAGTCCCACCTGCACTCTTTTGTAATTTCCTCTTTAAGGAGCAATGCTTCTCGTAGTTAAGGGTTGGGAATTTTGGAGTTACACATCAGCAGGAGAAAGGACTGGGATACTCTGTTCATCAAAGCTTTTGTAATTTTTGTACAAGACTCTCTTAATATAGTAAAGTCATCTTTTGATCTATCTCTTGTTATTTCTCAAGTTTATTTGAGAATTATTGATTGTGTATTTCATATTGTCATCTACAGTGAATGTTATTATTTTGCATATATATAATGTATGGATCTATCATATTGGTTTCCCTGTATGACTGATTGATGTTGTGAGGTATTTCATTGAGTTTATTCAATATTAATACTTTCTTTATCGATTTCTGCAAATTATTCGTTGCACTCAATAATCATGGTTAATTTTTCAATTGACAAAAACGATTACAGATTAAATCTTGAACAGGCTTAAGTACTTGAATTATTGTCTTTTAATTTTCATTAATGGATTGTGATTTAAGTTAATAAGTAACACATTAAAAACATTTTTGTTGAAGGTGGTAATTTACTTGTTCATCATACCTCAAGGTTGATTTGCATAATATCAAGCTTTCTTTTTAGAATAGGACTGACTTAGATTAGTTTCCTCTTCTGAAATAGGTTAGGTCAGCTTAGCTTTACCATTTTCATACTCTTGTTTTCCTTGATTGTAAAACTGACCTAATCGATCAAATCACCAACTCTTAGAGTGCCAACAGAGGCCGAATATCCGTGGAGGATCACCATAAAAAACAGGTTGGGGATAGAACTGCCCTTGTGCAAGGTCTTTCGAAGCCTTTCAACTTGGGTTTTCTTCCTATGTCGGGAGCCTTGGAACCTTTCCAGTACCTTTGCATCTAACCTGCTCAACCGAGGCCTCAACAAGACTTCATCTTTTCCCTTCAGAAAATATATCCAAGTCTTCCTTAAGTAGTCATCAATGAATGTAAGGTAGTATTCATATCCACTTAAGGATGTGGATGGCATTGGTCCACATACATCTGAATGGATCAATTCCAATGTACTCTTAGTCTTTGTTTCACTCTTTGGAAATGGGTTCTTGATATTCTTTCCTTTTGCACAACCTTTGCAAGTGCCATCATGATCAATCTTTAAGTCTGTTAGTCCTATGACTACCTTGCTCACATGAGGTAGTGCTTTGAGGTTAATGTGAGCAAGCCTTCTATGCCATAGCTCACTTGGGCTAGTGGCTTCATGAACAAGGGCAGCTTCTGGATGGCCCTTGAGTTTGTATAGATCTCCTTCCTCTTCACCAATAACAATTGCATCCTTAATTGATTTTCCTTTGGGCCACATGAGTACTTGACCATCTATGAATGCAACCCTATAGCCTTTCTTATCTAATGCTGAGATAGAAAGTAGGTTCTTCTTCAAACCTGGTACATATAATATTTCTTTCATCTTCAATGGGGTTCCAGAATCAAGCTTGTAGCTTGCTTCACCAATTCCCTTGATGGGATATTGATAGTCATCTCCTAAAGATACCTTCTGTGGAGAGGTCTTATCTTCAAGACTTGAGAGAGTTTTCTTTCGTCCTGTCATGTGCTTTGAAGCACCACCATCAATGAGTCATGTATCTTCTACAGGTGTCACAGACCCATAGAGAGCAGAGAATAACACATATTATTCTGCATCTTCTTTTTCTATTTTAGTTCTTTTCTTTTGAGGCCTCTCATCCTCTTCTTCACTATCATCTTCTGCTACATGTGCTTGATGTCTTTTGTAATGAGTGTTCTTCTTCTTCATCTTCTTTGAAGGACAATTCCTAGCAAGGTGTCCCAATTTGTCACAACAAAAACACTGGGCTGAGGAGAGGTCTCTTTTTGAACTTGTTCTTCTTTTCTTTTGAAATCTGTGAGGAGGTTGAGACTCCTTGTGACCATTCTTCTTGGAGTTGAAGTGACTCCTTCTTCTTCTTTTGGTGTGAGTAGCCAAATCTTGGTCATCTTCTTTCAGAAGGGCTTCTCTATTGGCTACCCTAGCTTCTTCTTGAATGCAATCCTCCCATACCACATCAAACTTCATACTTTCTTTTCTGGCACACATAGTTTGGATGAATGACTCCCAAGGTCTAGTTAGACCATTTAGAGCAGTCATGACTAGTTCATCTTCATCAAGGGTATCTCCAATGGCATCTAGTTGTTCCTTGAACTGGGAAAACCTTGAGAAATAGTCTTGAATAGATTCTCCTTTGTTCATCTTGGTGCTCTTCAATTGAGCTCTTAGGTTCATCTTCCTATTGATGTTCTTTCCCTCATACATTCTGGAAAGGGCATAATACATTTCCTTTGGGGTCTTCTTGGATGCCACTTGGGTAATCAAGTGGTCTTTGATAGAATCAACAATGATTCTATTTTCCCTAATTAGGTCCTTCCTATGCTTCTCTTTGGCTTCATCTTCCTCAGGTTTTGCAACCTCATCCTTAATATATTGGACAAGATCATTCTCTTCAAGAATGAGACCAATTTTATATTTCCATGCTCGAAAATTCTCTATACTCTCTAGCTTGTTTTCAAGCTTAGTGATTGGAGCCATCTTATCCAGGAGGTTACAGGGATTTGATGTTTCAAAAGATAGAATACTACTTACCAGGAGATGAGCTTGATTGATTTTAGATTACTGGTGTGCTCTGCTTCTGGAAACTTCAACTTTTCACCTTCTAGATCTGCAACAGAATTTCTGGTTTTCTGGTATTCACTTTTCTAGTTTTCTGGTGCATAGGTTCGCAACTTTTTTGGTTCACTGGTGCAAAGGTGTGCACTTTTTCTGGTTTACTGGTTTTCTAGTTTTCTGGTTTTCTGGTCCAGAAGTCAAACTAGGGTTTGACAAAGCCCGGGGTTATATCCACTCAAAATGTTCGATCTATGGCTCAAAACTTCGATTTTGAGGAGGGTTATCCATCCATGCAATCAGAATCCAAAAATTCCAACTTTTGCAGAAACCCTAATTTTCACCGGAGGAGGAGAGAGAGGTATTTTCACCTTGTGAAAGATGTCCTATTCAAGCTAGCTCTAATACCATGTTAAGTTTAGCCTAATTTCACAAGCAAGATCACTGAAAGAAACACAATCACAAGATAGACACAGATTTACCCTGGGAAACCCTCATGGGGTAGAAAACCCAACAAAGCTTTCCTCAATATAGATAATCAACCAATACAAGATGTAGTACCCAAACAAGAGCTCCTTCTCCTCCTAAGTAGACCTTTCTCTCTCTCCTATGCGCCAATCACAAGTGAGTGAATGAATGAGATAAATGAGGAACACACCTCCTCTATTTATACTCATGTTCTAACTGACTTTTCACCCTAATGGAGCCGACCAATTCCAGAAGAGTCTAATAACCCCTAAACAGTTAACTTAAGGCCGACCTCACATGGGAGGTCTAATAACCCTAGTTACCACAATCTCTCGAAGGAATAAACATCTTCGGATGTACAATAGGGTCTCCTCGGAGGAATGGAACATCTCCGGGATAAAGTACAAATATAATATTCTTAGAAGTTACAATATTTCAACAAGCCTACAATGAAGCGATCTTCCTCCAATCCCACCAAGTGTAGAATCATTTCTTCTATTGTTTCTTGATATTCCATGCTTGTGAATGCAACTATCCTTAAGCTGGGTACAATATACTCCATAGGCATCACAGCTTCCTGTCCATAGGCCAATCTGAAAGGTGTATGGCCTGTCAAATTCTTGCAAGTGGTCCTGTATGCCCATAATACGGCTAGAATGCCCAGATCCCAATCATCCCTGTTTACATTGCATACTTTTGTCTTCGCATTCTCCAGTACCTTGTTGAAAGCTTCAACAGTTCCATTAGCCTAAGGATGATACGGTGTACTTCTATGATGATAAATGTGGAACTCTTCGGTAAGGGATTCAATAGTTCTGTTCAAAAAGTGAGTCCCTTGATCACTCATTAAAATTTTTGGGCATCCAAATCTGGTAAGGATGTTCTCAAAAATGAACTGCGCGGTAGTGGTTGTGCTACAGTCCTCCACTGGTTTAGCCTCTGCCCATCTGGTGAGATAATCAGTCGCGGTGATAATGTATCTCGCACCAGTTCTCTTTCCCGATGGGTAAATAGGTCCCACAAAATCAATAGCCCATTGGTTAAATGCTTGTAGTGTCAACTGTGGTTTTAACAACATTTCATCTCTTTGCGATGACTTTCTTGTTCTCTAACAAACATCGCAAATATGGAAATGTTCCTTTGAATCTTTATGAATTGTAGGCCACCATAGCCCTACTCTCAATATCTTCTGCGCAGTGGCTCTTCATGCGTAGTGACCTCCCGATACACTTGAATGTGCATCAGCCAATATAAATTGCTTCTCATGTTCCAACAAACATCTGCGCAGCACTTCATCTGGTCCCAACTTGTATAATTGTCCTGTTATGATAGTGAAGTTTGCTGCTCTGACTACCAGCTGCTTCTTCTGTTGCGTAGTGAACTCTGTGGGTGCCAATCCCGTAGTCAAAAAGTCTACAATATCTTTATAATAATCATCAACAACTTGTATGGAAAATAACTGCGCATCAGACAGATTTTTGTCAATATTGGTGGGTTCTTCGCCTGACTCGATCCTTGAGAGATGGTCAGGTCCTAGGTTCAATCTGCCTGGCTTAACCACAATTTCAAAATCATACTCTTGGAAGAGTAATAGCCATCTGCATATTCTCCCCCCTAACACTACTCTATTGACTAGATACTTCAAAGTGGAATGGTCAGTAAACATTGAGAAGTGCGCACCGAGAAAATAGTGTCTGAATTTATGCAATGCATACACCATAGCTAGACCTTCTCTTTCTGTGGTCGTATAGTTCTTTTCAGCTGATGAGAGCTTTCTGCTCGAGAATGCAATGGGATCATCAATACCTCCCTCTCCTTGTTGTGTTAGCACCACACCAAGTGCAATGGATGAAGCATCAATGTGTACATGAAATTGCTTGTCCCAATCCAGAAAGACAAGAATAGGCGTAGTTACCATTTTCTCCTTTAGCATGTCTAGGCCTTGCTCACATTCTACGTTCCATATGAACTGCGCTTCTTTCTTAAGCAACTTCTCCATCGGCGCAGTTATCTACGCATAACCCTTGATGAATTTTCTACAGTATCCCGTATGTCCCAACGTGGTGTGAAGTTGTTTCACTGAATTCGGTGCTGGCAGGTTCACAATAACTGCGATTTTTGCAGGGTCAACCATCAAACCCTGTCTATAGACAATATGTCCCAACATAATTCCATAGGGCAGACAAAAGATACATTTCTTCAAATTTAATGAAATTTGATGTTGTCTGCACTTAGCTAACATCATTCTAAGGTTGTCATAGTGGTTCTTCAGTAAACCAAAGATAGTCCAATCATCAAAATAGACCTCTAAGAACTTATGGATAAAGTCTTTGAATGCAGCCACAACAACTCTGGAAAATATGGCAGGTGCATTCTTCAATCCAAATGGAATCACTGTATAATGATATGATCCCCATTTAGTAGCAAATGTTGTCTTGTGCCTATCTGCTTCATCAATCCTAATCTGATGGTAACCAGAAAATCCATTAGTAAAAGAATAGGCCTCATTTCCTCCAACATTGTCCAATACTTCATCTGTAAATGGAGTAGGAAATGGGTCATGCAGCGAAGCATCATTCAGCTTCCTCAGATCTACGCAGATTTTGATCTCACCTTTAGTCTTTTTATCATGGATAACCATCAGGATTATCCACTCAGCCTCTTCGATGGGCTCGATGATCTCTGCATCAAGCATCTTATCAATCTCTTCCTTAACTCTTTCTTTATATCTGGAGTTCAATCTATAAGGCCTCTGCTTTGCGGGCTTCGCACCTGGCTTGAGCGGTATTTTCATAACTCCTAGGTCACCCAAAATGCCTTTCATTTCGACAAACTTTGTTGGAAATAAATCCGTATACTCATGCAGAAGGTCTGCGATCTGCGCGACCGTTTCCTCATCCCAGTAATCTCTAATGGATGCAAACTTTGGCTCTTCGCTTGTGCCAATGATCACTTTTCTTGTCTTGACAGATCCACTCATGTCTGGAATTTCTAATGGAGGTCCCTCTACATCGCGCGCTCCCTCTGACTCCGGTATATTGATGCTACACGGATCTTGCTCATCGCTCTCTTCTTGTTCTTCTTCATTTTCAGTGAGATTATAACACTCAAGGGCGTGTTCTATCATTCTTTCCCATTCTGGTTGTAGTTTCACAGGTACTTTTACATCTTCAATTATCTTTTCTTTGATTTCTTCTAATGCCTCATTTATACTTGGGCATTCTTATCTGAATATTCTTTCTTTGATAACCTGCAGAGCTTCGTTTATGCTTGGAGACTCATCTTCAAAGCTGAAGGTTCACTGGAAGTTCGCAGTCAACATAGACCAATCTATGGTTCCTCTGCGAATTTCGGCGTCTTTGTACCAATATTCTAGAGTCTGCTCTAATGTGTGCACAAACAGATGAACCCATTCTATCTGTGGTCTCTTTTCCCATGCTTCTAAGCAAATTTCTATGTGATCCCTCGGATCCGTTTGTCCATTATACTTTTCAAATGTCAATGCAACTTTCTCTGTGAATCTGACTTGCATCATGTGTCTGCACTAATCCCATGTGGTCAAAGTCTGCTTATGTGTAGCCCACCATCTTGCAAGTGTAGCGCACAGTGCTATATCTAATGCTGGTATGCGATGTTCAGTTGCAACTGATATAGTATATTCTTGAATAAATGAATAGACATTAGTTGAACCATCATAAGTGGGGATTGGACTTACCTCGGTTCCAATCCAGCGTAGTGATTTGGTGATCTGCGCGCATCTTCTTGCAGATACTTCATGCATTCGACTTTGCCAATTTTCCAGTCCTGCGTCCGAATCTGATACGCAAGAATTATCACATCGCCAACTAAGTGCTCCATCCGCCATAGGATTAATGTAGTCATCCTGATTCGTGGTCATCTTGTAGATGCAATCAATATCCTATGCTCTGGATTCTTTGTGTATCGGCTCAGTGTATATTTCTCCTTGCGAAGGGTCCAAGGGTGCGATGGCCCTAATATCCTTCCCTTCGAAGATCATCTTTTTGGTCTTTAGGTTTATGAATGCAAGGTTATCCATCGCCCAGTCGATCCCCAATAATGTTGGATATCGATTATTGTCGTCAGTCATTTCGATAACCTCGAAGTCCACGGAACTTCTGAATCCATCGATGTCCACAAGTACATTGGCTAATCTCCCAAAAGCTATGACTTTCTGCTGATTCGCTAACGTCAACTGTATGGGTGACCATGCTAACCTTGGTTTCCCCATCTATTTCCATGTCTGCTTGCTCAATACATTTACCTCTGATCCTAGATCAAAGATTATCTCATCCATCGCATAATCTCCAATCTGTGCACTAAGCCTCATTTCTCGGCATGTTCTTTTATAGCTCTTTATGCAAAAAACTGCGCTCTAGGTAGTATCCGTGGAACTACGCGGTTCATATTGGTTTAACAACTTATGTAATTCCACTACATCATCTGTGCTCTTCAATAATTTCATGCAGCTTTGTAGGAATTGCGCAACAGAAGTGCTTGTTTCTGCTGCGGTACTGATTTGATCATATGCTGCTGGCATATCTTCCATATGCATTGTTTCACTTCACAATGGGATTCTTGGACTGACTGGTGCTGGTTCTTTGAATATGTCCCGTGCTTAAGGCTTCTTTGTTCTTCTCCAGATTGAAAACAAGTGTTTTCCCAGTAGCTTTTTTGATCTAGACTGCTTCAGCAGGGGTCTGATTAGTTTGAAAGTCTCCATAAGTCGAAGCTTCTGGTTGTTTATCTTTGCATGTGGCAACGCCACTTCGCGTCACAAAATTAATACTTGGATCTGCAGTCCTTTTCTCTGTTGAGATCATCTGAATATTTGGGTTAGGTACTTCTTGCTTTCTCTTCTGCATTTCTGCTGCTAACACTGGGCATGCCTCAATAACATGGTCAAAAGATTTACAATAATTACAGGTAGTACACGCATTGGTACAATCTCTAGATAAGTGACCTGGCTGGCCACAGTTATAACAGATCATCTGGCCTCTTCCTATTCCTTGTCCTGGGCCAGTGTTTCTTCCTCTTCCGCGGAATCCTCCACGACCTCTGTATGTGCCTTGATCATACTACGCGTTATACTTGTTATGCGGTGTTTCTTCTTGAACCTTGTAAAATCCACCGCGCGTATGCTCTACATCATGCTTTCTTTCCATCATGAGCTCATATGCCCTACAGTTGGAATCATCATGTCCAACGGATTTACAGAATGTGCAATATAAATTCTTAGGTGTTCGCACATATTTCTAGATTAAGTAACAATCTTCTGGTTGGTGTCCTCTAGTTCTACAAATCTCACACCATGGCCCTTGGTTCTGATTTAGTGGATTTGGTGCTCCACTATCTAGGTAATCTTGAAACAAAGGACAGCGTTCCTTCGGGTGTCCTTCTCCCTTACATATGGTACACCATATTTCTTCTCTTTGTTATTTTCCCTTCTTCATGTCCTGCAATTGTAATGTCAAAGTGGCTAGTTGATTCTGGATCTGGACCATTCTAGTGCTAGTTTCTCCTATGGGTGAAGCTTCTAATTTCATCACGATCTCCAGGGCTTCTTCCTGCGAAGCAACCTTCTATTGCATCAACGGCAGTTTGATATGGGGAAACAGTGTAGCTATGAAACACTCTTGGTGTTGTTGCGGTGCTATGACAAAACTGACCTGGTCTAACAATGTTTTAATTTCTGGTCAAATTCCCAGACTGTTTCGTTAGGTTTTTGCTTAATCTCCTTTAATTCTGTTATACATTGGGATTCTGTCTTTGGCTTCTTGAACTATCTTAATAGGGCAGCCTTAATCTCCACTAGAGTTATATTCTGTCCCTAAGAATACTTCATGAACCAGTCCAAGGCTCTATCTCGGAATGTAGCGATGAGTTGCGCTTGCTTCACAGCATCATCCTGAACTTGTTTGACACTCCACACGGCTTCACATAGAAACCAGTGTTGCTCAGGGTCTTCTAGACCTGTTCCTTTGAATATCGGCAGCTTAATATCATCAATCATTCTCCTTCTTGGTGGTACAATATTATGTGCAATGGTCTGAGTGGTGTTAGGCATGTTACTATGCGGAATGTTCTGAGTGGGAATATCCTTAGTACTCACTCCTGCGATGTTACTGGTATTGACGCGCTGAGGATTGGGAACATTAACAACTAGAGGGTTCTGAACTGACGTATTCTGTGCAATAGGAGGCGTTGTATTCACAACCGGTGGGTTCTACGGGATGATAGGATGATAGGTATCTGATGGAGGTGATGTCTGGCTATCAGTCTCAAATTCTAACTTAGTGTCTAGCGGAGTTCACCCTTCTCGGTATTAAAATTATATCTTTTACCACTTATCAAATTGTGTGTATCTTCGTCAAAGTCACTATATATGCTATTGACCATTACAGATTCAAAAACTTCTAGGAATTTTACTACATTCTTAAAACTCATTTCTCAGCTAAAAGCATTTTAATATATAAACTCAGATTGTTCAAGTACTTACCTCTGAATCCTTTGAAAAACTCTGCCTTAGCTGTGATGTAGGAATTCAGGGTGTCCACTGTTGATATATTTGTAACTTCAGAAGATATTCACTTTTATATTGTATATATTACATTTGTAATTTATTGTATCCCCGACGGAGATGTCTTATTCCTCCAATCGGAAGTGTCGTCATTTGTATTTGCAAGTGTCGCAAGTTTTATTGTAAGTGTCATAACTTATATTTGATGGGGTATTAGACCACCTTAGAGGGGTCGGCCCAAATATGAGTTAAGTGGAAAGGTTATTAGACTCCCCTAAGGGGTCGGCCCAGTTAGGGTAAAAGGTAGGTCAAGTTAAAGTATATATAGAGTGGTTGCACCACTCTATTTGCTCATTCACTCACACATCCAACTCGCATAGTTGAGAGAGAGGAGTGCACACAAGTGGAGGAGGAGTAGTTGTTGCAGACATCTATATTTTGGGGTTTAATCTTTGTGATCTTTGTATTGGTTCTTATTCTATCTCTAAGGAATTTGCGGGGTTTTTCACCTTTATGGTTTTCCCCAGTTAAATGCTTTGTGTCTCTTGTCTCTTGTCTCTTGTGTCTGATATGTTTTACATGTTGTTCTCTCAGTTAAGATCCTAGATCATATTGAATTAAATGATGAAAATATAATATGTTATCAAAGCTAGCCTTAAGGAAGGCATTGTATGGAATTTATGACACTTGTTGCACTTGCAACAAATTGGAAGCTAGGGCTTGGTATAGTAAAAACTAGTCATCGTGGAACTTTCGCTATGAATCGGTTTTGGAGAAGGTTCAAGATCTGAAGTTTTTACTGGCCAAATATCAGACATAGCTGTACCCTGTGTAAAAATTTCAGCCCCGGATTTGTTTCACTTTGTGAGATATGATTCGTACAAGTTAGGGTTTCTGCCTCTTCCAGAATGCATCCCTAAATAGGTGACCTAGGAAAAAATGTCATATCTTGAGATAGGAAGTTCCAAATGGAATTCTGTAAAAAGTGGAAGTTAGGGCACGGACTGTAGTTGCACAGATCCTATTTTCAGAGGCCGAAGTTGAAACAGTGACATGTGGCACTCCGTACAAGTTTGCTATGTTGTTTCATCCCATAAATAGGTCATGTTGCGACACTTAGCATGTCTCTCTCATGGAAAATCCATTGAAGCTCAAATATGTGGGGTTGGAAAGATGACAAGTCAATCTACCACATGCCGAAGTTTCAGACACTGAGGATCCGAAATTTCATAGATGCACTAGAAACAATATGGCATATATTTCTGTCAAAACATAATTGGATTTTGAGCATTTTCATTTTGGCTTGTCACTGCTACGGGAAATTAGGGCTTTTGACAGAAGTGGAATTTTGGAGTGCTCTCAGCATAGGATTTCTCTCCTCAACTAAATCTAAATTTAGAGACCAAGATCGAATTTTTTGGTTGGGTGAATCTCCGTGAAAGTCAAACCCTAATTTGACTTTTGGACCAAAAAACTAGAAAACCAAATTTTGACAGAAGTTGCAGATCCGAAATTTGCAAGTCATTTTTGAGGTGTTAATTTTTGGATTTTTCAAAATATGAGCACACCATCTTGCTCACCTCAGTCGATTGCATCTCCCTTTCCAGACAGAAGTTTGAAATTCCAAGTTTGGATTTTTAGGGTTTCTCTATCAAACCATAGCCAGCTCCAAATCTAGTTTCAACAAATCAAAGTGGTAAGACCTAAAAAATTTCAATTTCCATTTGAAGTAATCTTTAAAATATGTCTCACCACACCAAGCTTGAGGATAAGCTTTAAGGGGGAGATAACTTCCGAGCATGGAAGTATAGGATTGGGTTAATCCTAAAAGAGAATGAATTGGACACCTACATAAGTGAAGAAGTTCAAGTTCCAGAGGGAGATGAGGCTAAGGACATACATAAGAAAACTTGGTCAAGGCCAAGAAAATCATTGCAGATTCTATCAAAGACCATCTCATACCACATGTGTCTTCTCTAAAGACACCCAAGGAGATGTTTGATTCCTTGACCAAGCTATTTGAAGGAAAGAATATAAATCAGAAGATGACATTGCAGAACTAATTGAAGAGTGTAAAGCTACATAATGGAGAGACCATCCAATCCTACTTTACTAGGGCCTCTCAAATCGAAGAACAACAAGAAAAGACATCATGCTCACACTACAGAGGATGATGAACCTCCAAGGAAGAGAACCAAAGAAGACAATGAAGATTCTTCAAGTGATGAAGAATATGTATTGCAATGAAGAAGAAGCTACTACAAAGTTGGAATCCGGAAGACAAATAATCTATGGAAGAACCTCTCATCCATTTTCAGCTTTGGTTAAGGTGCACACTATCAAAGACTCTAGTAGTTCCTGCAAGGAAGCAAAGATTGAGAGGGAGTCCACCCAACAACCAAACAAATATAACTATTTGAATTGTTATTTCCTGTATATATGATTACTTAAATGATGTTGTTCATTCATGTACATACTTACGTTCCTATATTTGGGATGTAATTATGCATTTTTGAAAAGTTGCATTAATGAACAAGATACTACTAATATAGTAATAGGTAAGTGGCCTATGGTACTGTACAACATTCCATTGCTACTTATCTAGAATTAAACCTCTTTGTGGTAGTGCACACTCTTAACAATGTTCTGGTAGAGATGGAAGGTATCTAGAAAGTTACCGTATAAATACGGGATATGGATGAATGTTGTATTGAAGCATTGGCTAAGATAATTGCATGATTGTATGACATATGTCCTTATGTAATATTTTGTTATGAAAACTATGAGAAGTTTATAATCATGCAATTGAATTTGACTTGTAGGAAAGATCATGTACAATCACCTACAAAAGAAAGACAATGACATTTGTTCCGAAGAACAAGCAACAAAGTTCAAGAAAAACTACCTATTGAAGATATTGAAGAATCTGAAGTTCCTAGGATCAAGGATGCAGTAATGGAAGGATGCCATGATCAAGGAGTACCAGTCGATCATGAAGAATGATGTATGGGATGTGGTCCCAAGAACAGATGGGAAGTCTGTTGTAACTTCCAAGTGGATCTACAAGATCAAGCATGTTGTAGATGGTAGCATAGAGAAATACAAGGCAAGGTTTGTGGCTCATGGCTTCTCCTAGAAAGAAGGGATAGATTATGAAGAAACTTTTGCACCTGTAGCCAGACACACTTCCATCAGAACAGGACTTTCTCTGGTTTCAATGATGAAGTGGAAGATACACCAGATGGATGTCAAGACAGTTTTCTTGAATGGTGTAGTTGAAGAGGAAGTGTATGTGGAGCAACCACTCGGTTTTGAGACACATGACAGGGAGTCACATATGTGCAAATTGAAGAAAGCCTTGTACGATTTGAAACAAGCACCCAGGACATGGTACGGCAGGATAGATAGCTTCCTGACTAGTTTGGGCTTTACCAAGAGTAAAGTGGATTCCAACCTTTACTACAAGGTTGAGGAAGGTAATTCAGTGATACTCCTACTATATGTAGATGACCTGTTTGTGGCAGGCGAGGATGGATTGATTGTTGATACGAAGAGGAAGCTTTCTTCCAAGTTCGAGATGAAGAACTTGGGTATGATGCATTACTTTCTAGGTATGGAGGTGTGGCAGAGTGCAGATGGAATCTTCCTTGGACAAGGGAAGTATGTAGTAGAGATCCTGAAGCAGTTCGGGATGATGGATTGCAAGGCCATGGCCATACCTATGGCATCGAACCTGAATCTATTGAGTGATGCTTCATCAGAGTCGATTGATGCCACGATGTATCGTCAGATGATTGGGTCCTTGATTTACCTGACGAATACAAGACCAGATATTTGCTTTGCTGTGAACACATTGAGCCAGTTCCTGACGGATCCTAGACATGTTCACCTGACTGCTGCAAAGCATATTCTGAGGTGCCTAAGGGATATGGTTGATTATGGGCTCAAGTATGATGCGAATCAAAAGATTAACCTGGAGGATTATGTTGATTCAGATTGGGCAGGAAGTGCTGCAGATAGGAAGAGCACTTCGGGGTGCTGCTTCAGTATGGGATCAAGTGTGATCTCTTGGTTTAGCAGGAAGCAATCCTGCGTAGCACTGAGCATAGCCGAAATAGAGTATGTGGCAGCTTGTTCGGCTAGTTGTGAAGAAGTATGGCTAAGGAAGCTATTGTCTGATTTGTTTGATCTCCAGTTGGATGCTACTTGTATCTTCTGTGACAACTAGAGTTGTGTGAAGTTGTCTGAGAACCCGGTGTTCCATGATAAGTCAAAGCATATCGAGATCAAGTATCACTATATCAGGGATATGGTGTAGAGAGGATCAGTGAAGCTCCTGTATGTTGCGACAGACGAGCAGATAGCAGATGTGTTAACCAAGCCACTAGCCAGAGTGAAGTTCGAGTACTTCAGAGAGAGGCTTGGTGTTCTTCAGATTGAAGATACTTCCAGGAGGAAGTGATGGGACACAGATGTAGGATCCCTTCCAAGCATGGTGGTAGGCGGGTCCTCACCATGGTTGTGGATGTAAGTGTTGTGTGATGAGCATCTGGACAATGCTCCTCCATGAATATCCGTATGATGTTATGTATGATGATGATCTGTATGATCATGAGCATCCGCATGATGCTCCGTGCGAGGATGATCAGTATGATCATGAGTATCCGGATGATACTTTGTGGCCGTGGATATGTTACAGGTTTTGCAGTAGCATATAATCACTCCCTGGGAGATCCTATAGGTTGAGAAGTAAGCTCGTAATCAGTCCTAGGATGCTCTTTCGAGGTTTTGCTTGTTCACATATAATCGCTCCCTGGGGGATCCTATAGGTTGAGCAATAAGCTCGTAATCAGTCCTGGGATGCTCTTTCAAGGTTTTGCTTGTTCGCATATAATCACTCCCCAGGAGATCCTATAGGTTGAGCAGTAAGCTCGTAATCAGTCCTGGGATGCTCTTTTGAGATTTTGCTTTTTCGCATATAATCGCTCCCTGGGATATCCTATAGGTTGAGTAGTATGCTCGTAATCAGTCCTGGGATGCTCTTTCGAGGTTTTGCTTGTTCGCATGTAATCGCTCCCTGGGAGATCTTGCAAGTTGTTCTTGGCACGTAATCAGTCCTAGGATGCTCTTTCAAGGTTTTACTTGGTCACATGTAATTAGTCCTGGGAGATCTTGCAGGTTGAGTAATAGGTCGTAATCAGTCCCGGGATGCTCTTTTTAGGTTTTGCAGATGCACATATTCAGTCATGAGATTCCACCGGATGAGCCGCTCACAGAGATGATGAAGACCTACATGGAGGCTAGTCCTACATCCAGCATGAAAAAGGGTTGGCTCTGTAGAACTTCCTATGACGAGTAGAATTGAGAGATAGCACCAGTGATCGAGATGACGAGTACAGCAGTAGTGACGATGATGCTCCAATGATCCAGTGAAGATGATCCAGCTCCAGTATTGAATACTTGTGCCTATATGTATTGATGACCTATGTCAAGAGAATACCTTCCTAGTTAAGAGGGAGTGTTGATGTATTTGTAACTTCGAAAGATATTCACTTTTATATTGTATGTATTACATTTGTAATTTATTGTATCCTCGACAGAGATGTCTTATTCCTATGATCGGAAGTGTCATCATTTGTATTTGCAAGTGTCGCATGTTTTATTATAAGTGTCGTAACTTATATTTGATGGGTTATTAGACCACCTTAGAGGGGTCAACCTAGTATTAGTTAAGTGGAAGGGTTATTAGACTCCCCTAAGGGGTCGGCCCAATTAGGGTAAAAGGAAGGTCAAGTTAAAGTATAAATAGAGTGGTTGCACCACTCTATTTGCTCATTCACTCACACATCCAACTCGCATAGTTGAAAGAGAGGAGTGCACACAAGTGGAGGAGGAGTAACTACTGGAGAAATCTATATTTTGGGGTTTCATCTTTGTGATCTTTGTATTGGTGCTTATTATATCTCTGAGGAAGTTGCGGCGTTTTTCACCTTTATGGTTTTCCCCGGTGAAATCTTTTGTGTCTCTTGTCTATTGTCTCTTGTGTCTGATATGTTGTACATGTTATTCTCTCGGTTAAGATTCTAGATCATATTGAATTAAATGATGAAAAACTAACATCCACAGCGAACTTTGTCACGAAGCCTTCTAGTATACTATCAACCCAAAAGTTGACTGCTCGCGAAAGCGGACTATCTACTGCTTTAAGCCTCTGAATAAGCTCTGGAGTCCACCCGGTAGGTGCTCCTTCTTGGAAACAGTTCTTTCGCTCTGCGAGTCTTGACAACCACTCATGCAACTCGTTTCCAAAACTTGCCCAGAAAACTCCATGAATATCTTTCCATGGGTATTTATTTAACCAATCTACGTCAGATAGACACGGATGTCTATTCTCCTTTCTGGAAAAATCTATTTATGTCTTGTCAACCCAGTTCCATATTTCTATTTTCTCAGGATTCCAATATTCGGTACTCATCACCAATTCAAGTGCGGCAACGGAACCATTTGTTGGCTGCTTATACTGTTCTTGAGGTTTTCTAGAAAGACCCAGGTTTTGCGCGGTTCGAGGAACCAGCAAAACCCCTTTTCACCGGCCCTTTCAGAAACATCTTGCAAACAGACGAGGTCTCACTCGAGGCGAAGTAATGGGGGGGCTGTTGAATCAGGTTTCCACAACCAGGTGATGAGTGCTTCAATAAAACTGGCGAGCAACGCGCTACAGGACTCGCGCTGCGGACTGGGGACTGCGCGAAGTTCACCTTCTTCATGGTTAACACTTATACTATTGCACATCCAAGAAATGTGCAATGAGGAATGGTTCTTCGGCAATAGGACAGCGCCACAGATGTATGCGCTTCCTTCCAACACTTATGCAACTTCTCTAGATCTTACTTAGTGTAAAAAGACGCATTCTACAGCAAAATAGCTTGTAACACTTGCAAACTTATACACTATAACAAACAACAATCTAACTTTGCACTTCCAGTGCTGCGCTCAGGGAATCTCACTATACCGACTTCGCGGGATTAAGTGTTTACCCGATTGACTTATGCATTCAATTGGCTTAGAAATACTTATGCAATTAACATTCATTCACATATGTGGCTACTTAACATATTATTCCCATCATTATCCTTATGGCGAATACATATAAAAGCAAGAACACATGAGCTCATAAACCAGATCTCAACCATTCAGCATAAGCAAATACACAAATTCAAGCACATAAGCAATCACATAACATAGATTTAACGTGGTTCACCCCCAGGATGGGAGCTACGTCCATAGGAACTATTGTTGTATTATCTTTGGGAAGGGCACAACAATTCCAGTCTACGCACTTAGCTGCAGACTCTCTTCTCTCTCGGTAGGTCACTGCGCACGCAGCTGCAGAGCCTTTTACAATATCATTCAGCAATGCAAAACAATTATTAATCAATATTTAGCAATTCACAATTAAACCTTTCCCTTACAAAATGTGCCCTTTTATAGATCATGCCCGTAGATCACGTCTTTACAATCAAGTGGGCCAAAAACCCTAAGGTTACCCAAAACTATCGCGGTTACCCGCCGACTCATCCTGTTGCAGTCGACAGCTGCTCCACATGCTTATGGCCATTCCGCTGGACCACTCGCAACCTGCATAACCTTCTGACAGTCGTATCCTTCCTGAAATGGTTACAAGGCATCATGTGTGTCGCTTTCCGTCCCTCTGGCTTCCTTGTCGTTGTCACTCCGTGGCTTAGGTTCTAACTGTTTTCCGCCACTCTCATTGACAAGTCATTTTCACCTGACTTCACGCTGCTCCATACCCAAAATAGGTCGCTTTCCTCCGCTCGACCTTCCCTTACATTCTTTACCCAAAATAGGTGCCCTGTTGGAACTGCGTGGTGCTACTACTGCGCAGAGCTGGCACTTAGTTGCGCAGTTCTTACCCTGCTGATACTGTGTTGCACTCAACTTTGCAGCTCCCCAAAACTGTCTCCATCTAAGCTGCGCTGTAACTTCACAACTCCAAAACTGTCTTGCACAAAAATGCCTTACTTGGGATAGGCCCAACACTAATGCTTGTAATAAATTACCTGTGTATGAAATGATCATGACCATACATGTTAAGATTATAGGATTATAATGTTTTGATAGTATTGAGATTATAGTAATGAATGTATGATTATGTATGAGATCTTGAGGATGACACAATGATGAAACTAGTGCACACTTAAGCATGCATAGTGGTCCAGGATGGATAGAAGTTTGAAAGACATATAATCATGATGCTATCATAAAGGGAAAAAATAGAGATCAAGAGGGAGGCAACCACACAAACATAAAAGATAAGTATTTGAGTTGTTATTTGAATTACTTCTTGAATCTCTGAATAGTTAATGATATTGCTCGTAATAGTTGTACGCATATTTGTATTGCTAGAATCAGGAAATATATCATGCATAGTGTAAGCATTCATATAGCATTGAACAGTATACTACTAATATGCATATGATGGGTAAGTTGGACAAACATTCCATTGTTGCTTGTCTAGAATGAAACCTCTTTGCTAACATGCTGGGAGCTGTGCACACTCTTGATAGTATGTTCTGGTAGAGATGGAAGGAATCTAGATAGCCACTGTATGCATACAGAATATGGAAAAGTGTTGTGCCAAAGTATTGGTCAAGATAGTTGCATAACTATGTGAATCATATCAGTATGCATAATAGGTTATCATGTCAAAATGATTTGATGATTATGAAGTGTTACTAATCATGTAATTAAATTTGATTTGTAGGAAAGATCGTCAGCTATGATCTACAAAAGAAGGATGATGAACACTTGTTCCAAAGAACAAGTGATGACTATTAAACAAGAAGACTTACAAATCAAACATACTATAGAAGTACAAAGGAAGGTTCATGGCTAGAGGATTCTCTTAGAAAGAGGGACAGGATCATGACGAGATGTTTGCTCCAATGGCTAGACACAGTTCTAGAGATAGATTATACCCATGGATGACAAGACCATTCTCTTGAATGGTGTAATTGAAGAAGAAGTGCATATCTAGCAAACTCCTAGGATTCGATAGAGAATCACATGATTGAAGAAGGCTTTGTACGGGTTCAACAGGTACCTAGGATCGATAGTCATTTGATGAGCTTGATGATCACCACGAGTGATGCGGATTTTAATATTTGCTACAAGTTTGAAGATGGTTTCTATATACAGATGGATGCAAAAAGGAACTCACCATAGAGTTCAAGTGATTTTGAGGCTCATATCAGTAGACCCATCTGACGGGAGATGGCACAGATAGATATGCAGAATATCACTCAATGCAGAATGTGAATGATGTTCAATCATAGAGGGAGGACAATACTCAGATGTAGAAAACTCCACTTTAGAGGGAGTAGATCTCAGAGTTAATGAATATTGGCATGATTCTTGTGATTATATATGTGGTTGAGATGAGATGAGATTTTTCCTTAGCTAAGGAAAATGTGAAGTAGAGATCTGGGATGATGGACAGTGGTTTCTACAGTTTACAAATAGATGACTTGTTCGTTGATGTATTTGAAAAATACCAGGTGAGATATATGCTTTGCTGTGAACACCCTGAGTCAGTATCTAGTTGAGCCTAGACGTGTTCACCTGGTAGCTGCAAAGCATGTGATGAGGTACCTAAAAGGTACGATAGACTTTGGTCTATACTATGTTAGAGATCATGACTACAGATTGTATGGTTATATAGATGCAGATTGGGCCGGAAGTGTCTAAGATAGAAAGAACACATCAGGTGGATGTTATTGTCTGGGATCTGCTATGATCTCATGGTTTAGCAGGAAGGAGTCCAGTATAGTTCTCAGCACAGCTAAAGCGGAGTATATAGTAGCTTGTTCTACTAGTTGTGAGTCCATATGGCTTTGGAAGCTGTTGTCAGGACTATTTGAGTTAGAGATGGACTCCACTGTGATCCTGTGTGACAACCAAAGTTGTATCAAGATGACGAAGAATCCAGTGTTCCATGATAAGTCAAAGCACATAGAGATCCGATATTTTTATATACAGGATATGGTGCAGAAGGGATCTATAAAGATCGAGTATGTGAGCACTAATGAGCAAGTTGCTGATGTATTGACCAAACCTCTGTCTCTAGTAAAGTTTGAGTATTTCCGAGACAAGCTTGGTGTAGTTCAAAAGGACCCTCCTCGAAAGGGGGAGTGATGAGGTCGATGATGAGGATGCATGTACCGACGATGAGGTCGATGATGAGGATGCATGTACTGACGATGAGATCGATGATGAGGATACATGTACCGACGATGAGGTCAATGATGAGGATACCTGTACCAATGATGAGGTCGATGAGTGGTCCTTAGACTTGGTCTAAGTTGACGAGTGGATTGCATCATCCCTGGACTTTAGTCCTAAATGAATCCGGAGACTTTTGTCTTCTTGAGTGGTCCTTAGACTTTTTCTAAGTTGACAAGAGGATTGCATCGTCCTTAGACATGGTGTGATGTCTTAAAGTGATAGGGATTGATCATCCCATAAGTAGATTAGGATTGCATTGTCCTTAGACATGGTGTGATGTATTAAAGTGATAGGGATTGATCATCCCATAAGTAGATCAGGATTGCATTGTCCTTAGACATGGTGTGATGTCTTAAAGTGATGGGGATTGATCATCCCATAAGTATATCAAGATTGCATCTTCTTTAGACATGGTGTGATGTCTTAAAGTGATAGGGATTGATCATCCCGTAAGTAGATCAGGATTACATCGTCCTTAAACATGGTGTGGTGTCTTAAAGTGATAGGGATTGATCATCTTGTAAGTATATCAGGATTGTATCATCCTTGGACTTATGTCCTAAAGTGAGAGGGATTGATCATCCCGTAATTGGATCATGTGTTGCAGATTATGTTGTTGTTGATCGAGAGATCCAGATATTGATGATATCGTTGATCGAGAGATCTAGATGATGTTGTTGATCGAGAGATCCAGATGATGTTGTTGATCGAGAGATCCAGATATTGATGATGTTGTTGATCAAGAGATCCAGATGATGTTGTTGATCGAGAGATCCAGATATTGATGATGTTGTTGATCAAGAGATACAAATATTGATGATGCTGTTGTTCGAGAGATCCAAATGATGTTTTTGATCGAGATATCCAAATGATGATGTTGTTGTAGACGATCGAGTGATCGAGTGCTGCAAAAGATGAAGACTCAGTACCGTAGATGTTGATGTTCCAGTACTGAAGATGTTGAAGATGTTCCAGTAGTCGTTCCAGTTGCTAATGATGATTGAAGAAAACTTCCAATGATTTATAGATGTACCACCTTGATTTTGTTGATGATGCTCTCTCTCCTTGCTCCTACAATTGATGTTTTTGTTGTCAGTAGAATACCCTTCTCGTTAAAGGGGAGTGTTAAAATATTGTAACTTCGAAGAATACTCTATTTGTATTTTATTATTATTTATTCGGAGATGTTTTATTCCTCCGTTGGGATGTCATTATTGTATTTGATTATGTAAAGTCATTGAGGTAAATCCTCCCTTGTAAGTCAGAGCAATAGATCCCCTTAAAGTCATTTGTAATGGGGTGTTTAAGTCCCCTAGAGAAGTCGGCCTAGTCAGCATTAGGTTAATTTGTTAGGGGCCGACCTAGTTAGGGAAAAAGTAAGTGAAAGATAAAGTATAAATACAAGTGTTGTGCTCTCATTTGAACACACACTCACTTGTGGATTGTGCATTAGGAGAGAGAGAGATATATATGTGAAGGAGAAGGAGCTCTTGCTTGGGGATTTCATCTTTGGATTTTTTGCTCATCTATATTGAGGAAGTTTTGCTAGGTTTTCTACCCCATGAGGGTTTCCCAAGATAAATTTGTCTCTTGTGTTTATGTTGTGCTTGTTATTCTTTCAGTGATACTGTATTTGCTATTGTTGTTAAATTGAATTGAATACTGATGTTATCTATCTTAGCATATTGAATCTTAACAACAAGTCCCCACAAAGCATATTTAAAGCATACAAGTTGAGAGTGAAAATGTTCAATGTTTTAAATATTTGAAGATTACCATGGATAATTATGTATTTCATCCATATTTTCATGCTATCAATATAGATGATCGAGATATTGTTTCGGGGTATCCTTGGATGGACTCAATTGGTAAAGTTAATATTAATGTGAAAAATAAGTTTAAGAAGCTTTGATATAAGAATTTTTTTTTGCATTGCATGATATTTCTCTTACTTAACAAGAAGGACCCGAGGGGGTTACATGAAGAAGTCCTTGCAAGTAAAATAGTTGAAACACCTAGAATACAATGCATGAAGAGTTTGAGGATGAATTGGAAGAAGGGGCTATAAAATCACATGAAGAAAAACCCTAAGAGAAGCATAAAATGGAAGAAGAATACAAGGAGCTACATGCATCAAATGAACCACAAGCTAAAGGGCCAAAGACCAAAGCACCAATGCCCAAGGTTGTTGTATATCACCACCCACACCACCTAGAGAATCAACAATCGCTAAGGAAAGGTCATGAGCTTCAAAAAAATTCTATGAACAACCATGGAACCAAAAAGGAAACCAATATGGAGGCACTTAGAGAAGTAAAAGCAATGCATGGAGATATCAAAGTGTACATCAATAACATGGAAACAAAGGAGCAACTAGAATCATGATCGAGGTGGCAAGGAAATAATCATACTCCATGTCCACATTTCACTAGGATGGATAGATGCTCCTGTTGGACATTAGTTGACTACATTCCTTAATATATCATGCTATATGGTTGCCTCTAAGGGGATAATGTACGTAATGTGGTCATAATCATGGAAAAATGCCTCTTGGTAGTTGGTGAGTAATAAATAGGTCCAATAGGTACTTAGAGGAAATAATTTAATAATAAGGTGTAGTTGGCATAGACCTATACGAATACTCGTGACAAAGTATAAATATACATGATTGTCATTGTATTGGACATGTTGGATGTATTGTTTTATAGCAAGCCTGGCTTGTGAAATGAGTCATTCAATAAGAAGTATTTGATGGTGTTATTTTTATGTCTTGGTGTTATTCTTGTTGTGGATGACTCTTGGTTACTTCTAAAATTTAAGGGTTCTATATCTTTTGTGATTCAATTTCAAGGTTAAGGATCAATGCATAGGCTTATATAAGTAATTCATTAGTTATGCATGTCTCATGGATCACAATGCAAGGCACAATTTTTTATTTCACATGCACAAGATTCCCTACACATTGTGGTTAATTGGCATCTTCAGTTTGATCGTTGAGGGCACGTGTTGCATTTAAATTTGGCTTTAGGGAGGGTTCATATGATTATTTTCTATTGCTTTGGTTGGTCTCTTCATGAAAAGCATGGTTAAAATATTAAAAATCGTGAGGCCACAAGGCCTATCATCATGCATAATTTAGAACTCCACTACAATTCTTGTTAGAAGTGTAAACACCATAGTCCAAACAATAGTGTAAAATCCTACCTAGCTAATCATGCATTGATAAGACTGAATGCTTGGATGAAATGTCATGTTTGGAATTAATGTTAACTTATTTCATTTTTTGTTGTTTGTATTATTTCATGTGGTGAATGAGCCATTGTTTATATGTATTGATGATATTATATGAGATTTTGGAGTAGAGGCTCTACGCTAGGGCAAGGTAACAAGTATCACAACACTTGACAAGGTGGAATGAGAAAAAAAATCAAGGTCTATGTGAATTTTGATGGAAAATCAAAGGAATTTTCATAACTTGGACAAACAAGACATTTATATATGGGTGACCAGAACACCTAGACACCCTTGTTGCCATTTCCATCTGACTTACAACCACGTCCTAGAATTGTTGATTTTCCACACACCCATAGTTAACGATAATGCTTGGGACGCTAATCCTAATCCACCTTTCATTGGTATTGATGGTTGTCAATCCATTCATCCTATGAGGGTTACCCCTCATCCCTCTAAGACTATGCTAGTGGAATAATATTCCTACTCATGCTCACACCCATGTTGATTTTGAGGCTCTGACTAAAGAACCACCTCCCTCTAATAAGAGAAAGAAACCATTGAAAACAAAAGTGCTCATCATGACTCCTCGAGGTTCTCCTACCCTTGTATCACTTGTCATCACTCATACAACTAATATCCTTCTGCATGTACTACTATCAATGCCCCTTGACCATATCATATTACACTCATCACTCCCATTCTTAGACCTAGGATCACGATGCTCATCACCTTTGAAGACATGGACCTCGAGACATCTTCTCCATGTTCCAGTCCCTTTGCATCTTGTCCTCGCCACTGATTATAGTATGTTTTATATGCATGGACTCATAGATTGTGTTGGATGAACACTAACTATTTCTAGATTGTGGATAATGTTTTTTTTTAGATATGAGCAGAATTGGTAGCATATGTAACACATGTTTTTTAATTAGTGGCGACATCATAAAATGTTGTTTTTCCTAGGAGGTCATAGGTTCAAATCCGGAGGGGTGTAGGGTATGTAAACCTCCGTAGAATTTAGCAACCAAATCACTACATGGAGGGGGTCCCTTGTCCCACTGACAAGGGGGTCTCATACAACAATTTGGTGTCTGTCTTGGCTGGGACATAAAGGTGCTCCAGGAGTCATAAGTTGTTCGGACAAGCCATGGGGTTCACTTCCCCCACGTGGGCTCTAGTGTTAAATTAGACAAATGGAACCCCATTCCCCCCTAACACTCCCCCTCCTTGCCCCCCTCATGTTGTAATTATTTTTATTTTTATTATAGTGAAAACTTTATGTTTTCCAAATGACTCATTCTTGCCCTCCCCCTCCTTGCCACCCTCATGCTGTAATTATTTGTATTTATCTTATAGTGAACAATATATGTTTTCCAAATGACTCATTCTTTTAATTAAAGAGTTCCATATTGCATTATAGTTTCTTCACCCTATTTTGAGGTATTTTAAAAAAATAATTTGGAAGGAAAATAGATGTAGTTGATCACTACCAAGCTAGCCTAGCTTGAATTTTGAAGCAAAGAAGAAGTTAAGGGAAAGGGATTCCATTATTCTCCATTCGTACAATTTACTTTGGAAGTGATAGAATTCAAGAGGAGGTTGTGACCAAACCTAGATCTTGAGCATTGCAAGTCTGTGTTTGATTCAATTTGGGAGCTCGAGCTTTCTTTTAAATCTTATTTTCTTTTGTTGGTTAAGCTAGTCCTAGAGAAATCATGAAAACGCTAGAACATAGCTTCGAAATTTATTGTCCTTGCTTTCCCAAGTGCAACAAGGAAGTAGTTAGCCTACCATAAACTATTGTGTAGGGCATTTTATGAATAAAGAACATTGACTCATTGGCCTATTTGTTCCAACTACTTTTCTTTCTTTAAAATGTTATTGTCTCAACATTTATTTTATTGTCTTTGTTGTTAATATACATCATAAAGGAACACAAAAAATCACATACTTTAAAAAGGAAAAACAAACTCTAGCATTTGTTGCATTTTCACGTTTAAATTTCAACAATTAGACACTTTATTCCAACTCCTTTCTTTCTATGTATTTCTACGATATCTTCCAATACTTGGCACCATTTTATTGTCTTCTAGTTACATATTATAATCTTATTCTTTGCAGAGTTGGTTGCTAAAATACATAAAAAGTAAATAATATTCAAAATACGAAGAAAAAAAGTTTTAAAAAGTAGAAAATTAAAACCTACAAAGAGGATTGTCTAGTGCTAATTGGCACTTAATTAGTGGTAGCCTCCCACTCTTCGATCTCCATTGGATTCACTATGAAAGGCTAAGATTCATTATGAATCAAGGAGCTCAAAATTAGGGTGACCATTTTTGCATCTTTCTGACTTAGCCTCATGATAGGTTGAAGTGTCAATCTCAATAAGTCCATTTTCAAGATAAATAGTGTGCAACTTCGAAAGGGCCCTTTCTTGATTTCTACATATTGAGGAAGGTTATTTGGTTAATTAGTGCATGGTTGCTAACAACCTAGTTACACCTCATTCATCTTAATCGAACCCTCTTGAATCTAAGTTTAACTCCATCAACCAACTAGGTTGGCAATGGACTACTCTTCCAACTATTTATATCAAAGATTATTTTAAAGTTTTCTTAGGTTCCCACCTTGTGTTAGAGGAGAGCCAACCTAAAGTGAGAGGAAGTGTTACTGAGGTGACATTGGTTAACCTCCTAGAGTTTCCCCTAGGGTTTCTCTTGTTTTCAAGGCTTTATAACTTTGGTGCAGCTTTGTGAGGCAACAATGTGCAATATTTGTATTTGCAGTATGTTAATGAATGAATTCAAAATATGCATGGTTATTCTACAGTTGTTTTACATTCATAAATGAATTTGTTTTATATTGTTGAAGTTTGAAATTGGCTTAATAGTTGGAAAATAGGAGTTTGTATTTCTTATGCAATGCCCTGATGGCCAAGGAAAACATCCAAGCATGTTACAACATCTAGGAATAAGACATGGGGCGTTGTATACATAAAATATTAGTATGAGATGAGGACTATGATCCCAAGTCCTACAGTTTTTTAATCCTATTAATAGTTTCATCTCTAAATGCTTTGACCCATTTTGTAAATAGATGGAAATTATACATAAGCAAGTTGTGTGTTATAATCAACAGATTCGGTGCAATGTACACATTTGTCACACCATTCACTAAAACACATATTAGTTAGAGATGTCTATGTAGGTCACATCCATGACCTTTTCCTCAATGTAGAACTATATTTTACAATGGCAAAGAGTTACATTGCCAATGCAAGGAACCCAGTGAATCCCACCCATAAATAAAGAGCATCTTGTGATCCCATGATGTCGTCATTCGTGTATAGTCATGAGGGGAACTATTGAGACAATAAGCCATAGAATAACTTAAGAGGGAGATCACACCCTTGCATGTCTCAACTTATCACAATTTGCTCCTTCAAAGATATGGATGAAACAAAGTAGATTGGACAAAGATCATTTATATTTTGATTATAAATAGGTCATTAAAATACTCTTGATGCAATGGAAACCTATTATTAATGTTACTATTGATGTTCAATTCTCATCAGATCACTTTTGAAGATATTATTTATATACAAGGCCATATAAACACTTGGTAACTTAAAAGATAGACTACTTAAACTTTCAAGCATTAAAAGAACATTGACAAAACCTTTCTAAGTCTCGATACTGCACAAACTAGCATGTGAATTTAAATCCCCAAAGAACAATGTTAGCCCATTAGAAACCAAGAGGTAGGCCACTGTCACCTCACCGCCCTTCTCCTACATTTTATGATGACTCTTCTCTAGCACTATGGGTGTTTCCTTAAGATAGAATTCCTAAGTCTATGATAAAGATATTTTGAGTGAAATCAAGAGATAGCGACGCAAAACATGGTTGTAGCATAAATAAGTAAAATGTGATGGAAAGCTCAAGAGATTAGTGCCTATAAAAACAAGGGAAAATGGTGTCAAGAGGTTAAATAAAGAGGGCTGATTTTTTCATATGTATTAATTAAAAATTAACAACTAGAATATCAATTAAACTCCAAACAATTGCATAGTTATCTCATAGAATAAAATCAAGTTTCAAAAAATGGTTCAAGATGATATTTCATTAGGAGATTAACTAAGCAAGAATTTAACAATTTCATGCAAAATCTATTTCCGCAATGAAATAAAGGTAACTAAGGAGAAATAAGAATCTTCACACCTAATCCACTTGAAATTTCCTCTTCAACTTATATTAAATACCATAACTTTTTTCATCCACGAGCATTAAAAACTTACAAGACAACAATGTTAATCCATGAAAGCGTCACATTATTAAGATAGAAACACTTACACTTCACATATACTCCAAGAGAATATATCCATTAAGTTCCAAGGAGAGGAACACTGCAAAAATCCAACAATGAAAATGGATGAGGAATGCTTACTCTTTATATAGAGAGTGTAGCTCAACTTCTTCGTACAATAAAATAATAATTTTCCTTTCTAGATCCACTATTTACTCAACAATTTTTTCGAGAAATAGCAACCTAGTAGTTAGATGCACTATTTTTTCCCCAAGAGAAATAATATAATTAATGGCTTTCATGTAACGAACGCTTTGAGAAGAGTTCAGCAATAACAAACTAATGGAGTTGGTTAGATCCACTTGTTACAAGTAACTAATTCTATGAGAAAGTTTCAACGATGGTTAAATAATGGAATTAGTTCGCAACCACCTCCAACATCGCTCAAGGAAATAGGGCACACCCCTCCAAAACGGTGAAAGATGCCTAGCAAACATCCTCAAAATCTAGCGTGATCTCCACCATGAGCATTTATTAATACTACTCTTTCGAAATCATCAAAGTGCTCAAGCATCCAAGGTGAGGTGTTCCTTAAATTGAGTGGTCAAAATGCGATGAGGGTTTCAATGCAACAACTTTGAAACTGTCGGCTTTCTCAATACTAATAAAATTTTTATTATAACCACTTTTAATTAAGAAATCGCATGGCCATTATGCATCTAATGTTGTTAACATTGCAAAAATGTGGACATTGTCAAAAGATAATTGCTCTGAAAGTTAGGACAACCCTCCAAAAATGTCAAAACTTTCCATGTGTGAGTGGATCAAGAAACATCCATCAAATTTATCCATTAAAGGCTAATGCTCCATAAAGCTTTAATATTTATGTCATGATAAAGCTCCTTACGTTTTGAGTGTCTTCAAATTCCATGGGAGCTCCCACAACAATCATCCATTAAATGTCAATAAGGGACATTAACACCCTCTCTTAAGTGATAATTTAACTGATTTAAAGTGTAAACTTTGGGTGCTTTGATTAATTAGTGTGATAAAGTTATTTTCCTTGATTGACTTTAATTAATCACACTTAAACCTTTGAAAACTCAAGGTAAGACACTTTAATTAATTTGTTACTTAAAAAAATGCAATTATTAATACTTCAAACATAGAGAGACCCTAAGTTGATGGGTTTCAATTCCCTTAAATAATTAAGTGTTATATAATTACTTGTATACCTTAGTCATTCATTATTTTAATCATCAATTAAGACAAAGTGCATCATCTTATAGGCAATTTTACTAGTTAGGAACATCATAATCACCAATTAACACCATGAACACATCACACCAAATCTTCTAACCAACCACCATAGCCATTGCTAAACGATGAAGAAGCAACATCTCTAAGTCAAGAAAACAAGTGTATTGCGTGCCCATCCAAATATATAGGCATGAAGACCTGCAGGCTTGATCCTTGTGAAAAAAAATTACAATTAATGTGATGAGAATCACATATATGATCCTCATACAATATGAGAGGTAACCATTGGCTTCAACTTTGAGACAAGTACTCTCAAGAAAGAGTGCATAAGAACCTCAGAACTCCTAGTTTTGGACCTGCTTGAGAATTAAAAAAGAAAGAAAGAGAATCAATGTGGTGAAATCACTCAATTCACATCCCAAAATCCCACATGTTTATTATGTACTTAAAAGTCAGAATTGGCTTTTAAATGACAAGCCATAAGCCAACAACAAATCAATACTCACATATTATGTTTTATTCCTCCTAATTAATGCTCTTCATGGGCTTATTAATCCTACCCCACTCTAGTATAGGAAAGTAGATATGCTAGATGAAATCAAACAACCAATGCAACCTACTCTAGTATAGGAAAGTAGATATGCTAGATGAAATCAAACAACCAATGCAACCACTTGATGAGCTCATCAACACCATGAAACTTTCCTTTGTGCTTGGTCATCATCCTAAATGAGGCCTCGTAAAAAATAAAGTGGATCAATGTTGGAATATCTATGAGATGAGGGCTGAAATCTAAAATGTGTTCATAAAGATGGCTGAAAACACTATAATCATGCCAAAAAGAGCATGCACCAACAAAAAACTCATATATGCACCAATGAATGGCTGAAAATTGACTCCTTGATTTTCTGCACATGAATATGTTAAACATGGCTATCCTGTAAGTATCAAAGATGCACTTTTTTTCAATATATTAAGATGTTCAAGAGATATAAAATTCTCAGATTCAACCCCAGAATACTCGTTATCTTTTTCATAAATTGGATCCCCATAAAATTTCCAGCAATCTACATTCCAACTACAACTACCAATTTGAAAAATAATGTGCATAACCTAATGCTCTTGGCTTCCCTCATCTTCAAGAGAGGATGAAGTGGAAACTTGTGTGCTGTCATCACTAATGCCTTGTTCATAAGGGGTTGGAATACAATCTTCAATTACCTCCCCCTTTGAATCTGAAATATCATCTTCATTGTAAGCTAAAACATCCATTTCATCACCCTTATCTTCTTCATGCTCAAACACAAGTGAGGCATGAAATAAATAAATAAATGACATACATGCATATAATTAAGGGCGAAAAATTGCATTTATACCTTACTCATCATTTTAATCATCAATTGAGAGGGAGTGCATCATCTCATAGACAATTTTACTAGTTAGGAAAATCATACTCACCAATTAACACCATGAACACATCACATCAAACCTCCTAACCAACCACCATGGCCACCACTCAACCATGAATAAGCACCATCTCTCAGTCAAGAACAGAAGTGTACCCCTGCCCATACAAATATCTAGCCATGAAGACTTGCAAGCTCGATCCTTGTGAAAATATTTCATAAGTGAAGTGATGAAAATCACATATGTGATCCTCATACAATATGAGGGGTAACAAGTCCCATAAACATTAAGCTTACGCAATAAAAAGGCCATTGGCTAGCAGATTTTCCCTATTCAAATATCTTGTCCCATATTATTTTTCAGGCTTTCTTTGTGCTTAGATGGTATCTTCTATTGTTTTTCATCAATTACTTTTCAGGCGGCTATTATTTGTAGTATATCCTCGGAGCATGTTTTACTGCAAAAACAATACTTAATTAAAATATAAAATATGTTCTCACAACATTTATTTAACTTGCATTCCAAGTTGGGCAAAACAAAATAAAATAACCATCCTCAGTGTAGTAAAAAAGATAAGGAGGCAGAATTTGAAACCATTCCTATCAAGTTTTAGAACCTGTTACAGCTTGAATTAGCATGTATGATTAAAGCCCCAAATAACAAGTTAGCCCAACCATAACCTAGAGTTGTTACCCACTGTCATTTCAATAACTACATCTCTACACTTTAGGTTGGCTTTTCTCCAACTCAAAGGGGGCTTCCCTATGATAGGATTAACAAAGCATAGACAATCATGCACAAGGTGATTTGGAAGAGTAGCTTCAACAAAATATTTTTTGTGTTGTAGTATGTAGAAATAAAGGGGTGATGGGAGGATGATGAAAACTAGTGCCAATCCCTAGGGAAATTAGAGTTAAGGGAAGCTAGTCCAACAAATGGGTTAATTCATGAAAGATTTGGGAAATTAGGACTGCATGCACATGCCACAAATAGACCCTAACATCCTAAAAAATTAATGTAGAAATCGGCTAGATTGTCTGAAGAGTGGTGCCACATCAAAACAATGTCAACTAGGGTGTGCCTCATACAACGAAATATTACAAGCTCTTACTCTAGAAATATGATTGGAACAATGTAATATAATCATGCATAAAACATAGCCCGCAGGGGTGTAGCTCGACTGATGATTCGCTTGAAAATTAGATTTTATGTTGTAATCGAGGTCACGAGTTCAAAACGCCCCGACTTACCTGTGCCCCATGCTTGCGGGCAATGTGGGTGCACCTGGGAGTATAGTGATAGGGAACGAGATTGGACCCTGGACCCCGTGTCATGCGAGTACCAACGCCATCCCAGCTATTGATTCCCATAGTACAAAAAAAAACATTCATAAAACACCAAAGGGAGGTAGAGGAATACAATTCTCACATAAAACCCTTCTAGGGAGGCTGATTTGTCTTTCTATGGCCCTAATTAACAAGTTCTAGGTTATTCTACAATCCATTAGCAACATTAGAAATAGGAACTAGGATGCCACACTTTGAATAGAGAACAATCCTTACACTTCAAGTTGCACCATGAAATATATGTCTAGTAGGCTCCATGAAAAGGGTCCAAAAAGACATGTGCGACAAAAATATGGTGGGACTTAAAACAATAATTTTGGATTTTCCAACTTCCTCAATATTTATTGGATTTTCTATTATAAACACTTTATATAAATCCTACGGCCACTCTACATCTAACAACGTTAAGATGGCACAATTTTGGGCACTCTGTCAAAAGATAATTGGTCCTAAAGTTAGGTCACCCCTCCAAAAACGTCCTATAAAAATGGCCTAGAAAACAACCCTCCAAAGGGTGGGTGCTCATCAAGGCCCAACCAATGAACATAGAACAAGTCAACAGGTGCAAGAGGTTGCTTCCATACATCAAGGGATCAAATTCTTAACCAATCAAATCGATCTATGTGCAATAATCCATCAGATGCAATATAACCTCAACATATGTGCAATGGATGTCCACATATTAACAAACTCATAGAATCGTCCAACTCAAGAACAAGTTCCCACAATAGCCAACCAAATCCATTAAGAAGGGGATGACCCTATTTACAAGACATGGTTGTTGATGTTTCTCCAGGTTGCAGCATTGGGCAGACATTCTCTTGGATTGGTGTTGCTAACTTGACCAAGGGGGAATGATATATTCACTCACGGGGATATACTAGTGGGGAATGGCCCTAGAAAGGGCAGTCAGACAATCACTCATGGGGCTATGATAGTGGTGATTGGTCCCAGGGAGCTCTCACATTACCTGCTCTAGGACGGAGTGATTTATTCTATATTAGAGTGAGTTGAATTGTTTATTTGATAGGGGATTTCACTCCCTTGTGGAATATACAAGTCTAATCTAATGTTGAATTTGACATAGGTTCTAAGAAATGTCCGAGACTTCTTAGAGTAGGGTCAAATAAACATTAGAGCTCTATGCGTGAATAGACGTGCATGTGAGGGGATGAACATCAACAAGGACAACTTTTCTATGATGAAGAAATAACCAAGAAGTCAAGTCAACCATTGAAGAAGTCCCATATAGCATTGAAGTCCTAGAATAAAATTGAAGACAAGTCGGCCTAAAGATAAAATGAAGATGAAGACCAAAAGAACAAGTCAGCCCTAGTGAAATTGTACAAGTCGGCCCCAAGAGGAAAAATTCAAGTGAACAAAAAAATATAAATAAAGTGTTCACACCCTTCATTCTTATCATCAACATCATCACTTCTCTTCACCACGTGTGTGCATTTTTCAAGGAAGGCCTAGCAAAGCCAAGGAGCAATTAATTTTGGGTTCTTTCTCTTCTTAAAGGTTTGCTATTCCTCCCTAGAGATTCACTAGGGTTTCTTGTGAAAGAAGGGCACACTCTTATGTGCTAGGGTTCATCTTCGATTCTTCATGACTTGAATTGGACTGATTTCTTCTAAGGAAAGTTGGCTGGGTTTTCTTCCTATTGAGTTTCCCAGTATAAATTCTCGTGTCTCTTGTGCATGGCTATCTTTCTATGATCCTTTGTTTCTGCTGCAATTTAAGTTGATATTTTCAGTGTGCAATTATTCAATGAAATCTGTGGGATGAAATGGATGCTTGAAGTCATTGTGAAATAATTGTCAAGATCTAAAAATAGATTAAAAACTGAACAATGGCATGCCTCCACAAGTGAACGCTAGCCCTCAAAAAGCATGCCTAGTGTGGGAGGGATCCTCCAATGGTGAACACTCTCCATAAAGCAAGGCAAAGAACCATGTAACCACCCCCAAAGAGTGGAACGCTAGCTTCAAATGGCACAAGAAGATGAGCGTTCCTCCAAACAAGGCATGAATGAGTGTGAATCAAGTCAAGGCATCCCATTAACTACCATAGAATGAGGGTCAAACAACTCAAGTAGATCGGCCCACACAAATGACATCTGAATGATATAAACAAGGGCGCTTGATATCATATTATCAACCACTAAAAAAAACATTCTGATGAACAGGCTGCAACATATTCCTTCTTGCTTGAGTCTCAGGTGCAGATACAAGCAGCAAATAGGGCTTCCTTGCTGGTTTAGTGGGCTGATATGACTACTGGTTATGCTGGCAGCTTAACAGTCCCCAAATCTACCACATCCACAGGCTTCCAACTTCCAGACCCACCACTTCAGGGCTTTCCAAAGCTGGGTTAATTTCTGACTTCTGAATCAGACCATCATTTCCATGTTGGAATGCATCTTCTACAGGAGTTTTTCCTCGGACAAAACTGTATAAATGTCAAGTTTCTGGGCAGATTCCTCATGCTAGGCTGTAATTCTACTGATAACATGCCCTTTTTCCTGAGTTTTGACTGGCTATTTTATACATTTAGATTGCTGATTACAGGGCGCTGTCTAGGCTGAACATATCTCTGTCAAACAGATCTGCAAATGTGCCCACTGTCTGCTAAATCAATGCTGGTTTCAGGGCTGTTTAAGCCTTTCCCATTGCTGAATGCCTTACAGGCTGAGAATAGAACTTATTATAGACTGATCAAAGAACCTTCAAAATGCTTCAATTACACCATACGGGACCCCTTTTTGCATTAATAGGTCAGCTACCATAAAAGATCATCCTACAACTGGTACTATTCACTGTCATATTTGCACCCTAATCCAGATTGCTTCATAGAGCTAGGGTATTCTCACAATACAGCCCTATGTCATTAGACTCATCATCCACACTAGGGCATCATAGATATTAGATACTAGGATATCATCACAATATGAATCAAAATTTGTCATCAAGAACCTAGGCCATCAAATCTCCATCGACATGTACCCCTAATGAATGCATGATAAAAATGTGGACACCATGACAAAATGGGGGTAACAGAACCCAACTAAAATTTGACACCACATAACTCTTTGAAAAAACTATAAATATG
This sequence comes from Larix kaempferi, assembly GCA_027924585.1. NCBI lineage: Eukaryota > Viridiplantae > Streptophyta > Pinopsida > Pinales > Pinaceae > Larix > Larix kaempferi. The sequence continues at coordinate 13,554,879 of BSBM01000316.1, read as the reverse complement.
CATGGATATTAATTATCAATTTATTGGAAAATGGAGAAAATACAGATCTTGCATCTGTCCAAAAATGCACTAAGCAAAAATTCCAGTCCAATCTAAATATCAGACCTTTGAAAAAAATGACAAGCTGAGATATCTTTTGTACTTTCCCTTCTTGTCAAGAATGTTAATCATGGTTCAACAATCCTACAAAAAACTGTACAAGTACATTAAAATGCATACATACAAAAACGTTCCTTCATCCTACAGCACCTTTGTGATTTTAATCTCCTAACCAAACTAAACTCGGTAACAAACCTCAAAGCATAGCTAACACAAATTCCATAAGCCCATAAAATGAAAGATTATCTATAAAAATCAATAACCAAAATAGAAGTTCAAGAGCTGTACATCCTGGCTGGGATGACTTTGTAAAACTGAATATTTATTGCAAAAATGTTTATAAAACAATGGTATAAACACAGTTTGTAGAGGTTACAAAAGCCTTAACCAGGAGTCATTTCAAATCCAGTAATCCCATTTGGAGCTGGAGAAAATGACAGATTAGCAGGTAAATCCCATTACCCCTTATTGTTAGGCTTGTAAATATTCTTTATACATTGGAGAACTGGACAAATCACATTAGAAGGTACTCACAGAAGACAATCTCCCTTGAGCCTCAGAATTGGACCATGATGCATAATCCTCAGCAGCTACACTCGAACTCTCACTACAGCAGCAAAAGGAAAAACATTAATAAAATAAAAGCTGTATATTGTATCTATTCATAATCACAATGAAAAAGGATACCATATATATAATAACAATTCCTAAAAATGGAGTAAAAGTTACCCATCAATTACAATAAAATAAGCGGAAACTTGAAACTTGAAAGTAATGATGGATTTACAATCCAGCATTTGCAACCTCAATCAACGACATGGATTGATGTTGATGTTTCTCCATGGTTACAGCATCGAGCAACATTCTGCAGACATTCTCCCAAACAGGTCATGACAAGTGACCAATGGTTGGTAGAGGATGGCCCGGCGTAGCCTTGATTAGTCATGAGAAGTGACTAAGGGTAAACAACGGTCAAGATGCTTACTCTGAGAAAGAGTGCTCCGAGAAGGAAGCTAGAGGTCACATTGCAATCTCTGAGGAGTGCTCCGAGAAGGAGTGATCTATTCCATATTAGACTGAGTTGACTAGTTTATTTTGATTGGGGATTTTATTCCCTTGAGAAATATACAAAGTCTAATCTAATGTTGAATTTGACAAAGGCTCTAAAAAGTGTCCAGGACTTCTTAGAGTGGGGTCAAATCAACATTAGAGCTCTATGGGTGAATTTGATCTGCATGTGAGGAGATGTACATCAACAAGGACAACTTTTCTATGATGAAGAAATAACCAAGAAGGTAAGCCAACCATTGATGAAGTCCAAATAGCATTGAAGAAGTCCCAAAAGAAAATTGAAGACAAGAAGAGAAGTCGGCCTAAAGATAAATTAAAGATAAAGATCAAAATTAGCAAGTCGGCCCTATTAATTGTACAAGTCAGCCCCATTGAGGAAAAAGTCAAGTGGACTGAAAAATATAAATAAAGTGCTCTCACACTTCATTTCTCATCATCACACAACATCTCCTCTCTCCACTTGTGCACACTTTTCAAGGAAGGCCTAGCAAATGCAAGAAGGAAGCAAAATCTTGGGTTCTTATCATCTCTTGTGGTTCACTATTCTTCCCTAGAGGCTTGCTAGGGTTTCTTGTGCAAGAAGGGCACATTCTCACGTGCTAGGGTTTCATCTTCATGAATGATATTGTACTTGCACTGGATTAATTTCATCTAAGAAATTTTGGCTGGGTTTTCTCCCTGATTGGGTTTCCCAAGATAAAATCTTTGTGTCTCTTGTGCATGGTTATCTTTCAGTTATCCTTGTTTTATTTCTGCTGCAAGTGAAAGGTGATCTTTTTCAATATGCAATGAAACTGTGGGATGAAATGAATTATTGTGAAATAAATTGTCAATAATCTAGAAATAGTTAAAAAATTCAACAACTGAAAATATAAATCACAACTCTAGAGCAGTGCAAATTAATACTAAGATGACTACTCGTTATTGTAGCCAATCACACCACAATATGTCAGCACTAAAAGCACTTCAATACTGTTGATGTATTTGTAACTTCGGATTGCATTTCATATATGTATATTATATTCCTATAGAGATGTTATTATTCCTCTGTACGAAAGTGTTTGTATTCCTATAGAGATGTTATTATTCCTCTATACGGAAGTGTCGTCATTTATATTGTAAGTGTCGTAACTTATACTTGATGGGTTATTAGACCACCTTGTTGGGGTCAGCCCTGTATAAGTCATGTGGGTTAAAGGGTTATTAGACCACCCTATTGGGGGTCGGCCCTGTCAGCATTATGTCATGTGGTTAAGTTAAGGCCGACCTAGTAAAGGTTATTAGGCAAGTCAAGTCAAGTATAAATAGAGTGCGGGAGGCACTCTATTTGATCATTCTATTCTTCACTCACACACTCATTGGAGAGTGGCGCACTATTGGAGGAGGAGAAGCTGCTGCTAGGAGTATATCTCTTATGCTTGGGTTTTGTATCATGGCTCTATCTATCTTTGAGGAAGTTGCGGGGTTTTTCACCTTCTTGGTTTTCCCCGATCAAACTCTGTGTCTCGTGTGCTTGCAATATTGTGTCCATGATTGATATGCTGTAGATATGCTGTACATGTTGTTCTCTCAGTTAAGATCCTAGATCAGATTGAAGTAAATTCTGAAAAGCTAATATGGTATCAGAGCTAGCCTGAAAGAAGGCATGGTATGGCATTTATGACACTTGCTGGACTTGCGAAGCTAGGGCTTGATATAGAAAAAACCAGTCATCGTAGCACTTTCGCTATAAATTCATTTTGGCAAAGTTTCAGGATCTAAAAATCTTATAGATCGAAGATAAGATCCCCATGTACCTTGTGTCTGAAGGAGAACCTCTAATTCGTTGTACTTTCAGATTTATGATCTGTACAATATAGAGTTTCTGCCTCTTCCAGATCTTAGTCATAACCAAAACAAAGGTGGGTACATGACCCATAACCCTAGGACCAAGGGGTGTACCATTCAAGGTATAAATCAAAACAACTCAATGTGAGTAGAAGACCTCACTAACCACAAGTCAAAGACAAGGTACCACAAGACCGATAATTAACAAGGTGTAAGGACCAAAAGTGAATCAACCAAGGTGGGAAAGGTACAACCAGTCATCTCTCTCTCAAATGTACAAATGTTCCATATAACATGAAAGTTCATCATCATGTATAAGGAAGGGTCCACACTGGATGATGTGATCATGTGGTCCTTTAGACTACTCCTGAGGTCAAATGTTAGTGGCTCCATTAAGGGGTGGCCAGTCCCTTGAGAAGACCATCTAACTCAACTATCTCAAAGACCTAGAAGAAGAGGACATCACACATCATCATCTTGGTAACTGACCAAGAACCTCCATTCTCAAGGAATGGCTCTCATCCCCAAGCTGAGCATTCAATCCTAGACTGAATGTTGATCAACCACCTGCAGGATCTACTTGGTTTTTGTGACCAAGAATCTGCCTGGTCCTAGACCAAGATGTCTTTGTCTCAACCTGCAGGATTTGCTTGATCCTCGTGACCAAGAAATTGTCTAGTCCCAGACCATAATACCTAGAGACAAATAGGGGACCATAATACCTAGAGACAAATAGGGGCCCTAGCCACATGCTAGGGACTTTGCCATGGCATCAACCTGCTTGGTCCCCAACCAAGAACCCCAGGAGACAACTAGGGGCCCTAGGGTACCTTCTAGGGTCTTACTCTTTACTCTGCCTGGTTAACTTGACCAGGAACCCTAGTTAACTGACTAGGGTACCATCCTCTCTAAGAATGGGTATCGCAACTGCACTAAATTTAACAAGATGATGGTCAGTCTCCACTCAGAGTCGATGAGAACCTACCCAAAGTTGTCCCAAGGGAATCCTGAGTGAGTGCATCCACTGTTTGAGCATGTATGGGGTGCAGACGATAATCCCATCCTGCATCTCTAAGAAGTGCTCAAGGTAGAAGGACATCTTTGGGCCCAAGCTCGTCGGAGGTGAAGTCCAAGTAACCTGAATGTAGAATCTATAGATATCCTCTCTAATGGACTGATTCAGTACCTGTCTAAGTGGCAAGAGATGGCTCGGCATATCTAGGGGGAATCTGAACGAGGGAAGGCCTCTGGGGAGAGGGTCACCGACTGGAGAAGCCAAGATGCCTCTGAGAACCAACCTTGTGCACGGCCTGTGGGGTAATCTGAGGCGAGGGCCTCCGAGGAGCAAAGTGCAAAGGTAGGGTTACCTCTCTCTCCCGATGGCGGAGTCGCGAAAAAAATATGACTCAGCGAAGGAAAGAGACTAAATGAAAGATGACCTCAAGGTGGAAGGGGTGGACACAGAACTCTGCCAGAATAATGGGATGCGGGACAATACTCTTGCGTCAGATGATGCGCCTGAGAAGTAGGGTATGAACTCTCTCTGTTTGGGCCCAATCTGTCTGTCCCAAGCTCGGCCCCCAGATCTCAAAGGCATAGAGAACCGTGGGTCTAATAATCACCTCCATGAGATTAAGTTTGGACAAGATCCCCTAAGCCTGGTTTTGGAAGCTCTATCTCTCAATGAGTGCTCAGGAACCATATCCTTTGTTGAGTTGAGGCTGGAGGGCCTGTTCCATGCCAAAACGAGGCCTCATGAATTGCAGTCTCAAGTAAATGTCAGATATGGTGATCTCGATCTCTTCCTCCAGGAAGTAAAAATGTAGGTCTATAAGAGAGCCCTTCGATGCATTGAAGACCATAACCTTGGTTGTACTTAGGTTGACCGTCAACTGTCGAAGGTCACAAAAGCTGGCCAAGGCATCAATTTGTCTCTGTAGGCCCTCAGGAGTAGAGACCAACAACACCAAGTCATCTGCAAAAAGGAGAAGGGAGATCAATACATGATGTAGAAGGCAACCATCACCCTCTTGGATGTGCTCATGGAGAAAGGATTATAGCTCGTCAATGTAGATCCCAAAGAGGGTCGACAGGAGGGGGCACCTCTGTTTTACCCTAATGGTACTCTAGATGAAGTTAGAAAGGCCATGTGCCATCCTCAGGCGTCCCACAACTGACTCGTACAATCTCATGATCACTGCCAAGAGAGTCTCAGATATGCCAAACTCACTATGTTAAACACTTTTCGAAAGTATACAAAGCAACTGTAAACTTTTGAAGAGCGATGACGAGCCTTCTCAATAATGGCTCGGCGTGTGAAGATTTGATCAATCGTCTGTTAGTCCAAGTGGAAACCAGCTTGTCCTCTAGCCCTAAGATGTCAACGCTCTAGCTCCTCAGAAAGCCACTGATGTACGACTATGGCTTAAAGCTTGGAGAACGTATGGCCCACCATGATAGTCCGGTCATTGTTTGGATCAATACTATTCCCCAATTTGTGGATTGGATGAATAATGTGTCTTGCCCAAGCAAGGGGAAATCCAGAACAAACCACATCGTTAAATAAATCAGCAATATAGGATTGGAGAGAGTGGATGCCATGTTTCAAGAATTCGGCCTGAAGACCTTCATTGTCTTCTGCTTTGTTGGTACTCATAGCTCTGACTTCATTCACAGATCATATATATATATATATATATGAGATTTCCAGCTGTCCACATGTGGTGTATATTGCAGATTTGATTTCAGCATTTTATCTTCTTGGGATGGTTATTTCCAGCACTTAATTGTCTTGCTGATTTGACACACTTAAGAGAAAACTGTTAAGGGACTCTGACTTAACACTAAGATTGGAGATAACAGTACAGCCATCTATTGTTGTGGTGTTTGCTGTTATATCTGCTGTTATTGTTGTTATGTATGTGCAGTTGCCCTAATGGGATGGAAACTCATTGGAATGATTGGTATCTTTTCTCTTTGAATTGCCATGAATTTTCGGGCTACTAGAAGAGAATTATTGCGATTGTTCCACTGCTGTTTTACACATTGGTTTACAGCAGTCCTAAAGGCTGAAAATTCTAGGGTTAATATGAAATATCTAAGGAACCTTCTTGGAAGAAGGTGAAAGTTTAGGTGAATTTTCAGATTTGCATTAATTTCCCAATGCAAATGAAATTTCAATATGTAGTACTGAACAAAAGGTCTCTAAAATTTAGGGTTTTTTTGGAAGGGAAGAAACCCTAATTTTGACCAACTTTGACCAAAATTCTGACTTTCCCCTATTGCCACCAAATTGAACCATAAAATTAAAGAGTATCCAGATATGTGACCAAATTTCAAGAAAGATGAAATTACTAAAAAAAAAAATTCAACAGAGCAAATTTTGAAACTCCAATTTTACCCTTTTGCAGTATTAGTCTTGGCCATGCATGAAAAAAGTAATCCATGTCATCTGTTTGCTTGGAAACCCAACCAAAATCTAAAAACCTCTAAACTGAAGCACTGAATATAGTCAGCTAATGTGAACTGATCTTTGAAGAAGAATTGCTCTGAAAACTGATGCAAGCAATGTTTTAAAAACCAACGGAACTAGAACTAGAACTAATTGGTTCCGTAGGTGTGACCCTAAAAGGCAATGAACCAGCTCTTGGACTAGTTTGGCAACCGACTATACAAATTGGCCAATTCGGTATGGAACACTCGGTTCAACTAGTTCTGCCATGAACTAGCCTATGCCCAACCATAGAAAAAGAACCAACAACAATAAAACAATAAAGTGAAAAACAAACACTAAACTTTCCCACTTTCCCATCCTGCCCCACCAAACCCAAAAATATTGTTATATAAGACCGACCTTATATTTACCTCACCTCTCTCATTGGGCATTTCTCAGCATTTGCAGTTTGTGGAGCTGCGTTGAAGGGCTGCGCTTCAGAGTGAGCTTGGAGCTTGTTTAAATAATTTAGAGGCCATTTAGAGCTTTGTTGTTTATGTATTTTGATTTGAATATGTAAAGCACTCAGTGCAATTTTTCCATATTGACCCTTACTTGGTATATACATGAGCAAACTTCACATATTTGGTCTCTAACAGTTTGGATTTACATTGATCTACATCTATGTACATTTCATTTTATTAAAATTTTCATATTCTACGTGGTATATACATGAGAAAACTTCACATATTTGGTCTCTAACGGTTTGGATTTACATTGATGTACATCTATGTACATTTCATTTTATTAAAATTTTCATATTTTATGCATTTTTTAGTAAAGTGAGTCATTGCCCGATTTCAATCTAACATTCAGCCAATTCCAACTCTGATTCCGACTTTTCAAACATTGGATGTGTTACCACCTAAAGTTGCACTTTAGTTGGACTTCAAAGAGCCGCCAATGTTGCACAAATTACTTGTGCTCATCAGTGATCAGAAGTTCCAAATTTGGCCTTTTCAGGGCCCCTTTTTAATTTTTGTAATGCATGACCATGCCCCACGGGGTTTGTAATAAAGTGTGCTAGTATGGTGGCCTTTGAGTGACTCGGTTCCCTAGGACTTGACAACCAAAGAAGGTATTCCAAGGATTTTTTTCCCTTGTTGATTATGCTTTGCGTTTAGCCGAGTATAATCGATGAGTTTTTCTCCTACACCTCCAAGGCTGGAATGCCCTAAGTGGTGGTTAGGCCTTAGAGGGTTATTAGAGTCCATTTGTAACATGTATAAACATGCTAGACACTAAAATAGTGTCGTTTGGTCATGTACTAGGTCCCCCAGAAATTTCAGTCAATTACGAGAAAAATAATGTTTTCGCATTTTTAAGCCATTTTTTAATGGTTTAAATGAAAAAATTCAAATGGTGATAAAAGTGTAATCCGGAGTCGGAATTTGGCGCAGGGATGCTCATTTTCACGCTCAGAGCATCCTCTTTACCCTAGAACCCGGTTTTCCAATGTTTCGGACGATCAGAACGTCTCGTGGAGCTGTTTTACTTATTAGAACTACAAATTGGCACTTTAATGCTAAAATGCATCAAAATGCACCATGATCAAAATTTAAAAAATAAAAATCCATTTAGCACATGCCAAATGACATGGCATCACATCACTTATGGTGGGTGATTATATTAGTGGGCTAAAGCGTCATATTTTAGTTGGTTTGAAAGTCAAACTTTGAATATATCAAAGTAAGAGTTCGCCCTTCACTTTCACGTGGGTTGGCTTGTCCACTTGGCCGTGTTAGTTTTTGTTGAGGATAAGATCATGGTGGAGGCGGCTCCTTGATTGTGAGGTGACACAACCATTTGTTTTGGCTTTTACTTAAAATCCAATCGTAAGCCACCATCCATCAAAGCAAGGAAACATCACACGTTCGCCTTCATCTTCACATGAGCTACCATCTTGCTCTCGGCATCTTCCTTTTCGAATGATTTTTCCAAGTGAGGAGTGTGCCCACCTCTCTTGAGGTGGCGCATCTCCATTAGCTATGAGCTTCCTTGCTCTACAATCAAGGAGGATGCCCTCCTTAGGGTTTTGCGCCCTAGCATGCTTGCCTTGTGCTATCTATTGAGGAGCTGAGGTCCATTAGAGAGATGAGAAGATGGAACCTCTGCTAGTTTGGCAGTGTAATCTTTGTGAAGTTTTAGTAATGAGAATAAAGGCTTTGGAGGCTAATTGATGTGTGGATCTTCATATGTGTGGATGTGTGGCTTCATTCTGAGACTGAGGTAATCTCTATCTCATATCATTTCATCTGATTGTTGGTGTATATCTGGCTTTTGAAAGGAAATTACTTTCTAGTAAGGTAGAATAGTAGATTACCCTATTATCTCTTCTATTGAATTACAGTAGCTATGTTAGATTAGTATGTCATTTTTGTTTAAATACATCCTTTCTGGATTGCTATTTTAGTTCACACCGGTGCGTTTAACCCTTCTTTTGTAAGTTGATATAAGTGTGCAGGTTACCTAGGTTGGAAAACAAGCGGTGCATGTTAGCGTCCTCTTGACTTCAAACCATTTTAAACAAGAAGTTTTTCCCTCGGATCCCCACTTCAAGCAACTCCATTTGCCCAAGTTCAAGGGCTTAACATACTTCACTTATTCTCATCCTCTTTTCTTAAATAACTCCGGTTACTGGTTACCTATATCAGATTTACTTTTTTTTGCAATTTTAAATCTAAAGGAGATCTGATTTTTATTTACTAGATCATAGTCATTTTAAAAGGCATAAACTTCGAAGTCTTGAACATTAGTTTGTCAAAAGTATTTAAAAGTTTTAATTAATTGGCTGATATAGAGCTTCAAAATCGCTGCTCCTTTTGAGCAAGCAAAGATCCTAAGAAGGCTAGCTTCATAGCTTGTCCTTCTTATAGTTACTTTTATGCACTTTTACTTAGCATTTTTTATAGAAATTTTTGGGTTTTCTGGTAAGTCCCAAGACACCTTTAAGTGTTCTTTGGGCACTAAGTTGTAAATGTTTGTTTGTTGTTTTCAAGGCTTCAATCATAAATAAAAGAGGCATGTTGGCAGAAATTCATGGATTTAACCCATCTAGAACCTTTCGGAGACTTTCTACTTGTTTCTATTCATTCTCCTTAATATAAACTTGTCACTCCTATTCTTCAAAGAACTACAAGTATATTCGGAAAGTATTGTAATCAAAAGAATAAAAAGAGCTTAGCAGGCAATTCTAGTGCCTGACCCCAATTCCCCCAGGGGGGATTCACACTTTTTTCCTTTTTTTACTTTTTGCATTTTTTCTTATTTTTTTCGCTTTAGATTAGTTTTATTTGAGCAGTAGTAATTAAACAACTCACTCAAGCACACAACGTCCTTCCGAGGACTCATTTATCATTTTTGTTATATGCTTATGTGTTTTATTCAATCTGATACAACTGTTCTTAAAATCTGATTCTAAAATTAACCCCTTGCTCTACCAAAGTACTCCATCACTTTGTGGTGCGAGGAAAAAATATTCTTAGGGTGTAGCTTAGTTAATCATGCACTCATACATTTTAATAAAACGAACCAACACCCCAAGCCCAAAGTATGCTCTTGACCGCTGCAGCTTAGTCGGAACAGTTGGATCAATTAGAAACGGGTGTAAGGTACATAGTTTTAATAGGACAATCCAATCTCATCTTTCTTGGCGGATTCGGGAGGTTGCATGGGTGTATACCGTAGAGCAAGTAGGCTACTTTAAGAAGGTTCATCCTCGCCTGGTTGGACACTCGGTTAAGCCGCTAAAGCACTCAGTCCAAAGAGCTAGATTTGGTTGGGCCAAACCAACAATTTTACCCATTCCCTAATCCACTCATTTAATAATCTTAAAATTTACCAACCAAGACACTGCAATACTTTCACCGAGACCACAGAAGCAACCCTCACAAGCACTCCATTTTCATTGGCACTGATCTTTAAGATTTCTTTTTATGTGTAAGTTAATTTTTACCAATGCCATGAATTGTGTTGTATCTCAAAAGCTGTGGGTTTTAATTTCATATTGCAGTGATTTATGGTTTATTTTTAAGTTATTTCATCATAACTCCTAGAATAGACTTTTACCTTTGTTATAGATTAAAAGCCTTAGTTTAATTTTTATAGGGAACACCCCCCTTGGCTTCGCTAGGAGTAAGCCTAGATGGAGGAGTCGAGTAATCAAGTGACAGCACTTGACTCTCACTTGCCCCCAAGGACACACCGAGCAGATTGAAGGTCGCGTTCCCCCCAGGTGTGTATTAGGCGGCAACAGGATGCAAAATAACTTTAGAAGTAAAGCTACCTAGAGCAGGTACTCGCAGACCATCCAATGTTGAATCCACTGCTAATGCATCATCAAACCAATGCTGCTGAATCAATCAAGACTTATTATAGAGATGCAAGTTCATCCTGATCATGAAATGTACTCACATACGTGCTCGAAGTTAAGACTGAATCTGCCTAGGGCGAATTCATTGTTAACAAATAGGAAACTCTGGCTTTATTTCATCATGGAGTTCGAAACTTGAATGTACTTATACCATCCCGTGAAAAATAGAAAAGCTAGTTTACATATTCTATGTCTGTTGTATTTGGACTCTCTAGACATAAATTGTGTACAAAAACAACATTGACTAATGTCAGCTTGGCAACATGAGAATTCCAGTTGTCTAGAATTATGCACATAGACTAATAGGTCAGTAAATTAAAAAATATATGTATAATACAAATGGATCATTTTACAAATGTGGGCTTGCTGTTGATGAATTTTATGAAGAGTGCTCTTTAAAATAAAATGTCTCGAGAAAAAACGCTCTATACAGGAAATTCTCAAGCATAATCTAAATTTCTTAGAACAAAAAATAAACAAAATCTAAGTTTCAAGTCACTGAGAGAATGGCATATTGCAATGCAATAGAGAATTGATTGTTTGATTGTAACTCACATCTGCCAAAAAGTCTCAATAAGCACACTATTTAATTAAATACTTAGTTGAATCAGAAGTTGTATTAAAATATGAGTAACATACCATTGCTTGCAAATGGAAACATTTCACAAACTTGTTTTGCACGAGCATAATCATTTCTTTTAATATCAGGCACCTCCATGCATATACAGCAAACCTTCAGTAGATCCAAGCCACAAGCCCCAACAGAAGTCTTCGTCAAACACAGCATCCTCGTAAAACTGCTTTCCATTGTATGATTCCCTCAACCCTGGACCAAAGAAAAAAAGCTTAAAAGTTGTTTCTTTAAATTCAAAACAAATAGTCTTTGCATATACCCATAAATAAGAATCATACTTCCACATTTTGGCCAGCATACTGTTCTAACAGGTGAACCTGTCCCAGCAGCTGTATGCAAAAGCTCTCCAGTCTTGACACTCCAAAGACGGATGGCATAGTCCTCACCCCCTGATTGGAAAGGCATAAAATTGGAATCACTATATTACTAATTTACTTCTACATAGGTCCCATGTCCAAGAGTAGAAATTAAACCATTTCGAAAAAACACAGTATTCACCTGATGCAAGAAGTGTCCCAGTTGGATCCACGGCAATTTGCAAAGTGGTGTGGGAATTCACTTGTCCTTCATAAGATTGGACAGGTCCTCTCTGAACTAAGCGACGATCCCACAACTTCATCTATCCATATAAAAGACATATTAATCAAAAACATATATGAATCCATATCTATTATGCAAAACCCTTAAGTTCTCATTCAGCATAGTGAAGAAATACTAAAATTACAATCCTTCAATTTTATCTATGCTGTAGTTTCATATGCCTGTACTCAAGAATTGATAACATAACCTATAATTTATCTTGAGAAGAATTGTTGCATGACTAGTAGTTTTAACTAGAACATCATAGATGGGATTAACCAATGTTTTGAAGACCAGAATAAAACTAGAAATTGGCCAAGGGCCAGACTGGAGTCAGATCGGAATCAGCTGATGACTTGGTTTAAGAACTGAAATGAAAAATTTATTCTGAATCACAACTCTTCAATGCAGCTCGCCACCCACAAACTCCAAATGCTCAATGAGAGAGGGCTGATGCAAATAGGGGGGGGCAGGTTAGGTGGGCATCCATATACAATAATGTTTTAGGGTTTAAGGGTAGGGGAGTTTTATGGGTTCTTTTCCTTTTTAAGTGATTTTAGCTCCAAATTATTGTGGCAGCTGCATGTAAACGGATTTGGTAAGGAACCAGTTGAACTGGGGGATCTGACCAATTCCTTGCTGAACCGGTGCGCTTGGTACAGAAGCAATTGCCGAGCCTGTTCAAGGGTCAGTTTAAGAGGTTTAAGGGTCAAACATGTCAAACCACTCAGTTCTAGTTCTGATTCAGCTGGTTTTAGAACACTGGGATTATCTTATCTATAGGTGCAGATAATGCAAAAGGATTCATCATAAGAATTGTCTCCTCATAACTAGAGCAAAATTAAAAGTTCAAGATAAAAACTTTTCCTGTCGCTATATTCTTGGTGCAAAAATGGAATTATTTGAATGAACCTACTAATCAATAACAATTGTGAACAAATATAAGAGAAACATATTAAGACATTTTTATTTGTTTTGTAGGAATGTTTGCTTTGGTCTGTTGCATAAGAAAGATACCATCTGCACTACAGATGCCTACTTCTCATAAAAAATAATTTCGATTATCTTGGATAATTTCATAAAATTTGTATCACCTCAACACTGTAATCTCCCCTGGTATTCAACAAGTGTTACTCACCACCACCTTGCTAGACTGTACGGCAACCTTGAGTAACAATAAACTACATAAATAAACATTCAACAATCAAGAGAAACAACAAAATTCCATCCAAAGAGAAGCAAAGTTGAAAAACATTTTTGAAGCATGAAATGAGCATTCCTACGATTACAAGATAGAGTAGTGCTCAACCCAATAAACTCACCATGGACTCATTTTTGTTTATAATTTTATATCCATCATCACATAATATTATTGTTTCTCTAAGTTGCACTGATATACAAATACAATGTCCAAAATAGATAAGACATTATTAGTCCCTGCCGTAGGCCGAGACTATATGTTTCACCTCACCTTATTAGTTTAGCTAGTGATACAAAAAAACCAAAAGTATCTCTAAAGTTTGAGAAAAATAATATTAATCTGTTTTTATTTATTCAATTTATTTTCATATGTGTTGAATTCTGATTGGCCCATAGACCTGTTATCACATTTATAGTAGCCGGGGCTACCATATCTTCAGATCAGATTCCAGTCCTTTACATTGAGATGCTTGAAATCAACATCAGATGAACATTCATTCCAGGATCACTCATATTTTCAGAGCAGCCCCTGAGCAGACAGTACAGCCTTATGCCATGACTGAGCCTCATGACCTCAGATTCGATGACCGATGTAGCCATTTTTCCATACAGAGCAGTATGCAGTGCCCAGATGTGCAGCAGCAGTATTCCAGTTGACAGTTGATTGTTCAGATGGTTGGTACAGGTATATGACCCAGCAGGTATATTGATATGCATTGGTTATGATGTCTTGCTCCTTTGCTCATTATGATAGCTTAACTTGGTATCTTGTAGTTATGATCCATTGATCTGGCGGTATATATATGTTACATAGATATGTGTGTTTCAATGATTATCTAAAATGATCTAATTTACTCCGAATATGAAATTCTTGTTTATACTCATTGGTTCCACCCTCCTTAGCAGAATGGATGTGATCATTCCACCTTTCATGGCTTGCTAGTTTTGGCATCACCTTTCACTTTCCCCATCCATCCTTTCTCTTCCACTTCTTGTTTTTACCCTTACTTACACTTAGCCTATGATATGGAGGACTTCCCCACTTTTGCCTCTTTGTTGGATAGCATCCATGTTAGTTTGTGTCTCGGATCTGAGTTGGCAACAAAACTTACCCTTCAGTGAGTTGGATTTGATACCTTGGTATCTCTAGTCGGTTGCCCCGATGTTTGGTCTTGATTGTAGATGATCCCCCTAGTTGCATAAGTTATGTTGGCTAAAACCTGAAGAAAATAGCACTACCATCATTACATGCATGTGGAAACTTTATTATATCTTATGTGCAAGCCCATTGAAATAAAACTAAAACCGTGCTTCTAAGCACAATGAAAAAGGGCTATGAAATGAAAATACCCTGGATGAAAGCTTGAGTAGTTGTGCTTCTAAGCACATGCAAAATTCCCAAAAGGATCATAAAGGCCTAAAGAAAGCAATGGTTAAATATATGCGAAATACAAAGACTATTGGCCATGAAATTAAATGTAATGATCAAATTCCTCATGGAGCCTACGGGTTGTGATGTGAGATGGAGTAAGGGACAGCTGATTCTAAGTGTCCCCTAGAACCTCAAATTACGGTTAGTCGAGCACCCAGTCTTGGTGGTTCTAGAAAAGATCACCACGGAGTTGTTTCAGCTTGGATGTGAGCAATAGACATTTTGCAAGGTTGAATAAGCATTTCTTAAAACAACTTATTCCATTTGTGAGACACTGCCATTCCCTGTGTTATGTTATTTTTATCCAACAAATGCTTGAATGTGTATTCCATTTTTCTCTTATCCAAAGTATCACAATGTTGAGTCAGTACAATCATCCCCTTAGCCTAGCCTTGCATATTTCACCCTCACCAAATCCTAACAAAATGATCACGGCCATAAAGTGAGTATTTTCTTGAAGTTCTATTTTGAGTAGTTGATTATTTTTATGTATTGGATGTTATTATTGCTTAAACCGTCAGTGATATGCTACTTTATACTTTGAGTTTTGCTATTAGAATTATTAAAAGAAGAATGCTTTAACCAATTGCACTTGCAGCAGCAGGCAGTTTAAGCCTGGGTCACATTTTGGTCAGTTTTGACCTGGTCAAACTTGGTTTAACCAAGTCAACCGGAGGACTTGAGTTGAGTTGGACCAGTGATGTGCGAGATTGATGATTTGTGGTCCTTACATACCCATTTGATGGTTCCATGCAGCAAACACAGTGATCCAATGATGGTTTGATGATTTTTATGGTTATTATTATTATTATTACAGTCCATTTATTTTTATTTGTTCGAGCATGGTCATGCTTACAGATGACTATACAGATAGCCACAGGGTGTATGGGTACTCATCTCTAGTACATATGGACCTTCTGAGTCCATTGGGATACTTAGTTTTCAGTTTCAGGCACTTCCAGTTGAGATATTACTCAGATTAACACTTTATTGCAGATTTTCCATTTAAAATGGCCTGGCAGCACAGTTTCACTTTTTATTTGGTTCACCTAGGTCGCTAAAGAGGGAGCATGGGGTCCAGCCACTTGTTATTACCATATTACCATGCTCCCAGACATTTTGGTGCAGACAGTTTTGGCCCCGGGGTACTAGGTAGTGAAATACAGGCATTTTATTCTTTCACAGGTGATTTTTCTGAGGATAAAAAATGGTAAAAATGGTTACAAAGGAATTCGATTTGGGCTATTGAGGCAGGGAAATGGCATGAGGTTGGTTTAGATGATTTGTGTGATGCTTCCCATACCTTCCAAAGCAGGTTGCAGCATTCAGTGGGGCCCACACACTCTCCGGGCTTTTATATTATGATTTTATTGTGCCATTGAGGGGGAACGATTTGGCCATGTGGTCACAGTATTGTATCTTGATGATGCTTTTATATGTTATTGTGCCATGAGGACATGCTAGAGAAGAATGAGTACACCTCCTAGCCCCACCATGTGCTTATGTTATGACTTTAGTCACTTTTATGTGGTGCGTCCCCCCTAGGGCGACTTAGCTAGTGCGCCCCCTACTATTTTTGAGTTGATCCATGTACTTTATGCTTAGGCTCATCGTAGCCATTAATTATCACTTATGTATCTTTTGATCTCAACCACTCATTAAAATAAGTGGCATCACTCTACTAGTACATCAAGTGGGAATCATAGGACCATAAATAATCAATCTCGAACATCAGCAGTCCAACTCATCTCAGATCCTGCGGTTGACTTGGTCAAACTCGGTTGACCATGTCAAGATTGATCAAAATAATGACCCAGGCTCAAGTTGATTGATGCTGCAAGTGCAAATGGATAAGATATGATCCTTTAATTATTTCAATAGCAATACTACAGTATAAAGTAGAATTTCACTGGCGATTAAGCAATTAATACATCAAATATAAGTCCAAAATCAAAGCAATCAATTACTCAGAAAAGACCCTCAAGTGTATACTCATTTCATGGACATGACCATTTTGCTAGGAATGGGTGAAGGTGAGAAATGCAAGGCTAGGACAAGGGAATGACTTTACAAACTCAACACGGTGACACTTTGGATAAGGGAAAAGGGAAACCACCTAAGCATATGTTGGACAGAAAACACACAAGGAATGGCAGTGTCTCAAAAATGGAATGAGTTGATTTGAGGAGTGTTTATTCAACTTTTAGCAAATGTCTACAGCTCACATCAAAGCTTGAACCAGCTCTGTGATGATCTTTTATAGAACCACCGTGACAACTAACCGTAACTTGAGGTTCTAGGGGACACTTAGAATTAGTTGTCCCGTATTCCATCTCACATCCCAACCCGTAGGCTCCGTAAGGAATTAATCATTACGTTTTATCATGGCCAGCAGTTCTTTAGATTTAGCATACATTTAACCACTGCTTTTTGGGCCTTATGACCATTTGGATTTTGCATGTGCTTAGAAGCACAACTAATCGTAGCTTTCATCCAGGGTGCTTTTGCATTTCATTCCATAGCCCTCTCTCATTGTGTTGAAAAGCACAGTTTTAGTTTATAATCATGGGCTTGCATATAAGATATAATAATGAGTCGCATATGCATGTAATGATAGTAGTACATTCTGCTTCAAGTCTAGCTGACACAACTCAGGCAACTAGGGGGATCATCCATAATCAGGACGAAACATCGGGGGCAACTGACCAGAGAGGTCAAGGTTTCAAATCCAACTCACCTAAGCTCAGGAACCAACACTAGCGGGTTCTCCTGGCCCTGAAGGATCAAGGCTTCGGTAAGTTATGTTGCACAACTCAGAGCCGAGACACAAAACAATAGGGAATCTATCCAACATAGAGGCAAAAGTGGGGCGGTCCTCCATATCACAGGTTGAGGTGTAAGTCAAGGTAAAACCAATATGGAAGAGAACGGATGGATGGGGAAAGTGATAGGTGATGCCATAACTAGCAAGCCATAAAAGGTGGGAATGACCACGTCCATACTACTTAAGAGGGTAAAACCAATGAGTATAAACACGAAATTATTATTTTAAGTAAATAAATCACTTAAATTCCAGACAGTCAATCAATATCCATATATATATATATATATATATATCTCGCCAGCTCATGACCACTAAATACCTATTCAAGCTACTAAGATAAGCAAAAGAGCATAATAAAAGTATCCAATGCACAACCATATACCTACTGGGTCATATACATGTATCTGTCATCTGGACCATCAATCGTCACTAGAACATTGATGTTGTACAACTTTGGGCATTGCACTGTATGGAAGAAAACGGTCACCTCAGTCATCAAATCTGAGGTCATGAGGCTCAGTCATGGCATAAGGCTTGTCGTGTCTGCTCTGGGGTTGTTCAAACTACGAGTGATCATCAAAAGTATTGTTCATCAAAGGCTGATCTCATCAAAAATGTGTAAAGGACTGGCTCAAAAATATACAAGAAACTGCTCTGCAATCATGGTAGCCCAGCTACTATGGATGTGATAACATCTGGCTCCAGCTCGGACAAGTGCTCTAAGGGAGAGAGTGCTTGAGAACCTCAGAAATCTCTGGTCCCCAACACTTAGTGCATCAATCATCAATCCTGCACCCGATTGATCTGCTTCATCGTGAAAATGTACCTGTTCCTGTGCACATGAAAGCAGACACTACCCGAGCAGCATGTATGGTATATAAATAAAATTATAATCTAAGACAAAAAATCAGATTATGTTACATTATTAAATGCCTAACGAAGATGCATGAAAGTAAAATGTTGATCTAACAACTAACAAGTTTTATTTTGATGCAGGGAAGCTTAGAAAATAGCATGATAACAAAAACCAAACTCAAGCAAAAGCAAGAAAACTCATAAAAGCTGAAACGACACTCAGTACTCAGAAAAATAAAAACACTCAGATCCTACTGCTCAAGTGAGCTTATTCAAAAATTTACCTACCCTAAACTAAACAAGCAAGATAAGTTCAAATCAAGTCAAGTCAGGCATGTAATCCCTCAACTCCCTTTGATTGATAGGTAGCAAAATCTGCTATCCACTCCTAGTAGTGAGGAAACACATGTTGTCAATACAACGTTCTACCATGAGTGGTCCAACCCAAATGTCATCTAATCCCCTAGATCTTATTTGAAATATATGATTAGGCACTATGACCCTATCACTGCTAGAAAATCTACGGCGATTTACAGATTCAGGGATTACTTCAATGTTGCGGGTCGAAATAGGATGGACATCAGCACGGTATCTCGGTTGAGGGGTAACTATCCTCGAGTTCCTTCTAACTATCCTCGAGTTCCTTCTAGGAGGAACTGCATTGAATCTGGGAGGATCACTATCTAAAGGAATGGCTACCCTACCAATAAGAACTTCCTGAATCACTCTTCTCCTTTCATGTCCTTCTCTCGGTTCATCACTCTATGGGTGAATAATATACTTGAGGGTTTCTCCCACAGTCCAAAAATCTCTGACAACTTCTTGATCCTCTTCTTCCAATGGAGACGGTATATCATGATCTTCATTGTGTAAATATTTGATCCAGAGATCACTACAACCTCTGGATCACTTCGAGATCTCAAGCGGTATGAGTCTCGATATCAATGCAATATTAATATGAACTCAAACAATAAGATCTGCATTTACCAACTGAACAATATAAATGCAATCATACATAAACAACAGATGTACCATGGAACCTTTTCAGGAGAAACCAGCAAAAAATGGGGCTATCTTCTTTCTCAAGCCCAAAGCATATAGGAAAAGAGACAAGTACAATACAGGGTTACCTCAGTAATCTTTTCAGGCAAACTCAAGATTTGCATGCATCCAGTTGATGCATGCACGGAAGAGATAAGCCCTAACTGGAAAACTGGATCTGAGTGTCCCTGTATCTGCCTCTGCCTGATCTATCTATCTCTATCCTCTGCTCGCTCTGAAGACTTCCCTGTGACTGAAAACATCCTCCTTCTGCATGCACAAGTGCGCCCTTCCTCCAACAATGAAAGACTCATACTGAATTAGGTCATAGCAGATCTGAGCTCTGATCATCACTAATCTTCCTCAATCTCTAACATGAAGATACTCTACAAGTTGCAGACACTCAACTGCTCTACCGGATGCGGTACGAGCTTCTCCCTCCTTCAAGAATGCACCCTCCTTCACATGTGAAGTCGTCCTCCTCTCTCTTGATCTATCTCAGATCAATGGTCTCACTAATGAAGACAGTCACCTCCTGTCTTCCTTATAACATTTCACTAAGAAGTTAGGTTTACCAAAAACCTAAAAATAGTTGCATGCAAAACTCACTTTTGCATGCATGCATGCAAACCTTTACATGCATTTCTCTCCAATCATTTTCCTGGTTAATATTTTAACACATTGCTTCTACTACTAGAACCTCAAATGGAAATAGAATGGAGATAGTACTTGCCATAAAGGTGTCCTTTTGAAAACTGCTTCTATCTTGACCTAGGGTTTGACAGAAAAAGCCTAATTTTCCAACTTCAGGATCTTGGGAAACTGACTGGATGAAAAGATGCGCCTCCTCCAAGCGAGTTGAGCAATGTACTCGTTCTCCCAAATCTGTCAGTAGATCTTCCAAAAACTTGATGCCCTAGTTCTCCGGGTTGTAGTGGTGGACCCAAAAATGAAAATTCTCGAAATTGAATTCTGTTTTGACGGAAAGATGCGCCCTATTGAGGCGAGTTAGATGCACCCTCTTTTTCAGCTGATCTGTGGAGAGAGCTCCCAGAATAAGAAGCCCTAGTTTCTACAGTAGCAGTGGTTGCACAATGTTTTCTTTCAGGCCAGCTCTGATACCATGTTAGTTTTTACTTGATTAGCATAATAACATTAAACAATATACTCACTGAAAGAAAAACAAGCATAGCAAACACAAAGAACACAAAATTTCTCTCGGGGAAACCACAAGGGAGAAAACCTCGGCAAAACTTCCTCATATAGAATTCACCAAGTACAAGATAAAACCCCAAGACAAAACAGCTTCTCTCCTTCACTTGTGCGAACTTCTCTCTCTCCTATGCGAACTTGAGTGAGTGAGGTGAGTGATACAAATGAATAACTCAAGCTCCTATTTATACTTAACAAGTGACTTGACCTTTTTACTAATTAGGTCTGCTTGACTCACCTAACTGAGCCGACCTTAACACTTTACAATAAAATATTCTTTTCTAGACATTTACAGGCCGACCTAACAGTTAGGGTTTACATTGATTCTTTCAGTGACTCTTACATTATCAATTACATCAATGACATCTCTCGAAGGAGAAATACAATAATACAATAGGCAACTAAGTCACATGACACTGCGAGACGTGCGAGACGGGACACGGAGGACACAAAAATACGAGTATTCGACACGCGACACGACGACCCCGAAAACAGGACACGGGGGGACACATTTTATATAGATAGATAGATAGATAGATAGATAGATATAGATATATATTAAAAAAATACATAAAGATCCACATTTTTTAAAAACTAAAATACTAAAAGTCTATACATCAATCTGAATCATAATATCATTCAAATTTTCAATGAATCAATTGAAATTTCCAATTTTACAATGAATCATGAATCCATGATGAATCAATAATCAAATTAACAATAAAAAACGAACAATAACATTAAAAATTAAAATTTAACATTGAATCATGAACTTTGAGTTTGAACCATAAACTGCATGTTTGATATTTCATATTAAACCATCAAAATCTGAAAATCATAATGTATTACATAGATGATAGATATCGAGAGAATGACAATGGCAAATACAAAATGGAGTAGATACTACTACAAACTACAGTCTAGTATCTAAAAGACTACAACACTACTAGATGCAAAATGCGAATACCACATAGTAAATACTAGATCACTATCAGTATCAGTGGTACTAGCCACTGTCAATCGACCTCCTGCTGCTCCATGTCAAAATCAGCATCACTGTCGCTGCTCTCTCCACTCTCCTCCTCCTCCTCCTCCTCCTCGATACCCAATCCAAGATTGGATGATGCATCTGCTGGTGTGGAGGATGACCCCTCAAGCTCATCATCAAAAGTCACTGGCTCTAACACTGGGTCAGTAAGATCCAAGTTGGCCAATGCCAACTCTATATTGTTATCCAAACCCATATCATCAAGAAATACATCCCACATCTTTGTTCGACCCTTCAACCACTCTTGCCTCTTCCTGTAAATAAGACGAAGGTTGGTGTGCACATACACCATTGCCTCTGCCCTGGACTGCTCAAGTCTGCTCTTTTTCAAACTGTACAAATTTCCGTATGTGCTCCAATTCCTCTTGCAACAGGAGGATGAAGTAACCTGGAAAAGGATCCTCATGGCTAACTGTTGTAGAATAGGGCATGTTTCCCCATGAGTTGCCCACCAACCATGGGCCTGCTTGACCCCCATGTCTCCAAGCATATCATACCCTCCAAATCTCCCCATGCCAGTGGAGAACTCTATGAAGCCCTCCTCCACCTCCTGAAGGGATGCACTATCCTGAAATATCCTCCTAAATGCTAACTTCCTCCCATTTGATATCTCTATATCCATGTGAGGAGCAAATCTGCGTGAGGGCCCACCACTAAGCCATTCCTGACTGTAGAACTTGGGATTCAATGAATGTGCCAAGCAATGCAAAGGTGTGCAATTCTTATCCCACCTGGAGATAAGAATGTCCAGTATGGTGGACCATAAGCTCTCTGATGATGTCCCATACTCAGAGAAATCATTCTGCATAACAATGTTCTTCACGGACTCAATCATGGAATCCCACCCCTCATAAACATCTCCTAAGATGGGTTGGTCTATGTCTGCAAACCTCAACAAGGAAATGATAGGCTCCATGATCTCAATGACAACAGTTACCTTCTCCCACCAAACATCATCTAACATTGTTTCCTTTACTTTTCTTGAAGCAACTTGATCCGTCTTTCTACAAAAAGACCAAAGATCTGAAATAACCATGGCCCCAAGAGCGGCCTTGACCTCCCTCAACCTCTTAAGCATGATGAATGAGGAAGCAAACCGAGTATCCGCAACCTTCAACAATGATAAATGTGTGTACTCTTTATATATTGTGAGGGCATTGGTATGGTTTTGTACAAAAATGCGGATATAACGTGCATCCTCAATAACATTGCCAATCCATATCACCTCTGAAGCAATAGATTTAATTGCTAAATTCAAGGAGTGAACAATGCACGGTGTCCAAAATATTTGTGGATATTTAGTTTCCACAATCATGCCAACAGCTTTACAAATAGGTGCATTATCAGTGATGATTTGCACACAATTATCAACACCTACTTCTTCAATAACTTTAATGAACAAATCACCCATATATTGTGCATCCTTGTATTTTCCGAGAGCATCCACTGCTTTCAAGAAGACCGGTCCATTATTGGAAGACACCATGAAATTAATGAGTGGATGGCGTGCTATATCTGTCCATCCATCAGAAACAATACTAACCCCGGATGAAATCCATGATTTTTTGACAGGTTGTAGGATTTTGTCCACCTCCTTCTTTGCCTTAACCAACAACATGGTTCTAAGCTTCTCTGAGCTTGGAGGCACATACCCTCTTGGAGCCTTTTCAACTAAAGCTCAACACATCTCAATGAACAAAGGAGACCGTGCAACATTGAATGATATTAAGTTGAGATAGAAATAGAATGCAACGGTAAGATCTACCTCATCTCGAGTCTCTTTTTCATAAATTTTGTCCATTGGACCATAAGTTTGGGCTGCCCTCTTTTTTGTTGGCTGAAATTCATCCCCACTCCCAAACTTGTTAGATGTATTCCTCAAGAATGGAAGAGGATCATCTTTTTTTGACATTTGTTTGCTTGCTGCCACCACATTCCCCAACCCAACTGCATCCTCCTTTTCCAACTGTCTTCTTTGGTTGGTAGTGATCCCTCTGCATGGTCCGAGTCCACAAGGAAGAGCCAACAAGTGGCCCTTAACTCTGAAGTAAGTGCTCTTGAATGCACCATTGCAGAAATTGCAAGACCAAGAAATATTTCCTCCTGCAGCCCTCTTTGTTCCACTTCCAGGTTCTTCTTTCTTGGTTACATACTTTCATAGGGGGTATTTTTTTTCCTGTGCCTGTTGTTTTGCTAAAGCACAAGGTTATGTGAAGGCCCTGAGGGCATAGTAGCTCCCAAAACATCACTCGAAACACTTGGAGCACTGCCACCAGCTGACACAGAAATATTTATGCTCTTTCTTTGAGTTTGACCTCTGCCTGCTGCCTTGGAAGATTGAGCCATTATTTCGAATTTCCCTCACACAGTGGATGCCTAAAATGTGAAATCAAATCCAGTAAATAAAAATCTTACATTCTTAATTGGTTGTTAACTTGTTTTTTAATATTTATTGAAAATTTCAAAATTCTAATTTCATAATTTATAAATCATAAAACTAAAAACTATAATAATAAAACTTAAACAATAAGCAGACTAACAGTTTGTCAAATGACAATTTCTTACCTAAACAGGAACCCGAACCTCTCTTCGTTGATGCTATACACAGAGTTGCTACCTGCACCGAGCAACAGTGCTGCTGCGTGCTTCACTCCACCGGCAACACTGATAGAGGTCAACCAAAGATTTGAAAAGTGGGGTAGTGGCAGAACAAGTATTCCAATCCTGGAGAGCAAACAGAGATTTTACAAGCAGCAACTGGGTTATAACTTCACTCCACCGGCAACACTACTGCTGCGTGCACCGGCAACACTGCTTACTGTTGCTTCACTCCACCGGCAACCCTCCATTGTTGCATGCCCCGAGCAATACTGCTTACTGTTGCTGTGTGCCCTCCACTCCACCGACAAGTGCAACCCAGACCCTCCACTGCTGCGTGCCCCGAGCTTCGTCTGCTTAGTGCTGCTATAACCCTCCACTCCACGGGCTGCGTTACTCCACCGGTTGCGTCCCTCCAAGTGCAACCCTCCACTGCTGCGTCCCTGAACCCACAATCCTTTGCTGCAAGTTTGAACCACAACCGCGAGCTCTTTGTTGAAGTTTGCAACACACTCTTGCTTCCACGAGCTTTCAAAACGTTAATGAAGTTGCCCCCGAGCTCTCACAATCTTTAACCGGCGGTTTGGCCCGACCTCCCATGCCTTTAACCGGCGGTTTGCAAATTATTTAACCCGCGGTTTAACGATTTTGACAGGACACGTGTCGCAAAATCGTGACACGATCATGGCTCGTGTGCGACACGTGCGGGATCGTGTCATGATTTTGCGACACGCAAATTTTCATGTCGCATACGAATTAGGGCTCATGTCATGTCCAACACGCGGAATACGGGACACGAGCCCTGTTTGGACGTGTCCTGTTACTTAGATAGGCAAGTATATCTAGAATATATTCCGCAGTTACATTTCTTTAACAGGGAGCACATGCAAGGGTAGTTATTTGATATTACAGTATTATACTAATATAATTTATGACTTAACATTTAGATTCATCACAATTGATACATCACAAATTACAATTTTACTCTTAAACCCATCTCTACATGGTAATATTATATATCAAAGATGATTACATAATGCAAGTGGTAATATCCAAAAACAACCTTTATAATTGAGGTTATAAGCATATGTCCAAAATCATCCTTTATATATGAGGCTAAATTGCTACATGTATCAAAGTGTGGACATCGAACATAGGAATAAAACATCAGATGAGCTAGTAAAGCCTAATAGTCATCATCCTCTTCATTATCAACCTGAAAAATAAAACAAGATGCATGTTCAGCAATGGGCTGTGGAGTAGAAGTAATTCAAATTCCACGTCTAGGTTCCTTAAGATTCAATGCAGCATGACATATGTCCAAATCTGAGGATTCTAAATTCACATCCAAATCTCTAGAAGGCCCAATGTTATATCGTGGACCACTACGAGAAGCAAGGAAAAGGTTGGAATGCACATAAACAAGATCCTTAGCCTTCTGTGATGTTAGGAAATAAACACATAATAAAACAAACACACACCATGAATAAGTAGTTTTTTACCTTAGAAGCCCAAATCAAGAAAACCAACAACAATAGATCTATTAGTTTTCAACCAATCCAACCAAGACATGGCCAATATGGCCATCACATACCACTTTTGGGCACCTTACAATGGAGTTACTCAAGCCCTTAAATAGGCTCCATCACATGCAATACCATGGGAAACCCTGTTACAGCTCAAACTAGCAGTCTAGGATTTGTAGCACAATGTGATGCAATAAGCTAGTGAACGGTAAGCATTAGAGAGATCTAAACCCAATGTCACCTCAACTTAGTTTCTCAACTACTTCAGGTAACTCCTAAACTCAGGGGAGAGCCCTATCAAGATACCTACAATCACACACAAACATATACCTTTTTACAACCTAATAGCATGGATCAGTGCCTTAAATGGAGTCAAACAATGAGATAAAAAGCCCACCAGATCTACTGAGGAGCCAGTGCAAACAACTACTTGTCCAAAATAACAAATATTAATAATTTCCAGCACAATTTCATGTTTACCAATGAATATCACACAACCCATGGGATGCCAAAAAAAAGTGCACCCGCAAGGGGAGATGGACAAGCAAGGAAGGTGAATCCCTGGGAGGCATCAAAAGGAAAACACTACCTAGGGTTTGGGAGATATTGGGTTTTTACGTTTCTCGAGGAAACTCCAAGAATGAGGACTCCCTTCAAGATAAGTGGATGAATCCACTGGGGCGATTGATGGGCGGACTAGATTTTTGAAATTCCAAATATTTTTAGGTTTTTTAATTTATGTAAATTTTAAGGGCCCTTTTGACAATATATGATTTGTGGGTTCTTTTATACATAAAATGAGGACGCCCTTCAGGATCCATGGATAAATCCACTAGGGCGAATTTGTAAGGACCGGAATTACAAACTCACAGCTATTTTTGGAGTTATGAAGTAACTCTGACACTAGGTTAAGCAAGCCTTTCACCAGACACTCTTTACTCAGTTGAACCGGTATATAGTCACTAAGCCAGCCAGCACCGACACTGACCCTAAGAAAGCATCAAGCCAGGGAAGGATTTGAAGCATTGTGGAATAGATCTTTTTCAGAGTTCTGCCCCGTAGAGCTTGAGATGTTTGGCGAGAACTGTTAGAAAAACAGGATGGCAGAGCAATAACAATAAACAAAAATGCAAATATAATCATACACACATTACAAGAGAGACACAGATATATTGTGGTTCACCCAACTTGGGCTACTTCCACACTGAAGTTGCCAGTCCTTATTATTATTTCGTCCAGCAAAGTGAAGGGATACAACCTGCAGCACAACCGCTGCACTTCCTCTTCACTGTCTCACAGTCTCTCTTCTTGATCTTAGAGATCTTTACAATGCATAATACCTAATACATAAAACATAGCCGTATTACAATGTCTTTCTTTTATAAGGGAGATACAATGGGAAAATACCATGGGATACCCAAAACCATGGGCCCGAAAACTATTGGCGAAAACAGCCCCAAAAAACTTTCTCGGACGCGCTACCCCCGAACCCCACGGTAGGGGAATGAGTGTATAGTCCTCTGGGGTGCACGGCTCAAACAATATCATCTATGAGACTAGAAGATCTGGCTCCACAACCAACAATCTCCCACTTGGAGACTGATCACAACGACTCCACCGCTAATGTACTTGCTAGACCTTGGACTTGGCAACTTCCTCCTCTTCGCCTTCATGCTAGAAGGCCAACTGAAACCGAGCAGGAAGTCAGTTTCTCTCTGGTCACTACCTTTGTGAACATGTCTGCAGGATTTTAGCTAGTATGTATCTTTTCCAACTTCAACAGTTAATCTTCCAGAACTGAGCGTATGAAATGGTACTTGAGCTGTATATGTTTAGTCCTCGAATGGAATGCTGAGTTCTTTGCAAGATGAATGGCACTCTGGCTGTCACTATACAACCTGCAATCCTTCTGCTTCTTACCCACTTCCTCCATAAACCTCTGCAACCAAATCATCTCTTTACTAGCCTCTGTAACAACAACATATTTTGCTTCCGTTGTTGAAAGTGCAACAACCTTCTGCAATCTTGAAATCCAACTTACTACTGTTCCACCTATAGTAAACACATACCCTGTGGTGCTCCTCCTGCTATCCTTATCACCTGCCATATCTGCATCAACATATCCCTGTAGAACAATGTCTGAACCTCCAAAACATAGTGCTTGAGTGGTAGTACCTCTCAAATACCTGAGAATCCACTGTACTGCCTTCCAATGTTCTTTACCTGGATTGTTCATATATCTGCTCACAACTCCCGCTGATTGTGCAATATCTGGTCTTGTGCACACCATGGCATACATCAAGCTGCCAACTGTTGATTGATAGGGAATCTTGGACATGTAATCTGTCTCTTCCTGTGTCTTGGGACACATTTCCTTACTTAGACTGAAATGGTTGGCCAAAGGTGTACTAACTGGTTTTGCATTCTGCATTTTGAACCTTTCCAACACCTTTTGTATGTACTCACTCTGAGTCAATGTCAATTTGCGATTTTTCCTGTCTCTCGTTATTCTCATACCAAGGATTTGCTTTGCAGCACCAAAATCCTTCATCGCAAATGAATTAGCTAGCTTCCTTTTGAGTGCATTTATATCCTGCATGTTAGACACTGCAACAAGCATGTCATCCACATACAATAACAAGATAATATATCTTTCATTGTCTAGCTTCTTGAAATAAACACAGTGGTCAGAATGACATCTACTATAACCTTGTTCTATCATAAACTTATCCAATTTTAGATACCACTGCCTTGGAGCTTGCTTCAAGCCATACAAACTCTTTTTCAACCTGCATACCAAGTTCTCTTTACCTTTGACCTAATACCCTTGTGGCTGCTGCATATATATCTCTTCCTCCAAATCCCCATGGAGAAAGGTTGTTTTTACATCTAATTGTTCAAGATGCAAACCTTCTACCGCCACTAGACTTAAGATAGTCCTAATTGAAGTCATCTTAACAACAGGAGAAAATATTTCATCAAAATCTATACCTTTCTTCTATGCAAACCCCTTTACAACAAGTCTCGCCTTGTACCGCTTCTTACCTCCTTCTTCCTTCAACCTGTAAATCCATTTGTTCTGCGATGTTCTTTTACCAGCAGGCAACTGAACCAAATCCCAAGTCTGGTTTCCTACCAAAGAGTCCATCTCCTCATTCATGCCTTGCTCCCACTTCTTTTTAGTTTCCACCTGCATTGCTTCTTCATAACATTCTGGTTCACCAACATCAGTAATCAACAGATAATACATTGAAGGAGAGTATCGTTCAGGGAGTCTACTTAACCTGGTAGATCTTCTTGCAGTTGCAGGAGTTTCAGGTACTTGCTGTTGTTCTTGATTTTCTGGCACCTTTGGAACTTCATTTTCTTGAATTTCATCAAGTACTATGTACTATGTGGTTTCCTTTTCCTGTTTATTTCCCTGCAACTGATCTTTATACATGACCTTTTCCTTCAATATCAAATCTCTACTCCTGATGATTTTGTTATTTTCATAATCCCATAAGCAATAACCAAATTCATCAACCCCATATCCAATAAAGGTACATTTCTTGGATTTAGCTTCAAGCTTTGTTATATTTTCTTTATCAATATGGACAAATGCTTCACAACCAAACGTTCTCAGAAATGAGTAGTTTACCTTTTTATCTGTCCATGCCTCTTCTAGAATACCACCATCCAAAGCACTTGAAGGCCCTCTGTTTATTAAATAAACAGCAGTATTTACAGCATCCGCCCAAAACTGTAAGGGAAACCTTGCATGCAGTCTCATACACCTTGCACGCTCCATGATCGTTCTGTTCATCCTTTCTAACACACCATTTTCTTGTGGTGTTCCTGGGACTCTCTTCTCTCTATGAATCCCATGGTATGAACAGTAACTATCAAACTCCTTGCCACAGTACTCACCTCCATTATCAGATTTGAGACACTTCAACCTTTTTCCTGTCTCATTCTCAACCAAAGCTTTCCACTTCTTAAAAGTAGCAAACACATCAAATTTCTATCTAATGCAATAAACCCAATTTTTCCTAGTTGCATCATCAATAAATGTAACATAATAATAAGAGCCACCAAGAGATTGTACCTAAGCCGGTCCCCATACATCTGTATGCACTAACTCTAACTTTTCATTCTTCTTCTGTTTCCCAACCCTGAGAAATCTGACTCTCTTCTGTTTTCCATAAACACAGTTCTCACAGAATTCCAAACTTACCTGCTTCAAATCTGGCAGCAACTTCCTTGAGTGGAGAATCTGCATCCCCTTCTCACTCATGTGGCCAAGCCTATGATGCCACAATGTTGTATATGTTCCTGTGGAAGCTAAAGAGATAGAATGGTCAGTATCATGAGGACATAAATACAACGTACCTACCCTGTCTCCTTTTGCTATCACCATTGATCATTTAGTGTTCTTCCACCACTTTTCTCCAAATGTAGATAGACAGACGCCATCTCCCAACTACCCTGTTGAGATCAGATTTCTTTTCATAGCAGGAATATGCCTAACATCTTTTAACAGCCAGTCAATTCCATTCTTAACTTTTATCGATACCTTACCCATTCCAACAATTTTACATGGCTCATCATCACCCAATAAAACATGTCCAAAATCGCGTGGAACATAATCATGAAAACATTTCCTATGGGGTATAGCATGACATGAAGCCCCTAAATCTACTACCCAATAATCACTAGTATTATCTAATACAAGAATCAAAGCATCTTGTAACACTTCACCTGCTACATTTGCTTCCTGAGTAGTTTCCTTCTGTGCATCTCCTTTCTTCTTTAGAGATCTGCAGTCTTTCTTCAGATGTCCTTTCTTTCCACAGTTCTAGCACTCTATCTTTCCCAGTCTGGACTTGGATCTGCCCATTTTAGACTTGCCACGATTTTCTTGGCTCTTTTCTCTCTCCTTTTGTCTTCCTTTGCTCTCCATGGTTAACGCATTACCTGATGTCTCACCTGTGCTTTTTCTTCGCATTTTCTCACTAAGAATAACACCAATAACATCATCAAATTTCAAGGTGTTTGAACCAGAGACGAAGTTACTTACAACCATGACCAAGCTATTCCAGCTTTCTGGCAATGAACACAAGATTAGAAGAGCCCTAGCCTCATCATCAAAGTTCACACTTACAGAACTTAGTTGATTTGTAACCGTATTATACTCATTTAAATGATCAGTAACAGATCCACCTTCAGACATCTTCATATTAAATAAACGCTTCATTAGAAATACCTTGTTGGAGGCCGAAAGTTTTTCATACAGCTTACCCAGTGCACTCATCAAACCCTCCGTTGTCGTTTCTTTTGAGATATTGAAAGCCACCGACGAAGCCAAGCTCAGCCGTATTGTTCCCAGAGCCTTTCTGTCAAGAACCTTCCATTCTACGTCCTTCATGGCCGCCGGCTGCTTTGCTCTTCCTCCCAACGGCAGGAATAGATCCTTCTGGTACAGATAGTCCTCCATTTGCATCTTCCATAACTGGAAGTTTTAGCCATTAAACTTCTCGACCTTAAACTTTCCTTCTTCTGCCACTGCTCTCACTCGAACCAGAAACCCTAGCTTCCTGCGGGTTTATCTGCCAAATAGACCTTTGGCTCTGATACCAATTGTTAGAAAAACAGGATCGCAGAGCAATAACAATAAACAGAAATGCAAATATAATCACACACACATTACAAGAGAGACAAATATATCGTGGTTCACCCACGGGTTACCCAAAACCATGGGTCCGAAAACTGTTGGCGAAAACAGCCCCAAAAAATTTTCTCTTGGCACTGCCCCCGAACCCCAAGGTAGGGGAATGAGTGTACAGTCCTCTGGGGTGCACGGCTCAGACAATATCATCTATGAAACTAGAAGATCTGGCTCCACAACCAACAAGAACCCCCTTGCTCACTCCTCAATGCTAAAACTTGGATCCACGATCACGCCTTATTGATTCAATCCTTGTAGCAAATTTCTATTTTTTACAGTTTTGGGAATTTTTCATCTTTGTAGGTCTTTTTATGCATAAAATTGCAGCCACAAATATAATACAATAAAAGCTAAAATATAGAGTAAAAATGACAAGAAAGGGGATATGGTTTTTTGTCTCAATCCCTAGGGCATTGAGAGATCTATGGTTAACGTCCCTCTCTTAAGATGTTCCTCTAGAGCTAGCAAGCTAGGGCATCACCTAGCAACCTTTAGGGTTTTGCAGGTGATCCTAACTAAGGCAAATGGAGAATTCTAAGGCTCCAAAAGCAATAAGAAACTCTTATGCAAGATGTTTCCTTTTGTTGATTTTTTATGTAGCTCCGAAAGATATTCTTATGTCGACCATGAACCCCCCAGAAAGTTCTAGAAAGACCTAGAAAGCATGGAAATACAAAATGAAGGTACAAATAGAGGGTGTCACCCTCCTCATTTGTACATCAAGCAAATTTGCATCAAGTCAGTGAGACAAGTGCACAAGAGAGAGAAGCAGCGACTGGAGGAAGACTAATATCTCGGGTTTTATCTTATCTTTGTATGTAGTATATCTTTCTATGAGAGAACTTTAGCTCTTCATTGTATTGACATCGTACTTTGTTGATGAATCTATACTGACGAAGTTCTACTCGATTTTCTTCCCCAAGAGGGTTTCCTAGGATAAATCTTTGTGTATGCAGTGATGTCTTTCTTTCAGAGATCCTTATGCATGCAGTTATTATGATATGATATAAATTGAATTAAAGTCTAAAGAATTCTAAATAACATAATTGCTTAAGTAAAATCTCAACATCCTTCATACAAAGTTGATAGAATATTGGTAAAAAGGCCCTAATTCAGAGAAAATGTAGCATAAAACTACCATTCAATCCACATAGTAACATTATTAACCAACATTCAACAAGAGATGAGCAAGAAACAACTTTAGATCACACGTGTGCATGTGTTATTCCAAAAAGTCTAGCATCAACCATATCATGTGCAAGAAAGAAGCCCTAGATCATTCATCCATCCACCATCAAGCAAAGAAGATCATCCCAAGAGAAGAGAGCATCAACAAAGAAACTAGAAGAGTAAAAGAAAAAGAAATAATTTCATATTAGAACCCTTGTCTTATGATTTTACAATGCGGAGAGGGGGTTTATTTACACCTTTCTCTCTTGAATATTTTAATTTTAGCCTACAGGTCTTAAACATAAAATAATATTATTTTTAGGGTAAATTCTACACAACAAAGGAATTTTACCCCAAAAAGTATAAAAATGATAAAAATAAGCTAAAATACGCTAAGAGATGCCTTCACCTAATAAAATAGATGGCGTGACCCATCTAACCCCAAAATGTTGAATATCCCTCAGAACCCCCCCTCCAAGCCATTGTAGGCTTGATTAGTGCGCAACAGTTGGAAAAAGGGCGCACTGGACTATAGGCATCAAAGGAGGGGTCTCTAGAAGCTAAAATAGTTCCAAGCGGGTGCAAGGTGTGCTAATAGAAGATAATAGTCCTTTACAAAGCGCAATCACCTCTGCAAGTCAATAACCACGATGGGCATGTGCCCCAGTGGGTCACCCCCAGAAGCATCGGATCACCAACCCTTGGGCATAAAGCCCTGCATGGTGGAGAGTCATCACATCGAAGGGGCAGTCAGGAAAGCCATTAAGCCAAGCACTTCTAAGAGTGAAACCAAAGGGGTTGTCCATGTCCAATCCAGGGGGTAAACAACCCCCAAACCAAATATCCATAAAATAAATCCCACTTTGGCCTGTACAATAAAAAAAATTGACCACCTGTGTTAGAGTTTGTACTTTAATTCAATATTATCTAGGATCTTTAACTGAAAGAATAACAAGCACAGAAAAAACACAATAGACACAATAGTTTTCCTCGGGGAAACCATAAAGGAGAAAACCCTGCAACTTCCTCAAAGATAGTTTCATCACTAATACAATATCAAGCCAAAAGTGGAAAACCCAAAATATGTCTTCTACAGCTTCTCTCTTTCTCCTCCAGCGAACTTGTCTTCTCTCCCTTGCTATGCAAACTTGTGTGAGTGAGTAGTGTCTAAATGAGAGAGCCTAGCTCTCTATTTAGACTTTACTCTTGACTTGACCTTTTCACTAACCAGGTCGGCCTCAACTAAAACTGACGGGGCCGACTTCTCTAGGAAGACTCAATAACCTATAATGGAGGTTTTACCTCAATGACTTTGCATGACCAAACATAATAATGACTTTCCCGAACGGAGGAAAACACATCTCCGTCGGAGGTACAAATAAAATACAATAATAATATCAATATAAAATACAAGTGAATATCTTCCAAAGTTACACTTACATCAACACTCGATCTTAACTAGGAAGGTATTCTCTCGCCACAGTCATCATCACCCTGGACACAATTCTGGACAATGTCATCATCACTGGATCATCTTCAATACTGGAACATCATCATCAACACTAGATCATCATCGTTGCTGCTGCATCAATCTTCATCTCATTGATCATTGATTAGTGACATCTCTGAAATCTATCCGTCATGGGAAGTTCTACAGAGCCAGCCCTTATTCATGATGGATGTAGGCCTAGCCTTCATGTAGGTCTTCATCATCTCTGCGAGCAAGCCATCAAGTAGGTACAGCCCAGGACCAATCATTACATTGCCACTACAATCACCTGCATCTCCTACTATCGCCTCATCATATCCAGATCATCTCATCATCACACAGAGCACAACCCAGATGCACATCTCATGTCCCTCAATGGTCAGCCCGCATCTAATAGCATGGAAGGACAATTAGGAGCACCCCAGGTGCATTACATCCCAAGGACAACCTACGCCTACCACCATGCGAGATCCTGCCTAGGCGCACACACAGTGTCTTATGACCAATAGACCTCTCAACGTCTCCAATATGGGAGGACAATCAGGAGCATCCCAGATGCATTACGTCCCAAGGATCACCTACACCTACCACCATACGATAATCAGCCCTTACATCTACCAACATGGGAGGACAATTAGGAGCATCCTAGATGCATTACGTCCCAAGGACCACCTATGCCTACCACCATAAGAGAACCAGCCCTTACATCTACCAACATGGGAGGACAATCAAGAGCATCCCAGATGCATTACGTCCCAAGGACCACCTACGCCTACCACCATGCGAGAATGACTCTATCTTCTCTAGCATGGGAGTACAGCCCGGGGCACACAAGGTGCATTACGTCCCAATGGACAACCTCCGGCTTCCACCATGCGAGAACCAGTGCATCTGCATCTTCCGGTCTCATCACTCCCTCTTAGGAGGAACCTCGATCTAGAGAACACCAAGCTTCTCTCTGAAGTACTCGAGCTTCACTGTGGCTAATGGCTTGGTCAACACATCGGCTATTTGCTCGTCTGTCGCTATATACTGGAGCTTCACTGCTCCTCTCTGCACCATATCCTTGATATAGTGGTACTTGATCTCAATGTGCTTCGACTTGTCATGGAACATTGGGTTCTCGTACAACTTCACACAACTCTGGTTGTCACAGAAGATACAAGTCGCCTCTAACTGGAGATGAAACAAATCTAATAGTAGCTTCCTAAGCCATACTGCCTCACAACTAGCCGAACAAGCTGCAACATACTCTGCTTCGGCTGCAATCAGTGCCACGCAAGACTGCTTCCTCCTAAACCAGGAGATCATGTCGAATCCCATACTGAAGCAGCATCCCGAAGTGCTCTTCCTATCTGCGGCACTGCTTGCCGAATCCAAATCAACATAACCTTGCAGGTTAATCTTTTGATTCGCATCACACTTGAGCCCAGAGTCAATTGTACCCTTCAGGTACCTCAATACATGCTTTGTAGCAATCACGTGAACATGTCTTGGATCCGTCAAGAATTGGCTCAAGGTATTCACAGCAAAGCATATGTCTGGTCTCGTGTTCGTCAGGTACATCAATGAATCAATCATCTGACGATACATCGTGGCATCAACTGACTCTGATGAAGCATCACACAATAGCTTCAAGTTCGATGCCATGGGTGTGGCCATAGCCTTGCAGTCCATCATTCCAATCTCTTCAGAATCTCCACTGCATGATGCCCTTGTCCAAGGAAGATTCCATCCGCACTTTGCCACACCTCCATGCCTAAGAGATAATGCATCATACCCAGGTCCTTCATCTCGAACTCTGCGGCAAACCTCCTCTTCACATATGCAATGAGCTCATCCTCACCTGTCATAAACAGGTCATCTACATATAACAGAAGTATCACTAGACTTCTAGCTTCAACCTTAAAGTAAAGGTTGGAATCCGCTTTACTCTTATTAAAGTCGAAGCTCATCAGGAAACTGTCCATCCTGTCGTACCACGTCCTGGGTGCCTGCTTCAATCCATACAAGGCCTTATTCAATTTGCACACATGAGTCTGCGTGTCATGTGTCTCAAATCCCAATGGGTGCTCCACGTACACTTCCTCTTTAACTACACCATTCAAGAATGTTGTCTTGACGTCCATCTGGTGTACCTTCCATTTCATCACTACAGCCAATGCAAGTATAGATCTGATGGAAGTGTATCTGGATACAAGTGCAAATGTCTCCTCATAGTCTATGCCTTCTCTCTGTGAGAAGCCACCTGCCACAAATCTTGCCTTGTGTTTCTCAATGCTACCATCTGCAGCATGCTTGATCTTGTAGATCCACTTCGAAGTTACTACAGATTTCCCTTCTGGTCTCGGAACTATCTCCCAGACATCATTCTACATAATCGACTGGTACTCCTTGATCATGGCATCCTTCCATTCTTTCTTCTCTGCTGCTTCCTCATAGTTGGAAGGTTCTTTGTCAATAATGTCACACAGCAGGGCCACATTGTTGAAATATTGTAACTTCAAAGAATATTCTATTTGTACTTTATTATTATTCATCCGGAGATGTTTTATTCCTCCGTCAGGATGTTATTATAATGTAAAGTCATTGAGGTAAAACCTCCCATGTAAGTCGGGGTATTAGTTCCCCTAGAGTCAATTGTAATGGGGTGTTTAAGTCCCCTAGAGGAGTCGGCCTAGTCAGCATTATGCTGAGTGGTTAAGTTGTTGGGGCTAACCTAGTTAGGGTTAAAAGTCAAGTGAAGTAAAGTATAAATAGAGGAGGTGTGTTCCTTATTTAACACACACACACTCACTTGTGAACTTGCATAGGAGAGAGAGAGATCTGCAAAGGAGAAGAAGGAGCTCTTGTTTGGGGACTACATCTTTGTACTTGTTGATCATCTATATTGAGGACGTTTTGCTGGGTTTTCTACCCTATGAGGGTTTCCCAGGATAAATCTGTGTCTCTTGTGTTTATGCTGTGCTTGTTATTCTTTCAATGATCCTGTATATGCTATTGTTGTGAAATTGAATTGAATACTAATGTTATCTATCTTATCATATTGAATCTTAACACACATATCTAGAGTATGGTCAAGGTCTCTTGCTTTCATTGTGCATCCCCTCTGGAGCGCCATACTTCTATGCATCTTGTATTGCCTCTCGTACACATGCTGGTCTCCTCTTGTGGGAGTTCTTCTCACGAGGTGGATCTACAAGTTCTTGTGGTTCTTCCATGTCGCAATCTTCATGATCTTCTGGAACTGCTTCTTCCATTACTGAATCTCTAATCTTGGGAACTTCAGGTTCTTCAATATCTTCAATAGGTAGTTTTCTTGATTTGTTGTATGTTGAGTCTTCGTCAAATGTCACGTCTCTGCTAATGTCGATCTTCTTGAATCCTGGGAAGTATATTCGGTAGGCCTTTGAACTTTCGTTGTATCCTACGAATATTCCCTTCTTTCCTAAGGGATCTAGCTTTGTTCTCTTCTCCTTCGAAATGTATATGTACACTGGGCAGCAAAATATCCTGAGATGGCTGACTTCTGGTTTTACGCCGGAGAAAGCTTCTTCTAGAGTCTTGTTATCTAGTACTCGGTGAGGAGTATGGTTCTGTACATACACCATTATCCTAGCAACTTCTGCCCATAAGTGCATCGGAAGATCCTGGTCATGTAACATTGCTTTCGTTGCTTCCATTATTGTTTTGTTCTTTCGTTCTGCAATGCCATTCTGTTGAGCATTGTAGGGAGCGCTCAACTCCCTCTTAATCCCGGAATCTCTTCAAAGATTCTTGAATTCTTCCGAGGTGAATTCTCATGCATTATCTGATCGAAGGGTTTTGATCTTCATCTCTGTGTGATTCTCGACCAAGGCTTTGAATTTCTTGAACTTAGTAAATACCTCATCTTTACTTTTCAAGAAGTAAATCCAAGTCTAACGAGAAAAGTAATCTATGAATGAAACATAATATACATACCCGCTAAGTGAGCCGGATGAAATGGGACCGCTTACATCGAAGTGGATTATCTCCAATATTCCTTTCGCTTTGCTTTCACTGCTGGGAAACGCCTTCTTTGCATTCTTTCCTTGCGCACATCCTTTGCAAATGCCTTCATGTTTTGCTTGGATTTCTGGAATTCCTGAACCTGCTTTGCTTGCAATAGGTAGTGCTCTATAGTGCACATGTGCAAGCCTTTTATGCCATAGTTCACTTGGTTCCATGGATTCATGAACCAATGCTTGTTCAGGTTGGCCCTTCAACTTGTACAAACCTCCCTCTTGCTCTCCAATCACAGTTGCATCATCCATCGTCTTTCCCTTTGGCCACATTAGGACTTGACCATCTACAAACGCAACCCTCATTCCCTTAGCATCTAGTGTTGATATGGACAAAAGGTTCTTCTTTAGTCCTAGAACATATAACACATCTTTCATCTTCAGAAATTTGTCGGAGTCTAGCTTGTAGGAAGCTTCTCCACTTCCTTTTATGGGGTATTGGTAATCATCCCCAAGTTTCACCTTATGAGGTGACTCATGCTCAGATGGTTTGACGAACGATTCTTTGTATCCCATCATGTGCTTGGAAGCTCCACTATCTACAAGCCAATCATTGCTCCCATGTGTAACAGTGCCCGTGAGTGCTAAAATAGGGACATATTCTTCATCACTTGAAGAATCATCTCTTTCTTCTTATATGGTTCTTTTCCTTGCAGGGTCATCGTCTTCCGCAGTGTGAGCATGATGTCTCTTCTTGTTTGTCTTCTTGCTAGAGCCTCTGTTTCTAGGGCAATCTCTGGAGTAGTGTCCCTTTTCATCACATGCATAACATCCAATGTTGGATAGATCTCTTTTGGGTCTTCTTTGTCTATCGTAGTTCTCCCTCTTACTTTGATAGTGGTTCTCCCTCTTGTTGTGATGATGGTGCTCCCTCTTGTTGTGGTTTCTTCTAGCGTGAGCTGTGAGAGCTTGGTCATCATTTGCTCCCATCTTCTCTTCGCGTGCCACAAGTCGAGCTTCTTCTTGTGTACATTCTTCTCATAGTCTACTGAATGTGATCAACTTCTTCCTGGCACATATCCCTTGAATGAATGAGTCCCATGATCTTGGGAGACCATTCAAGGTGGTCATAACAATCTCTCCTTCTTCTACCTTTTCTTCAACTGCTTTAAATTGCTCCTTGATCTGTGAGACCCTTGTGAAATAGGATTGCATGGTCTCTGAGTTCAAGATCTTTATGTTCTTAAATTGGTTCCTCCATGTCATCTTCCGATTGATGTTCTTCCATTCGAATAGCCTTGTCAATGCATCGAACATCTCCTTCGGTGTCTTCAAGGATGACACATGTGGGATGAGATGATCCTTAATGGAGTCAGCAATAATTCTCTTGGCTTTAACCAAGTTCTTCTTGTGGATAGCCTTAGCCTCATCTCCCTCTGGTGCTGGAACCTCTTCATTCACATATTTGTCCTAGTCATTTTGTTCAAGGACAAAGGCAATCTTATACTTCCATGCTCGAAAGTTATCAGCTCCCTCAAGCTTATCCTCAAGCTTGGTGTGGTGAGACATATTGAATGAGTACCTCAAATGGAAATAGAAAAGATTTAGATCTTACCAATTTGAGATTCCCAACCTGGTTCTGGAGCTGGCTGGCCAAGGGTTTGCTAGAGAAAGCCTAATTTTCCAAAGTTGGAATCTTGAACTTCTGATTGGACAGGAAGATGTACCTCCTCAAGGCGACTTGTCCAATGTAGTCCTTTTTCCAAATCTGTGGACAGAATCCCAAAATAATTGATGCCCTAGATTTCCTCTCGGCAGTAGTGATGGGTCCAAAAATGAAAATTCTTGGAATTTGATTATGCTTCGACAGAAAGATGCGCCCTTCTAGGGCGAGCTAGCCTAGCCTCCTTTTCTTGACTATCTGTGGAGAGAAAACCTCAAACTTGGAAACCCTAGTTTTCCGCTGTTGCACAATGTCTTCTTTTCAGGAAAGCTTTGATACCATGTTAAAGTTTGTACTTTAATTCAATATTATCTAGGATCTTTAACTGAAAGAATAACAAGCACAGCAAAACACAATAGACACAATAGTTTTCCTCGGGGAAACCATAAAGGAGAAAACCCCGTAACTTCCTCAAAGCTAGTTTTGTCACTAATACAATATCAAGCCAAAAGTGGAAAACCCAAAATATGTCTTCTGCAGCTTCTCTCTTTCTCCTCCAGCGAACTTGTCTTCTCTCCATTGCTATGCAAACTTGTGTGAGTGAGTAGTGTCTAAATGAGAGAGCCTAGCTCTCTATTTATACTTTACTCTTGACTTGACCTTTTCACTAACTAGGTCGGCCTCAACTAAAACTGACTGGTCCAACTTCTCTAGGAAGACTCAATAACCCTATTACATTTGACTCTAGGGGATCCATCGCCCCGACCTACAATGGAAGTTTTACCTCAATGACTTTGCATGACCAAACATAATAATGACTTTCCCGAACGAAGGAAAACACATCTACGTCGGAGGTACAAATAAAATACAATAATAATATCAATATAAAATACAAGTGAATATCTTCCGAAGTTACATTTACATCAATACCTTGCTCTAGCCTCAGCCTCACTGGAACTCTGTATTACCTCTGGTGCATAACACACCTAAAACCATGGACCTTTAAACCACCAATCATAAACCTATCTTTGACTCTTTAATCACGTCAGATTAACCTAACATCACCCCCTTTAAACTTGACTTGGGGTAAAGACCAACCCCCCTCAAATTTTTTAACCAAGTCTCCGAGAATACAACATGACCCCTCTTCAATCTACCTAAATCTACATCTAGATTTTTCATAGGTGACCCAATTAACCAAGGGTACGCATGCCTAAACAGGTCTTACAGCCGTATGCCCATTTATATTGCGCTTAAATCAAGCTCCATAAGAAAAATGCTTCGAACACAATGAACTAATCACTTCATCATCTATCTCCATGTGCTTCTTCCAATGGCTTTGCTTGCTATCTTTTCCATGACTTTCAATCAAGGCCCATTCTCCCTCTTAGGCCTCTCTCTCAAACTTAAGGAACTAATAATTCTTCCACTTGGAACCACATTCAACAAAAAACTACTCAACCTATGAACCTTCTCAACCGAATGCAATATCTACGGAGACAACTTTATAGAATCACTCACATATCTATTACAGCTAAACTCACGCTTTGATCATGGGATTTCTAATACATCAAACCCCTCTCTTGAACCATCGTGGTCACTCCTGGATAGACATCTTGCAAGTGTGCTCAGACATTTTTAAGACAACCAACACCTGAGAAATAGACCTCAAGACTCCACACAGTACATTGTCAATTTACCCATACTCCAGAAATACCAAAACAGTCTCTTAGGGGATCCAAAAGGAGACCAAGCCAACCTGGATCATGTCCAAACCCATCAAACTCTTGATTCATTGGATCCTCAATAGAAGACAGTGTTTGCACTCAGTGCTAACGAAGGCTTCAATGTGGCATCGCAGTAGCAATTTCCATCGAAGAAAGTAGTTCTCCTGGATTCTCTTTCCAACCAATAACTCCTCTTTAACAAAACAGTGTCTGCACTCAGCCCTAACGAAGGCTTCAATGAGACATCGCAGTAGCAATTTCCATCGACGAAAGTAGTTCTCCTGGATTCTCTTTCCAACCAATAACACTTCTTTAACAAAACCCCCGTCTGTCAGCTTGAAATCCGTGTGTTTATCAATTTGCCTGCAAGAGAAATAGTGTCAATGTTTTTGAAATCCTTCTCAAGGAAGACACCAACACTAACATTGACTCTAAAAACTATTGCCACTATGAAGGTCGAGGCTCAGGGCAATGTGGTACTTTCTCTAGATTGGCAAAGGCCAATTTTTGTCTTGAGTGTTTATGTTGTGGTTCATGTAGAACACACCAAGGACACTGAGAGGGGGGGGTGAATCAATGTCCTACGCCTTTTATACTTTTTACTTCACTAAAACTTCACCAATCAAATAGACAATTTTATATTCATCAATATGTCTACATGTATCAAGAAACATATCATCAACAAAAGACACAAGGTATATATGGAAACTCAATATAATATATTGATAAAAATCATATAAATGATTACATCAAATTGAGGAAACTTTAATCTCCAATATTCACCAGCTACAACTGGCAGGAAGCTCCAACCTCATTGTTTCTTCAGCTCCAACACCCTGCTTCTCCAGCTCCAACTGGAAGGACGCTACAACCCCATAGTCTTAGTCTTACTCCAACTGACAGGAAGCTTTCAGCTACAACTGGAAGGAGGCTACAACCCCCTCACACACTTCCAATTTGCTTCAATCACTGTCAATCTCTGATTCTGTTTACTTATTCCTTTGACATGATCTTGCTCAATCTTCACTGGTCTGCCACTATCTTCTATGCTGCTGATTTGAATTCACTCCAAAACATACACAGCAGGCATGATCTACAGATTTGTTCACCAAACCATAGACACCCAGTGCTGCCTCAAGAAATACTCTTCAACAATCAAGGTCTTAACTTTACTGAGTATGTTCTGAAATTTTCACATAGTCAGATGTTCGAGCCCTCAAGATCTTTAACATCAATTAGCCCTAAGTACTTAATATGATTTATAACTGATAACTTTTCAGAAAATAATGATCTTCCTTGAAAACTTCACTATACTTGTTCATACTCAAACAAGTTCTCTTTTCATCAACATGGTTTTAGACCTTGACTCATATGTTAAGGAGTATACCCAGATCTCTGTTTGAGCCCAGACTTCTCAGACATATACGCAGATCATAAACACTACTACCCACCCATTTAATGAATCAGTAAAGCATTTTCTAGCCACAGTCGTGGTCATAAAGATCTCCATAGTATGCAAAAACATAACAGTACAAAACAGTACTATCAAACCTCAATGAATGATTTTCATTAGCCCTGATCTGCACTTTGCATTCTCTTCCTCGGGCCTGCTCCTTCGGTCTGCAATCTCAGAGGTATCACATTTTAAAAATTCAATAAACCCAAGGTCAGATCAGCCCTTAACCAACTGCAGCAATATCCTTGAAAGTCATGCCAAAATACTGTCTTCAGATCTGCATTAATCTCTTTGGAATGTGTGCCAAAAGTAGGCCTCAAAACTCTGTCCAAAACCCTTCTACAGTCATGTTAATTTAGCCCTTGAAAACAGTGCCATCTAGGCCGAAATCTGTAGCTAAAAGAGGAGGCTTCACCCTTAATCTTTATCCTTCATTGCTACCACAGACCTACTCCTCTAATCCTGCAATTTGTTTCCAGTTTCAGACCATATCTTCAACACTTGATCCCTCTTAGAATGAGGGCATTCAACTCACATATAAATACACTTCAATTGCTTCAAAGCAGGGCCGACCTATCATTTCTTTTGACCAACATTTTAGAGATTCTTTTATACTAATAGTGCCGACTTGCATTTTTAAATTGAATTATTAATTGGGCCCGACATGTCATTGTAGGGGCTTTTAATTTCAAGTTCATTCAAGGCTCTTCAAACGATGTCAAACTTAAATTTGTCCACAAGATCTGCCACTGAGTTTAACCCAATGAGGGCTGATACACTATACTTTGATGCTTCATGGTCTTTCAGTCTTTATGGCTCTTCAAGTCTCCATCTTTGTAGGGGCTTCTTTCTCATTTCAAGCTTGTAGGAGGGCTCCTTATCAATATGCATCAAAATGCCTTTATCATCATGAACAACGTCCTTCAACGTTTGGCATCTTCAAACCTATAGGGATTTCAATCTTCTTCAACACTTGCTTTGAGCGGCTTTTTCAATGTCATTTTCTTGTATTTTCAAGATTTCATCCTTCTTTAAGACCACTTGCTCAACTTGTCCACTTGTCATCACTTCAACATCTTATTCTTTCTTCATGTTGACATCAATTCCAACACTACATTTCCATCATTTCATACATCTAAGATAATCTATGCTTACCCCCACGCCAGCTGGGATTGACCCCCAAGTTGGCCCCTATCCACTAGGAGGCCCACTTAGCAGGGAGGGTGCTTCAAAACTCTCTGGTTCACATTCCTTAATCCTGGTCTCACAGTCTCCAGGACACTATCGGCCCGCTAGTATTTGTGGGAGAAGAGTATGATCATGGCTATCTGCTTTTGGACTACAATGTTACAAATATCCTCATCCATGTCCAGGATAGTAGAGATGGCAATCATGGGCCTCACTGTTACCTTGCTTAGCTACTCATATGACTCAAAAGAAACCACCATTTGATCATGTCGGTGACGATTACGGTTCCAAAAGGGGACGTCGGTTTTCCAGGCCTTGTGAACCATCATGATCGCAGAAGACTTCTTCGATAGCTCCAGCCTCCACCACAACGTGGGATGCCAGAGTCCACCCATCAACAAATCTACAGATCAAATGTATTCCAACAGGCTCATCTCGATTTGATCATCCATCACCCATGCTCTATAGCGAAATAACAAATCCAACCTTAAATCTGACTGATTTGTCAAATCTATACATGGTTCCAGCATATCCAACCATCCAAGCAACAGATCTACTATTTCCCAACGAGATTTTTTGTTTGAATCATTGTCTCCACAGTTCTGTTCTCACACAACTTGTAGTTGTCCCTAAAGGTATCCCATCCGGGATGGTAGAGGAGATGGACAACTAAAGAGGTGACCCAAGAGATGCCACAGTTCCCAATGTAAGTTGGGTGTCACGATAACCGAGGCACTCT
Source organism: Larix kaempferi (assembly GCA_027924585.1). Taxonomy (NCBI): domain Eukaryota; kingdom Viridiplantae; phylum Streptophyta; class Pinopsida; order Pinales; family Pinaceae; genus Larix; species Larix kaempferi. Next base: position 13,509,946 of record BSBM01000316.1, on the reverse strand, counting down.
TCACTTTAGATCAAGACTAATCAAGATCAAGGGGGAGACCCTAGCCAATCAAAGAAGACTAGCTAACCCAAAGGTTCCTAGGGAAATGTGTAAGTTGAGTTACGGAAACCAATGAGTGAGTTAGATCTATGAAAGTTAAGTGGATCCAAGGGTTGAAGTGGCTTAAGGAATGACAATTGTTTCAACCAATGAATGACTAAGGCCACTTATGAATTTTAGATAGATCTAAAGAGATCTAGTACCATGAGAATTACACAAGTGGAACCCACTCAAAATATGGAAAATGGTTCAAATGGGGCCCACAAGGTCAAGTTAAAGATGAAAATGGTACTAAGGGGTATGCAAAAGAGGGATCTATGGTTTCAAGATGAAAGATGCATCACCCACATATGGGATGTAGCAAAAGACTACTAACCCAAAGAGTGCGATTTACCCAAGGGAGACTAGTGCCTTAAATTGAGGGGGCAAATGGAGTCCAAATTCCACCAAATTATAGATCAAGATAGTTAAGGCAATTAACAAGGTGGGTTTAAAGTGTCAAGTCCAAATGCTTGCTAGATCTCCATAGATCTGAGATTGAAATTGTATCACCAAGTGACCCAAGTGGGGCTCAACCCTCAAAATGAGGAATGGGGCCCACAAGGTGAAGAACTAGGGGTAGGTTATCAAGGTTGATCTATCCGAATCAAGTGGGATCTCACCTACCCACAAGTTGGAACTAGCCCAACTGGCCTTCCTCAAGGAGTGCGACCTCCCTTGGAGAGGCTAATGTGCCTTGGGAAATGGGTCAAATGGAGGCCAATCACCACCAAACTATAGATCTGAATTGCCGTGGATGCTATAGAGGTGGGTTTTAAAAATTATCCCCAAAGCCAAGCTAGATCCAAGTAGATCTAGAAAAATGTAAAAATGAGAGTTTTAATCAATGAGGGTTTAGTGATCTAAGAGAATAGATGGTTAAGATAGAAGAATATCATACCTCTTTTGTCAAACAGGAGACCTGCGTAGATTTTTTGAGCTAACATTTCGGACTTCATATATTTGAGTCCATCCTCAGGGCGATCACTCAATCCAGGAGATTGGGATGATGATTAAAAATATATGTCTTTTAAAACATAAATACAGATTAGTCACCCGTCATTAAAGAGAGTATGGTTGGCCCTCTTATGGGGAGACAATAATCTATTTTTAGATCTATGATTCCTCTTGATCTGGTTAATCGTAGGTTTCCATAACTCACTAAGTTTGAGCCCATCATCCTTGTTTAGGGTTTTATCCCTTTTTTCAATCTCAAGGGCTTCCCTTACTCTTCTTTTGTAAGAATGATCTTCTCTAGCTATCAGCGAGGCTTTCTCCATGCAAATGTGATGGGAGGTGTTGTGTGAATGTTCGGCTAAAGCTGATTTCTTTGTGCGATTATGGATTATGTTGGATGAGTGTTCTTTGAGACGAGTTTGCAATGATCGTCTTGTTTCTCCTATGTAGGCACTTTCATAGGAACAAGGGATTTCATATACTCCTTTGAGTTGTTTGGGATCCAATGGGTCCTTTGCTGAGTCAATGAATCCTCTAATTGTGTTTGGGGGAGCAAATGCCACATTGATGTTTTTTCTTTTTAAAATTTTGGCAATACGATCCGTTGTTCCTTTTATAAATGGGAGAGTGACTTTGGGAATGATGAAATCTCGTCTCTTAGGTTTGCTTTGGGCCTTCTCTATTGCTTTTGTGATGTGTTCCTCTCTATATCCATTACCTTTGAAGACCTCTTTTAGGTGTTCTAATTCCATCCTCTCGCGATGCGTGTCTGATATTCTGGATGCCCTGACTGCAAGTGTGTGTATGATACCAATCTTTTGAGATGGGTGGTGGTGGGATTCTGCATGCAGGTATTTATCCGTGTGCGTCTTCTTCCTGTAAACTTGGTACCCTAGTTTCCTATTTCTTTGTTTGGAGAATAGCACATCCAAGAAAGGTATTTTTCCATCATCCTCAATTTCCATGGTGAATTTTATATGTTGTGAGAGGTTATTTAGATGTTTAAGGAATTCTTCCAGCCTTTCCATGCCATGGCTCCATTTGGCCAATACATCATCAACATACCTTTTCCAAAAACTTGGGGTGGATGGAAAAGAGTTTATGGCCATTGCCTCGAATTTTTCCAGGTCTCCTGTTTAACAAATCAATCACCTATGATGGACTCTCTCGTCGCTACAATATCATACCTCCTTGAGCGTACCTGGAAAATGAAGATGGAGGTTGCTTGTGACGAGGATTACTTCCCACAAAGATCAAATGCCAAACTTGATGAAGCCCTTCTTAATGTCGTTTTGCCTCCTTCAACCAAATCGGCCACCCTATTCTTGTCAATCAAGGACACAAAGATCAATCAATTGACAACAATGGAAGTAGATGCAAACAAAAGAGATGAATAACATGAAATTGTTGGTGCAAAGACAAAACAACTCCCTGTAACCCAAAACGACTTGTTGAAACGAGCAGGGTAGGCCTCCCCACCAATGCGAATTGCCCAAAGACATCTTCTTTGCCTGCAAAGAATGTTAGTTGAAGATAAAATCCAAGATGGCCACCAATGTCTGTCAGTGCAAAGGAAAAAGCATTTACAATCACCACAAGCATTCCAACTCCAAGATCCAAGATGCCCAAGAAAGTATTTTTATTCCAATAGCCAAGAGCCAAATATCTCTAGATAGTTTTTACAACAGGGGGGTCTCCTCCTTTTATATGATAATAAAGACCAAAACCCTAAACCACGAAACCACTTTTTGAAAGTAGTAGTTGAGATCAAAAGATCTAACAATCTAATCAACGACTAAGATGAGCCAATACATAATATCACATGGATCACTCAAAAGGAGGGTGACGTCATGGTGACGTCATGACACCCAGCTTGCATTGGGAACCATGGCATCTCTTGGGTCACCTCTTTAGTTGTCCATCTCCCCTACCATCCCGAGTGGGATACCTTTAGGGACAACTACAAGTTGTGTGATAACATTTTTGGCGCCGTTGCCGAGGAGGTAGAGACTTACCTTAGGTGTCTGTGAGTATCCATGCATAATTCATATCTTATCGCATCTGGTCTTATAATCTAGATGGTTATCATTTCAATCCTTAATCTAAACATAACCATCTATTTGTCGCTCATTTCTCCCCGCTATCCTAACGACATATCTTTTGGTAGAAAAGAATTAAAATCTGCCTGGCGACTCCACTGGTGATCGATCCTATCATTATCTAGAACCCATGGGGTGCATCATTTTGTATTTAGGTTCTTGAATTTTTTTAAGAAAAATATAAAAATAAAAAATATATATAAAAAAATAAATAAAAAAGTTTGCCATCCATGGTTGCTTTTGAGTGGCCTAGGACTTTCGGTCGATTGAAAGTTTTTGACTTCTCAAAAATTGTTGGGTTCCCTCATCATATTCCTCATCAAGCCCGTGAAAAGTTGCCTAAGTTCGATGGAAGTTATGAGATCTCTGCTAAAAGGCACCTTTCATCTTTAGGGAAATTTTTAACGAGTTATCTATAACCCATGAGGATGTATGTATGAAACTATTGGCCTCATCTTTACAAGGAAGAGATGAGCTCTGGTTCTTGAATTTAAAACCCAATAGCATTTCCGGATTTGACATGTTTGAAAATAAATTCTTAGAAGAATGGGGAAGTGAATATGATGAAGTATCCTCTTGTGAATCTAATGATGAATCAATAGAAGGTCAGTCTCAAGATGAGGAGAAGTTAATAAATCACATTAGATGCTCTAATCTTTGTTCTACTTCTTATAGTGAGTCTTTAGGTTTTCCTTTGTTCATCCTTAGTCAAGATAACTTCATCCAATTTTTAGAATTAGAATCTTGTCCTCAGTTTGTAAATATAGGACTTGATCAAAAGCTTGAAATCATTCCTAAGCCAAAGAGTTTTAATTTGAAAGTCTGTTCCTTTTGTCAAATTCCAAGGTCAAATATTTCTATCCATTCGGGGGAAAGTACATATTCTCAATCCACCCTCCCTGCCCAACTTTTTCAATCTTCTTTGGGTTGGTGGTCTAGTCAGTCTTTTGCCTTTGAAATTTTCAATAGGAAGTATAAGCTTGATCACATGATTGGAGAAAAAGCACTTCATTTCCCTTTTCAGTCACTTTGGAACAATAATGCTTGTTGTCAAGTTATCAATCATTCTTGGTGGCTAGAAAAGGTGTTTAAATATCAGTTTCATCTTTTCTCTATTTTTAAACAACAAGTGGGATTGATTTTGATTTTTCGTCTTCTAAGCTTTAATTTATCCCCACTTGGTTTTTATTTGATCATTAGTCCTAGGGAGAACCAAATTGAATATGTGAGAGAGGTGAATAAAGAAAGTAGTATGAGTCAAGAGAAGTCAAATTTTTCATTACATATTTTTCCTCCATCCATCTCGAAGTTTAGCTTGCATAATTTTTATCAATGTTGAAAAAGTCGACATCGACAAAAAGTCGGCAAGGGTCCCGAAAACAATTTCTCGGCAACATCGGCGAAAAAATCGGGAAAAAACGGAAAAAGTCGGCAAACATTAAAAAATACAAAATACATTCATTTTTTTCAGAATTTTAAACATATAAAGCAACAATAACATCAGATAAACACATTGGAACATAAATATGTAGAAAGCACTAATATATAGATGTAGTGGATGCAAATAACTCTGAGTGGTTTGATTTCAATGACTCGGATTGTTAAAAAATACATAAAATTTTACAATTTTAATGAAAAAAAGATATATTAAAGATTCCAAGCTATGATTCCAAACCATTAGAGACAAAATATTATCAAAATGGCACCAAGCGCAATACATATCTAAATCAAAATTGAAAAAACATAATCATCAAAATCATTGTCTATGTCGAGATCATATTCATCAATAGCACCATGTTCCCCCACCTCTAGGCTCTAAACTTTGCCTCCGCCTCCAATCTCGAAGTTGATCCTCCAAGGACATCAATTAACACCGTACAATTTTGTTCAAACTTCTTAATCCAAGCGTTAAAATAAGGTAGAAAGAGCTTCCCATGCTTAATAAGTGATTTTGCTTGACTAAAGGGTACATTTTTTTATTAAGATCATGACAGTGGAATTGAAGCAACTTTAACAATCAGGCATCGACACCACCAACATCAAGGTACATAGAGAGTTTGATGTACTTCCTTAAATTCCAATCCCTTACCCACATACATGATAGAATCCACTGGAAACGTTGGAATCCTAAAATCCTAAAAACCATTAAGTCTGTTGAATTCTAAATGGGATCTAAAATCCTACTTTTTGCATATGAAGTCTGATGAGGTTGGAACCACTCTCAAACATCCTAAAACAATTAATGGTAATGTTAAAAATTTAAGTAAAAGGATGGAAAATGAAAGATAAAGAGAATGTCACTTTTAGAAAATGAAAGATAAAGAGAATGTCACTTTTACTTTAAGAATTTAACATTACCATTTAGTATTGTCGACATCAATGTTACATGTACAAAACTCATCAAATTTATAAAAAAACCCGATTTTTTTAAACTGTGAAAAAGCCTAGGCGATTTTTTCATTCAACTTGCGATTTTTCCGAAAAAAAGTGCCGATTTTTTGAAAAAATCGGAAGTCGCCGATTTTTTAAAAAATCGCGATTTTTGCGAACCGATTTTTCGGCAAGGGTAACACCTCGCGACTTTTACAAAAAGTCACGATTTTTCGGCGACTTTTTCAAGACTGATTTTTATGATCCTATCGATTCTTTGATGGAGGATGTTTGCATCAGTCAGTCTTCTCCTTGGCATGATTTCATTTTGCATCATTCAAAACCTTTTGAAATTTTTGAACAAATCAAGAAGATTGTGCTATCAAATTCTTTAATCTTTAACTCAATCCTAACTTGTTTTATTAATCAAAATCAAAGAAGAATCATTAACCTGTTTGATGAATGGTTGCACTGGATTTATGATTTTACCTAGCATTTGTGTTGACTGCTTAGAGTAGGTAGGTCTTCGAATAAGCTCATTTGAGCAGTAGGATTTATGTGTCTTTTGCTTTTTCTGAGTGCTGAGTATTGCGAGTTTTTCTTTGATTTTTCTTTTGATGAGTCCTTTTTCTTCTTGTTGATTTGTTCCTTGCTAAGCTTTTCTCATCTCCTGCATGCATTTAAAATTGGTTACAAGTTTTTCTTGAGTTCTGAGTGCTTGTCGTTCTTCTGTGTCAAATGAGTTGAGTATGCCTTCCTAGAAAAGCTTGCCTTCGTCCTGCACAGTGAAATTAATAAAATTTGCATATTATGTTAGATTAGTATTTCCATTATGCATTTTCAGTTTTTGCTATAGATTAGATTTCATTTTCAGCATTTATTTTATATTTTATCCCATACTTGCGTCATGAGGTATTTTAGTGGCCATGAGCGCAGATACAGGTGCAAAATAAAAGTTGAAAGCAAGGATGATGAGTTGCTGGATTGAAGATTGATGCAAAGCAGTTCGAGACCAAAGATTATGAGGTTCTCAAGCGCTCTCTCCCTTAGAGCACTTGTCCCCGGCAACGGCGCCAAAAATGTTATCACACAACTTGTAGTTGTCTCTAAAGGTATCCCATCCAGGATGGTAGAGGTGTAGACAACTAAAGAGGTGACCCAAGAGATGCCACTGTTCCCAGTGCAAGCTGGGTGTCACGATAACTGAGGCACTCTTCACTTTAGATCAAGACTAATCAAGATCAAGGGGGAGACCCTAGCCAATCAATGAATACTAGCTAACCCAAAGGTTCCTAGGGAAATGTGTAAAGTAAAACAAGGAGACCAATGGTGAGTTAGATCTATGAGAGTTAAGTGGACCCAAGAGTTAAAGTATGGTTGAAGAGGCTTAAAGAGTGACTTATGATTCAACCAATGAATGACAAGAAACACTTATGAGGTTCATTTAATAGATCTAATAGATGATTTGGTACCATGAAAATTAGCCAAGTGGGACCCACTAACCCAAAGGTTCCTAGGGAAATGTGTAAAGTAAAACAAGGAGACCAATGGTGAGTTAGATCTATGAGAGTTAAGTGGACCCAAGAGTTAAAGTATGGTTGAAGAGGCTTAAAGAGTGACTTATGATTCAACCAATGAATGACAAGAAACACTTATGAGGTTCATTTAATAGATCTAATAGATGATTTGGTACCATGAAAATTAGCCAAGTGGGACCCACTCCTTAAAAAGTGGAAATTGGTCTAAGTTGAGCCCCACTTGGGTCACTTGGTGATGCATTTTCATTTCCAGATCTACGGAGATCTAGCCATGGCATGTACTTGATCTTAAAAACCCACCTTGATAATCATCCCAACTACCCCAATCTATAATTTGGTGGACATCCGACTCCATTTGGCCCTTGATCCAAGGCCTAGTCACCCTTGGGGTAATTCGCACTCCTTGTGTAGGTGGGCATTTTGCTAGATCCCATTTGTGGGTATTGCTAATTTCATCTCAAATCCATAGATCCATGCTATAGCATACCCCTAGTACCATTTCCCTTCAACTTTGACCAAGTGGACCCAACTTGGACCAATTTCCACTTTTTAAGGAGTGGGTCTCACTTGGCTAATTTTCATGGTACCAAATCATCTATTAGATCTATTAAATGAACCTCATAAGTGGTCCTTGTCATTCATTGGTTGAATCATAAGTCACTCTTTAAGCGTCTTCAACCATACTTTAACCCTTGGGTCCACTTAACTCTCATAGATCTAACTCACCATTGGTCTCCTTGTTTTACTTTACACATTTCCCTAGGAACCTTTGGGTTAGCTAGTCTTCATTGATTGGCTAGGGTCTCCCCCTTGATCTTGATTAGTCTTGATCTAAAGTGAAGAGTGACTCGGTTATCGTGACACCCAACTTGCATTGGGAACCGTGGCATCTCTTGGGTCACCTCTTTAGTTGTCTACACCTCTACCGTCCTGGATGGGATATCTTTAGAGACAACTACAAGTTGTGTGATAACAGGTTCAAACCACTCTCATTAGAGATTTCAAGTTTACCTTGCTCTAATACTATTATTAGGAAATAAATACATAATAAAACAAACACACACCGTGAAAAAGAATGATTTTACCCTGGAAACCCAAACCAAGAAAACCAACAACAATAGATCTATTAATCTTTGACCAATCTAGCCAAGACATGGCCAATCTAGCCATCACCGGCCACTTTTGGGCACCTTGCAATGGAGTTGCTCAAGCCCTTAAGTAGGGTCCATCATACATCCAATACCATGGGACACCCAAAACCATGGGCCCGTGAACCACCAACTATAAACCCATCTTTGACTCTTTAACCGAGTTAAAATTAACCTAACATGTGAGCCCAATCTATTGCGCTTCATTGAATGAATAAAACCATAGGTGCTCCAAATCCTTTCCACTAATGAAGAGCTTGCCACTTGTGACAAAATACGAATGGCAAGGGTTTGCAAATGTACACCATTTGCTCCATGACAAATCCTCCATCTAACTAGACTTATAGTACTCCTCTATCCTTATGTGGTGCGTTCCTCTTCCCATTGCTTTAAGCAATAATTTCTTCATCATAAAAAATTGGGTTAAGGGCATGTGCTAAAGTATGCAATGTTCCATCTCTCAACCATAATTTTTTTCACTAATCAATAAAATGAGCATCAACAAATAAAAGCTAAGAAGATTCTTGTGAAATGATTTCCATAGTTTACTCAATCATGGCATCCACACTATCATAAACCTCTCCCAGTAAAGGTTTGTTTGTGTCAGCATTTCGTAGAAGGTCAAATGCAGGGGGATGTGAACTTGAGCAAGAAATCTATCTTCCTCCACCCCTCCTCATCGAGATTCAATTTGCGCACCACAATTTCTTGCTCATAATCTACATGTTTCCACTCATCCCAAAGTTGACTAACCACCATAAAAACTAATGGTTTCTTAACCTCAACAAAGCAACGCAACATGATGAAGTTGGAGGCATATCTTCCCTCATAAACTTTCAACAACTCCAATTTGGAGTATTCTCGAAATATTGCTTGAGAATGATGGTGGTTGGTGATGAACTTGATTATATCCCTTTCTTTCCCTATGAGTTCCTTGATCCATGGAACTTTAATGTCAATCTCTTCTAAATCAGATTTAAAATTATAGACAATGCAAGGAGTCTAGAAAATGTGATCATACCTACTCTCAACACTCAAATTTGCAGCTTAGTAAATAGGTGCATTATCCGTGATAGCTTGCAGCATTAACAGTGCCTATTTGCTCAATAGCTTTGATTAAAATATCAACAATGAATTGAGCATCTTTTACCTCTCCTGAACAATCTTCAGCCTTCAAAAATATTGCTCCTTTTGGTGACGTGGCAATGATTTTGATCAATGGCCTACGTCTTGTATCTATCCATCCATCTAAGACAATGGTAACCCCGGAGCTGCTCCATGAAGCATTAATAGGTGCTAAACTATCCTCAACAAGTTCTTTCTCCTTTGTTAACAGATTGGTTCAAAGTTGTTCAAGATTTGGCCCCTTGAACCCCTGAGGAGTTGTGTTAATTGCCCTCACCATATCTTGCCAATAAGGAGTCTGAATTACGTTATAAGGGATACCACAAGCATAGATGGCCTGCCACTCTTGTTTCAGCTTCTTCTCTCCCATGAACATAAACCATTTTAGCTACTCTGCTCTCTTGAATTGCAGAAACAGGAGATGAAACTTTAAAAAAAATTAGTGATTGTATCTATTGTTGTTGTTGAGCCGCTTTCCTCTTCATTGCTTCATGCAAAATTCTTGGCTCAATGTTTGGGGCCCGAGGAGTAGCATTAGCAAGTTGATCATGTCTTCTTTTAATCTTATTAGCCTCTTCCTGCTGAATCGCATACCTCCTCTTCTCTGTTGGGTCAACTGTTTTTGGGCAACCATACACACCCTTTCCTGATTCATGCAAAAAATGGGCCTTCACTCTTGGGTAAGAGCTCTTATAAAGTTTATTACACAGGTTGCAACACCGTTCACATGAACAACCACCAGCAATTTTCTCAATCTTTGTAACATGCCTCCAAAGAGGATAGAAGTCAGTCCTCTTGTTGGCTTTAGGCACTGGATGAAGAGAAGTACCTTGGTTGGAAGCCATTGCTGCTACAAAAAAATAAATATTAAAAAAACAAATCTGTAGAAAATAAAAAGTGGAAGCATAAACCCTACATAACTAACAAAAATATTAAATAAGTAACAAACAACTTCAAACAATCTTGCTGCTCATCTAAACACACAAGCAATTTTTGTTGAAGCTGCCCAAAATCAGTGTTTTAAAAATGGGTCAACTCGAAACCAGAACCGGCCAAGTTGACTGGTCTAACCCTCATGAACACCAAACCGGCAGAAAACTTGGCCCAGGGACCGGTTTAGTACCGAACTGACCAGTTCGATGCCTGAACCGGCCAGCTCAGTACCAAAACGGTCTGAACCAACCGAGCCTGTCAAAAACCGATGGAGCAGCTCTTTCGAGAGGTAAACCCTCTCTTTCAATGAAAGGCCCAAAGACCTATTTCTGCTCAGAAAATTAAGACTGTAGAAGAAAAAAAATAGATGTCTCAATAGCAGCAATCTCAGAGGAGTGCAGCCTGCCCACACCTAAGGTCAGGTAGGCAGGTGAGGGAAAGCCGTGAGCACCAGTCCAGATGGCCACATAGTCCCTTTCCCTGGCAACAGAATGAGAAGTTTCCTCCAACAGCCCTTGCAATTTCTGAAGCAACGAAGCCTCTGGAAGAATAGCAGCAGAACAGTGATGGTTGAAAGTCATTCTTCTGAAGCCCAAATTGCCAACCAAAAGCTGCAAAGGGCCAACTAACAATGATCAGGACAAACCCCTGCATCTGGAATGGTTCCTGCTGCTGCAATACTTTTTTATGATTTTATGATGATTAATTATGGACGTTGGTTCCAGTGACTGACATCCACGTGAATTTATTTTTGTGTGTTTTAATATTTTTTTGTTGCTTATGCCAAGTTTAGTCTGTTGTAGGCTTGTAGCCAACCACTTGTAAGTTTGTAACTTAGTTTCTGAGGCTAATTATGTTTCTAAGGTCTTCTTTTCTGTTGTCCACTTTTTCTTTTTAATTACTAATAGAAGCTGCAAGAAACATTTATTAGAAAAAAAGGCATTTAAAAGTAGAGCTTGGAATGTTAAATTTTTTTTCATTAAAATTGTAAAATTTTATGTATTTTTCAAAGGTCCGATTCATTGAAATCAAACCGCTCCAATTCATTGCCGGTTCCGGTTCCAATCCGAGTTGACCCTAGACCGGTTCAATGTCTGGTTCCAAGTTTTAAAACATTGCCCAAAACACCACAAACAACTTGATGTAATTCAAATTGGCAAAAACACCACGAAACAGCAAAAGTGGATAGTTGTAGCAGCCCAAAATGACCATAAAACAGCACAAAAAGATGGTTGTAGCTGCCCAAAAGACTGCACACCCTCTTGCTGGAAACACCCTCGCTCAAGTTGCCTCTCCAACCGCCCTTGCTCCAATTGCACTTGCTCAAATCACCCTTGCTCCAATGCTCTTGCTCAGACAGTGAGGCAAAATGAGAGTGAAATTCCCCTTTCTAGATTTTTTTTTGTCTTCAGAGGCTTCTAGAAGCCTTTAATTAAAAGTTTAAAACTCTAAACTTAAACTAATTATTTGAGTGGTTCACAGTGCACTTTTTTAAAGGTTAGATGCAGCTTTTAAAAATGGAAATAGAACCATAAGACCAGGAAGCGTATGGAAACGCATTTCCCACACGTGGGATGCATCTGTATGTATGGAAATGAGTTACCAGCGCATTCTGTACGCGTTTCTGCGTTTCGAAATTAAAACGCATGCAGAACACTAACCTGATTACTAAAGTTAGCACAATTTGAAATATAATCTCATTGTATATATATGTCAAAAATAAATGCTCCTGCCAGCTATAAACTGATAGCATAAAGCATATAGACTTCATAACAGGAAAGAACATCATAATCCAATATACTTTGATTTTCCTTAGCAATTTTATTATGCAAACTCCAGTACTAATGATCTCTTTATGCACACCAAAAAAAAATGTTTTGCTGTGTCACTCTATGGAAGCATATAAAAATAAGAAAAGGAGATCATTAAAATTTAAAAAGACATACTTACAGTTCCATTCATGGAGCTGGCAAGTAAGTATTTCTCATCAGAATGAAGCACCGTCAAGCTACACAACATTCAAGTACCATTTGAAAATCTGTGAATGTGTATTAGAGTATAATTACTTGAACAAGCCTCTGAAAATATCTTTGCAGTAATATATAGATAAATGTGAATGAAAGCAACATTAACATGCCTGCATACTGCTGAAGGCATACGAATAGCATCAGATGGATTTACATTCCCTTTAAACTGCATAGCAGGCCAACTAACCAGATAAGAATAAAAGCAAACAAAAGTGCAACAACCTCAAGCTGTCTAAATTGGCTCTCCCATGCTCAGCTCATCCAAGTTATCACAAGATAGTCTTATTATCCTAGACTATATAGCATTGTCCAAGCATAATAAATTTTTAAATCCTCAAGAACTTTAACAGATACATGTTATATATTTAATATGTACCCGAAATTTGCCTGAAAATAAGCGCTGATCACCATCATTGTCAGAAAAACGACTGGCAGCATGCAGGATTGTGCGCCCGTGTGCACTTGCAGACAGTCCAGATGTTGTTGATTGTTCTTTTCTTGTATCAACAGTCAGAATTAGACCATTACGTAATCCACAAAACACAAGGTTACCCTGTGCAATTCAAAATACATAAGGAACCTGTCAGATCATAACCACTAAATGCAATGCCCATGGTCATATTCACGTAAATATTTTAAGAAAGCCTCAGTTATTTAAGAGTCTACAAATCTGTCTGAGATCTTGACGTCACTTAAGAAAAAATAATTAACCACAAAAGTTTTGCTTAAATCCAATGTTGCAAACATCTTTTCAGGGAATATATCGCTGAGGGTCTGCAAAGAAATTTATTGGGAATATCGGGGAAAATATCAGAAATTATCGGAAAATATCAACAAGAAGAATCTTAGACTTAAAGAATTATGAAAATATCAGAAAAATCAGCAACCTGAAAAACTCGAGAAATCGCAGATATTTGCATCACTGTTTAAATACTCAAGGGAGAAAACAATTGCAATATTTAATGTTGAAACTATTTTGAAATGGAAAATTTGACAGATGTACCTGAATGACCAAAAGGGTCAATTGAATGGGAATTTCAGCATATATTTATTTGCATCAAGGGATTGTCTAACTCGTCTATGAACCAAGTGCAAAAGTTACTAAAAACATAAAGCAAAATGCAGTATAGTAGTGAATCAAAAAAATAGTGGTTTGATACGCAGCTATCCATGGACAAGATTGACATCCTTCCAACCACAATGAACTTCCCAAAAAACTTACTTAGAGAGATTATCTAGAAAAAAAGATACGAATGGTGTACGTGTCCTTCATATTTCTAGGCAGCTACCTTGTAGCTCTAAATTAGAGAGATTTGCCTCTCCATCATTTAAGGCTGATCACCAGAGAAGTTAAAAAGTGAATAATGTCACCTCAACTATCAATTCTAAAATACTAAGTAGCATGGGTACCCATACCCACGTATCGGATAGGTCGTACCCACGTACCCTGCTGTAACCTGCCGTACCTTGCCGTACCCGAAACTTGGCCGAAGTACCCCAGACATTTGTCACAGATTCAGGGGACGTTGATCACAAAGGGGGCGGGGTACCCCTCTTTTGGGGGCACACAGTGACCAGTTTTGTATGGGGTACCCCTGTTATGGGCACACAAGTATACAAGCTACTACACTAAGATCTATGAAAAGTTCATCATGCCCCTTTTTAATTTAATGTTAACTTAAGTCTCATAAAGTCAAATTAAAATTATAAACTCAAACTCACTTTATAAAGTGACTATAAAAATAAAGTACATCTCACTTTATAAAGTACTAGGGACCTAATTTAATGTTTTTTATGTCCACCCCAAGGCAGCACAAGGTGAACAACATCTCCTAAGTAACTTTTCAACACTCCCTCTTACCGAGGAAGGTGTTTTTCACCACTCCCAACTTGTGTTTTAAAAACCAGAACTAGGAATCAAACCGGTCAAGGGTCAACTCGGACCGGAACCGGAGCAGTTTGATTTCAATGAACCGGACTATTAAAAAATACAACAAAAAAAATTCAATTTTAATCATAAAAATATATATTTAACATTCCAAGCTATATTTCAAACCATTAGACACATAATATGTATATTTGAAACCATTAGACACAAAATATGTAAAGTCTACTCATATATATAAATTGGAAATCGATAAACCATCTATGGGTCACAAAATGGCACCAAGTAAACCATTAGACACATAATATGTATATTTGAAACCATTAGACACATAATATGTATATTTGAAACCATTAGACACATAATATGTAAAGTCTACTCATATATATAAATTGGAAATCCATAAACCATGTATGGGTCACAAAATGGCACCAAGTGCACTACATAGTAAAGTCTCATAGCACTTATTTATTATTGTTTGGAGGGTGAATTAGGTTTAGGTTTTTTGTTTTTTTTATTTTTTATCATTATTATTCATTTTATAATCACTATAATTCACTTTATAAGCCCTAGTGTTTTTTAGTTGGCCGGCCGGGTTATTATGGAACCGGTCGGTTAGGTCCAGTTAGGGCCAGTTTGGTAATGAACCGGCTGGTTCAGGACCGGTTCATTACCAAATCGAACCCCGGTCCGAGTTGACCACCGGTTTGGTGTTCCATTTCCCTTGGCCAATCAAACCAGCCGGTTCCAATTCGAACCGGACAGATTTTCAAAACACTGCTCTGAAGTAAACATGCTTCCCTCTACCCAAAGACTTCGTTAGAATGTCTGCCACCTACTCTTCAGTAGGAATGTACTGCAACTCCACTGCACCTCTCTGAACATAATCACGAATGAAGTGATATCTGATCTCAATGTGTTTTGACCTGTCATGACACACTGGATTCTCCAAAAGCTTGATGCAACTTTGATTATCACAATTAGTCTCACCTGCTAACCAAATAAACCAACCAATAACTTGCGAAGCCAAATGACCTCACAATTGGATTGAATGGCTGCCATAGACTCAGCCTCCACAGAACTCAAAGCAACTGACTTATGTTTTCGACTGAACCAAGACACTGCTGTTGAAACCAGACCGAAACAACAACCGGATGTACTTTTCCGGTCAGGCACACTACTCGCCCAATCAGAATCAGTATACCTAACAAAACTCACTCCATCTCCCCTCCTGTAGTCCAGACCAAAATCAACTGTACCACGCAAATATCTCAACACATGTTTTACAGCTATCCAATGAATTCTCCGAGGTTCCATCATGAACTGACCCAAAGTGTTCACTGCAAAACAAATATATGGCCTGGTGTTGGCCAAATACATCATAGAACCAATGAACTGACGATACAATGTCGGATCTACCAACTCTCCCTCAGAAGCATGAAGCTTCCTCCAATTGGTGATCATGGGTGTAGTCATGGGCTTGCACTCATCCATCTGAAATCTCTTCAAAATGTCGATGGCATACTTTCCTTGTCCCAGAAAGATATGCCCAGGCTCTTGCCAAACCTCCAAACCCAAATAGTAATGCATCAGTCCAATGTCTTTCATCTCAAACTCCGATGCAAGATCTTTCTTGCACTCTGTAATGAGTCTCTCTGTACCTGTAATGATCAAGTCATCTACATACAATACCAGAATAAGTGGAAGTCACAATTGACTTCCTCTCTGGTCTTTGAAGAGCCACTTGGAATTCACAACTGACTCACACAAGCTAGTCACCATTGCCATATAGCTAGAAAACCTCATTGGTGCTCTACTCTCTCTAACCTCCCTCCTGGGTGGCCCCACAAACTCCTCAGCTTCCTTCACAAGCTCCTTAAGCCAACTTGGCTTTCTTTTCCTGGAAGTAGCTTCCTGTGGTAGGCCCTCCTCATGAAAATCCTCATCTGGCAACTGTCTACCTAAAGAAGTACCTGTGGCCTGAGATCCTCTGCCTGGTGAACCAAAACCATGTGAACCCGAATCACGTGACGATGAAACCTGTGAACCTATGACCCAAGAACCTGTCCCTGTACCAGAAGTCTCTGTAGACTGAGTCCCTGAAACCTGTGGACCAGTCACCCTTGAAACCTGTGACCTTGCACTCTGACTAGCTGAACTCTGAGATGCTGTCACCTGTGGAGTAATAACCTGCTGCTCCACCATATCTGTGTCACAAGACTTCCTGAAGGCACGCTCCTCCTCAAATCTCACCTCCTTCCTCACCACAACTTTCCTATGTTCAGGAAGGTATAAGCCGAAGGCCTTCGAAGTCTCATCATAACCAACAAAGATGCCTTTCTCTGCAGTGGGCTCCAACTTTGTCCTCTTCTCATAAGGGACATGAGAATATGTAAGGCATCCAAATATGCGGAAGTGGCCTATCTCAGGCTTCTTCCCAGTGAACATCTCCTTAGGAGTTTTACACCCCAAAGCACGGTGTGGACTCCTGTTCTGCACATAAACAGCAGTACTGCAGGCCTCGGCCCATAGAAAGAAAGGAAGACTCTAATCATGCAACATGGCTCTAGATGCTCCCACTATAGCTCTGTTCTTCCTTTCAGTAACTCCATTTTGTTGTGGAGTATATGGAACAGTCAACTACCTCCTGATGCCCTCCTATCTACAAAACTCATCAAACTCCTTGGAGGTATACTCACCCCCATTGTCTGACCTGAGTGCATGAATCTTCCTCCCTGTTTGGTTCTCCACAAGAGCTTTGAACTCTTGGAACCTCTTCAAGACTTACTCAAACTTCTTGTTTCTCAGGAAGTAGATCTAGGTCTTTCTGGAGTGATCATCAATGAAACAGATATAGTACTCAAAACCTGTCAATGAGGCAGAAGACATAGATCCACATAAATAAAAATGTATCAAATCCTCTTGATCTGCTATCACTGCTCGAAAAAGCAATCTTGGTGTACTTTCCCAAAGCACACCACTCTGCTTTATGCTGAACTGCGGTAAACCTATAGACATCTCCCTCGGCAACCTCAAAGTTGAATGATGAAGGTGGGCCATCCTCTTGTTCCATAACTCACACATCTCGCTACTACTGCCAGTGTGGGCCAATGCATGATGAGGTTGGAAGAGAAGCTTGTACAGTTTCCCACATCTAACTCCAATGGCACATGAAGTAGATGGTCTTGCTGCCCTAGGAAAAACATACACTTTCCCATCTACGACACACACTCCAAAGCCCCTATCCTCAATAATGGAAATTGAAACAAGGTTCTTCTTTAGCCCAGGGACGTACAAGACTTCCCTCATTGTCATGGACTGCATGGACTCCCTCTGAAAGGTGATAGTCCCTCGCCCAACTGCTCTCACAACAGTGTCATCACCCAACACTACCTCTAGACTCAAGCCGGTCTCAGTCATCTCAATGAACATATCTCGAACACTTGTCATATGGCTCGAAGCCCCATTATCAATGTACCAAGTGGAAGGAGTGGTGGAAGCACTCAACGAATAACCAACCAATAAGGAATACTGTAACTGATCCTCCACATCATTGTTGATGATAGATGCCCTCTTTGTACAACCAACATACAGAGAAAACTCTCCCTCAAATCGTGTAGCAAAATCATCAATATTTGTTGCTGTTGTCGTCTACTGTCCCTTCTTTTTCTTGTTTGGACACTGTCCATCCAGCATAGTGTCCAAACTTCTAGCAAGCAAAGCACTTGACTTTGCTCATGTCTCTCTTTTGCTCGCCACTATGTTGTTTCGCCCCACCCTTAGGGCCCTTCTTGAACTTCTTCTTCTTTCCCTTTGCTGCCAATGCTACATTGTCTTCATCCTCCCTATTATGTGATGAACCACCCTGTGCATTTCCTCTCTGAGTCTCCTCCTTTATGAAGTCGTCCCAAAGACAATCCCAAGAAGGCATATGCTCACGAGCAACCACAGTCTGCACAAAGATACCCCATGGCAGTGTCACGCCATTCAAGATTGTCCGCACCAACTCACTGCCCTATACAACCTCTCCAATAGCTACAAGTTCATCTTTCACCTGTGTGATCCTAGTAAGGTAGGAAGCCATGCCTTCACCCTTACTCATGTGAACACTCTTCAACTTTTCCCTCAACACCATCTTCATGTTTTCATTCGAACTTTGGTGAAGATTTGTTAAAGCTGTCCACATCTTAAAAGCATGAACTTTCGCTGAAATATGTGGGGATCACATGATCCTTCATGGCATCAAGTATGATCCTTCTTGCTTTTACATCCTTTTTCATAAAAGCAGCCCTATCTGTAGCATCAGTAGGAACTGTGACTGGATTTGTTGCGGTACTGTACACTATTTCTCATAGTTCATTCTTCTCCAATATCAACATTATTCTAGCCTTCCATGGGCTAAAATTTGCAGCCCCATCCAATCTATCCTCTAATCTAAGTCCAGTGACCATGACTACAACCTATTCAAGAACCTGTTCTTCTCAAAATCTATTCTCCCTTCTTTCCCAAATCTGAAATTCCAATCTGTGATTTTAATTTATGCTTTTAAATGGGCTCTAATACCATGTAAATTTTTCAACCCCAACCCGGTTTTAAGTTTTATTTACATAGACTTTAATGCCCAAACCCCATTAGCTTCTCATAAACAGAAAAGTAACAATTTGCTTGAAACACATGAGATTTTTTACAACATTTTCATCTACAGAAATTTAAATCAGCCACATGAAAAAATTTAGATAGAAATTTTTAGCCAACTTGGCTCAAGAAAAACCCTGAAGGGAAAACCTGAAAGGAGAGAAAATTTTATTCTTTCAGAGTCAATTTACAAATTTATAACAGCAGTACTTTGTTAGAAAAACAGAATCGCAGAGCAATAACAATAAACAGAAATGCAAATATAATCACACACACATTATAAGAGAGACACAGATATATCGTGGTTCACCCCAACTTGGGTTACGTCCACACTGAGTTGCCAGTCCTTATTATTATTCCGTCCAACAAAGTCAAGGGATACAACCTACAGCACAACCACTGCACTTCCTCTTCACTGTCTCACAGTCTCTCTTCTCAGATCTCAGAGATCTTTACGATGCATAAAACCTAATACATCATTAACCCTAGCCGTGTTACAATGTCTTTCTTTTATAAGGGAAATACAATGGGAAAATACCACGGATTACCCAAAACCATGGGCCCAAAAACTAGTGGCAAAAACAACCCCAAAAATTTTCCTCGGGGGCCTGCTGGCCCCCGTGCCCCCCAGCCGGGGGAGGGGTCGACCCCCCCCGGACCCCCTAAGCGTCGGGCTGGGATCATAACCAAACCTGGGGTACGGACATGGCTGAATCATCATCTATGAGACTGGAAGATCTGGCTCCACAACCAACAATCTCCCAATTGGAGACTGATCACAACAACTCCACCGCTACTGTACTTGTTGGACCTTGGACTTGGCAACTTTCTCATCTTCACCTTCATGCTAGAAGGCCAACTGAAACCGAGCAGGAACTCAGTTTCTCTCTAGTCACTACCTTTGTGAACATGTCTGCAGGATTCTAGCTAGTATGTATCTTTTCCAGCTTCAA
Source organism: Larix kaempferi (assembly GCA_027924585.1). Lineage (NCBI taxonomy): Eukaryota > Viridiplantae > Streptophyta > Pinopsida > Pinales > Pinaceae > Larix > Larix kaempferi. The sequence continues at coordinate 13,490,198 of BSBM01000316.1, read as the reverse complement.
CAGTTCATCTTCCAGAACATAGCGTATGAAATGGTACTTGAGATGTATATGTTTAGTTCTGGAATGGAATGCTGAGTTCTTTGCAAGATGAATGGCACTCTGGCTGTCACTATACAACCTGCTATCCTTCTGCTTCTTACCCACTTCCTCCATAAACCTCTGCAACCAAATCATCTCTTTACTAGCCTCTGTAACAGCAACATACTCTGCTTCTGTTGTTGAAAGTGCAACAACCTTCTGCAGTCTCGAAATCCAACTTACTGCTGTTCCACCTACAGTAAACACATACCCTGTGGTGCTCCTCCTGCTATCCTTATCACCTGCCATATCTGCATCAACATATCCCTGTAGAACAATGTCTAAACCTCCAAAACATAATGCCTGAGTGGTGGTACCTCTCAAATACCTGAGAATCCACTGTACTACCTTCCAATGTTCTTTACCTGGATTGTTCATATATCTGCTCACAACTCCCACTGCTTGTGCAATATCTAGTCTTGTGCACACCATGGCATACATCAAGCTGCCAACTGTTGATTGATAGGGAATCTTGGACATGTAATCTGTCTCTTCCTGTGTCTTGGGACACATTTCCTTACTTAGACTGAAATGGCTAGCCAAAGGTGTACTTACTGGTTTTGCATTCTGCATTCTGAACCTCTCCAACACCTTTTGTATGTACTCGCTCTGAGACAATGTCAATTTGCGATTTTTCCTATCTCTTGTTATTCTCATACCAAGGATTTGCTTTGCAGCACCCAAATCCTTCATCGCAAATGAATTAGCTAGCTTCCTTTTGAGTACATTTATATCCTGCATGTTAGACCCTGCAACAAGCATGTCATCCACATACAGTAACAAGATAATGTATCTTTCATTGTCTAGCTTCTTGAAATAAACACAGTGGTCAGAATGACATCTACTATAACCTTGTTCTGTCATAAACCTGTCAAATTTTAAATACCACTGCCTTGGTGCTTGCTTCAAACCATACAAGCTCTTTTTCAACCTGCACACCAAATTCTCCTTACCTTTGACGTCATACCCTTGTGGATGCTGCATATATATCTCTTCCTCCAAATCCCCATGGAGAAAGGCTGTTTTTACATCTAACTGTTCAAGATGCAAATCTTCTACCGCCACTAGACTTAAGATAGTCCTAATTGAAGTCATCTTAACAACAGGAGAAAATATTTCATCAAAATCTATACATTTCTTCTGTGTAAACCCCTTTACAACAAGTCTCGCCTTGTACCGCTTCTTGCCTCCTTCTTCTTCCTTCAATCTATAAATCAATTTGTTCTACAATGCTTTTTTACCAGCAGGCAAGTGAACCAGATCCCAAGTCTGGTTTCCTACCAATGAGTCCATCTCCTCATTCATGCCTTGCTCCCACTTCTTTCTAGTTTCCACCTGCATTGCTTCTTCATAACATTATGGTTCACCAACATCAGTCATCAACAAATAATACATTGAAGGAGAGTATCGTTCAGGGAGTCTACTTAACCTGGTAGATCTTCTTACAGTTGCAGGAGTTTCAGGTACTTGCTGCTGTTCTTGATTTTCTGGCACCTTTGGAACTTCATTTTCTTCAATTTCATCAAGTACTGTGTACTCTGTGTTTTCCTTTTCCTGTTTCTTTCCCTGCAACTGATCTTTATACATGACCTTTTCATTGAATATTACATCTCTACTCCTAATGATTTTGTTATTTTCATAATCCCATAAACGATAACCAAATTCATCAACCCCATATCCAATAAAGGTACATTTCTTGGATTTAGCTTCAAGCTTTGTTCTATTTTCTTTATCAATATGGACAAATGCTTCACAACCAAACGTTCTTAGAAATGAGTAGTTTACATTTTTATCTGTCCATGCCTCCTCTGCAATACCACCATCCAAAGCACTTGAAGGTCCTCTGTTTATTAAATAAACAACAGTATTTACAGCATCCGCCCAAAACTGTAAGGGCAACCCTGCATGCAATCTCATACACCTTGCACGCTCCATGATCGTTCTGTTCATCCTTTCTGACACACTATTTTCTTGTGGTGTTCCTGGGACTGTCTTCTCTCTACGAATCCCATGATATGAACAGTAACTATCAAACTCCTTGCCGCAGTACTCACCTCCATTATCAGATCTGAGACACTTCAACCTTTTTTCTGTCTCATTCTCAACCAAAGCTTTCCACTTCTTAAAAGTAGCAAATACATCAGATTTCTGTCTAATGCAATAAACCCAAGTTTTCCTAGTTGCATCATCAATAAATGTAACATAATAATGAGAGCCACCAAGAGATTGTACCTGAGTCGGTCCCCATACATCTGTATGCACTAGCTCTAACTTTTCATTCTTCTTCTGTTTCCCAACCCTGAGAAATCTTACTCTCTTTTGTTTTCCATAAACACAGTTCTCACAGAATTCGAAACTTACCTGCTTCAAATCTGGCAGCAACTTCCTTGAGTGGAGAATCTGCATCCCCTTCTCACTCATGTGGCCAAGCCTATGATGCCACAATGCTGTATCTGTTCCTGTGGAAGCTAAAGAGATAGAATGGTCAGTATTATGAGGACATAAATACAACGTACCTATTTTGTCTCATTTTGCTATCACCATTGATCCTTTAATGATCTTCCACCACTTTTCTCCAAATGTAGATAGACAACCGCCATCTCCCAACTGCCCTATTGAGATCAGATTTCTTTTCATAGCAGGAATATGCCTAACATCTTTTAACAACCAGTTAGTTCCATTCTTAACTTTTATCCATACCTTACCCATTCCAACAATTTTACATGGCTTATCATCACCCAATAAAACATGTCCAAAATTGCCAGGAACATACTCATGAAAGTATTTCCTATGGGGTGTAGCATGACATGAAGCTCTTGAATCTACTACCCAATAATCACTAGTATTATCTAATGCAAGAATCAAAGCATCTTGTAACACATCACCTGCTACATTTGCTTCCTGGGTAGTTTCCTTTTGTGCATCTCCTTTCTTCTTTAGAGATCTGCAATCTTTCTTCAGATGTCCTTTCTTTCCACAGTTCCAGCGCTCTATTTTTCCCAGTCTGGACTTGGATCTGCCCGTTTTAGACTTGCCACGATTACCTTGGCTCTTTCCTCTCTCCTTTTGTCTTCCCCTGCTCTCCATGGTCAACGCGTTACCTGATGTCTCATCTGTGTTTTTTCTTCGCATTTCCTCGCTAAGAATAACACCAATAACATCATCAAATTTCAAGGTGTTTGAACGAGAGACAGGGTTACTTACAGCCATGACCAAGCTATTCCAGCTTTCTGGCAGTGAACACAAGATTAGAAGAGCCCTAACCTCATCATCAAAGTTCACACTTACAGAACTTAGCTGATTTGTAACCGTATTAAACTCATTTAAATGATCAGTAACGGATCCACCTTCAGACATCTTCATATTAAATAAACGCTTCATTAGAAATACCTTGTTGGAGGCCGAGGGTTTTTCATACAACTTACCCAGTGCGCTCATCAAACCCTCCGTTGTCGTTTCTTTCGAGATATTGAAAGCCACCGACGAAGCCAGGCTCAGTCGTATTGTTCCCAGAGCCTTTCTGTCAAGAACCTCCCATTCTTCGTCCTTCATGGCTGCCGGTTGCTTTGCTCTTCCTCCCAACGGTAGGAATAAATCCTTCTGGTACAGATAGTCCTCCATTTGCATCTTCCATAACTGGAAGTTTTGGCCGTTAAACTTCTCGACCTTAAACTTTCCTTCTTTTGCCATTGCTCCCACTGGAACCAAAAACCCTAGCTTCCTGCGAGTTTATCTACCAAATAGACCTTTGGCTCTGATACCAATTGTTAGAAATACAGGATCGCAGAGCAATAACAATAAACAGAAATGCAAATATAATCACACACACATTACAAGAGAGACACAGATATATCGTGGTTCACCCCAACTTGGGTTACGTCCACACTGAAGTTGTCAGTCCTTATTATTATTCCGTCCAGCAAAGTGAAGGGATACAACCTGCAGCACAACCACTGCACTTCCTCTTCACTGTCTCACAGTCTCTCTTCACAGATCTCAAAGATCTTTACAATGCATAAAACCTAATACATCATTAACCCTAGCCGTGTTACAATGTCTTTCTTTTATAAGGGAAATACAATGGGAAAATACCACGGGTTACCCAAAACCATGGGCCCGAAAACTGGTGGCGAAAACAGCCCCAAAAAATTTCCTCGGGGACTACGCCCCCGAACCCCCATTTTCTCGGGGACGTTGCCACCAAACTCCCTTTTTTGGGGGCCTGCTGGCCCCCGCGCCCCCCGGACCCCCTGAGCGTCGGGCCGAGATCATAACCAAACCTGGGGTACGGACACGGCTGAATCATCATCTATGAGACTAGAAGATCTGGCTCCACAACCAACATACTTATCTCTCATTTCTGCCTCGAAATTTGTGCCAGCATCTCACTGACAATCTGCTATACGGATTCCTAAAAAACAGTGTCAATCTAAGCTCACACATGTGACTATACGGACTATACTTTTCTAATGTACGATCTGTACCTTTTTCTGGAAACTCGTGCCAAATTTCTGCCTTGAAATCTGCGTCACTTACCTCGAAATTTGTGCCTATATAGATGTTGTATGAACAGCAATAAATTTCTGTCTGTATGGCCTTGGGAAATGTGCCCAATCTGCAACTATACAGCCTTCACACGTGCCAGCAAAAACTCAACAGTACGGCCTTCATTAAATGCAACAATCTCTTCATAAATCCTCCTCGATTTGTGTGCCCAGCATTAATGGTTGTATGGTCTGAATTAAATGCACTGGTTTACCTTGGCAATTGTGCCCATCTTCAGTCTCTAACTCTCTAGGTCGAATTCTCTTCAAACCCTAGTTGTTTCTCTTTTTCTCCTTTCTCCTCTTGCTCTCTCTTGCTCTCCAACTCTCTTAGGTAACAATGAATTAGGTTTTGTGCATTTTCCCTAGTTTTATATGAGGTAACCAACACCCACCAAATCCATGGCTAGAATTTAATCTTGACTGGATGAGATCTAGGGCCCACATTAATTGCTCATTAATGTCTTAATAAATAAATGAAAACACTTTTTTCATTCACTTACGTAAGTGAGCCTTTTTAATTTAATGTTCACTTAAGTCTCATAAAGTCAAATTAAAATTATAAACTCAAACTCACTTTATAAAATGACTTTATAAAAATAAAGTACATCTCACTTTATAAAATACTAGGGACCTCATTTAATGTTTTTTATGTCCACCCCAAGGCACCACAAGGTGAACAACATCTCCTAGGTAACTTTTGAACAGATTCTTGATTTACTTATGTACCATTGAACCTAGATGATGCTTAGTGTTTTGCAAGGAATTTTACCCCCTTCTTTGGGTCCACCTTATGGCCAATCATCCATCATCCATTCCACTTCATACTTTGATCTGCATCCTTTGGTCAAAAGATTGATAAGTTGAACCCTTGACCTCCGCTTTGTGACCCCTTCACCAAGAAGGCTTCACAGTTTTCCTTTGTGTCTCGGGCATGTTGTGTTGCAATGATCTTGTGACGGTTCAAGAGGCTTCCTTGTTAACTGCTTATCAAGCAAAGAAAGTTGCCATGGAGCAATGCTCCTTCCTAGGCCTGAAGCATGAAAGTCCTTTTCCCCTTACCATGCCTCAAAAGGAGCATGAAAGAAATCTCCCAGTCCAAGATTCCTTGTACCTGCAAAGTCAAAGCAAAAGGAAGACCAGGTTAAAGCAAAGAAAATCAGGCAAAAAGAAAAGAAGCAAGTAGAAAACTTGCTAATGGGCCTCCAAAGAAAATAAAGGCCAAGGTCTCCAAAATAAAGAAGTACATGAACAAAAGAGTCCACAAAACCAAATGAAGACAAGTCCGAGAAGGAGCTAAAAAAGTCAAAGTAAAAAGGGGGAAGTCTGATTGCCAAGGTTAAGGGGGGATTCCCTCATTACACATTAACCATTTGTGAGACACTTCCCTATTGTTTGCACTATTGGTGAAGATCACAGAGATTCCCTTTTTCCTACATCCTTAGTCAACTAAGTCACCTTTGACCAAAATCTTACTTATCCAAAATTGGTCTATTCCACCTAGTCCACCCCTTAGAAGAAAATTGTCCTTGCAATTACTTAGATATTGCGGCATAACTTAAATCTGTGTCTTAGGATCTTCATGTTTCTATACTTCAAATTTTGGCATACCAGACATGGTTTAGGGAAATTGCAAAATGTGTCTCAGCATCTTTTTTCTATACTTAAATTTTGGCATATCAGACATGGTTTAGGATAATTGCAGAAGGTTTCCCACATGTTCAAGCCTATCCTCTCTGCAAATGTACGATGTCACTAGACAATGTAAACTGAGTATAATATTTCTGAACCATAATACAAACTCGTTGAAGTTGCTCAGCTATAAATTAGGTGGGTAACAGATTCTATCTTTAAACAACAAAAGATAACTTACAGATTGATCAAACTGCTGTGAAAGAATATCACTGTTACTGGAGCATACCCACGATAGATTCTTCCTTTCTATGTCAACAAGGCCAACACCCTGATTTGTACCTATTTAGGAAAGCAACAAATTGCTATAAAATATATCAACAACTAACACTATAAAGTAATTATTCAGAACTTCAGAAGTACTTAAAACACCGAGATATGCATTACACAACCATCCATTATCTATGCACAACTAGATTTAAAAATACTAGGTAACACTAAAGTAATTACTCAGAACTTCAGAGGCACTTAAAACACAGAGACATGCATTAAGCAACCATCCATTATCTATGCACAACTACATTTAAAAATACTAGCTTTCACTAATAAATGGTTGCTATATTATGAATAATAATGGCTTAGCAATAAAACTTTAAGAAAAATTGTGAGGTTTGCATTTTGCAAAATGTAGTACAAGTTGGAGATAACATTATTGATAACCTAGAGAAAATATGAGACAGCATTTAAACAAAGGTTTGTAGTTTTCTGATGAAATGTGTTCAAGAAATTGAAACTGAATCAACAATATTAGTTTAGCACCAACCAGCCCAAAAGTTTCAACCAAGCTGATCATACATATCCCAACTGATTATTCTTGTAATGCAACATATAATAAAGTAAATTCCAATTACATTCATAAAAACAATGGATTAGGAATTTTTTGGTATAAAAATATAACTAGAATAAAAAGAGTACCATTGCAGAATATCTTCCGAAGTTACATTTTCAACAACACATGTAAGCTTTCACCTCCTTTTTTTCCTCATATTTTCATGGTTGATCAAACGAAACGGTATGATCTTTTTGAAGCGCTGAAGAAAACTGTTGTATTGTATATGGATAGTTCCATCCCAGGTTGATCTCCATTGGGATTTTTTGTTGGTCAATTGTTTGGGAAAACTTCTCATCATATGTTTCCAAGTAAGGTGTTGATTTTCATCCACACTCGATTTTGGAATTATGATTATTCTCGATGTATGAAGAATGTCATTTATATTCATGTGATTTTGTCGTTGGTCACTATGACTCTTGTGATTTGCACAACAATAAGGCATCCTACTATCTCGTGTCTTGATTTTAGTGTTGGAAATTTATGATTATTCTCGATGTATGAAGAATGTCATTTATATTCATGTGATTTTGTCATTGGTCACTATGACTCTTGTGATTTGCACAACAATAAGGCATCCTTCTATCTCGTGTCTTGATTTTAGTGTTGGAACTTGGAACATTCATCGTTTGTCACTTTTGTTGATTTATCAAATGATAACGTTCCAACATAAGTGTCATTTGAGTTATGATATCTCTTGGATCTATAGTGGTTCCTTTCCATGGTCTGTGTTTTTACATCTGACGACCTCCCTGATCCCACTGGGTCAGTCATTGTTTCTTTATCAATCAATCATTCCTTGCTACTAAGTTGTTCTAACTTTTCTTGTCTTGACTTCTTCTTGTTCTTCAGCTTCTTGATTTGTGCACCAAGCTTTGATCATGGTTCTTTAACAAGAAATTTCTTCATCTTTCTCTAATAATTCCTTGTCAAATTTCTTTTGGAGATCTAAAAATTTTGTTGTAATACTTTCTCATTTTGTTGATGTTTTGCTAGTTTGTCATCTAATTTCTTAATTTGCGACTCAAAATTCTGCATTTTTGCATTACCTAAGTATTCATTTGCATACAATCTAATAATTGTGGAAAATGAGATTTTCATTTTCAAGGGTCCTTGACAAATATTTCCCAGTCCATTGAACAAGAAGGACATTTAGTCCAAAAGGTTAAATTATTTGCGGAATGTATAGTTCACAGCTTACTTATTCCAAGGTGTTACCGGACGAACTAGCAGGGCTAGTGTCCAATAGACAAATGTAGGGAGAATGTGACCATTGTCACCTCAGTCACACCTCCAACTTCTTAGGAGTGTCGTAACCTCCAAGGGGAGAGCCCTTTAGATGCTCTGCAAAACACTTAGGCAAAAAGACTATGTCTTCTATATAATTATGTTAGTGACCAATGCCTTTAACCAATCAATTTAAGAATAAACAAGAGATACTAAGTAAATCAAAGTGCTTGTAGATGCAATACAAATGTACCAATGTTGATGCCAAAGATCATTCACACAGCATTAATAGTAGACCAATAATTAATTAATAGATGAAGTAGATGAACTATTGTACCAATGTAAACAAAGGTATTCAATAATAAGTCCAATAATGGTCTTATGACAACAGTAAATATCGATAATTTAACCATATACTATCTGTTATCACCCAAAACTGACATGCGTGTGCTGAAGCCTAAAAAATAAGCACACCAGCTCGATGACAACTCTCAAGAGAGAAGCCAATGTCACCACACTCCTCTCTTCCTCGCTTCAGGTTGGCTCTTCTCCAACTCAAGGGAGGTTTCCCTAAGATAGGATCCCTAAGGCAGGTGCAACAAAGGGGCAAGGTGAATCGAAGAGGATGCCTTAGGGAAACGTTTGAAGGATTGAAAGTAATTTGATTAAGTGATGGGAAGGAAGGCAGGATCAGTCCTCGGGGAAACACCAATTTCAATATACCAGAAGGGAGAATGGAGTCAAAAGAGGACTCAAGGGGGCCTTGCGCTTCATACAAGTGAGATTAATCTAGTACGTTCCATAATCAAAGACAAAGAGAATATAAGTATAACCGACTACAGTCTATTACTCCTAAGATCTTTTGAAAACATTGAAGATTTTCCGCACTTTACTATTTGCTGGTTTATGTCAACATTTCGTGGCTTTCATTCCCAGTCGGTTATGCATTGACTGGAAACTACTTATGAAATTTTCAGTAACAATTAAACACACAGTAAAAATGCATTAACAGGCTGAAAAACACATTTAAACATTCACACCATGAAAATGATAGACTCATAAATTTTTGGCCAAAATCAAGCCCTGGAAAAACCCCCACGGGGAAAACCAGTTAGAGAGAGAGAAAGATTTTATTTCTTCAGAAAATATTCAGCAGAAATTTACAGTCAAACAAATACTTATCTCAACCATAAACTTCACTACTGGAGCTGTCTCGAAATCTATGCAATCACTGCAGGATTTCAGTGCTGAAACAGTGCCTTGAAAATCGTGCCAAAAAGTACAAAACAGTCCTTGTACTTTCCCTTAATTTCTGTGCAGCAATAGTTATTGCCTTGGGAAATGTGCCCGAAATTACAATCTCAAAATCTGTGCAAAATATCGATATGTGTGTAGCAATAAATGCAGCCAACTGTACCTCGAAATTTGTGCCTCAAAATCTGTGCATCAGAAAATCTACCTCGGGTTTTGTGCCCACCGTACCACTCAAATGAATGAGCCTGCTGTCTCGAATATCGTGCCCACTGTATGTTGTTCAGAAAACCGCGAAACTCCTCGATAATAGTGCCCAGCAAAACACTCCCTCGATTTCTGTGCCCTTCTCGGGTTTTGTGCCTAGTCAAAATCTAGAAACTCGTGCCCACTAAAATCTTAGAATTCGTGCCCTGTAAGTATAGTACGGATGCTGAAGTATCTCCTCGAAAACTGTGCCAAGAATAAATGCCAAGCATGTGCCTCGATTTCAGTGCCAATGCATGAAAGCTGCCTCGATATGTGTGCAAGTCTCTAAGCTCTTCTCCTCTCTCTCAATATCTCAAGAATGATGAAATGAGCCTCCCTCATGCTTTTTCTCTAACCCTAAGTGGGTTCTAATCCAACGGTGGACAAATGATCCAATCCAATGGCTAAGATTCAATGAGAGTAAAAACATCACTTTATTTAATTCACTTAAATAAATATTTACTCACTCACTTAACTTTAGCAAAAAGTGACTTTCATTTTATAAAGTCTCATTAATGTGCTTTTAATGTGAGGGTCACCTTTTTCCCCCTTCTAAGTGACATTAGGTTATTGTCACTTGGGGAACACTTCCCTAGGTACAAAACTAACACTCCCTCTTACCGAGGAAGGTGTTCCGCACCACTCCCAACTTATCTCTAAAGAAGACAAACTTCCCCCTCCCCAAAGACTTCGTTAGGACATTTGCAACCTGCTCATCAGTGGATATATACTGTACCTCAACTGCCCCTCTCTGAACGTAGTCCCGAATGAAGTGGTACCTGATCTCAATGTGCTTCGACCTGTCATGGAAAACCGGATTCTCAGAGAGTTGAATGCAACTCTGATTGTCGCAATAAATCATCGTAGGTGTCAGCTGCTGATCAAATAAATCTACCAATAACTTACGAAGCCATAGTGCTTCGCAAGTCGCCTAACTGGCTGCCATATACTCAGCCTCAGCAGAACTCAATGCAGCGGACTTCTGTTTCCTGCTGAACCACGACACTGCTGCAGAGCCCAAGCTGAAGCAGCAACCGGAAGTACTCTTCTGGTCCCTCACACAACCTGCCCAGTCTGAATCTGTGAACCCAACCAAGCTAACTCCACCCAAACCCCTGTAGTCCAGACCATAATCCACTGTCCCTGCTAGGTATCTCAAGATGTGCTTTGCGGCGGTCCAATGCACACTCCTAGGCTGCACCATGAACTGGCTAAAAGTGTTGACCGCAAAGCACAAGTCTAGCCTGGTGTTGACCAGATACATCAACGATCTGATGAGCTGACGATATAGTGTGGGATCCACCAACTTACCCTCTGAAGCATGAAGTTGCTTCAAGTTGGTGATCATAGGTGTAGACATAGACCTGCAGTCCTCCATCCGATAACTCTTGAGAATCTCCGCTGCATACTTCCCCTGTCCTAGGAAAATATGTCCAGGCTCCTGCCAAACGTCCATCCCCAAATAGTAATGCATCAACCCAATATCAGTCATCTCATACTCAGCTGCAAGATCTCTCTTACATTGTGCAATAAGACGCTCATCTCCAGTGATAAATAAGTCATCAACATATAGCAGAAGAATGAGTGGATCTCCACCAACCACAATGTAGTATAGGTTGGGATTAGCCTCACTCTTCTGAAATCCCATCGAAGTCAAATATGCATCGATCCTGGAGTACCAAGCTCTAGGAGCTTGCTTCAGACCGTACAAGGCTTTCCTAAGCCTGCACACATGAGAATCTCTCCCATGTATCTCGAATCCCTGTGGCTGCTCCAAATACACCTCCTCCTACAGAAGACCATTGAGAAATGCGGTCTTCACATCCATCTGGTGGATCTTCCAACCCATCTCTGCTGCTATAGATATCACTGCCCTGATACAGGAATACCGAGCAACTGGAGCAAATGTCTCATCATAGTCAACTCCCTCAACCTGTGAGACCCCCTAAGCCACAAATCGAGCTTTGAATTTCTCCACACTACCATCTGCAGCATGCTTGATCTTGTATAGCCACTTGGAAGTCACCACTGACTTCCCCTCAGGTCTCGGCACAATCTCCCAAGCATCATTCTTCATGATGGAATGGTACTCTTCCATCATGGCATCTCTCCATACCTGATGCTGAGAAGCCTCCTCAAAGGTAGAAGGCGCAGAGTCACAAAGACTCGCAACAAGGGCCATCCCATATCTGTCTGGCTCAACCACTGATCTGATCGCCTCCTGAGGTCTACCAAATGCTTCTACTTCCTTCAAGGTGTCCTGAAGCCACTTAGGCTTCTTCTTCCTTGAAGGCTCCTCCCAAACTGGTGTATCCTCATCTAAGGAAGTGCCAGAAGCAGAAGGTCTAACACCCCGAGGACCTGTAGCTGATGAACTAGTCCCAGAAGACCCTGTAACCTGTGAGCCTGAAACATGTGATCCTGAACCTGTGCCTATCCCTGAACCTGTCCCTGTACCTATCCCTGAAGTACCTGTAATCTGAACCACTGATCCTGTAGAAGATGTGCCTGTACCCTATCATCCAATCACCCCAAAAACCTGCGGACCTAAAACCTGTATCGAAGAAGCCTGTATCAACTGAGGTGTGGGAGCTGGTGGCTCCCCCTGCTCCATCTCTCTCGACTTCCTAAAGGCCCTCTCCTCATCAAACTTCACTTCCCGCCTAACTACAACTCTCCTCTGGCCAGGAATGTAAAGTCGATATGCCTTCGAAGTCTCATCGTAACCCACAAAGATACCTCTCTTTGCAGTGGGCTCGAACTTTGTCCTCTTCTCAGAAGGGACGTGAGAGTAAGTCAGAGAGCCAAATATCAGAAAATGGCTCACCTCAGGCTTCTTGCTTGAATACATCTCCTCTGGAGTCATCCTCCCCAAAGCACGGTGAGGACTCCTGTTCTGCAGATACACTGCAGTGTTGCAAGCCTCCGCCCATAGAAAGAATGGTAACCCCTGATCATGAAGCATGGCTCTCGCTGCTCCAACGATCGACTTGTTCTTTCTCTCCGCTACTCCATTCTGCTCAGGAGTGTAGGGAACTGTCAACTGTCACTGTATACCCTCCTGCCTGTAGAAAGCATTGAACTCCTTGGAGGTATACTCACCCCCATTGTCTAATCTCAACATCCTAATCTTCCTACCCATCTGCTTCTCCACAAGGACTTTGAACCCTTGGAAAACACTCAACACTAGTGGGGACTTCTTGTTCCTCAAGAAGTAGATCCAGGTCTTCTTGGAGTAGTCATCAATGAAGCTAATATAGTACTCGTGACCAGTCAAAGATACTGAAGACATAGGACCGCAAATGTCAGAATGAATCAAGTCAAGCACTCCTACTGCTCTCGTGTCACTGCTAGGAAAAGCAGTCTTGGTGTACTTTCCCAAAGCACACCCTCTGCACACATCACTCTGCTCAGTGTCGAACTCAGGTAAACCTGTGACCATGCTCCTCAACAATCTCAGAGCGGGGTGATGTAAATGGGCCATCCTCCTGTGCCATAGCTCACATAGCTCACTGTTGCTGCTGCTGCTGCTGTGTGCTAGAGCATGCTGCGGCTGAAACAATAACTTGTACAATCGTCCACATCTAACTCCAATATCCATGGGGGTAGATACACCTGTGGTCTTGGGAAACACCTGCACTCTCCCATCTGAGAAACACACCCCAAGACCCCTGTCCTCAATAGTGGAAACTGAAACAAGGTTCTTTTTCAGCCCAGGGACGTACAACACATCCCTCAAAGTCATGGGACTCATGGACTCCCTCTCGAATGTAATGGTCCCCTGACCAACTGCCCTAACAATGGTGTTGTCACCAAGTACCACCTCCACATCTCTAGTTGTCCGTGATAGCTCGGAGTAGAACTCCCGAGTACCTGTCATGTGTCTCGAGGCTCCGCTGTCAATGTACCACGTACCAGTGATGGATGGACCTATCTGATGCCCTGTCAACAATGAATGCTCACTCTCCATATCCATGTCTGTGCTGGTGGCTAAGGAGACTCTCTCTCTCTCAATCTATCCAACATATAGGGAAAACTCCCTCTGAAACCTGTCACCAAAATCATCAACCTCTGATAAGGCTGCTATCTGCTGTCCCTGTCCCTTCTTCTTCTTCTTGCTTGGACACTGTGATGCATAGTGCCCAAACGCCTGACAACAATAGCACTTGATTTTACTCAAGTCCTTCTTCTGTCCACCCTGCGGTTGCTACTGCTGCTGCCTCTTGGCCCCATTCTTCTTGGGACCCTTCTTCTTCTTACCCTTGGCTATCAGTGCCACGTTCTCCTCATCTGCCCCACCATTTGATGAACTGCCCTATACGAGACCCCTCCCGGTCCCCTCCTGTACAAAGTCGTCCCACAGTCTCTCCCAAGACGATAGGTTCTCTCTACCCACTATGGCCTGCACAAATACACTCCAGGACTTTGAAGCCCCGTTCACTGCTGTGCTTACTAGCTCAGTAGCAGATACCACTTCACCAACCACTGCCAGTTCATCCCGAACTGCAGAAATCCTAGTGAGGTATGTTGTGACTCCCTCTCCTCCATTCATCTTGATACTCTTAAGTTTCTCCTTGAGAACCATCTTTCTGTTCTAATTGGAACTCTCATACAAGCTGGTCAAGGCACTCCACATCTCATGTGCCCTGGTCTTCCCGGAAATGTGAGGGATTATGTGGTCTTTTACTGCATCAAGGATAATCCTCCTAGCCTTACAGTCCTTCTTGTTGAAGGCTGAAAGTGTTGTTGCATCAATGGCATCAGGAATGGTAACCGGGTTAGCTGTGGTATTTCTCACCACCTCCACCCATAGTTCATTCTCCTCCAATATAAATAAAATTCTGGCCTTCCAAGGCACAAAATTTTCTGTCCCATTCAGCCTATCCTCAATCCTTAGACCTGTAGCCATCTGAACACCAACCCAACAGAATGTTGCCCACTAACAGAAGATAAAAATACTGAAGTTTCTGAGATCTGAAAATTTCTGTGTGTCTGCAAACTATCACTGTTTTCTACAACCTTGCTCTGATACCATGAAGATTTTCCGCACTTTACTGTTTGTTGGTTTATGTCAACATTTCGTGGTTTTCATTCCCAGTCGGTTATGCATTGACTGGAAACTACTTATGAAATTTTCAGTAACAATTAAACACACAGTAAAAATGCATTAACAGGCTGAAAAACACATTTAAACATTCACACCATGAAAATGATAGACTCATAAATTTTTGGCCAAAATCAAGCCCTGGAAAAACCGCCACGGGGAAAACCAGTTAGAGAGAGAGAGAGATTTTATTTCTTCAGAAAATATTCAGCAGAAATTTACAGTCAAACAGATACTTATCTCAACCATAAACTTCACTCCTGGAGCTGTCTCGAAATCTGTACAATCACTGCAGGATTTCAGTGCTGAAACAGTGCCTTGAAAATCGTGCCAAAAAGTACAAAACAGTCCCTGTACTTTCCCTCGATTTCTATGCAGCAATAGTTACTGCCTTGGGAAATGTGCCCGAAATTACAGTCTCAAAATCTGTGCAAAATCTCGATGTGTGCAGCAATAAATGCAACCAACTGTACCTCGAAATTTGTGCCTCCTCGAAATCTGTGCAGCAAAAAATCTACCTCGGGTTTTGTGCCCACCGTACCACTCAAATGAATGAGCCTGCTATCTCAAATATCGTGCCCACTGTATGCTATTCAGAAAACCGTGACTCCTCGGTAATAGTGCCCAGCAAATGCCCAGCAAAACACTCCCTCGATTTTTGTGCCCTTCTCGGGTTTTGTGCCCAGTCAAAATCTAGAAACTCGTGCCCACTAAAATCTTGTAACTCGTGCCCTGTAAGTACAGTACGGATGCTGAAGTATTTCCTCGAAAACTGTGCCAAGAATAAATGCCAAGCATGTGCCTCGATTTCAATGCCAATGCATGAAAGCTGCCTCGATATGCGTGCAAGTCTCTAAGCTCTTCTCCTCTCTCTCAATATCTCAAGAATGATGAAATGAGCCTCCCTCATGCCTTTTCTCTAACCCTAAGTGGGTTCTAATCCAACGATGGACAAATGATCCAATCCAATGGCTAAGATTCAATGAGAGTAAAAACATCACTTTATTTAATTCACTTAAATAAATATTTACTCACCCACTTAACTTTAGCAAAAAGTGACTTTCATTTTATAAAGTCTCATTAATGTGCTTTTAATGTGAGGGTCACCTTTTTCCCCCTTCTAAGTGACATTAGGCTATTGTCACTTGGGGAACACTTCCCTAGGTACAAAACTAACAAACATAACGTCAACAAACAACTTGACAACTGCAAATGCTTGCCCAATGGACTAGAATATAGCCTTCTATGCTAGATTTACTCTACAGCTTATAATGAAACACGCAACCATGAAAGAGATGCTCAATATGTATCCAAAAACCCAACATGATTTTTCTATTCAGCTCAATGGGAAAGAAACTCCCAACTTTTTCCATCTTTACAATGGAGAAGGTTGTCCCCTTAAAAAGACCAAAAAGCCTCTCATACCTTTTTTCAAAAAAGAAATAGAAAAATAATAAAATAATGGAGAAAAAAGGTGGCATCTCAAATCCATTTTTCTCTCCCATCGAATCCCCAAAAACTTCTCCCTAGCTCCCACTTTAACTAACCGTTCTCACCCAAAGGCGGACAGATCTGGAATTGAGTTAGTCGCCATGCAATTTGTCAGTTAATGGAGAACGATATGTGGATCAGGACAACGATACCACTGAGTCACTAACCCATGAGCTGCTCTGAAACTTCACGTAAACCCCAGTTGGTGTGGAATTCAACCCAATACTCGGCAGCTAAATGTAAGGTGTATTCAACTCCACGGCTCGGTTGTCGACAGCGTGAACTCTGATCAGTTTGAACAACCCCTGTGCTGATTAACTCATTGAACCCCGAGCATTAGCATCGAATCTAAATCTATGAATCAATCAATTAGCTGTCAAGAGGAAGCGTGAATCCAAGCTCCACGTAGCAACGAAGATACCTCCAAACAGCCGTCGAACACAGGCTATGAAGTTGGCCACCGATTTAAGCTTTGTTGTGCGCGGATTACCTTTTTGAAGCTCGAGCTTTGCATCATTTGTTTTATCTCGCACTCCCTGAACAACTCCTTCAGGAGCTTTACCTACAAATTTTGGTGAAGCAAGGTTCTTGATAAGTCCATCATACTCGGACTGAATCTTTTTTTTTAACCTCTTAGAAACACGCTCAATTTCAGTTGAAATATCAACCATATCTTTCAGGGGCAAATAAGATTCGAGCCCATCCCTGACAACAAGATGTACAGCTAATTTTGCATGTTTTGGGAGAGTATCAGTAAAATGGACATTTCCAGGATCTAATCGAGCAAGTAATATTAATACTGCCTATTGTCCGTCGAGATGCACACCAGCAGCAGAAATCTTTCGAAAGTTGTCTCCTCACTACAAGTGGGAGAGGTGTGGCCTTGGGGGCAAGCAATGAGCCAGGTACTGTCACCTGAATCCCAGCTCCTTCGTTTAGGCAAACTCCTAACGAAGCCAAAGGAGGTAGTCCCTACAAAGAGTTGTCTATGGCTCTATGTTTTTAAATGTTTTTAAATGATTGCGGATGCAGATGGGTGTTGTTTAGGAGTTTTTTAATGAGATCACAGTTTTTGTAATGGATGAGATAAACACAAGATAAGAGCAATCCACGTTGCAGATACAAGATTGTAGATAAACAATATAATGAAGACTTGTAATAAAATGGCATCCACAGATAGATAATAACTTGAATAGATTCCAATGGACAAATGGCTCAGATTAATTAATATGAAAGTTCAAAGTGACCAGTGCCAAATGGAGTCAAAATGTGTAGTGCTTGGGGATGTTGAAGATACAAGTCTCAAAATGATTGTTGGTGAGAATGTTGTGCAAATTATCTTGGTTGATTTTATGAGTTTTAGTGATCTTGATTATTAGGGTTTAGAAAGCAAGGATGAAGTCCAACCGAAAAAATATACCTTCAGTGGCTCCGTTCGAAGACATGACGGACCTGTCTGGAATCACAAGCTAGGTGTTCAGAGAATTTAACCAGCGAGTGTCCAGATTGGGTAGCTCGGCGCCCACACTTGGAATTTGCCCACTACCTGAGTATTTATCGAAACAACATCGGTTCATTGGTTATGGGGGTGAAGATTTTATTATGGTTATCACTTGTAAGTTTAACAAATCCAATCACCGTTCTAAGTACGAATCCAACTTTTTAGGGTCGGTAGAGCATACTTAGTGATGGAAAGCAAAGAAATAAATTTTAAAGGGGATGTGAGTTTGAAGTGTTTTAATTTAGAGGACACAGTAAAACTCTCCGACAGAGAGTGCTCTTGACTTGGTCTTATGACAGAAGTTCAAGAGACTTTAACTAATCTATATGCTGAATGCAAGGAAAATGCAGTGCTTATGCTCTCTGACAGAGAGTGCTCGACTTGTGTTATGGCAAGTTCAAGAGTCTTTGGTTCTTTTTAAAAGTCCAGCAGATTGAAACAAAGAACACAATGATAGCTCAAATAATGATGCAAAAAATGTAATTTAGCAAATAATTTTCACTTTACAAAAAGGAAATCTAAACTAGCAATTAGTGTTCTAAAACAGAATGAAACTAATCTAGCAATAAATCTCTAAATGCAAAAGATGGAAAAGTTAATCTAATCTACTTAACAAAAATGACAAAGATCTAAGCTAACAAAGACCACACTCTTCCCCAAATGGGAAAGAAACACAAAAATGGGAGGCCTTATCCCACTTAGCCTTATTTTATTAATCAAGCACAACTGCCTTGGGAATTTAACCCTTGGAAGGACTTTAAAATGAATAACTAGAAGAATAATATGAAGCTCTTAAGAGCTTTTACAAAAGGAGAGTGAGTTTAAGTCTTCATGGTTGACATCTTCTTGGTTTTGCAATCTTAGTTTTGTCTTCTCCTTGGTTTTGGATCTTCTTGTTTATCTCTTGTTTTGTTCTTTTTCCTCTTCTTGGTTCTTCTTCAAATGTACCTATCACAATAGATCAACTTCAAGGACCCATTAGCATTAGCAAAAATCAAAAGAAAAATGAAACTACTTAGATCTAGAATTGCAAGAAAATCAAATGTTTTTTGAATGCAAGTTTTTTAACTTTTAAATGAGATCTAAAACTGAACATGCAAACTTTTAAAGGAACTAGATCTAAAGTTTAAAAGATGGAAAGTAAACTAAGATGAAATTAAATCTAAGATCTAAATACTTAAACAAGAAACTAAGTGCAAAAACAACTAAGAGCTAGACTCTAAAGCAAAAGAGGGAGACGAGGAGGTGAAGGAATGAGGAAAACGAGAGTAATGGGAGAGAGGATGAGGTAGGACGAGAGCAAGAGGAGAGGAGAAAACGAAAGGGTAAGAAGAGAGCAAAACGAAAGGGAGAGAAGGAAAAATAATAAAGGAAAAGAAGAAGACGAATGGAGAAGATAGGGAAAGAAAGGAGATGAGAGGAAGAGGAGCTTGGAAAGACGAGAGGAGAAGGAAGCTAGAAGAAGGGAGGAATAAGAGGAAAACGAAAAGGATGGATGAGTAAAGAGTTCGAAGGGAAGGAGGAAGGAAAAAAAAGATGAAAACGAATGGATGAAGATGAGCAAAACGAAAGCAAGGGAAAGATCAAGCCACTCGAAATCAAAGAGAGGATTGATGGGGTTTCAAGGCTTGGAGATGAGTAAAACTTGGGTTTTCCACAGCTTGAAGAAAGGTCAAGTAACAAGGTAACTGAAAATTGATTTTAAATGTGTTGATGGATGAAGGCTAGCCCCTGATAGCTATGTTTCTTCCCTTGGATGGAGAAGCAATTTGAAGAACCTGCAAAAGGAATGTGTTAAATGGTAAAAATCATTGTGTAACGAAGATAAGCTTAATCCCAAGCTATTCTCCACCTTAGTGATCCCTGCAAAACACTTAGTCTCAATCAAACAAACCCGATCAAATGCTTGCGTACTAGATTGATAGTCTTCCTAAAGCATATATTGAAAAATGATTTGCAAAATAGAGAGATAGGGTGAGAGAGATATCACCAAACAAAGCGAAACCACAATACAGAGAGCTCTTGCATGGACCTCCAAAGTCACTTCTTTATTCCAAAGCTTAAACAAATATTACAATAATTTTGGCAGAGTGTTCTTGCCCAAAATCTCCATGAAGAATAGAGTGCCTTGCACCTCTATTTATACAAAAAACAAGAGCTTTAGAGCCCAAATTCAAATTGGCTAAGGAAGGAGCTAATGGCGCAATCACAAATTCGAATTGCCAATCATGATCCAATCAAATCCATGTCAAAGTAAACTTGGAGTGCTAATCCATGAGATAGACTCGAGTTGCATTGATTTAGGATGGGGAGGTGGCCTCCACCTAGGCAAGGCGACCCCCATCTCAACATAGATCTTATCACCCCCCAAATGCGAGCTTGCCATGTGTAAACACGTGAATCCAAGAGATATACGTGAGCCCTCAATGGTTTAATGCTTGAGCAATCCGTGGGATATGAGTTAAGAGGGAGATAACTCAAATGATGTGGCCCTATCCTTTAGGGAGGCGCCTACCATAGGCATTAATGCAAACCAACCATCCATCTAATGATTGCCACATGCCAATTCGTGAATATCCATGAGGAGGGCGAATTCCTTTGAGGGAGATCACTTATGCTGATTGGATAGTTAACTGGATTTGATTGGAGTTGACTAGAATATCTTTAATGCCTGGTGCCATGTCATTTAGCCACTGAAATAATCCAATTTGGATTATTTTGGAGAGAATTGGATTTTCTCCAATTATTAATTTTTTGATTTAATTAATTAATAATCCTCTTTTATTGATTTTTTGAGGATTTATTAATTAAGTGGCCAAATGACGATCTGAAACTTAGGATAATGGTGCTCGGGGTCTAAGTATGATTTTTGGCTTAAGAATTAAGCCTCCAATCGCTAAAAAACACCTCCGGACGACTGACATATTATAATTTGAATTTTTCCATTTAAACTATGGAAAAATTAATTATTAAAAAATAAAGTAATTAACTGTCCAATGGGTCCGGTAAAAAAATTTCGGACAATGTTTAAAAACCACTACAGACCTAGGAAATGACCACTGACTTGACTCATAGTGTCTAGTAGGTTTATATTCATCAGCTGGACTCTAATAACCCCCCATGGCCAGAATTTCAAAATTGGGCATTCTAGCTTTGGAGGAAGTGGGAGAAAACCTTGTCAATTATATCTCGGCCGAAGGCAAAGTATAATTGGTCAGGGTAAAAAACTCCCTGGAATACCTTAGTTGATAAACTAGTCATGGGTGACCGAGTCACTCAAACCCTACTAGCACACTTTATTACAAAAACCCCGTGGGGCATGGTCATTTCAAGACAAACAACAAACTGACTAGCCAAAACTGGCTAGGCACAAAGGATGGATCATCTGATACACTGGAACACAAACAGTTATCATGTTTGTCATATGGCGACTCTTCAGATAATCCAACTCTGGTACAAATAAGTTGGTAACACTGCCTTTTCTCTAGAGATGTAGTCTTGTATCTCACATGTTGCAACAATGGTTGCAGAAATCCACTTTGCAGGTTCTACATAATATTCTGCTCAAGCATTACGAATTGCTCTAACCAAGGATTGTAGATTTTCAAACTTTTCTATAGCATCTGTATCTCTCGGAAGCAACCTTTCAGGCCAATCCGCCACTATAAGAGCAATTCCTCTATTAGGAAATGCCTGCCAAAGTTCTTCTGTAATACAAGGCATGAATGGATGAAGTAACTCTAGAATATTCTAAAAGACCTAAACAAGCACAGCTTGTGCACAAACAGCAGATGAAGAATTCTCTTTTCCATAAATGCATGTTTCCTTGGCTTCAATGTACCAGTCAGCAAATTCACTCCAAAAGAAATCATAGATTGAACATCCAACCTATCCATAGTTAAACCCTTCATAGCTTGTAGTAACTAAATCTGTAAGTTCGTGAAGTTTTGTGACCACCCAGCATTCAGTTAAAAGAAGGCGGAGCAAGGCATCTTCTGTATCGAACTTCCAGTTCCATATTGTTGTCCAAGCAGACGTGTCAGCTTTGGAAGGCAGATTCTGTAAGATACATTTTCCAGCATTCCAGATTTTATTGGTAAAGGATTTGTTTGCTGCCAACTTGGCCTAGAGTTGTACCTGTTGCAAGTGTAAATCGTACGACATCTGTACCATACTCCCTGATAGTCCCAATAGGGTCTACTACATTCCCCAAAGTTTCTAACATTTTACGACCCTGAGAATCACGAACAAGACCATGAAGATATACATATGAAAATGGCACTCTGCCAGTGAACTCAATACCCAGCATACCATTCTTCCCACCCAGAAAAATAGAAAATCGTGCCTTCAACTGCCATTGTTCTTCATTTGAGGGTAACCTCCGGAGAGGGAGGGCTTTGCTGCATTCGATCCTCCATACCTACGTTGTCATACTTCTTTGATCATCATGGCTAACTTGCCAACTCTCCATTGTATTCTTCATGCAGCAGTTTCATCCTGTCTTCAAGTGACCACCCATGCAGATGGGGGTAACACTATCCAATAGGGAACAAGAGTGTAATGACTGTTAAAGTTAGTGCAGCTGCGAGACCCATTCTCAGAGAGGATGGCACCCTAGTCAATTAACTAGGATTCCTGGTCAAGTTAACCAAGCAAAGTAAAGAGTAAGACCCTAGAAGGTACCCTAGGGCCCCTAGCTGTCTCCTGGGGTTTTTGGTCGGGGACCAAGCAGGTTGATGCCATGGCAAAGTCCCTAGCATGTGGCTAGGGCCCCTACTTGTCTCTAGGGTATTATGGTCTGTGACCAAACAGTTTCTTGGTTACGAGGACCAAGCAGGTCCTGCAGGTTGAAACATAAACCTCCTAGTCTGGGACCAGGCAGATTCTTGGTCACGAGGACCAAGTAGTTCCTGCAGTGACATACCTGGTCAGATAACCAGGTGGATCTTGGTCAGTGGACCAAGATGATGATGTGTTATGCCTCTTCTCCTAGGTCTTCGAGATGGTTGAGCTAGATGGTCTTCTCAAGGGACTGGCCACCCCTTGATGAAGCCACTAGCAATTGACCTGAGGAGCAGTCTAGAGGACCACATGATCACATCATTCAGTGTGGACCCTTCCTTATACAGTGATGATGAACTTTCAGATTGTATGGAACACTTGTACATTTGAGAGAGAGATGATTGGTTGTACCCCCCCACCTTGGTTGATTCACATTTGGTCTTTACACTTTATTATTCTTGGTCTTGTGGTGTCTTTGACTTGTGGTTAGTAGGGCCATCTACCCACCTTGAGTTGTCTTGATTTGTACCACCTTGATGTTTTGGTCTTATGAGTACTATGGTTGATTGTCCACTTTGTGGTACACCCTTGGTCCTAGGGGTTATGGGTCATGTACCCACACTTGTTTTATGTTGTACCATGTGCTGGTCCTTGTACCCTCACCTAATTAATTATATGACCCTAGTACCCACCTAAGACACTTTATTTATATTTTATGTTTTATATTTTATATTTTGTAATTTCTTATTTTTATTTTTTTTATATCCTAACTCTTACTAAGTGGTACCACCCTAAATTGATGGAACCCTAACTAATTTAAAGTTTTTATTTTTTTATCCTTCTAGAAGTCTTTAGGAGTAATTTCTCCTTGTCTACTAAATTAGGGCTTCTTATAACAACCTCTAGGGTTCGTTATAAGAGCCTAATCTAGGGCAGAATTGGAGAGATCTAAGGCTAAACTTGGGAAAACCTCCTCAAAGGAGCATTTTCCACCATGCAAAGAGGATAGAAAGTAGATAAAGGCCCTATTCAGAGAAAATGAAGCCCTAAGGCCACCATTCAATCATTCAAGAAGCAAAAAAATTTACTACCTTTCACCAAGCAAGGTTAAAAAGACTAGACTTACTTGGGCATGTGTTCTTCCAACAATTCTAGCATCCACCAAGCATGAGCAAACCAAAGACAAGATCCAATTTCATCCATAAGAGCAAGAAAAGAATACTCCAAGAGGTGCGCATCACTCCACAAGAGCTATCTAGGGTAAAAAAGTAACATTATGAATTTTGTCCGATGAGTTATGATTTGCAAATGAAGTGAGGAGATGTATTTATATGTTTCTCAACTCACTTTACAAAAATAACCAGGCCGACAGGCCAAATAAATGTCAATATGAAAATATAACATGAAATAATCTAAAATAATCTAAAGATGGCCTATACTAGGCTTAAAGTAGGCTTCCTGGGGTATTTTCCCCCTCGGTGCCTAAAAACTGCTAAAAATGACTGAAACTGAGCATAGAGTTTCACTCCGAGAGGTGGAGTGAGCAGGGGGGATCGGCATGCCCCATCATGTTAGAAAGTGGCAACAAGGAAATTCTTCTATCATTGCATGTGTCCTTGCATGCTAGAAGACATAAAATAGGAAGCCAAATGTATTAATGCAATTTTCCAAAGTTTAGACTTAGGCAAAGTGCATTAAGTGATCTAATTATTAATTGACTTAATGGAGTCACTTTTATAAAGTTCAAGTGAAAATAATTTAAGTGATGGCTAATCTAATCTTGGCCATTGATCTCGCTGGAGGATCTCATCCATTGATCCATAGTGAGATGTTAGGGTTTTCGCTTGACCATTGAGTTAAAAGGAGGATTGATTTGGTGGAGAGGACACACAGAGATACAAGAGATTTCTTACTCGTAGCTTTCAGCCAGAGAGTGAGAAAGAGAATTTTTGCAAAGAAGACGGAGGAGCATTCATCCGTAGGATCAACAAAGTGATCAGGTAGAGAGAGGGTCGTATGGATTTGCTCAGAGAGAAGGTCGTACAGATTTTGCAGAGAGTCGTACAGCAGCTCGACCGTACAACAGTCCGCACAGCAGCTCGACCGTACAACAGTCCGCACGTGTGAGTAGGGTCGTATGGATCTGTCCGTACTGCTGACACGAAGGGCCTTATAGCTGACGTAGAGGGCCGTACAGATTCTATGGGGTGTTCTCAGTGATTCGCAGAGGTTCGATTTTACCAGGTTGGGTAAATCGATTTTCTGGATTGTATTTGTTGTATATCTTCATAATAAAATTTCTTCCAAGACTGCTGCACCGGTTTTCCCATCTTGGGTTTTATCCAGGGGTTTATACCAAAAACGATTTGTGTCTTCATTGATGTGATTGATGTTATATTTCTCAGAGTTTTATTTTCCACTGCATAGTGAAGAATTCCATTTGTGGTTAAAAGTAGTAATTGGGTTTATTAAAATAATCTGGCATACTTTAACTCAAGATTAGATTTAAGGAAATTTACATGGTATCAGAGCTCTTATGAGGAGATCTGAGAGAAAGCAGCAGTTGGTTGGATAGATCAGGGGCATATCTATCCTAGGGTTTACAAGTACACTTCATTATGGTCGTACAGTTGAGAGTTGAGGATAGACTCCAGGGGCTCAAAACTTTCCTACTTGGAAAGAGAGGATCACCAAGATCCTGGATGTTAGAGATGTTGAGGAGCACATTGACGACTAGAAGGTTGCTCCCACTGATCCAGCAGAGTTGGCAAAGTGGAAGAAGATAGATTCTAGAGCTATGTTGATCATCTTGGATGGGGTGAAGGACCACGTAGTCCCTCATCTTTCTGAGAAGAAGACGGCATTAGAGATGTGGAAGGCTTTGGAAAGTCTTTACCAAAGCAAGAACAAAAATCGGAAGATGGTGCTGCAGCAGAGATTAGGTAGTACCAGGATAGCCAAGGGTGAAGGAGTAGTGCCTTATCTCACAAGGCTCACACAAATCAGGGATGAGCTTGGAGCATTGGGCTCTAAGACTGAGGATGAGGAGCTAGTTCGGATAGCTCTCAATGGCTTTTCTAAGCCATGGGACATCTTTGTCAAAGGCGTGGTGGCCAGGGAGAAGCTCCCTGACTGACAGAGATTGTGGGATGACTTCGTGCAGGAAGAGACCCGTATGGGTCAAGGTTCAGGTTCATCTAGCGATGCCCCACAGATCATGGATGAAGAGGCTCTAGCCCTAACAAGCAAAGGCAAGGGGAAGGCAAAGAAGAAGAAGGGTGGCAAGAAGAACATTGACATATCAAAGGTCAAGTGCTTCATATGCCACAAGCATGGACACTTTGCTTCTCAGTGCCCAAATAGAAAGAAGAAGAACAACACACAGATGGCAGGTTCAGCAGAGGTGGATGACTTCAGCAAGAGTTTTGATGAGGACTTTTGTTTGATAGCTTGCATGGCAAGTTCCATCAACAACAGCATTTGGTATATGGACAGTGGTGAATCTTGTCATATGACAGGACATAGATCGTTCTTCAAGAGCTTACAGGAGGGTGGAGTAAATCTCCACATTGAGTTAGGAGATGATGCGCGGTATCAGGCGCAGGGTGTTGGTACTGTTTCGTTTCAGAGAGAGTATGGCAAGCCCATCAGCTTTACTAATGTTTTATATGTTCCAGGGATGACAAAGAATCTCATATATGTTTCCACACTAGAAGACAAGGGTTTTCTAGTGACTTTCTGGGATAGGAAAGTATATATCAAGCCACATGGGTCAGATCAGAGATTGGATCGAATGATTGGGGTCTAGAGCGGGAAGGTTTATAGACTACAGTTTGAGCCTGAAAAGGCTCTGGTCAGTAGCAGCAGTAGTGATGGTGAGTTGTGGCATAGGAGGATGGCACACTTACATCATGGAGCACTGAGGCATCTGAGACAGGCACTTATTGGAGTTCCTTCAGTACAGGAGGAGAAGCATAACCACTGCAAGGGTTGTGCGTTGGGGAAGAACATCAGGAGACCTTTCCCACATAGTAAGCACAAGTCTAAGGGTACCTTGGACTTAGGGCACTCGGATGTATGCGGACCGATGAGCATCCATTCTTTCAGTGGTTACAGTTATTGCGTCATATTCATTGATGACTATTCCAGGAAGACCTGGATCTATTTCCTGAAGACCAAGTCAGAGGTCTTCGAGCGTTTCCAAGAGTTTAAGACTCTCGTGGAAAACCAGACAAGGAGAAGGATACGGATATTGAGGACTGACAACGGGGGTGAGTACACCGGCAAAGAGTTCTTGGAGTACTGTGCATCAGAGGGGATCAAGAAGGAACACACTGTTCCTCACACCTCGCAGCAGAATGGAATGGCGGAGAGGAAGAACAGGACGCTGGTGAGTGCAGCCAAGGCCATGTTATTTGATCAGGGATTACCACTATTCATATGGACAGAGGCATTTCGGACTGCAGTATATGTCAAGAACAGGTGTCCTCACTCAGCTTTGGGGAGGAAAACACCTGAGGAGGTATTCACAGGTACTAACCAGATGTGAGTTATTTACGCATATTTGGGAGTATCTGCTATTGTGGGCATCATTCATTACATGATCGCTCGAAAAGATGGGGAGGAGATTCCAAGTTGAGGGTTGGCGCCCCTCTTGTGAGGTGGCTGCCACCTCATCCAAATCACAACTACCAAGGTTAAGTTAGAGTGTAGTTCACGCACTCTTTTCTCCATGGATTAAGGGATGCGCCCCTCCTCTAATGCGCCCCTCTCCTTCTCGTTAACTCTATTTAAGCAAGGCAATCCTTCTCCATGTGGATGGCTGGTGGAACCTCTGCCCATTGCAACACTGTTGTATCAGATGAATAATATTGAAAGACTTTGGAGGTCTGTTATCACACTAACTCTAGCTGCTACTAAAGATATCCCGTCCGAGATGGTAGAGGGCAAGCAGCCAGGCAGGTGACACCTGCAAACACCAAGTCCACCGTTCGAGGAACGGTCATCACACCGGACAAGGCGTTTGTCACTTCAGAGTCTCAAACGAGGCAAGTAGCCAAGTCAGGGGGAGACCCCGCTCAACCAGTGATGGTTGAGAGACAAAAAGGACACCCAAATCCCAAAAGATAAAAAAAGATAGAAACAAAAGATGAGTGCTAACAAGACCCTAAGCTTGATTTCAGCCACTGACTGGACACAAGTGCTACAATGAGAGTGATATAGAATACGACCAGCACTTAAGTATGATGAAATTAATGAATTAGATTAACGTTTATGTGGTTGGAAATTAATTAAGGGTGCAAATTTAAACTAGAAGTGAAGATGTGAAGCAATTCTGCCCAAGGAAGAGGGTTAAGCAGTGATTTAGTGGACCTAGGGCAGCGACAAATTAATGCTTTAAGACACTTCTAGCATATGAGAGTTTGATTTCTTATGATAAAATGATGATTTAAACACAAATCAAAACTACCCATAACCCCAAATTGACCCAACTAGACAGCATGAGAAAAACGCCCTAAGAGGGCGAAATTACCAAATGGACCAGTGCTTGTTCTAAGGATAAATGGAGTCGGAACAAACTGAAATTTTAGAGTTAAGCATTTAAGGTTATTTCAGAAGTGGGTTTAAAGGAAAAGCAAAGTTTTAACGGTGGATTTTTAAGATTTTAATTTTTGGGGTTTTTATGTAAATTTCTCTCTAAAACCATTCAGAAATTGAAATACAAGAGAATGAAGAGAAACACTTACTTGTACCCGGGTGATACCTCTGATTTGTTGAGGTTATGCGTCCCAAAGATCAAACAAAAGCGATTATAGAAGTCCCCAAGTGAATTCGATGTGCTCAGTCCCACCAACTCGCCCTCTTTGCCTGCCAAAACAAATGAACATAAGTCAAATCTGCTTGACAAGTAAATGAAAGCTACAGCAATACAAATAATAATGAGAAGAAATGCTTGGCTTAAATGGCAAAAACACTTCTCTTTGAAGATCAATCCCGAAGAGTGGAGCAACAATGATGGCCAAGTGGTGCGCCCTCCTCCAAGAACTTGTGTTTGCTGCAAATAATGGCAAGAAACTATATGCTGAAGACAATCACAATCTATTTTGGTGCATCAAGATAGCAAGACAATCAACATTCCACAAGAGATCACCACAAGTAAACAAGTAGAGCTGCAAATCATTTTCTTCTATTCCAAGTCCAAAAATGCCAAGAAAGAGCTCACAAATGAATGAGCTTCTTCTCTTATAGAGATGGCTCAAAACTCAGCTCCATTCCCCCCAAAACGAATGGCTGGGATTAAAACCCAAGGAAGCCAAACGAATGGTTGAGATGGAGTGATGGAAGGGGGGCGAATTACCCTCTAGCGCCCATGTGGAGGATGGGGCCCTTCGTGGTGCCCATAAAACATGCAAAAGGGTGGTTGGGGGGTGTCTATGGATTGTTTTAGCCCCCCATACCACTTAGCCAAAGTGTTAATACATTATATTTACAAAACATGAAGTTCTACATAGTGAAAAATGCCCAAATATGGGCCAATTCGCCCTATTTGTTGGGCTGGGAAAAACTAAGGGCCCCACAACATAAATACAATGTCCAAACATAGTAAAATTACCTTAGGAGACCCCCTTGTATTAGCCAACCTTTGCATTTGCCATTTTCAATAGTTACCTTTGCCATATTTGATTTTCCATATTAATTTCTTGCTGGTTTTTATTGCTGAAGATGTAATTTGGGCTTTTCACCCACTTATATTGCCCGGATTGATGAACCATCTGCTGCAATGCGAACGTAGACCCCAAATATAGTAGACATGGTCACTTGAACGACCTCGATCCATCAATTAGGCACTGCTTGCCCAAAATCCAAGATTTTTAATTAAAACAGGTCCCTGGTGACCCATAATAATTAAAAATCTCCTCAACGCTTCAACTTTTTCTGATTCTGACACTTGGAGGCGCATATGGGACCCCAAGACATAATAAATGACCAAAATCGAAATCTTGATCGCAACTTTTTTTCGGGCCCATTTTTGGCCTAGTCAACCTGGTTTGACCAAGTCAAATCTGGTCAAAATGATAATGGCTGAAAATCTGCATGCAACATGAAGCGTTCAAGGCTTCCTTATTTATGTTAGTACATTATTTAAAACAATATAATGCCAATATGGTGATCAAAACAAAAATATCTCAATAAATACAGGCCCCGGGTGAGGTGGGCCCACCACCTCCAATCAAAGACTCAAAACTGCTATGCACAACTTATAGGCTTGACCACTTAGCTAACTTTGGGTGAGGTGGACAAACAAGGTGAAGGATACGGGAAGACGAGGACCAAGACCATGTGACCCTTCGGATAAACAGGTAAGGCGGGACCCACTGACATAAGCATACCATGATAATACACATGGAAGGGCGATGCCTCACAAATGGGTGTAGTGCAGAGAAACCACCACTGATCATCTAACATGAACCTTGCAACTCACATCCGTGCCTTCAGAAGACTGCGTGAGGATCTTTTCTAGAGCCGCCGTGACTGGATGTCTGGCAAACCGTAACTTGAGACTCTAGGGGACAATTCGCATAGCTGTCCCTTACTCCATCTCACCTCCTTGCCCCGCAAGACTAGGTGAGGAAATAACCACTACAATGCTGATACATATGGTTGACCTGTGTCCGTGTGTGTTCAAAAACACATTACTTGGACTTTACATTTGACTTTCATACTTAGCCTTTTTGGCTTGATTTTACATTCACATAGCCTTTTTGGCTTCTTTTACATATCTTCATTTCATGGCCATTTTGGGGCTACATACATATCTCAAAAGATATAACAAGGTGCTCATACTGCAAAGTAATGGGGGCAAGTGAACATGCTTCGATGACCAATGGGGAACACCCAGTGAGTCTACACAATCCTATACTGCATTGCAACATCGGGGGCAACCGACAGGAGCAAATCCCAGGTTTGAGAATGCATCTCACACACTAAAGAGCCGAGGCACAAAAGACAAGGAATCATGGCATACTTAGAGGTCAATGGGGAAGGGGATCCTCAAAGTCACAAATCAAGGTCCAGGTCGGGAAAAATCAATATGAATGAGTCAGATGGGTGGAAGGAAGTGACAGGTGGATCCAAGGTTAGCTGCCAAGGAGAACAAAATGACCAAGTCTATACCGATAGTGGGGTAGGGACCCACGTGCATATACATGAGTCTACTAAAATGGGGTGGACTGACATCACCAAGGGCCATACACATCATAATGAACAACCGAGATCACCACATCAAACATCATATGTCAAGTCCGTGTACTATCATAAATAAACAAGTCTAAACAACAACATGTGCAATAAACCATAAACTGCTATACCTGCCATACCATATACCTACTACTGAAGTTGAATCTGAAACTGGATCTCTACTGAATCCGGGCAATAAGTGGCAAACCAGCAATACTCTGTAGTCCTCTCATCAGAATATGGCAAAGCAACTCTCTCAATGGGATCATGCAAAGCTCGGCAAGGAAGGGTGACCCTGTGGCAACTGCTCTGTAATATGTCTGGACCAATACAAAACCATCTGTCCCCTCTGATAACTCTGCTCGAGGTAGTCTGGAAACAATGAATGCCCCCTCTGTAGGCATCTGATCTCTGATCTGGAGAAAAAAAATATGTAGTATGATCCCCGACCACACAAACTGCAGCATGGTAGCTCCAGCTAACATGGATGTGATAACAAGGTCCATGCTGTGCCATTTGATGAATGTTATGTTATTGAGGTGATGTTGTACCACTGGTTTTCTCTTGCTTCAATACTAGTGATAGATCTAGCTTAGAAGGTTGTTTATAATCCAATAGAATAAGCATTTACAATTGTTAAGTTGTTTATTTGTGCTTTGTTTTCAATAGACAAAGGAGTAGCCAACTGTATTCAGTTGTACTGAGGCTCTCTTGATCTCTTTTTTGCATGCACACTAAATCTAATCCATTATTGTCAAGTGTTACTTATAGTAGTGCAGGTTACAGATCTGAAGGAGGAGCGAAGCTCAGTTGCATCCTCTCCCTCTTCGGCACTTTTGAGCTAATATTTTGTTTGCAGGCATTCTAGAGTCTTCGATAAAGATCAAGCTTGAGGCTTGAAGTCCTCCTTCCATCCCTCTAAAAAAAACTCTAAACTCTTATTTTCTCGGTTATCGTTCTCCTACAAGTAAATTAGAGCTAAGAAAGTTTCATCATTAGTTATTTACTTGTTTACATGTTAGATCTAAAAAATGCTTTAAATTTGTTATCGCATGCTTAGATCTAGTCATGAATCTTTAGTACTTGAACTAGTAAATTATTTTCTATCATTTGCAAGTACTAAATATTGTATTTTATTGTGATTTTAGCTAATCCCTTAACATTTTAATAAATTTGTTGTTCGCTTCGTTTTTTATCTTTTTGACATAGGAAAGCGAAGAACTTGAGCGAATTTGGGAAGTTTGAACCTTGAAGAGGACATATTTCAACCCCTTGCATTTACTTAGCCTTTTTAAGCTTTTTTAAAATCTCTTGAATCTCGTTTTTACGGATCAAGAGCGCTCTCTGTCTAAGAGTTAAGATTTGTAATAAATTAATAAAGAGCAGGTGGGATTTAAGGCTGCCACGCCCCCTTCCCCCATTTCGGGGAAGCTTGTACTTGTCCCCTTTACTTTCTGCTTTAAATTAGTTTTGCTTGCTAGATTAGTTCTTTCAATTATTGCAACTAGATCTAGACTTTTCTTCCAAGTTTTACTTTACTTTATATTTGCATGCTAAATGAACTACTAATCCCCTTGCTTTCCCGAGTACGGTCTTTGAACTGAAAGAGACTCTTGGGTAGTAATTAAAAAATTTGTGAGTTTTTGTTTTTAGTGCTTTATATCTATTCTTTTGTTGACAAAAATATTGCTCATCAAAATCTCTTGAATCTCGCTTTAAGCAGATCAAGAGTGTTCTCTGTCGAAGAGTTTTCTTTTTTTTTTAAATCTCTTTAATCTCGCTTTGAGCAGATTAAAAGTGCTCTCTGTCAAAGAGTTTAAAATTGGAACGAACATTTCGCCCACTCCGTGTATGCTCTACCCATCGCAGGCTAGTCTAAGCTTTGGGATATCAAAAGCGGTAGTGTTGCAATTATCAAATTTTTCACATTAAGCTAAATCCATTCACACTAATAAAAGCAATTCCCCTTTATCCAACGAAAGTCAGGCGTTGCCTCGTTAGTCATCGAAAGTGGGAAAATTTTGACTAAGGAAGCGGGAACAACTGGGAGGCAACCTCAGAGCACAGTTAGGCTACACCCCTGTTGGTGTAGTGTTGAACACCGCTCTCAAGACTCCATTCCAGCCCACATGTCCTTGTACAAAACCACTTAGATCATAAATCCGGACATATTCCCCGTACCGTAAGGTATATCGGGAATCCCCATTTTCCCCCTAATCATTTTCACCCTAATAATCTAAAATTGACCAAGAGCATTGCACAACAGTTTTCTTTACAACAACAAGCACCATTTTATTTTGACTCCACGGCACTAGTCTTTTTATTTGCTATATTTTTCTCTATCTTATGTTGTGAATGTATTCGTATTTATGTTGTTGATTCAATTTAAAGTTGCAATATCTTGTGTCGATTATTAGTCATCATTATAAAACTCCTAAAAACAACTTACTTTCATCCATAACAACCAAATAAATTTAAGAACCTTAGAAACTCTTTATTAGGGTCTAACCCCCTTGGCTTCGTTAGGAGTTTAATTAAACAAAGGAGTCAAGATCAAGAGACAACACCTGACTCAAGACTTGCCCCCAAGGACGCACCTAGCAGCTTCGAAATATATTTGTTGTGTTTCCCCCCAGGTGTGCATTTCGGTGGCAACAAGCATATTCAAAAGCATGTGGTCAACAGGTGGGATAAACTAAATGTTCTACTCCATGCCTTAGCCAGGCTACCATGATTGCAGAGTAGTTCATTATATTTTTCTGAGCCAGGCCTTTACATGAGATCATCCTATGATGAACAATATTTTTTATCACTCACATATCAGAGCAGCCCCAGATCAGACATGCAGTGAACTTTATGCCAAGACTGAGCCTCTTGACCTCAGATTTGATGACCGAGATGACCTTTTATCCTATACAAAGCAGTGCAGTGCCCAGAGTTTCAGCAGCAGTGTTTCAGTGGTTATTGATGATCCAGATAGCAGGTACATGTATATGGCCCAACAAGTATATGATGTGCATTGGTTTTATTATCTTGCTCTTTTGGTCATTTTGATAGCTTGACTTAGTATCTAGTGATCGTGATCTGGCAGTATATATGTATGAAATGAATATGGTTATTATTGATTATCTTTGTTACTTACATTTAGAAGCTCTTGTTTTATACTCGTTGGTTTTACTCTCTTAGGAGTGTGGACATGACCATTCCCACCTTTATGGTTTGCTTGCTTAGACACCACCTACACTTTCCCCATCCATTTGTTATATTTCCCACTTTTGGTTTTCACCCTGACTTACACCTCAGCCTGTGATATGGAGGACCTCCCCACTTTTGCCTATGTGTTGGATAGCATCCCTGTTAGTTTGTGTCTCGGCTCTGAGTTGGCAACAGATTTTACCCTTTGGTAAGTTGGATTTGATACCTTGATCACTCTAGTCAGTTTCCCTGATGTTTGGTCTTGATTGTAGAGAGTCCCCCTAGTTGCTTGAGTTGTGTTGGCTAAAACCTGAAGCAAATTGTACTACCATCATTACATATGGAAACTATTGTTATATCTCTTATGAAAGCCCATGAAAATACTTTAAAAATTGTGCTTCTCAACACAATCAAAGAGGGTTGTGAAATCAAATGGAAATTGAATTGAAAAACACCCTGGATGAAAGCTTGAGTAGTTGTGCTTCTAAGCACATGCAAAATCCCCGAAAGGGCTATGAAATGAAATGAAATGGAAACTGAAATGAAAAGCACCCTGGATGAAAGCTTCAGTAGTTGTGCTTCTAAGCACATGCAAAATCCCCAAAAGGGTCATATAGGCCTAAAGAAAGCAGTGGTTAAATGTATGCTAAATCCAAAGACTGTTGGCCAAGGAAATGAAATGTAATGATTAATTCCTCACGGAGCCCATGGGTTGTGATGTGAGATGGAGTAAGGGACAGCTAATTCTAAGTGTCCCCTAGAACCTCAAGTTATGGTTAGTCGGGCAGCCAGTCCATGGCAATTCTAGAAAAGATCCTCACGAAGATGATACAGCTTGGATGTGAGTTGTATACATTTGCCAAGGTTGAATAAGCACTCCTCTGAACAACTTATCCCATTTGTGAGACACTGCCATTCCCTATGTGTTTATTATCCGACATATGCTTAAGTGTGTATTTCCCTTGTCCCATATCCAAAGTATCACAGTGTTGAGTCGGTCAAGTCATCCCCTTATCCTAGCCTTGCATTCTTCACCCTCACCCTTTACTAGCAAAATGATCATGTCTACAGAATGAGTATATTCCTGAGGTTCTTTTGTAAGTAAATGATTATTTCAACTTATGCTTGATATAATTATCTATTAGTTGCCAGTGAAATGATGCTTAATACTTTAAGTCTTACTATGAGAATGATTAAAAGAGCATGCCTTAACCATTTGCACTTGCAGCAGCAGGCTTTTCTAGCCTGGGTCATATTTTGATCAGTTTTGACCTGGTCAAACCTAGTTTGACTAGGTCAACCTTGGGATCCATGATGAGTTGGACCAGTGATGTTATATGATGATGATCTATGGTTCTATGATGCACCTTTGATCACTCCATACAGTGGACACAGGTTTCAGATGATGGTTGATGTATTTTTTTATTGTTATTATTATTCACAGACCATTTATTTTATTATTGTCCGGGTATGGCTGAGGCTACAAATGATCTTACAGGTTGCCACAGGGTGTATGGGTACTCATCTCCAATAGATTTGGACCTTATGAGTCCATTGAGACACTCAGTTATCAATTGCAGGCACTCTCAGTGGTGATATGGTCAGATTTCCACTTTTGACCAGTTTTGCCATGCAGAAATGGCCTGTCCAGCAGTTGCATTGAGCTAGCACGTTTACCTAAGGCACTATAGAGGAGAGGGGTGGTCCAGCCACTTGTTGTTACCATATTACCCCATCGCCAGACATGATGGTACAGTCAGATTTTGTACCCGAGCATCAGGTAGTGAGTTACAGGCATTTTCATGGTTTTCAAGTGGAATAAAAATGGGATAAAAAGGTCATTGAGGAAATCGATTTGGACTATTGAGGCAAGGTTTTGGCATAAGGTTTGTTCAGATGTCATTTGTGATGTATCCCACTCCTTCTATATCAGCTTGCAGCATTCAGTGGGGTCCACACACTCTCTGGGTTGTGATTTGATGTATTATTCTCTTATTGAGGGGGCACGATTTGGTCATATGGTCACTTTGACATGTCATTGAGTCATATCTTATGTTATTGAGTCATGTCTTATGTTATTGTGCCATGGGGTGATGCTAGTGAAGGATTATAACACCTCCTAGCCCCACCATGTGCTTCTTGTCACTTGTCCTAGTCATCTTCATGTGGTGCAACCCCCCCAGAGCCTCCTTTAGTGAGTGTGCACCCCTCTTAGTGAGTTGATCTATGTTATATTTTTCCAGCTCATCTTAGTCGTTGATTGTATTGTATCTATCTTTTGATCTCCACCACTCGTTCATAAACTGGTTAGGGTTTTGGTCTCTGTTGCCGCCTGGTTCCACACCTGGGAAAACGCAGCAGAAGTCTTCAAGCTGCTGGTGTGGCCTTGGGGGCAAGTCAGAGTCAAGTGCTGTCACTTGGGACTCGACTCCTCCGTCTAGGCTTTCCTAGCGAAGCCAAGGGGGGTAGACCCTAAAAAATAAAAGAAACTAAAGCCTCTAATCTAGGAGTTAGAAAAAATACTTTTGCAACCAAGACAGATAACATATACCTTTTCAAATAAAAACATCATTTATCATTTACTCCCATTTAGAATAATCATCATTTCAACTGCATACTAGTCAACAATAAAATGAAATTTGCATCAGGACCAGTGCCTTGCTATGGAGTCAAATAACAAATGCATAGACAGAAAAGTAAATGTTGTGGAGTGTTCTTGGTTTATTTTAAAATTTAATGTGATGGTGATCTTTTTTATTAAGGCATGTGGGTTCCCGATATACGCAAGGTACGGGGGAACATGTCTGGAAATTTGAAGTGTGGCTTCCCTCTCAGGATTTAGGCTGGATCGGAGTCTCGAGGAGGTGTTCAGATGCTATACCAACGAGGGCAAGCCTAACGGTTTCCAAGAGGTCGCTATCCAGTTTTATCCCAAGCCTTCTGGGAAATTTGCCCACGACAACAAATTGCGTGTTGTGCCGGATTTTCACAAAAAGGTTTTTTTATTGGGGTGGTGTTAAGTCCTATTACTAGTCATCAACTCCTTTCTGGTGTGTACCAACTGGATCAAACTAAGCTGCAAGTTGGCCACAGAGCATACGGGAGAAGACCTTGGTATATTTTATAAAAATTTTAAGAACCCAAATTTTATCTTTTTATAACCCCAAGAGTCTCTTTTCAGGCATGCATTTCGGGCAAGCCCTCATACACAACCCTACTTCGGGAAAGCAAGGGGGGCGTTATGAAATTGTAAAAAAAAAATGTGAAAAGCTAGGTTGTGAGTGAACTTGTGGCCCGCTAGTGAAACGGACCAACAAGGTTTATTTTAATCCTAATTGATTTTATTAATGCCGAAAAACAAGAAATAAAACTACTCTAACATTCACGCCATGAAAATGAGACGACACAGGCCACCCCTGGGGGGATGGGGTATGGGCGCTGGCTAGCCCACTTGCTCTCGTTTAAAATGTTTACAATGATAACGGAGAAGTGCTCCAAGTCTACTTAATGTGACTTGGTAGCTTACAAAATTATAGAAAAATATGCCCGGTTTTGGAAAATATGGAAATTTGTGTTCCGGATCGCCTGGATGCTCGAAATTTTGCCAGCACCTCCTCCTACCTGCTCATCTTCTGCTGCAAACCAGCAAGCAATAATTAGTACAAGATGCCCAAAAACACTTTAAGAGTGTCTTTGGAACACCTCCTAAGAAACCCAAAATTTTCTAATTGAAAAACTAAGTAAAAAATGACAAAAATAACCAAGTAAAACAAGCTATGGAGCTTGTCTACTTGGGATCTTTGCTAGCCTTTTAATGGCTGCAAATTATCAGCTCTATGGCAGCCAGATAACACTTTGCAATCAGATCTAATACTTCTTTAGAAAAAATTTGAAAAATTTCGACAATTTTAAACTAGTTTTTTTTTTTTGTAAAGAAAGTACTAGTAAATCAGGAAATTTGAATTTTTTATAAATGAGAGAGAGAGAGATGGAACAAATCCTTGTTGAAAATCGAAGCTTTGAAGATGGTTCAGTGATGCTTGAAGGGACTATATCTGCAAATAATAATTAGTAAAAAGCGGAAACAAACAAGATCCTGCTTCTTGCCAACTCAAGAAGACACCTGCACATCACAGATCTTACCAAACAAAGATTAAATGTAGATATATATACTCATAAGAAACTAAGCTGCTACAAATAAACAAATTTGACAACAACTTATCTCATAGATGAGCAAACCACACCCTTGAAAAATAAGACTTATGCACAAGTCATCTTGGAAAAGAGATCAAGATACTTCATCCACATGTAACCAAGACACCACAAGCTGACCTCCAAAGTCTTCTTTTATTTCAAAATAACAAAAATATTACAATCATAAGTTGGCTGCTCCAAATCTCACTAGTGAACAATGGAGAGCAAGCTTCAATTTATAGAGAAAATGATCGAGGGAGGGCGCACTTGCCAAAAATGGGTGGAAAGCGTGGCATGGATGGTGGAGGGAATGGGGCTGCCATCCCCATATCTTTAGCTGCCCATGGCAGCCCCAAAAGGTGCTAACATATCAGCACTATTAGTGCTGCCCCTCCCTTAACTCGTGGGCTGCCCACACTCATGAATGCGCCCCTCCTTGAGTGAATGCGCCCCTCCTCAATGGGCACTATTATCTCCTTGTTTGGGGCTGCCCAAAACCTTCCAAAATCAGCCCAAAACATTCCACATATGATGCTGATCCAAAACTGAGTTGTCATAACTCCAAAAAATAATTAATTTTTTAAGTCATTTTTTCACTTTTTTGATTTTTTTATGACTTTTTTGGGATTTTTTGATTTTTTTGATTTTGACCAAGGTAGAAGTACCCAAACATTAGGAAAAGTGGGTTTAGGGGTTTAGGGGGTGCTCTGAGTTAGAAAACGAGCACCCCTAAGGCAAAAAATACCTCCAGACGCCCCAGATAGGCCAATTACAAATTTTTTAATTGAACCATTAAAAAATGGCCCAATTTACGGAAAAATAAAAACTTGCCGAAAATTAAAAAAAAACACCTAGGGGGACTTAGACATGTCCATATGACTCAAAATTAACGCCTAGCATGTTCATATACATTGACCCATAGACTCTAATAATTCCTTAAGGCCCGTCAGCCTCCCCAGGCATTCCAGCTTTGGAGGAGCAGGAGAAAAACCAATTAATTATGCAATGCAGTGATGCAAAACATAATAGATAGGTGAAAAAACTCCTTGGAATACCTGACTTGGCCAAAAAGTCCTAAGGAACCGAGTCTTTTACAAACACCATGCTAGCACGTTTTGTTACAAACCCCGCAGGGCCATGGACATGTGAAAAGAAAAGATAAAAACAGGGGCCTTAAAAAAGGCCAGCTGGACATCAAATCACCAAAATTGAACATGTGTCATGTTCTACTTTGCCCGCTCGCTTGATAATCCAACCAAGTGCAACTTAGTTGGCAACATCTGGCTCCAACTGCGGGACGTGTGCTCGATCTGATTCAATCAAATAGAGTATGCGAGAATCCAAGAATCTCTGGTTCCTGCCACAAAATTAAAATGCATCAGTCCCATATTTTTGCCAAATGAAACATAAGTTGCAACATTTATTTCAAAGCAAAACTAAAGTAAGTAAATGAAACTAATATACATCAATAATATACAAAACATAATGTAAAAAATGCAAGGCAAAGGTTTAGAGATGGCCCTGCTATCAATCTGCCCCCGTGGGCATCAGGAAATCTTCTTTGAAAAACAGCTTGAGATGTTGCCCATTGACTGGGAGAGTCAACCTTTCTCCATCCATAGTGCAAAGGAAAAAAGAATTAACCCCTGCTGGTTCAGATATAATATATGGTCCCAACCATAGGCTATCAAACTTTCCATGCTTTCCTGGCTTATCCCTTCGCTTGTCCCATAGAAGAACCCAATCCCCTGGCTGAAAATCTTTTGGCTTGGCTGACTTGTCAAAAGTTCTTTTAACCCTGTCCTGATTTCTGATACTTTGGTCTAAAGCCTTTCTTCTAGTCTCATCTAATTTCATAATTTGCTCAATTCTGTTCTGCATACCATCATCATTTGACTCATAATCATGCAACATCTGATACACTGGCA
Source organism: Larix kaempferi (assembly GCA_027924585.1). Taxonomy (NCBI): domain Eukaryota; kingdom Viridiplantae; phylum Streptophyta; class Pinopsida; order Pinales; family Pinaceae; genus Larix; species Larix kaempferi. The sequence continues at coordinate 13,449,895 of BSBM01000316.1, read as the reverse complement.
ATTGAATATGAATGGGAACAGAAACTTCCAAACCATAAACCAATTGAAAAGGGGTTTTCCCAGTAGCACGTTTCTGTGTTATTCTGTCGGCCCATATGGCAAATTTTATCTTAGAATCCCAAGACCTTTTGTTATCACCCACAGTTTTCTTTAAAATGTTCATTAAGGTCTTGTTGGTTGATTCAGCCAATCCATTCCCTTGGGGATAATAGTTGGATGAGTGAGAAAGGATTATACCATACTTGAAGCAGAATGCTGAAAAGGCCATGGAACTAAAACTAGGACCATTGTCAGTTGTTATCTTGGATGGCACCCCAAATCTAGTTATAATATGATTTTCAAGAAAATCCATAACTACTTTATCAGTGGCATACTTAGTAGGGATTGCTTCCACCCACTTGGTGAAATAATCGGTGGCAGTTAGGATCCAGGTATATCCATTGCTTGAGTTTTCCTTAAACTGACCGATAAAATCAAGACCCCATTGTTGGAAAGGGGCTTGAACAACTACTGGCTCAAGAGGTAAAGTTGCCAATTTCTGTTTCCCAGTGAACAACTGACATTGGGGACAAGATCTGACAAACTTGTGCACATCAGCAAATAAAGTGGGCCAATAGTAACCTGATCTAAGGATCTTGTGGGCTGTGGTGTCTGCTGCATAATGCCCACCACAAAATCCATTATGAAACTCAACCAGAAGTTTTTTGGAATCTGGTTCATCAACACATCTAAGAACTAAGCCATCAGGATTTCTCCAACCTAATCCATTTTGAGTTATGCAATATTTAGTGGCTTTAAGTCTTAGAGACCTTCTTTTATGACCAACAAGATGTTCAGGACAAGTAAAATTGTTAAGAAGGTAGATAATGTCGGAATACCATTGAGTTTGACTTAATCTTTGAAGCTCTTCAGATATGATAGGTGCTGACTCATTATTTTGACAAATCATTCCTACAGCTTTCTCATTACTTTCTGTCATCATGCGTGCAAGACCTTGACCTTTGATTAACTTGGTAGGTTTTATCTCCAAGTCATACTCTTGTATTTTGGACACCCATTTTCCCCTTATACCAAGGCAATCCTGTTGAGCTAATATATCTTTGACAGCAGTATGAGGAACATAACCCACAACCTTGGAATACCCAATATATATCCTGAAATGTTTCAAAGACTTAACAAGGGCATAAGCTTGTTTCTCCATTATAGTATATTTAAGCTCTGAATTTTGTAAAGCTTTACTAAAGAATGCTATGGGTTGCTCTTGGCCTTGGTCATTCTTCTGAAGCAAGACTCCGGCAATAGTATGCTCTGAAGCAAAGGAAAAAATTTGGAATTCTTTTGAATAATTAGGGCTTATCAACACAGGGGCTTTAGATATGGCATCCTTGATACCTGCAAAAGCTTCTCTTCCTTGCTTACTCCATTCAAACTTAGCATCTTTTTTAAGTAAGAGTTGTAAAGGCTTCATTAGCTCAGCTAGATTTGGAATAAATCTTCTAATGAAATTAATCTGGCCATTGAAGGATTGGAGAGCTTTGACATTGGTGGGGATAGGAACCCTTTTAATGGCCTCAACTCTTTCAGGATCAATTTTTACACCATCCTTAGTGATAACATGCCCTAACAGTTTGCCCTCATCAACACAAAGCACAGATTTAGCTGGATTTAAAGATATGCCATATTTTCTGCATCTCTCAAAAACTTTTCTAAGATGGCCAACATGATCCGACCTTTCCTTACTATATACTGTTAAATCATCCTGATATATTTCAATAATTTTACCAATCAATCCATTAAAAGCAACATCCATAGCACGTTGAAAGGTAGCACCAGCATTAGTAAGACCAAAAGGCATTCTAAGGTACATGAAAGTGCCCCAAGGTGTGGTAAAAGTAGTTTTATGTTGATCCTCTTTGTTGACTAGCACTTGGTTATATCCCGAAAACCCATCAAGAAAAGACATCAAGCCTGATCCAGTCACCTTCTGAAGTAAAGTGTCCATGCTTGGCAAAGGATAGTTATCTTTTAGGCATGCCCAGTTCAAGTTTCGGAAATCAATGCACAATCTGATATCCCCATTCTTTTTTCTAACAACCACCAAGTTAGAACACCAAGAAGAGTGTCTTGTTGGAGTGATGATTCCTGCTGCTAACATCTTTTGGAGTTCTTTGTAAACCATAGGAGCCAACTTGGGGTTTATTCGTCTCAGTTTTTGGCGAAAAGGCTTGATACCTGGTTTAAAAGGGATTGTATGTTGAAAAATATCATCACGATAAGCCTTAAGTTCATCATAGCTGAAAGCAAATATATCCCTATATTCATAGATTAAGTCAATCAAGGCTTTTCTTTCTTCTTGAGATATTCCCTTTCCAATTTTTATCATCTTTGGTTCCTTCTCAGTTCCTATGTTTACTTCAATATAGTCCCCTGGTTTTATTGAACCCTTCTTTCTTTTATGGCCATCTTGCCTGTCAAAAAGCTGCTCTAACCGGGTGATGCCCTTGGGAATTTTGTTCCTAGGTTGGTCCTCTTCTTCAGGATAATCTTTCCCTTCTTCCTTATAAGTGATTTTACAATCAGAAAATTCTTGAAGGTTATGGATGAAGTTGAGAATTTGCTTGTCACTATCAAACACTTGCCAATGATCTATGTTGTCAGGGATTAAAGGTCTAAAGTTGATTTCAAATTTTCCATTCCCCTTTAATATTTCCTCAGTTGGTTGAAGTGTAGAAGCTGCCACAGCTAGTTCATCTGCCTCAATGTTTTCTTCTCTAGGAATTGCCATGATATTTAAAGCATCAAACCACTCCATAGTATCCCAGACAGCATTCCTATACTGTTTCAATCTTCGACTTTTGCAAGCAAATACATTTTTAACTTGGGAAACCACTAAGTCAGAATCACCTTTAATAGATAAAATCTTAATCCCCATATCTTTGGCAATTTCTAACCCTTGCAAAAGGGCTTCATACTCAGCCACATTATTTGATGCATCAAACTCAAGTCTGAAAGCAAATTTGAAGGTTTGTTTAGAAGGAGAAGTTATGACAATTCCAGCTCCTTTTCCATATCTTGAAGATGCCCCATCAAAACTCATCCTCCATACCCCATCCTTCTTTTCATCTTTGGATGCTTCTTTAAAAGGTGCTATGAAATTTGAACATATAGAATAGTTTCCAAAGTTGTCAGTTTGATGCACAAATTCATTGGCCAGATTCTGTGGGTCTTCAACATGGAGTTTTCTAAGTTGTTCATTGTATAGCTTAACAGTTGTATGTTCTGATGCAGGGATAGTAGCATATGACCAATCCATCCTTATGTCTCCCCCTAAAGATGCAGCCCACTTTCTAGATAAAAGCATTCCCCAATTGTCTGGTACATCAATTACCACGACATCCATGGTTAAATGGACATCAGGATACTTGGCCAACCTAACAGGTAGATTTATAATTATACCAATAGTATCAACTTCCCTTGAATCCATGGCACACACATTGTGATAGGGTCTAGTTGTTTTTAAGCCCAATTGATCCATAACTCTTTTGGTCATAACATTTGAGGAAGCACCAGAGTCCAACATGCAATTGTGCACAAGCATATTATTGACAAGCAAGGAGACATAGAAGGGAGGGTGGTCTTCCTTGTGAGGGTCCACACTATGCAAAATAATCGGGTCATCTTTATGGTTAAGCTCTTCTCTAGTCTGGTTAAGATTAACTATCTCTGAGTCCATAGGAGCCTTGCCTTTTTCATGTTGAGGATGATCTATCACTTTCATAAGATTTTCTTTCAAGCTCGGGATTTTGATAAGGTCAGTAACAAGAACAGGAATCTTTGCAGAAGATAACCATTGAGCCAAATCGACATGAAGACTTTCAGAGTTGGAAGAAGGTGTTACCTTAGGGATATTCTGATTTGAGTTTGAGGTTCCAATATTGTTCTTTCTTTGATATGTTAGGCCTTTGAACTTTGACATCTCAAGAATCTTCTCTGATGGAGGCATCTCACCAAATCTAAGGGTAGCTTTATCTTTCAAGTCTTGGCTGTAACATCTAGCTTGTTCCCAAGTTTCTTTAGAGACAGGGTGAGTTTGACCCACAACATTTATATATTCAGGCTGGTTCTCAGGCTCGCTTGCTAATCTGACACTGCTACTGGCTTCTGACGGATTCTGTTCCATTGACCATTTAAATATAGCACAAGTAGACTCTTCATGGAAACTATCACATGCCCTACAAAAGGGAGGAATTTCTTCTGAAAGAGTATTTACAGTTTCCAAAGGATTTGGGGTCCTCTGAACTTGAAATGGAACTTTTCTCTGATATTGAGGCCTAGGAGCATATTGGGGCTTAGGCACATACTGATTTGAGACTTGGTGGTTTTGAGATCTTTCAATGGAGATCAACCTGTTCTGTATGGCAGTCATGTTGGAGGCTTGATTTGACACAACTTCTTTTAAGAGTTGGGCGATTTCTTTCAAAGGTTCCTTTGAAGGATCCTTGATCTCAGTGCTAATGGTTTTATCTTTACTCTCGCTTTGCTTCATAGGAACATTGGCCCTTGTGAAACCAGGAAGATGAGACTTGCCACAATTTAACATGTTCTTATCAATTTTCTCGGCCAATTCCATGGCCTTCTTTAGATCAGTAGGTTCTTTATCAGCTAATTGATATTTCAACTCCCCACTAAAAGCTTCCATGTAGTAAATGAGGATGGAATTATCAGGTGGCTTGATATCAGCATGAAGTCTACCCACAATTTCATTGAATTTGTTGTTGAATTCTTCCATTGTCTCATTTTCATTTTTCTTAGTATTGGTCAAGGCAGCTAGAAGGTAGCGGTCTTCTTTGATATCCCCCCATTTGGCCAAGAAAGCAGTTTCAATTTCTTTGTAGGTCTTGTACTTGTCAGCTTCCAACTTGTTAAACCATTCATAAGCATTTTCTTCCAAAGATAAAGCAAACAACTTCATTTTTACATCCTCATGCTTGGCACCTAAGCACCACTTGTCAAAACAATGGCAAAAACGAGTTATATGGGATTTAGCACTAATAGCATTATTTCCTTGAAAAGATGGCAATTTATCAATGGCCTTTTCAGGGATATCATGAGGGTAACCAACTATAGCAGTAAAATCATAAGGACCAAACTCAGCCATTTCAACAATAAGATTATTCAAATTATTTTCTGTGAATAAAAGGTGAATATCAGAAATTGACTGAGAACCAAGATCCTCAAGGGTTTTTCGAGAAGATAACTTGCTTTTCCTCCTATGATAGACCTTTTCAGGCTCAGGAAAGAACTGAAGCAAGTTCTGAGGATTCCTTCTTGTAAAACGCCTTGGTAGATTTGTTGACAGTGGAGTCGCCAGATGTTCTTAGTCAATTTAAAAAATTCACTACATACATCAAACAAAGCGAAAACAAAAAAGGAAAACTCAAAAGTCGTACTCCGGGAATAGAAAGACTTGTCCCCGGCAACGGCGCCAAAATGTTGCCGCCTGGTTCCACACCTGGGAAAACGCAGCAGAAGTCTTCAAGCTGCTGGTGTGGCCTTGGGGGCAAGTCAGAGTCAAGTGCTGTCACTTGGGACTCGACTCCTCCGTCTAGGCTTTCCTAGCGAAGCCAAGGGGGGTAGACCCTAAAAAATAAAAGAAACTAAAGCCTCTAATCTAGGAGTTAGAAAAAATACTTTTGCAACCAAGACAGATAACATATACCTTTTCAAATAAAAACATCATTTATCATTTACTCCCATTTAGAATAATCATCATTTCAACTGCATACTAGTCAACAATAAAATGAAATTTGCATCAGGACCAGTGCCTTGCTATGGAGTCAAATAACAAATGCATAGACAGAAAAGTAAATGTTGTGGAGTGTTCTTGGTTTATTTTAAAATTTAATGTGATGGTGATCTTTTTTATTAAGGCATGTGGGTTCCCGATATACGCAAGGTACGGGGGAACATGTCTGGAAATTTGAAGTGTGGCTTCCCTCTCAGGATTTAGGCTGGATCGGAGTCTCGAGGAGGTGTTCAGATGCTATACCAACGAGGGCAAGCCTAACGGTTTCCAAGAGGTCGCTATCCAGTTTTATCCCAAGCCTTCTGGGAAATTTGCCCACGACAACAAATTGCGTGTTGTGCCGGATTTTCACAAAAAGGTTTTTTTATTGGGGTGGTGTTAAGTCCTATTACTAGTCATCAACTCCTTTCTGGTGTGTACCAACTGGATCAGACTAAGCTGCAAGTTGGCCACAGAGCATACGGGAGAAGACCTTGGTATATTTTATAAAAATTTTAAGAACCCAAATTTTATCTTTTTATAACCCCAAGAGTCTCTTTTCAGGCATGCATTTCGGGCAAGCCCTCATACACAACCCTACTTCGGGAAAGCAAGGGGGGCGTTATGAAATTGTAAAAAAAAAATGTGAAAAGCTAGGTTGTGAGTGAACTTGTGGCCCGCTAGTGAAACGGACCAACAAGGTTTATTTTAATCCTAATTGATTTTATTAATGCCGAAAAACAAGAAATAAAACTACTCTAACATTCACGCCATGAAAATGAGACGACACAGGCCACCCCTGGGGGGATGGGGTATGGGCGCTGGCTAGCCCACTTGCTCTCGTTTAAAATGTTTACAATGATAACGGAGAAGTGCTCCAAGTCTACTTAATGTGACTTGGTAGCTTACAAAATTATAGAAAAATATGCCCGGTTTTGGAAAATATGGAAATTTGTGTTCCGGATCGCCTGGATGCTCGAAATTTTGCCAGCACCTCCTCCTACCTGCTCATCTTCTGCTGCAAACCAGCAAGCAATAATTAGTACAAGATGCCCAAAAACACTTTAAGAGTGTCTTTGGAACACCTCCTAAGAAACCCAAAATTTTCTAATTGAAAAACTAAGTAAAAAATGACAAAAATAACCAAGTAAAACAAGCTATGGAGCTTGTCTACTTGGGATCTTTTCTAGCCTTTTAATGGCTGCAAATTATCAGCTCTATGGCAGCCAGATAACACTTTGCAATCAGATCTAATACTTCTTTAGAAAAAATTTGAAAAATTTCGACAATTTTAAACTAGTTTTTTTTTTTTTGTAAAGAAAGTACTAGTAAATCAGGAAATTTGAATTTTTTATAAATGAGAGAGAGAGAGATGGAACAAATCCTTGTTGAAAATCGAAGCTTTGAAGATGGTTCAGTGATGCTTGAAGGGACTATATCTGCAAATAATAATTAGTAAAAAGCGGAAACAAACAAGATCCTGCTTCTTGCCAACTCAAGAAGACACCTGCACATCACAGATCTTACCAAACAAAGATTAAATGTAGATATATATACTCATAAGAAACTAAGCTGCTACAAATAAACAAATTTGACAACAACTTATCTCATAGATGAGCAAACCACACCCTTGAAAAATAAGACTTATGCACAAGTCATCTTGGAAAAGAGATCAAGATACTTCATCCACATGTAACCAAGACACCACAAGCTGACCTCCAAAGTCTTCTTTTATTTCAAAATAACAAAAATATTACAATCATAAGTTGGCTGCTCCAAATCTCACTAGTGAACAATGGAGAGCAAGCTTCAATTTATAGAGAAAATGATCAAGGAGGGAGGGCGCACTTGCCAAAAATGGGTGGAAAGCGTGGCATGGATGGTGGAGGGAATGGGGCTGCCATCCCCATATCTTTAGCTGCCCATGGCAGCCCCAAAAGGTGCTAACATATCAGCACTATTAGTGCTGCCCCTCCCTTAACTCGTGGGCTGCCCACACTCATGAATGCGCCCCTCCTTGAGTGAATGCGCCCCTCCTCAATGGGCACTATTATCTCCTTGTTTGGGGCTGCCCAAAACCTTCCAAAATCAGCCCAAAACATTCCACATATGATGCTGATCCAAAACTGAGTTGTCATAACTCCAAAAAATAATTAATTTTTTAAGTCATTTTTTCACTTTTTTGATTTTTTTATGACTTTTTTGGGATTTTTTGATTTTTTTGATTTTGACCAAGGTAGAAGTACCCAAACATTAGGAAAAGTGGGTTTAGGGGTTTAGGGGGTGCTCTGAGTTAGAAAACGAGCACCCCTAAGGCAAAAAATACCTCCAGACGCCCCAGATAGGCCAATTACAAATTTTTTAATTGAACCATTAAAAAATGGCCCAATTTACGGAAAAATAAAAACTTGCCGAAAATTAAAAAAAACACCTAGGGGGACTTAGACATGTCCATATGACTCAAAATTAACGCCTAGCATGTTCATATACATTGACCCATAGACTCTAATAATTCCTTAAGGCCCGTCAGCCTCCCCAGGCATTCCAGCTTTGGAGGAGCAGGAGAAAAACCAATTAATTATGCAATGCAGTGATGCAAAACATAATAGATAGGTGAAAAAACTCCTTGGAATACCTGACTTGGCCAAAAAGTCCTAAGGAACCGAGTCTTTTACAAACACCATGCTAGCACGTTTTGTTACAAACCCCGCAGGGCCATGGACATGTGAAAAGAAAAGATAAAAACGGGGGCCTTAAAAAAGGCCAGCTGGACATCAAATCACCAAAATTGAACATGTGTCATGTTCTACTTTGCCCGCTCGCTTGATAATCCAACCAAGTGCAACTTAGTTGGCAACAGTCTCTCTCACTCCTATTTAAGGAAGAGATCCCCCTATTGTAAAGGCACCTTTGGGCTCTTGAACTCTTGGAATAAATACTACTTTTGCATATCTACTTCTCTAGCTTTGTTGAATGCTCTTGCAAGTTGAATATACAATCTTTTCTCTGCGTTATCATTGTGGATCTTGGGATTCAAACATTTTCTCTGCGGGGAGGTCTTGTGGGTGAAGAGGAGGATGATTTGAGGGGATGTTATTGTGGGAAACCCCATATCTTATCTTTGGATTGTTCTTTGTCTCAGGGAGTATCATTATTGTATCTTCATGACATATTTGATACTTTTTGTTTCATCTTTTCTTCTGTATAGCTTCTTCCATGTTTGATTGATTCTCATTATAGATCGTTTTGGACAGGGAAGGGTGCACTGGACGACTTGGAAGGATAGCGATTTCACTTGGAGCACTTGGATCTCTCTTGATTGCCTCACTTGGGAAAGATTATCAATTTGCAAGATGGCAGCAAGCTTTTGATATATGTTCTACAAGGTATGTATCTAGTTTCATGCATTTTACCCATTGGTCACTTCAAACCCTCATATCTTAAAACCCTATATTTTTAGATCTCATAGATCTGGCGATAACTTGGGCTTAATAATTAAAACCCACTTCACAAATAATTAATAAACCTTGGAGACCAAATTTGGTGGGCATCCGACTCCATTTACCCTGTGATCTAAGGCACTGGGCCTCTCCAAGGGAGGTCACACTTGTGAGTAGGGGGTCTTTTCCAGATCTATCATCTGGGTGTTGCTTGTTCCTCATCAAAACATCAGTTTTGTTGATTAGCAACCCTTCTAGTGTCATTCCTCTCTTGATTTTGCTTTGTGGGCCCCATTTCACTCATTTTCCATAATTTAAGGGTGGGCCCCATTTGGGTTCTTTTGATTGGCATTAGATCTTTCTAGATCTACTCAATTAAACTCATAAGTGGTATATTTTATGCATGGTTGAGCATTTGTCCTTCCATAAGCCTCCTCAACCAAGCCCTAACTCTATGTGTCCACTTATAATCCCTAGATCTAGATCCATCCACTCTTGATCTTCTCATATTTTTAACTTCACACTTCCCTAAGAGGTCTAGAGTAGGTTTGCTAGTCATCATTGGTTAACTAGGGTCTCCCCCTTGGTCTTGCTTAGGCTAGATCTAAAGTGAAGAGTGCCTCGGTTAGCGTGACAACCATCTGCATTGGGAACCGTGGCATCTCTTGGGTCACCTCTTTAGTTGTCCAACGCCTCTACCATCCTGGATAGGATCACCTTTTGGGACAACTACAAGTTGTGTGATAACAAGGCCCTACAAATTTCCTGAGAGAATCCCCTAAAATTAAGCCTTAATTATGGAATAATGAGAATCAACAATATTGTCATGGGTTGGGCTAATTTTAAGAAAGAAAAATCTGAAAAACACTTCAAAATAGGAATTAGCTTGTAGGCTCATAAAAATAGCATCAAAGTCTCCTCTAGGCAAAGCACTCGCCAAGCAAGGTCACATGAAAGCCTCTCAAGACTCTTTACATCCAAAAATAGCAAGTAAAATTCATGTGGGCCCACCAAGACCCACTCAACCATGCCAATGCAACCAATCATTAAAATTACAAAGTACTCAGCATAGATTGAAATCTAACACTTGCAATGCATGCCACAGTGAGTATCCAAAAGTCCAGTCACCCTACTAAAAATAGCACCACCTCAAAATCAGTTGAAATACAAACCACAATAAAATTTCCCAACCAGGTCCTCAAATACATAATCATCCTTTCAATCAGAGTACACTTTCAGAAACTACTAAAAATAGCAGCTGCTAAAAATAGAAATTGCTAAGATTAGCAACTTCTCAGACTTGCCTGAAACTGGAACTCCATGCACATCTCCCCAAACAATATCCACATCTATGGTCAAATCTCACAAAAAATAAGCCTACAAAAACCAACCTGAACATACCCTTCAGGTTCTTCATCCTCCCATACCTACTCTGATTACCGCACTGAAACTGCAAGTGATACGTTGTGCTCTGCACACAATCTCTTTGTCAAACATTCAATTTGTTTCCCTACAAACGTTTAAATCATTTATCAAGTCAGCCAGCAATAGTAAAATGCTCTGCAACGAAGCTAGGCAATGACATTTTTCTTCTTCCAGTGGTTGCTCTGATGGTTTCTTTTCACAGTTTTAACTTTTTATCCTTTTCTTTGTAAAGAACTACTTTAGAAGTATATTTTGACAGGTTATATTACTATAAGAACCAAATTTTTTCCTAAAACATTTCACAACAATTCTTGGGCAGATGCAATGCAAACTAATGCCTGTGCCTTATTTTATATCAGCAAGACAACAAGAGGCAGATGCACACAACAGTTGACTGCATATGTCCATGGAAATAGTGTCTCTTCTATGCTATTTTATTTTTCCCATTGTGACTCAAGTGGTGGCTTAACAGATTGGATGACTCCCTGTAGCTACTGACAAAATGTTCCCTGCAGCAAATGGTTCAACAGAGAAAAAAATGGTGTCCATGAGTGTAGGCAATGTAGAGAATTTTGGCGGTTGTGGATACTGGGTGTCTGAATTTTCTTGGTGCCTGTAATGTTTCATTTTGATGAACCTGGAACAATTAACATGCAGAGCATGCGAGCCATAGCTCAAAAGCATGCATGCATGCAAAAAGTAAGATGCATGACTTAGGTATACAAAAGTTAGGGCATGCAATGTCAAAGTTATAAAAGAAGGATAAAGTGAGTTACTCGGTATCGATTGTTATTATTGATCATTGAGATTCGATTTGAGAGCTCATTTAGGGTTTAGGGAACACTGCCCTAGCCAACAAGTTTGGGTTCGATGTTGAAATCTATACATCCCAACCAAGTGTAAGGATAGATTATACAGATCTATCACTCGGGCTTCATCGTGAAGAAATTTATTATTATTGAGCAGAAATCGAGTTTATTTGTAGCTGGGCGTGTAAATTTCCTTAAAATCCACTCTTGAGTTAAAGTATGCAAGTTTTTTTTCCTTATTAAACCCCAAATATTACTTTTAGCCACAAATGAATTTCTTCACAATGCAGCGGAAAATAAATACCGAGAGAAATAGAAAAACAAGCACATCAATAGAGACACCAATATTTTTGGGTATGAAAACCCCCAAGAAAAACCCTAAGTTGCACAAAACGGGGAAACGGGGACAAGTTTCTGAAACGGGGACGCGTAGGAAACGTGACCCTCCAAAATTTAGGAAACGGGGAAACACGATATATATATATATTTATAATTATTTACAGATTAAAATTTTAAATTCAACAAAATTATAAATCATAGTCATAGTCATACATGTAACATCACATTTACGATTTTACTCATAATTTCATAAGTGATTCCATAATGCAAGTATTAATATCCAAAAAACAACACATTTTAGTATTTTACCCATAAACAATTCCATAATGCAAGTGGAAATAGCCAAAAAACAGCCTTCATAAATGAGGCTAAGCCGCTAATACATATATATCAAAAATCAGCCTTTATATATGAGGCTACAAGTACAAAGCTACATCAACATGAACAATGAACACATCAAACAAACATCCGCTCAAGCCCAAAGACTAATAGTCATCATTCTTGGGCTCATCTTCATACTCATCCTGAAAAATAGAACAAGAAGCACGCCCAATAGTGGATTGTTGACCGGAAGAAGATTGGCCAACTCCACTCCTAGGTTCCTCAATATTCAGGGTAGCAAGAGAGATGTCCAAGTCAGATGATTCTAGATCCACATCCCATTCTTTAGAAGACCCACTGGTATATTCCGGACCCCTACGAGAAGCAAGGCGAAGATTGGAGTGCACATAAACAAAATCCTCAACCTTTTGTGAACCCAACCTGTTGTGCTTCACAGAATGAATAAAACCATAGGTGCTCCAATTCCTTTCTGCCGATGAAGAGCTTGCCACCTGTGAAAGAATACGAATGGCAAGTGTTTGCAAATGCACACCATTTGCTCCATGACAAATCCACCACCTAACCGAACTCATGGTGCTTCTCTCATCCAAAGATGATATATCTGAATAATCATCCAATCCTGCAGCAAAACTAGCAAATTCTTCCTTCACCTCCCTGTGTAGATGAGTTGGAAACATTCCCATAAGGGCCTTTTTCACTCCATTAGCCACCTCTCTATCCTGATGGGGTGCCCTCCTCTTCCCATTGCTTTGAGCAATGAGTTGTTCATCATAGAATCTTGGGTTCAAGGCATGTGCTAAAGTGCGCAATGGAGTGTTGAAACTATTCCACTTGTCAACCATGATTTTATGTACCAAATCAACAAATCCATCATCAACATATAAAAGCTGAGGAGACTCAAGCAAAATGATTTCCATAGTCTTCTCAACCATGGTATCCATGCCATCATATACCTCTCCCAAGAAAGGTCGGTCTGTGTCAGCGCTTCGAAGAAGCTCAAATGCAGGGGTTGTGAACTTAAGCAAGAAATCTATCTTGCTCCACCACTCCTCATCAAGGCACAATCTGTGCACAACAATTCCCCGCTCTGAATCTGCCTGTCTCCACTCAACCCAAAGTTGACTGACTACCATAGAAACTAATGGTTGCTTAACCTCAACAAGGTGATGCAACATGATGAAGTTGGAAGCATATCTTGTCTCAACAACTTTCAACAACTCCAATCTGGAGTACTCTCGAAATATGGATTGAGATTGGTGGTGGTTGGTGATGAATTTAACTATCTCCCTTGCTTGCCTTGTGAGTTCCTTGATCCATGCAACTTTGTTGTCGATCTCTTCTAAGATCAAGTTCAGATTATGGACAATGCAAGGTGTCCAAAAAATGTGCTCAAACCTGCTCTCAACAATTAAACCTACAGCTTTGCAAACTAGTGCATTATCCGTGATAACTTGCACCACCTTATTAGGCCCTATTTGCTCAATAGCTTTGATTAAAACATTAGCAATGAATTGAGCATCTTTCACCTCCCCTGAACAATCTTCGGCCCTTAGAAACATTGCCCCTTTTGGTGAAGTGGCAATGATGTTTATCAGTGGCCTACACCTGGTATCTATCCATCCATCTGAGACTACGGTAACCCCAGAGCTACCCCATGAAGCACGAATCGGTGCTAAGATATCCTCCACAAACTATTTCTCCTTTTTTAGCAGATCAGTTCGGACTTTTTCATAGTTTGGCCCCTTGTACCCTGCAGGAGCTGTGTTAATTGCTCGCACAAGATCATGCCAGTAAGGAGACCGAACCACATTGAAAGGTATCCCACAAGCATAGAGGGCCCTAGCCACCCTTATGTCGGCTTCTTCTCTCCCTTGAACATTCACCAATTTGGCTATTCTACTCTCTTGGATTGAAGGAGTCCCTTTGGGATTTTTTGATGCTTGTACTTCTTGTTGTTGAGCTGCTTTCCTCTTCCTTGCTTCAAGCACAATCCTTGGCTCGATGTTTGGAGGCTGAATGGAAGCATTTGCAAGCTGGTCATGTCTTCTTTTAAGAATGTCAGCCTCATCTTGCTCAACTTCATACTTCCTCCTCTCAATTGGGTCACTTGTTTTTGGGCAACCTTCAACACCCTTTCCTGCTTCATGCAAGAAATGTGACCTGACTCTTGGGTAGGAGCCCTTATACTGAGATTTGCAGAGTGTACATCGCCACTCCCATGAGCCACCACCTCCACATCTTGCAATCTTTTGAACATGAGCCCAAAGAGGATAGTATTCAGCCCTCTTGTTGACCTTAGGGGCTGAACCAGTAGCTTGGCTGGAAGCCATTGCTGCTGCAAAAAAAATTAAAAAACAAATCAGAACAAAAAAAAGGATCTGTGAAGCATATTTGATTCCCTACTGAAGAAAATATCTAACCATGTAAATCGAGAATTCAATAGCATTTTTGGGTAAACATTTAAAACAGCTTTATAAATTATTTCTACAAAGTGCAATTAGAAGTTCACAATTCAATGGCAGATGACAGAACAGCCATCATACAGCTCTGGCAAGTCGACACATTGATGATCATCATCATACTGTTATAAATTTATAAGGTCGGTAAGGTGTGTGTGAGAGTGATTAAATTTCAAATTTTCAACAAAAACTTAAAAGTAATGCAGAGATAAATATAATAATGTTATACTGTTAATGTTATAAATTTCATACATTATAAATTATAATACTGTTATACTGTTAATGGTATAAATTTCATACATTATAAATTATAATACTGTTATATTGTTATTTCAAAAAGTAATATTATAAATTGCATACATTACGTTTCAGTTTCATTAAATAAAACTAAAAACAGTAAACTGTAAAACACTATTTTTTATTTATTTTTTCAATTTCAAAAATAATGGAATGTATTATGCATCTGCAGCTCTTACCGATTCACTATTGCTATGTTGATCCTGTTCGATGCTCCAATCTACGGTTCTGGGTTCACTTCACCCACGCGGAGGCTCAGGTGACTCGCGGTTCACTTCACGTTCAACAGACTCAGCTCGCGGTTCACTTCACGTTCAACACAGTCAAACGCTCACGCTTGCTTAGCTCGCGTTCACTCTTAGCTCACGTTCACACTGCTGTCTAAAACCCTCACGCTCACACTGCGCTAAAATCCTCACACTCACACTACTCCAGCTCCAATGCTGCGAGGGATAGCAGCAGCATGCCCATTTAACGGAGTGAGGGATAGTTGAACCTTCCCGAAACCGCTAACACCATAAACTGGAACCGACATTTTATTAAAAAAAAACAAATTTCCGCGGACTGAGCGCTGGCTGGCTGGAAAAGTGGCAAAAAATCGAATTACGATTTGGAAACGGGTTTCATAATTCCTGAAACGAGTTTCCGATTTCGAAACGGGTTTCATTTTTTTTGAAACGGGCTTCCGTACCATTCCGTACGCGTTTCTGCGTTTCTATACGGAAACGGATAGGGGATGGGGGCAGGTAGCCCGTTTCCTGCAACTTAGAAAAAACCCAAGATGGGAAAACTGGTGCAGCATTCTGAGAAGATATTTTATTAGCAAGATATAGAACAATACAATCCAGAAATCGATTTTGACCCAACCTGGCAAAATCATACAACCGAACCTCACTGAGAAAACCCCACAAAAACGTACGGCCCTCCTGCGTCACTGTACGGCCCTCTGCGTCAGCGTACGGCCTGATCCGTACGGCCCTGCATCAGGGTGCCTGGCTCTACGTCAACGTACGGCCCTCTGCATCACCCGTACGACCCTCTGCGTTAGCTGTATGGCCGGCTACCAGCGTCACTAAGTACGGCCTCTGCCTGCTTGTACGGGCTCCCTGCAAATATGTACGGCCTCCTTCGATTTGCCCAAGTCGCCCTGTCAACCTCCAGATAGAAGTTCTTCAATTTCACTCTTTGTAAAATTCTCCTGCAAACTGTCTTTCTCACTCTCCGGCTGAAAGCTATGAGCAAGAAATCTCTCTATGTGTATGTGTGTCCTCTCCACCAAATCAATCTTCCTTTTAATTCAATGACCAAGCGAAAACCCTAACTTCTCACTATGGATCAATGGATGAGATCCTCCGGTGAGATCAATGGCCAAGATTAGATTAGCTATCACTTAAATTATTTTCACTTTAACTTTATAAAAAGTAACTCCATTAAGTCAATTAATAATTAGATCACATGATGCACTTTTCCTAAGTCTAAACTTTGGAAAAGAAATTAATACATTTGGCTTCCTGTTTTATGTCTTCCATCATGCAAAGACACATGCAAATGATAGAAGACCTTCCTTGTTGCCACTTTCTAACAGGGCACATCTCCATTCTGTGGTTTGCTAGGGGAACGATCTCTTGCTTGGAAGAGTAGCATTTCTCTTGGAAGTCTGAGCACAAGAGAATACTTGGTTACTGTTGTTGATACATATTCAAGCAGCTGTGGATTGGATCCAAGATCGTATTGCATAAAGGAGGGTTTCAGAACTGGGCGAATTTATGGTGAGCAGGGAACTTATTGAAGAAGGTCATGGACATCAAATTGGAGGTTAGGTTCCCCTTCAGAGCTGCAACTTCCTTACTCAGGTCGTGGGGATATTTATTGAGGTAATAGGAAGTCGTGTTACACCAAGGAAGCATTCAGGAGGGCGCATCCCTTGCAGACATCAAATGCAAATTTAGGAAGGACGTCTGCACAAATAAGGAGTTCAGATCTGCTTGGAGAAGTATCGATCTGCGATTTGAATTTTGAATTTAACTGTGGGATCGTGTTCCTTGTTGTGAGACCTCAATCTGCACTAATCTTCATCCTGGGCGCATCTACCAGACTACCTTAATCCTGGGCATTAGATTTACTGTGGGCAGCGAATTGCATATCCTGAGTGTCTCTCCTTCAGCAAGGGCGTCTTATCCATTGAATTTATCAAGGCATATAACCTCAGATCAGTTCATGAGATTCCAGTTGGAGGGCATTACATAATAGATAGGACTGCGTGAAGATTGTAGAGGATGCATGGAATAATAAAGGCTGCTACAGCATCACTTCTCGAATTGTCAAATTCTCAGATCGAGATCATATAGAGCAGCAATTAGTTATAGCAGCAGCAACTTGTATTGGGACAGCTCGATCTACTTTGGAAAGGGCGTAACAAGTGTGGTGGGAACACTTCATGAGAAGACCGTAAATAGCTTCAAAGAAGGGCATCACTTTCCTTCTAGGGCTTTGCATTCAGAGAGCACGTGGACTGTCCCAAACTTTCCATCTTGGCGTGGTTGCAATCTCAGCTGTCCATTTGACAAATCTGAAGGTCAACACCAATTACTACAGCAGTCAATCATTCCTTCAAATTTCTAATAAAGGTTAGACTGTCCTATATTTGGAATCTGCTTATTATTGAACAATATTAAAGTAATTTCATGTTCAGAATTGAATGACAGTCTTATTGAATTTATGGGCAATCCAAGTTTGTTATTGTTTGATTTTATGGGGTTGCATTTCAAAGCTACATTCAATTGATCTACGGTAGACAAATGTCATATGAGTATTGAAAAATACCAAATCAAACAAACTTAAACCAGCAGTGAAGCAACTTGAGATTAGATTCAAGTTGGGATATTACAGTGCCCACTAAATGTTTTAAAATTATTTTGGATGGTAGTAGAACATGCAGAGGAAAGTGTGTGCAACGGAGAACTGAAGAGTGACTACCCACCAACAGAAGCTTACTACTACGGGCAGAATGAAATTAGTCACAGGTCAGCAAGGTTCGAACTTGCTTTGACACCACTTGTGATATACCTTGCAGTATTCATGTCATCCCATAGCTATTCAGAGAAAAAGGGACAGAAATAATGATTAATAAATATGAATGATATACAGTCAAGAACACTGGAAAATATACAGTGTCAAATAGACACCACTATGCTAATGGACACGACCTTTCAGAATATTTATATGTATGAATAATATAATTTAGTTATATGGAAATGATATCTAAAAGCAAGGCCAATTTTAGTGAAGTATTTAGCCCCTTGAAGTTCAGCAATTAAAACATTGATTCTAGGGAAAGAATGTATGTTTTTAGTGGTAATTTTGTTAAGAGCATTGTAACTGGTGCACAAGTACCATTCATTTCCTTTCCTGGACTAGCAAAGTTGAGGACCCACAAGGACTAGCAAAGTTGAGGACCAACAGGCTTTCCCATTGCTTTGTCAGAAACAAGAGTACTGGTGGATATATACTTGAATTGATAATTCTTTTTATCTTTGTGCAGCACATATTCAATGTGAAAGGCATCATACAGATCTTGGCATTCATGCCTATAAGTTTTAGAAGTTAATTACATCACAGTTGATGTTGTTTACAAATGGCTTAATGGAGAAAGTGAGCAAATAATGTCCAATCACATCAGTTGTTCATTACTTTTTACATAGACAAGATTATAAGATTTGAGGTGAGGCCTTGTAGGCATATTCAGAGTTGACACTATATTTTGTGAAATAGTGTTTTTCATGCTCCCATTTTATCATTCACTACACTAATCTATCATCAATTTAACAATTTCATGTAAAATGAGATTCTTTACTATGTAAGCATACTCAGTGGCCATTAAAACTAATTGTGGGTTAGGAATAAAAGGATTAGAAACCACTATGGGCTGATCTATTTCTATTACTTTTTGACATTTGTTCTACCACTACTGTCCATGCCTTGTTTGTATTCAACTTAAGACTTTTTGTACGCACATCTATTCTGTTTTGATGTATATTTCCTTGTTGACTTGAGACCTTGGCATGGAAATATGAATTTCCTTTCGATGGATATATTAAATATAATACTCCAAAAATGACCATAGTCAATTCAAGCAGCCAAAACTCAAAAAGGATGCATAGGCATGAATCATAAAATAGCATAACTTCAATAAAATATTATTTTTACTTTGCCAACTTGTATAATAGAAGAATAGAATTATAAATGACATCATTCGTAGCACTACCAATAACAGCTCTGGTCCCATCAAAGTTGCTATCAGCAGTCCAAACAGAAGAGGATGTCGAAATGCATTTCTCCACTATTCTTTCAAGAGGAAGAGTTGAATATAAATCCACTGGCTTATTAAGCTTCAAGACATAGAGAGAGCCACCAAAGCTTCCTGAGCCAAGAGTTGTGAATCTGTGTGCTTAAGTTATGGCCTAACAATTCATCGTATTACATGCAAACTTTATGTGACTATACCATATTTCAAGGAACAAGAAAAATTAAGAAAACAAAATATTCTGCACACCAATGATATGTTTAGAATAATGAACTAGTGTCTATCAATGCTTCTAATAACTACAAATAAAAAATATCCAAAAGCAAAATTACAAAGATCATCTAACAATTGTGGATACAATGCACCCTCATGGAGAAATATCCCATCATCATTTGTTGAGGCTGCTCTTTTTCCAAGCTTCTTGATAGCAGTTATGTTCGATGCAAAATCCACTGCTGGTTCGATTTTGCTACGAATAGGTGACAGTAGATTTTCAGTTGCATTCTTTAGGTCTGAATGTTGAGTCCCAAGGGGATAAGGTCGACACATTACTCCATATTCAAATTGTCGCTTTGATTCCTTAAATTCATATAACCTGCATGAGAAAACGTCCTCATTTTTACTGGCATCCCAAGGAAAACAAAGCTACGAGAAAGCCAAGCCTTCCATTTCATCCGTATGCAAAGGAAAATCACAAATTTGATTTAAACAGCTCATTATATTGGTACAAGCCACCTAATAAAAAAACTTTTAGAATATTATGACACAATAAAAATACATACATACATAGATAGAGAGAGAGAGAGAGAGAGAGGGAGAGAGAGAGAATTGTGTCATATTGCCAAAGAAGCAAGAAAAAAGGGTAAAATAATTCCAAGGAAAAAAAACAAAACAATAATAGTTATTTAATGATGCTTAGATCATAGATGCCAATAATCTTGAGAATGTCATATTCCTGTTTATAATATATATGCATGCTCCATACCATGTGAGATGCATATATAGAGCATTAACATAATACAAAAAAAATTGTGCCACATCCAAAGAGAGATGCTCTATTTATGATTATAGACAGCATGTAATAAATATTGTTAGTGGGAAAAAAGGCTGTGATGCTGGAAGGTAAACCGTTTATATGTCAATAACTCTAATAAGAATGGATTACACTCTGAAGGGGTCTTTGACTCCCTAGAAATCTCCTCTAGATGAGCTATGACAAAAAAAGTACATGATCATGCCAAATGGAATTTAGCCAGGTTTGAGAAATTGGCAATGAATTCAGCAAGGGAGCAGCTAAGAGCAAAGAACAACACTAGAGAATTCGTAGGTAATTTGTATATTTAGTATTTACCCCACAAAATATTTCAAAAAAATATCCAAAAAATCAAAAATCCATTTGATCAAGTTAGGATCTCCAAAAGTTTTCGGTGTAACTTTGTAAAACATCATATTTTCAAACCCCGTGGTTAAAATTTTAGATATTCTATGGAAGTCATTTTATAAAACATTACCATCTCAAACGCAAACTTTAGTTTATTAGATATTCTAAGCTCAAAGCATGCAAAAGACTTGATAATTAAATAATTTGATAGTTATGATGAAATTTGATTGATTTGGAAATTCCACATCTATGTATGTTGACTCAATTTTTGATCTATAGTGCTGAATTTTTTATATTTTTGCCATGTAAAACAGTTGTTTTCAGATCTAACTTCTTCAATTTTTTACATTCACTACATTTATTCACAGTAGCTAAAAGCCTATACATAATGCTCATAAACTCTGTAACTGCAAATTTCTCCTTTTTGGTTTTTTGGCAACTTAAACATTTTAGCTGTATGCAACCTAAAATTTAGCTCTTTGACTCCAACGCTCTGTAACCTCTCTGCAGTAAAAGGACCTGCAATTTAATTGCTAGTGCACTGATATTTTCCCTTGATCTGGCTTGTTTCCAATAGATCCATTTCCATTCAACCTTTTTTATTTAAAATATACTTCTTATATATACAGAAAAATATTTGCATCAGCAACAAGAAAAAAGAATGTAAGGGTATATACTATATAGTAATATACAATGACTGCCGATTGAAGTTGCCACAGTTGAAACATCTGTGAAAATTTGATTGCTCTGAAAAGATCCCGACGGAAGACTTATCCGCACTTTGAAGCAATGTAACATCAAACAAACACATTGCTATTTGCTACATAAATATGAAAATAAAACTGATATATAAGAAGTATAAGATCATGTCAAGTGGTACATCACACATCAATACTGAAATATGATATCTGTCCCGACTCCTTAAGTCATAACTCCAGAGAGGATGATACAATTTCACATCAAAACAAAAACAAACATATCTCATGAGATGAATCATCATGAGGCATCTAGATACTACAAGGATAATGTAATAGGCATAAATATATATAAATAAACATCAATTAATAAATAATAATAATAATAATTAATGAAGTGTCAGATCCTAATGAAGGAAAATGAACATTCATCCATGGCAACCAGTCCGTGCATATATAAGTATACCATCCCATGGCATTTTAATCATATCTTAACTATTCATGTACAATTATTCATTACTTGTCCTATATGGATTTCTGTTGTTTGCCTTCTTATGTTGGACACAATGGCACACTGAGGGGGGGGTGAATCAGTGTGCTAACACTTTTAAACAATTTTCACTTCAAAACATAAGCAGAGTTCATCATTCACATTAAGCTATAAATCAACAGTCATCAATTAAACATGTCATCAACATAAATCATAAGAAACACATCACACAACAAATGTAGTAAACTTTATTTATAATTTGATATGAATTACAATGAAGACTTAATCTTCGCGATTGCATCAGCACCAACTCCTATTCCAAGGCCCAGCCTGGTTTTCTTAGCTCCAACTAAGAAGAAATGCAAGACCCAGCTTGCCTTCACATACTGATCACTATCATCAACTCTGTCATGTCACTTGTCAAATTACTTGTCAATATCAAGTCAATAACTTCAATAAGTATTGTCACTGCTGTTCAGATTTATCTTCTCAGGTCTGCAAATTTTATGCTTCAGACTTTCTCAGAGTTCACGTCACACTTACGTCTCCAATTCCTCACTACCTTTCACAATTCTGATTTGGTGTAATCTAGTTATCAATAGTCATATCAAGGCTGTCATATAAAATCTATCATAGTCATGGTTCTTGGTTCTTCTTAGTTCATGCATGTACAGAGATCAAACTTCAACACACAAATGTCATACCCCAGTTATTTGAATGAGTGGAGGAGGAGATACTTGGTATAGCTGCGAACTTGTTTGGGTGCCCGAGCAGACTGTAAAGATACTTGTTTTAAACCTGCTACTGTATATTGCAGCTGCCTCCTATCTTCCACTGTATATCAGCTCCTTGCTTAACCTTGTCACAGATGCGTGTGTACTGATCTCTGCGAGCTGCCACAGTCACCCGAAATCAGAGAATACTTAAAACACTTGCTGCTGTAGCTGATACCAACGAAATCACCTCAGTTCAAAGTCAAATATATCTTCTGCCTCCTGTGAGCTGCTACTTCTTCACTAGATACCCGAAAATTTCCTCAGTGAGGTCTGAATTTCAGAGAGATAGAATGTTTTTCAGACTTGGCCATTTAGTGGAACAACTTAGTATATATACATGTTGGAGGGTGACATATTTTAAGCTGGCCGACCTGTCTTGAATTTTTTCTTTTATATTTTGAAAAGATCAACTTGAAACTTGTTTTACTGGGCCGACCCATCAACCATCATTTATTTATTAAATAATTTGATAAGAGTTTCTTTAGCAGGTCGACTTGCAAGGAACTTTCTTTTGGGTTACTTGCTAATCCACTTCCATACATGCTTATGCATAATAAGTTCCATGAACAAGATAAAGGTTACTCTAAGCAATGCTTCATTTGAGTAAGAGCTTCAAGGTTTCTTCAAACGCTTCATCAAGACAAAGATCCCATTAATAAGTCATGGGCATCTTGGGCTTATGACCAAGAGAAGACTACCATCATGACCCCATAAGAAAACATCTTCTCCACCATACTACAAGGGCTCCACCAGAGGCTCCAAAGGCATCATCATGCAACATCAATATCCCAATGTTACAAATATCGGCTCAGCGACAAAATCGGCAGGGTCCAGGAAACATCGTTTCGGGATATCTCGGCAGTGTTACCAACTTATTTGTACCATAGTTGGATTATCTGAAGAGCCGCCATTTGACAAACATGATAAGTGTTTGTGTTCCAGTGTATCAGATGATCCACCATTTGTGCCTAGCCTTTTTTGGCTAGTCAGTTTGTTTTTTGTCTTGAAATGACCATGCCCCACGGGGTCTTTGTAATAAAAATGTACTAGTAGGGTTTGAGTGGCCCGGTCACCCATGACTGGTTTATCAACTAAGGTATTCCAAGGAGTTCTTCACCCTGACCAATTATACTTTGCCTCTGGCCGAGATATAATTGACAAGGTTTTCTCCCGCATCCTCCAAAGCTGGAATTCCCGATTTTGAAATTCTGGCCATGGGGGGTTATTAGGGTCCAACTGATGAATATGAACCTACTAGACACTATGAGTCAAGTCAGTGGTCATTTCCTAGGTCTATAGTGGTTTTTAAACGTTGTCCGAAAAAATTTTACCAGATGCGTTGGATAGTTAATTATTTTATTTTTAATAATTAATTTTTCTATAGTTTAAATGGAAAAATTTCAATTTGTAATATGTCAATCGTCCAGGGTCCGATTTCAGAGATTGAAGGCTTGAACCTTAAGCCAAAAATCATTCATGATCCTCGGGCACCTTTATCCTAAGTTTCGGATCGTTATTCAGCCACTTAATTAATAATTCCTCAAAAATCAATAAAAGAGGATTATTAATTAATTAAATTCAAAAAATTAATAATTGGAGATAATCCAATTCTCTCCAAAATAATCCAAATTGGATTATTTCAGTGGCTAAATGACATGGCACCAGGCATTAAGGATCATTCCAGTCATCTCCAACAATTTCAGTGAAGTATCCAGTCAACACAAGTGATTAACTCCAAGTAAATTCGCCCTCCTGCATGCAAATCACGAATTGATGATGTGTTAATGGTTTAATGGATGGTTGGGCTTGCAATTAATGAGTGGTAGGTGCCTTAGCCACCTCATGGGCTTGGCTTCTATTGAACTCATTGCAAATCCCACTATTCACTCAAGCTTGCTCCTTCAAGAGCTCACGCATATCCTTCAAGAGATCACGCATATCTTTAAAAGCTCACGTGTTATGCAAGTTGGAGGGCTCGTATTGGTTGGTGATACTTCCAAAGTGGGATGGGGGGTGCCTTGCCAAGGTGGAGGCCACCTCCCCATCCACATCATCTAGAACTCGAGTTGTTCAGTAGATCTATCACTCCAAGCCACGAATTGTATGGATTTGATTGGGATTTCGACTTTGTGTCAAGTGCCATTGGCTCCTTCTTTGCCAATTCGAATTAGGGTAGAGGTAGTGCTCTAATTTTGTTATATAAGAGAGGTATTCCTCCTCTATTCTTCATGGAGTTTTTGGCATAGAAACTCTGGTGGAATTTGTAAGCTTCTATTTGTTAATAAAGTATTGAGACTTTGGAGGTCATTTGATGGGCTTTTGGCAATGTGTCTTCATCCTATGTGAAGTAATATTTCTTTCACCCTACCCTTGTATTGCAATTTGATTATTATGCTTATTGAAGACTAACAATCTAGTACTTAGGCTTCTAATATTTTTGCATTGAGTGTTTGTGTCTTCAGGGAATTCATCTATTAGGAGCTCTCGGCATCTAATACCTTCACCATTCAAGTGTTCCATTGATTCTAATATTTTGTTTGCAGGGTTGCGAGCTATTCCGGATCTTTCTTGCCTTCTCCAACAAAGCATTCTAAAAACTCCTTTGGTTACTAGTTACTGGTTACTAGTCCTACTCACTTCTAAGCTGTGGATCTTCCTAGTCATACCTTTCTCCAAGCCTAGAACTCTTTGCCAAAGTTTTCCTCTTGATTTTTGGCTTGCCTTGGTCTTTGCCTTCCTTTTTGCTTTCGTTTTCCTCCATCTTCTTCTTCTCCTAGCCTTCATTCGTCTACCTCCTTCTCGTCCTAGTCTTCCTCCCTTCTCTTTGCTCTCATCTCCCCTAGCTTCAAGCCTCTTCCCTCTCGTCTCCTCTAGCTTCAAGTCTCCTCTTTTCTCTTCTTTGGCCTTTCGTTTTTTGCTTCTCCTACCTTGCTCTCGTCTCCCTTCCCTTCTTTAGCTCCTCCATCCCTCTTTCGTCCATCTCCTTTTGTCCTTCCCTTTGCCTTCTTGTTTTGCCTTCAATCTTGCTCCAAAGCCTTCCTTTCGTCCCTCCTTGTGTATCTTGAAAACATCACAAAAACCATAAGTTTTGTTAGAAGTTAGTAGTAGTTAGTTGCATTATTTCAAGGTTAAATAGTTAGATCTTGCATTACACTTCTCACATTTTCACTTGCATTGTTAGGAAGTTAGTTTCTTTTATCCATTTAGTCTTACTTGCATTTGTTAGATCTTAGTAGTATTTGCTTCTAGTCTCATCTTAAAAAGTTAAAATTTGCATTGGAAAAAGAGTGAGCATATAGGTTATTTCTAGTTTACATCTAGTTTGGATCTCATTACAAGATTGGCATCTTAGATTTGGTTTGTAAATTAGATCCTAGATTAGTTGATTTATTTTGCTAATAAACTAATGGGTGCTTGAGTGGTTTGCACTTTCGTTTGTTGTAGGTGTTGAAAAGAAGAGAAATAAGCTTAAGGAGGAATCAAGAAGAAGACTTGAAGAACAAAAAACTCAAAGAAGATCAAATCTAGAACCCAAAGAGAAGACTTGAACCAAGAAGACAAAATTATACACACTCTCCTTTGTAAAAGCCCTTAAGGGTTTCTAAATTTTGATTTTCATTTCAGTTTCAAAAGTCCTTACAAGGGTTTCATTCCCAAAGGCATTTGTATTCTCTAAATAAAATAAGGCTAAGTGGGATCAGTGTTTTGAAAACCGGTCCGGTTCGAACCGGAACCGGCCGGTTTGACCGGCCAAGGGAAATGAAACACCAAACCGGTGGTCAACTCGGACCGGGGTCCGGTTTGGTAATGAACCGGTCCTGAACCGGCCGGTTCATTACCAAACCGGTCCTGAACCGGACCTAACCGGCCAGTTCCATAATAACCCGGTCGGCCAGCTAAAAAACAAGGATTGTAAATCAGCAACAGACTTTGACCACCCCCATATTATGTCAAGTCACTTCCTTTCAGAATTTGAAATAGTGCAAGGTAATCAGCACTTAACACAAGAAAGGTGTAGCATGTATCATTTAAAACCTCACCCAATTACAACAGTATTTTACATAGGTTAGCAGACAGTTTACAGCAATAATAATCAAATAATATCAGCCTTCAAATAGTGCTTCCAATTTTGAATGATGAATGCAACCGTACAACAGTGAGCAGCACAAAAATCCAACACTTTTACTAGCAAATAAAGAATACGAACAGCAGACCACAATCAGCATAAAATAGTATTATGTTCAATCAGAAAGTATTACCAGTTTGTATTCCAATTATGCCAGTCATATATCACTATTAAAGTGTGGGCTTATTTTCACTATATATCATTTATGTGCCATTGTAAAAAACCAGCATTTCACAACAGTCTTGACCATTAGTCAAACACGCTGACACAATAAACAGCTTGTAGAATGCACTGCTATGATTGAAATATAGCTTGGAATGTTAAATATATTTTTTATGATTAAAATTGTAATTTTTTTGTATTTTTTAATAGTCCGGTTCATTGAAATCAAACCGCTCCGGTTCATTACCGGTTCCGGTTCCAGTCCGAGTTGACCCCTGACCGGTTTGATTCCCGGTTCCGGTTTTTAAAACATTGAGTGGGATAAGGCCTCCCACATTTTGGTTTTTATTCCCCATTTGGGGAAGAGTGTCTTGCATTTCTTAGTTCAGATTTGCTTCAAGTTTCTAGAATAATTTCATTTTGTACTTAGAATTTTAGTTGCCATTTCAGTTTTGACCTGAGAAGTGTCTTGGGATTTGATCCCAAGTGCCGCATTGACCTTGCGTGCTACTTCTCTTTCCCCACTGTGTACTGCGTACGACCAGCTAGCTAGAAGTTTCATGAACAGTGTGTAGAAGTCATTTTTTACTTCCATTGCTAGATTAGTTTCTTTTGTTGTAGAACACTAGTTGCTCTTTTATTTCATATTGCAAGTAGTTTATTCATTGCCATATCAATGTTTCATCTTTTATCATTTGAGCTATCATTTGGTTTATGTTTACAATCTGCTTGATATTCTAAAAAGAACCAAAGTCTCTTGAACTTGCCATAACACAAGTCAAGAGCACTCTCTATCGGAGAGCATTCCCACTACATTTTTCTTGCATCAAGCATTTAGATTAGCTAAAGTCTCTTGAACTTCTATCATAAGACGAAGTCAAGAGCACTCTCTATCGGAGAGTTGAACTGTGTGCTCTTAATTTTAAAAAACATTTCAACTCACATTCCCCTCTTTAAAAATCTACTTCGTTGCTTTCCATCACTTAGTATGCTCTGCAACCTTAAAAAAGTTGGACTCGTACTCAGAACGGTGATTGGAATTGTTAATTTTGAAAGTGATAACATAATAAAATTTTCACCCCACAACCAACGAACCGGCGTTGATTTTATGAAAAATACCCAAGTAGTGGGCAAAGTTCCTAACTGGTGGAGCCGGGCAACCCAATCTGGGCACTCGTTGATTAAGTTCTTAGAACACCTAGCTTGTGATCCCAGACAGGTCCGTCATGTCTCCAAGGGGAAGCCACTGAAGGTATACTATTCTGGTTGGACGCATACCTTGCTTTTACTAGCCTAATAAATCAAGACCACTAAAACTTTTGAATTTACCAAGATAATTTGCACAACGTTCTCACAAACATTATTCTAAGACTTGATCATCAGCATCCCCAAGCACTACACATTTTTGACTCCATAAGGCACTGGTCCTTTTACACTTTCATCTATTAATTAATTGGGGCCATTTGTCCTTTTGTTTAAAGTTATTTATCTGTGGATGCTACTTTATCTTGCAAGTCTTCATTATACTGTTGATCTATAATCTTGTATCGCAACGTGGATTGCTTCTTATCTTGTGTTCATTTCATTTGTAAAAACTGTGATCTCATCAAAACTCCTAAACAACACCCATCCACATCACTCAACACCAAAAACACTTTAAAACATAAAAGCCATAGACAACTCTGTGTAGGGACAACCTCCCTTGGCTTCATTAGGAGTTAGCCTAAACGGAGGAGCTAGGATTTAGGTGACAGTACCTGGCTCATTGCTTGCCCCCAAGGCCACACTTCTCCCACTTGTAGTGAAGAGACAGCTTTCGAAATATTTCTGATGCTGGTGTGCATCTCGGCGGACAACAGGCAACACATCGGCAAAAATCGGCAAAAAATCGGCAAACTTAAAAACACAAAAATATTCATTTTTTTTCAATTTTTTAAACATCTAAAGCAACAATAACATTAAATAAACACAATGCCGCATGAATATGGAAAGAAAACCGATATATAAGATATATAAGATGTCTAGAGATACATCACACATCAAAATGGATCATATCCTACTCCTGGATAGTGAATACTGAATCATCAAAAATATAACAAATGTATCTCATGATCATCATCATGACTCATCTACAGTGAAATAAACTTAAAGTAAATAAACTATCGATTCCCTCTAGAAGTCACATGGTTCGGGTTCGACAATGATTAGGTTCGGTACGAATTCGAATTTTCAAATAAGGTTCGTCATTAGGTTCGTCTATATACATTTTTCAAAACATATATATATATATATATATATATATATAAAACATAAAAAAAAATATAACAAATTGTTACTTTAGTAATATAATATAACCTTTATAGTATTATAATATAAACTTTAATATAATATATAGTAATATAATATAATATAAACTTTATAGTAATATAATATAACATAATATAAAACATAACTAACATAAAATAACATAACATAAAATACTATAGCATAAATTTTATAAACATAACACATAACATAATTCACGATATAATAAAAACTTTAAAGTAAAAAGAGCGGCGAACAGACAACTTGAGCGACGATGGAATCATGGAGTAGGGCGACGAACACGATGCAAACAACGATGGGAGCACTGGAGTTGGGCGACAAACATGACTCGTGGGCGGTGGTGGAAGCTCTGAAATAAGCGAAGAATAGACGACTTGTGGGCGGCGATGGAAGCACTGGAGTAGGGCGATGAATAAATGACTCGCAGGTGGCAGTGGGATCTAGAGTAGGGTGATGAATAAACGACTCGCAGGCGGCGACGGGAGCTGGAGTAGGGTGATCAAACGACAACTAGTGTGCGGTGGCAGCAAGAGCACTGAAAAGACAGGGTGCCATTTTAAAAAAATGAACCCTAAGTCGAACCTTAACTCGAACCTGATTTCTTGGGGGGGTTCGCCGAATTTCGAACCTCAAGGTTCAAATTCGGCAAACCCCGTGACTTAGCCCTCTACCCATTTTACGAAAGTCCAAATGAATGACTAAAAATGGAGCCCACGGCCTTTAAAAACCCAAATTTCCACCGCCTGTCAAAAAATCGCTCGACTCGGGAGAAATCAACGATAAATCGGCAAAAAAAGGGTGAGAAATCAGCCAAAAATTGGCCTGATTGTTGGGGCGATTTTTGCTTAAAAATCGGGGCTCTTAAAAAATCGCGATTTATCGCCAACTCGCGATAAATCAGCCGATATTTGTAACACTGCAATATCCATCAACATGCCATGTCAATATTTTATTTCTTTTGATTGAGCTACCATCATAGCACAAGAGTATCAAGCAACCCCAGAGTAAGGGTAATATGTGCTTGTTACCATATGATTTTTCTTTTCAACCTTCAAAGACTTCATCATCAACTCAAGGACTTCATCATAGAAGCCAAACTCCCAAGGGTCATCAAGCATGAGCTTCATGATCATGTCATCAATAACAAGGGCTTGAACTTTCATCAATGGCACCAAGGACCCCATATCCAAGGGTTCCATCACCCCAACCTTCACTTGCATTTCTCCAAGAGATTTTCCACATCATCAATACCATTATAGCAAGAGCTTCATCATGTGTTCCATTACCAACAAAAACATTAAGTCATGATGCCAAAAATCAAACTTCAACCCATGTGTATGGGTCATAAGTCCAAGTCATTACCAAGTGCACCAACAATGATCCTCAAGAGATTATCATGCCATGTCATCATGTCCTTGGTTTCTTCATGGTTTCCTTACCAAGTACAAGTGCAAGTGGACTCCATCAACAAGAGTGTGGTCTTCATGACCCCATCAAGCCACAAATGACCACAGAATGGGTCATTTGGACCACCTAGTGCTCCAAAGCACACACCAACTATGAATGGGCTCCAATGCCCAAACTACCATGTCCTGCTTGCCATGACATCAACCTTTGTCACTCCTTTGTCATTAATGGCTTGTCATCAATGACAACCATGCTCAACATTTCTTAGTAAATAAACTTTGTTCATTTCATCAGTGAATGAACTTTGTTCATGAAGTCGACAAATCAGAAACTAAGGAACAACTTTCATGCCTAAGGATTCATAATCAAAGCTTACTAGCCCAAATCGAGAAGCTAAATAATGATAAGAAGTTGTGATAGGAAAAGCTAGAGAAACTTACCAAGAAGAAGCCAATGATCAATAAATAAACAATGACCAATGCCATGAAATAGAAAAGCCGCTAGATGTAAAAATCCAAACAAGGGAGAAAGAAGTCAAATACAGATCCAATCGACATCATAAATCTTAAAGATGCAAATCCAGTGGAAATAAGGGTATCTTCAAATGTCGAGGTATAAGCTATTCAAAATCCAAAAATCTCTATCAATAAATATTCAATGATCAACAAAGCGACACAAGTACATGGAGAAGACATCATACCAAAAGTGAATCAAGAAAACACTACAAGTATGATAAGGAAAAATCAGGTTACAAGGATACCTTATCAACATCCTAATCACAAGAGTCGATACCTTAACTAATCAGTATATCAACATCAACAAAAGGAGTTGACCTATATTCCAAAGAATATTAGTACCAATATAGCTAAGTCTCAAAGTGGAAGTCATCATGGAAATTGTTTTTTTTAACTTCTTATATTCACATAAACATATTTACATGGAAGAAATTGGATCCTATTGTATATTCTGATTTTATTTATGCGCTTGTCAATTTTAGGAAACGGTTAGGTTAGGAATCAGTTTGCAGCAAGGTTAATGCAAGGATTGAAGAAGATGGTGAACCAAAGATATATACTTGCAAGGCTTCTTCAAGCAAAAATTTTGAAGTCCTATGGTCATAATTGTGTCTATTTGTCCATGGTCATGTTGTAAAATATTGTAAAAAGTGAGATAAATCTTGTTATTGTTTATAAAGGATCGATCTATAATGAATAATAAGCCCAACTATGACAGTTGTACTTGGAAAGTGTCTCATGAGTGTTTTTTTTATTGAGAAAGATCTAGATCACAGTCTAAAATTTAAATCTTTCGAAGTTTTTTCACTCGATAAAAATCCTCCAAAGTTGTGAGCTCATCCTAGTACAACCACCCTAGTCATGGAGCCTCCTTAACCCTTGGTCTATTACATCTCACTTTGTGTCACCATGGACATGTGTCAAGTAAATCCTAGTTAGGAATTATAGCGCCCTCCTCTCATTTGTAATCATTATGAAAGATCATGGGATCAAATATGACTGGATTTTTATTTCTACTCATGTATATGAGCAATTGGGTGGTGCGCACCTCCTTTCTTGGCATTTCTAGGGTTTCTAATAGATAAATTTTGATGTTTGAAGGTTTCTTTACAATCTTTCAAGGCTATTCCGAGGTGAAAGGATTCTTGAGGCCCTTTCTCTTCTTCTTTCTCTCTCAATTGTGCTAAGATCTTCAAACCTCTTGTCTTGCATTGCCAGAGGCATCCATGGTAGGAGATATTTAGGGTTTTATGCATGATAGTCTAGTCTTGTTGGGTGAGACATCCCTCTTGAAGGGTGTCCCTTGTTTGGGCCTTGGCATCTTGTTTTCCCTAATTAGGTCAAGTGCTAACATAAACTTAACCCCAATTTCATTAAAATATTCAATTGTCAATTCTTGAGATAAACATTAACCCCAATTTCCCATTCCCAGTGGAATAAGACCTAGGTCTATTTCCCTCACCTTCAACATTTCAATTTTAGAAAATTCCTTGTACTATATTGAAAAAATACAAAAAAAGTCAAATATATGAAAAAACCCTAAAAATAAAAAATATATATATAAATATCCAAAAATATTGCGATACTGAAAAATATAACGCATGCAGTTAATGCGCCATCATTGGTTTCATGGTCAATCAACCTTGAAGGGCATCCTTTTTCTGTGGCTAATTTGAGATATTTACAGTTATGTGCAATTGCTAGTGTGTGTTTTTCAGATCTGATTTGACAAGTATAGCCATCAAAATTCATCTTTGGAGGACCTCACAAGCTAGAAAGGAGTCTATTATCAACCCTACTCTCTTAGGCATTCATCTAGTTGTTCAAGTTGACCTCCTTGTGATTTCTGGGGGTTGGTTACGGCATAAACTAGATCTAGTAAGTCATTTCTAGATTTGTATTACTCATGCATTTGCTACTCATTCATTTGCTGCCCTAAAGGTGAGATTCTTATCCCTCTCCATCAAGGATACCTTCCTCAATAAATTGGCATTGTTCTAAGTGATTTTTATATATATTTAAGCACATATTTTGTGGTTGTCCTCTTATAACAGCAGCAAGGTTTAATCATTTGCAATTGTGTTAAGATCTTGAACCTCTTGTCTTGCACTGCCAGAGGCATCCAAGGTAGGAGATATTTAGGGTTTTATGCATGATAGTCTAGTCTTGTTGGGTGAGACATCCCTCTAGAAGGGTGTCTCTTGTTTGGGCCTTGGCATCTTGTTTGCCCTAATTAGGTCAAGTGCTAACATAAACTTAACCCCAATTTCATTAAAATATTGAATTGTCAATTCTTGAGATAAACATTAACCCCAATTTCTCATTCCCAGTGGAATAAGATCTAGGTCTATTTCCCTCACCTTCACCATTTCAATTTTAGAAAATTCCTTGTACTATATTGAAAAAATACAAAAAAGGTCAAATATATGAAAAAACCCTAAAAATAAAAAATATATATATAAATATCCAAAAATCTAAGTTACCGGAAACGCTTGTCCTTGCTCCCTTAAACGGCGTTCCACGTATCAGAAACAGATACCGAGTAGAAACATGGCTGAAACGGCTCTGATCCGTATCTGACGTGGATAGTACGGATCGGGCTTACTCGGATACGGATTAAACTACATTCAAGTGGTCGGTTTGTAAAGTTTAGCAACTTGTTATCGTGATGGTAGCCATGCTTCATGTCTTCTCGTGATGGTGGCCACGCTGCCCTCTTGACACTATTCATTTACCTCGCATCCACACTATTCATTTACCTCCCGTCATCGCATGGATTATTTTAAATTCCGCGGTACGAGTCACTCCCTTTGCTAGCCGGGTAGCACTCCCTCCGCCTCCGGTATATCGTAGGATTATTCAGCCACAGATTTTACCTTTTTACAAAAAAATTATACATAACGAGTTATCCCAGCTCACGGTATCTTTATTTGTCAAGCCTATCTAGTATGTTTCCCCAGATAAAGGGGTTTTGTTTCGATTTATGGAAATGATGGTGTCGCCCACAGTCATTCCATTCCGTGTTGGGTCAATCGTGATATAGGTTAGGTTAATTCTAACACTCTATTCATTTGAATTTTACCTCTAGACAGGCGTTTTAACAATGCTAATATTAGCTTTATTAGCTTTATTAGCTATATTAAAGGATAGCTATTAACAATGCTATATTAGCTTTATTATTTTACAATGCTAATAATAAAGCTAATATAATAGGTTTTAACAATGCTATATTAGCTTTATTATTTTTTGCTTAGATAAAGGATAGTTACATTACAATAGTGAGGTTCTAAAAGATAATTACTAAATAAAGAATTATATAATTCATGTCATATATATTTTATATTAATTGTTTTCTATGTATTAATTATATAGGTACTAATTATACATTTAAAGATATATAGTTATAAAGTGTTATATTTAAGTGTGCAATATGTTATTTATTATATATAAAATATAAAAACATAGTATTTTATAAAATATTTTAACATGAGCATAGGCAGATTGAACAAATTTTAGTTAGATTTTATATATATATATATGATGTTTCCTTGCCGTATCATATCCAGATTTTTTGAAAAATTGCCGTATCCGTGTCCCCCCCCCCCCCCGTATCCGTATCCATTTTAGTGAAACTTAGCCAAAAATATTGCGATATTGGAAAATATAACGCATGTAGTTAATGTGCCATCATTGGTTTCATGGTCAACCTTGAAAGGCATCCTTTTTCTGTGGCTAATTTGAGATATTTACAGTTATGTGCAATTGCTAGTGTGTGTTTTTCAGATCTGATTTGACAAGTATAGCCATCAAAATTCATCTTTGGAGGACCTCACAAGCTAGAAACGAGGTCTATTATCAACCCTACTCTCTTAGGCATTCATCTAGTTGTTCAAGTTGACCTCCTTGTGATTTCTGGGGGTTGGTTAGGGCATAAACTAGATCTAGTAAGTCATTTCTAGATTTGTATTACTCATGCATTTGCTACTCATTCATTTGCTGCCCTAAAGGTGAGATTCTTATCCCTCTCCATCAAGGATACCTTCCTCAATAAATTGGCATTGTTCTAGGTGATTTTTATATATATTTAAGCACATATTTTGTGGTTGCCTCTTATAACAGCAGCAAGGTTTAATCATTTGCAATAATTGTGAACATTTGTCCATTCTAACTCCTATCCTCTTGAAGTACATGGTAAACGTACTTGTATTCATTGCTTTGGCCCATAAGGCATTGATCTTTGTCAAAAGGTTGATCGTGAAGTGTTCTTGTTGTGTAGGCCTATTTCACCTATATTAGAGACTCCCCCTTGTCCTTTAGGAGTTGGCCTAAAACGTAAGGAGAGTGCATTGTGTTGACAATGGGTGCATCTCCTGAATAGTTGACAATCTTAGCATTGGCCCTCGTCTCGTATCGAAAGAGTGCTAATTTATGCGGTAAGATGTGAACACACCTCATTGTTGAGATAAGGTGGTTGTTAGGATTAAGGAGATTAGTTGAGATTAGTTGCTAGAATTGAGGAGATTAGTTCTCTCTCTGAAAGCATAAATAGGGAAACATGGGAGAAGTTGTAGAACACACGAAGGAAGTTGTTTGAGGAACACACACAAGTGAAGCCAAGGAGGAAAGAATGCAGATAGCAAGAAGAGGATCGACCAACAACGTGTAAGACTGTTAGAATAGTACCCTACAGTGTTGTACAACGTACAACAGTTCCTCAAATTTATGTGTAGGCGCACTGTTTCGTTTCAACAAGTTGTAAACCTCAAGTTGAGGTGTCCTTGTAAGTTTTGATTATTAAATGATGAGTTGAATTGAAGGACAGAATTCTTGTATATCATGTTTATGCTTTCGTTGTTCCTTTTCAGCTATATGTGTGATTTTGCATGTTAAGAAATATTTATTTATGTGGTTAAATAAGTTCAAATTTGATTTATTTAACTAAAGAGAAACATAGGACAGCAATCACCTAGGGCATGAAAAGTTACATGGTATCAAAGCTTGGTTCTCTGATTGAGATTCTCAAGGATTTACAGTAGTAAATCAATTGTCGGAAAGGACCAGTAGTTAGGGGGTTTCGTTATTTCTTTTAAGGACTAATTTTCAAATCCGGGAGTTTGTGCAATAGATCCGAGATGGCATCAGCAAGCCTCAAGTTCGAGGGCATATTGGATGATACCTCGAATTTCCTATCATGAAAAGTAAGGGTAACTCTTCTATTAGAAGAAAATGACCCCTGGGATATCGTCAAGGATGTGGTGGCTTCGCCGACAAATCCACAGCTTTTGGCAGCTCACAAGAAGAAAGAAGTGAGAGCCAAGCAGATGATCATGGATGCTATAAAGAATCATCTATTCCCTCATATATCCGAGAAGCAGACGACAAAGGACATGATTGATGCCCTAATTAACCTTTACCAAAGTGAGTACATTAACAGGAAGATGATATTGCATAACAAACTCAGATCTATTGAGATGACCAAATCAAACACCTTCACCAGTTACCTGATGAAGGTCACATATGTTCGTGACCAGCTTGCCACAATTGGGGAGAAGATTGAAGAGAAGGAGCTAGTAAACAGGGCACTAAATGGGTTCCCACCTCAATGGGAAACATTTGCCTAGGGTTTTTATGCTCGAGAGAACCTTCCCTCATGGGAAAGACTGTGGGATGATTGTATCCAGGAGGAAACTTGGATGGAGTCAAAGGCTAGCAGACAAGGAGGTGACAGTGACCATGCCCTAATTGGTCAAGCCAAGAAGGGCAGAGGTAAAGGACCCAGCAAGGATAAGATAAAGAGTGAGGAGCCAGCCTCACAACCACAAGACTTGAGTAAAATCAAGAGCTTCATATGTCATAAGAATGGCCATTATGCATCAAAGTGTCAAGAGAAGAAGAAGGGTAAAGGGAAGCAGCAACACCAAGTAGCAACCTCAGCTGAAACTTAGATGAACAAGTTTTCCTCCAAGTTCAAGAAGGATTTCTCAATGGTATCTAGCCTCTCTTCCGGCACAGTTTCGAAGAACGTGTGTTATGTGGACAATGGACTCGTGGAGCATCGAGGCATATGACATCAGCCCGAGAACTATTTTCAAATCTAATAGAGTGGATCTCAGGAGTTCAAGTTGAGCTTAGTGATGATGCCAAGAATCCAGTAGTAGGAGTTGGTACCATTCATTTCCAACTCCAGTCAGGTAACTCGTTAGACTTTGATGATGTGTTATTTGTTCCCGGTCTCAAGAAGAATATGCTTTCAATTTCAGTCATGGGAGATCGGGTTTATGCAGTAGAGTTCAAGAACCAACAAGTCCTCATTACACGGAATGAGTCTAGTCCAGGATCAGCTCAGGTGATTGGGGTTAGAGAAGGCAACTTTTACAGAGTACAGGTGAACTTGTTCGTGCCCTTGTTCATAACACAAATAACTTATATGAGTTTTGGTACAAGTGTTGAATTTTTAGTTACTTTCATAATGGTAATTATGAGCGTAAATTTAAAAATTTATTTTGCATAATTACACATGAAAGTATCGACCACATTAAATTCCTTATGAGCAGTATGACGTTAATGTGTTTCAACAGCAAAATAAAATAGGGCAGAAATAAACACATCACATCACAATAATTATGCACGGTAGACACCATGATTTATCCTGGGAAAAACCTCTTTCCTTCAGAGGGAACAAACCAAGAAACCTTTCTTATGATAGATTCAGGAAGAACAAGTATACATCAAATGACAATAAGCATCAAACCCTTAACACATAAGGGTATACATAAACAGAGAGACCAAGTACTTATCTTTTCATGTAGGGTATGAAGCTATACCAGCAACTCTAGCACTCAATAGTACTAGTCACAGAAGCACTGTCCCAAGCACAAATCACATTAGCATTGTCATGCTAAATACTGCTAACACCAAGCCTTAGGCTAGCTGTAAAAGCTAGCACCTCTATCTCTTCGTCACATAGTACCATCCTGTAGCATGACTTAGATCAGAACTGTAGCATGATAGATCTGAATATTACATCAAGGGCTGATCATTAAAGCTGGGGAAACTCTTGAACTTAATGGAGATCAACCATGGCATCCTGTAGATGATGATGACTTCTGCAATCTGATACAAACCCTGATCTCCTGCAATTAACAAGAGAAGAAGCAGCTTGTAGATGATGACTGTTGCCACCAAATCAACTTGCCCAAACCCTAACTGTCTGCAATTCACTTAAACAGTGACTGTGTTGACAAATACTGTGGCTGCCTTTTGACTGAAATGAAAAACCCTTGAGACTGCTGTGGACCAAAGAATGTTGTTGTTGACTGTATAATAATTTATGAGGCTGTCGTTGACCAAGAGAATACTGCTCAGTTGACTGTCCAAACCCTCGGTGCCTGATTTAGAGCCTCGGGTGTCTTGTACAAGGCCTCGGATGCCTTGTACATGCCCTAGCAGGGTTGCGGGTGACTGGTGTAAGCCCTAGCAAGGTTGTTGGTGCCTTCGGGTGCCTGGAGAAAGCCCTAGCAGGGCTATGGACTGTTGATACAGCCCCTAGATGAAGCTCGGGTGGGATGGAACAGCCCTAGCAGGGTTTCGTGAGGTTGGAGAAGCCCTAACAGGGCTTCCGTGAGGCTGGAACAGCCCTAGTAGTGTTCTGTGAGGATGCTGAGGACTAGACAGAACCCGAAACTATTGCAGCTACCTTCCAAAGATCACATTTACCATTTGCATCTGCCACGAAGAAGAGAGGAATAATAACTAGCGTGCAACCCCAAAAATTTATGTCTTTTCTTGGATCAGAGATGAAGATCTTGTATGTGTTTCAAAATGAGATTATTCTCTATTATACTTTGTCTTTGAGAATCAAATCCATAGATCTAGGATTAAACAAATAATAAAATCCACTTAGTTAGGGTTATAATATTTTATTTACACTTTCAACCCTCCATAATGGTACCCGACTTTTATCTTGGTCTTTTGGTCCTTCATTGGGGTTCCATGACCGTAATCCCTTAACCAAGTCATCTTAGACCCTTCTCTTGGTCTTTATGGCCCACACGTGCCAACTCAAGGTTCATTATTATAAATAAGAATCTTTTTCTTCTACCATTCTTCACTTGACTTGAGCGCTAGTACTTTCTGTCTTTCTTTTCATGAGTGCTAGGTGTTCATGACCTCTTCTAGGTGGGTGCTAGGTCTTTATGACCCTTTTTTCATGGGCACAAGATTTACATGACCTTTTATCAAGTTGATATGTCTTCTTGTGATGGACATGGTCCATACATATCATAGAAGAGATATAGTGCCCTTCCTTCCTTCATAAGGAACCCTCAAGTTCTCAAATGATCCACACGTGCCAAGAGATAAGCTCTCTTCCAATTGCTTCTAACTTGAGTCTCCTAGACTCAACTTTATAACTTCTCATAAGTACTATAC
This sequence comes from Larix kaempferi, assembly GCA_027924585.1. Taxonomy (NCBI): domain Eukaryota; kingdom Viridiplantae; phylum Streptophyta; class Pinopsida; order Pinales; family Pinaceae; genus Larix; species Larix kaempferi. Next base: position 13,410,389 of record BSBM01000316.1, on the reverse strand, counting down.
ATTGGTCTTCTTCACACTTTCAATGGTCAAACTTATCTTCTAGAATCTTCATCATAAGAAAGAATTTTTGAGAGATCTCATGTCATCAACGTACTGGTCCCTAACCAAGTTCTCAATCCCAGGCTAAAGAAGGGTTTTTTGAGAGATCTCATATCATCAATGTACTAGTCCCTCACCACGTTCTCAATCCCAGCCTGATGTCAATTCTCCCAAAGAATGGCTCTCAATGCTGCCCAAAAATCAACAACAAGAGGATGTGGCACCTGCATCACCGAGCACTGCATATTCTGAGGGAGATCATACAGGCCATCCAAAGTTCGGCATTGAGCAACAAGGCATATGCAGAGGGTGTGCACTTGGAAATTGTTTCAGACAATGAACAACAACCATAATTTCTTTCCCAAGACAAAATAGTCATAAATTGATTTGGAAAGCAGGAAAAAAAAAAGATTAATTTAAAACAAGGAGCAAGTAAGAATATTCTAAAAGAAAACAAATTAAGCACCAAAGCAAAACACATAAATGAAAATAGAATCCAAACTATCCTATAACACGACTTCCTTGCTGCTGGAATGGATGCAATTATGCTTCAAATGCACAATTCCTACATAAGTTTGCATCATAGAAAGGAATTCATATGGAACAGTCCAGTTTTGTTTTTCTTCATAACAAGAAGATTCAGTCCCTGATGAGCAACAATCTATCATCCCAATTAATATGAATTATTGCTGCTGGAACGAATGCAATCATACTTCAAACGCACAATTCCTACATAAGTTTTCATCATAGAAAAGAATTCATTTAGAACAGACCAGAATTGGCAATCTTCATAACAAGAAGATCCAATCCCTAAAAAGCAACCATTTGCTTTTGTGCATCTACATTCCTCCCATAAGAAATGTAAAGGTTTTATTTTTGGGGATGCAGGCCAGCTGGTGAAGATTTTGTTAAGTGTTGTTTGTCACAAGGCATGGACATCTGTATGGACTGTTGAATGGGCTAAGTGGCTATGTTTTGGTGATGGGTAACTTTGGTTCTAAGCCCAACCAATTTTGATTTTTCTTGTAGTAGCTGCATAAGCAGCACACTCTTTTTTGTATAAAATGCCATGCACATCTACTCTTTATATTAATAGTTAAAGGAAGCATTTAATCAATATAATGCAACAGATTTATGTCTCAACATTTCTTAAAAATGAATGCTGTGAACTTCTAGTAAACTACCATTTGCAGCCCCTAGGGTTCCAAATCTTACCCAAGACAGCCATTTGTGCCACCAACAGCCAAAAAATTTCCCGTCTTACTGCCTTCTGCAGTTTCCATGGTTGCATGAAATTGCTCAACTGCACCATCTGCCCTGTCATTTGTATTTTCATATATCCAAACCTGTAGTAACAGGGATTTGAGTGAAACTCAGAATTTAATTCTTGCAAGATTACAATCCAGAAACTACATGTTTTTCTTTGTAACGATAAGAAAAGTCAAAAAAGAAATAACATAAACAACATTAATAATGCCCATATTCAAAAACTAAAACCATGATCCCTTTTTTAAATAATGTCTACTCATTTCCCCTTTGCCAAGTTAGAGAACAATCGAAACACTTTATCCTCCTCAAGATTAATTACCGCTAATAAATGCAAATGGTCAACTAATATATCAATTCTTTCTTATTTCTTCCTTCTATATGTTGTGAATATGCCCCTCCTAGAATAATAGTTGCTTAGTCTACTCGTATACAGATGCTATAAGCCATAAGCCCAGCAGATGACATTAGAACATATTAACAAGAAAACCTAAAGTACAGAAACATAACAGCTTCAGAATACATACACAAAGAAATAGAACTTCTAGAAAGCAAGTAGCTAATCTCTTGATATAGTTTCTAGCCAGAGACAACCTGTCAAGGTTGCTTCTTCTTGTCCTCAAAGTCTAGGAGGTATATTCCCAGTTTTTGTCACATAAAAAAGGTTGTGGACCCTAATTTGTCAAAAATCAAGGATGCTTTCAAGCAAGTGCTGGCAATATCACAATAATATCACAAATATTGTGATATATCATGAGATTTTAAAGGAGCCAGTACTATCGCCTTACAAAATTGCAATATTTTCCAATAATACCACAGGTCAATCGAAAATATCACACTGTCTGCGCAAAATGGTCAACTAATATTATCAATTCTTTCTTATTTCTTCCTTCTATATGTTGTGAATATACCCCTCCTAGAATAATAGTTGCTTACTCAACTCCTATACAGATGATATGAGAAATAAGCTCAGCAGATGACATTAGAACCTATTAACAAAAAACCCTAAAGTACAGAAACATATCGGCCTCACAATATATACACAAAAAAATAGAACTTCTAGAAAGCAAGTAGCTAATCTCTTGATATAGTTTCTAGCCAGAAAAAAACTGTCAAGGCTGCTTCTTGTTGTCCTCAAAGTCTAGGAGGTATATTCCCAGTTTTTGTCACAAATAAAAAAGGTGGTTGACCTTAATTTGTCAAAAATCAAGGATGCTTTCAAGCAAGTGCTGCCAATATCATGATAATATCACAAATATTGCGATATATCATGAGTTTTTAAGGAGCCAGTACTATCGACTTACAAAATTACGATATTTTCCAATAATATCACAGGTTGATGGAAAATATTACACTACCTGCGCAAATGATCCTTTCAGACCCAGCTTCTGGTTTTCTAGACCTAATTTTGGAAAAAAGAGGCAGGAAATTGAGAGCAAAGGTGTTTGTCACTGTCTTTCATAGAGCTAACAAGGGGAAATCCAGTGTTTCCATTGCCATTAGCGAAGCTATTGTGGAGTGGGGATTGATTCCGATCTACCATTTCCATATTCCCAAGTGTGTATTAAAATTTATGCTTGTATTTTATTTGTTTTTCAAGAGTTAGTATAGGGTTTCGATATCCATTAGATTTTACTCTTCTTGATAGAAGGTTTAACACTTATCTACGTCTTGTTACCCCTAGATTTGCAGTGGCGACTTTATCATCAGTTTTGTTTGTGAACCCATCACATCATAATATCACTTATTTTTGCTTTACTTTTCCTGAGCCTATTGATGTATTCCAGATTGTTGTGGCCCATTTTTTCTGCTTATGGGGCTTCTATGTGATATGAGTGATGTGATGATCATGAAATTATGTTATTTCTTATGCCTTGTTCTACTATACCATGTCAAGTGATGTACTATGATGATGATGTACTATATCTTACACCACTGTTATATGATCTAGTATTCGATTGTTTTGATGAGTATAACTAGTAGTACCTTGCATAGGTTGACGAAGCTGAAGGGCTTTTAATTTGATAACATACCATGCACCAAGATGACTTCTAGGCTTACTCTCATTTTGGTATTTACCTAAGGACTATTCCCCCTTCTTTGGTTCCACCTTTAGCCCTATTCATTCCATCCGTATCACTCCATCTTGTATTCGCATCCCATTGGCTTGAAGTTGATTGTTTGACTCTTGTTGTTCCCTTTTGTGGATCTATTACCATTTGTGCTTTGCCGGTTTATAACTATGTCTAAGGGTTGTTGTGTTGTAGCAAATCCCTTGTACAGGTCCCCGGGTATGCCCCCCAATGCCAAGTGTCAATAGTCAAGAAGAGATATAATTGAGCAATGCTCTCTCAAAATCCAAATTCCCTATGATGGTTGATGATTGGAAGAGTAGGTAATCATGTCGGGGCTATAGACTACGCGATTGGTAGTAGGTGTCATGGCTATTTGCATTCGTATGCATTATTATGGCAACTCCGCTAGGGTTATGGACTACTTGCTAACAGCAAAGCTAAGGTTGTGTCATCATTGGTATCTGAAAGGTGTAAAGTTAAGGCCGGTATCTTCCAAACATTAGCCCTATGCTAAAAGAAAAAGAAAGGAAAAGGAAAAGTTGAATCAAGGGAAATCTTACTAATATGGGTTAAAGGAAAGGTACCTCATAACACACCCCTTCCGATAGACACATGCTTTTGTTATCCATATTATTGGTGAAACCACAAAGGAGCCCCTGATTTCATTATCTTGAGTTAACAATCCAATCAAAGCCAATCCACTTTCCAAATTTCTTGTGAGTTTATCCTTCTCCACCTCGAAGAAGAACTAGTTCTTTGGTAAATACTTTGATGATTGCATAGTACTCGTATGCTCTTAAATCATTAATATGATGAATCTGTTTGAAGATATGTATGGGGTCTATCATCATGATTTCATGACTAGACTATATGACGACTCATACTTACACAATTAAACGCATTATGTGTAATGTTCCTGTTATCACCTAACTTGTAGTTGCCCCTAAAGATGGATCCAAGATGGATGGCAGAGGGGATAGGCAACCAAAGAGGTGCAACCAAGATAGCCTCGACTCCCAATGGATGGTTGTCACGCCAATCGAGGCAATCTTCACTTTATGTTATCTAGCCCAAGATAACAAAGGGGGAGACCCAGATCAACTCCCGATAAGAGAGACCAGCCCAAAACAACAGATCAAATTAAATATGGGTGAAGTACGTAAGGTGTATGGTGAACCCTAGATCTATGGATGAAGTCACAAGATGAGTAATGGGTTGGATCAAGGGGTTAGTCAGTGTAGCTTTGGTCCAATAAGCATATGTGAGTGACTTATGATGTTTGAAACAAGATCCAGGATCAGGGTACTAGTCAATTATGAGAAAATCCACTGCCTTGGGAACCGTGTCCAATGCAAGGTAGTTAAAGACCAAATTGGGGCTAACCAGTACCAAAGATGAGCTTGATGGATGGATATGACAATGTCAAGGTGTTCAAGCAAACAAAACAAAGATCAAACAACAAGCTAACCCAACAATCCAGGAAAGTCGAATTAGCTTGGAGAAAGATCAGTGCCTTGGGAAATGGGCAAAATGGAGTCGGATATCCACCAAATTATAGATCAGGGATGTTGAGGTGTCGAGCTAGGTGGATCTTGAAAATTAGGGTCATCCAATGGCTAGATCTCAGTAGATCTGAGATTGAAATGTATCACAAAGTGACCCAAGTGGGGTTCAACCCTCAAAATGAGGAATGGGGCCCACAAGGTGAAAATCACTGAAGTGACACACTAGGGGTAGGTTATCAAATGTGTAGATGAAGGAGCAAGTGGGATCTCACCTACCCAGGTGCTAGATCTTAGCAAACTCACCCCTCCTAGGAAGTGCGACCTCCCTTGGGGAAGCTTCTTTGCCTTGGAAAATGGGTTGGATAAGGCCAATCCACACCAAAGTATAGATCCGAATTGCCGTGGATACTATAGAGTATACCCAAAAGCCAAGTAGATCTTGCTAGATCTGGGAAAATGTAAAATGAGGGTTTTAACTTATGAGGGGTTGAAGCATTTAGACAAATGGATAGATCATGGAATGAGAAATTACCTTGAGATCATACCTGAGTGATGGAAGTAGATGCCTTATTGTTGAGGAAGACTCCCGTAGATATCAAATGAGAAATTTTTTATTTTGCTTGCCAAAATGATGCCCTAGCCCACAAGTGCAACCTCCTCTACCTGTCAAACCAAGGAAATCAATTCAATCAAAAAGATCAAGTATGGAGGAAATACAAGCGAAATGCAATAGTAACATGAAATAGGAGGTCAAAGACAGTAATACTCCCCGTTACCAACGAAGAAACCCAAGAAAGAAGTAGGGAGAGTCCTCCCCTACCAATACGTCCTCCTTGAACCAATTCGGCCTCCACCTGTAGATGACAAAAACGTCGTACAAAAGATAGCAAGACAAGATCTCCAAAAACCCAGTGTAAAGGAAGAATCAACGAACGAACTCCAAAAGCATTCACCACAACACAACAGATAGATGCAATAATAATTTCTATTCCAATAATCAAGAGCCAAAAGTCCTCTTTACAATGAGAAGCTCTCTCCTTTAAATAGAATGGAGAGAGGCCACAATCCTAACCACTTTTTGAATGAGTGGCTAAGATTAAAAGATCAAAAGATCTAATCAATGGTTGAGATGAGCTCAACAATACAATACATGGATCAATAATAAAATATAACAATATGTGAACAAACTCGCCCTAGGAGAGGGGATCCCACCAAATCATAATGATAAAATATAAGAAATAGCTCATGGTGGGTCCAAGGGGTAATTTCTAACACCCTTGGTCAATCCCCATGGCACAATATCCAAGAATAAGTGATCTAGACACCAAATCGTGCCTCTCTGGGAAAGTCGTGAGCCTTAGGAGGCTCCAGAAACCATCAAAAAATGCCATAAGTGATGGATGTGTGTCCCGATGAAGCTGAAACTGCTGGAGAAGGTGTGGAAAACATCCCACTCATCATCACAAATCATCCCATGCCATAACCTTGCCTCAGTAGCCCAAATCGAATTCCTTTGTAGCCATTTTCACCATTTATGGACTGCCTCGGGAAGTGTGAAACTGCCCAAACTGCCTCCTGGAGTGCCTGGCTCCAAAAAATAAAATCACCAGACTGTCTGGGAGGGGGGTAATATGGTAATAACAAGTGGCTGGACCACCCCCTCCATCAATAGCGCTCTAGGTGAACCACTGATATCTCTGCTCTACTCTGACAGGGCCTCCGACAGGCCAAAACTGCACTAGGATAGCCAAATGAGGCTAAAACATCACTGTAACTGCCCGGAACTGAAAACAAACTGTCTCATTGGACTCGGAAGGTCCAAATCCATCTAAGGTGTGTACTCATACACCATATAGTTCTCTGCATGGTCCAAAATAAATACTCATCGTATCCGGTAGACCAAATAATAACAATCTGTAAAAGTGTTGAAACGCACAAATCATCATCATAAGCCTGAAACCACTGCATAAGCCCACCATGGTGACCTGTACTAGACCATATATCATCTATTTGTAACATCTAAGGTCTGCCACCTCATGTCCTGTGGTTGACTTTTGGTCAAACTGGGTTTGACCAAGTCAGCATGACCAAAATATAACCACTGTCATCAAGCTGCTGCAATGTGTCAAAGGTTAAAACATGCTTTACAATCCATTCAAATAGCAATTATAACAAGAAGTAATCATTACTGGCGATCTAAATCCAAATATAATAGGTCATTAATTATTATTATTACTCAGACAAGACTTTCAAGGTCATACTCACTTCATAGTTGTAATCAATTTGCTAGTGAAGGGTGAAGGCTTTGTATTGCAAAGGCTAGGCTAGAGGGAATGACTTACTGACTTAACACTGTGACACTTTGGAAATGGAAAGGGGATACACACCATAGCATATACTGAATGAGCAACAACACAAGGAATGGCGGTGTCTCGCAAATGGGTAAGTTGTTCAAAGAGTGTTTATTCACCTTGACTGATGCGCACAATCCATAATACAAATGAGGCCAGCAATTTTTTTGATATAGAGTTTAAGTTCCATTGCTTTTTACGCCTATAGTTTCCATAGCCTTTGATCTATGTGTGTTTATAAACACATTGCATAGATTTACATTTCATTAGGCTTTTTGCTGTAAGTGTGTTTTTAAGGCACTTGTTTACCTGAGCACTTCTAGGTGTGTCATAGACAGCTTGTTTACCTAGGTATTTACATTTCACAAAAGATATAGCATTTGATATTTCAGAGCCATTTTCATTTGGCTTGCCTTTCATTCATGTGTGTTAAGAAACACATTGCATAAATGGGCTTTTCATACAAGATACAACATTATATTTCCATACTTTGTATTTATGGCAGCACTAAAAGTTTCAGATTTAGCTAACAACATCTTTAGTGACTAGGGGGACTTCTCAAGGAAATCCAACTCACCAAAGGTAAGTTTTGACACCAACTCAGAGCCAAGACACAATAAACAGGGAAGCTTATCCAATACAGAGGCTATAGTGGGGAAAGGTCCTCCATGCCACTAGTTAAGTAGTAAGTCAGGATAGTGAACAAACTGGGTAAGTCATGGATGGATGAAGACAGTGAATAATGAAACCAACACTAGCAAGCCAAAGTATGGCGGGAATGATCACCTCTATTTTCCCTAGGGAGGGTAAAACCAATGAGTATAGGCAAAGAACTTCTAAGTCTAAGTAGGGACAAAATATGATATATATACATAGTACAACTAGGTCCACATATCTATATGATCGCCAGATCATGATACTAGCTGCTAAGACATGCTACGAGAATGGAAATAAAAGCAATATAACCACAACACCATAATATACCTGCTGAGTCATATACTTGAATGCTCATCATCTGAACCATCATATGTCCTCTAAAACTGCTGCTGTAACTCTGGGCACTACTGACTGCTCTATGCAAATGGCTAAATAGCTACATCGGTCATCTCTCTGAGTGTCCTGAGACTCAGTCATGGCATGGGGAATAAAACTGTTGTCCATAATCTGATAGTGATCCATAGTAGATGCTCATCTCAGCATCTCAATACAACGGAACTGGCTGAATAGTGTACTGGAATCAGAAAAATAATGTATGGTAGCCCGGTTACTATATATGTGATAACAGTTCCGTTTTGGGTAAAACTGGAACAAAGGACGTGCAGAGCATGCGAGCCCTAGCTCAAGAGCGTGCAAGCATGCACGCATGCAAAAGTGAGATGCATGTACGCAAGCAAAAGTGAGATGCATGGAAGCACGCACGCATGCAACAAGTGAGATGCATGCAAGCATGCACGCATGCAACTCAACAGAGAAATAGAAGAGAAAAGTGACTTAGGTATAGGGCATGCAATGTCAAGGTTATAAAAAAAAGATAAAGTGAGGTACTCGGTATCCATTATTGTTATTGATCATTGAGATTCGGTTTGAGAGCTCTGAGAGCCATTTAGGGTTTAGGGCAAACTGCCCTAGGCAACAAGTGTATTTCGGCAGCGAAATCTATCTGCCCTAATCACTTCTAAGGGTAGATCATCTAGGTCTGCCATTAGTATTCATCTTTACATCAGATTCAGTATTCACCATAGAGATTCGAGAGCAGCCCAGGCAGATACAGGATTTGAGAGGGCGCATCTATTCATCCTTTAAGGCAGCAATCTTCTATTCCACAATGAATATCTTCCTGAGGGCGCATTTACCTTGTGCAACAGTTTATCCATAAGCTATTGGGTTCCCTAGCTACTGCAGAACAGAGCATCTCAATTACTGAACAAGGGCGTGTTCTTCCTCCTCAAACTAGGGCATACCCTTCCTTGAAGACATAAGCAGCAAGATCCCTTAAAGAAGGGCGCAACCATCCATGAGAAGAGCCACGATTTCCATCAGCTATTTGTTTGAAGGAAATAGGGGGTAACCAAGATCACAGTTCCATCTTGTTGGGCGTCACCTTATTCAGGGTTTGCATGTATAAGTTCCGGGACAGATCTGGTTATTAGACTGAATTTACCTTGCTGGGCAGCTTCATATTTATTCCAAGGTGTTATCCATCTGCTACAGCCACCTATCCAAGCGTAGCTTTGCTCAACTTATATGCAGCAGCTGTCTGGGTTTCCAACAGTCCACTATCCACAAATTTTTACATCATATACAGCAGCTGTCTTATTCTTCAACAGTCTACTGTCAACATAATTTTAGCATACTAATTACAAGCTCAAAGATCCACATATTACAAGTTGCTACAACCATCTGCTATTTAATATCTACGCTGCTACAGCATCATTATTTGACAAACAAGATTATTGTGGAATCACAAGTGTATTGCATGATAAGTGTGATAAGGGCATCAATCTTCAGGACAGCCCAAATCAGTTGGTAAACTTTGTTTGTGCATCCAGCTTATACATATTCCATGGCGGCCAATAACACCATTAATTAACACCTACAGCAAGGAGCCTTCATCTCATGCGTTGGAGCATCTTTATATTCAGATCTGCCCTCTGGGGTATCACATGACAAGAGGCTGCTCACTATTTACAGTTATAACAGCCATCATCATCATTCCACAAAGGCCACTGTTTAAAGGTCAGATTTATACTCTTCTGAGATCTGATTGCATGAGACAGTCTTGAGTAAATTCCATTATTTATTATTGCATAAAACTCTTATCTTGAATTCTGTGGGTTTGCCAAAGTGCACCGATTTGGTCAATTAAATTATATCAGCTGTCATTGGGTTATGATGTATTAATGTGATATGCAACTACTTTATGAGAAATTAATCATCCTACAAACCATGCAAAACAACCAATAAGCTACCAAATCAGCAGCTACAGAAAACAAGTGAGACAAACTTAGTCAAAGAATCCAGATTGCCCTACTTGGAATCTTACATTATGTCTATTATGTACATTGATTCTACAAATGTACGCCACTACTGATCCACTTGGGACACCCCTTAGCAGCAGAGCAGCATCATGACCAAGTTTCAAACATTTAGAGACATCATCATGCCTCCATCAGAGATATTCAGTGATTTTAGTGGTTGTTGGTCCATTTCTGTATGTAGCCAATCCTATCACTTAAGGACATTTTTAGCCATTTTTCGTTGTACATGGGATCCATGCATTCTGAGCAGATATTTGGATAGCCATTTAGCTACTTATCGATTATATGCCACTTGATTGGTCACAACTGCCATAGACCAATCATTTTTGTTGGGTATTGGGCTTCATTGCATAGTGTTCTGTAGTTAGATGAAGATCTTCACAATCGTGCATGATTTTGATGAACACTTTATTTTCCGAATCCACTAATGGATTTGGATACCCATTTGGCTCATCTGTTGACCTACTGAGTCAGATTGTAGAGAGCTCCTCCACATCAATCAGTTCTGACATTGGTTGATCCAGCCAGTCTCGCTAATGGGTGCAGATATCCAGGATCATGCATGGATTTGATCTAGGCGTTGTTGGCAGAACGCTAAGGGGTGATTTGGGCACCCATTTGGCTTATCTATCCAGCCAAACACTCAGCTTTCCCAACACCCTTCATCACAGGTGATTTCCAGGATAGGGATTCTCAGTTTCCACAATAAGCAGCCTGCCAAATTTCATGATCGTTCATGAGAATGAATCACAGACGTTGAGTTGAGGGTTGAGGCACTTTTGGGCATCCATTTGGCACATTAAGCCTCTAGGATAGTCAGATAGCCCAACGCTCAAGTGGATTGGCCGTTTCCAATTATAGGTGATCAATCATCAAACACTCATGCATGTAGTATAGTTTAGCAAGTTGGCAAGTTATTGAGGTCATATACTTTGGGTTTCTCTCTCATTTTCCTAAGTTTGAGCAAATAATAATATTGGAGCCCCTCTAGTGCACTTTTGTGATGTTTTGACATCGAGTGGCACTTTTTCACTTTATGAGGGTTTTATTTGGCTCATTAGAGAGGTCAACTTGCTTATGTGGATGAGTTACACACATGTTGAGGCACTTTTTTTATGACTTGGCACTTGGGCACACATGGAGGCACCTTGGGTTTATCTAGCATGGATCTCACTTGATGATTGTCCTAGAACTTGATCTCACTAGATCCCAAGTTGCAGAACTGAAACACTTCAGGAGCTAGTCATAGCAGCACGGCAGGCAAGAAAATGGGCTGTCATTAGAGACCTCCAAGCCATTATTCAAGATTCCCCACCCCCTGGATACTCTCGACCTGGGTTCTCTAAATGACTAGCTCAGTGGAGGAGACGATAGGGCATAGGGATTTCAATAGAGTGTTGGAACGGTAATGGGTCATTCTGGTCTTCACCAGGCATGATGTGTGATGCTCTCAGCTCCTCTAATCTCCTTTTTATTACTGAAACGCATGAGAGCCCTATCAAACCACTTCCAGATATAGCAGGTTATCATTGGTTTTATGTTTGTCACTCAGTCCTCAGGGGGAGTTAAAGGTTTAGGTAGGGTGTCCTGCTTGACCAAGGATTCCCTCCATAGCAAGGTTTCTTTAGCAGCAACAAATGAGTTTGCTAGGTTCATGTGGGTCCAACTTAGTGGTTTACCCCCTCCCCCAAGAGATCTATACATAGCAGTATGCTACTTTCTCCTAGCCTCATCTCAATTTGTTATTCATAGTGATTCAGATGGTGACCCATACCTAGAATTGTATTCTAGCATCATCCAATACTCAGCAATGGTGGACGCCATCCTTTTGGTCAATTTTAATGCTCACATTGGATCCCATCAAGTCCCTCTCCACGACTGCACTAAGGATGTGTTATGTGTTCAGGAGATTTCTCCAGCTTCAATGGGACTTCATCGGTTATCAGAAGATCTTTTGGGACCTTTTACAGAATACAAAAGATACGTTCTACATCTTGGAGAATCCCATGAGATTTTAATTCTTAATGGCCTTCCTTGCTTCTCGGAATCTTGCTTCTTTACTTGTCACCCTCATGGTGGCAGTGCAAATGTGGTGTACTAAATCCTTTCCAGTCAGAAGTTACTCCCTTTTATCCATCACCTCTCGGCGACCCTCGTTCCTTTGGCTAACCATGCTCTTCTTTCCTTCTCCCTTCAAACAAACACCCCTCCACCCCCAACCCCTCCCCCTCCAAGCCCACCTCAGACCACTATCCTTTTTGTCAAGGGGGATCCCAACACCTTTACTTCCACTCTCTGCCATATGCTCCCATCCACGTCTCACTTTGTATCCCTCAATTCTACCTCTACCGAGTACACCTATCTTTCTTCCACTATTTGGGAAGTTGCCCTCAAAAATTATCCCCACTCCACTCATTCTACATCCCCCTCCCAAAAACTAGGGTCCTGCCCCATGAATCTGCAAGAACCTCCACACCCAACTTCGGCATGCCTTCACCCATGACCACTCCTCCTACCCCGATCTTAAAACTTCATACCGTTGTCTCCTTCGTTACAAAAAACGCCTCCTCATTTCAGTTAGGAGACGCAAGCTATGTGCTTCCCTTGTCCACTCCCCCAAAAACTTCTAACGTGCCATTTTCCCCCACCACTCCCATCTCCCGCCCAATCTTGACCCAAATTCCATGTTCTCCCATACCTCCTCCCTATATGACATCCCAGGACAACCCCTTACCCAAGTTACCTCTCCTCCCTCCTATTGCTACGTATTCACTAGTCGTGATATTTGGGCGGCAGTTTGGGTCATGAGTTCCAACTTCCAGCAAAGCAGCAGATGAGGGGTTCCAAAGTTGAACTCTTCAAACATGGCCTCCACGCATTGGATTGTCACCTGGCCAATCTGTTCAACCGCATGGTCCGTAACGGCTTTCCAGAACCTTGGTCACATCATATTAATCACCTAATCCACAAATCAGGACTTAGTGCAAACCCCAATAACTACAGGACGATCACGGTTGGTCACACTTTCTTAAAACTCTATTGTACAGCCACATGCATCTTTTTGAGGAGCTTGAGCAAAGACATCTTAGAGCTAGAGGTCAGGCTGGATTTAAACTGGCACACCAAACCATTGACCACATTCTTATGCTTTGTGCCATCATCGAGGAGGCACGACATTGCTCTTCGAAAGTTTATTGTTGCTTTATAGACTTTCGGAAATCGTTTGACTCCGTCCCCTGAGAGGCATTGTTTTAGAGGCTTGGGGAGGTTGGCATTTCCGAGACACTTTTGACAACCATCATGTAATTATATGAGTCAGTTCTTGGTCGTCTCTGCACAGTGCACGGGGTGTCTGATTTCATCAAGAGCACCATTGGAGTCAAATAGGGATGTCGCCTATCGCCTACTTCATTTGGGATCTACATTGATGAGTTGGAGCCTTTACTACATGAGCACATTCACGACAGAGATGGGTGCCTTCTCCACTAGGTCTTGATCTCCATCATACTCTTCGTTGATGATGTGGTTCTTCTTGCCTCATCTGCAGAGGGGTTACAGAGACAGCTAGATGCCTTGGCCCTTTTCTATGATCTTCGTCAATTGACAATCAACGTGGGTAAAACCAAGGTTATGATCTTCGATGGGTCAAAGAAGCTCCTCTTAGATCACCATTTCTTCTTTAGAGAGGAGATCAAGATCACTAGCACCTATATCTATTTGGGGGTACAGTTCACAGGAACTCGTTTCAATCTACGACATGCCCTTCAACCACGAGTCAACAAGGGCTACAACTTCTTAGTGTAAATTTTCCAACCCCAACCCGGTTTCAAGTTTTGTTTGCATAGAGTTTAATGCCCAAACCCCATTAACTTCTCATAAACAGAAAATTAACAATTTGTTTGAAACACATGAGATTTTTGCAACATTTTCATCTTCATAAATTTAAATCAGCCACATTAAAAAATTTAGACACATAAATTTTTAGCCAACCTGGCTCAGGAAAAGCCCCAAAGGGAAAACTTGTTTAGAGAGAGAAATTACACAAATTAACAGTTGTACTTATCTCAGCAAATTTCTTCTCGAAAGTTGTGCCAAACTGTCACTGTACAGCCTGCTGCAATTTTCTATATTTTCCTCAAAAACTGTGCCCAACAATCTGTTGTACCTGTACGGCCTCACATGTGCGGCCTCGATGTCTGTGCAAAAATAGTCCCTCAAAATCTGCATGAAACAGTGGTTTGATGCATCGAAATCTATGCAACCTGTACAGACTGCCACCTCAAAATTCATGCCACTTCTCAACCTCGAATTTTGTGCAGCTGTACGGTCTGCCTCGATTTCTGTGCTCTTTAATGTTGTACGGTCTCTCAAAAACTATGCCTTAGCCTTGGGATTCGTGCCTCTCACAACCTCCTTGGAATTCGAGCCATATTTTGTCTTCTCCCTCTCAAGGTCGACTTCTCTCAAAACCCTTGTCTCTTTCTCTCTTCTCTCTTGCTCTCCCAAAAAACTCTTTTGGTGAAAGTGAACAATGATACCTTCAATCCCTAACTCCTCCCTTTTTGTTCATGGCAACTTCCTCCTTTTCATCCAATTGCTTAGATTAGATATGATCAAGGGTTCACATTAATTGCTCATTAAAAACTCAATAAATAATATTTAATGCTCAAATATCATTTAATTACGTGAGTTCCCTTTTTTAATTAAACACTCTATTTCTCATAAAGTGAACTTAGGAGAAAAACAACTTAAAGGGACTTTATAAAGTGACTTTATAAACATAAAGTACATCTCACTTTAATAAAGTGCTAGGGACCACTTTTTAATGTTTTTTCCACCCCTAGACACCTCAAGGTGGAAAAACACTTGCCTTGGTACAAAATTTAACACTTAGCCCTTCTCAAGAGCCAGTGTTTCAAACACCATTTTCAGGACATGTCGTCCAAGCTATCTCTTATGGACACTCTCATCCGGCCCTCAGTTCTCTATGTCTCAAAGGTCTGGGGGCCTTGTCTTCTAGACTCCGATTGGACCTCAAAAAAAAAGAGTGCAAGTCCTTTGTCGCATCATCATATGCAAGCAAACAATACCTCAGCCCATCATTATTGCAGAGTTTGGTGCCCGACCCTTTCGGCTTGAGACTATATTCAACGTTGTCTCACTCTTACATTACATACAGAGCTTCACCGACTTGATGAAGGGGCGAAACTGATACCCGTACTTGGCCTACTAGTCATCAGAGTCCACTGCCTTGGCTAACCCCTCAAGCCACACGCATTGCTGGTAAGCGGGGGTCTTAGATCTATTGGAGTCTATTGGCATCACAATGGATCGGCTTCCTCCATTTAGGTACTCCCTGGATGAACCTGGCCGCCTCTTACCTACTAGGCAACAGTTGAACAGGATCACCCAAGAAGATATCTTTAGGCAATTTCGTGCAAGTCACTTGGATCAACCCTTAGGGTAGGTTACATCCAAAGATGTCCCTTTATGCTGAGCACTTCAAGGATCTAAGGGACGATCTCATCGTCCGTACACACTCCATCATTGGGCACATGCTCTTTGTATTCCTTTAGGCCAGTTTAAAGAGGGTTCTCATCGTCTTTGGGTGGAAATGAATCACCAAATTGGCCGATCACACAAAATCTGCCAGGTTTGCCACCTATGAGAGTTTAAGACTAAGGAGCGCTTCATTTTCTATTGCCCTGTTTACTGCAAGATTTGAGGGCAATTTCATTTCCTTTTTAGGGACATTCTCCCCGGGGAACTCCAAAATCTTACCAGTTTCTTCGGGTATCCTGACTAGCGATGCCTAGCCCTTTACTTGCAAGAGGCCTTCCGGCTTCACTCCCTCATCCTCCAATCACAATCACATTCTAACCAACCACACCTCAGTGGATAACTTCCTTCTTTTTGGTGCTCCCATCTTCTAGGAGCACTAAGAGACAAACATATGACAATATTGTTTTCGACCCCAAATCAGTTCGGATGTGAATGACCACCTCCACCTCCGTCATACCTCAACAGCATAGACAATCTCAGCCCAATACCAACAACCTAATGATTTCTTCCAGGTCATGGCAACAAGACCCCCACCTCAAGAAGCAACGCATTACCCAATCTAGCTCATCCTCCAGATAGCTCTATTTTGAGTTTCCTTCATCCAGCCTCGGATGTTAGGAGAGACGGTTCCAGCGAACCATGACAGAGTAACATCTCTTGTATCACAAATCTTAGATCCATTATCTTTGTACAGCTCTTCCTAGTACGGCTCTCTATCTTTGGAGTTCGCCTTGTGGTTTCTAGGTTGGATTCATGCTTTTCTTTATGCATCTCACTTTTATAGGAGCCGCCTTAGCACTCCCACTTTGTATTGACATTGTGGTACCAAACAATCCCATTGAACTACTTTTGTGGTCATCTGTTGGGCATTAATAAAATTATCTTATCTTATCTTATCTACACATCGATCACTTGACTCTGTACATGGATCGTACCACTAATACGACTTTTTCATGGAGGCTTATAGATCAACAACTTGGCATTGGGACCACTTCTAGCTACCTTGCACTTATGAGGAAAATATATTGAGGGGTATTATATCATTGTTGAAATTGTGGGTTTTCTAGCTCATGCGCCCTTCCTAGAGAAAGTGATTTAGCCCATGATTATTTTATCGTATATGGTTAGATCCACCACTTGGATAGTGGATCTAAGCCATTGATTTATAATTTCTCATCCGCATTTGGATCATCACTTGTATATTTTTATTACACCATGGATTTGGTCTTAAAACCCTAAGTGTGCCCTCCTTGTGCTATAAAAGTAGAGGTTCATTTCACTTGGGGGGGGGGGGGGGAGTTTTGGAGTACTAGAGATATTGGGTATTTGTTTGGAGATCAATTTGTGTCCATTGTGCTTCAAATTTTTCATGTGTAGATGATCGATAGGATTTCCAAGTTCGCTTTCCATGGGAATGTCATTGTTCTTCAACTAGCATTGAGGTAATATCTTAACTATTTGTTTGGTAAATGGTAAACAAAGTCTTTGATTGTTAACAACCTCATCGATTGATCAAGAATAGAATTGACTATTGAGTGTTAGATTGCTAAAAACCTCTTGCATTCTGTTTTATTTTTTATCTTGCCATTATCATTTGTCTAACCTTGTTGTAGATCTACTAGGGTTTGGATTGTTTGCAACCTCCTTGATCTTCTAGGTACACATCAAAAAGTGGAACAAAGGAATCAAGCTCAAGCTAGCGAGAGGAGCTTCCCGCATTTTGGAGAACCTTGAAGTTGCTACTAGGAAGGGTTCTAGACTCCATTGGCCTGCCATCAACAAAGAGAATAGCCACTTGGTCTTCCTCCCCCTTATCTATTCCATTCCTCATCCATTCTGCTTTCTCTACTCTTCTCTTCTACTTGCATTCATTGTAACAAGTCCTCTTTGAAGACTTGAGCTTCTTCTTGGGAGTATGTCATACTAAGCTTCCCATTGTACTTAAACAAGACTCATAAGGAAGCCTAAAATCGCACAACACACTAAGAAGACAACTCAAGATAAACTCTAAAGTAAAACCCTTGGATGGATTGTTTGATGGATTGCATGTTTAGTTAGTATATGTTTGATTTAAGAGTATGCTAGTTAATTTTCGCTTGCTACCCTGTTTATAACAGCAGCAAAATCTTCATGGTATGCAAGCTATTATGTGTTGGATTTTAACTAAATCACACTAGCATTGTGCAATATTAATTTGGGTAACTTGTTTTAACATTTGAGCATCTTAATTATAATTTCCATCACATTATTCACTTCATATTGCATGTTTACCATTGATGGTCATAAATCTAAGTAATCCAACACAGAGCAACTTCTACCCAAGACAAAGAGGAGCATAGTCTTGACCTTTAGCAAAGGACACCTTTGTTCAAAGCCAAAACTTACCTCTTTGCAAGAGAAGATGTCTTGAGAAGAAAGCTCTGGGGAACTCTCTTCATCTCAAAGAAAGTGGCACTCATTAGTTATTTGGGCATAAATAAAATCAACAAGTACCTAGAGCAGTCTCATTATTGTGCCTTATTTTTGTTGTACTTGCATTAGGTTATAGTTATCAACATCTTGCAATTTATACTTGGATAATCTAATCACATATCTAAAGTCCAATCATATCTTATGATATATGTTGATGCTATCTTCTACTCATGAAATGTTGTATTATTTAGTTTGAGCACTCTTAATCCTCATACTTGAGCTTAAACCATATTATTGATTTACATGTTGTGATGTTTGGATTCTTGATGTGATTTAATAATATAAGGTTTTAAGTACTTCGGCCCATTTGGTCACTTATTTCCTTGTTTTCATCTTAAGCATCATTTGAATCTGCTTGGTCTTTGGTCACCATTTTCCTTTCAAGCCATCAACCATAGACCGTAGGCTAGGATCTTAGATTTGACTTTTCACTTTTTACCTAAGTAACCCTAGCCATTAGATTAAGTGTACCAAATTCGATTCCACTTAATTAATAATTACCATATGTACACTTAGTCTCTCACAAAATCAACTTGACTAGTACTTGAGAAAGCTAGCCCATATTGTACTATCATCTTTAGGCTTGCATGTGGAACTTCTAGTTAGTACCTTGGAAAATCTAGTTGGGGACATCTCCCATGGCTAGTCTAGATTTCCTTAGAAGATTTAGGAGGCCTAAAGAGAGAGTGAGCTATCCATGTGACACTTAGGGGTAGATCTCTGTGGTTATGCAAGTCTAGTAGTCGATATTCCTAGCATCATAAGACTGCTAAATTGTGCATCAACAGGACCTATCTTATGATATGAGGCATATGTTATGGTAGATCAAGCTTGGATGTGATGCTCAAATCTCTTCATCGTAAGGGTAGTAGGTCTGGTTCAATGAATAGTAAACTGTGCTGCTTTAAGTAAAATAAGGAAACCCTCTTTCCTTTCTTATATGTTCAAATAAATAGTGGAATGCTTGTAGTTTGTATCTTTTAGATTCATTGCAAGTCTGATTTGACATTTGTTGGGGTATATGCTAGATTGCTAGCTGAAGATGTATGCCTCTAAGATGGCCCTTTCTTGGAGAACTTCTGGATCAAAGCCAAAGTCCTAGGCTGTCCTTGGCATAAGTATTCGATCATTTCAGCCCTAGGAACCCTGATTAAAAAGCTCATTGAGATCTGTTCTCATAACTCCAATAGCCCAAGGTTGAAGGCACTTGTCTTTCCCCCAGCCACCATCCAAAACATCCTTAATTTTCCTTTTATTTCCATTTTCCCCCTTAAAATCTGAACCTTACCTTGTTGTCCTATAATTTCCAGATTTCATCTTTTCATAAGCCTAGGGTTTGTTATTGATTGCATATTATTTTAGGCTTATTTTAAGCTAGCTTAACTTCTGAATTCATCATTTTATAACACCTCTAAGACAGAATTAAGCTAGGCTTGAGTAGTAATAAAAGTGTTAATCATTTGCTTGGATATATAATTATTCATTTCACTGCAAATCTGTACTTTGATTTCTGCAATTTATATCAGATTAACAGTGAACCCTAGGACATAAAATAATTCAGTGAAAACATACCTAGGGAGTGATTTCTATCACTTGGTTAAATTCTAGAATTATCTGTGCTTTTACATCATTTAATTCCCAGATTTCAACAAATTTTATGGGATGTACGTATTCATTTGTAGCAAAATCTGTTCATTGAATCAAAGAAACAGGCCTCTCATTTTAACTCGCTGAATCGTGAGTTTGACTTCAATCGGCCTCCAAACAAGCCGATCTGACTTGTCCCGAGTCGGACTCACACTGACCCAATCTGACTCAGTTGACTGAGTCAAACTCGCAAGTTTGGCTCAGAATGGCAAGATTAACTCGCGAGTTTCACACGTGTAGGAGCCCAATGCCTTTAAAACTCGATTTTTGCTAGGTTTTTCTTCATTTTTACTCGTCTGATTAGCTAGTTTCTCCTCCGCTGGATTATGGACAGTAAGAAACAGTGATCAACAGTGACCTTGTTTTTGTCCATTACAATCTTCAACTTCACAACATACAATTATTTGGTGAGAGTCAAGAGAATGAGAAACATGAGACTTAGCTCAGTTTATCTAGATTCTAGATTCTAAAGCTTAATCATTTGAATTTGAATTTTGAATGAGTGATTTAAAATTTTAAAGTTTAAATTTTAATTCAATTTTAATGTATGATAGTTTTCAATTATTCTCATATTGACTTGAACATGGAAGAGGAGGATAAGATCCTACATCCGATTGGCTTCAATAGGAAGAGGCTCCCCTTTTTTGACTTGAGGAGTTGGATAACCTTAAGGCTCAAGCAACTAAAGACATGGGAAAATCCGCTTAGTTGTTTTGTTATTTAGTATCAAACTTTAGTATATACTATTTTGTTTTCTTCCAGCTCCCAGTTTGGAGTCTGGACTCATATTGTATATGAGATACCTATTCATCTTTAAAATTTTGAACATCTATTGATATTTTGCATCGTATTGACATGGAATTATTGAATATCAATGTGAAAACTTTATTTTAATTCAAAATGTGTATATATTTATTTTTTGTATTTGCCAATTTTTTCCCGATCCAATTCAAACTCTTCGCTTTTTTGCCTCACCAATTTTTTGTTGATTCGGAGTCTGGTAACATTGCATTGAATCTTGCTTCGTTCCATTAAAACAATTTTAAAAAGCAAAGTGTCTTTATTTTCTGAAGTGGTTGTCTCCAAATTTAATTGTACTTTGAGCATTCAATCATTTCATTGGATTAACTAATCTAAATCAACCCTATGGGGAGTGATTTTAGTCACTTTATAATTCCAGAATCTTCTATATGTTTTAATCATCTTAATGTCCAGATTTAAAAAAGACTTCATGTGATTGTAATTCATCATATTTATGTAAAGTCTTTAAATGGAATATTGCTTCACTTCATTCCAGAATTCACTTCTAGCAACATTTCATTTAAAGTTTGGGCATTTGTTCTATTTCTGCACTTTAATCTTCAATATTTTGGCAATCACTTTAATCCAAGTTAATCAAATCTGCAATACACTCGGCTAATACAATCAGATTTAAAATCAACCCTCCAAGCTCTCTTTCATTTAGAATTAATCTAAAATCAATTTATATTTAGGGAAGCCCCCTTTGACCTTTGAGAGCAAGTCAAAAGTGAAAGGAATTGTGCACTAGGAAGCATTGGTGCCTTCTCTTGTAGTTGCATCTAGGGGTAGCACTCATGGGGAAGGACTTTTCCACTCAAGTGCTAATTCAAGTTCTAATAGGTCTAATTTTATATTTGCAGCATTCTTTTGTGTTGATTTGCATTTATTTTTGTGCCCTAGGTTTAATCAATGCCCTACAAAAATGCCGAAGGCATTAAACCCACTATAGCAATATGATGACCCTGATGACCCTCACAATTGGGAAAGGTCAAGATGCAAGTTGTGTAGGAAGAAAATGAACGGTGGAATTAGCAACTTGAAATACCACCTTGCCAAAATAACAAGACATGAAGTGGAAATTTGCTTTGCATCTACCCCAACAGTTGGCCATATTTCCACTCAACCAATTCTTAATATCGATCAGAAGAAAGATGAGAGGGAACCATTGAGACTCACAATTGCAACTGGAGGAGTTGCAAGAAGCTTTGAAATCACATACTTCCTAAGGGTGGAGGGGACCTCAACAAATGAAACCCAATCCTTGGTCACACATTCTAAAATACCCTCGGCAAGCTCATCATTCTTTGTTCAGAGGTTCATTCCTAGGGCACAACCTTCTATTAGGTTGTTGTTTTATTAAGCGATAAGCAAGACATCGACAAGATTGTGGTCATATGTTTTCTATGGAGTAGCATTCCTCTCAACATTGCCAAGAACAACCCATTCTACCAATAAATGTTTCAAGCCACTACTATTGTTGACCCAAGGTACAAGGGCCCTACCTATGAGGAGTTGAGAGAGCCTCTCCCTCAAGGGGAAAGGTCCAATAGCACTCGTAGAATGGATGAGCTTAGGGAATCATGGGAGAGCACTAGATGCACCAAGATGTCAAAGGGTTGGACAAATGGTAACGGCAAGACCATTCACAATCTCTTGGTTAATTGTCCCACGGGGACTGTTGCCACACAAATAGCATCTTGAGATTAAATCCCTAATATCAAGGATGATTGATGGATAAACAAGAGGGAGGCCAATGTCAGCACACCTAACCCTCTTATGCTCTTTAGGCTAGCTCTTCTCTAGCTCAAGAGAGGTGTCCCTATATAGGATTACTAGGGTTTAGTAACGAGGTACAAGGTGAATTTGAAAAGTAACCCTAGAAAAACAAGGTGTTTTTATGTGAAGGAAAATATAAAGGTGATGGAGGGATTAGAGGCCAATGTCTCATCAAATGAGCAAATGGAGTCAACCAAGGATCGCATGAGGATTTCTTGGGAAAGATTCGAAAGGGATAGAGTTGTGGTGCACAACCTAGCTACTCTCTAATGGTTGGGATGATTTCAAGATCAATCAAAGGGAAATTTCTAGAGCAGAAATTTCAAATGGACTTCAAGGAGGAAAATTATCATGGAAGGCATCGAAAAACAAATGATCTAGAATAGAAGATGGGCACCTAAACTACACTTCCAATTGAGAGCAACCACATAAATGATAGAGATCCTATTATTTATTACCTGAAAGCCATTGATAATTTGAAGATCCATCCATCAACCAAGCATGAAAAATAAGAAGCCTTCAAAGGAGTGTTAGCCTCAAACATCCATAAGAACCAAGAGATAATTCATTAAGTCTAGTGAGATTTCTTCCCCAATCCAAACATGATTTCCAAATAAGGAAGAGGCTCTCTTATATAGGAGAAGAGCTCAACTTACTTTACAACAAAATAATAATAGATCTACCAAAACCTTGGATCTATCCTAGGGAGGAGTAAACAAGTCAAAAATAATCCTCTAAACCCTAACAAACTCTAAAAATATCCATGAAATGAGGTGGTCGAAGCCACAAGTATAGTATTCAAGAGACGAGGTCGTCATTGGAGCGACTTTGAGGGGAGCCCCTCTCTCTCTCTAGCGACTTCTCTTGTGACAGAGGGTTTTTTGTGAAAGATTTAAATCTTGCATTTGCTACTTAATTTGATCCTAGCACCTCTTGTTATTTCTTGTATGCATTATCTTCTTATGAATTTCATTTGGAATACAAATTGGGCATTTGCTTATTGTGTCTACATTGGGGTTTTGCTGGGCGCACTTGTGCAAAGTTGATCAAGTTCGAGTATGGAGATCAGGGTTCTAAGTTGAAGATGTTGAATGTGTAAAATTGATTTGAGGCATCACCTAGATCCAAGTAACTTCAACCATCTTTTTATTGCAAATTCTTTTCATTCCATTGTCTATCATCAAAATTTACAATCACAAACCCTTAGATAAAAACACAAAAAAATAATCCTACCACTCTAGATACTTTTTGACCTTTTGACCACTTGGGTATTTTTCGGGGGTGCCTTGAACTTCATCCTTCCCTAGGGTGTCATCTTTAGGTGACTCCATAGCCCCTTCTTTCAGCACTAGTCAATCCAGGCAAGTCGCACTTGTGGGTTTAGAGGGTCTTTTGGTGTCTTGTGTGATGACTATTGCTTGTGAACTCTTCAAATTGTTAGATATTTCATATCAAGCAAATAATTAAGTGTTAGGGAGCCATTATACATCCATCAATCTCTTGCCTTGGATATTATACTCATAACATACACAAATTTCCCCAGGGTTGCGAAATTGATCATTTAAACCCTAGCATTTTCACTCTAGATGAACATGCTTAATTTCACTATTGAGAAATCATTTGATTGGATTGTGTATTAATCATTAATAAACCTCTATCAATCCATATAATCATAGTCAATAGGTATACATTGATCTAGGGTTTCCATTTCAGGGTATTCATCTCTCATTTGCTAGATCTTTAGGAATATTCTGCAAGTGGTAAATAGTTTGGCCTTTGGATCAAACTTGGGTCTTCCCCATAGCCATTTTAGTTCACTCGTCGGTGGACTAGATAACTTAAAGTGACAAGAATCCTACTCAGTGTGACAACCACAATATCACTGGGAGGTAGGATCCTTGAGGTTCACAACTTTAGAAACCATCTTCTCTGCCATCCTGGATAGGATATCTTATTTTAGGTTGCTACAAGAATGGTGATAACAAGAACAATTCTTTCTATCATCCCATTCATGCATAAAAGCTCTACCTCAACCCCAAGTTCTCTTACTCCTATGGTCTCAGATTTGACGTCGAGGTTATGGATGGATTCCTCTGATGTGTTCAAAGGCCACTGCTGACTCCCGCCGAACACTCAAAGATCTCCAAACAAATGGAGACATATAAGTTGTCCACTAGAACATCTGGTTATGGCATGACTGTCCAAGGCAAGACCACTATAATGCTAGTTAAGCTTCAATTTGTTTCAAACTTTCAAATTTCCAATTATTTTTATTTGTTACTAGAAGGAAATATAAACTAAGTCTCTATCCTTTTTTTCATTTATTTGTTGTAGATGTTTGGTGGTCAAATTGTGGTAGAAAAGTACCAGATTTATAAAAAATTGCCATTCAGTGGCTCAGTGAAAATTGCGGCTCTTCACGGTGCAAACACAAGTGGAGTATTCGAAGAAATAGACACCAAGAAGCACAACAAGTTAGAAATGTTAAAAACAAATTCTTAATTTATTAATTTTATTATAGCTTATTAACTTATAACCTACCACCCTCTAATTACAATATGATCCTCATACTAGTTAGCTACCCAACCCCTTAATGGCATTGTCTATGTCTAATACAATCTCAAGTTGGGCATGAAGCTGACCTAAGTGGGTGATGGATGACGATGAGACAGAGAAGGGGGGGGCGGGGGAGGAAGAGGATATGTTCCACTTCCAATGTGGACACCTTTGGAGGAGGAGATTTGAGAGACTAGAGTGCATCACAGCCACTACCTCCACAGAGTCAGAACTAGCAGAAGACATTTCACTTCCACCTTAGCCCCAGAACCTACTACTTCTAAAGGAAGAGCGATTACCATTACCTGTAAACGGAGAAGGATTTGATGATTCCATAGTGTATTTATCATTGTAGAATCTAAATGACTCATAATGATGAATCATGAGATACATTTGTTATTATTTTGATGTCATTATGTATCAGCCTATCAAGACTTAGGACAGCTATCAGCATTCAGTATCGATGTGTGATGCCATTTTATACATCTTATATATCAGTTTTCTTTTCATATTTATGTGGCAGATGTGTTTGCTTGATTTAGTTGTTGCTTTAGATGTTTAAAGAACTGAATATATTTTTGTATTTTTTTAAAACTGTATATTTTTGTATTTTTTAAGTTTGCCAAGATTTTCCCCGATTTTGCAAATAAGTTATTGTTATCACATCCATGTTAGTTGAGCTACCATGATGCAAATTGTATGGTCAGAGACCATATTCCATTTTTTTTTTTGATCCAGAGCAGAGATGAGCTGAGATTAGAGGGGGGCATTATATATTGTGATTGTCCAGAGCTATTACTGAGCCGTGTTACAGAGCCCTTCTTCCTTACTTGCCTTTGCATGACCCCATTGAGAGGGGTAACTTAGCCATATTATGATGAGAGCAGCACAGATCACAGTTGGTTCACCACTTCTTGCTTGCATGCAGCAGAGATTGGTCTTAAGATCTACTTATAGCAGCAGGTATATGGTATGGCAGGTATATTATTTATGGTTATTGCTCATGGTTTTGCTTTGAGGCTTGTTTAATTATATTAGTACATGGACTTGACATATGATGGCTGATTTGGTGATCCCGTGTGTTATTTATGTGATACTTGTGGCCTCTGGTGAGGTCAGTCCACCCCTTTCAGTAGAGACTCTTGTTTATGCACACTAGTTCCTGTCCCCTCTCTGGTATAGATTTGGCCATTCTACCTATAGGAAGCTAGCTTTGGTTTTACTTGCCACTTCCATCCACTCACCCGACCCATCCATCTTTGGTTCTTTCTCCGACTTAGACCAGAATAGGTGGCCTTGAGGACCCATTCCCCCAATGGCCCCTGAGTATACTATGATTCCATGTCTTTGTGCCTCGGCTCTTTAGTGTGTGAGATGCACTCTCAAACCTGGGATTCACTCCATGTCGATTGCCCCCAATGTTGTGATGCAGTATAGGATTGTGTAGACTCACCGGGTGCTCCCCATTAGTCCTCAAACCATACACATTTGCCACCATTACATTGCAGTATGGGTATCATGGTTCTATCTGATATGAAATGTAAATCCAAGAATGTGTTTCTCAACACACACGGATCAAAAAGCCTATTGAAATGTGAATCCAAGAATGTGTTTTTCAACACACACAGACAAAGGCTAGATGTGAAATGAAATGTAAAGGGCTAAAGCAGCAGAGAGACACACGCTATATCTAAATGACTGCTTGGCCACATATGTATTTGAGCATGTAATGGTTATTTCCTCACCGAGTCCAAAGAGAACTGGGAGGTGAGATGGAGTAAGGGGCAACTAATTCTAAGCTAGAGTCTCAAGTTATGGTTTGTCGGACACCTAGTCATGGTGGCTCTAGAAAAGATCCTCACGGAGTCTGTTGCAGGCACGGATGTGAGCTGCAAGGTGTGTGTTAGAGGCTAGTGGTGGTTTCCCTACACTATACCCATTTGTGAGGCACCTCCCTTCCCTAGTGTTTCTCATGGTGTACTTATGTCATTGGGTCCTTTTTCCCCTGCTTATCCGAAGGGTCACACAGTTTTGGCCCATGTCATCTCCCTATCCTTTTAGCCTTGTTGTCCACCTCACCCAAAGTTAGCTCAATGACCAAATCTATAAGTGTGCATAGCAGTAGAGCCTTGGTTGAAAGTTGTAGGCCCACCTCACCTTGGGCCTATTTTTAAGATGTTGTTTATCATGATCACCAGATGTTCGTCATTTTATGCTTATAGTTATTGTACTAACATAAATAAGGAAGCCTTGGCATCCCATGTTGCATGCAGAGACATACACTTCAGCCATTGCCATTGTTGACCAGGTTTGACTTGGTCAAACTAGTTTGACAAGGCCAAAAATGGGTCCCGAAAAAAGTTGGAACCAAAATTTCGATTTTGGTTATTTGGTATGTATTGGGGTCCCATACAAGCCCCCAAGCATCAGATCATGAAAAGATGGAAGCAGTTATGAGATTTTTAATTATTAATGGCCAGCAGGGCCATATTTTAATTAAAAGAGCTTGGAATTGGGCAAATTGTGCTCATATGGTGGATTATGGTCGTTCTAGTGACCACTAATAGTGGAGTGGGGGCCTATGATCACAATGGAACAGACGGTTCGTCAATCCGGGCAAAAGAAGTGGCCCAAAATGGCCAATTTCATCTTCAGCAATAAAAACCAACAAATAATTAATGGAAATATCAAAATTTGGCTAAGTTACACTTTGATATGGCTAATGCAATGTTGAGAAAAGGTAAAGGGGTTTCTATTTGGCACTTTCATATAGTTTGGCATTATTATATTGATGTGGGGCCCTCCATTCAGCCCAGCCATTTGTATGGGGCAAATTTGGCCCAACATGGGCATTTTTTACCAAGCAAATCTTCAAATTTTTGCAATGTAATGTAATGAAACTTATGGCATGGGATCTAGGGGGCTAAAACAGCCTAAAGCCACCCCCTAGGTGTCCCCACTTGATGTATTACAGCACATGTTGTTCCCTCACTCTACATGGGCGCACTTGGGCAATTCGCCCCCCCCACACTTTATGTATTTTGAGTTCATCTCAGCCATCAATTTCCTCATTGAGGGATTAGGTCTCAGCCATCCATCATATTGGCTAGGGATTTTGTTGTGAGGCTTCTCTATTTAAGAGGAAGCTCACCCATTTTGTAGTTCTTCTTGGACATTTTGACACTTGAGACTGAATAGAGAGACAATTCTTCCGGAGTTCTTGACATTTTGTGTGTTTGGGTCTTCTTTGCCATGACTGATGTTTATTTTCCATTGCATTGTTGAGTGATTCAAGTTGTTTTTCCACCATATCCGGCTGATTCGATTTGCAGGTTGAGAGGCCATCCTGAGAGGGGCGCAACACTTGGAGCAGCAACTCCACTTTTTCTCTTGCTCTCTGGAATTTAAACAAGGGAGTTGAAATTTCATCTTGCTTATCAATTTCCTTCATCATTTGTCTTTTATATGCTATGTTAACTTGTTATTTGCTTCAGATTTTTTATTTATCTTTCTCTGTGACAGGTTGCAAGGGCGCACTTGGTCATCTGGCTCACTCAAAACGCTAAGGAAAAACGTTGGTTACTCAACACTTGAACTTTGGGGATAGTCTTCATGCAAGGTTCATCCATTCACCATCATTTCAGGTACGCTCCTTATGCTTGTTTCTCCATTTAGTTTTTCATAGTTGTTGTTGAGCTGAAACACCATAAAAACCAAGTAAGAAATTTATATCTAAAAATTTAACCGTTAAAACCTTATTTTCTTTTCAAACTCGCTTCACATTTAATTTTAAAAGGCTAAATCTTAAATCCCATATTTTTCCGACTCCATTTACCCATCCACTAGGCACTGGTTAGATTTATGATTGCGCCCTCCTTGGGCATTTTGCCCTGTCACGCTGCTTGGGGGTTTTCTGGGTTGTGGGTACTCTTGGTCCTATTTTGTATTGATCAAACATCATCTAAAACCAAATTTTCATGTGCTAGAAGTGCTTCTTAATCGCTGATTTTATTTCTTCTATGCATGCTTAATTATTCTAAGTCATTTTCCCCCATAGGCAGAAATCCATTTTTCACTTCTAGCTTAATTTTGTTTCTTGAGTCAATTTCCAGCCATCTACTGCTTCAAACTTACCATATATTATGCATATATTAGATCTGGAACAATTTAATTGAACGCTCTAATTTCATCTAGAATCTTAGTTCATTGGTTGGAAAGGGTCTTAAGACATTATAGGCACTTCATCCTTGTTTTCTATTGTTCATCTTGGGATTGTATGTGTCTGATTTTTTAGTCTCAACCATCGGTGGTTGAATAGGGTCTCCCCCTTGACTTGGCCTTTGCGCCTTGTCCGAAGCGACAAGCACCTTGTCCGGCGTGACAACCATTCCTAAAGCGGTGGTCTTGGTGTTTGCAGGTGTCACCTGCCTATCTGCCTTACCGCTACCGTCCCGGATGGGATACATCTAGTGGCAGCTAGAGTACGTGTGATAACAGTTATATTCTGGAACCTTGGTGATATACCTAACAACATGATATTTGCATCATTGGTTGAGATTAATAATGGATCTGCTCAAAGCACAAGGATTGATAAAATCAGGCATGATTTTACCCCTGATAAGAGGAGAAGGATTGAAGAGAGTACAAACATATTTTCACATGGAATTATGATGAGCTAAAGACTTATACTACTGATGTGATCAAACATTAACATTATCACATGCAACCAAATTGGACAAATTTAACATTAATGTTCTTCATACAATACCAGAAATCAAACAATGGACTTTTACCAAACAACAATGCAGACAAATAAATAAGAGTCATCACTTAATTCATTCTCCATAAACCATAGCAACAAACTGGCATTGTTGTGCCCAACGCCCAACCATTTCCAAACCATGAAATTACTGCATTTAGAAGATCATGCTGACAAGTTACTTGAAATAATGACAATCCATCACTAGCATATGACTGTTACACCATGTTGACAGCCTGAAGCTTTTTCTGCAAAAAGTAAGGGATATCAGAACAAACCAAGCAAGGATCTATCTTATTTATTTAGTTCAAAGGCCAAAGACACCTTTGGAAGGGAAGCTTGTGACTCCATAAACTTGCGCTGAAAGAAAACACTGTTGCAAACCCCAGAAGGCAGTGATCTTCCTGCCAATTCCCGTGTAGAAAGAAGCTGAGCAGAACCGAACTTGTGTCTTATTTTCCTCTTTCGGGACTCACATTTCAACTGCAAAAGCATTTGAAGAACTATAAAACTGCATCCCACAAGAAAGCAACATTGCTTTGACTTTTCAAAATAAAAACTAAGAAAGCAGCTATAAAACTCAGCTGATGTTATTTACAAATTCAACTGTCACAATAGAACTTGCTTTAGCATGTCAAAAAAGGCAAATGGCTAAACACCATCTAAAGAAAATTGAAATTTCTCAAACAAGAAATACCCATATTATAAGCACATAAAATAAGATATTCACAAGTAGAGATTGACCTGACCCAGAAATAATAAATGACAGTAAAAATCTTAAATAAAATTTGGACAAATACTTTCTTCTTTTTTCCCAGAAAATAACCGTACTTTCTATTCATAGTAGAATTAAAAATACATTCTTCATTTGCATTTGCACTATTACAGCTTGTACTGTGGATCAGAGTCATTTAGAAAATATTGTCCTTCAGACATCTTGTAATTTTCTAACAAAATGATCTACCCATCCTACTGGTGTTTTCAGCATCATGTATAAACTCTGATATGACTTGAAAAAAAATAAAAACCGCATTATATGCTTGCACAGAGCTCAAAATATACGAGTAATACAGCCCTTCATAAGATAGATATCATATTTTTTTTACATAAAACAGTTCCAAAATTCAGAGTTCCCAAATGGTTTCTGAAACTGACTCGCCATCTAATTCCTTGAGATGACTCCCGGATCCTTCAACAGTCCAGTCTTTGAAAGCTGATCAGCAAGTTGGTTCATTTCTCTATAGATATGTGTGAAGGGTATCTTGTTGAAATGACAAGATAGCGGACTTCAATTCTGTTGCCAGAGCCTGTAGACTGACATCCACAATATTTTGTACATGATTCATCCAATTGGTTACAAAAAAGGAATCCCCGTATACCTGTAGCTGACAGATATGCTGGCGAACTGCCAAACGCATAAGCGTTCAGAGTGCAAGTAGTTCTGCACTTATTGCCACCAGGACCCACATTAGCCAGAAATTATATGTAGTGATCATCCCGAATATAGATAACTCCTCCGATTCCTCCAATGTCCTCCTCGCCCTGATTTGTCCCATTGAAAAAAGCCCAAGGCTGAGAACCATCAATAACAGGGTTCCCAATAATCTTCCCTGCGATTTATAGAACTGGGCAAGGGTACATATGGTTGTGGATACCTGAAAAGTCTGCAGAGGTCACCCCTCAAATAAACAAGTGTTACGTGCCAACCAAAGGCCCCATAAGGTTAGAAAAGGAACTGATCAGAAATCCTTCAACTCGCGGCACTGGAATCAAGTCCGCAGTCCTTCCACTGTGCCACATTGCCAGATATTGTTAAAGCCTAGCCAATTGCCAACATCCTTCCAGACTTTAATAGAGAATAGACAGCTGTTGAAGAGATGTGAGGCATCCTCACCTGCCTGCTTGCAGAGGTAGGATATGCCGGCACCTCTATGGCCATTAACATCTTATAACCCAACTTAGTCGAGTAGGACCCCCCTACCCTATTCTGTGACCAAATAAGACTATCTGGTTCAGCCTTCAAACGAATATGCTCATTATGCAGTTCAGAGGTGAACAGTATTCATTCTTCTGCCAATGCTCCACCAATAACTAACTGCTCAGTACTCATCCATCCTTGTTGCCAAATGGTCATCCTGGCTTTATACACCACCTGAGAAACATAAAATGTTATGATGATGGAAGCACCAAACTAAATCATCAGTGAGGAACACATTGTTATTACAGCCGATAATAGCATCTTTTCCAATCTTAACCTGAGAATCATCTCCAACATGCCACGCTAATCTGCTCCCAATGACTGGGAAGGATGTGATTAGTGCCTTCTAATGATTAGATGAATTTTTAAAGGACTTCCCTGGGTTCCTAATCCACTCAATGAGGGAGTAGGGGGCTATATATTTCTCACTAACCACACAATGCCATAGGCCATCTTTGATAATTAAGTTCCAAATGCTTTTCGCCACCAGAGCCTTGTTAAATTCAGGTAATTGTCTTAAGCCCCATCACCCTTTGTGTTTGGGCCACAAAATTTGTTGCCATAGCGCCAAATGAAAACCAGCATTGTCCTTCTTTCCTCTTCACAAGAATTCAATGCAAATCCACCGATTCTTTTCCATCACGCCCTTAGGGATATGTGCCAAAATGCACCAATAAACCGGGATCGCCTCTAAACCGACTTAACCAAGGTCAATCTACCACCCCTAGACAATCACAGGTGGCACTAGAAGTGGATCCTTCTTTCAATTTTACATATCAACCACCAATCTCTAATACAATATCCATTTGGCTTAATATAATATCCCAAGTACTTCAAACCTGTAAGTAGCTCAACAGGTCTAAACCAAAATAATTGTAAGATTTTGCCCGAGATATATTCACTTAACCCACTAAAACTTTTAGAGGACTTGATTAGGTTGACCTCCATGCCAGTTGTCTTATAAAATAGTTGAAGGATAGTATGATAAACCCGTGCCTCATCGATAGTACCATGGGCAAAGAGTAGAACAACGAAGCATATGGGTTGAGAACTCCAATCCACCTACATCAACACCTTTGATTTGTCAATCTCGACGAGCAAAGAGGAGAGCCCTACTAAGACCTTCGTCTACCAACAAGAACAAGTACACAGATAAAGGGCATCCTTGTCGTAGTCGACTGCCAGGTTTAAAGAAGGGAGATGTTGCACCATTATTAAGTACTGCAAAAGAAACTGGGCTAATGCACCCCATTATCCAATTTACCGCTTGCATATCAAAACCAATGTGGATCAGTAGCAAACGTAAATTACAACGACCATAGGCATTTGACAAATCAAGTTTCATCACCACCGCTAAATTCCGCCTCTGGCTGATCAAATGAAGTGTTTCTCGTGTTGTTCTAATTGCCTCATGAATGTAACGACCCTTCTGAAAACCAAATTGTTTAGTTGAGATTACTTTTGAAAAGATTTCCTTAAGTCCAACTACAATCACTTTGGAGAAAATCTTGTAGACACTATTACATGAGGAGATAGGGTGGAAATCACCATAAGTTGTAGCTTTGTCCACTTTCAGAATGAGAGTTTAGAATGTTGTATTAATGGACCCGAGAACTTTCCTAGAAAGTCTCATGTCCTCAGCCAATCAGAGAAGATTGTTACCGAGCAAATCAAATAGGCCAATAAAAAACTCAATAGTACAACCATCTAGCCCTGAATTTTTGTCTTTCTGAAAGGATATCATAACACCCAAGAGATCTTCTTTAGAAATCTCTTTGTAATGTGACTGATTATCTGCCTCCAACAACAATTGGGGGAAGAACCCTAAAATCTTAATTATTTCAAAAATGTCAATACATTCAGGTTCCCTATAAATGTGATCAAAATAAGACACCCCTAATACTGCTAAATCATTGAAGCCTCTCACGGTATGACCATCCTCCGCCTAAATTTCCCAAATACGGTTGTTACTTTTACAAAAGTTTGGTGAAAATACTTGGTATTTTCATCACCCAGTTCTAGCCATAGGGCTCGGCTCTTCAACCTCCATTCACCTTCTCCTTTGACTAAATCTTTTTCTTCCTTGCCTCTAATTCCTTCAGTCTAGTTAGTTTGACTTCAATGAAATAGCCCGCACTGTTATCCTGGAATAGTTCCCTTAAATCATTCTCTAACTCTACCAGTGTGCACATTTGAGCCTTCCTTCGTTCATCTGCCCAAGGAACAACATACTCCTTAACCAATAACTCTCTTTAATGAAGTGGTGAACAATTGAAACACAGATAGGTTCAAATTACAATCAAAAGGTCTCCATTGTCTGTTGACTAACTCTCTGGATGATCCATCATTCAACCACATCGGATTGAACTTGAATGGTGTCAAGGGCTTATCGTCTTGGTAGTCCAACTGTAGGAAGATCAGATAGTTGTTAGATATACCACTAGGTTCCACCCAATACCTAAACCGATCAAAGTTCTGAAGTGAGAGGTCAGAAACCAAGAAACGGTCAAGTCTTTTTGAGACACTATCCCTACCTTTACAATTGTTTTTGAAACACTATCTCAATATATTTGGACCTATCATGGAACATAGGGTTCTCTAAGAGCTTTACACAGCTCTGGTTACCATAGAAGATCACTGTCACATCAAGCTCATGACCATACAAATCTGCAAGCAATTTTTGAAGTCATCAATTTTCGAAGTCATATTGCTTCCTTACTAGCTGCACAGGCTGCGATGAACTCTACCTCTGCTGTACTGGGTGCCACAGAAGACTGTTTCTTACTGAATGAAGAAACCATAGTTGATCCCAAGCTAAATAGCACCCAGAGGTGCTCTGCACTCCCAGCTCAATCTAAATTGATGAAGCCTACCAGCGTCACTCTATCACCTGAGGTATATCTCAATCCATAACCAACCGTACCGCGAAGATATCTCAGCACATGCTTAGCTGCTACCCAACGTACTTGTCTCGGCTCAACCATGTGCTGACTCAATGTGTTCACTTCATAATAGATATCTGGCCTGGTATTAACCAAGTACAACAAGGAACCAATCAACTAGTAGTACATGGTCGGATCCACTTAGAACCATAGTCCACACAAGACAAGGAGTCCACACAGAACTCAGGATTCCACACAGAACTCATATCAATCCACACAACCACAATCCACATAGGACAGAACTCAAGAGTCCACACAGAACTCATATTGGTTTACACAAAACCACAGTCCATACAAGTCAAGGAGTCCACACATAACTCATATTGGTCCACACAAAACCACAATCCACATAAGACAAGGAGTCCACACAAAACTCAGGAGTCCACACATAACTCATATTGGTCCACAAAGAACCACAGTCCACACAGGACAAGGAGTTCACACAGAACTCAAGAGAATCAGCTCCATCTTGCTCTCAAATACTGAGTATCAACGAGATCTTCACATCCATCACTTGTCCTCTTGCTGAACAGCTATCACTTGTTCTTTGGAACAAATCTCTTGTAGGTCATAGCACATGATCTTTCCTACAAATCGAGTTCAGTCAATTAGTTACCAACATTTCATAATCATGAAATTCAATCAAATCATATTGACATTTCAATGCAATAGTTCACACAGTAAGCATCTTAGCCAATATTTTGGCACAATATCCATCCATATCCCAATCACACGTGGTGACTATCTAGATGCCTTCCATCTCCACCAGAACATACTAGCAAGAGCATGCACTACTCCGAGTATGTCAACAAAGAGGTTTCATCCTAGACTAGTTCCAACAAGGGTTCATGGGTTGTTGTGCAGCACTATAGGCTACTTACCCAACATATATATGCATTACATGAGCCCATTGTTTGTCAATCTCAGTCATATATATATGCAGAAAAGAAAATTGTATCACATATCTACACATAACTATTGTGAACATTCAAAGATTTAAAGAATAATTCAAATGACAGTACAAATACTTATCTTTTATTGTTTTGTTGGCTCCCTCTTGATCTCTGCCTCCTTGCAAAAATCACGGGAGTCCTCAGATCTTCAACTTCTTTCTGCAGCTTCGATCTTTATACATCACCAATGACAATCACATCATCTGGATACTACAGTCATTGGTGCACTCATAGAGTGTAATAGAGGAAGTACTCCTTTCGACGATCTTCTACAATTTCCTCAACATCATCTTCTGCATTCCTTGACCTCTTTTGTGGAGAATCTTCATCAACATCAGCAGTGGAGACATGCTGCTTTCTCTTCTTTGAGGTACATTGTTTTGCATAGTGAACATACTTTTTGCAGTTGAAACATTAAATGTGTGAAAGATCCTTCTTCTTTTGCTCTGGAACTGGTCTTGATCTTTCACCTTTATCTTTTCTACCAAAGCTCTTCTTTCCTTTAGCATGAGTTGTAAGAACTAGTTCTTCCTTTTCCTTTGAGGTAGAGGCAAGCTCCCTTGTTTCCTCTTAGATACATTCTAACCAAAACTTATTAAAACTGGGTAACTGACCACGAGCACATATTCCTTTCACAAATGGCTTCCATTCTGAAGGAAGTCCACCTATGGATGTCAACACAAGATCTCTGTCAGGGGCACTTTCATCAACATCTGCGAGCTGATCTCTGATCTAGGCAATCTTCAAGAAATAAGAAGAAACTGAATCATCCTTTATAAACTTCACTTGACAAAGTTGATCTTTTAGGGCCAAGATTCTGCTAGGGTTCTCATTCTCATAAAGTTTCTTCAAGGCATAATACATCTTCTTCGCAGTGTTCTAACTTGCAATAAGAGGTACAAGATGATCTTTCATTGAGTCCATCAAAATCCTCATGGCTATGGCTTCATTCTTCTTGTGCCTTGATTTCTCTCGGGCTCCCTCTGGCTCTGGAATATCTTTAGAGTATATGATCCTTGAGATCATGTTCATTTAGGAGCATGAGCATCCTACTCTTCCATGGTAGAAAGTTTGAAAATCCCTCCAATTCGTCGTCTACTCTGAGTCCAACAACCATCTTGGCTCTGATTCAGAAATAGGTCAAAACTTGAAACCTAAGTTGCATGATACGGGGAAACGGAAATGTGTATCCGATACGGAAACGCATTGGAAACGTGACCCCCAAAAAATTAGGAAGCGGGGAAAAGCGATATATATATATATATATATTATATTATATAATAATAAATTATAATATATATTATTTAAATTTTAAATTTTAAAATTAGGAAGGACATTAAAAAATCAAATGACAACTAGAAGTCTAGAAGTGATAAAATCATAAATCACATCACATTTTTACTCATCACATTTCAGTGTTTCACACATAAGTCCATCACTCCATTTCAAGTTCAAGTTCAAAATTAAAATGTTAAAGTTAAAATTAAAAGTTAAAGTTACAAATTAAAATGTTAAAGTTAAAGTTAAAAATAAAAGTTAAAGTTAAAGTTAAAAATTAATGTTAAAGTTAAAATTAAAAGTTAAAGTTAAAAATTAAAATGTTAAAGTTAAAAATTAAAAGTTAAACTTAAAAATTTAAATAATGAACTGGCTGTAGCAGCATCCAAACTGCCACATCAAATCCGATTTAGCCACAGTACCTACAAAATGAACCTGAAACACAACAAAAAAAAATTAAAGGTTAGAAAATTTAGAAATTAAAAATTAAAATGTTTAAAAATTGAAAACGATTGCTGTAGCAGCTAGTAGCAAATCGTGACTGCAAAAAGGAGCCTTCATCACTGAAAACGATTGCTGTAGCATATCGTGACTGCAAAAGGAGCCTTCACAGTGACAGCAAACGATTTCTGTAGCAAATCGTGCCTCACGGTGACCAGTACCACCATACACGACTATTTGGGTTTCTTTTGGGGCCCGTAAGGGCTGTTTTAATTTTGGAAACGCGCTGGGCTGAGGGTGATACACGACTGAAACGCATTTCAGTCCGTACAGCACGCGTTTCACACACGTGGAACGCCGCTGTACAGACTGAAACGCGTTTCATTCGCGTTTGATACTCGTTTCCACGTTTCAGAGCAGAAACGAGGGTGGTACGGGGGGCCCCTAGCCGTTTCCTGCAACTTAGCTTGAAACTTTTCGGATCTAAATCTGCTGTAGAAACCCTAGCAGGAGCTAGGTCAAAAATGAGATTTGGAATTTGGAAAATCTGATTCCATAGATGGGTGCGCCCTCCTAGGGCGAGTTGAGTAGCCCTCCTTTTCTTCTGGATCTGTGGACATAACAGCTTGCAAATTGAAACCCTAATTTCTGCAGTTTCTACAGAATTTAGGTCAAAATTGAAACTTTAGATCTCCAATTTCCCGGCCCTAATTTTTCGCACCCTAAATTTCTAGACCCTAAATTTTCGGCCCCCAATTTTCGGACCCTAAATTTTCGGCGCCTGATTTTTGAATCCTAAATTTTTGGCCCCTGATTTTTGGACCCTTAATTTTCGGGTCCCTGATTTTCGGACCCTAAATTTTCGACCTCTGATTTTTGGACCCTAAATTTCCGGGCCCTAATTTTCGAACCCTAAATTTCCGAACCTTGATTTTCGGCAATGGTTTCTTTCAGCACCACTCTGATTTATGGGTAAATCTTTGTGCTTTGAATCTAGTTATGTTTTCTTACTTATTATGGCCTTATTATCTTCTTTATCACATATACTGAATACATAAGCAAGATATAGATGCACAAAGACAAAATTCTAAAAATCATTGAGGAGGCGCGCCATCGCTCTTCAAAAGTTTGTTGTTGGTTTGTATATTTGTATAGGAATCCAAAAGACTGTGATTTTGCTTGCTCAAAATAGCCAATAAACAACCATTACTAACTGCAACATCAAATTTGGCCCTGTTTTCTCCCAGAAACATCTTGCAAAAAATATAACCAAAGAATTTGAAGTAGCTTACCCTTGGTTTCCTTTTGGACCATGCTTCCTCAGGTGAGATTCCTAACATATCTCTAGTGGGACTTCATTTCAACAAATAGAATGCTGTGTGCATTGCTTTAGCCCAATATTTATTTGGAAGTGACTTTTAATCACTTCTAAAAGTTTGGCTTTAATTAAGTTTGGGTGACACCTCATTTCAAAGATTTCATCTCAAGAAAGGCCTCATTCAAAGCCTGACACAAGATCTCTAATAATAACAAGTGCTCTATATTCTTATCTCACTTGGTGAATGGTTCAATTTATCTCATGGAAATTAAACCACTTTGTTGATGTATTTTACTTTCCAAGTCTTGTGATACATTGTTATCTTTTACTAAGTGTTCTTAATGTCCATGGTTTGTTTTATTATGCATCATTGAGTTATCTTCTAAGTGTTTAATATGAAAATCATTGTGAATATTAAGTGATTGAATGCTTATTTGGGAAACCAACTTGACAATTTCACACCTCATATCTAAACAAGTTGATCTCCTTACCCTTAGCTCTCCTCAAAACTTAGGTTAATCAACTTATAAGGAAGCCTCCCTTGGCCTTGAGAGCTGGCCTAAAAGTGGGAATTCAAGCGTCGAGGTGACAGCAATGCTTCTCTTCTGAAGTTGCACTTGATAGCACTAGTGGATTCGGACTTTTCCACTTAAGTGCCAAATCAAGCTGTAACACCCTACAACATATTTTTCGCTATTTTTATAACCATTCTACTTCTTTGTTCACCATCAATTGTTTGCCTATGGATTCCTTCTTTCTTGCAAAGCTTGGAATAACTATTTTCTAGAAGCTCATATTTGTTATATGTTCATAAAATCCTTCTTCTACCAAATTCATCTTCAACTACCACCTTATACTCTTTAAACACGCCTATTGAACCTTACCTCCCTTTTTGTAGAAATTCTTCTTTTATTCACATAAATATATTTATGTCAAAAAGTAAACAAACAACGGAAGGGTATATAAAATGGTATTGTATTTACATCCTCATCAAACCAACAAGGATAGAAATAAAATCAAAATAGTCAATAGGATCTCACAATTTAGCATCCTTCATCAATAGAAATCCATTTTCCAATAGATGAATACGCACCTCCTCTCTCCATATATGACATAAGCAAACAAAGAGCTAGCCTCATTCTCAAAAACATATTTGCACCGAAGCTTCCATAGAATAAATAAAGATGAAATTCTCAAGCAATACCAAATGCCACTAAGAGATGAGCAGACTAAGGATCTAGTCACCCAACAAAACTGCACTCCAATGTAAATTCCCCTAAAGAATAGCTTCCTGCTCTCTATGAACATGATCCCAATAGGACCTAGCAAAAGGACAATCCCATAATGAATGCTTCACCATTTCCAAACTGAGGCATCAAGGGCAATGACCATCAAAGACACCACTCTTAACCAACCGAGCCTTTGTGGGAAGCCTCCAATAAATCATTAGCCAAACAAACACACAGAGCTTGTACGACACCCACACCAACAATACAATGTGCAACCTTTGAATCCATTAGCCCTTTGCATCCAATGATACTCACCTCGCATTACGAACTAAACCAAGCTCATGACACTGAAGTAAAATTGAACACAACTTACCATAGTCATACTAAAGAAAGGCACCCATAACTCCGCTCCTAATCACACCAAATATGTCCCAACATATGAATATTCATTTTGATCAAGTCCTCCTAGATGAAACCAACTATCTCCATGGTGGTGGGTTGATCAACATAAGAAAGGACATATTCACAAGCTAAGGAACGCCAATCCTTCCAAGAGTGAGTATTGGCATTCCACAAATCCCTCCAAAGAAAAATCATTTTCTTACTTAGTCATCAAGCCTGAAAGCAAGTGAGATCTACAATACAAGTACCTTGCAACATCTAGCTCCAAATCGATCTTCTATCCAAATCCCACCCAACACGATTGCTCGACATCTACCACCTCACCAAACCCAACACCTTTCTCAAAGTTGACCATATAGTCCTAAAAGTAAAAGTGCCTGCTATCTAAAAATGATGGGGTATTGAAATGATATCATATGATCCAAATAATCCTCCAATCCTACCAATATGTTGCGCAATGTGCAACCTATGTCTCAACAAGACCTACCATGGGGAACACATCTCCAAACATCGCACCACCCATTTAGCTACAAGATTACTCCCAAGAGTCACCACATCAATCAAATTGCGACCTCCTTCATTCTTGGGCATAATACAAACATCCCAAGGCACCATTGGCAAACCCTAAGCGCCACCATATTTTGCTAACAAATACGACTACAAGACACATAAAATGTATGAGAGGACTAGAGTATCATGCCCATCATAGTCAACTCCCAAACAAGCTGCCAAAAGAGAAGCTTAAGCTACAACTACTAAAGATACCAATCCCACATGCCAATCCAAGAGAGACCCACACCAAATGGGATGCCAAGATATCTCACTATAACTCTTGGATATAAAAGTCCATGTTGGGGGGATCCAACTAAGGGTTCCGTCAAGGTCCACCAACCAATAGTCAATTTTGTGATCATTGACAACTACCCCAAAGGCCTCGCAAAAGACAACCAAACAATTTCTATCACTATCAACGAAATCTTAGTCAAATTGCATAGAAAGAATGAGTCATCTGCAAAATGGTTGCTCACTATCTCTGAACCATCAAGCAAAGAAACACCCCTTAACTATCCATGCATACGTGCAACTTATACAACAAGTAGCCCAAGGCATCTACTGTCAACACAAAAAGATAAGACGCTAGGGGACACCCATGTCTAATAGATTGATGAAGGAGAATACAAGGAAATGGGGATTTATTCATCGAACAAAAGTAGAGGCATGGGAAAAAAGAGTTCACCATCCCCAGACATCTCAAACCAAATCCCAAACACATCAACATCTTGATGATGAAGGACCAATTAATATGATCATATGCTTTGTCAAAGTCAATATTTGACAAAAGAGCCTCTTGGTCAGTCTTCGTAGCCCACTCCGTAACTTCCCATGCTAAGATCACTATATCCAGGATGAAACTCCCCGAAACAAAACATGTTTGTTCCCTCCCAAACAATCTTCCTAGAAACATCCTACACTTGCAGAGCTATCACCTTAGCAATAATCATATAGGCAAAATTCAATAAGGTGATAGGATGCCAACCCCCTATCATGTCTTTGGCAACATTCTTGGTTATCAGCTCAATCAATTATGAATTAAGATATTAGGTCAAAAACCCTATGGAAATAGCCTCAAATACCAAGCAATAGAAATCATCCCCAATCCTGTCCCGCGTTGCTTTGTAAAACTCACAAGGTAATCCGACAATCCTAAGAGATTTACCATTCTGCATCAAACAAAGTGTAGCAAAGAGCTCATCTTTTGTAAAATCTCTATCCAATCTATTACGATCTCCAATAGAGACTTCATGCAAGACCACCTGATAGCAACAATTCTTGGCAACAACAACCAAAATCTGACAAAGTGTAAGGAGATAAGATTAGATATTTTCATTAACGTCCAACTAATGACCACAAAAGTAGCTCAATGGGATTGATGAGTATACAATGATATTATTACAAAGTAGGAGTAACAAATGGTCTCCTATAAAAGGAAAAAGGCAAGAAAGTAAAATAAAGTAGAAAAGGGAGTGAAGTCTACGCTAAAGCATTAGAAGCATGAAAAACCCTTGACCCTGAACACAAGAGGCCGCACGAGGGTGGAGATGTGCAAAAGTAAAAGATCTAGGAGCAAGTAAATCTAGAACTAATGAGGTAGGTTTATCAAGGAATAGATCCATCTCTCCTAACATCTGAGGCTGAACAAAGAAGACTCAAAATACTATGTTGTCCAGCACAAGAGCTAGTGGAAGGTCCAAGCCACCCACTACGTTGTTGTCTAATGGAGGTAAGCCGTCATTGAGGCCTAGGGGGTCTCATTTGCTACAAGGGGAGAGATTTGGTCATGTCATGCCGCTAAGATCACGTGGAATGGAGGAAGGTCCCACGAGTCCACATTGATCTAGAGGCTAAAGTTGTAATGTTATCGGATTATTGCTCACTAACCCTTATTGAGGGTAGCACCATGAAAAAGGAAGTGATCCACTAGGTCAAATCTAGTTGAGCAAAAGGCTAAGGAATATGAGCTTGGAGCCTGACGACCTCCTACATGTATATGCCAAATATCTCTAGTCGGAGTACCTAAAGAAGCTAGTGAGGGTCTGAGTCCCCCAAAAAAGGTAGTGGAATGTCCTTCCGATCTCATAATAGATGGGGCAACAAAAGATGAAATGCTCCTCTGTCTCGACCTCCTAAAGATGACATGGCTAGCAAATCTTAGAACAATCGATCTAGTGGTCCATCTCTACCCAAAATCTATGAGAACCCACTTTGAACTGGCCATGGGGAACATGAAGGGCATGTAACCAATAGCAGAGGATATAATAAGGTTCAATAATGTGTCTATCTCTCATCTCCAAGAAGTGCTCGATGTAGAAGGCCATCTTAGGCGTAACCCGCCCCGAGGGTTAACCCAACTAATCTACATAAACTCACTGTAAATGACATCTCTGGTGACCCTATTCAATTCATGTCAAATAGGTTGGAGGTGGCTAGGTGCACCCATGGAATATCTAAACGGAGGGAGACGGTCCATCTAAATGCCCACAGACTCCAAGATATTTGAAACCCCTGCAACCCAACCTTGGGCATGGCCTGGAGAACTAGATGAAGGAATAGTCTTTAAATATACTCCTTATTACCTGTCCAACCTTATTGCTTGTCCAACCTTATTGCCTGTCAATCCCAGCTCTTGCACAATCTTCCAAGTGTTAGATTTTTAGTGATATAGCAGTATAATTTTCATCTCTTTCAACTTTAACTACACATAATCATGCACAGAAACACAAGAGACACAATAATTTACTGGGAAAACCCAAACTCGGGAAAAACCCATCCAACCTTTCTTATTCAAAGATTCAATACAAAATACAAGTACATCAGATACAGAAGTGATCTAGTACAAGAGAGATCACATAGGAAGATGATATCAAAGAAAGAACCCCATAAATAGTTGTCTTCTACCCTTCATCCTTCTTCTCTCACTCTTGCGTACTTGAGTAGCAGACGAGCGAATTTTGCTTGGTTGTCCAAATGAGGAGGACGTCACCTTTATCTATATTGGTTCTGTGCTGAACTTTTTCCACTCTGGGCCGACTTGCCTTCTTAAACTGGGACGACTCGTCTTTATGCAATAATAAATTACAATTTATTTATTTTTTCTTGTTGGGCCGACTTGCTATCTTCACTGGGGATGACTTGACTTAGGAGCAACATAATAATTAGCTAGTGAGGATACCTCACGTAGCTACAAACATCAACACTCCCTCTTAGCTAGGGAGGTATCATCACGCTGGAACACATCTGGATATCGTCTTATCGTCACGACTTGTCTCGTACATCTCGTCATCATAAGAAAGGTCTCTTCTAATCAAGTCCTTTTGATCAGAAAAATTGTTCCCATTGGAACCTTGTTCCCCACTGGAACCACATCATCTTTCCAAAGATGATATTTGATCCATTTAATCAACCCGGTCATCCAAGACCACATAGGATCACTTCCTCGTGTTTTATCAGTCTAAAACCGAAAGGAGGCCGCACTCCTCAAGAAGACACTTCTTCCAAGCACTTTATCGATCTCAAATCGAAGGGAGGCTACACATCCCCAGGAAGACTCTTCTTCCAATTTACCAGTCATTACAACTAGAAGGTGGTGATGAC
Organism: Larix kaempferi; assembly: GCA_027924585.1. Taxonomy (NCBI): domain Eukaryota; kingdom Viridiplantae; phylum Streptophyta; class Pinopsida; order Pinales; family Pinaceae; genus Larix; species Larix kaempferi. Next base: position 13,365,849 of record BSBM01000316.1, on the reverse strand, counting down.
TGCAACTAGTCCCACACAGGAACCATCCCACACAGGGATACACTCCACAAAGGAGTCAGGCACAAGTCTTGGCTTGTTCCTCATCAACAACCATACTGGTCATCAATCTCCCTTCCTGAGGAAGGAAATCTCCACAACCCCAAGCTTTTCATTGAAGTATGCAAACTTCACTCTGGAGTCTGGACAAAGGCTTGGTAAGGATATCTACAATTTGCTCATCTGTGGAGATACACTGGAGCTTCATTGCTCCCTTCTGAACCATGTCTCTGATGTAGTGATATTTGATCTCAATATGTTTGGATGTGTCATGGAACATAGGGTTCTTTGAGAGCTTTACACGGCTCTGGTCATCACAGAATATCACTATCACATCAAGCTCATGACCATACAGATCTGCAAGCAGCTTTCGAAGCCATACTGCTTCCTTACTAGTTGCACTGGCTGCGATGTACTCTGCCTCTATTGTACTGAGTGCCACAGAAGACTGTTTCTTGCTAAACCAAGAAACCTTAACTAATCCCAAGCTAAAACAGCACCCAGAGGTACTCTTTCTATCAACTACACTACCAGCCCAATCTAAATTTGTGAAGCCTACCAGCTTCACTCCATTATCTGAGGTATATCTCAATCCATAACCAACTGTACTGCGAAGATATATCAGCACATACTTAGCTGCTACCCAATGTACTTGTATTGACTCGACCATGTGCTGACTTAATGTGTTCACTGCATTAATAGATATCTGGCCTGGTATTAACCAAGTACAACAAGGCACCAATCAACTGGCGGTACATGGTCGGATCCACTAAATCTAAAGACATGGTAGAATCATGCAACTTCTTCAAATTTAATTCCATGGGTGTAGCCATGGACTTCCAGTCCTTCATACCAAATTTGCTCAGAACATCAATAGTATACTTCCACTGACTCAAGAATATCTCAACATGTCTCTGCCACACCTCTAATCCCAAGAAATAATGTTTTAGATCAATGTCCTTTATCTCGAACTCAGAAGCTAACTCCCTCTATATCTATCAATGACTCTCTCTGTCTCGGTGGGAACAACATCACGATCAAGGAATCATTATCAACAATCTGTGCCATATGCACATGCTGAATCCTGAGCCACTAACTGAACAAATCTGGACACTCGGGCACGAGTAATGCTCTAACAAATTTTAGAGTCTGCCATGATTCCAACCGGAAGCCAACTGCTCTTCATGTGGTCCCCACATCTCAGGTAACATGTTGAAGTAACTAAGGAACTTCAGAGAACTCATCAGCTGCTACTAACTGCAATTCCTCTTATCATCGGAAGGATGAATATTTGTAGTAGAGAGAGACCAACATTTGTTGTTGCCTCTTGATTCCAGCCATCAATCTCCATATGAGATCCTTTAGACCTATAGGTTATATGATTGAATGTACTAGGTCCACACTTGATCCATAGTCCACATAGGACAAGGAGTTCACACAAAACTCAGGAGTTCACAGAGAACTCATCTTGGTCCACACAGGACCACGGTCTACACAGGACAAGGAGTTCACACAGAACTCAGGAGAATCATCTCCATCTTCCTCTCAAGGAGGGACACGTCAAGTGATCTAATGTCCTTTTGCACAACAAATCTGGAAGTATGCAGAGCAATTGACTAGTTGTCCAACTGTTTGGAATGGCCCAACGGTTGAACAGAGCTTGAGAAATTGGTTTAGGAAGGAGTTAAAGACTTTTAGAGTATTACCTTGTCTAATTCTTTGGAATATTTGACTTGCACACAATGACAATTTATTTAATGATAGATAGAGGCCAACATTTCAAGTATATTCAAATTTCAGAGATCTATGGATTCTTTCAAGCATGCAAGATGGAGATAAAGAAAAGGCCTCCAAGACAAATAGGGTTGTTGTTAACTGATAAATCATATCCATGGGGCTTTTCTGATGAGGCCAAGCAAGGTCCACCTGACTTTTGTAGTTCTAGAGGTATTTTGTTTATCTCAGATAGCCACCTTTTAAGTTTAAAGCAGGATTTGGATCAGGCTCCAACAATCTAGCTGAGCTAATGGAGTTGATATGTTGTCTTAAATTGGCAAGTGAGAAAGGGATTGTGCAACTACAGCTTTATGAAGACTCACCCCTTGTTATTAACTGGATCAAAGGAGAACTACAAATCCAAAATGTTGCACTCGGGCCTTTAGTAGACCAATTAAAAGAGGTATTTGCCCAATTCAAAAGTATCTTATATACACATGTATACAAAGAATTAAACATAGTGGCAGATGGGATTTCAAAGGAGGGTCAGCACAATGAAGCTGGAGTTATGCATCTGGTGGAATATTTAGATGGTATCCTTTCCATGTCAATTCACTCTATTTAATGATATTCTAAAATAGATGTTGTAGATGTTTACATATAGTTTAGTTATGTTTTATTGAGAAGATTTTTTAAGTTTTTTATCTTTGGGTATGTATAAGGCCCAAGAAAATGGGGAAAACTCTATCAAAGAACATTAATATGAGGGTCATGTTGTAGCCGAAGGATTTGAACACATTCGGTTTATGCACGAGTTCAATGTATATGAAGTTTTTTTTAATGTGTTGATATATCTGCATATGGCATATGTGCAAATGTTGTGGGCACCTAAAGAATGTAATTCTGCTTGCAACTCTGAATAGAGATTATGCTTTTTTCACTGAGAAAAGAATTTTAAAAGAAATGAAAAAAAATTAAAAAATAAAACTAAAAAAACTCAAATCACAAGTGCATTAGAGGGAGATAAACCTAGGGCACTAGAGACAGAGAAATATACCCAAGTACAAGTGAGCTACACAAGAAATGCACTAATACACATAAAAGAAGAAAACCCAAGCAAAAGAAAATGCCAAAGAAATAGGTATTAGGTGCCTTTAGGCATTAAACACTTTATATGAGAGATCAATAAGATCACAATATAAGATGATATCATGATACAAATGAAAGCTTGAGTTTTGCATTCATACACAACACAAGTGAGGCATCCCTTTGAGTAGGGATTTATGAGCCCACAAAACACGGGCACACATGCCAAGAAGGCCTTCGTCCTGCTATTGTTGAACCTATGGATTCAAATTGGTTGTTTCCCCCTCTAAATAGGCCAACTATGATTCTTGGGTGGGTTAAATGTTGAAAATTGTAGCTCGGACAAGAACTTCTGCCCAGGTTTAGTGTCAAACGTGCGGGCAATCCACCAAGACAATTCTATTTTGTAATCCACTTTATTAATAAAGTGAAAGTCTTATATTTAGTTGTTGAGTCTAATAAAGTGCATTTCAATACATTAGTTATTTAGACTAATCTCAACCGTACATCTCACTAAGAAATTAGTGTTTTGGTAGATTGGGGTTTCATCTAAAATATAAAGGCAAGTCAAGGTAGAGGGTTAAGACACAATCATTCTTCAATCAAAGACAATTTGGTCGAGCAAATTTAGATCGCCAAAGAAGAGCCAGTTCAGCAACCATCATATGAATCTATACAAATAGATCTGTACCGTAGTACGCACATATCCATACAACCGTACGAAACAGGTCCATACAACCATACGAACGGCCTGTACAACAAGCAGCGACCAGCAGGCTATTTTCTCATTTTTTAAGGGCAGTTTTCCTCAAAAGTGTGCAGATTTGTTCCATTTGGGTGTACCATACAACTATTAGTTTGACAATTTGTGGAGGTTTCCTTGTAAGCTTTCAATTATTAATGAAAGGTTGATTTGAAGGAGTAAATTATCTATGTATTGTGTTTATGCTTCCACTGTTTATTTTCAAGCTATATGTGTGACTACTGCTATGTGAAGAAATTAATTTATGTAAATTAAATAACGGTTTACTTATTTGAGAACATAAGGACAACATTCACCTAGGGTTAGGAAAATATACATGATATCAGAGCTACTCTAAGAAGAGTAGGAACTTGTGTGCAGATCAAAGATGGCATCAACTAGCCTTGGGTTCAAGGATAGATTGGATGGTGCCTCGAATTTCCTATCAAGGAAAGTCAGGGTATCTCTTTTAATAGAAGAGAATGATCTATGGGTTATCATCAAGGATGCGATGACTTTGTCGACAGATCCACGGCTTTTGGCAACCAACAAGAAGAAAAAAGTGAAGGCCAAGCGGATGATCATGGATGTTGTTAAAGATCGTATGATCCCTTATATATCCAAGAAGAGATAGCGAAGGAGATGTTCAATGTCCTGGTTAGCCTTTACCAGAGCGAAAACATTAATAGAAAGATAATATTGCATAACACACTTACATCTATTGAGATGACCAGATCATATATCGTCAACAATTACTTGATGAAGATCACAAATTCATGACCAACTTGCAACAATTGGGGAGAAGGTTGAAGGCAACAAGCTAGTAAACAAGGCATTGAATGGGTTCCCACCTCAATAGGAAACATTTATCCAGGTTGTTTGTGATTGGGAAAACCTTCCATCTTAGGAAAGACTATGGAATGATTGTATCATGGAGAAAACTTGGATGGAATCCAAGGCCAACAGGCAGAGAGGTGACAATGACCATGCCCTAATTGGTCAAACAAAGAAGGGTAGAGGTAAAGAACCCAGCAAGGGTAAGATGAAGAGTGAGGAGTCAACCTCACAGCTAGTGACAATGGACATAAGTAAAATCAAGTGCTTCATATGTCATAAGAACGACCATTATGCATCACAGTGTCCATAGAAGAAGAAGGGTAAGAAGGAATCAACAAAATCAGATAGCAGCCTTAGATGAAACTCAGATGAAGGAGTTTGCCTCCAAATTCAAGAAGGATTTCTCAATGGTATCTTGTCTTTCTTCCAACATGGCCCTGAAGAACTCATGGTATGTAGAAAATGGAACATCAAGCATATGACATCAACCCTATAAACTTTCCTTAAAACCCAAAAACAATTTCTAGTTCCAGTAAATCATTGTGAGATTAATTTATGAAAACAATAAATTCACAAATCTAAAATTTACGAATAGAAATACATTGATTTTTAATAAGCAAAATGCATAGCGGAATATAAAAACAACACATATTTGAGACAAATATATATGGGTAAATACCCCTGGAAAAACCCCGAAGGGAAAACTAGTAAGTAAGAGAAAATTTATTATTCCGCCCACGGAGAAGAACTCAGAAATTTTACAACAATTATTACAGCATTTAGAAATATGTACCAGCATTGAAAATCGTGCTCAAAAATTGATGTACAACCTATATGGCCTACCCACCTTCAAAGTCTACCTCAAAATCCATGCGCAACAGTACCAAACAGAGTACGACCTATACGGTCCAACAACCAAAGATAAAAGCAACCTGTATAGTCCAGCAAACCCTCACACGTGCAGCTGTACGAACTAATAGTATGTTGTTGTACGAACAGCAAGAAATCTATCTCGATTTCCTTGCCAAAGCTGATCTTCACCTCAATTTTTGTGCCCACGTTGTCTTGGGATTTGTGCCTCTTCCCTTCCTGGGATTTGCACCCTCTTCCCCTCTTGCTACAAACTCTTTCTCTCTTCCTCTCTTCAGCTCTCCAAATGTTCTCTCTAATGTGCCTCTCACCCTCCTTTGATCTCCTTTTATAAGTTATTAATGACTAAATCCCTAACCCTAGATCTCAACGATCAAGATTAGATCTTGCCCTAATCAACGGTTGTGACTTAATCTCTCGTTGAGATCACTTAAATCACTTAAGTCACTCAACATTATAATAAAAGTCACTTTCTAGTCATTAAATATAAAAGTCACTATATAAAATCACTTTATAAAGTTACTATCTAGAGAGTGTCGCTCAGACACTTCCACATGCTAGGCACCACCGATGCTGAAGAACCTATCCGAGCTACCCAAAACTAACAAACTCGAGAACTGTTTTCAAGTCTAATAGAGCATGTCGAACTTGGTGATGATGTCAAGTATCCAGTAGCAAGAGTGGGTTAACATTCATTTCCAACTCCAATCAGGTAACTCTTTAGACTTTGATGATGTAATATTTCTTCCAAGTCTCAGGAAGAATTTGCTTTAAATTTCGATCATGAAAGATAAGGGCTATACAGTAGAGTTCAAGAACCAGCAAGTCCTCATAAGATCGGAGTCTAGCCCTGGATCAATTTATATGATTGGGGTTAGGGAAGGCAATTTATACAAGTTACAGGGTGAACCTATTCGAGCCCTAGTGCATAACACAAATAACTTGTGCGAGTTATGGCACAAGAGGATGTGGCACCTGCATAACCAAGCATTGCCTATTTTGAGGGAGATTGTCACAGGCCTTCCAGAGTTGAGCATTGAGCAACAGGGTGTATGCAAAGGGTGCACGCTTGGCAAGCATGCCAAGGTTGCTTTCCCAAGCAATAAGCACAGGTCTAAGGGGATCCTAGATCTGGTGAATTCAAATGTGTATGGACCGATATCAATAGCATCCAGCACAAGAAACATGTACTATGTTTCCTTCATTGATGACTTCTCTCGCAAAACTTGGATTTGCTTCATAAAGACCAAGGATGAGGTCTTTAGTAGGATTCAGGAGTTCAAAGCTCTTGTGGAGAACTAGACCGAGAAGAAGATCAAAGTTTTGAGATCAGATAATGGGGGTGATTATACCTCCAATGATTTCGAGGATTTCTGCAAGGATGCAAGAATCAAGAGGGAGTTCATTGTTCTGTACAACCCACATCAAAACATAGTTGTAGAGCGGAAGAACTGATCCATCATAGTGGCTGCTAAGGTTGTGATACATGGCCAGGATTTGTCAATTTTCTATGGGAAAAAACATGCAATGCAACAATCTACATCCAGAACAGGTGTCCTCAAAGGAATTTGGGAGACAAGACACCAAAGGAGACATTTATTGGTGTGAAGCCAAAGGTGAGTCATTTCTACAACTTTCGTTGTCTAGTTTACATCCATGTACAAGTGGAGAAGAGAACCAAATTGGAACCCTCCAACAGGAAGAGTTTGTTTGTTGGCTACAGTGAGACTTCAAAGCCCTACAAGATCTATATTCCATAAGGGAGGAAGACAATTGTAAGCAGGGATGTAAAGTTTGAGGAAGACTTTGCATCCAAGAAGTCTCATAATCCTATTCCAGTGCCAGAGGATGAGGACTGTGATGCTCTGAAGGTTGAGCCAAGGTCACCAACAACTTCCAATTTGGGGCAAAAACTTTCAGATGCAGAGGAGGAGCTGCCAACTCCTACCAGTTCTGTCAAGAGACCTTGATGGTTCACTCAAACATTGAGGGATGAACAAGAGCATGTTGAGGCTCCTCGGAGCTCATTCAGGGAGAGCAAACCTCCGAAGAAGTTTCCAAACTACATGGCATTGATGAACAACATCATAGGTTCCGCGCTTTCCAGCATCCAGAAGGCAATTGTCCAACAAATTTGGAGGGATACCATGGTGGAGTACACCTCCATTATGAAGAATGATGTTTTAGACATTGTGCCTAGACCGGAGGGAAAATCAATAGTGACTTCCAGATGCTCTACAAGATCAAGTATGCGATAGATGGCAGCATAGAGAAGTACAAAGCAAGGTTTGTGGTAAGAGGGTTCTCCTAGAAAGAGGGAGTGGATTACAAGGAGACCTTTGCTCTAGTCGCCAGATACACTTCCATTAGAGCATTGATGTCTTTAGTCTCAATTAGGGGATGGAGAATACATCAGATGGATGTCAAGACAGCTTTCTTCCATGGCATAATTGAGGAAGAAATGTACATGGAGGATCCTCAGGGCTTTGAGATCAGTGTGAAGGAGTCTCATGTGTGCAAGTTGAAAAAGGCCTTGTATGGACTCAAGCAAGCACCGTGACCATGCTATCCCAAGATCAATGGATACTTGCAAAGTATGGGTTTCACCATAAGTGAAGCAAATCCCAACTTATATTTCATATTTGTTGAGGTGGATCTACTTATTTTGGTGTTATATGTAGATGACCTGTTTCTTATAGGTTTAGAGAAGTTCATCGCAGGGTGCAAGGCGGATATTGCAGGTGAGTTCAAGATGAAGGACATTGGCATGATGCATTACTTCTTGAGGTTGGAGGTTTGGTAGAGGCAAGGGGAGATTTTCCTTGGGTAGGGCAAGTATGTAGTCGAGATCCTAAAGAGATTTTGGATGGAAGATTGCAAACCTCTAGTTGTGCCTATGATCACTAAACTGGAGAAGGTAACTACTTCAGATTCAGATATGGTGGATCCCACGTTGTACAAGCAGTTGATAGATTCCTTGATGTATTTGGTCAACACTAAGCTAGATATATGTTTTGCAGTGAACACCTTGAGCCAGTTCATGGTGGAGCATTACGTAGTAGTAAAACATGTGCTCAAATACTTGAGGGGCACAGTGGAGTATGGGTTGATATATCTTGGAGATGGTGAGTGAAGCTGCAATGGTATACAGACTTAGATTGGGCAGCCAATGCATTACATAAAAAGGCACCTCATGGTGTTGCTACAGCTTGGGATCAGTGATGATATCCTAGTTCAGCCAGAAGCAGACTTCCGTGGAACTCAACTCAGCAAAGGCAAAGTATATGGCAGCTAGTATAGCAAGTTGTGAGGCCATTTGGCTTCACAAGTTACTTGCAAGTTTATTTTATCAAGAGTTGGATCCAACGGTGATTTACTGTGATAATCAGAGTTGTATCAAACTCTTTGAAAATCCAGTTTTTCATGACAGGGCCAAGCACAATGAGATCAGATATAACTTCATCTGAGGCATGATTCACAAGGGAGCAATAGAGCTCCAATATGTATCCCACATATCATAAGGTTGTTGAAATTCTGACCAAGGCCTTGGCAAAAGGGAAGTTTGAAGCATTCAAACACAAACTTGAATTGGTGCAAAATTCCTTCCTCGCTAAGAGGGATTGTTGAAAACTGTAGCTCGAACAAGAACTTCCGCACAAGTTTATTGTCAAACGTGCAGGAAGCCATCCAAGACAATTCAATTTTGTAATTCACTTTATTAATAAAGTGAAAGTCGTATATTTAGTTGTTGAGTCTAATAAAGTCTTTTTAATACATTAGTGATTTAGACTAATCTCAACCATACATCTTATTAAGAGATTAGGGCTTTGGTAGATTAGAGTTTCAACTAAAGTATAAATGCAGGTCAAGGTAGAGGGTTAAGACATTCATTATTCACTCAAAGACATTTTGGTCAAGCAGATTTAGAGCGCCAAACAGGAGCTAGTTCATCAACCAAGTAGAGGACAGTGTGCAGGTCTGTATAGGACAGATACATACCATCATACAAAACCATATGGACACATCTATACCATCATATGGACAGATCTGTACAGCCATATGGAACAGGTCTGTACAGCCACACAGACGGCCTGTACAAGAAGCAGTGACCATGTTTTCTCATTTTTGAATGGCAGTTTTCCTCAATAAGTGTGCAGATTTGTTCCATTTGAGTATACCATACAGCTGTTAGTTTGATAGTCTATGGAGGTTTTCTTGTAAGCTTTGAATTATTAATGAAAGACTGATTTGAACGAGTAAATTATCTGTGTCCTGTGTTTGTGCCTCTGTTGTTCATTTTCCAGCGATACATGTGACTACTGCTATGTGAAGAATTTAATTTCTGCAAATTAAATAACAGTTTATTTATATAAGAACATAAGGACAACAATCACCCAGGGTTAGGAAAATCTACATTAAATAACTACCCCACCTTAAAGCAAAGGTCTATAGATGTACTTGGTCAGGTCACTTCCTGCTAAAGATGATGGCAGTTACAACCTCATATGTTTGAAGAAGGATGAAGCTCTTGGGTTGATCACTCCTTATGTCAGGCCTGAGCACTTCATCAAAGGCACCTTCTCTCGCCAGTTCTCAACGCTAGGTGAGCCTCAAGTTCAACTGATTAGGAGGATTGTTGGGTTTGTCGTCTTCATAGTGTATGGACAATGTAGCTTCCTTATATGTTGTAGTTCTTTGCTTGGCTTGTCATCTATCAAGGGATCCCATCTAAACCCAAGCTCGCTACGAGTGGTCTTTTGCATGGCCTCTACCCAGTGTGCTAGTGGTCAAAGACCATCAAAGTATATCTTCTAAAGCATCCGCTCACCAAGCATTGTTGGAGTTTATTCGAGGATCAGAATTTTGCACTGTTGCCAGGCAGGATTAATTGGCACATTGCTTTGTTTGGGGATGGTTGCTTTCTTGAGCATGATGCTTTGGATGGTATCTAGCATTGTCTACGGATCACAATGCTTTTTGTTCTTTGGGAGCTTAGGTGTAAGTTTGTGTTTGATCAGGAGATTAGTTCTTTGTCTGCATTCAATTCTTTGTGGAAAGTTCAGGTACAGTGTTTGTCCAAAAGAGCATTGTTAATCAAAGACACCAAGTTCTGCATCTCTGTTTGTTGCCTCGGGATATTGTGACAAAGCTGATCATATGTACAAGTTGGGGAAGACTTAAAGTGATCTTCAAGAAGACTCATCAGCATAAATTGCAATACCAACATAATTGACAGGCCACGTTTCATTTATGTTATCACCTTAGCAGTCTTACACCTCAATGCTACCATAACAAAGTTCTATATGGTATCATTACTAGTTGCTTTCATATCACTCTAAATATGTTCTGTGCAAAAGTGGACTGAATAAGAAATCACTAAGGGGTACCTGAGCCTGTTTATCACAATAAATTACCTGACCACCATTATGGATAGGCCACATTTCATTTATCTCAAGCTAAGTAACCAGACACGTCCCTTTAGGGCCAAGTGTCCCGTGGGGACCGTTTGGGCGCAGACACGACTGCCCCACGTGGGGGACACGAAAAAAATCATGTCCCGATTTCGGGTCATGCGTGCCCTATCTCTACACATCGTGTCCCGATTCCAGGACACGAAAAGGCGCCAAAAGGCAACCCGCGGGCCCATAAAACACGATTTTCGTTTTTTTTGGTCATTTGGGAACTGAAGGGAGAGTGAGGGAGAGCTAGAGAGAGCCCAGAATTGTTTTTTTTTGCAGGTGAAGGAGATTCAAGTTTGTTTTCTTGCAGGTGAAGGGATTCCAAGTTGATTTCACCATCAAGGTTGAAGGAAAATGTCTCAACCAGCTAGGGCAGCAGCTAGAGGGCAAAGGAAAGGGAAGAATGCCCCATCTAATCCCTCTCGTCCTATTCCTCCTCCAAGCATAACCTCTTCTGCTCCTACTAGTGTTCCAACTGCTTCTAGTGAAGTTCATGCTCATTTTAGCCATGTTTTGGCAAGACAACAAGCACAAGAGAGTAAATACCCTTTGTGGAAGTATGTTACAAGGAAAGAAGGCGTTGGAACAAAGCTTGGTGGGGGAGGCAATGTGTGTTGGACTTGCAATTTCTACAAGCATGCTTTCACGAGCACATATTACCGGGTTAAGGGCCATCTGTTGGCCCTCCCTTGTGGGATTTCTTCATGCAAAGCAGTGAGTGTTAACCAAAGGAGGGAGATGGAAAGAGAGGACCATGTTGGGGTAGTGAAGGTGGCTGCAGCAAGCAAGACACAACATCATGAGGATCCTCTTCCATTCTTGAGGAAACCCTCTAGCACTAGGAGTGGAGTTGATGCTATTGCTTATCCAACAAGAAAGAGGCCAACTTCAAGTGGTCCAATAGATAGGATTTTCCAACAAGAGGCACGAGAAGAGGTGGACCTCTCCATTGCATTTTTCTTCTACATCAACTTCATCTCATTCAATGTTGCATGGTCACCATTGTACTTTGAGATGTGTCGATCTATAATGGAACGAGCTCCAACTGGTTATGTGCCTCCTGGTTCAAAGAAGCTTAGAACCACATTGTTGGTTAAGGCAAGGAAGGAGGTGGATAAAATCATTGATCCAATTAGATCAAAATGGTCCACATGTGGTATTAGTATTGTTTCGGATGGATGGACGGATGCAGCACGCCATCCACTCATCAATTTCATGGTGTCTTCCCCAAATGGACCGGTGTTCTTGAAAGCAGTGGATGATCTTGGGAAATACAAGGATGCACAATATATGGATGATTTGTTCATCAAAACCATTGAAGAAGTAGGTGTTGATTCTTGTGTACAAATCATCACAGACAATGCACCTGTTTGCAAGGCTGCTGGCATGATTGTGGAAGCTAAATATCCACAAGTATGTGATTGTTAATTTACTCATTTATTTGAAATTTTGAGTTGTTAGTAACTTAGTTGTAGTCTTGTAGAGTCTAGGAGTCTAGACTCAATGACTCATTTATACTTTCTTTTATTGATCTTACAGGTATTTTGGACACCTTGCATTGTCCATTCTTTGAATTTAGCACTGAAATCTATTGCTTCAGATGTGCCATGGATTGGCAAACTTATTGAGGATGAACGCCATATCCGTAACATTGTACAAAACCACACCAATGCCCTCACAATCTACAAAGAGTACACACATCTTTCATTGTTGAAGGTTGCATATACTCAGTTTGCTTCCTCATTCATCATGCTCAAGAGGTTGAGAGAGGTCAAAACCGCTCTTAGGTCCATGGTGATTTCAAAGTTTTGGTCTTTTTGGAGAAAGACAGATCAGCTTGCTTCACAAAAGGTGAAGGACACGGTGTTAGATGATGGTTGGTGGGACAGGGTAGATTTTAGCATTAAGGTCATGGAGCCAATAATTTCTTTGTTGCAGTTTGCAACACGGACCAGCCCATCCTAGCAGATGTTTATGAGGGGTGGGATTCCATGATTGAGTCCATGAGGACCATTGTTATGGAGAATGAGTGTGCTGAGTATGAGACATCGGCAGAGAACTTATGGTCCACCATACAGGACATTCTTATCTCCAAGTGGGATAAGAATTGCACACCTTTGCATTGCTTGGCCCACTCATTGAACCCCAGGTTCTACGCTCAGGATTGGCTCAGTGGTGGGTCGGGACCCTCATCCAGAGTCCCTCCTAACATGGATGGAGAGATCTCAGAGGGGAGGAAGACAACATTTAGACAGCTACTCCAGGATAGAGACCATCTTGAGGCGGTGGAGGAGGGATTTTATGAGTTTGCCAGTGGCACTGGGAGATTTGGAGGATATGAGGTGGTTAGAGACATGGGGGTTAAGAAACCCCATGTTTGGTGGGCAACTCATGGGGCAACATGCCCTCTTCTACAGAAGATAGCCTTGAGGGTCATCTCTCAAGTTACTTCATCCTCTTGTTGTGAGAGGAATTGGAGCACATATGGGAACTTGTACAGTGTGAAGAAGAGCAGGTTTGAACAGTCCAGGGCAGAGACGATGGTGTATGTGCACTCCAACCTTCGTCTTATTTACAGGAAGAGGGAGGAGTGGGCGAAGGGAAAGACACAGATGTGGGATGTCTTTTCTGATGATATGGGTTTGGACAACAGTACTGAGTTGGCATTAGCCAACATGGATCTTAATGATCCAGTGTTAGAGCCGGTCACTTTTGATGAGGGTGATCGTATGGAGGGGTCATCCTCCACACCAGCAGATGCAATTACTCAAATTGGCAGAGAGGAGGAGGAGGAGGATTAGGGCAGTGATGAGTTTGTTGATTCAGGCATGGAGGAGGACTATTGAGTCATTGACAGATGGGATTCTTCCATCTTGATCCACCCCTTTTTTGTATTTACTATTAGACTATTACTATATTAGTCTATTTGGCATTTGCCAGTGCCCAGTGGCATTCCAGAAACTATGTAATACATTTTGATTTTGATGACTTAATGAGAAATATGGTTCCTAGTCTCCGACATGCATCTATGTGTCTCATTGTGATTTGTGATTGTGAATGACAAATGTGTAATCAATAATCATTAATGTGTTTTGATTCTAATTTCTATTGAATATTTGTAATTGTAAATGTTCTAGTTTCTAAATTTTATTGGATCTATATGTCTATTTTTAAATTTTAATATATTTTTAAAAAATATAATATGTATATAAAACGTGTCCTTTGTGTCCTGATTCCGGGGGTCACCGTGTCCCGTGGGGACACTCGTATTTTGGGGACACTCATGTCTCGTGTCAGGTGACTTAGATCTCAAGTAATCACCTTAGCAGCACCATGATGCTCCTGTAGCAAAGCTTTATACTGTATCATTACTATATCATTCTTATTTTACAATCAAATAAACACTTTGAAGTAATAAGATAAGATATGATAAGATAATTTTATTAATGTCCCCAAATGATGAAACATAGGTCAACAGGACTCCAAGTACAATACAGTAGAAGCAATGACATTGCAAATGCCTCTGTAATGATTAAAAACATTGAAAGCAGTGATTTCTTCTGACCAAAAAATGCACGTGAAATTTATTGTGGAGACAGATTTTGACTATACTTTCTGCTCTTGAGGAATGGCAAACAAAAAGACTTCAACATTATCCAGACACCTAAACAGAATTGAAATACACATCATAAGTTCATAACCAATATTGACAACCAAGGGATCTTCCTCGAACAGTAACGTAAGATTAAAGGTGTGTAGATTTCACCACTGTATTTTTCTTCTAGAAACACAAGGGAACCTGTAGTGAAGCTGTGTGGTATCTATGGAGACTTACCGCTAGAGAGGATGAAATTGCTTTAGTTTTATGTATCTGACCAGCTCCAGCTGCCCGATGCTTGATAGGAAAATACCTGTTCTTTTCAGGGTCAAAATAGAACCCTGGCAGTTCTGCATTTAAGATATTAACAGCAATAGTCAGATAAGTTTTCTGATAAGAAGTGACATAACCTTGCCCCCAGTCAACCAACACAGTGAAGTATACTGCCATGATCTAGAGCACCTATATAATTATAATTAATATTTATAACTGCACAGCTACTTGGAGTCTTGGACAATAGAACCTCAAATAGAATAACAATTTGCCCAGAAATGATATACCAATGCCAATTAAAGTCAACTATAACTGACAATATCTAAGTCCATGAAGGCATTCATATAAAAATAAGGAACAGATCAAACTGTACCCAAGCATGCAAAAAGTGAAATTTCCAGTAGATCTGAACAAATAGCAGACTGAAGTGTCCACAGATAACATCGTCTCCAAAGCAAGGCTGTTGGGAGTGGGGAGTGGGAGCAGGTGCGAAAAGTGAAATTTCAAAAGCTTCCATTTTGGGACCAATTTTTATGTAATACCTATTTTAATATAGTTTGATACATGTATATTAAAAAAATATGCAAAATGCCAAATTAGCTGTTGAAAACATGAAAACATAGATCTAACCATTTAGTACACATATAACATCAATCATTTAGTAGCTATAACTTATAACATTGTCATCAAATGATCAATCATCAAGAACATCAACCTTCAAGTTTCAACGTATAATATTTCAAACTCTAACAAATAACATCAATCATGAGCCCACAGGGTGTAGAATAGACCGTGAATGGGTGTACTGTTAAGGCACTCCTTGTGTTAGGTCACCGGTTCAAAACTCCATGGATACTATCTTACAAAAAAGATAACATCGACCATGAAATGAAACAAAGCATCATATTCATTACCAAAGAGTTGTAAGATGCAATCAACAATTTAAACTTCAAAGGTAGGTTCAAACTTCAAGTTCAAAGTTAAAACTTAAACTTGTATAATGTTTAAAAAGTAGGCCATAACAAATATTAAATACAAAGTACTATCTATTAAAGCTTTCCCCTTGCCGCGAGAAACTTCCATTTTCTTCTCTCGGGATTTAGGGATAGGAGTAGGAGCACCTGGAAGTGTCCGTGGAACATGAGAAGTAGTTGCATGGCACCCCAGATTGTTGGGCATTGTGAAGATAAAGGCAAATATCCGACATCTAGAAACCTACTGGTGGTTGGGGGTCGCATCTTTGTTGTATGAATTTGATTACTATCATGATCACCCAATAGTTTAGCCTCCAAGTGCTCTAATGCTATGGCTCCATCCTCCAAATTAGCCTCCTTTAGATTGTTGTCCCAAGTCAAATATGTTCTATCATTCTTGGCCACATCACAATAATAGGACAACAACCTCAAGTAGGAGTGCACATAAACCAAGCTTTCTGCCTGATCTACATTCAAGTTGTTTCTCTTCACATTGTGGATGAAGTTGTAGGTGCTCCAATGCCTCCTTGCAAAAGAAGTGTTAACAACCTGTGAAAGCACCCTCACCACGAATTTATGCAAATATGTGGTAGATGAGTCATGCATGTTCCACCATTCAATAAGACAACCTCTCTCGATCTTTGGTTGCATGTATGATTACCAAAGACTCCATGTTCAGTAATGTATTTGCTCAATTCGCTTCGTACTTCAGCACACTCCTCGCCAGGGACCAACTCATCTAATGCAAGCATATACCCATTCTGCACCCCTGGATCTATGTGTGATTTTCTCATAAGTCCACCCCTAGGTGCTAGTTGGGCCAACTGTAACAATTATAAATAATAGTCGGTGATAAGAAATAATTAATAATTAAATAATTAATATAATTACAATTATTAAGTTAAACAAAATATCAAAGGGCATGTACCCCTTCGCCCGTGACTAGCCAATGCGTATAAGTAAACCGTCACGAAGGTGTTTGTAATCATCTTATTCATTCATTCAATATATTTTATTAAAGTCAAAATGGGAGTCTTTCTCTGCCAATAAACATCTTCACTGCTTCAGTGGTATCAGAGCCGCCGTTGCTGCTCCTCGAGCCGCCGTCGTCCGTTATTCGAGCCACCGTCGTCCGTTCTCAAGCTGTTCAGTGTTCTACCTGTGCCCACGCCATCAATCGCCAGTTCTCGCCGCAGTCCGCCTGCACTATCCTCGTTCGCCTCTCTCTTTCCGCAGTCATTTCCACCCGCACCCACGTCTGCTTCCCTGCTGTCTTCGTCCCCTCCCGCACAAACTTCTCCCACCGTTTTTCCTTGCGCCGCCCCCTACTCGTTTCCTTTCTCCACTCCGCTACATTTGTCGCGTCCACCGTCCGCGAACACCACCACCCACCCACCCAATTCACAGCTTCCCGTACTAGGTCTTCACCTCCGCACGAACAGCCGCAACACCGTCCGTCGGCTGCCAACCTTCCACGGCTGACTTCCCCGTGCGCATACTCCTGCGTTCCTCCCTGATCCAACCACCAACCGTTCCACCACAGACTCGTACACACCCCCCCTTCCGCATGTTTTTTCCAAATTAATCATAATAATATTATAATATTATTATTAAAAAATGGATTCTGCCAGGCAGACTTATGTATCCCACGAAGAGATGAACAAGGAGATAGTTAACCAGAAGGGAGAATTAAAGAACGTACAAGCTCGTCTTAACCAAATAGAGGAAGGACAAGATTTAGTACACATTAAAATGGACAAGTTTGATACCAGATTAGAAATGATAGAAAATTGATTAGATAATCTTGCAGTTATAAGAGAACAAGAGAGGGATGAAAGGAATGCAAAAGAAGCGAAAAATGATATGATGTTTAGCCGGATTATGAAAAAAATGAACGAAATGGTTCCAGAATCAGGGACAGAGCACGAAAGACCGGAATCTTCCTCCCTTAGAGGTACATATAACCAAAAAGGACCAAAGAAAGATTATCAAAAAATTAAAAACTAATTACCAAAATATGATGGAAAAACCCATAGAGGCGCCATCATTTGGGTTAGTAAAATGAAGGGAATTTTTTAATCAAACCCCCCATTAGGCGAAAGAGAAAAAATAATGACCGCCGCTAATAACTTAGATGAAGAAGCTTATGATTGGTTCCTGTGGTGGTCAGGGAAGTGTAATGCTCACTCTTTTCGTTGGACAAATTTTACTCAAGCGTTATTAAAAAGGTTCCATGATGAAGAAGAAGATGATTTGTACACTAAATTCGTCCATCTTCAACAAAAAGGAAATGTGAACAACTACACTCATGAATGGGAAGTATTGGCTACAAGACAAACCGAATTCTTAAATGAACAACTACTAAAAATGTACATTGGTGGTTTAAAAGATTACATTCGTAACAAGTTAAAACCATGGAGACCCCAAACTATTGAAGACGCCAGACAAGCAGCCAAATTGATTGAGCAAAAGAACAAGGTCAACAAACCTTCTTTTACAAAACCAGACAAATCAAATAGATATTTTAATGAAAAATCAGATAAGTATGCTACAGACAAGACAAACAAGTATGTACCACCTCACTTGAGGGAAGGTGAAAAACAACATCAGGATCCAGATAGGAAATGGGTGAATAAGTGTAGATATTGTGGAGATAAATGGGAAAAAGGTCACCGATGCAACAATAAAAAATTGTATAATTGTGAAGCTGAAAGAGAATCAGAAGTTTCGGCCACTAGCGATTCCGAAGATGAAGTTAGCAACAAAGAAAATAATGACATCAACACAGATTCAGAGGAGACAATGCCCAGGGTATCTCTAGCCGCAATAACAGGCATCGCACAAACACAAACCTTAAAATTAAAGGGGCATGTGAGGAAAGAGAATGTCACTGTACTTATAGATACAGGTAGCACTCATAATTTTATAGACGTAAATGTTGCAAGAAAACTAAACTTGTTTGTTTATCCAGCAACAGATATAAGGGTTATGGTAGCGGATGGAAAAAAAATTGATGGTATTGGGAAGTGTCACAACGTTAAGTTGCAAATAAATGATTATAACTTGGAATCTAGCTTCTATATAATACTCCTCGGAGGAGTAGATGTTGTATTGGGAATTCAATGGCTACATACATTAGGTACTTATTCCGCAAATCACCAGAAACAATTTATTAAATTCAAGTGGAATGGAAGAAAATATAAGTTGTATGGTTTCCAGCCACCCCCTACCCAAATTATATCTTCACGACAAATGGAGAAACTAATTCGAAAAGGGGCTCCAGCATTGGTCGCACAATGTCACCAAATAGAAATACTAGCAGCAGAACTAGCCCACGACCAACAACCAAAAATCCAGGAATTAATCTAGAAATATGAGAAGGTATTCCAAGATCTTCCCATGAAGTTACCACCAGAAAGAGGAATAGAACACATAATTGAGGTTAAGCCAGATTCAACACCAATAAATGTCAAACCGTACCGGTACCCTCACCATCATAAGACAGAAATAGAAAGGTTAATTCAAAACTTACTAAGGTGTGGAGTCATCACAAGAAGTAGGAGCTATGCTGCCCCAGTAGTATTGGTTCGAAAGAAAGATGGATCCTTCAGGTTATGTATAGATTATCGGGGACTAAACAAAATAACGATAAAAAACAAGTTTCCCATTCCATTTATAGATGAGATGTTGGATGAACTCCATGGCGCCAAACATTTTTTCAAATTGGACTTAAGATCTGGATATTACCAAATTCGAGTAAGACTAGAAGATGTAGCAAAGACAGCCTTTAGAACTCATGAAGGCCACTATGAATTTAATGTGATGCCATTCAGATTAACAAATGCCCCCGCTACCTTTCAAGCAACCATGAATGAGCTTTTTCGACCACACCTAAGAAAGTTCGTACTGATTTTTTTTTACGATATTCTTGTCTATAGTAAGACATGGAAGGAGCATCTTAAGCACTTAGAACTTGTACTTTCACTCTTAGAAGGGAATCAGTTCTATGCGAAAATGTCAAAATGCAGTTTCGGGAATGAAGAAGTCAAATACCTCGATCATATCATATCCAATGAGGGAGTTAAAGTAGACCCAAGCAAAATCAAGGCAATTACAGAATGGCCAAAACCTAATAATATATCCAAATTAAGAGGTTTTTTAGGCCTAACAGGTTATTACCAAAGGTTCATCAAAAACTATGCACATCTAACAACACCACTATCAGATCTACTAAAGAAAAATTCCTTCCAATGGAGTGACAAGGCAGAGGAATGTTTCCAAGCCCTAAAAAGGATTATGACATCCACACCAGTGTTGGCAACTCACGATTTCACAAAACCATTCGTGGTCGAGTGTGACGCTTCAGGTGGTGGTATAGGTGCAATCTTGATGCAGAATGACCATCCTATTGCTTTTGAAAGCCGAAAGCTCAACAAGAGGGAAGGATTGAAGTCTACATACGATAAAGAGATGCTCGCTATCATTCATGCATTAACAAAATGGCGACAATACTTATTGGGTAGTAAATTCTTGATACGGACTGATCACAATAGTCTCCAATACTTACTTTGACAAAAAAACCTATCTACTAAGCAACAAAAATGGATAGAAAAGATTTCCAGCTTTGATATGGAGATACTACATAAGAAAGTAAAGGATAATGTGGTTGTCGATGCATTATCATGAAAAGACGAAGAAGTATCAGCATATGCAGTATTAGTCATAATTCCTGAATGGGAGGATGAAATACGCATAGAATACGCCAAAGACCCTGAAACTTGCTCCATCATCAATAACGTGATGCAACATCCCAAATTTGAATGGAGAAATGACATTTTATAGCATAAGGAAAGAATCTACCTTCCACCTACTTCAAAGTTCAAAATAAAAATCTTAAGGGAGTCAAATGACTCACCCGCTGCAGGGCACATAGGTACTTTTAAAACTTATTATAACGCTCGCCAATCATTTTATTGGAAGGGAATGAGTAAAGATATCCAGAGGTATGTCTCTAAGTGTGACACTTGTCAGAGAAACAAAAGCGAAAATATCATGACGCCAGGATTACTTTACCCTCTACATGTACCTAATCAGAAGTGGGAAGAGATTTCGATGGACTTTATCGAAGGATTGCCCATGTCCAAGGGAAAGGATAAAATCTTCGTAGTAGTTGATCGACTCACTAAGTATGCTCATTTCATGGGGGTAAGGAAGACAGACTCAACAAAACAAATAGCTAAAGTCTTT
The DNA here is from genome assembly GCA_027924585.1 of Larix kaempferi. Lineage (NCBI taxonomy): Eukaryota > Viridiplantae > Streptophyta > Pinopsida > Pinales > Pinaceae > Larix > Larix kaempferi. The sequence goes on along the minus strand of BSBM01000316.1, from coordinate 13,345,011 downwards.
TGCAAAAATATTTATAAATTACATGGATTTCCAAAGGTAATTGTTAGCGACAGAGATGCAAGGTTTAAAGGAAACTTTTGGAAGGAATTCTGTAAACAGATAGGGACATCCCGCAACATGAGTTCAGCCTATCAGCCCCAAACAGACAGACAAACTGAAATAGTGAATAAGTGTTTGGGAACATACCTCCGTTGTTTTGTGACAGACAAGCAGAACAAGTGATTCCAATGGTTACATTTAGCCGAATGGTGGTATAACTCAACTTATCATACTTCAGCCAGAATGACCCCTTTTCAAGCCTTGTACGGTTATGAGCCACCTAAATGGAAGGAGTATGTATTATTTAACTCTAAGGTACCAGCAGTGAGGAATCAATTAGAGGAAGACCAAAAGACCATCCAAATACTAAAGGAAAACTTAACAAATGCTCGCAATAGAATGAAGCAACAGGCCGATTTACGAAGATCCGAACAAGAGTTTGAAGTTGGTGATTGGGTGTTCATGCGACTCCAACCATACAAGCAATTGTCACTTAAACAACAAGGCAAGAATAAGCTAGCTCCAAAATTCTATGGACCATATCAGATTAACAGAAAAATCTGTCTAGTAGCATATGGGTTAAAATTACCAGAAAATTGTCGCATTCATAACGTGTTTCATGTGTCAAGCCTCAAAAAAATGTTAGGACAATGCCAAGTAGCACAATCCGAACTACCTATTTTGGACAAGGAGGGTCGAATTATTCTGGAACCTGAAGGCATACTATCTATTAGAGAAAAGAAGCTTCACTCTAGGAACATTAAAGAATACCTTATTAAGTGGAAGAACTTGCCAGAGGAAGACTCGTCGTGGGAAGCTGAAAGTTTTCTTCAACAACATCCTTGTCTACCCTTGCTTTGAGGACAAAGCAATTCTTAAGGGGTGGGCAATGTAACAATTATAAATAATAGTCTGTAATAAGAAATAATTAATAATTAATATAATTACAATTATTAAGTTAAACAAAATATCAAAGGGCATGTACCCCTTTGCCCGTGACTAGTCAATGCGTATAAGTAAACCGTCACGAGGGTGTTTGTAATCATCTTATTCATTCATTCAATATATTTTATTAAAGTCAAAATGGGAGTATTTCTCTGTCAATAAACATCTTCACTGCTTCAACAACCAAGATGGAGAATAATATTTTGGTGTAAGGACATATGCTAGGGCATGGAGTGGAACATTCAAAATTATCCCACCTTTTGAATATGATCATACAAGATTGCATCTTTTTGGTCAACAATGTCTTTGATTTGGCCAAGCATGCTTTCCATCTGTTCAACTTCATACACCTCCCCAATCACCCGCTAATCTATATATGCAAACCAACTCATACTATAAATGGGCTTGGTGAACTGCAGAACACACCTACCCTGTGCCAAAAATTGACCATCAAGAACAATGTCCTCCACCTCCTAAAAGTCATGTCTATCAAATGTGCTTGCAGTTGTATCTTTCAAATCCTAGTATCCTACCATGAATCACTTGAGAGTCGAGACCATAATAGCCAATGCCTCGTGTACCTTCAAAAGCTGCTTGAAGGTTAGGTAATAGCTAGCAAATCTAGTCTTTGCAATTTTCAATAGCTCCAACCTAGAGTGATTGTGAAAAATGCGGTGGGCCATGCTATGGTTGGTAATAAATTTTATCATTTTCTTCCCTTTCTTGTATAAGGCACCAATCCATTTAACAATATCATGCATCTAAACATTCAATGTGTGAACCAAACACCCTAACCAAAATATGTTAGGCTACATATCTTCAATGATTGCTCCTGCTACCTCAAAATTAGTAGCATTATCAATGACGAATGGCATTGCATTGCCCAATCCCTTGAATGGTTTTAAGTAAAAGTTGTGCAATATTAATACCAATCTTGTAGCAATCTGAGTAGTCATGGACTAAAAGGGAGACCACACCACTAGCAGACACACCAAAAATATTTATCAATGGCTTGCCTTTAACATTTGTCCAACCATCAGATACAATGGATACCTGATAGTCAGTCCAATCATTTGTAAACTTTCCAGGAACATTATGGACTTCGGCTCTTTCCATGTCAAGTCCCATAGTTCTAGCTTTGTCATACCTAGGGATTTCGTATCCTTTAGGGGCACCATTGATGGTTTGCACCATTTCATGCCATAAGGGTGAGCAAAGAATATTGAATGGTAGACCACATGCATTGGAAACCTAAACAAAATTTAGTCCACGTCATCCCTGCAACCTTGGTCAAGGAAATCTCCGTTTGTGTGTGATATGATGAGTCCATGGCTAAATTTCCTCTCATTTTCTCATGCAGCTCCTTACGTATATTACTTAGAAAGTTTGGGATCTCAATGAAGAAGGCATCCTTACAGGAAATCAGAGACAATATCTTTGGGGCTAGAGGAGAAAGGCAGCAAAGGAGGCGACCATAAAATATATAATGAAGCAAATCCAGTCATAGAAAATAATCAAAGAGCAGTTTCAAGACCCTGGCAACATAAGGGAGACCTGAAACGTTTATGTGCCCCTCAAGGCGCTGAATTACCCGCTATATCAACGGTTTTGAATGAGCTGAATGTTTATCAGGAAGTGAGTAGGCTCTGCGCTAGCCTTGTGCCCGGGGCCACGTCAATGGAAAAGCGAATATTGTCCTTCACCAAACCAATCACAAGAAATATTGTTGGTCTGAGGATGGAGCTCCTCGGATATGCGACTTTGTAGGAAGGACTTGATAACTGCTAAACCGTCACAGAAAAATAGGCAGGCAAGGGTGCCAGCCAAATTTCAGCACTGCCCAATAGAGCTAAAGACTATGGAATAGACTAATCTTCTAGCAAGCAAAACCTCTTTTGCAGTCAACTTTCCTCACAAATCCAGCAGGCAGTTTGCTGAAATTTAAAATTGCCCGTTTAGATTGTAAAAATTCTATAAATTGCAATATTAAGGGTGAAGAGCCCAGTAGAAATTGGAGCCGGGAAAACCAACTGCAGTGTCAAAATTTGCCAAAATGCAGTTTTTCATTAACGAAATTGGGAATTCTCGTCGCAGGATTCTGTCGAGCTGCCAGAAGAAAAGGGCGGCCTTCTACAAGCTCAGACCTTTCCAAATACTATCAGCAGCTACCTTTATGTTTCACATGCTTTCACTGGTACTTTGAGGTCAGAGGAACTTGATAGATACACTGATAAATAAAACTGATTCTTTTGCACGTTTTTCACAAAGACAAGTAACAGAACGTGACTAATTTTACAAAGAAAGCACTGCAATTCAGCCTGAATGCTTATTAAAGCCAATAAATAATTCAATAATATCAAGATGTTAAACCTCAACTGTAACCCACCAGTAGGCATCTTGACTGCTTGCTTCCGGTACAACCTTAATGTCGGCAGCTATAAAAAGCAGACTTATCACCCAAGCTGTTTTCAACCCGATATAGACACCGATTCAGACTTTAACGAACAAGCTGTTTGCAATCGAACAGATTTCATCCAGCCGTTTGTACTACCCAAAGCCCCACCAAAACCTCCGAGAGCCAGCTGATGATGCGCTATTTAATAACCGGAGTAGTGACTGAAATCCGGGGCAGTGCATGTTGTTATTGTAGGTATTATAGTTTATAATTGCGCTGTATTGCTCGCTCTGGCCGACGAGGCAAACAACAGTGTCAAATTAAATTAGTGGTTAGAGGGTTTTATGTGCTCTCGAGTTTTACTCTAGTTCATTCATTTAGCAAGCAGCGATTTATTCTAGGTTTTAGATTTAACTTTAGGTTTTAGTTGGAATTAGGTAATTTTGTTTGGTAAAATCCAAATTTCTATGTGTTTAAATTGTATTTTTTAATCCGTTAATAGATTCATGCCTTCAAATACCCCCATGACACTTTAATTATGCAATTTCCATAGCTAATATATGTAATTTTAAGATTTTTTAAAGATTTCCGAAGGAAATACAAAAAATATTAGACGGAAAATATGCTAAGAAAAGGTTGAAAACGTAGAATAGTTAGACTACACCATTTAGCAAAGCTTCATCACAATAATTTAGTGATTTGTCAAGATCGAAAAAAAGATGTCTATTATTATTTTCATTTCCACCGTTTTTGCATCGAGAGGAGCGAGGTGCTCTATAGCCCAATTTGGAGAGATGTTGTCACATTTTTTTCAAGCACAAAAAGCCATACATTTGTTATTCCATAGGAATCAAAAGAGTACATATCCATAGCATACAGTTCTCTTATAAAGTCTCTGTAGAAAGTTCAAAAAACTAACTGAGGATAGATCCAGCCTACCAAAAAAAAGGGGTCCCAAAAAGACCAATACAAAGCAAAGCAGATATAAACCAGTAAATCCAACAAAGGATAGAGCAAGTAATCAAAGATCGGAGCAAGAAGGGGATAGACCCCTTCATCTCCAGACTATCTTGAATATATTCATCCCAAGAAAGTTCATCAACATGGAGCTTCAAAGCCTCCTTCGACAGGAAATCTGCATTGTTGTTATGTTCTCTATAAATATGATAAATTTCCCAATCATGGAAATATTCCAGAAGCTTCTTGGTCCTTAAGCCCCATTGAGTAAGATCCAACGATTGTAGGTAGTTCTTCTTTGCCCAATTTACAATGACCTGAGAATCCCCATATGCTTTAATAGAATCAATACCCAATAGACCTGTAAATCTCATCAGAACCCAAAATGCAAGCATCTGCCCTTTTGTGTTAGTGCCTGCTCCACAATTAATCATGAGATTGAAGTAGTGGTCATCATTAATTTTTAGGAGAGCACCGACAGCACATATACCATTTGTCGACAACACATATACCATTTGTAGCTGCGCCAACGAAGAATCCCAAAGGACCCATCTCATGAGATAAGTCCTTCATTGGTTTTTGTTTCTTCAACTTGACATCACATGTATGAAATTCCTTGTAGTAATTTACAATCTTAATTGTAAATTATTCGCTTCTCAAACTTCTGCACTAACCACATCCAATCCTTGATTTTGTAACAATTATGTGTAAAAAAATAGCCTAGGTATTTGAAGCCCTCATCCATAGGGGAAGCGAGATATGGCATAAAGGAAATAATTGAAACCAGGACCTGATTATCCACCTTATGAGTTGAAAAAGTAGATTTCTTCATACTAATCTCCATACCTGATGCATCACAGAAAATTGTTACTATTTCAGCAAATTTTTCCCATTCTTCAACAGAGCCACGCCCGAACAAAACTACATCATCTACAAAAAGAATATGAGATACACAAATGTTCTTTGAAATCTTAATCCCCTTAAGCTTTCCGGCAACTCTAGCATTATGGATCATGTTGCTTAATCCCTCAATAATCAACAAAAACAAAAGGGGAGACATGGGGCAACCTTGTCTGAGGCCACGAGAACTACTGAAAGTAGGAGTAGGGGAACCATTGACGAGCACATCAAAATTTGCAGATGTAACACATGCCATTATCCAATTAGTCACAAGTAGTGGAAAACCAATCTAAAGAAGTAGGATTCTAAGATACACCCAATTCACCCTATCATAGGCTTTTACTAAGTCCACCTTCGGAATTAAAGCATCAAGGTCTTTAGCATTGATAGAATGTAGAACTTCTTGTGTAACCCTGACTGCGTCCAAAATATGCTTGTTTGCAAGGAAGCCAAATTGCTCCCTAGTCATCATCTCTACCAGCTTTGGCTTTATCCTATTAGAAATTATTTTTGTTATAATTTTATAGGCAAGATTACACAGGGCAATGGGCCTATAGCCATTGAATTTGGTAGTTTTATTGACCTTTGGAATGAGAGAAATATAGGTATGGCTCAAAGACTTAGAAATATATCCATCCATTCTAGATTGTTCCACCATCTGCAATAACTCTTCCCCCATAATATCAAAAAATCCTACAAACAACTCAACCGTCCAACCGTCCAGACCCAAACTTTTATCATTTGCAAAGAGTTTCAAGACCCCTTCAATCTCATCCAAGGTGACACGAGACCCAATTTTATCACCTTATGTTTAATCACATTTAATTGAGACTGTATGGTATTATTTCCAGGATCCTTAAATTGTTTGCATAAATGTTCCACAACATCACTTTTTAGATCATCTTCAAATTGTATCAAATTACCATCCTCGGATTCCAAATCCCAGATAGTATTTACATTCCTTATGTAGGTTGTGTAATTATGAAAGAAGTGAGTGTTGTTGTCTCCTAGAGCAACCCAAGTCGCTCTACTCTTTTGTCGTTAGGTCATTTCTACCTGCTTCAGCAGAAAAATTTTCTTCTTGTCCAAATCTAAAATTTCCATTTTCTCTTCATCCAGGAAAATACAGGAAGGATTATTTTCATAGATTTTTGCTAAATGTTCCTCAATAATCCTAAGTTACAAATCTTGTTCTCTTAATTTATTCTTTTCCCAATAGATCACAGTCTTCTTGAGGCACTTGACCTTTTTGCTAATGCATTCCATTGGGCACGTGCAATCAGTTATGTCAGTATTTAACCAATGGTCCTTAACCAATGCACAAAATTCTAAATCCTGTAACCACATGTTGTTAAATTCGAAAGGATAGTAACATGTAGACTTAGTCCCATCGATTTGCAATATTATTGGAAAATGATCAGATATGGAAATTTTGATTTCCCAAGTTCTGAATTTCTGAAAGGATTCAATCAAGGATTCCTTCACAAGAAATCTATCAAGCCTTTTGATTATATCCTCTTCACTCAATCTCCTATTATACCAAGTCGACTCCACATTACAAGAAAAATATCAATAAGGTTCGCCTGACCAAGAAGTTGATTGAAGTAGGACGATAAGGGGTTTAGCCGAGCTTTTTTGCCCCAAATTTCTAAAGTTGACAGGGTGAATTTAAGGTCATCGGGTAGGATTAGATTTGAAATGTCCAAAATACCGCAAGCCTCCAAGGAATTCCATAAATCCTCCCTATTTTTATAGGGGCCATAGAAGTTCAAAATCGAAAGGTGAACCTTCCCATTTAAAAATCTCCCCTCCAATAAAATCCCACATGTTGTTTTAAAAGGTTTAAAGTCTGCAACTCTCTGGTTCCAACATGAGACCAAACCACCCAAAATACCATTGGAATCCATAGCACAAACCTCCCATCCAGGCAATAATTTTGAAAGAGTTTCTACAGCCGCACACATCGTTTCTTGTAAGAGAAGAACATCGAGGCTAGTAGTTTTTAGGAGCCTCGAAAGAGCCCTAGCCTTCCCAGCTCCTCCAACCCCTCTGACGTTGAAAGACATAATGGACATGGTTAAACCTCCTCTATATCGTGAAAGGATGCTCTAAGGTCCCAAGGTGAAGTGGAAGGGTTTGCAGATAAAGGTTTCTCATAAGCAACATTCAGCCTAACAGACAAAGGAGTGAAAGTGTTGTTAGATTCACAAGTATCCAAGGAAGACATAAGTTTCTTCCGTGTGGTTTTATAATATTTTTTTTCCTAAATGTGATGTTTTGATGATGAATGGACGAAACAGGGATAACATCAGAGGAAAATGAGGGTTTATTTGAGTACACAGGTAATGGAGTTTTCTCAAACAGTTATGAGGTACTCGGGTTTTGTGCACAAATAGATCTTCATTTGAAGAAAACTCATTTCTAAGACAATTCCCCGAGAAAATCCCACCATTCCCATTAAGTGCCACAATAGCCTCGTCAAAAACAAGAGGAAGGTTCAATTCTTTCGAAATCGCCCCAGATGTATTTACCCTAAGATCTACAAGGAAAATTTCAAAAATAGGTAAAAACTTTCTTCTAAGATCTAGTGATTTTTTTGCATTTAGATAAAAGTTTAACTCATCCCTAGTAACACCCTCGTAGGGGACAGGGGAAGAAGAAATATCCATACATTTATCAACAGTTTGGTCGGACCCATGTTCTAGAACCGTTCTGGCATCAAGACCAACATTCCCCAAAAGATGATCGATATGAGAACAACTCATTTCCTCTGTCGACGAAAAAAAGGAGGAATCCTCCCCATGCAAAAGTTTAGGGCAGTTTGATTTCAGATGACCTATGTTTCTACAATAATGGCAGCGGAACAGAACATTCCTGTAATCAAGTCTCTGAGAGATAATTCGGTCCCCCCATGGGATGTACACCACATCTGGTAACCCTTTCGTAATGTCTAACTCCACCATTACCGTCGCCACCTTCTTTTCCACACCATATAGCATCTTCTTCTCTAGTTGGATAAAACATCAAAGATAATTTGCCAAACCAACAAATACATTCTCGATCCATAACTCAATGGTAAACCCTGGAATAAGCATCCATAAGTGTCTCTTTTGCATCCTCTCCCACCCCGGGTTGAAATGTGTATGCCATCACTTCAAAACCAAAGAACCCCCATTTATCAACCAAATACCCTCTAAAACCCTGGGAATATTGTCTGAAAACAAACCCAACTATTTGCCAACATAGTGGTCCTAGGAGCATAGTAAAAAAGCGAAAGACAAGTCTTATTTACCCAGTCAATAAGTTCAGCTCTGGAAACCCTCGTGGATTCAAAACATCCCACCACCACCCTCGTTGCGAACACTTCAACCCGTTCCATATTAATATCCTTCCCTAATACATATTGTTTGCGCTCTGTGAGAACCTTATAGGCCTTGGTTTTCCTACGAGTATGGGACCTCTCACTTGTTAACTTCTTGTTCTGCTTACCACCAGGAGGAAAACCGGCTGAAATAGGAAACCATGTATCCAAACACCCCGAAACAAATCCCATCTGAAATGCCAAGGGTTTTACAATTTGGGGTGTTTACCATCTGCGTGTCCATTAGTGATGGCACGTGGAATAACAACTCGAAAAGGACAGAGAAGGCAGAGACCTAGCAAAAAAACATTGTCACATCAACATGGAACTGAATGTCGGCCGCATGTACCAAGAAAATCGCTCTAGGTCTATAAATGAAAAGCCACAAAGTAAAATGTTAAAAATCCAAACAAAAAGATAGATTGTCAATAGTTTAAGGAATTTATGGAAAAGCACAATGTTGTGGAAAAAATTACACAAGTGCACTCTTCCACTTGGTGAGTGGCTAAGCCGTGTAGGTTGCTGCAAGGCCTCAGTCCTTGGAGACCCTTTTTTGGTGGTTGGTATTCCTCCAAGTGATCCTGCAAGATATTGTTAGTGTAGTTCACATCCAAACATGAAAATATTGATGAAAATAAAATGAAAGAGATGGGGGAAAGATGCAAACTCCAACAACAACCAAAGATATGCTAAACCTGTCTTGCCCAATGGAATAGTTGTACAACACCTAGGAGGTGAATGCTTCAAGGGAATCCAACAATCTCCCTTGGGGAGACCTTTCTTGTCCAAACTGAATGCTAAGTAGATGGAAGAACAATGGAGAGAAACACTTGCCACTTGATGGTAGATGGCAAGCAAGCTTGGGAATGTTCACAATGGTAGGAAATGGTGGGCTAAGAGGAAGCTCCAACTAAAATCCAACAGCATAACCTTGCTTTAATTTCTCTCTACAAAATGCATGCCAATGGCTTCCTTTTATAGGCCAAGAGGTGGCCAACAAACAACTAGATCCAAATGTGAACTCTCCTCCTTCATGAACTAGTTTCAAGCTACACAAGGGGGGATGATTAATGCCACCAAGTGTGTGAGGAGTTGAATTATGATCCTTGGGGAGGATTGAGTCTTTAATGCGTTGTTGGGATAAAGTGGTCCTATCGTTTTGACAGTAGCGCAGCTATCGAAGGAAAAGCCGCGTGGGTGTAGCGTGGGCATTATTGAGATAACCTGCGCTATAGCGCGAGTAACCTATGTAATACCCGCGCTACCCTTTGTTTTGACTGTTTCTAAACACTTGTGGGCTCATGTTGTGTTTTGGATCTGTTGAGGATGCCTGTAGTGAGATGCATTCTTTATGTTAATGACACTTTTTATTGTATGAATCGTCGAAATGTTGCATGTATGTGATTTTTAGGCGTTAACACACAATTATGAAGAATCATAGTCTAACTAGGATTTACTGAAAACAATAGAAAAAAGACCATTCCCACTTATTTTTACTTGGTTGGTACTAGGCCGATAGAAAACCATCAGCTTGACTCCAAGTGCTATGGTTTTTAGTAGACCCTAGCTAGGGTTTAGTCAGAAAACTTCTCGCTGCCATCAACAACCCTACGCCACCTCAAATCCATCTCTCCACTCATAAAGGGGCAGCTTTTTTGTTGCATTTGGGAGATGTTGTCACATAAGGTAACGTAACGTAACATATTAATTAAAAAATTAAAATTCATGTCGGCTTATAAAATAAACTAAAAAATTATGAAAAGTAATTAAAAAAATCGATGTCCATCTATAAAATAAAAAATTAAAACTTAAACCTGAATCTATCAACCAAGAGAGATCACATTTCTTGAGTTTAAATTAAAAAGAAATTACACCTCAAGAAATTGGATCCCTCTCGGTGCTTGATAGATCTGGGTTTAAGATGGATCCATGTTGGTTTAATAAAGAAAAAATATTTTAATAATAGTTTTTTTTATTATGTCCATGACATATTGTATCATCATTGTATCATTGTATTCGTGCAGTGCTGGATTAGTTCATCTGTGCATAAAGGAGATTTGTCAAAGTCTAATGTTCATGGTAAGTTTCTAATGTTAATATTAAACTGAATTTTAAAAAATAAAATTTCATTGGTTGGTTGTGGAATGACATTACTCTCGAATTTTTGAGTGGGGATTTGGTGGCAAACATGTGTCGTGGGCTTGTACCTCTGCATTTAATCCTTGTGGTACATGCAGCAATGAGTTTTCCTTTTAATTGATTGATTATTAGCTACGAGTGATAGTCCTGGTACACAAGACCTTGTTATTATTTGTTACTCGTAATTATGATATATATGAGATAATCAAGCATCACATGCAGTCCATTAAATTTTTTTTTGAGCATTGTTGTTTTTGTAACTAGGTCTCCAAAGAGGATTTCATATCCATTGCCAAGAAGTTTGGGCACTTCGACAACATTAGTTTGGATTTCCAAAAGAGAATCCTGGAGAGATCCAATCTGGGTGACAAAATCTACCTGCCTGAAGCAGTAATGGGCTTGGGACTGTGCTCCACAATGAAGGAGGGTCGAGACGAAGCATAAATGGTGATGTTTGGAACCCTAGACAAGTTATTCGAGGAATGCAAAGTTCGACCTAAGGACATAGGAATCTTGGTTTATTATTCTATATACTCCCATAATTTTGGTAATTTTAATGGATAGTAAACATCAAGTCATCACTAAAATTTTCTTTAAAAAAAAAATCCAAGTAGAATTTAGAGATAACCAACCTATATCCATATAAACTTCAGATCTACCAGGCGCCGATAGGGATCAGATACTTAGATGTGCAAACTTTTTTTATCTATATTTTTTTGGATAGGCTTGCACCTCGAGGTATTTGATCCCTCTTGGAACATGGAAGATCCAGAGTTTAGATGGATCCAGGTTGGTTACAGTCACGGGTGGCCACATTAAATTTGTAAATGATCATGATTATGCATATGAAGTATGTAAAATGCAACTTCAATAGTTAAGTGAGAAATAAGATGAATAAAAATGTTGAATGATGAAACATGTGAACAGTAAGAAAGTAAGAGGATATGTATAATCAATAAGAAATGGATAATCTGCAAATGCTACTGGTAGCATATCTGCAAATGCTATGAGCATACTATCCTCATTTTGAATTTCTTCCATTGGGGCTATCTCAACAATTCTTGCATCATTTTACTCTCTAAAAGCTACATGTTAAGCTCTGGCATAGATATCATAATATATTATTCTTTGTTCTTGTTGTTGGTCAATTGCCATTTATTATGGTCATTTTTGGCAAAATGCTCTATGTTTCTCATAATTTCTTTTACCCTCTTCCTACATTTGGTCTGGTGTCATTTGTTTTTGTTAATATTTGGTTGAGCTTTGATCTTTAATTCTATTAGATGCTGAAACTTGAAACAACGAGACAATTCAATCACATGAAATTCATACAACCATAACACAGGATATACCCTGGGAAAATCCTCAAAACAATAAGAACAAAAACCCCAACAACTCTTCTCAGTATAATATAATGGATATCAGAGAATGTCTTTCTTTTACAACATAGCAGATTGCTTTCGGAAGATAAGAGATCACCAAAATACTCTTGGTGAAGATAAATCAATAAAGAAGAGAGATCAATTGGATGTGTTTTCCAATTTTCCCAACACATCAATAATAAGCAAGAACAATAACCTGCACAAAGAGAAGCGCCTTACCTTCAATGGAGAATAGAATTCGCTTCGCATTGAATTCATCAATCCCGTATAACATATTTATACATTCTTCTCATGCATTGACTTCTTCTAACTCCGGGATGAACTCGCCCTTAGACTGGATGTATCAATATTGCATGAAGAAGTGCGCCCCACTTCTCATGCAATGCTTTAACTCACTGAACTGTCTCTTAGGATGAACTCGCCTCTTAACTGAAAGCTTTCCCACTTAGTTAGGTGGCTAACTTAAGTGTCGTCATGCAAGTGTTGTCTTTTAGTTTAACATACATATCGTCATGCAATAACACTTAGTTAACTAGATCTTCTTTGTTGTCACTTAGTTAACTCTCTTTAATTGATTCTTTCTTGATAACATCATTGTAGTGATCAAATCGAGTTCTCCTTGATTTATTGAAGTTTTGTCTTTTAGTTTAACTAAAGTGAAAACACTTTAGTAAACTAGTCCTTCTTATTTAACACTTAGTTGACTATTATTAACTAAAATCACGCCGATTGATTTACTTGTAGTGACCACTATGAGTTCTTTAGTTAACTGAGGCATACATTGTGGCTTTAACTGAAGCTTGACAATTCGAGTTCACTTAGTCATCTCTTGATCAATTACAATTCTCTTTTTCTCTATGGACTTATATTTATCTCTTTATCTTTTGCTACATGGTCAACATGTGCTAACTTTAATTATCCATCACACTAAATTATACTAAGAAGAATTACCGGATGTTATGATCATAGTATATTATTCCAGACCAAATAATCATATGCTAAAGTAATTCACTTTAGAGGTGATCAATCTCTAAAGGAGACTTAATAGCAATCTAGTGATCATGGTTAATAATACATCACACAACATTAAATGCTTTTAAATGACCTTTATACGGAAGGTCCACCTCTATACGGGAGGTCCATCCCATGGATACCTTTATACAGAATGTTCACATGAGAATCATGACTTAACACACAAGTCTGGAGCCTTGTCCAACAAGACTTTACAACATCATTACTTTGATCAATTACCTCTATACGGGAGGAATAACCTTTACAAGAAAGGAAATCAAAGTGCTCACCTCTATACGGGAGGATCAATCTTGGTTGCACAAGATTGGTTTGGAGAATGTCTCCTGATGCTGTACGTTTAACACTCCCTCTTAGCGAGGGAGGCATTCTCTGCCATACCAATGTTGTCTCGGAAGTACCTGAACTTTGTCATTGACAGAGGCTTTGTTAACACATATGCAATCTGCTCATCAGTACAATGTACTTAAGTTTCACTGTACCTTTCTATACCATGTCTCGGATGAAGTGATACTTCATTTCAATGTGCTTCGACTTGTCATGAAACACTGGGTGTTAGGAAAGCTTGATGCAACTATGATTGTCACACCCAATAACTGTAGGCTCAATATTTTCACCAAACAACTCTGCAAGTAGCTTTCTGAGCCACATTGCTTCTCGACAGGCAACACTAGCAGCTATGTATTATTCTTTTGTAATGCTTTGGGATACGGAGCCCTGCTTCCTGCCGGACCAAGATATCACAGCTAATCCCAGGTTATAACAAGGATCCGTATCCCAGAGCACTACAAAAGCATAATACATAGCTGTTAGTGTTTCCTGTCGAGAAGCAATGTGGCTTAGAAAGCTACTTGCAGGGTTGAGAGTAGCCAGATGTACTCCTACAGTCCACAATGCTTCCTCTCCAGTCTGAGTCTATATAACCAAGTAACATGACTCCTCTACTGGAGGCATATCTGAGTCCATATGAAATTGTACCTTGAAGGTACCTAAGCACATGCTTAACAACTATCTAATTTATGTGTATCGGATAAGACATAAATTGACTCAAAATCCTCACGACATAACATACATTAGGCGTCGAATGAATCAAGTACATTAGCGAGCCTATAAGTTGTTTATACAAAGTGGGATCTATTGGATCTGATCTAGAGCCTGACTCATGAAGTTTCCTCAAATTGGAAACCATCGGTGTAGTCATGGATTGCAATCTATCATGACAAACCTGCACAATATATCCACAATGTACTTCCCTTGAGATAGAAAAATTTCATCTTTTCTTTGCCAAATTTCAAGGCCAAGAAAGTAGTGCACCATACCTAAGTCTTTCATCTCGAACTCTGAGGTGAGCTCCCTCTTGCACCAAGCAATCAGATGTTCCTCTCCAGTGAGAAACAAATCATCAACATAGAGAACCAATATCAATGGTTGGTTCTTCACTACTTTGAAGTATAGATTTGGATCAGCTTCACTCTTACAAAAACCCAATTTCTAAAGGTAGCTATACATTTTGGAGTACCAAGCCCTGGGGGCTTGCTTAAGCCCATATAGAGATTTCTTTAGCTTGGAAACATGGGACTCCTTCCCATGCACCACAAATCCTTCAGGTTGTTGAATATAAACCTCTTCCTCAACCTCACCATTGAGGAAGGTTGTCTTCACATCCATCTGGTGAATTTTCCATCCTAGAACAGATGCAAGTGCAATCATTGCTCAGATTGTGGTGTACATTGCCACAGGGGCAAAGGTATCATCATAATCGATGCTTTCTTTCTGAGAGAAACCTCTTGGAATGAATATTGCTTTATACTTCTCAATGCTACCATCCACAACATGCTTTATCTTATAAAGCCATCTGTAAGTCACAATGGAATTCCCATTAGGTTTGGGAACAACCTCCCAAACATCATTCTTCATTAGAGAGTTGTACTCTTCTTTCATTGCATCTTTCCAAAAGTGTTTCTATACAACTTCTTCATATGAGGATGGTTCTAAATCACTGATGTGACTCATCAGTACAACATACCCTGAATATTGGTCAAGTTGCCTGCGCTCTCTGGATGAGCCTACTGGTGCTCCATGTTTCTCTGCATTTTGTAAGATATCTCGGCATCAAACAGATATTATTTTAGCGGGAGGTTCATCAGATGACCTATCAATCAGTTCTATTGGTTCTTCAAGAGGTAGCGAATATGATCCATCTTTTGGTTTCTCCCTGTCAAACTCTGAAGGGGGGAATAAGACTCAAGATCCTCCATCTTTGAATCACATTGAATCTATTTCGATCTTTTGAAAGCATCTTCCTCGTGGAATGTAACATCTTGTCTGACTTCAATGTATCTCTTACTGGGTACACATATTCGGTATGCTTTGGATGACTCGCTATAACCCAAGAAGGTGCCTTTCTGTCCATAAGGCTCCATCTGTGTTCTCTTTTCTTCTGGTACATGGACGTATACTGGGCTCCCGAAGATACGCAAGTGTGAGATGTTTGGCTTCTCACCGGTAAACACTTCTTCTGGTGTCTTCTCATCTAGAATGGCATGAGGGCTTCTATTCTGGATGTACACAGCTGTACTGGTGGCTTATGCCCATAATGAGGTAGACATATCTTGATCATGCATAATGGATTTTGCAGCCTCACATGTGGTTCTATTCTTCCTTTCAACAACCCCATCTTGTTGAGGGTTGTATGGTACTGTTAACTGTCTACATATTCCTTTTACCATCTTTTGAAATCCTGGTAGCGCTTTGTAGTGTAGGCGTCCAAGCCTTCGGTTCCATAGCTCACATGGATTGATAGTGTGGTGAATCATAGCTTGAATGTACTTTGTAGAGTCCTCCCTCTCAAAATCCAATCACAACAACATATTCTAGGATTTTGTTATTTGCCCATAAAAGTGCTTTGTTATCCATGAAGATAACTCGGAAGCCTTTGTCTTCAAGAACCGAAACTGAAAGGAGGTTCTTCTTCAAGCGTGGAACATATAGAATGTACTCCACATGTAAAATATCATTGGTGCTCAGCTGTAATGAGGTGGATCCAGCTCCTTGGATCGAATATGTTGAGTTGTCCCCCAACTCTACCATGCATGTGAAATTTTTCTCCTTTATGTCAATGATGACGCTCTTGTAACCAATCATATGTTTGGATGTGCCACTGTCAATAAACCACGTGTCTGCACTTGTGATTACAGATCCCGAAATGGATGAGACAAGGTAATACTCCCTTCTTGTCTCCTTTTATTCGGATGCATTCTTTTGAGTGGTTTCATCTTCTATGGCGGTAGAAGCATGAAAGTTTCCTTTCCGCTTTGCTTTGCACTCTCTTGAGAAATGGCCTTTCTTGTTGCAATTGTAGCATCTAGCTCTTGACTTGTCAAAGACTTTGTTGAACTCCTTCTTCTTGGATGAGAGAACTTCTTTTGGAAGAAGGGTTTCTTTCCCTTCTTCATTCTTGTCACGAGGTCAAGATTTTCTTCTTTAGTGCACATAGCTTTGCTCTAGATTTTCCCTTCCTCTTGGATACAATCATGCCACATTCTTTCAAACCTAGGTTGAAATTCTCGGCCATTTATAGCAACCAAGAATGTATACCATGAAGATGGGAGACCATCAACGATGATTTGGATGAGATCATCTTCATCCACTACAACTCCAATGTTAACAAGTTGATCTCTTACCTGAGATATCTCAGTGAAGAAGGAAGCCACTGTCTCATCCTTATCCATCTCGAGGTTTCGTAACTTGTTCTTTAATGCCCTCTTTTGAGTTGGGACCTTCTTCTCATATAGATTAGTCAATGTATCATAGCATTCTTTTGTGGTCTTCAACAGTGTGATCACATGCATCAAGTTATCTTTTACCGAATCATAGATGATTAGTTTGGCCTTAGCTTGATTCTTCTTGGAGTTGATGCGGCCTACATTAGATGTAGCCTCCTCTAGCACATTGGATACGTAGACATACAAGTCATGTTCCTCTAGGATGTTGAGAATCCTATCCTTCCAAGTGTTGAAGTTTGAGGTGCCCTCAAGACGGTCTTCAAGTCGTACAAAGATTGATGCCATGGTCTTCAAATCTTGTGCTCAACTTCTCAGGATCTACGTAGGCTCTAGCTGGCATGCAAAACTGAGCTCCTTCACGCCCTAAGCTCTGATACCATGTTAATATTTGGTTGAGCTTTGATCTTTAATTGTTTTATATGCTGAAACTTGAAACAATGAGGCAATTCAATCACATTAAATTCATACAACCATAACACAAGATATCCACTGGGAAAATCCTCAGAACAATGAAAACAAAAACCCCAACAACTCTTCTCAATATATTATAATGGATAGTAGAGAATGTCTTTATTTTACAACATAGCATATTTCTTTCGAAAGATAAGAGATCACCAAAATACTCTTGGTGAAGATACATAAGCAATAGAGAAGAGAGATCAATCGGATGTGTTTTCCAATGTGACCAGCACATCAATAACAAGCAAGAACAATAACCTGCACAAAGAGAAGCGCCTTGCCTTCAATGGATAAGAGAATTCACTTCGCATTGAATTCATCAATCCCATATAACATATTTATACATTCTTCTCATGCATCAGCTTCTTCTAACTTCAGGATGAACTCACCCTTAGACTGGATGTATCAATCTTGCATGAAGAAGTGCGCCCCACTTCTCACATAGTGCTTTAACTCACTGAACTATCTCTTAGGATGAACTCACCTCTTAACTGAAAGCTTTCCCACTTAGTTAGGTGGCTAACTTAAGTGTCGTCTTTTAGTTTAACATACGTGTCGTAATGCAATAACACTTAGTTAACTATATCTTCTTTCGAGATTATCGTTCTTTGAGGATGAACCTGCTTAAGAGGAACGAAACTGTCGAATTTAAAAATTCAACCGCAGATTTCCTTTAGTTTTTAATAGATCTTCTTTGTTGTCACTTAGTTAACTCTCTTTAACTGATTCTTTCTTGATAACATCACTGTACTGATCAATTCGAGTTCTCCTTGATTTATGGAAGTGTCGTCTTTTTGTTTAACTAAAGTGAAAACACTTTAGTTAACTAGTCCTTCTCATTTAACACCTAGTTAACTATTATTAACTGAAATCATACTGATTGATTTACTTGTAGTAGTGACCACTGTGAGTTCTTTAGTTAACTGAGGCATACATTGTGGCTTTAACTGAAGCTTGACAATTCGATTTCACTTAGTCATCTCCTGATCAATTCGAATTTTCTTTTTCTCCATGCATTTATCTTTAGCTCTTTATCTTTTACTGCATGGTCAGTATGTGCTAACTTTAATTATCCATCACATTACATTATACTAAGAAGAATTACGAATGCTGTGATAATAGTATATTATTCCAAACCAAATGATCATATGCTAAAGTAATTCACTTTAGAGGTGATCAATCTCTAAAGGAGACTTAAAAACAATCTGGTGACCATGGTTAATAATACATCACACAACATTAAATGCTTTTAACAAGTAAATCATGACCTTTATACGGAAGGTCCACCTCTATACGGGAGGTCCATCCCATGGATACCTTTATACAGAAGGTTGACATGAGAATCATGAATTGACACACAAGTCAGGAGCCTTGTCCAACAAGACTTTACGACATCATTACTTTGATCAATTACCTCTATATGAGAGGAATAACCTTTACACAGAAGGCATTCAAAGTGTTCACCTCTATACAGGAGGATCAATCTTGGTTGCACAAGATTGGTTTGGAGAATGTCTCCTGATGCTGTAGATTTAATAGTTTTCATGCTCTTTATTGTTCATTTTTGTCTTCTTAATTCTTCCTTTTGTTCATCAATGATATATACTAACTTCTTTCACGTTGCCTAGCACATTATCATCTCTATATTCTTACTTCCTCAACATGCATATCATCAATATCTCCATTGTGAGAATACATGATAACATGAATTATTGTACCACAATCAAGCACCATAGTTGGTTTTATTGAATGAGATAAAAATGAAATCAATGCGTTGTACTCATTCAAGAACCACAGTCAATTGAATTGAATTGGATAACACTGAAATCAATGCACTGTACTCAATCAAGAGCCATAGTTTATTGAATTGAATCGGATGACACTGAAATCAATGCATTACACTCAATCAAGAGCCATAGTCTACTGAATTGAACCAGATAACACAGAATCAATGCACTATACTAAATCAAGAGCCATAGTCTATTGAATTGAATTGGATAACACTGAAATCAATGCAATGTACTCAATCAAGAGCCGTAGTCTATTGAATTGAGGCAGATAACACTGAAATCAATGCAATGTACTCAATCAAGAGCCATAGTTAATTGAATTGAATCAGATAATACTGAAATCAATGCACTTTACTCAATCAAGAACCACCGTCACTTGAACTGAATCGGATAACATTGAAATCAATGCACTGCACTCAATCAAGAGCCGCAGTCTATTGAATTGAAACTGATAACACTGAAATCAATGCACTATACTCATTCAAGAGCCATAGTCAATTGAAATAAATCAGATAACACTGGAATCATTACACTCAATGCACTTTACTTAGTCAAGAACCATAGTCAATTGAATTGAACCAGAAAAATGGAAAAATATTAGAAATTAATGCACCGACACTAAATTCAATTGAGAAGTCACTGCAATCAAGGAAGAACTAAAATCAATGCAACAATGTCAGAAGCCAATGTTCTGACATTGACTTCATTGCAATCAATACAACATTGAAATCAATACATCAGTCTCATAAATCAATGCACCGACACTAAATTTAATGCAACACTGAAATCGATGGAAAATATTAGAAATTAATGCATTGGCACTGAATTCAATGCAACAATTACTCCAATCAAGGCAACACTGAAATCAATGCAATAGTCTCATAAATCAATGTACCAACAATGAATTCAATGTAACAATCACTGCAATCAATCCAACATTGAAATCAATATAATAATCTCATAAACCAATGCATCGACACTGAATTCAATGCATCAATCAATGAAATCAATGCACAATTGTATATTTTAATTGTCTTGTTTATTTGACAAACAATAAAATATTATTATTATGTGCTAACTATTTATACCTATGTATCATCCCTTACTATATGTAAAACATATTATGCACATATTAATGTTTAGTGGACATATCAGTTTACTTACACATATTTATAGTCAATAGAGTTTAGATTGGGTGGTTGGGAGTATTGATTGTAATCTAGATTGCGACCTATGGATGTAGCCCTTGACAATTTTGTAAAAGGGATGGTTGTGTTATGAGTTTTTTTTACTTTTACTTTGTCATGTCCCCTCCCATCATACTAGTGCGATGGAGAGAACATGATGCTAAGGCTAGGCATCTAGCCCCATGATTTTTAAGAAAACCCGTTGAATATAAAAAGAGACATATGCAGATGTGTATATATATGCAAGAAGCACAGCAGAAGTAAATTCTATTACACATCTAGCATACATTCAAGATATTCATGATAGTCATCAAATAAATACATTACAGAATTAACACAAGAGCGTACTTAACTTAAAACAAAGTAGTCCCGAGCAACTGGCTATGCAACTGCAACGTTCCACTCAACCATAGGCCAGTTGTGCTCATCAATCTCTCAACACAACTTCCACCCCTGAGCTGGGCATGATTTCTACAAGGAAATAAGGGAACAACAGACTCACACATAGCCAAATATACACCAAAATCAGCCAAGCCAATCTACAGTTGGGTTTATCAGGCTGCTAAGGCAATGGAAAGGAAGAATTGCTAAGCTAGTGAGCTCAACCACAGAGCTATGGATACCTCTACAAGATCTATCTAGCTTGGTCCCCCACAATGCCTACACACCCGACACAAGGAAGTATTCCCACACTACTACACAGTCCCTCAGGCCATACCTTCCAATCTAGTACTATTCAAGGTGTGCATAGAAGAGTAGCCAGCCCTTTTGATCTTCTTGAGAGGTTACCTTCCTCACTAGGTTTATCAAGCCAATTCTGGTCCGCTTCCACTCCTAATTTCTTGCTCATAATTTCAAACCAAAACATGGATGCACATAACAACAAAATCACAAGTGCTGGGCATGAAGAGAAACATTTTGACAGTGGGATGCCCAAAATGGGTTTCCATTAGTTTCAGAAAAAACGTGGGAAACCAAAAACGAAATGGCAGATGGGAAATCAACCCTGGGAGAGCAAAATTGTTTTCAGAAAACGTTTATGGGTATTCAAGGGATGGAAACGACCTCCATAAACCCCCAAATCGTGACTCCCTTCCTCCCAGCCAATATGCAATACAAAAATGAGTTCCCGGCTATGGAAAAATGCAGGAAAATGATGGAAAACATGAAGGAGAAAGCCCCAGCTAGCTCAGATTGCGTGAGAGAGCAAAGACCATGGGTGAAGAATGACTTTGGGCACAATTTTGTGGGTGTTTTCTTGCCCAAGAAGCAAAAATACGTTTTCCCAGATTGATGGCTTGCCCATACACGGAATTGGCTTCCATACCTCTCCATTCCCAAGGCATTAACTACCTCAACCCACCTGTTGGAAGAATTAAATGATTGGGTGCATAAGTCAAAATGGGTATTTGAGGGTTTATGGGTTCTCTCAATGACATTTGGTTTAACACTATTGGCTCAAGGGTTTGAATATTTTCCATCCCTATTCCTTGTGAAAATCATGCCCCCATCTCTTGTTGCATTGCATAGCTAGTTGTGGGTATTTCATTAAAATTCATATTTACATGATGTCATAATTTCTATTGTGCATGGCTAGCACAAGAACCATATGCATCAATTTTTAATTGCCAATACATAAAACGCTAAATCGATGGCGGGGCCTTGGCCTTGAGCTCCTCACCATGATTTAATAACGATATTTACATCATTTACAATTTTAATGCAATAGGGTCAAAATCAGGAAATTACATACTTCTAATTTTGATAGGGCCTAATGTTCACCCCTTTTTACTTCTAATATTGATTGGGCTTAATTTTTACCTTTTTTTCTTCTAATACGACCTTAATTTTGACCCTTTTTTACTTTTTGCAAAAGGGATGTGTTTTTTACTTTTACTTCTAATTTTTACCGGGCTTAATGTTTACCCCTTTTTACTTCTAATATTGATTGGGCTTAATTTTTACCCTTTTTTTTCCAAGCCTTAATTTTTGGCCATTTTTTACTTATGGGCTTAACTTTTATTTCTAATTTTGATTTGTAAAAGAAACACAACACCATGGACATGAAGTAAGGGTCACACAAAATACGCCAAAGATGACAATGCAAAGAAGACTTCCTAAGAGTTTCAACACCTAGAAACAATGAATAAGGTTTGGGGTACTCTTATAGTTCCTTCTGAGCCTGTAGCAGAAGAAGGAATGGTAGAGCATGGCATTATTCCAAGCAAAATGACATTTGAGAAGGATAAGGATCTATGAAAATATGTTCAGCCAATATATGGATATGTTTTGTGGGCCTTGGTTGAGTTATATGCCTCATTTTCATAAT
Source organism: Larix kaempferi (assembly GCA_027924585.1). NCBI lineage: Eukaryota > Viridiplantae > Streptophyta > Pinopsida > Pinales > Pinaceae > Larix > Larix kaempferi. The sequence continues at coordinate 13,322,314 of BSBM01000316.1, read as the reverse complement.
CAAGCACAAGGTTGGATGGTGTTCAAATTCAAATGCGATGAGGATGCAAACAAAATTAAGAATGGGAATGGTTTTGGGGTTTACTACTCGCGACAAAGAGTCAATTGCTTTGTTTTGATCTAAGCATTGGAATTTTTTTAGGGGAATCGACTACTGGTGTGGGCTTCATACTCACGTGACATAGGGTCGATTCATGTATGCTACCACTATACCCCTAGGTGCACCCACATAACACCCGTGAAGTCTCAAGGAGTTCCTTAATAGTACACTCTATCACTACTTGGTCTACGCTCCTAGGGAGACACACATTGAAAAATTGATAGTAAAACATGTATGGATTAAAATGCCAACACTCCCCTTAATGTTCTAGATTTATTTGTGACAAAGATGATAAGTGACATCACGGGTGTCTTTATCGGATTTGATGAATTCTTAAGGGCATTGGTGGTGAGATGAATGGAAAAAATGGTCATTGAAATGGACTTCAAAGAGGGTTGATCTAATAATGTGTAGATAAAGGTGGGAATTGAAAATATATCCAATCCCTGGATTATGTTAGGATCCATTTTCATTATGGTATGTGTCATCACTATGGTCATCTTAAAGTAGAATGTCCTAAGAAAACATCTAGAGTTGATAAAGGCCCAACTCAAGGTGCATTTTAGAAGCTGGAGACAAGGTTGAATGCAAAAATAGAAGTTACAAATGGAAAGGATAAGGTTGTCAATCTCAACTCAAAAAGCACTAAAAAGAAGATATCAAATGGAATTATCAAGGTACCACTGCTTGATATTCGAGAAAAGGGGTGTTGAAACTGTCAATTTGGATCATGTGACTACAACAAATTATAAAGATTTCTCTCAACATATCATAGTAAAGACATCGCCTACAAATGCAAGGGTGGAGTTGACAATGATTGAAAAAACCTCATTAAGGGACCCTGCATTTTTGGTAAGTCAAATGACTCTAGCGCTATGCATATTTCACCTTCTTTTAGCGATTCTTTGAATCCTGCAAAAGTTGGAAATAATTTCCATTGTGGGGAATGGAAAAAAGATTGATAAATAGAATAGGGTAGGTTCTAGTCATTTTCTCTTATGAATTACGTGTTAAACCCTATTTCAAGTGTTATAATTGTTGGTGGTGGCTCCCATTTATTTAACCCATACCCATCTAAGTTAATATATGGATCCTTTACCTCTCCCTTTTGAACTATACTTTAGTTCTAAATTCATGGGGGATGGGGTGTTAAGCTTTCCATAGTCAAGCATTTAGGGTTGTTCTTGGCCCATACAAGCTCACCTCTGTGACTTTTGATGATCAAATCATCCCCTAATATTGTCCCTCCCGTTTTTTGAAGCTCAACCCACTATACAAAAGAAAATTGACAACATAAAGGATAATTATGGGTAGTAAGATGAAGCACTATTGAAAAAAATCCTAAATATGAATTGAAATCATTTAAAAAGCCTATGGAGGAAGGTGGTTTAGAGGAGTTGATGGTGCATTGGGTCAAGTGTCTAGTTCAATTACCATGGCAATGAAATCATTTTTAAATTTGGTACAAAAAGAGCAAAGAGAAAATAATTGAGTGGAAAGCAAAAAACAATCAAAGAGACCCTTACAACAATATCGACCCCTCAAACAGGCAACCTATGTGAGTTCTCCTCCTTGATATCTAGGGATTGAACTCATCCCACAAAAAGAAATACCTTGCTCATTTAGTGAAATTGTATAAACTATATAATCTTTTGATACAATAGACTATGGCCAAGGAGAGGAAAGTAAAGGGAATTTTGTCATCCTTTATGAAAAAACTTGATTTTTAGTACTATAGATGTTAATGGTAGATTTGAGTGGTTAGTAACTAGATGGAAAGATTATGTATAATTTCTAAATGCATCCTTTATCCCTACATAAATATGGACAAAATTAATCTCCCTACATATCATAGGCAAGACCTATTCTCTAGTCAATGTTTATGGTCCATATACATACATAATAGACTTTTGAGATGGTTTTTGTGGCTTTGATTTCGTAGAGGAAGAAAATGTTATTATTGGGGATGATCTACTATTTCTTACCATAAGAGATAAAGTAGGGAGGCAACAACAATGGATACCCTTGTCTATTATTTCATTCACCGAGTTGAGAAGGTTGATGTTTATAATGTCGAACCTATCAGGCTTGGCCCAAGAATAAATATTTAAATTTTTGAAAGCAATTGAAACATGTGAAGTCGTATATAGTCCAACTTTATGATCACATTAGTGATGGGGTTTTTTCTAAAGAAGAAAGGGGAAGCTAAGGGAGCAAAAGGGATTGAGAGAAAAGTGTTGGAATGGAGAAAATCCAAATAGAGAATGAAGAGCAAAGCCAACTAGCTTGCATAGGGAAATGAAAACATTAAATTTTTCATAGGTATCCCAAACAAAGGAAAAATATACATGTTAATGTTTGGGAGATGGAAGGAGAACATGCGAGAAGGGTGATAGTATTTCATGAGATTGTTGATGTGAGGGTATATCATTTCAAGCAATTGTATCAAGAACGTGCTACAACAAATATTGTTAAAATCATAAAGAATGCTTCCCATTTTTTAGGATTTGATGAGGATACAATAAAGAACTGATGTCCGAAGCTTCTAGCTAGGAGTTGAAATATGTGGTGCAATCCTTCCAAAAGGATAAGAGTACCATACGATATGGATGGAACATTGAGTTTTTAGACATTGAGTTTTTAGAAGGTGACTTGCTTAAAGTGGTAAAAGAAACTAGAATATATTGTTATGTTTTAAGTGCATTAAACCCTACCTTTATTGCTTTAATTTCGCCCCAAAGAAAGGCTCCCCTACTTTTTTGTTAGGAGTTTGGTCCTATTTCTAAGTCAACTTCTCATGAACCATTTGGTTTCCTCAACAATAAGAAATTCATAATGAAATAGGTGTTTTCTAGTAAGGTATTCACTCCATTATTGTTAAGAAGTTGGATGCAAGATGGTCAAGCTAGATATTTTTTTCCAAGAAAAAAAATTATGTATATTTGATATTTCAAAATGGTCATGCTAGATCTATACAAAGCTTATGATCATGTTAGCTAGCTATTTATGAGACTATTTCTTATTCACAATGGTTTGAGTCGCTTGATGGTAAATGGGATAGTTAGACACATATACTTAGTTTATTTTACTCTACTTATAAATGGTTATATTTCCAGTTTCTTTAAGCAAATAAGGGGACTCAAGAAGGGATGTCTCCTATTACCCCTATTGTTTATACTTGTGGTGTAGTCAAGCTCGGTCTAGGTCCCTTGGTGTGTCCCCGTATTCCAATTTCTTCTTTATGTTGTGTTGTAGATACTAGGCACAATAAGTTTTCTGATGCCGTAATAGGTGGCTTCACAGCACCTCTGCACGACGGCCCTGCTTTTGGTACAGTTTACCCTCGGTTTTCTGTTAGTCTTGAGGATCCCCATATTTATAATATCTTGAAAGCCTATATCCTTCCCAAAGGATTTGATATGCAGTCCGGCTCCAAAATCATTCAGCTTAAAGGCGGAGTATGTGTCCGTTTCGGAAATGATACCTTACCCCAGCTCCGGTCCCACATCCATCAGATGTCGGCAGACTGCAGCGTGGTGGAATCCCCAAATTCGCCACACTCTTCCAAGTCCAAGTCAAAAAATGCTACACCCATTACCTTCAATTGGACAGGTATCAAATACCCGCAAGCATGGGAAATGAAGTACACAGAGCTGAGGCACCAGGAAAGGGTTAGAGCCACAATGAATCCTAAACCCTTAGTTTTTTATGAAGCCTCCTCCTCTTTTAGATCTCCCATAGATGAGCCGATTCCTAGATTTGCTCCTCCATTAATAAAATCTGCATCATTGTCTTCATATCACAATGCTAGGCATCAAGCACTTTCTGATCAAGTGGGAACCAAGTCTATAGAAGAACCTTCGTCATCTGCACATAATCCATCTGTAAATACAGAGTCATTTTCTGGTCTATCTAATTTTGAACATAGGGGTCAACATGCAGACTGTCCTGCATGTAGGAAAATAAAACAAAAACTTTCACAAAAAGAGAAACAAAAACCCTTGCATGAGTTTCCAAGCCTAGGTATGTTTTCACTTCCTAAAGCCAATTCTGCTGTTGAATCAAACAATCCACAGGGTCAAAGGTCTTATTACCCTGGAAGAAATCTCCCCGAGACTGCATTTAGGCAGTACTCACAAGATGGACAAACAAGAAGAGAATTTATGCCTACCAAATCTTCAGCTTCTGACCAAACAGTGTCAGATGAAATTAAGCTAGCTAATTGGGGAAACTTGCAGCAAGTTTACACTGCAAGAAATTTAGATGGCATGGCTAGTGATATCTTGCAGTTAAAAGCTAGTTGTGCTATCCTGAAAGAACAACTAGATAAAGTAATCACCAAGTTGGAAATCCTTGATCATCTGTTGCATGATACGATAGAGATAGAGAGAGCCATAGCAGTAGCTTCTGATAAGCTACAGAGAAGAATGGATGTTCTAGCAGACTTAACAACTAGAACACAGGAACTCAAAAAGAAAGAGTATGTAGTTCCTGATCATGTCCTAAAGTTGGCCAAGAAAGGTCATTCTAAAGCAGCCTCTCTAGGAGCATTGAACGTCATCCCTGAGGATGAGAGACCTGAATGGGATTTTGGTGAATCAGATGCACAGAAGCAAGATATAGAAGAATGGATAGAAGCATTTAAAGGTTACAAGCCTGTCCTAGATTCAAAATATATTGGAGATTTAGATATGATGGCAGAATCTTCTAATGTCAGAAGATTAGGTTTTGAAAGGCAAACTCAACAAGAAGGTTTTGATACCCATATGCCAGATGCACAAGCTGTATTTGTTGCTCCCAAAATAATGTCTTTTGGTATCAATAATATGAACAATTTGATTTCACAAATGCCAAAACAACCTGTTCTGAATATTCAGTGCCAGACTCGTGAAGAGATTAAAAATGCAATACAACTATTGAATCACTGGATATTGTATAAAAAGCAACAAGATCATAACTTGACTGGTCAAATGATCGGTGCTCAGTTAGTTGTTGGTTTGTCTGGTTTAGCATATGAATGGTGGCGTTGGTTGCCACAGGAAGCAAGGAATGAGTTGTTAGCTGCTAATGACTCAGATGAACAGATTCTCTCAGCCCTTGGGAGAGAATTTTATGGACCTGAAGATCATGAAGACTATGATCACCTAGCATCCCTGTATATGTCTGCCAGGTTGTGTGATCTTAGTAAAACAGAGGAATATTTCTGCTATATGCAGAAGTTACTGATCTCTTCAGGTAAGTCTGGTGACCTAGCCTACTTAAAACACTACCTCAGGAGTTTTCCCGGTCATGTCCCAGATGCCGTTGAAAAAGCTTTGAAAGATAAGAATATCCAGCTTAGGACTCTCTCTTTAGCTCAGCTTCATAATCATATTCTTGAAACATGGCAAGAGCATTGTTTAAGCAAGAGAGTAGATAAAGATTTCAAAAGGCATCAGTTAATGTTTTCTGCATCCTTCTGCAAGGATGTTGCAAAAATACCGGATTGGGGTTGTGGTGCCCACAATCGTGGTCATTTTGGGAAAGAGGGTTGCCATTGTAAAAAGAAAAGGAAGTTTTATACTTCTGAAAGTAGGTATCACCCTGATCGAGCCTACAAACACAAATCTAAGCACCGAGATTTCAAGCACAGGAAACATAAGAGTAAATTCTCTGCTAAAAGATTTGTGAAGCGCAGAAAAGAAAAAGGTAGAGGCGATACTTGTTTCATTTGTGGAAAGTCAGGCCACTGGGCAAGTAAGTGTCCAGATCGAAAATCCCGACCCAGGCTAGCAGCCCTATGTACATCCTTAGATCCAGCCTGGTGGGATCTGTACAAAGTTTCCTCTTCTTCTCCTGATCCTTCTAATGAGGTTATCTATCTACCTGAGTCTGAATCCCCTTCCTCTAGTTCAGAATCAGAAGACGACCTCCCTCAAATGGCTAAATGTGCTCCATCTTCATCCTCTGAGTCTGAGAGTGAAGCACATTTAGGGGGGTGTGAGCTCCCAGAATTTGATTTCAACCTGTATATGTTTTCTAAGACATCTTCCCCTTCTGCTATTGAGAAGCACATTGCTTCTATTGATTTGCAATTATCTTCAATCCCAGTTTTCAGACATCAAGAGAGAACAGCCTTGAGAGAAGAGAAGAAAGCTCTTCAAGCACAGTTGCAAGCTTTAACCAAAGAAAAGGGAAAAGAGAAAATATCTTTGACTTCCAGCCCAGCAGAGTTATACCAAGACTACCCAAGTGGTCATGCAGACAGACAGGCACATAGAGCTGACAGAGAGAGATTGTTAAGAAAAAGACTCAAAGAAAAACAAGATCAAATCAGAGCTTTAATCAAAGAAGCAGATGAACTTAAAAATGCTTTGACAGTTCTGTTATTAGAAAAAGATCAGTCTTCAGAAGATGAATTGTCAAATGAGATTGAAAGAGTTTATGGTCCAAGAGATGAATCCCCTGAGAAGTCTCCCTCGCCACGGTCTCAGAGTGTCAGTTTGTTAGGTGCAGTTTCTGGTCCTAAAATATTCATTACCTTATAGTTTTGTCCTGATGAATTTAAGTCTTACCCAGTCCAGTGTTTGATAGATTCAGGATGCCAGTTCAATCTTGCAAGAGGTAATGCCATTCCCCAATTCTATTGGGAAGATACAAAAGAATATGGGTCTGCAATTCAAGGTACACCAGTATATTTGACTGGAAAGGTCAAGAACTTCCCTATCTCTTTGTCCTCTGTAAAAAGTTCTTTGTCCATGTATAGATTAGATGTTGTTAGAGAAGATTGTGTTTTGGGTTCCGAGTTCTTATTAAAGGTCAGTCCATTCTCCATGGATACCAAGAAAATGGTGTTTGTTTGTACAGTCAATGGTCAGTCAGTTTCTTTACCACTTAGTCATACTTTTGTACAAAGATGTAAACCAATTAACTAGAGTCCTCCTAGTCAGTCCAAAGTTTCATTGAGCAAAATGGAAAGGTGTATTTCATTTGCAGAAGTACACAGTGATCAGTATCTTGCAAGGATTACAGAAAGAATAAAAAGGGATTGTTGCTCAGAAAGCCCCAATGCTTTCTGGACTAGAGAAAAGTACTTTGTTTCACTTCCCTTCGATCCTTTGCAAAAAATTAAGCCAATGAAAGCCTCGGCAAGACTCATGAGTCCCAGTGAAAGAGGATGGAAGACATCTTTAGAGATATTCCATGGTTAGCAGTGTTTATAGATGATATCCTTATCTGTTCCAAGAACCTCCAAGAACATCTAAAACATTTGCAACAGTTTTATGACTTAGTTTTTAAACATGGGTTAGTTCTGTCTGAAAGTAAAATGGAAATAGGCAGAACAGATATAGAATTTTTGGGTTTGCATATCAAAGCAGGTCAGGTTATTTTGCAAAAGCATGTTCTGCAATCTTTTGAATATTTTCCTGACAAGATCATTGAGAAAACCCAATTGCAGAGATTCTTAGGCTGTTTGAATTACATCATGCCATTCTACAGAGGTCAAGCTGTCGATATTCACTGTTTGCAGCAAAGGCTTAAAAAGAAGCCAGTGCCATGGTCTGAAGAGATGAATCTGGCTATCCAGAAGATCAAAGCCAGGGTAAAACAGCTACCAGCTCTCAGTCTTCCACAGGGAGTTGGGAAATTAATAAATAAGTGGATGCTTGTAAGAATAATGGTAACACCAAAGGTATAAAAATGGAAAGAGCCTTGTTTTTAATTCATTTGTTATTTGTGGATGATGTGTTGTTGTGCAACATTAGGTATCTTAGTGAGGTTGTGAAGTTAAAGGAGTTGTATGCAAAGTAACATGTATGAAAGTAAATTCAAAAAAATCTTCCATCTCTTTCGATGGACCTTCAAAGGGAAAACAAAAGGAGATTATTAGGATATCACCATACAATTCCATAGTTTTACACAATGGCCTTTGAATACTTGGGATTTGTTCTAAAACCAATCAATTATGGATTTAGAGATTGGGTATGATACTATCAAAAATTTGAGAGGATCAAAATAACCAACCAGTGCAATAGATGGTTTTCGATAGGGGGCATATTGACTTTAGTCAAATATGTTTTGGAGGAAATCTCAGTGTATCGACATTCTATGGCCTACATTCCTTTAGGTGTTCTTGAAATGATAAGAAATAAATGCTTCAAATTTGTATGGATTAGTAAAAAAGAGAAGGAAGGTATTACTCTAGTTAAACATAACAAGATTGCTAACCTTGGAGTATGAAAATCCTCACAGCAGATCTAAGAGACGATGTATACCTCACAATGAAAGAATTTAGGAATAAGATTAAGAGTGGTCAATGCAGTAAGATGAAAATGCTAGTAGGACTAGGATGGAGTATAGGAATATCCTAACACCCCCCCTTAATCCATCCTGGGCCCTGGTAACTAAGACCAAAGGTCACCCAATACAATGAATAATAATAACAGTCAATAAAGTGAGGAAATGGGGAAAACCTCATGGGAAAAATACCCCCCCTCAAAATAGACTGTAAGGCACACACAAAAATAAATGCTCCAAACTCAAGCAGGTGTGATGCTTGGTCATATATCTGGAGGTATCTTCTTCTTGGGAAGAAGTGGATCATGCTCAAAAGGCATGTGCTTGTAGTTGCTCTTCAGATCGAATGTGATGAGAACAAATCCAAAAGTATGAGGATGATCCTTGAACCTGTGATTCGAATCAGATGAGGTAGGATCAAATCTATGAATGTGCAGATAGTCTTTTGTCTTCTCCTTCGAACCATCATGGGTGAGATTATGCCAAAAAGAACCATCAAATAATAGTAAATGTTTTGAATCCAAATCAGATCCAAGACTTAGAGAATGGTTTCTTGAGATCTCCTTTGAACCAGCAGAGGTGAGATCAAAACCATCATATGTATGAGAAATTATCCCAAGTAGTGATTGCTTAGAATCCAAATTAGATCCAAGACTTGAATCATGGTTTCTTGAGATCTCCTTTGAACCATTAGAGGTGAGATCAAAACCAGTAAGTGCATGAGAAATTATCCCAAGTGAATGGCAATGGTTTCTTGAGATCTCCTTTGAACCAGCAGGGGTGAGATCAAAACCATGATGTGCATGAGAAATTATCCCAAGCGAATGGCAATGGCCATATTCTTCAATAACCTTCTGAAAGCATGGAATAATGATCATATAATAGTAAATAAGAGGTGATAGATCAAGGAGAGCGAATGCATTACCTCCAATGACTGATTTGACCTCTAAAACATTCAATAGATCATGATGCAAACCAACAGACTCTGGTGCAAGAGAGGATTTAGGACCTTCTGCAATTTCTAGAGTGTGAACTAGCACACAATTCGAAATAGAAGAAATTTGGAGCATGAGTGTAGAATCTACAAGTTCTTCTTCTTTGTGGACAACTTCAATATGAGATATGTTTGATACTGATTCATGATCAATGAGATCATCAAGGAGGGCGAATGCATCACTTTACTTGCTCTCGAAGGGGTTTGGACCAATCCCTTCATTATGTCTGCCAAAACTTTCATCTAGGTGGGTCCATAGCTCTTTTGGAGATTCAACATCAATGTATTGGTATATCATGTATTCAGGCAAAGCAAACATCATTGTTGCATAAACTCTGTCACCTTTATTTAACCGGTCAATCTCTTCTTCAGAGGATTCGAACTCTCTTTCAAAACAATGATCAAAGAGATCATTTTTCTTCAAATATGCTATCATTTTCGGTTTCCATTCATCATAGTTGAATGGAGAAAGAAGATCATAGTTGAATGGAGGAAGAGGAGGGATTTATTCTGAATACATGGAAGTTGTAGAAGACCTGCAAAAACAATAGAAAATATATGCAATTGCTACTGCTGCAAAAATGCAGAAACTGCTGCAACTGCTACACTTGAAATCTTGATAATAACTTGCAAAAAACTCTCAGGAATGGAGATAAACAATACTCTCAACATTCTCTGATACTATGTGAAAATCCTCACAGTAGATCTAAGAGATGATGTATACCTCACAATGAAAGAATTTAGGAATAAGATTAAGAGTGGTCAATGTAGTAAGATGAAAATGCTAGTAGGACTAGGATGGAGTATAGGAATATCCTAACATGGAGCAATAAGAGGTTGGGAGCCTAAATAATATTCACCATTTTGGAAAATCTCTAGCAACCAAGAGTTTACTGAGGCTCCTCAACTATGAGGGTTTGTGTAAAAATGTCATTTTCAAGTAGTACATAGATCCTTTGTCCTTTGAAGATTGGATAAGATCACCCATAAAATCTATCTCAAATGTTGCTATCATATGGAAAGCCCAAGTCTTGTGTTTTCCTTTACTGGGGAATTGATGTAGCATCCCTGCTCAACAATCCCAGCTATGGACATGTAGCCACTTTACAAGGATTTAAAATTCCAACCCTTAGAGGCGGTTTTCCCATAATACCAACAAAGATAACACCCTTGGGAGGACCAAAAGTAAATGAAATGCATGCACACTGTAAATTAGTAGGATGGATTCACACAAAAATCATGGTAACCAAATTTCCATAAACAAAATTGAACATAGTCACACAAAACATTTTTATAATAGAAAATAATATAAAATTTGCATATTCATAAACAACAACAAGGCACTTATCTTTTCACAAAACATGGCCCAAGAAATTGGTTGCATATAAGCAATTTTACACCCAATTTTATGTATCTTGTGTGGATACCACCCTCAATCTAGGCTACAAGGCCACTAGGGTGAAGGAACCAAACCACAAGCTTCTATCTCTCTAAACCCAACCCATATGCTCTCATGCTCAACCAATATGTTCACTACAAAGCATTACATTCACCTCTTCTAGCCATCAAACACCACATGGCACTCTCTTTTACTGCTCAACACAACGCAAGGAAGATATTTCTTAAATTAATAAAGTTCATTTAGTGATATGAAATGAACAACTTGGTTTTTAATATTCTTGTCTATATCCTTAGCCAAAAAACAATGCATTAATATAGTCTTACAAGCTAGCTAGCCTTCCCGAGCTTTCAAGAAGTTTTCCCTATCTGCCTTTTATGGAGATTAAATATTTTCATAAAAGGATAATAAAAACAAAATGAAACTGATCTTTCATAATTAAAAACATACTTCCAATTAACCAACCTTTAAAAAAGAGTAGTGTTTGAACCAGCTTGGAGAGTGCCTTCCTTGAACTCTAGTTTAGTCAAGGTCCCCTCCTGCATTGCTAGAGCTTCATTAAATAAAACATATGCTTAAGTGATATATATATATAATAATGATGATGATGATGATGATGTGTGCGGGTGTGTGTTCATTACGTTGCCTATCCCTTAAAGATGCTTTCTCAAGTATTTTATGGAAAAGACTATGTATTCATTTTGGCTTGCAATACTTGTCGTAAATATTTGTTCTTGATGTTGAAGACATGCTTTGATATGATCTTTGAAGAGTTGAGTAAAATCGAGCTATAAAATGGTCTGACCACCCTAATTTGATATTATGTGGATTTGTGTGGCAGTGACTTCTATTTTGAGACCAAAGTGTACCATAATGAATATTCTTTGTAACGTAGTTTGAATATTGTCCTTGTTATAAGCAACGTTGATACATAGATCGGTAAAATTATCGAATCTTGTGATTTGGGTGTTGATAAGGTGACATTGTAGCATGATTTTTGATTCTCATACTTGTTGTGTTTCCCTTATTCAATTTTGGTATTATGCCTTATCCATGCACTTGTGTGACCTTGTTGCTCACTACATTTTTTTATTAGTAAGGAACTTTGATTTTCCATTGTTTATACTTTAGCATATGAAGACATCCTCACTTCTAATGGATTTTCATCTTTTTGAATTGTGATGTTGATTGGATTTTTTTTGGTTCATTTCTCCATGACTTGGATTTCTCTAGTTCAACTCGATCAGTGATTGTTCCTTTATTGAACAACGCTTCTTTGTTAGCAAGTTCTAACTTTTCTTTTTGTCCCTCGTTTTTATCCATTTGATTCTTGATTTGTGCAATGGAGATTTTATTATGGTTCTTAATGACATAATTTTCTTCATCTTTATCAATGACAACCTCGTCAAATTCGTTTTGCATCTTTTATATTGACTTCTAATTATCCCAAAGGATCACCTTTGAGACATATTTAAAGTCTTCTAATGAGGGAGCAACTTAATCTAACTTCATTATAATGTTTGGGAATGTCATATTTTTCTTTATATCGGAGATCATCAAAAACTTCTTTGTCATGTTTATGATGAAAGTCCCCATTGTTTCCATCCAAGGTGACCCCAAACACTATGTCAACATCTTCTTTATACATAGTTGTAGCACTGAATTTTTATGAGTTTATAATAATCAATTTTTAGTTGTAAGTCCTTAAATTCATATTTGTCGCGGGAGGTTAATCACTTTTTCTTGAATACTTCATTTGAGTGTTAATTATCAAAAGCATGCAATTGAAAGAATTTTATGAGAAAACTAAAAACCAACCTTCCTTCTTTTTATTAAATTCCATTTTAATCCTTTATATACTTCTTAGTCCTTGCCTACAACAGTGGACTATATGTTCCACTCTTTGACATTAATTATAGCCTACAAAAATTACATCATTTAAACTTTGGATTCAATAAAGTTCGATATAATAATTTTATTTATTATTTATTAAAAATTAAAAAAAAATCTATTTTAAAATATTTTGAACAGTGAAGATTAAATGATGTGACAACTTTGACGATTAAACTTAACTTTGCAAATGTTATATTTTTGACATAGTGGTGGTACTGGTACTACTACTGATTGATGACACATAAAAGCAACTCAGTCAATGTTTGGGTCCCTCAGAGCTTGAGCTGAAGAACACATGGGAGAAGGGAGAAGATTTAGAGAAGGTCCGTAGATTTGGGATAAGTACAGTCAAGGTCTCGAGGGATTCTTCTACTCAACATTCCAAACCCTTTTTATGTTTTTGACACAATTTGCAATTGCTTTAAGCTTATATTTCTATAGATATTGGATTTGTGACCTGTTGGTGAGATGGGATGAGCAACCCATGTGAGTTAAGAGGATTCCAGAGGAAAAATAATCCAGGTTTTTTTAATCGTGAATAGCCATTAAACAGGACATGGATGTAGACTGAAGTGGTTGCTAAAGGGAAGCTTCATTCAGGCCTTACAAGTCAGGTGAGTGTTGTGGTGGAGGATGGGATTTCTCCCCAGAGAGCATAGTTGGATGGCCCTATTGTTTCCTTGAATAAATCATACCAACTCAAGCCGGGTGAGTGTTGTGGTGGAGGGTGGGATTGCCCCCTAGAGAGAATAGTTGGATGGCCCTATCAATCCCTTGAATAACTTAGACCAGCTCTAGCATGGTGATGTAGACAAAGGTGTGAAAAGGTATGTGTGGAAATCAATGCAACATTCTCAGATTGCTGCAACATTTCATAGCTTGTCACAACTTGCAACATTCTTTTTAGTTTATGCAAGTTTTTGAATGCTTGAATAATTTGTATAATTGTCATATGGTTCATATTTCTGAACCTCTTTTTTGAAACTTTTGAACTCCCTTCAAATCATGAAAATTTTCAAACCTTTTCGTTCGTAAAACCTATTGAACTTTTGAACCCACTAACTATGGTGAAAATCACCATTGTCCTTACACTGTTTAATATGCAATTAATTTTTTTAGCTTCCCCTCTTCAACTTATCAAGCTTTTTGAACCCGGTAACTATGGTGATAAATATCATAACTTTATAGATTTATGTGAAACCAATTTGCATGCCAAAAACTTGTGATTTCTTTATTTAGCCCAACGAGCCATTGTTGGTATGGGTTTTAAGTGTCCAAACATACCACTGATGTCAATCAATGGAGTGTTAATAAAATTGGGATTTCAAAAATCACATTTTATGCCCACCAAAATGTAAATTATGGGATTTTATATCACGTGCCCTTTAAACAAACCCTTCGAAAATGATTATTTTCTGGTTTAATTCTTAAGGACAACCATTTACAATTACTTCTCTTGGATAAATTTCAAATTAGTGCTAATTTTCAGAGTCTTATAGGAACAAATTTCCAATATTTTTACTACTATTGGGTCAATCTTATCAACTGCGTATTTATTTTTAGCCTTTTGGGATTTTTTTTTTTGTAAATAAAAACTTCATATTACTGCAAATGTCAAAGATACATATCACGCTTGAAGCGGAGCTGAGTTACAGAATGATCACCCTATCTCCCACAACCCAAAAACACAGAGAAATACATAGTCGCAAAGCAAGCGTCCCTGGGACCAGACCTTCTTTTTGTACATACAAAATTGGACAAAACAGTGAGCAGGCCCCTATCCTTCCTAACAGCTATCATCAAAGACCCATTACCATTTATAAACCGAATTACAGACACAGCAAATGCCAAAAAGGCTAGCAACCAAACAGAAAACTAAATTCCCGGCACCTTCTGAGGATTAGTCGAGGAACCAATCTTGTCTTTCTCCTGAACCTGGACGTTCGTCACCTTCTACTGGAAAGGAGTTCCAACCGGGATAGCAGCAACATTTGGGCTGGGCAGGTCCTTCTTGGGCGCCTTGCTTGTAGGAATCCAGTTGCCCTTAGCGTCCAGCCTGGGATATGAAAAGGAGAGCCCCATCTTTTTTTCAATAGCATCTATTTTGCAATGCATGAGGTGATTATCCGCATTGTGGGATTTCCATGCCTTTGTCGGTTCCTCGTCTCTTTGCCTCTTCGCGTTGCTTCCATCGGCACATGAGCTAGAAGGTTCTTAGTCACCCAGTAGGTCATCACGATTCTGTCATAAACCGAGGCTCATCCTGTAGTAGTCCCCGGATCCGTGACCCATTCTTCTACCGAACTCCTAATATCCTCGATAGGGAGGGCCTTAACTTCATTCCAAAGATCCTTCTCAATGTCCCTAATATCCACCCTAATGGCGTTAGGGAGACAATCACGAAAGAAATGGGCGGCAGACTGAGCCCGAGCCTGAGCTCTCGTAACCCTGCCCACTCCTCCTCTCCTAACAGTAACCTTCTCTTTCCCTTTCAGCGCAGAGCTAGCAGTTCCCGTCCCAAATGGAGCCACAAATTCACGCTTCGGGGCCATTTTTGCGTGAAGCACAATAGGCACACTGAACTCGAGGGGCCTTCATTGCACAAATCCCACTCTTGAAAAAAATCTCAGAATATTAACCTCTGAGACACAAAAATCCCAACTAACACTCACGAAGCAAGAATGAGAATTGATCAGGAGGGAGCCCCCATAAAAAGACCGCCTGCTCATGATGAGGCCAACCGGGCCATAAATGAACAAGCCACCTGAAAACCTGACCAGGCCCAGAAACGTACCCTCACCATTATCCAAACTAATTTCCATCATTATGCAACCAGGAAGTAGCTGTTGCGAATCCTTCACCTAGATCACAAAAGGCCTGAAGACGTACGTCCCACTCATACCTTTAATAACTGCCTTATGTGACTTATCCATTTTCGGTTTTAATAACCACATCAGCCATGCGTCATCGACATGACCTCCGAATAACACCTGTCTCTTCCTTGGGGTACGGGCTGTCCTTCCTCCACCATTTGGCACCTACCAAGGTCCTCCGCCGCAAGCTGTAAACATTTAGGGGCCCAAGTTTCATTACTAAAAACTGCCATGTTACCCGCAACGTGGCCACCCCTCCTCACAACACCTAGGTTCGCTAAATAGTCAGCCACCTTGTTGGCATCCCGCCTGATGTGGAGGAAAGACAACTGACTATGAGAGCAGGGGAGGTGACAGAGGGTATCCAAATGGTGAGAGTGCCGCTAGCTGGAGGTAACTTTTTCCGTCAATTTCCCCTGCGCAAGATTTTTTTCCATTTGGATAATGATGTTCGAGTCTCCCTCAATAATGGCAGGGAAAAATCCACCCTGGATAATCATCTGCAAACCAAAGATGAGACCATCCAGTTCAGTTGAGTTGTTCGTGTCATGGCCAAGGTGACCAAAAAACACCTGCAGAATCTCTCCGTCCGCATTTCTACAGAACCCCTCGAAACCAGCGGCCCCAGGATTTCCCCGCAAGGCCCCGTCAAAATTGATTTTAAAGAATGACCTTCCTGGTGGTGACCAGACCCTAGGGCTAGAGGTTCTGCAGATCTTGTCTCGTATACGTATCCCGGGAAGATCATCTTTGCCAAGATCCCACCCCTTAGCAATGAGCATATCTCCCTTCGTTAGATTTTTATCCTCATCGGTCCATTTCCGGCTTCGAATAGTTTCTTGTATGTAGCGAACCAGAGTGGCCCAAACCTCCTCCTTGCGATGACTCTTGTCCCTAAATATCCGTCCATTTTGTTCTTTCCA
This sequence comes from Larix kaempferi, assembly GCA_027924585.1. Classification (NCBI taxonomy): domain Eukaryota; kingdom Viridiplantae; phylum Streptophyta; class Pinopsida; order Pinales; family Pinaceae; genus Larix; species Larix kaempferi. The sequence continues at coordinate 13,305,856 of BSBM01000316.1, read as the reverse complement.
TAGGTTCCAGCATAGCACGCCTAGAAACATTTGCCATATTAAAGCAATGATAGGGTTGTTAAAGGCTTGCGCATCCCAATTGCTTAGCATTAGACCAAGTTGACCATGAGCCCGATCACTCCTTCAAAAAATCATTGCACCTTTATCCCAAAGCAAAGATGAAACCTCGCATTCATCTAACATATGACTGAGAGTTTCCTCACTGTTCTTGCATAGCGGACAGCAGGAGGGGCCTTGAAATCCTCGTTTCTTAAGGTTCTTCCTAGTTAGGACTCTTTGGCAAATAACCAACCAGCAGAAAATGGCTGTTTTTGGCCAAGGGTTCATTTTCCATAACTTAGCCCAAGGATTGTCATCATCAGCTTCCCTGTTCATCTACAGATCGTATGCTTCCTTGATGCTAAATACCCCTTTCTGTCGATATCCCCATCGAAGCTTGTCTGGGCCAGCTCGCATTCGAATGTATCTTTCTTGGAGAATTTCCCAAAAAGCACGACCCTCCTCTTCATTAATGATCCCATGCCACCACTGCTGGTTGATCCAAGATCTGCTAAATTCCCCAAGATGATTGGACCAGTAATGACATACTTTAGTTTTTCCATCCGCCAACCCATGGTTTCTGATATTCAGTCACCTGTGATCATGCCCAAGTTTGGGAAATTGATTCCAAGAGTCATCCCAAAAATTGGCTAGCTCTCCATCCCCAATTTCCTAAAAGCTATGATCCTGGACCACTTTTCTTCCTTTCGGAGCCTTCAACCAAATGTGAGAGCCCTGAATATCATCATCAAATCTAATCAACTGGTTGGGTTGATGGGTCCTAGCATACTTGACTTGCCATAGCTTTTCCCATGGTTCATTGTTATGGTTGCACCAATGCCACCAAAGCTTGGAGCCCTGAATATCACTAACAACTTCAGGATCTTTGAGCCCCAGGCCTCCCTTTTCCTTAGGTTGGCATAAGGTATCCCATTTAATCAGGGCGAATTTAGATTTAGATTCTCTGCCACCCCATAGGAAATTACGCTGTAAACTTCTAATTTCTTTAAGAACCGACTTGGGCCCAGATAGCAGGGAGAAAAGATAAATTGGCATAGCTTGAAGGACGGACTTGACCAGCGTAAGCCTACTCGAGAAGTTTAAAGGTCTGGTAATCCAACTGTGGAGTCTGCTCTTAATACGATTAAGAAGATCTTGCCAAGAAAGCCTCCTAAGGTTGACTTCAGAGAGCGGGGCGCCCAAGAATTTGGTAGGAAGGGAACCTTTAGAAAAATTGAGGATGTGAAGGATATTCCGCTGAGTAACCAGGGGATTGTTGAAAAAGAAGACCTGAGATTTATCCGGGTTGACTTCAAGCCCAGAGGCCTTAGCAAAAAGATTAAGACTTTTTTTAAAGGCATGGGCTTCATGGACTGAAGGATGCCCCATTAGCATAGTATCATCAACAAATTGCCGGTGGGTCTGTTTTGCAGGCCATCATGGAGGTTCAGGCCATGAATATCTCCTTCCTCCGCTCGAGATTGAATTAGACGACTAAGCCCTTCCACCATTAAAATGAAGAGAAAGGGGGAGATATGATCACCTTGCCTGATGCCATGGGAGGAATGGAAAAGCTTGGTGGGGGAACCATTAAGCAAGATAGAGAAAAAGGGAGTAGTCACCAGATTCAATACCCAGCTAACCTAATCAGCTCCAAATCCAAACGCTTCTAGCATTCCACTCATGTATTGCCAGTTTAATTTATCATAGGCTTTTGCAATGTCAAGTTTGATCATCATACCTGGTTTTTTGGTAGATTTTAAGGAATGAATGGTTTCATGAGCAAGAATAATACCATCAAGGATCTGTCGACCTTCCACAAAGCCAGATTGATCCGAACTGATCAGAAGAGGAAGCAGAGGCTTCAAACAATTGGCAACCACTTTAGTGTTAAATTTTCATAATTTACTTCAATCTGATCTAGGATCTTAACTGAGAGAACAACATGTACAGCAAATCTACAACATATCAATCATGGACACAATAATGCAAGCACACTAGAGACACAGAGTTTACTTGGGGAAAACCATAAAGGTGAAAAACCCCAATAACTTCCTCAGAGATAGATAGAGCAATGATACAACCAGAATACAAGAGATAGTCTTCTCCTAGCAGCAGAGCCTCCTCCTCACAAGTGTGCCACTTTCCGAAATGAGAGAAGTGTGTGAATGAATGATCAAATAGAGATCTCCCGATCTCTATTTATACTTGTCCTGTCCTGCCCAATAAACTAATGGGGCCTACATGTCTAGCTTAACCCATGGTTAACTTAATCTGGGCTGACCCCACACTTGGTGGTCTAATAACCCTTTGACCCACATGGCCGACCCCCAATAGGGTGGTCTAATAACCCTTCAACCCACATGACTTATATAGGGCTGACCCCAACAAGGTGGTCTAATACCCATCAAGTATAAGTTACGACACTTACAATATAAATGACGACACTTCCGTATAGAGGAATAATAACATCTATATAAGAATATAATATACATATATGAAATACATTCCAAAGTTACATATACATCAACACTCCCTCTTAACTAGGAAGGTATTTCTCGACACAGGTTTGCTAGCACAAGTCTTCTTCTCTAGATCATCATCAGCGAATCATCATCCTCGAATCATAGTCATCGTCACTGCTGCTACTATCTCAATCAATCTCTGAATCTACTCGTCATAGAAAGTTCTACAGAGCTAGTCCTTTTTCATACTGGATGTACGCCCACCACCTGCAGGTCTTCGTCATCACTGGCCATACTGTGGAATCCTCAGGACTTATTACGTGCGTCACAAAACCTGGCTGCAACATCCCAGGCTATTACGAGCACACAGCTCTACCTGTCGGATCTCCAAGGAGCACATTACATGTGACCCATCACAAAACCTGGCTGAAGCATCCCAGGCTGTTACGAGCACACAACTCTACCTGTCGGATCTCCCAGGAGCACATTACATGTGATCTCACCACAAAACCTGGTTGAAGCATCCCAGGTTGTTACAAGCACACAACTCTACCTGTCGGATCTCCCAGGAGCACATTACATGTGGTCCACCACAAAACCTGGCTGAAGCATCTGAGGCCTTTTTCATCTTGTCCAGATCTCCCAGGAGCAAATTACATGTGGTCATGGCAAAACCTGGCTGAAGCATCGGAGGCCTTTTTCATCCTGTCCAGATCTCCCAGGAGCAAATTATATGCCATAGGACAAAACCTCGCAAGAGCATCTCAGGATGTTACGGGTACACAAATCCGACCTGAAGATCTCCCAGGGCACAAATTACATGTCCTCCTAGAGCAATGTCTCAAAAGAGCATCCCAGGCTGTTACGGGTACACAACTCTTACCTATAGGATCTCCCGGACATGCTCATCTGCACAACCTGATCCACGGCCACAAAGTATCATCCTGATACTCACCATACATCATCCTGATGTACACATGATAATCCTGATCATCATCACTGCATCGTCCTGATGCATGTCATCTAGAGAAGCTCGTCATCCACGATCATCCTGATCATACAATGCATCCACCTGATGCATACACAGTATCTGCCTGATACATATCATCATCCATGATCTACCTGATCATACAATGTATCCACCTGATACATTTACAAATACCTAATCCACCTGATCATACCTGATATATATCAACATACATGATCTACCTGATCATACAATGTATCCACCTGATACATACACAGATACATAGTCCAAGCATCCAACATCCAACATGATGGGTACATACATACATATAAATGATCCAACTGATCATATCCAGCATCCAACATGATGCATACATACAGAGCAGTAACTGGAGCATTGTCCTGATGCTCATCATCCATGATCCTCCTGATCATCATAGCATTGTCCTCTTCAGATCATTTCATCGTCCACGAAGCACAACCCAGATGCACATCATCCAACACTTACACCACCAACATGGGAGATCACATCTACCACCATTCAGGGAAGTCTCCAGCCCTTACTTTTTCACCATGGGAGAACACATCTACCACCATGTGAAAAATGGCTCAGTAATTACATCACGACCATGGGAGAACACATCAACCATGTCAGAAAATCTCATGTGCATCTGCATCTTCCGGACTCATCACTTCCCTTTGGAAGAAACCTCGATCTGAAGTGCACCAAGCTTCTCTCTGAAGTACTCAAACTCCACTCTGGCCAACGGCTTGGTCAATACATCTGCAACCTGCTCATCCGTCGCAACATGCTCTGCTTCGGCTGTACTCAGTGCTATGCAGGACTGCTTCCTGCTAAACCAAGAGATCACACCTGATCCTGTACTGAAGCAACACCCAGAAGTGCTCTTCCTATCTGCAGCACTGCCTGCCCAATCTGAATCAACATAACCCTGCAGGTTAAACTTTTGATTCGCATCATACTTGAGCCCACAATCAACTGTACCCTTCAGGTACCTCAGAATATGCTTTACAGCAACCAGGTGAACATCTCTCGGATCCGTCAGGAACTGGCTCAATGTGTTCACCGCAAAACAAATATCTGGTCTCGTGTTCGTCAGGTACATAGAGGACCCAATCATCTGACGATACATCGTGACATCAACCGGATCAGATGAAGCATCACATAGAAGCTTCAGGTTCGATGCCATAGGTGTGGCCATATCCTTGCAGTCCATCATCCCGAACCTCTTTAGGATCTCTACTGCATACTCCCCTTGTCCAAGGAAGATTCCATTTGCACTCTGCCACACCTCCATGCCAAAAACAAATAATGCATCATCCCCAAGTTCTTCATCTTGAACTCGGCAGCAAGCTTCCTCTGTGTGTCGGCAATCAATCTATCCTCACCTGTTACAAACAGGTCATCCACATAGTAGTATCACTGGATTGCCTTCCTCAACCTTGTAGTGAAGGTTGGAATCCGATTTACTCTTGGTAAAGCCCAAACTGGATAGAAAGCTGTATATCCTACCATACCAAGTTCTGCACATATATGACTCCTTGTCATGTGTCTCAGAACCAAGTGGCTGCTCCACGTACACTTCTTCTTCAACTACAGAAAGCTGTCTTGAAATCCATATGGTGTATCTTCCCTATCATCACTGCAGCCGAAGCAAGTACTAATCTAATGGAAGTGTATCTAGCTACAGGAGCAAAGGTCTTTATGCTACCACCTGCAGCATGCTTGATATTGTAGCTTCTCTTGGAAGTCACTACAGACTCCCCTTCAGGTCTTGGGACTGCATCCCAAACATCTTCGTGTTCGACTAGTACTCCTCAATCATGGTATTCTTCCCAGATCCTGGGAACTTCAATATCTTCAATATTTTCAATAGATAACTTTGTTGCTGAACAAATGTTGTAGTCCTTCTTTTGTAGGTGATGGTATACGATCTTTCCTACACAACAAGTTAAATTGCATGATTAGAAAATATCTCATAGTTTTCAGAACAAATTCTTACACATAAAGAAATATGTCATACAATCATGCAATTATCTTAGCCAATGCTTCAATACAACATTTATCCATATTCCGTAACTTTCTAGATGCCTTCCAATCTCTACCAGAACATTGTTAAGAGTGTGCACAACTCCTAACATATCAGCAAAGAGGTTTCATTCTAGATAAGTAGCAATGGAATGTTGTACAGTGCCATAGGCCACTTACCCATGTATATTAGTAGTATACTGTTCATCAATGCAACTATTCTAATATGCATAATACACAACCTAATTCTAGGAACATAAGCATATACATCATTGAATAACATTATGTAAGAAATGACAATCCAAATACTTATCTTTGTATGGTTGCTGGGTGGACTCCCTCTGAATCTTTGCAACTCCATTCTGATGTGGATTGTGAGAAGTGGTCAACTCCCTCTGAATATCTGCATCCTTGCAGAAACTACTGAAGTGTGCTCCTTTGCTTTCTTGCAGGAACAACTAGAGTGTGCTCCCTCTTGATCTTTGCTTCCTGGATTACGTGTCCTTGAACTTACATCCATCCTTAATCACTATGCATGCTTATTAGTATCATCACTGTGTTATCCTTGAGGTCTCATACATAATCACACATTTATTAGTATAATCTTAATACTATCAAAACAAAATAATCTTAAACATGTATAGTCATGATCATTCACAGATAATAAACATTAGTATTCAAGGTTTCAGGGAAGTCTTCTTTTACTCATGCATATTCTTATTTGATCCTAGGACTCTTCTGATTAGTTAAATCATCAATGCATAAACCCGTGATTGCTCAAACCTATACCTTCATGATTCTTTTGGTTAGTCATATCATCAATTATGGTAAGAAACATAATATGTATACAGCCATGACTATTCAAACCTATGACTTCATGAATAATCATTATCAACAACACAACAGTATAATATCCTAACACAAGGTAGGATTCTAGCTTGATATAGGAAAAACATACCTGGATTAGCATGATAGCTACTTATGTCTAACATACCCGCATAATGTCTTCTGGTTCTCTTCAGTGACTTGTGCTAGTAACCTGCATGTCTCATAGGTTAACCATTGTAGGACCAAGTTATACATACCTCGAAAGTAGATCTTCTATGTGATCCATGACAATGGATGAATCTGTGTCTTCATGTCACCATGATCATATGTTCTTGAAGTAGAACATGATTTGTCTTTCTTGGTGTACCTTTTATGTTAGCGAACAACATAAACCTCATACAACATCACAATGCATTAGTACATTCATAAGTGTCAAAACCTTAATAAATGAATATCTTCTATTAAGGTGATACGACAAGTCTAGTAATTAATCAAGATTGTACTGTAATGATATGAAGACAAACATATGATAAACTTAACCATGAAACATACATGTAAGCCATACCTGTCAAGATTGCTTGTAATCTTCTTATGGAAGGCCTTAGCCTCATATCCCTCTGAGACAAGAACTTCTTCACTTATGCAGGTGACGAATCCATCTTCTTCTAAGATTAACCCAATCCACTTGATTTGCAAGAACTGGACCTGGAGCTGGATTAGGGTTTGTCAAAGAAAACCCAAAATTTCAAACTTCCGAAAGGATATAAATATGCGCCTTGATGAGCTGATCAAGTTGGTATATTCAGAATTTGAAAACTGCAAAGTTTCACCCTTCGAAATTACCTTTTAGATTTTCGGATTCACTAGGGAGGACCCTAAATTAGGGTTTGAGTTTCTCGGAGCTTCACCCAACCAAAAGATTTGATTCAAAGCTCTAAGCTTTGATTTTTCTAAGGAGTTTCTAGCGGTGGTTACAGATTTCCAAAATTCCAACTTTCTCCGAAGCCCTAAATTCCGGAGCCATGAATGAAGGTGCTAAAAAATAATTATGTTTTGACAGAAATATGTACTTGATTGTTTCTGGTGTAACTCTGAACTTTTCGATCCACAGGGTCTGAAAACGTTTCCTGAGATAGCCCGACCTGTTATCTTTCCATCCCGACAGGTCTGACCTCAATTGGATTCTCTGAGAGAGAGTTATGCCAAGTGTCGCAACATGACATGTTTATGGGATAATACAGGAGAGCGAACTTGTACAGTGTGCCACGTGTCACTGGTTCAACTCCGTTCTCTGAAAAAGTTTCCGGAGATAGCCTGTTATCTTTCTCACCCAACAGGTCTAACCTCAATTGGATTCTCTGAGAGAGATTTATGCCAAATGTCGCAACGTGACCTGTTTATGGGATAATACAAGAGAACAAACTTGTACGGCGTGCCACGTGTCATTGATTCAACTTCGGCCTCTGAAAATTTTTCTTGAGATAGTACAGTCTGTGTACTACCTGTCACTTTTTACGAAATTTCATTTGGAGCTTTCTAGCCCAAGTTATGACCTCTTTCCCAAGGTCACCTGATTTTGACTCAGATCTGGAAGAGGCAGAAACCGTATATTGTACAGATCATAAATCACAAAGTAGAACGAATTAGAGGTTGTCCTTTAGAAACAAGGTACATGGGGATCTTATCTTCGACCTGTAAAAGTTTTAGATCCGAAAACTTCGCCAAAATGGATTTATAGCAAAAGTGCTACGATGACTGGTTTTTGCTATATCAAGCCCTAGTATCGTAAGTGCAACAAGTGTCATACATGCCATATCATGCCTTCTTTCAGGCTAGGTTTGATACCATGTTAAATTTTCAGAATTTACTTCAATCTGATCTAGGATCTTAATTGAGAGAACAACATGTACAGCAAATCTATAGCATATCAATCATGAACACAATAATGCAAGCACACTAGAGACACATAGTTTACTTGGGGAAAACCATAAAGGTGAAAAACCCTAATAACGTCCTCAGAGATAGATAGAGCAATGATACAACCAAAATACAAGAGATAGTCTTCTCCTAGTAGCAGAGCCTCCTCCTCACAAGTGTGCCACTTTCCTAAATGAGAGAAGTGTGTGAATGAATGATCAAATAGAGATCTCCCGATCTCTATTTATACTTGTCTTGTCCTGCCCAACAAACTAATGGGGCCTACATGTCTAGCTTAATCCATGGTTAACTTAATCCGGGCCTACCCCACACTTGGTGGTCTAATAACCCTTTGACCCACATGGCCGACCCCCAGTAGGGTGGTCTAATAACCCTTCGACCCACATGACTTATATAGGGCCGACCCCAACAAGGTGGTCTTATAACCCATCAAGTATAAGTTACGACACTTACAATATAAATGACGACACTTCCGTATAGAGGAATAATAACATCTCTATAGGAATATAATATACATATATGAAATACATTCCAAAGTTACATATACATCAACATTTAGCTATAATTTTATAGATGACATTGCATAACGCGATCGGGCGAAACTTACTAGGCACCTCAGCCCCTTCCTCCTTAGGAATTAAGGTAAGAAAAGTGGCATTAAAGGCCTTGAGGACCCCTCCACTTCTGTGGGATTCTTCCACAATATCAACTACTTCTTGCTTAATAAGATCCCAGAAGAAATGAAAAAAATTGGTGGTGAAGCCATCAGGTCCAGGGGCTTTTCCCAGAGCCATCTGTTGCATGGCTTCCTCCACCTCTTGCAGGAAAATAGGTTTGTTCAAGAGCTCATTGTGCTCATTAGTAACCAATCTAGGAATATACCTGGTGATCCTAGCAATAGGAGAGCTGCGATCCACTCGGTCCTCGTTGAGAATATCTTCAAAGTGAAGGACGAGTTCTTCTTCAATTTCCTGCGTAGATTCGGTTTGGATCCCGTCAGATTTGCGAATCTTATGAATTTTAGACTTTTGCCAGTTGTGGACCACAGCGTTGTGGAAGAATTTTGTGTTCTCATCCCCCTCCTGAAGCCACTGATTTATGGACTTTTGCCTCCATAAGATTTCTTCCTACTTTTCCGTAGCTTCCAGTTGAATCATTAGATTGAATTCCTGATCCTTAAGCTCATCCGTCCATCCTTCTTCCATTCCTCGTCTGTGCATCAGCTCCAGATCAACAACCACCCTTGCTTTGTCTTGAAAGATATTTCCAGAGTCAGATTTATTCCATTCTTTTATTTTCACTTTAAGAGCTTTAAGTTTCTGTTGGAACTGGAACATCTCGACCCCCCTGGGAGGAACAATCTCCTGCCACCACTGGCCCACCAGTTCCTTGAAATCCTTATGTTCTAGCCAAAATTGTTTGAACCTAAAAGGTTTGAAAAGAGAGGCATTGGACCATTCCCATTGGAGACAAATGGGCCAATGATCAGATCCTGCCGCCGATAGGATGACAGCGTGGGCCTCTCCTCCATTTCTTACCAGATCTTTCGTAGTCAGGAACCTATCAATTCTTGAGGCCACCAGATGAGTACCGCCCCTTTTGTTGTTCCAAGTGTACAGCCCATTGCTAGTCTGAATGTCAACGAAGGGGCTTTGGGATATAAAGTCACCAAAAGCTTCTTGATATTTATCCAGGTTCCTTCTTCCCCCCTTTTTTTCCTCCAAAGATGCAATCAGAAGAAAATCTCCCCCCATAATCTAAGATCCACTGGAAGCTTGGTCTCTTATCCATAATAACTACTGAAGAAAAGCATTTTTCTGAGGGAAAGCACTCGGCCCATAAATATTCACTAGCCTGCTAGAGGAACCACCCACTCGGTCCATGAACCTGGCACTCAGGGAAAAGCGAGTAGCCCACCACTCTGAGAGCCCAACTAAGTCGGGCTGCCAAAAAATCGCTATACCACCCACAAAGCCAGAAGCATCTGTGGCCATAAATTCACTTCCTTTCCATATTTTCTGTTTCATTTTCTTCAAATAGTGGGAGCTACACTTTGTTTCTTGGATAGAGAGTATGTCCGGTTTTTCATGTTTAATCGTTCTAGCCAGAGTTTTTATCTTCCTAGGGTGATTACACTCTCTGATATTCCATGATATTAGCTTCATTGAGTAACCTTATTGACTTCAGAGAAGGCTTCCAGTATGGTGGGATACTGGCCAGACTCAATTAGCTTCACTCCTATCTCGAAAATCCTTTGCTTGTTTGTCTTCCTCCCTCTTTTTAGATCATCCTCTGGAGATTTCCTCTTACTTCCCTTCTGTGGATCAGAGGCTATGCCTAGCTGTTTAGGGACTTTAGCACTAATGATAACCTCTTTGAGAAGCTCAAGTTGACGTCGAGTGACGTATCCTTTTCCTTTCTTTTCCCACTACCACTCGATCTCATCTAGATTTAGTTCTCCAAGCTCCATATCCTCCTCATCGTCCTCTACCATGGGTTCTGAATGGTTTATACCATCTTGGTCTTGCTCTCCTTCCTCGGTTACACTCTCCATATTTTCTATTTTCGCTTTCCCCTTGTTCTTATCATTCTCTCTTTCTTCCTGAGGATCTTCCAAGATCTGGAAAGGATTGGAGGATTCAATTCCCTTCCCAGGATTCTCTTTAGCTGCCTTATTCTGCCCTGTCGTCTTGTTTCTCCTCCTATTGCGGACTTGAGTAAACCCATCCTTATCCATATCACCGACCATGCCACTTTTGGGAGGAGGAGAGATCGATTTTACCTGTGGGCATTTTCTACCCAGATGGCCATACACATGACATTGGTGGCATCGAAATGGAAGCTGTTCGTAGTCTAGAGGTTGAATCTACTCCTCATCCTCCCAATTTAGACTGATTGCATCAGGAAGCTCCTTTGACAAATCCATGTAAACACATATCTGGGCATACGCCGTATATCGTTGTTGTTTGGTCCGATCTGCAATTTTGATAAATTCTCCCAGAGTGTTACCAATATCCTGAAGAATTTTTGGATCCCAGTATTCACAAGGCAAGGAAAAAAGCCTGATCCAGATCGGGGCAACCGTAACATCCTCAGTCTCAGGATTAAACCTTTCTTTTCAAGGTCGGAGGTATAGACCAGTCGAAAAGAGGAAGTATGGGCCACCTTCCAAAATTCTATCCCAATCTGCAATATTGAAGAAGATAATGGTGAAAAATCCTTTGGCACCTAGTTGTAAATCATAATGGCCCTTAGGTTTCCAAGTGGAGTTGATTCAATTCACCAGGTCACTTTCTTTAGGCCAAACCCCCACAAAATTTCCTATTAAGGATTTTTCACGCCATTCCTCAATCCGTTCACGGATCCTGTCTGATTTAATTTGCATGGTTGGAATTTTCAGGGATTTGGGGAGGCATCTGCCTGGCCCCATTCTCTGTTTGACTCCATTACCTGTTTCAGCCGGACCCCCATCAGACTTGCCTGCCGGAGCACCTGAAGGCGGCGGCTGTTGAGGATCACACGTCCCCATCTTGAGAGCTTGGGGAGAGGGCCCCAAGCTCGGTCCAACAAATCCGTCAGAGTCCAGAGCTATGCGATCTAACCCGAACCAGTCTCTCCACCCTAGATCTCAGAAGCGCCAAAATCACCGTCCTCGCCACAGAAACCCTGATCCCATAAATTAGTCGATTTGGTAAGCCTTTTGGATTTTTTTTTTTCTCTGTGAATAATGGAGTTTAACCACCACTTATGAGACTTGATGACCATATCACAGTGCATCTACTACCGAATTTTAACCATAACTTAAAAAAGAAGAATGCCATGATGTCATCCATCAAACTATCAATCAATCAATACTATCACTTACCTGTTTTAACCCGATTTCCATCACTTACCCTAGATCCAAAGGAAAAATTACCAAATGGGAATGGTACCCTTGCCAAACTTCTATGGGATTTTCTCATTGGTCAATTGGTTAGAGATCCAAAATGTAGACAATCCTGAGCATTTAAACACACAGTCAAATTCAAATCCAAAAATATTGAAATACATCTATAAGAAGACTTGAGATAATTGTAACGAGCAGAGTTTGTCATCTCATTGGTTGTAATATTCCATGCAATCTGCAACAGAAGTACAAACTTGAGTGAAACATACCAAAAATAATACACAATATACAACAACAAAGTAGATATTTTCCATTGGGTTTGTCCTCCCTCCCTTTTTGAATCGAATGCTTTTAGCTTCCTTCCTCCATCCAGTCATTGAGTCTTTCTATTGCCCCTTGGGTCTTCCTTTTGAGATTCATATATGCGTCAAAGTCAATGTTAAGCTTGATTAATTCCATGGAAATTGCCAACCACATGCATTTACCAATGAAAATGTCCATTGAAATTACGGAGTGTGTAGACGACTCAACTCTCCATGTGAAAAGAGGTCTCGAGTTCGAATTTGGCCAACCCTTCAGGCATGAGCACATTTTTCGTTGCCATTGTGGGTTGTGTTTTCTTCGAAACTCTGTTATTTTTTAATTTTGAAGTCTCTTAATTTTGAAATTTGTGTTGTTGCGTGTAAGCGTATGTGGTTTGCAAATTCGTTCAAATAGTCAACTAAGTGATGTTGTAAAGTCGCGTGGGTGTATCTATAAATCGAGATATTTTATTAAACAATTTTCAACACAGAATGGTATTTTTGTTCCTTGGAAAACCATCTTTTAATGATATTATAAAAATATCAATGTTTTATGAGATGGTAAGATATCTTAATAACAATAAGAATAAATTAATAATTTAATTTAAAATTTATAATTCTACTTATTTTATAAATATTTATGAAAGAAAATAAAAAATATGAAAAGAATAATTAATTTAGAGTTTAACATTTTAGAGTTTCAAATTAATTTATGAGATCAAGTTAATAATAAAACAAGAGCCACCTGCTCTATTTGTAGAAAGCTGTAGGAAGGATCTATTTACTTGGAGATGTGGGCAATTGATAAAAGTTAAGATGAATAAAAATAATGTATCCATAAACTTGCTGGCCCTAGTTGTTCAATCATTGAGAATAGATCTTTCTTCATGTTGTCAAAATAGTCAGGATGGAATCTGCTTTGTGGATTGTTTGAGATAATGGATGATAATGCGAATGGAAGTTGTCTATTTCATGATGCAATAGAAACAAAGTTGTCGAAGATGTATGTGTTGAGTAGTAATGATATTGAATTTTGTTCAAGCGTGTGCTCCAAAGAAAAACATTAATCTCCAACATCTCACACAACCATTGAATTGCAAATTGACCACCTTCTAATTGACCAATGCTAAAAGGCTCTGCCAAATTAATTACAACGCTTTGCCAACTAGAAACAAGGCATGTTTTTTTCCAAAGTGGATGTGTTGATATGCCGACAAGCAATGCAATGCTCTATTGCCATTGGATTGTATGCAATTGTCAAATGTTTGTGTAATTGCCTTTCTAAGGCTTGCAGCATCAAAAGTCTTAAGCAACTTCGAAATAGACTCAAACAACGAATCATGACAATGACCTTCAATTGGTGACAATATACTGAACCCTTATTGTAGAAGCATTTGTGTATAAGCATGTTCCTCTGAGGATTTGTTAGAGCAAGAACTAGTGAAGATGGTTTGAAAAAGTTGCTGGGAAGGAGAGTAGAAAAATCGATTTGATTTACAAGAAAACAATGGCTCAAAATGGCCAACAGATGGTATGTGTTCATGGAACAAGATGCTGTAGCAATAGACACGAAGACCAGAATTGAAATGATGGTATTTTTTTTCATTGACAATGACCAAATAGAGACATTAAGCCATTTCGCAAACCATTTGATACATAAGATGTCACCCCATAGTCCATATACATTTTCTTGATCTGGTTGTGGAGCAGATTGGGCCATTCATTGAAGATAGATATTCTTGTCTGTGAAACCATGCATCTCTGACAAGTAGACAGGTGAAAGTTCCAAGTTTGACAAGGCTAATGCAGAAGGCTCTCCTTGTTCAAGGAAATGCTTAAAATGATCTATAATTGCTTGTCTGCTTTCCAAATATGTGTAGCGAAAGTGCAATAAAACAACAAATGTGTCAAACAAACAATCTCCACTTTGAAAATGGAAAGATTTCAATAGGAAAAGATTGTTTCTTGACAAAGCAAGATCAATTTCATCAACAACTTCATGTTTAATGGATATAAAGCTTTGCATGGTGCAATGAGAATATGTGGTTTTAACCATATCCACGACATAGAGAAAGGGCATGACAATACATGTAACAAGAACAAAAAAGAGAAAACAAAAGAGGAAAATGAGCAAGGCGTCTAAATAACTAAATTGCGAAAATAGAATTGAAACAATTTATAGAAGAAAAATCACTTTAAAGTTTCAAGCAACCTACATTTGTCCAAGCTTACAATGCAAATATTTGGGAAAATGCAAGGTTTAAAAAAAAGTGGAAAAGAAACGAAAGTGTCTTTTGCAATGATATATGTAGAAAACAGGTTGGAAACATCAACAATCCTATATAGGAACTTGCTCAAATTCATGTTAGATAGCAAATGACTATATAAATGTATTCCCACACAGGACATGTATTCAAAAAATTGATAATCAATTCATGGTCAAGTCATTGAGAAAAGTATAAGAAAATAATCATAGTAAAAATAAAATGAAACTGTGAAGCAAATAACAAGTCAAATGCATTGGCAAATCAGACACAAAGGTTGTGAAAAACAATGTAGGCCTACTGGAACAGGGCATCTGTGGCTGAAGATTGCAAATATTTTAACATTGTCATCTAGGCCACATTTTGTGCAGAAAAATGAAATGGACACTTTGTAGAAATGGAAAAAAAACTATAATAGAGAAACGAAGAAGCAATAAACCAATTAAAACGGCTTATGTTCAAAAGAAAGCAAGAATGGATATTTGAAGTGTAACGTACCCTCCCGCAGACCCAATTCGAGGAAGGGAACATGCTAACAATCTATGGAGATTTTCATAAAACTCAACCCATTCATTAGATTCACACACATAAATTCAAAGTGTGCAGATGCAAATTAAGCAATATGCACAGCGGAATTGAAACTCATCCACACACATATCATATGCATACAACATATCAAAACAATCATCAATTTAAACATTGCAGAAGTAAATACATGGACAGAAAAACACTTTTATTCATTGTGCAATTGTCCCAGACAACTAGCTATGTCGCGGCAACGTTCCACCCAACCATAGGCCAGTTGTGTTCATCAATCTCTTAACACAACTGCCACCCCTGAGTTGGGCATGATTCTTACAAGGAAAATGAGACATTCAAGCCCATGCACATCCCAATTAATCATCTCATTTGAGCCAAGCCAGTCCACAGTTGGGTTTATCAGGTTACATTTGAACCCTAGATGCTTGCACTCAAGCTCAAGCCAAAACAATGGATTGGAAGAGGAAAATTCATCCACGGGGAAGAAAACGGCTTCTCCCACAGATATATAAGCATTCAGCAATCAAAACGGTCTCAATGGAACCCCCAATTCCATTCCCCTTCTTCCCCACTAGTATATAACACAAAAACGTCCTTCTCCCAACCGAGGAACAAAGAAAAAACCAGAAAAACGTGGTTGGAAAACGCTCACGTAGCTCCAAACTCGTGAGGGAGAGCAACTGGTTGATGGACAATGGCTTGGGGAGCAATTCATGGCTCTTTTCTTGCCCAAGAAGCAAAAACACAATTTTCCATGAAGGGTGGCTTTCCCATACTTGAATTTGGACAGCCATACCTCCCATTCCCCAAGGCATTAACTACCTCAACCAACTCTTGGGGAGAAATGAATGATTGGGTACAAAAGTCAACATGGATAGTTGAGGGTTCATGGGTTCTCTCATTGACACTTGGCTTGACTTGATTGGCTTAAGGGTTGGAATGTTTTCCCTCCCAATTCCTTGTAAAATCATGCTCCCATCTCTTGTTTCATTGCATAGCTAGTCGTGGGTATTTTATTAAAATATGTATTTACATGATATTTGCAATTCCAATGTGCCTAGCTAGCACGTAAACCATATGCATCACTAAATCGATGGCGAGGCCTTGTCCTTGAGCTCCTCCCCATGATTTTATAACAATTTTACATCATTTTCATTTGAATGTAATGGGGTCAAAATGGGGATGTTACATTTCCCTCCCCCTTGGAATAACACCGTCCTCGGTGTTCCAATTCTTAGGAATAAATACCCACTTTACAAATGCTTCAAAATTCACAAATGGTGGCAGGTCTGTCCTGCATTTCATCTCTTCACTTTGAGCTTTCAGGATCAAGTCCTTTGGCTTCCACAACTGCTCCTGTTGGCTTTGATCTTCCAGCGCTGCAGGTGGGAATTGCTCCACAGGAATCCCTTCCCTTTATTTATCTTCCAGCTGGTCTTCAAGTCTGGAATTTCATGGATGCCATCTTACTTGCTGTCCTGACAACTATTTGAGGAATATTTTTAGCCAAAACAAATAGCTTTTGGTCTGTTGCCATGGCCAATGTGCACAACTGGTTCTTACTTTGCTCACTAGCAACACTTGGCTAGTGACAACTGCAACCAATGGATTTCAATTTCTCACCTGTGAGACTCATCATGCCAATTCCTGTTAGGACAAGCATAATACAATATTAAAATTAGTCAATTATCTTCCCAATTGACATGGAAAGTCTGTTCTTTACTCATGAGACTTCCACACTTTTCATGCTTTCCCAAGGTACACATAAACTCATTCATGTTCATCTTTTCACAGGAAATTAACTATTTCAGTATTCACAATTTATTGCAAGCAATAAACACAATCAAATTCTAGTCACAACATGCATTCAGCAATCCCCTGTTTCTGAAATGCATCAATCAAAAAGGAAAGAGAAGAGTAAGAGTTCCCCCCTCTTAGTTTTGTTCCAATCCAGAGCTACACCGCCATGGTGGTTCTATGCTCCTTATCCTCTTTCACTTCAATGTGAATGCTTGACTTGCCCTCTCTTGGCTATGACACTTAGTGTCTAAGGTCTGTCTAAGGCTTTTCAACTAGGGAACCCTTCCCCATTGTTGTCTACAGAACCTTCGGCTGCTAGGACCCACACATGTCCACTAGCACCATATTTCATTACTGCTCACACTGAGCTCTTTCGGACGATCACATGTCCACATGCATCCCTATGATGCCTTCACAGTCCTTGCTTCCAACAATACCTACACTCAAACATTGAATCAATTCACATGTTCAGTTTATTCTCTTAGGCTTTATTTATAAACAAGAGTTTAAGAAATCATAAACAATTCATATACACATGTATATTCATAAGCAAGAAGTTGCAAGATAACCAAATACTTATCTATGTGGGATGTCTTCACTTTATTCCACATGCTCCTTCTTTGCTTTACCAGCATTGGATTTCCCATGGATACGATAACGAATGTTGGGCTAGCACGCAGGCTACTCCACAATCATTCGAATGTCAATGCCATGTTAGTACGCCGACTGGGTTTTATCAATTAATTAAGGAGTGTTTGGCCAGCACGCCGGCTGCTCCACAACATGAAGCAGTTAATGCTCCCACCAACTATTCTCTGAATTTATCGAGCATCGATTACTCTTTGGATTTACCAAGAATTTTATAGTGCCCGACTAGTTACTCTCTGGTTTACCAAGAATTTTATAGCGCCCAACCAGTTACACTCTGGTTTACCAAGAATTTTAGCGCCCAACCAGTCACTCTCTGGATTTACTAAGGATTTCATAGTTCTTTCAGGGTCCTTGCTTTCCTGCAATGACTAAGGTTTCCAACAAAGAAACAATAGTGTATCATGTTAGCTGTTAGAAGACTTATGCCTGAAATCTTCATTATTCCAAACAAGAACTAAATGAAAAATGAATACTTATCTGTATTGTGTATTTCCCTTCTGGTCCACAGGTTTCCTTCTCTGCTTTACAAGCCTTGGATCACCTGTGGGTTGGATGCTTGGCCAACACTCATGCTGCTCCACAACATCATCCGAATAGGCAATGCCAAGCCAGTACACCGATTAGGTTTATCAGGCATCCCTAAAATCAGTATGCTAAGCCAGTACGCTGACTGGGTTTATCAAGCATTTCAAAAACCAGTATGCTAAGCCAGTACGTCGACTGGGTTTATCAAGCATACAACGACCATTTCCAAGCCAGTTCTTTGACTGGGTTTGTCAGGAAATAACACCCTTCACCAATACCTCCACAACATGCAAATAGCCAATGCCAAGCCAGTACACCGATGGGTTTGTCAGGAATCCAGCAACCATTCACCACAACATCCATATAACCAATGCCAAGCCAGTACACCGACTGGGTTTATTAGGCATACAACAACCATTCACCACAACATCCAAATAACCAATGCCAAGCCAGTACACCAACTGGGTTTATCAGGCATACAACAACCATTGCCAAGCCAGTACACCGACTGGGTTTATCAGGCAATAAGAACAACATAATATGATTACGTGGCTCCTCCTCCTATGCAAACAGTGGTTCCCTCCAAGAACTCCATAAGTGACTCACTTGACTACAGGATATCATGGCCCCACAATACCCACTCACACTATGCAAGGATGATACCCCTTTTCTGCAACACAGCTCCTCGGGCCTATCCATCTCTTATAGTGTCCTTTCGTGTGAGCGTAGAAAGGTTACCATAGGCCATACAGTCCTCTTGAGCACCCTTTCTTCACTTTGCCTCTTAACGTGCAACACCAAATTGCATCTGTGTAAGCTGATAGCACAAGAAGGATAAGCAGGCTCATCAATATTGTTGCTCTAAAATCGTAATCATATTTCATAACATTCACTATCAAGTATTGAAACACCAGGAATGCGTCCATTCCCTTAGGGTGTAGTCAATATTGACAATCCTAACATAACCCATCACCTGAAAGGTATGCATCCCTTTCCGATGTGAGCCATGTAGGCCTTAGTCACACTCAAGCAGTCTGGAATAATAATGAAGTAATAAAACATATTCTGCATCTTAAACTCTAGTAACCAGACATGCATATTCTTTATCTAGGGTTACAGAATACTCATTCATTTTACAAATGTATCCTTGCTTCATTTGCGAAGAATGGGAGATCCCTTCTCTGAGTCAACAGTCCTTCGGTTTTCCAGCCCAATATTTTCACGTTCCATAACCCACACATGCCTTCTTGGCATAATTTTACTGTCTCACTCATATGATTTACCAACATGCAGTTCGACTGAGACATTATCAACATTTACAATGGCGTTTCACCCGAAACCCATTTCCATAGCATGGGATCCTTCCCATCTAGTTTGGATTCTGCAGGACATCACACATGGTCTTCCTACAATGTGTCATCCTGGCACACTTATCAAATAGCCAAACAGTCAGCAACATTTAATAATAAACTTCAAATTTGATTGTTCCATAACCAATCAATGTCATTAATAATTAAGTTCAATATGAATTTGCAATTCTGTCTACTACATAAATTGATTTGCTTAGCAATGAGGCCCTCTTAATATTATTTGGCTCTTGTAAGTGGTATCACTCAGTCCATTATGGTTTAACACTTGCTACCATACATGAACATCCACCTACAACATGTCCTCCTGACACAATTTTATATAAGCCA
The DNA here is from genome assembly GCA_027924585.1 of Larix kaempferi. Lineage (NCBI taxonomy): Eukaryota > Viridiplantae > Streptophyta > Pinopsida > Pinales > Pinaceae > Larix > Larix kaempferi. The sequence goes on along the minus strand of BSBM01000316.1, from coordinate 13,285,905 downwards.
AACAATGATTAGCAATTATAAGCAAATTCTCAAATTTGAAATTTACAAATCTATTTTCCTACAGAAATTAGATTGGCAACCATGAGGTTATTCTCATGAACTTAAATCAGACAATTTTCAGATTTGTTTCATGCATAAGTTACAACCATGAGAACTTTCTCATAACCTTTTGCTTCTGTACATGGTAGATCCCGGTCTTTACTATGGACTTATCCTTATTGCCATATGCAAGACTTTTCTACCTGAAAACTGAAACTTCATTAAGCTAAACACGTTGTGAGTATCTATGCATATATTCCTTTCATTGCCACAACAGGCACTGAAGTGATCTCAGAATTATAACACTCAATAATTCAAACACCTTCAGTTGTTAACATTTGAAATGCAATGAAATATATACATTTCTATATATGCATCATTATCACAATAAAATTGCAAGACACAGTCACACTATCCATGCAATTTAAATAAACTATAAATACTCATTACTTCACATTCCATGCAACTCTATCCTTCCAACATAGTGCTCTGGTAGCCCATCACATGTATACTCTTTCATATATTATCTAACTGCATCGAAACATATATATCACAACCATGCATTCACACAATGCATCTCAACATGTGCACCCGCACATATGCATACACATTCACAACATTTACATAATATTTTGATGTGCATTCACTTAATGCATAACCCCTCAATACAACCTTGCATTAATCCATGAATACTATGCGTTCCAGCATATTATGGCCTAACCATGGCTGTCTCATATGGCATGTAGTACCACAACATGACTATAAGTCTTTACTTTCTTTGGTTGTAATTTCATATGAATGCATTGAGGTTTCTAAGCAACTATAGGGTGTAAGGCTCCCTGCCTTCACTTACCCACACCTCACCATACTCGGTAGGTTGAAATTCACATTCAGGCACTCAATACCACATGCAAACCAAATCAACATAGTTGAAGAGACCTTACCAAATCTTCTTTCAACATTCATGCAATTAAGGACAAATAACCATTACCTGCATGGCTGTTATTAACATCGCTTGATGTTACTTGATCAGTTGGCCTCTTACCAATGTTACACAGTCCTTTTTCCCACCTCATGATCATAGATTTGTTGCCCCATCCTTTCCTCATAAGGTTGTTGGTCATATGCAACAACATCATCCTCATCTTTAGCCATGCTTCAGTTGCCTTTGGTCCTATAACCAATGCGAACACAATTAATTATTAGCAACCACAATAATTATCTTAAGTGGCTCATTGCATATGTAAAACCTCACTATTTTTCCAATATGCAATATCATATACATGCAAAAACATTTTCACATGCATTGTGCAATGTTTATTAATATGCCATCTAGTGCATATTCATCTCATCTATCCAATCTCTTGCATTTTCAATCATGCTTCTATGATCTGGTTTCTACAACATTAGTTGTCAACAGCCATAGACGATACCATTAATGGGCTATTGCATGTGTAACTTTCACTACCCTTACCCATGTGCAACATCATGCTCACTAATTCATATGCATTACTCTCTTGCATTTCCAGCATCCCTATGCCATAACTTTTAGTATATAAAACTCAGGAAATATAAATACAATAGAAAGAGAGGAGATAAGGGATTCTCCCTTTCCAATTCCCCCTCATGACATGGAGTTCCTCCTCCACATCATAGTTGATCCTTTTCTTGGCTTCCCTACCAAGCACACAAGCAATCATTAGCTATGATCTTCTCACGAATTAGCAATTCAATATATATATATATATATACATGTATAACATTCATTTTTGTTATTTTGCAAACATGCAGTTCTTATGCTATAAACAGAAATAGCTTAAGGTGAGGAATTTCCCTCTTATCAACATTGTCTTACTGCTCCCATTGCTCTTCCACAATGCATATTACAACCAATTACTCCTACTGAGGATTCTGCAAACCTTCTATGCAATTCCTACTTCTCATCCCAAGCATAGAGAATGCATTTCACACTTTCAACAACTGTTTCCGGGGGACGACAGGGGTCAAGGGGGCTTGCACGCAATCGGGCGCATAAGTTCCATGGCATTTTTCAACTTTCGGCGCTTGAAAAATCTCCCTGGAAAATAGCTGAAATTCTCTGTTTTGGTGGACTTAAAATTTCTCCTCCGACCTATTGCGGACCAACTCGTCGAGTTTCGTCGGTCGACGGACTCATTTGTCTTTTCCGACCTGTTGCGGAGAAACTCGCCAAGTTCTGTCGTCGTTTCGGACCAACTCGCTGAGTTCTGCCACTGTTTCGGACCAACTCGCCAAGTTCTGTTGCCATTTCGGACCAACTCGTCGAGTTCTTCCGCTGTTTCGGACCAACTTGCCGAGTTCTGCCTTCGAAAAACACTTAGAAATTTTTTGAAATTTTTCTTCCTTTCCCCGGGTACTTCTGTAACTTCGTCGACGCAACTCAGCTAAATCCGCCGACCATGTCGGCTCCACTCAGCGAGTTTCGCCGAAACGTATCGGCTCAACTCCACGAGACTCGTCGAAACGCGTCGACGCAACCAAACAAAAACACTTAGAATTTTTTTAGAATTTTTTAAAATTTTTTCCTTCTTCTGTGATGATTGTTGCTCAACAGGAGGTGATCTTACCTCTGCAATTATTCAACTTAGCCCATTTTAGGCTTGATGCTATAACCTGTGGTGATCAGGAAGGGATCTCCCCTTTGTAACTGTGATCAGATTTGGCCCATAGAGGTCCAATGCTGCAGCCTATGGCTTTGATACCAAAATGTAACGTACCCTCCCGCGATGATCCAGGTGGATATTGGTGGACACCCACCTTTCCAACTGGCTCAAAACAGTTTGATGGCAATTTTGGTATTGTACTATTTTTAGCATTTTTTTGGGTCCTGAACTTCCGGGGCCATTTTGAGGCCCTAAACGACCTTTTTTGGCGATTTGGGGGGCCAAATGGTTGCCTTCTGGCCCCAGTCGAAAGTCGTAAATCTCGGATAGAACTTTCCAACGGGGGCTACCGAGCGCCCCAAACGGAGATCGTATGCAAAAGTTGACCCTGGGAAGTTGATATACTAACTTACCCAAACGGGGCCCACATGACTTTTGGTGCTTCATCTCCTAGGGTTAGGTTTTTGGATGTCTAAGGTTTTTGACATTCCTGTTTATTGTAAAAGGCCTTGAGAGCCTCATTATAACCATCTTCTTGCGAAATGAGCACAACCGTCACATCTCTTCTCAGAGATAAGCCGCCAGCATTCCAACAAGCTTGTTTTCCGCTGCATTTTACAGTTCTAGCTTATTTCCTTATTGAATAGAAAACCAATTTTACTGTATCTCTGTTATTTTGTGTTAAGCATCTGATAATACTCTGTATTCATTTCGTTCTGCTCATAAAATCCTGATCAGTGGTATCAGAGCAGTCTGCTCCTTGCCATCTTAATGCATGTCCCCAACGAGGTCAGGGTACAAAGAATTGGGTCTCAAGCTTGTTTCTCTTGAGGACAAAAGCTCTCGCATGCCCAAGTGACCTCTCATGGCAGGAGAAAAGAAAGATGATAGGACAGGAGATCCTATCAAAATGTTGCTTGAGGAAGCCCTCACGCAGTAGAGGAATGATATGATGGATAATTTCACGCAAATCCTTCGGCAACTACCAACAAGCGATGCATCTTCCTCGAGCGGAGGCACCGCCCCCTTCAAGGTACAAATCAACTTCGATATTCCTATATTTGAAGGACAGATAGACGCAGATGCTGTAGATAAGTGGTTGAATCTACTAGAAGGGTATTTTTCTGTCCATAACTTTTCGAATAAAGAAAATATTACTTTTGCACTCCTCAAAGCCGTTCCCCATGTCAAAGATTGGTGGGAAACATTCTGTGAGCAAAAGGACACAGAAGAAGCCTCATTATTTTCAGTCACAGCCACCTGGGAATCCTTTAGGGATGCTACTAAGGAACAATACTACCCTGTTGGAAGTTATGACAACTTGTATACCAAATGGACCACACTGCGACAAGAAAGAGACCAAGCAGTGCCAGAGTTCACAAATATCGTCCATACCTTGCACACCAAGCTGGGTATCAAAGATTCAGAGCGACATCTGGTGCTCAAGTATCGCGGTGGTCTGCATAGATACATCCAGACCGAAATGGAATTTCTGGACATCTCTTCCTTGGGCGCGGCCTACCGATATGCCATCAAAATCGAGCAGAAGCTCAAACAAAAGACGCGGCAATTTGGGCCTGGGAACCCATCATAGCAAAAGACAGGAAAGGGCAGCCCCAACCCACAGAATAAAGGATAGAGCAAAGATGGACAGTATCAGGACAACCAGTCCAAGCCGCAAGCAAATAAGGACACCGAAAAAACAAAGAAAGATACTGGGAAGTGGTGCGACTTCCATAAGAGCCCTTGGCATAACACTGTTGATTGCCGCTCAAAGCAGTCGCTGGTGGACGAAGTGAAAGCATCTAAATTAGATGCGGGTTATGAATCTGAGTCCGAACCAAAAAGGGCAAGATGGATCATTGATGCAAAACCCAGTGCCACCATTGCTACCACCAAGCTCCATCCTGATGAACCAGATGAGCCAGAAGAAGGAGAACGCCTCTTCCATTCACAGATGTGGGTAAAAGGCACCCCGCTGCACTTCATCGTTGATAGCAGTAGCCAGAAGAATCTCATCTCAGCAGAGGTCGTCAAGCTCCTGGCCCTGCCAACAATGCCGCACCCACAACCCTACACCATTGGATGGCTCCGCAAAGGAAGTGATCTCCGCGTCAGCCAACAGTGCCGACTGCCATACGACATCAAGCCCTTCAAGGACGAGGTATTGTGTGATGTTGCTCCTCTCGAAGTTTCAGATGTTCTTTTGGGCCAACCTTATTTATGGAAACGTCATGCTGTATATGAGTCTAGGCATCATAGTGTTATTATTTCTTTGAATAGGAAATTGTACAGGATACCCGAGGCAGTCCCTCCTAGTGCTATTTCCTTGATCTCTGCCAAGCAATGCAGGAAGGTCATCTCTCAGACCGGGAAATTTGTCTTCTTTGTGATTCGCTCTTATAGTGAAAGAAAGATTGCAGCCACATCCCGGGCCTCCACGACCGATTTATCCACATAATAGAAGCAAGTGGATAAGGTGGTGGAAGGATACTCAGATATCTTCTCCTCTCCGACCGAGGTACCTCTGCACTGCCAGGTCAAGCATCCCATCGATTTGACCCCGAGCGCACCGCTACCCAATGGGCGAGTCTATCGCTGCTCTCTATTGGAAAACGAGGAGATCAAGAGGCAGATCCAAGAATTGCTCCACAAGGGGCACATCCGTCCCAGTTCATCACCTTGTGGGAGTCCAATCGTGTTGGTGCAGAAGAAAGATGGGACCTGGTGACTCTGCATTGATTACCGGGCCATGAATAAAATCACAGTCCATAACCAGTACCCGATTCCCCGAATCGACGACCTCCTTGATCAGCTCACAGGGGCCAAATACTTCAGTAAGATTGATCTGAAGTCTGGCTACCACCAGGTCCCAATAGAACAGATAGATGTATGGAAGACTGCCTTCAAGTCAAAAGAAGGTCTTTTTGAATGGCTGGTCATGCTTGTTAGTTTGACAAATGCTCCAGCAACTTTTATGAGGATGATGGACGATATCCTACGACCTTTCACCAACAATTTTGTACTGGTGTATCTGGATGACATCCTCATCTACAGCAAGACTTGGGAGGAACACTTGCAGCACATTTAGCAGGTTCTGCACACCCTGCGGAAGCACAAACTATATGCAAACTTGGAAAAATGCTCCTTCGGCATGGACAAGGTCCATTACTTAGGATACATCGTTGATCGACATGGTGTGCATGTGGATCTAGCCAAGATCCAGGTCATTCATGACTGGCCAGCCCCAACCACACTCACTGAACTTCGGAGCTTCTTGGGCCTCGCCAATTTCTATCGCTGGTTCGTGCTGGGATTCTTTGATATCGCATGGGCCCTCAGCCAAGTGACCAGGGGTGGTGGTAAGGAAAAATTTGTGTGGGGTCTGTCCAAACAACAAGCCTTCGATGACTTGAAGAAGCGTTTGTGCTCATCGCTGGTACTCTCATTACCGAACCTGCAACATCCCTTTGAGATCGAGACAGATGCTTCAGATTATGCTGTGGGCGTCGTTCTCACTCAACACGGCCACCCTGTGGCATATCATAGTGAGACACTATCAGATGCCATCCGCAAGTACCCTACCTACGACAAAGAAATGTACTCCATTGTACAAGCCTGCCGCCAGTAGAGACATTACATTCTTGGGAAGGAGACAGTCATCCACACTGATCACAAGCCACTACAGTTCATGCAGACCCAAGGAAAGTTGCAGAATGACCGCCCTCAGAAGTGGTCAACATATTTATAGCAGTTCCACCTCAACATCAAATATAAAATAGGGAGTACCAACCGAGTTGCTGACTGCCTCAGTCAACCTCCAGTCGTGGCACTTACTATGGTGCTAGAATCTTGCGGCCACGAGACCTCCGGATGGCCCCACCTCTACGAGATAGACCCTGACTTCTCTGCCACCTATCAAATGTTGGGCACCAACTCAGTAGTTGCTAATTTCCATCTTCAGGACGGGTTGTTGTGTCGTTTGGGCCATCTCTGCATTCCATCAAGCGAGCGTGCGAAGCTGATTTGGGAAGCTCACTACAGTCGGGTGGCAGGACACTTTGGCTTCGAAAAGACAGTGGCAGTGTTGCAGAAACATTTCTACTGGCCGAAACTTCGACAGGATGTCGTCAAGTATATCAGGTCCTGCACCGCTTGCGCTATTGTCAAACCGACCACTAAGAAACAGGGCCTATACACCCCTCTGCCTACTCCTGACAGGCAGTGGGAATCCATCTCAATGGACTACATGTCGGGCCTCCCATCCACCAAGAGGGGAAACGACTGTGTTTTTGTGGTTGTTGATCACTTTTTCAAGATGGCGATTCTAGCTGCTTGCAAGAAGAACATCACAGTAGAAGCCACTGCCAAGCTCTTCTTTGAAAGAGTATGGGTACATTTTGGGATCCCACAGACCATTATCTCAGACCGTGACAGTCAGTTCCTCAACTCATTCTGGTCGAGCCTCTGGTCACTGCTGGATACCAAGCTCACAAAATCCACTGCCTTCCACCCCCAGACCGATGGACAAACGGAGGTCGTCAACCGGATGGTCGTACATATCCTGCGCATGTACAATTCAACACACCCCTACACATGGGATGAGAGTCTCCCCTATGTCCAACATAGCTACAACCGATCCCTGCATAGCTCAACTGGCCACAACCCCTTTCAGGTGGGGTTGGGATTCCAACTATTGGGCCCCATGGATGTTGCACTTCCCCTTGCGACCACCTCGGCCGACTCGTCCCCAGAAGCTGACAAAGCCGCCTGGTTCATTGAACAGATCCAACATATCTACCAACAGGTTCAGGATATTCTACATAAGTCTAATGCCAAGTACAAGCAGCGCCATGATCAACATCGGGTGCCACATAAGTTTCAGGTGGGCGACAAAGTTTGGTTGAATTTGCAGAAAGAATGCCTTATAGGGCCCCATCGAAAGCTTCGCCCACTCCGTTATGGGCCGTACACCATCAACAAGGCAGTGGGTGACAATGCTTTTGAGCTCAACATTCCCCCCTTCCTTGGTCTACATCCAGTCTTCAACGTGGCTCTCCTTCGGCCATATTTCCCACCACTATTAGACACCTCAGAAATAGCAGAGACGTTGACACCAACAGAGCTCAACCCTGACTGCCTACAACAAGCATCCAATGATCATATTGCAGACACACAGATCAAAGGCACTCGACATCAAAGGATCCAGCTTTATCAAATTGTCAAAGTAGGGCAACTACTGCACCAAGGCAAGTGGCTCACCCAAGGCCAAATTCAGTAGAAATTTCCTCATCTGATGGGGGAAATCAACGCAATGGAGACCATTGCTTCCTAAGGAGGGAGGATTGATCGAGGTGGATATTGGTGGCCACCCACCTTTCCAACTGGCTCAAAACAGTTTGATGGCAATTTTGGTATTGTACTATTTTTAGCAGTTTTTCGAGTCTTGAACTTTCAGGGCCATTTTGAGGCCCTAAACGACCTTTTTTGGCGATTTGGGGGGCCAAAGAGCTGCCATTGACACACATTTGGCCCAAGTCGAAAGCTGTAAATCTCGGATAGACCTTTCCAATGGGATACCGAGCGCCCCAAATGGAGATCGTATGCAAAAGTTACGACCCTAGAAAGTTGATGTACTAACTTACCCAAACGGGGCCCACATGACTTTTGGCGCTTCATCTCCTAGGGTTAGGTTTTTGGATGTCTAGGGTTTTTGACATTCCTATTTATTGTAAAAGGCCTTGAGAGCCTCATCGTAACCATCTTCTTGCGAAATGAGCGCAGCCATCACATCTCTTCTCAGAGATAAGCCGCCACCATTCCAACAAGCTTGTTTTCCGCTGCATTTTACAGTTCTAGCTTATTTCCTTATTGAATAGAAAACCAGTTTTACTGTATCTCTGTTATTTTGTGTTAAGCATCTGATAATTATTTGTATTCATTTTGTTCTGCACATAAAATCCGGCTCACGCGAACCCAATTCGAGGAAGGGAACATGCTAACAATCTATGGGGCTTTTCATAAAACTCAGCCCATTCATTAGATTCATACACATAAATTCAAAGTGTGCAGATGCAAATTAAGCAATATGCACAGCGGAATTGAAACTCATCCGCACACACATCATATGCATACAACATATCAAAACAGTCATCAATTTAAACATTGCAGAAGTAAATACATAGACAGAAAAACACTTTTCTTCATTGTGCAATTGTCCCACACAACTAGCTATGTCGCTGCAACGTTCCACCCAACCATAGGCCAGTTGTGTTCATCAATCTCTCAACACAACTGCCACCCCCGAGTTGGGCATGATTCTTACAAGGAAAATGGGACATTCAAGCTCATGCACAGCCCAATTAATCATCTCATCTGAGCCAAGCCAGTCCACAGCTGGGTTTATCAGGCTACATTTGAACCCTGGATGCTTGCACTCAAGCCCAAGCCAAAACAATGGATTGGGAGAGGAAAATTCATCCACAGGGAAGAAAACGGCTTCTCCCACAGATATATAAGCATTCAATAGTCAAAACGGTCTCAATGGAACCCCCAATTCCATTCCCCTTCTTCCCCACTGGTATATAACACAAAAACGCCCTTCTCCCAGCTAAGAAACAAAGAAAAAACCAGAAAACGTGGCTGGAAAACGCCCAGGTAGCTCCAAACTCGTGAGGGAGAGAAATTGGTTGATGGATAATGTCTTGGGGAGCAATTCATGACTCTTTTCTTGCCCAAGAAGAAAAAACATGATTTTCCATGAAGGGTGGATTGCCCATACTTGAATTTGGACAACCATACCTCCCATTCCCCAAGGCATTAACTACCTCAACCAACTCTTGGGGAGAAATGAATGATTGAGTACAAAAGTCAACATGGGTAGTTGATGGTTCATGTGTTCTCTCATTGACACTTGGCTTGACTTGATTGGCTCAAGGGTTTGAATGTTTTCCCTCCCAATTCCTTGTAAAATCATACCCCCATCTCTTGTTGCATTACATAGCTAGTCGTGGGTATTTTATTAAAATGTGTATTTACATGATATTTGCAATTCCAATGTCCCTGGCTAGCATGTAAACCATATGCATCACTAAATCGATGGCGGGGCCTTGGCCTTGAGCTCCTCACCATGATTTTATAACAATTTTACATCATTTTCGTTTGAATGTAATGGGGTCAAAATGGGGATGTTACATGAAGTATCTAGATCAAATTGATATTGCTTCACAATCTCTGGTTCGATATATATTCAAACATATGTTTGTTGGCATCTTTCTACACCACCAGGCATAGGAATCTAGCAAAAAATGGAGAATATCCCTTGCCATTACAAAGAATATTGCTCAAACAAATGCACTGATGAAGTTCATGACAGGAAACAACAAACTTAACAAGGAATGGATTTTTTTTTTTAGCAAAACATCGATGGCTACACAAAAGCAAACACAATGCAGTTTGCTTCAACAATCCACCCTTTTTCAAAGAACTTGTCAATGGAAAATCTTTTCAATTCACCGCATTTCCAGAAAACAATTAGAACATTTAACAAATTTGTTTTCTTTGTTTAAGACAGGTATTCTACTTCAATCAACTCTTTTTGCTATACTTGTTTCAGAACCAGGAAGAATAAAAAAATCCAGCACAAGAATATAGATACCAAAAGAAATTTTGTATCAAATTACCATTCAGTACATCGTTTCAAGCTTGATTTTATAAAATGACAAGAAAAAGATTTGATCAAGAGTACGTTTCACACTCCATCTTTAAGACAACGACATTTTCTAAGTATTTGCTTCTTCGCTACATCACTGAGAAAGCAATGCATCTGCAACATGCATTGGAGCTGTCACAATGAAAATGTACAGAATTATAGAAAGTGCAAAAAAAATATTTCATCACATAGAAGAAGATTTTGAGATCTCTTTGCTTTTGCAATAGAATGAAATGACAAGAGCCTCAAATAAGAAGAACTTATCACCAGGATAGAAATAATATCCAAACAGACACAATGTAAAAGAAAATGTTGATAGTTGATAAGTTTTTTAAATCACAAAGAGGCAAGATTCAAGGAAAAATCCAAAAAAGCCCTTCCAATTTTACATCAATTAACACTCTATATAATGGAAGAACAATGGGAACAACATCGCAAACACGGGAAAATAAGAACATGTGTTTTTTTCATTGTATAATTGATGGATACAAGAATGCAATAGTTCAACTGGCATTCTTATGGTATCTATCATTGTCAAAGAACACGTTGAAAATTAAGCATTTGCTAGTTTTCACTAAAGCAGAAAACTAGTTTTTAGTTTGAATATAAAGCACTTGCACCACTCCAACAACATAAAAAATCCATATCATGCAAAAAATATTCTAGACATAACTTGCAGACACATACAATTGCATATATATTAAGACATTGCAACAACAATTTGTCAACGAAAATGCATATTTTTTATTTTTTTATTTTTTTATGCAGACAACATTAACCACTAGAGTATATGACCAACTATTCAAAGACAAATTAACAACAACTAAAATGGACCATATTTCCCCAAATCTAAAGCTTTTAGCTCCGACAGAACTTTGTGAAGGAGAAGGAATTCACCCATGCATTGATTATACACCATCAATATTGTCAATGACAGTGAGACAGAACAATGGAACATGATTTTGAATATGAAGCACCTATATATAAGCAGGACCCGTACTCTGTGCATGCAAAAGAACATGAATGACAAAAAAATAGCAGAAATGAAAATATACAATTGAAGACAATCAAAAAAGTCAATGGGAACAATGTACATGGGATTTTTCAAGTTGGTTAGTCAAGAGATTAAGTACAACTATTGATAGAGTAACAATAAGTGAATCAACAGAAACAGATTGCCAGCAAATTTGCACAGCAGTGGGAAAACATGTCATGGATAATGCACATGCAGAAAGAATATGCAAATGCATATTGCTCAACCATTTCCATGATCATCATCAAGTAAATATGGGGCTCAACCAACTCATGTGCAAATGCACAGGACAAGGCCAAACAAAAATATCTTTGACACCCTAAATAAAATAAATATTTGAATTTGCAATGTCAAGCAAAAATTATATTTCTATCTTCGCAATCAATATTACAAAAAAAGATGACAACAAATCATGAAAAAAGAGAACATGTAGACTTGAGAAAGAAAACAGGTATCCATAAAGTATAAAAGAATAAAAATACATAGTCAGTTGAACCTGTTAGATGAGAAAAACCAATTAATTTGTCTGATGTTTTTAATAAATATGCACAAATACACATACACACAGCCTCAAAAAACACATATGTGCTCACACAAATGCATATGTGCTCAAGCTCGTGTTAGGTGTATGTGAGCAAAGTTGGAGGCCCAAATAGAGTATATAAGGGGTAGCTAGTAATGCTATTAATGGTCCTGGAACCGTGGACACAAACCCAGAAACTTGAACTCATATATCTTATAAAGGGCACTGCTTATTATATTCTTGAAATCGCCTTCTCTTCTTAATATGGAATAGGCAGCCCTCTCGATCTTTTTAGAAACCCTAAGAGTTCTCAATTTCTGCTTATATTTCTCTTGAATTGCTAATGCACTTTGCGATTCGGCAATGGCTGCATTTATTCCAACTATCTGGCTTTCAAGTTTCTCCAAATCGATGACTTTTTTGCCCATCCTTTGCTTGAAGACCTCTTCAATCAACACATTCTCTTCGAATCTTTTCTGATAAGCTTTGTATTCCACGTGAGTTGCATTAACATATTCAAAAATGTGTTTGTCATCCAAGTTTAACAACCCATTATTCAACATTTTCTCAGATTTCCCGAGGGAACAAATTTCTCCAAGTACTTTCTCTGCAAATAAACTTCCTCGTTGTCTAATTGCAGCTTCGATCTGCTCAATATGGGTTTTGCAGTTAATTACCTCCTCAGACGCACTTTTAGACATAGACGAATATGAGTTGATAAATTCTTTCACATTGTCCAGGCTCTGCTCATAACCAACTTTCAACCTTTTCTATATTTCTATCTTAGATTTGAGCTCTCTAATCATTAAATTAATCTGCTCAAGATAAGAATTTCCTCTCCCTCCATCCATTTTTCTTTTCTTCTCATAGACTTCTACTTTAGGCACCCTGGATTTGTTGGTGTTTCTTAATCTGCTTCTTGTTTTCACATGGATTTTGCTCATGGAGCCTTCCGACAGCCTCTTTGATCCATAAATTCTTCCGTCGCCTGATTTCATCGTTCGACTTTTCATTGAATTCAGGTTTCTACCAACACCGACATTTCATTGAATTCAGGTTTCTACAAACACCAAAAATTCCAACAATAGTGACATACCCTCAAAGAAATTGAGATATCATAGAATTTAATGGCATTTCAGTAGATAAGTACTACAATTAGCCAGGCAGATGTATATATCTAAAACATTCAGCGAGACTTACTTGTTGGGTTAAATTTTGAGAACAATATGCTAGGTTCTCTTGCTTTAAAAAACCATTGCAGATAAATATTCAGTGCAAATGAACAATCAATAAATCTTCAGTGCAAATGAACAGTTGAAAGCTAACCATCGCTTGCATATTTTTTTGTTAAAACTATTGACCTCTACATCATTAAAGAAAAATCACGCCAGCAGGAAAACTCACCTGGCATAAGCCTACGTAAAAAATCCTCGAAAAGAGCATGGGAAGTTTCCTTGATGACAATGAGCAGAAAATAACAGAGGTCCAAAGCACCACCAACAAACATAGAAGCAAGCATAGAACAACCCTCGTGAACATGGCGGCATCAACCATCCAGCAACCACGAAACCAGACCAATCTTCTTTCTTTATCCCAGCTTAAAGAACATGTGAAAAACCACTTAAGAAGCGAGAGCCAGATGGAAAACAAAATCCAATGATCATAGAAACAACCAACAACAGCAACAAACGACCTCGCAACAAGCTCCTCAATTGCAAATGCAACCTGCAACCATGTCAAGAGGGTATGCACCCACAAAATCCCTTCCCAAAACAACGAAAAAATGAGGCCTCCCATAACCTGGCCACTGCACAGCTCCATAACCCGAACATAAATGAACCCACCAACCTTCGCGAACATAGCCAACAACACAAGGAACAAGCAAGCGAAAACTCCACAGCCCAGCAGGAAGCCGCTAAATTGCAGTGAACAAGAAGACCAAACTAGAACGCCGACAAAACCAAAAGGCCTTCCTTCACTACCCGAACAAGACACAGATGCAGAAGAGGATCAGCTTGCCATGCCCTGGGAAAAGCACCGCATTAAACCAACTCTCAATTGAAATGACAAACGAACTGAGCCAACCCATCTACCACAACCATGCAAAAAATCCAGGTAGAGCATGCACAATTTACGGAATAACAACACACCTGCCAAGACGTCGTCCTTCACTGCCGAAACAAGGACCAGATGCGCAACTGACACATGCAATCACAAGAACCTTCAATCCGCATTAATCGCGGCAAGGTTCAATCCCATGCAATCCACCTGGAGCTTCCGGTCAGTAAGCAGCGTGAATAATGGCGGGATGAATCACATCATGGTGGACATATGTCAAGTGAAACCCACTCGCTGTTTTCGAGGCTGACCTCACATTTGTTCAACCGATAGAAAATTAGAAAAATGAAAATTATAATAAATAAAATTTATATTTCAAATATTAAACTTTAGATTGGAGAATATTAATCTACTATAGGTCAGTTTAATAGCTCAGCTCAATTCATATATGTCAAGGACATAAAAGTCACTTAGATGCAACCATATGATTTTTTTTATTGGTTGTAGACCTATCGTTGAATAATATTTTTAAAATTTTGATTTTCAATTTTTTTCAAAATATTATATTCATTATTTATTTTTTAAATTCTTAAAAACAGGGACTAAGGTCCTTAAGTTGGAGGCAACTCTTGTTATTATATTAATATTCACTTTTTCACCCTCTAAAAAGTATATTTCGATAATCTTTCATTCCATTATCAATGTTGTCTTTATATTTTATATTTGATTTGTGACATATTTGTTTCTTGGTAATACATAGACCATATAAACACAAAGTTTGAGTCTCGTATTTCTCACTGGACATTTCGCCTTTTATCCATTGGAGGGAAGTTAACATTGCTCAAATCAGTTCTTATTGGAACACCGGTTTATTGGTTTTCTCTCTTACATGTGCCTTGTTCTATTCTCAACTCATTGAGAAGAATTATGTTTAATTTCTTATGGATCGGGGGCTTGAAGAAAACAGGTTTCACATTGATTGGGTGGGAGAAGATATCTCTCCCTTTTACCTTGGGCGGTTGGGGGATAAAGGACTTATCCATCTTTAGTGCTGCTCTTCGTTTGAAGAGTCTATGGCGGCTTTTATTTGGCACTTCTCTCTGGTTGAGAGTCATACACCAGAAGTATATAAAAACTAAGGTTTCCCACTGGCTCAGGTCGCTAAGGAAAGCTGTGAGAGGGGCTTCACCTGTATGGACCGGTTTCATGAAGGTTTATTGTTGGCTGGCGAGTGAGTTATGTTGGAAAGTGGGTAATGGATAGGAAGTGGTAGTGGGTATTGACCCCGTTATGGGTTTGAAGGGTGAGTATCAATTCTCACATGAGCTGCAAAGGCTATTGAAAAATGCTGGCATATATACTATGGATTCTATTGTTACGGGTAATGTATAGAATTATTGGCTTTCTGCAGCAGAACTACATCTTCCAAGGAATTGCGTTGTTGAATGGGAAAATTATGTGCTATCATTAAATATGGCAGGGATCCGCATCAGTACCGAGGAAGATTTGGTGGTATGGAGCGAAAACGAAGCTACAGGTAAGGTTACTGCCTGTACTGCTTATAACTAGATTATCAAGAGGTAGTGTATCTTTCCTAATCATTGGTGCTATAAGGCAATTTGGTATTGGCATTTGCCATTAAAACTTAAATGTTTTTTTTTTTTTTTTTTTTTTTTTTTTTTTTTTTTTTATTTTCTGGTATGTGCTTATGGATAGACTCAAAACTTGGGACAGCCTTGCATTGTTAGGTTGGGTTGGACCAAATCTGTGTATTTTATGCAAGATCAATGCTGAATCTTCACGCCATTTGTTTATGGAGTGTTCTTACACTAAAAAGCTGTGGGAAAAGATATATTTTCATTTTGGTATCTCTGTTATGTGGGAAGGCAGTAACATTGAGGCCGGTATCAAATTATGGATGAAGAATTGCAGATCACATTCTACTCTTCCAGTTTTTGCATGCTCGACTATTTGGTGTGGTCGAAATAAAGTGATATTTGAGAACCAAGCCCTTTTGCTGGATCATACATTTAATGTCCTTATGTGTTAGTACCTTTTATATCCAAACTCGGAATCTGCTTCTGTTAAGAGGGATATTGGATATTTTCAGCCAACATACAGTGACCCGGTCTTATTCTTTGATGGGGCTGCAAATATGGGAAATTGTGGTGTTGGGGGGGTTATTTTTCTCAGCTCGAAGCATTTCTATAATCTTCGTCTGAAATGTGGAAGTGGGACAAACATGAAGGCTGAGTTATTAGTGCTGTGGTGTGTCATCCGAGTGGCAAATATCTTCGGGCTGACCAATGTTAAAATATTCGGTGACTCAAGGGTCACTATCAAATGGGCAAGGGGAGAATATGAATTGAAGGTTTTAGAACTTGATTATTGGTGTAGGAAAATCAGAGGGGAATTGAATATTTTCAGCATTTATACTATGGAACATATCTACAAGGAATTCAACTCGCAGGCAGATCAGCTCTCCAAGCTTGCACTGGATGGGGAAGAGGGATTTCTTCATTGGGAGGAGTATTGTGAAAACTGCTTGATCGACTCTGGCAATATGTTTTTTCTGTACTAGATAGACTATAGGAGCACCAATTTTTGTGGTCTTCTTGATTTTCAGATATTTTGAGGTCGATATTGTTAATAGCTGTAAATTCTGATCATGAACATTTAGAAGTTCGCTTCTTGACTATCTTCTGACATCATGTACTATTTGATTCAGTTATATGAATATCAATAGTATGCTTTTTTTGCGGGAAAAAAAAACCTTTAAATATTTATTAACCCCTCTTCACAAATATTGCGCTTTATGTTAACGGTTACGGTTTTGTTTCTTAGTACCTAAGTTGAAGGCAACTCTTGTTATTATATTAATATTCACTTTTTCACCTCTAAAAAGTATATTTCGATAATCTTTCATTCCATTACCAATGTTGTCTTTATATTTTATATTTGATTTGTGACATATTTGTTTCTCGGTAATACATAGACCATATAACCTTAAAGTGTTTATTAAGCCCTCTTCACAAGTATTGCGCTTTATGTTAACGGTTACGGTTTTGTTTAATTAATTTGATCGATAATATATTGACCTTAAAATGTTTATTGGCACCTCTCCAAAAGTTATGCGACTTATACTAGTTGTGGCGGCTTTGAATATTTAGTTAATTTGGCCCGTTGACCTCTTGTGCAAGGGCTAGACAACTCCTTCGATCATGATTTCTTGTGGCATAATTACCCATTTAAGACACAAGAGACTATTGAAACCAATGTTATAACCCTCGAGCTAGCATTTTTTAATGTTAGTTTCTTGGAATATAGCACATGTAGCTCAAACACCACAATATTGTGTGTGCAATTGATTCTTCATGTCCCTCGGCAACTTCAACATTGATGACGACTATTTTACATGTTATAGTTTTATTTGCTTTGACCACTCTACAGATTGTTCCCAATACCAAGGATTTCAGAATGACGGCTCTACCTCTATATACTTTGCAATTTCAATAGTTAACAACTCTATTTTGGTGGTTGCTACTTTGCCTGTACAAGCTGACTTCCTTAATAATTAGAGGCAACGATCCTGTAATTAGGTATGTTGTGCAACAATGTTTCTTTATGTTTTTTTCTATGATAGTAAGGAAAAGTTTATTTTCCTGAAGATGTTGATATCTCTAAAGCTATTTTTCTCTAATTGATTCAATTTAAGGTAGTGGTGATTTTTTTAGTTGATTCAATTTAAGGTGGTGGTGCTTTCTTTAGTTGGATTTTTTTTCTTGATGTTTGATTATGTCTTTATTTATATTTTCTTTGTTGTAGAATTATTTATCTATTTTAACATAAAAAATTAATGGTCAAAAGTCTAATTATGGCCAGCAACTCGAATATCAGAGAAACTTTGATAAGAGGAGTGGCCAAAGGATGAATCAAACAAGGTTTGATAAGAAGAGTGGTGCCAAGGGCTGGATTAGAAGCATAAATCTAATACCAAATGTAAATAAAAGTTAATATTTGAATTTAAAATAACAACTTGGTTCATACATTGAATATCTAAAATAAATAGGATAACTTTAAAGAATACACATAGGTTGAAATAAGAAATTGAATATGTGATATGAGAGATGAGGGATGATTTACAATGACCTATGTGATGATGTATATACATATTGATGTCTCACTAGGTGAATGATTATGATGAAGGGTTATGGCCCTTATTTAGGCTGTACCACTTCATGTATTATTATTGTTGTGGTTGTATTGTTGTTGTTATTATTATTAGTTGTTTGATCCTCGTGTGTGTGTGTGTGTGTGTGTGTGTGTGTGTGTGTGTGTGTGCGCGTGTGTTCATTACGCATCACGTTCTCTACTCGGTAGTGCTTAATGGATATTCTCCCTATAATGCTCTTTAGTGTGGGTAGAAAGAGCCCAATATGTTGTAGTTGTTTTTTGAAGTTGCCTGTATTAATAATAATTGGCTCTTACGCATCAAAAGAGAAACAAATACACAATGGGTGATGGTTTCACAACTCACTCAACCTCTATGCTCACCTACAACCATCTATCTTTCATAGAATGTTTGCAATTTCCAATTCACAATGTTGATTTCAATCAATTTCCAAATTTTCCATGGATAGCAATGGAGAACACGAGGATGCTAGAATGACTGCTAGAGTAACTCAACAACAATGAGAGAACTGAGGTAATCATGGATGACATTAGTTTTGAATTGAGGAATGAAGGACTCTTACATTTCTCATGATTACTAAACTCAACCCATGCTTCCATAACTACAAGAGAAGACTTCCCCACCAAACTCTTACATGCAATCAATTATTGGTTTTAATGAATCAAAGGAGGTAGATGGATTCATTTAAGGAACATGGTGGCAAAGAGATGAGTTCTAAGGAAAATGGTTGGAAATAGAAGACTTACTTTCCCATATGCCACCTTTCCTGTTTCCCTCTAATGGAATCGTAGCCCCTCTCATGCTTTTCACAATCATCTTGGACCATTATATGTTATATTCCCACATTAATGTTTACATAAATTGAGTTCATTATGTAAATCCCACTACATGGTCCATATAAGTATATTTAGATCATACATGCCCAACCATTCATTAGTTGAGACTTATCCTTGAGCTCTGCACTAGGAATCCATACTAACATAATTACAATATTTACAAATGGGTTAGTTGTTTAAGCTCATATGGCTCGTCTCCCATCATTATCAAATCACTTTTACATAATCTAATTCAATGCATCCCAATGGTCAAAAGGAGGATGTTATAATTGCATAACCTTGAAGGTGGGGAATGTCGACAAGTTAATGTGGTATATTGATTGATTGGTGGGGTGTGTTGGTAACCACAAACTTCCTCAAATAGTGATGAAATCAATTCATATGAGAGGTATATACTCTTTGGCTATCCAATTGATCCTTTAGCTACATCTCTATGTCAAAAAGGTGGAAGAGGGCATACTTGGTGGGATTGGATGGATTGGATGTAACTAATTGCATGTTTATGTTTAGAGATTGATACACATCTCAATTATACTTAAGGTAGAAGAAGACTCCTTGATTTATTCCAAAAACTTGTATTTTGGACACTACTTTACTAAACTTCGATATAGGGCTAGGTTTGAGGAGGAGGTTGGTGTTGTTTTCTAGTGGTAGAATAACATTTGGAAGGTAAAATCATCACTAAAAATATATAATTTTTATGTGGCTTGCTTTGGTTAAAAAGGGTAGACTTGAGAGGTTTAGTAATGAAGGGTTTGGAAAGGACCAACCATATGTGAGTTGAGCAAAAAATGAAGGAGAATCCATTGACCACCTATTGTTGTGATGCCCCTTTGCTAAAGAGGCTTGGTTTTCTTCAATGGATTTAGCATTTGGGAAGGAAGTGTGGAAAGGTTTTATCCTTAAAGAATGCATGAAATCCTTGTCTAAAGAGGAATTGTTGAATAATAACAGGGCCATGCCTTTGTTATTTCCTTGTTTGTGTGGTTGGAGAATAATATTTTCCTTTTTCAAGGCATGGAAACCCCTCTTTTTCAAGTAATCCAACACCTTAGATATATTTATGAAGGCGTTGATCACTTTTCCTTGCAAGGGGAAAGTATCAACCATGAGGGAATTCTTGTGGGGAACAAGGGAAACCATCCTTCTTTTTTATAGAGATGTTACTCCTCTTTAGTATCTTGAGTACCTTCAAAAAAATGGAAAGGAGAGTGTTGTATAGCAAATCCCTTGATATTATTTTATTATATTTGAAAAATATTGGTTATTTTAAACAACTAAGATACTCATATGAGTACAATTGTGCCCATGAATGGACTAGGTAGAGCCCATAATAAATGGATGCAGAAAGATTATAATGCCAAGGAAAACAATTTTCTTAGTTAACCATAACATGCCTCTATAAAATATGCCAACATGAGATAAAACCAAATATCACATGAGAGGAAAGGACATCGATAACAAAAGGTCCTTTCATAAAACTTTAAATGATCTTAACCACAAATTTCATAAAGATGATAGGAAAGCATGTCTCAAGATTTATCCTTCATAAGATAAACTCTGAAATCATAAAAGATAAAATGCTCCTAAATATTCTTTTGTGGAGTTTGATTCAAACACACAATACTTAAATCCCAAGATGAAAATTACCCATTGTTAGAAATAAAGTTTGCCAATGGCAATACAAAACTCCCATGACTAACATGATAGTTGAAATAAAAGTGTTTTCCTTCTTCACATTAGGATGGGGATCCCACATACCGAAAATAGAGACTTGGAAGAAACAAAGATGACAATTAAAACTTAAGGCATCAAAACTTAGCCTTAATACTAGATCTTATGGAATACAAAGGCTGGATGAGAAAATAAATGGGAAGCAAAGAAAGAAAATAGGAGGATCTAGTAGTTTATACTCACAAAGTGAAAGGCAAAATGTTAAGCTTTAAACCCTTTTTACTTTGCACAGATTCATTAAATATAATTCTCCCAGTATTTAGGAACCATATTGTCATAACAATTTTAGAAACTTGATGTAACCTATTTCACGAACTCAATGAAACTATTGATATGAACTCTATTTCTTTATTTACCCATACCTCAATATATTCACACAATAATCCCATGATAACTTTTTCTTTTACCCTAAGTAAGAATAACTCGTTCCCAATTTCATTTAACTCCAAATGTCGTTGACAAGTAACAACCAAATTTTCCACACTATTAATAACAAATTCTACCAATGATTTTTTTATCTTGGCCTGGGAAGCTTGTGAGATTGTCTAATTCTACACCAAGACTCACTTTGGCTCTCCTCATCTTTGCTTCCACTTGTTCTTTCAAAATTAATTTATCATTTTTCATGAGAGTGGGGCCCTCCAATTTCTTAACAACATTAATAGGATTTAGAAACAATGAACTTCTCCTTGCCTTTGATAGATCACAAATACCAATTTGTTGTTGTAGTATGTGGATATTGTTGTCCCATCCTCCTCGAACTTGTTTTAACTTGGATTTGAACAACATCTTTTTTTCTTTTCTGTTATGCTCACTCATATCTACAAGCTTCTTGATGTATGTATAAATTAAATTATCATTGAAAACAATGTCTTTTTGTAGTTATGTATTGCAGAATCCCCTCAACAAGCAAATCCTATCTATAGTCACAGAGTCTCCATTGAAAATCTCCCACAGCTCGAACAATAAAATCATTCTTTCCTCAATATTATTGGCAACTTTTTCCCTCACCCCAATCAAAAAATACAAGGGCCCTCTTGCCTTTGAGGGCCCCTCAAGTACTTCTTGAAGGTAGTCATAAAGTCCTTTAATAACTAAAGGTTGCATGGATAATGGTTTTGGATTCGTAGAAACCTCTAGTTCAATAACCTTCTTTCTAATTCGATTTTTTCCATCTATGGTTCATTCACATAATGAGTCAATGTGTCTCTATTAACTAGGTGCATCTTCAAAAATCTATAAGGTTTCAACTCTTTAACATCCAACTCAACATTTTGAATTTCCAAAATCCTTTTGTCTTTCATCTTGATATTTCACAAGTGTATCTTTCCAGAATTATTGTCATATTTCACCTATCGATAGGTTAATGAATCATGTTCAAATGCAATCAACTCACCTCGAGATACTTCCTCAGTTATCAACTTGATTTCAATATTTTGTAGTAATACCCAGGTTGGGAACTTATTTGATCATCAACCTTCATATCTTTAACAATACCCACATGTGCTTTAGATTCTTCCCCATTACCATGGCACATATATATTTTTATTTTGGGGACCGAGGGAAAGGTATGTCCAATCTCCATTTTAGAACCACAAGGATCTTCCTCGTCATTATCACCAACATCAGTGACTTCCAGTTTTCATTTTTTCAACAACTACCCTTACTTGATAAGGAGGATATTTCTTGGGGGCGACAAGCACATTTTTAGGGGAATGGGCCATTGATCCTCCTCTCCTACTAACATCAGACTGAACCCCTTGTCAATATTCAGGTTCATCGATGATTTATTTCTTATTATTTTATCATGTAAAAACTTTCTCCTAGATTGAGTGTTCAAATTGGCCAGGGTGTTCATATCATCCGAAAGGATGGTTTTATTTTTATTTTTATTTTGACACTTGAGGAATGCATTGAAGTGTCACCCTTTGTGTTCAAATTTACATATTCATTATCCTCTATTCCTCCCTTACATTCCTTGGCCTTCGGAAAATAAATATTGTACCCAATTGAAACCATATGAGTCAGTCTTTCTTCATAAGAATTTGTTTTTTATGACACTCCAACCTTACTATGGAACTGTGGTTCAAGTGAATCAGTAGCCTCTATTGTCTCCAAGGATTTAATTTATTCCTCATTTAATACAATGAATCCTTCCTAATTAATTCCAGGTCGTTGTTGTGATAATGCATAAATCATAGACAGTCTGATAACCCCATGATGAGCTAGGGCTCCAGGCTTTATTTCTTGTACCTTGGTAGCCATTTCTTTAAGAAAATTCAATAGATAGAGAGGAATTCTAATGCAATCTTCGGGCTTTCAATGCGTGTATAAACGAAGGTGCCTCGACATATGAAAATGGTAAGTAGGTACCAAACTGTGCCTACCCTCGCAGGTTATATACCTGATTACATGCAATGCTTCTTCATCCCAGGGCACAAACATGAAGAAAAAGTATGGGAAGGAAATCATTTAACTTGCCAATCCCTGGTAATAGTGTATGTCTTGATCCGAAGCTCTAAATACCTGACTTAAGGCCAGAGGCAGAGGTGATTATCCCACTCCAAATATACGTGACTGACTGGACTTTTTATACCACAGAGAGCAAGGGTTCAGAGAAGGAAGCATATATTAAGATAAAATTTGTTTTGTCCATTGATGTCCAAGAGTCTTTATACAAACACAAATCCTTTATACCCATATGGGACTTGGGGTCTTATTTATAAAAAAACGGAGCCCTATAAATCCATCCTCTAACATTAAGATTATAACCAAACCCGAGACCACAATTCAAGTCTATCTGATATTGTAAGTGGTCATTTTCTCATTTTGTTAATTTTGCAACAAAGCTTGGAGTCTCTCACTCTATAATTATGAGCTTGCTCATATATTATAGGATATGATGTGAATTTTATTTTCTGATATGATGTGAATTTTATTTTATTACTTTTATGACTGTTTTGATTAATACCATGAGGTTTGAATTTGTCTCACTCTGCCCTGCAACTACCTATCTCTCTCTCTCTCAGGTATGTCAATTGTTTCATTGGTGACTTGTCTACTAAGAGACAAAGTATGATCATAATATATATCTGAGTATATAAAGGAAGGTCTAAACCACATTGTTTTCTTCTTTTTGTCCATTTATAATTTTATTGCATGTGCTTGACTAATTCTATTGTATAGCTATGGGACTCTGCATCCAATAGACAGGTAGAGTAAATTACTACTTTCATGTTTTCAATTTCTTTTTGTTTTGTTTAAACAGTGGCATTCCATGTGGGCATTTTGGACAAAGTTGAACACTCATGGGAGATTTTCTAGTTCTCTTTCGAGGTATATATGATAGTGGGATTGGCATAGTCTATCTTTAACTTTTATTTTATTTTATTTATATATCAATCTGAACATGGTTTCTTGCCTTGATTGTAGGTTAGTGGCTGGTTAAGTCACCTCTGAATAAAATGATCACATAAGTATTCATACTTATTGTCAACAAGCAAACTTGAAGGTATTGTTGCTAATATTTCATCTCATTTCATTTCCATTTATCTAGTGGCTAAGAGTACTTAGAGCTAATGCCCATTCTTCTTGATGTGAAATGGAATTAGTAGTATATTTATTTTTACTATTCTATATACATTTTGGGTAATGAGTTTCTCCATTGGAGACCAAATAAAATTACAAGGGATCTTATCTTGTTGATTCCAAAATTTCTATCTGATTTAAAAAAAATATTTTAGAGGTTACTTTTTCCTAGGATGGGCATATACATCCTAGGAATGAACATCCAAATCTTATAAAAACTCTCCAAATGTTGTCTAACAATATGTCCATCCATTCTAATATCATACAATAAGTAAATGATGTATTGGTTTGTTAGATGTGGAGATTTTTTGTACATATATTTTAAATATTCCAAATTTACTAATTCAAGTTTTGGTCCTTTGAAGTTAAGATGGACATCCAAATATGATTGAAACTATTTGAAGGTTGTGTAATATGTTCATGGAACCTGAGAGAAACATGCACCTGTGTTCATTTTACAGGGGATGGTGGCTTGGCCCACATTGGAGGAAGATGAGTTTGGGACACCATTTGCTCATCTTTTGCTTCTATATAAACTAAAATTCTCCTTTCCATGGCATCATCCACCATTATCTTCAAGTTACTTATGAATTTTCAGTCAAATTCAGATATCTTGGCATGACTCTAGATAAATTGATAGATAGTTTAACAATGGATGCATGCTTGTCATTCCTATAAATTTATGGGATTTTTGCATTTTGCATCATTCAAGCATACAAAATAATGATTACCAAGTTACTATAGATCCATAATGGCTTACCTTGTACTAGTCCTTCAAGTTCTTCAACTGCTTTTATTAAGTGCAAAAATATATTTGCACTTAATAAATGCAGTTGAAAGACTTGAAGGACTAGTACATGGTAAGCCATTATGGATCTATAGTAACTTCGTAATCATTATTTTGTATGCTTGAATGATGCAAAATTTGTTTGAATATCATCATTGTCAAGCAATAACAATTTCTTAAAGGGTGCTAGCTCAATGGTAGAGCACTTGCCTAATTATAGGCAGGAGATTGGTGGTTCGATTCCTTCGTACCCTATCATAAATTAGTGACTAAGAAAACGACTAAATTCGCATATATACGACTATTAGTAGCTAATTTCCAGTATCTTATAGCGCGATTAACGTTTAGTCGTATTTAGCTTAGTCATTAATATGTTATCATCTAGTAGTTTATTTAGTCATATATTTGGTCATTAATTGTGGCAATCAATGACTAAATCAGTGACTATCAATGACTAAATCAATGACTAATAAGTCAACCAATTAATGACTAAGTGAAATACGACTAGCTATAAGATAGTGGAAATTAGATACTATTAGTCGCCGACTAAAAAATAGTCGTTTATAGCCAAATTTTAGTCATTAATTCCTCATTTTGTACTAGTGTGAGCTTCTTCCTGGAGTGAGTCATTCATCCAATGAGGAGTCATAAGAGCTCATGTTTGATGGACCAGCCTTTGATGGGGTTGATCCATCCACATATTTGGTGGATGCTTGTTGCATAAATTTGGTTCATCTTTGGACCAATGGCAGAGATTTGAGCCATTGGGAGCACTCACATAGGGAAGCATCTTGCTTTCTAGTTGGAGCATTGGGTTGAAGTGTCTCTTCTTTCCCTATTTGGGAGAAAAGAAACATGAGTGATATTCTTGCTTGCATCTATGGATACTTCTTGGTACTGGAAGTACAATCTAATTTGCATGTGCTTGGGGAGTTTGAGGTCAAGGAGAATGAAGACCAAGCACCTGTTCATTACCAAACAGATTATGAGTTTCCTCTAGGTGATGGTTGTACAATTTTGAAGGAGGTACATGATCTCACTTCGGTTGAGCCAACCATGATGGATGACTATTATAGAGATTTGGTTCACCATTCTCCATCCAAATCACTAAGTTGGAGTATGCATTCATCCAATGATTGGGTGGATATTTACATAAGGGATTTGAGTACCCCAAGAGGTAAGTTTGTTGCTTGCAATAGTGGAAATTTTATGGACACATCATCCATATTTTGTGATCAGTTGTATATGAATTTATGGCTTCTATGTGATGTCTTCAATATACTTGGATGGACATGGGATTTCCATATATGCCTTCGGGATGAGAATTGCAGTGCTAGTTTGCACATGGCTTATGAGGAGATTCAATATTCCATTGGGAGTGATGAACTTCCAGTTTGGTGGAGTGTTCTAGACATCCCCCATGATGATATATTCTTCTTCTTGATACTGATGTTTGGGAGGATGCAGTTAAGACAATGGTACCTTGGAATTATTTGGGATGATAGTTTTCCACAAGCAACAATGCTATTGGGAGACTTGCAACAATGGTAGTGGGATCCAGGAATTGATGGGTCATTTCAGTTTGCATTGACGTCTGGAGGAATGAAACATAAGTAGTGGGACCTTGGGATCAATCTTGAATATCCAGATATAATCAAAGTGGTGCAGCAGAAACATGGTGGACTTTTAGTATTTTGCTTGGAATTGAGGATTTCGATTCTAGACAACCAACAACATAATTTGAGGAGTGAAGTCACTAGTTGGCTTCATAGATGGTTGGAGTTGGTTTCTTGCTTGAGGACAAGCAATCTTGGGAGGGGAGGACTGCCATGTTCCCATTTTGTCAGTACCACGAAGCAGATCAAACCCCATGGATCCTAGTGACAGATTGGAATTAATTAATTAATGAGGGGTTAAGTTAAGACATTAATTAATTAGAAGTTGTTGAATTTATTTTCTTAAGTTTATTATGCACTTGAAATAATTATTTTTCATCCATTAAATAATTTTATCTCAAATACAAGAGGATAATGATCCACAAGTGCGTCTTAGTGTATGAGGTTGACTTTGGATATGACTTGCAGAAGAAGTTAGGAGAAAGCATCAAAATCTAGAAAATCAGGAAAAATGAAAGAAATATGGTACAAGTAAGAAAAAAGCAACAAAAACTCAGGAAAAGCAGCATAAATCAGAAAGCAGCAAAAAAGCAGAAAGAAGGATCAAATCAGAAAAGAAGGAAAGTCTAGAAAAGAAGGATAAGTCAGAAAAGCCAGAAAAAACAGAAAAAGCTAAAGCAGAAAAGGAAAAAGGAGGAAAGCAAAGCAAAAAGGAAAAAGAAGGAAAGCTAGCTTTCCTTATCCACTCATGAGGGTGCATTAGCCAATGATACTTTCTCCTCAAGTCATCATCCATATATAAATAAAGGATTCTGCACCCCCTTCACATATTTTGTTAGTTTGAGTATTGGTGTGAGTGCAATTGTGCCTCAGAGACTTGGGAGATGTGCCCCTAGTCCAAGATGGGTGATGTGCCCCTGATTCCTATGAGAGGATGATGGAATTAATACATTGTCAATGATTTTATTTCAGGTCCTGTATCTGATCCAAGTCTGGTTTGAATTTCATAAGAAGTGTCATGAAGTCTATGGTTCGAATCTTCAAGCTTCTTGTTGATTTCCAATGCTAGTTTGTTGTGTTGAGAGGAGAGGATTTCTTGTGATATTTTGAGAATCCTATTGGATTACATTTGATGTATTTAATTCCATTATGATCCTATGATATATTCATAAACTTTAATATTGCACAAGTCTGAAATATTCTGCGTTTTCTACACCCCTTCTAGATTTGCATAGAATTTGACTAGTTTTCATAATACATGTGATAAATGAATGCATATTGATACAAATGAAGTAATTCTCATTCCTGGAGTTGTTTAATATGTTATATTAATTATTCCAAGTATCATATCAGAATTTCGTGAGCCATCATTGAATGTTTGGAAGTCCTGAATTCTAACTAGTTGGGAAATCCTAGTAGGCAATTTTCACTATATCTTTGTGAGAATTTATCAGAACCTTCTATAACTTTATGGAATGAAACATTACTGTATATTGAATGTAAGTTTATTTTATTTATCCTCTCAAGGTCATAATCCTTCACCAATAGATTCCAGTCAATGAATAGTGAAGTACTAGTCTGCATATGTTGAGGTTCCTAGAAGCATTGTAGTAGATTTCGTCCTTGCTGATTTCGAAACATCAATGGTATCAGTAATTTTTGCAGAGGTATTATTAGCTATCATATTCCTCCTTCCATCCAGAGTGTTTGATCTTTCCCACCCACATTCAAACTAGCTCCCCAAAACCATTGTTTTTAATTGATTCTTCAAGGAAGTAAGTTTTTGTATCACTAATCCTGGTTGGTACATTAAAGAGAAACCTCCTTTTACAAGATATCAAGTGCACAAGATGAGATAATAATTCAAATGAGTCTCCTTGATGTTTATGCAGGAACAAAGAGGGATAGAAGCAATAATAATAAGCTGGCATAACTATAAATATTGTAATAATAACGAATGAGGGTTATGGTTAAGGTATTAACATATGGGTTCTCAAGGAAATTATCTACAAGTATTCTCGTGATTAGTGAACATGTAAAAATCAGGTTGAATACATCTTGAATGTTATTTAGATGTTGTCACTGCACTAAAATCTAAGTCAACCTATGGGTGTGGACCTACAAGCATTCACATAGGATAAGAATAGGAAAAATGTAGGATGGAGACTCCTTGTAACTAACAAAGCATGATTTCCCACCAATGTCCTGGAACAACTTGTGGTCATAATAGAGTACGAGGGTAAAAATTAGGGTTATTGCATCCTCAAAAGGAAAACTAAAAAAAATCCAATATAAGAAAACATGAAATTTAAGATCCACTAACGGAAAATGAAAGAAAATAAGAAAACTATTCTACAAATCAAACTTGCACCAATTGATGAAAATATGGCATTAAGGCGGAAAGCAAACACTAATATATGGAAACACAATGAAATCCTATTGCTATCTAATTATCTATTTCCTAGCCTAGTTACACTAGCACACCATAGAATCAAGTGAAATTATAGTTCCAATGTGACCATCAAAGGAGACTAATATTTTGCAGGATTTTTTAGCAGTGCATAGGTAAGTGGGATTGGTTTACTATAAGCTACAAAGTCGGGAAGATTAAATATTTGTATTTTTTATTCAAGGACATGAATATGAGTTGTTTATGATCCTATTCATGAATTTGAATAAAGATCGATTCCATCCAACATGCAACGCTGTCATAAAGGCCATGATAATAACCTTCAAAAGCAAGGATGGAAATTGGAGCTAATTTATTCATGTGATTATAATCTTTACTTGGTAGTTTTGAAGGATGGAAATTGGAGCTAATTTATTCATGTGATTATAATCTTTACTTGGTATATTTGCTGTTTTGACTACTATGGATTTCTTTTTGTTTGAGTCAACCTTACCTTGATTTTTAGTAAAAAAATATTTTAAATGACGCATCAAACTTTTCAAAAGGTTCATTTTTTCTCTTCCGACAATACAACCACATTGAAAGGCATGGATTGAGTTCCTCTAAGATTTAGGTCCTCAAATGGACATTCAACAATCTCATATTCAAATCTTTTTTTAGAAGAGGTATTGTCAATGAGAAACATGGATAAATATATTTCCTCTTCTTCCTCTTGGAAATTATTCGTTGCACTATAGATGGGTGTTGTATCCTACGACATTATTACCATACCTTAGGAGGGTCAAGTTCCTTTGAAGAGCCTTAAATCACACTAGAGGGAACTTCACAGTTTTATGAAATTTTAATATTTTAGAGATAAAAAGGTGACAAATCTATCAAACATTTCTTCTTCTCTATTTAAGAAACACCATGAATCCATCAAACATTTCTTCTTCTCTATTTAAGAAATACCATGGGATTGTACGCCATACTATTATTCTTCATATTGAAATATGAGAGGTTCACCTTTTAAAACATATTCGATTGATATGGCATGCTCAATATGA
The DNA here is from genome assembly GCA_027924585.1 of Larix kaempferi. NCBI lineage: Eukaryota > Viridiplantae > Streptophyta > Pinopsida > Pinales > Pinaceae > Larix > Larix kaempferi. Next base: position 13,255,690 of record BSBM01000316.1, on the reverse strand, counting down.
TCATGGATTCCAAAAGGACTATCTTGCAGACCAATGCTCTCTATGTTAACACTTCTATCTTGTGAGAACACTTGCTTGATTGAATATTCCACATAATCCGAGGGGTTGGAGTTGTATAAGAATTTGTGATAGTTTTGGGGATGAAGTACACACTCGTGGATCCCCTTGAATTTTTTGAGTTTCTACATATGCTAACAATATATCCTAAACTTTCAATATGGAGAGCTTGAAAGTACCATCTACATATCTCTTCCAATAGAGGCCCATGTTTTTTCCAAAACTAATAATATACCCATTGAACCCTCATATGAATATCTTGTATAGATTAATGGTCTTCCTTGTGCATATTGTATAATTCAAGATACAATTCCTCTAAATGGTAATTGTCATGAGAAAATTCAAATACTTCCTTGAAATGTTTCCAGTCTAGAGATAGGGTATGGGACATGGGAGGTGAGAGATAATGCCAATGTCTAAGAAGTTGGGAGAAAACTTGATTATTATCTTCATTCAAGCACAAGTGCATCATTTAAAAGTTCTAATTTCTTTATCTTCTTAAAATATGGGTTTCAAAGCATGCACATGATGTGCATCAAATTGAATGAGAATAAACAGAATAGAATCCATTCCTTTTTGCATTGCATCTATGAATTTACAACAATCAACATCTCACCTATAATCCATAAAAAAACATCTTACATCTATGAGTGATAAAGCATTTGCCAATTAAGAATATTGTTGATTAAAAAGATCCATCATCAAGCTAATAACATGACCAACTATATATTCAAGCCAAGTAAATGATATAACTAGTTGATTCTGGCATACATTTATGTGATGAACATGTTTTCAAACCCAAATGTTTCCCAACAACTTCCATGCATTACATAATGGTTCTAGACAACTTTTTGTACCTACACAAAGCAATAACATGAAACTAAAATGGAAATTAACTTGGGAAGGATCATGTAAATCTATGCAAGGTTACATTAAGCAAGATAAAGGATTTAAATACTCTATTGTTTTATTTCCTAGAATCTTGGTGGATTGATTACTCCCCTTGGTAGCCAAAATCATCGCTAGAACTTGCTAGATGATGGTTGCATCTATATGAACACCATAGAATCATTTTCCCTCTTTGTTGGAGTGCTCATGAGTGAAACACTATTGCTTATTGAGGAATAAAACTCCTTGCTTGTCTCATATGCTTGGTAAAGATGGCCACCACTTCAAACTAGCATTAGAATGAGAGATATGATGCCAGAACACTAGAGTACAATATAGACTTGTTCTAGGCATGAAATCGATCTGCAATGGGTAATTAGACTTTTATTCGAGATGTATGGAAGAGTTTGGAATTGTTGAGCCCAGAATTGGCCCTTTTTGACCATCATTTATCACTGTCCCTTACCTTGTATTACACCAATTACCTTGGCAATTCAACTTATTGTCCTTATATATTCCCCAAATTACCAAGGTATGGCCGATTATTGTTTTATTGTATTAATACTTATGATTGTGATGATTTAAGCTGTGCATCTCTTAATTCGTGCTAACATGATGCAAATTATGAAGGTAGTAAGATAAATAGACTGCAGGAAGATCGGAGCTGAACAAGTCACGGAGGAAGGGACGTCCATTGCTTAAGGAAGGTTCCTTGGGGCTCAAATCGTCAATCAAGGCACAGTCGTGGCAGGGCAGCTGTAACATAAAGTTCTATCTTAGGTATGTCGCTGCTCGAATCCAGCTGTGAGCTGGAAGGACCGCCACTCTTGGGACAGTTGATAACTCCTCTCATATTTGGATATTTCAGTTCTGCCACGCATTGTAACAGCTAGATTATTTAGGGCGCCTGAAGATCATAGATCTTCATGGCTGCCCAATTATAGGTTTAGATGTTGCAACTGTATGTATAAATATGTGGTATTACCTCGATCGAGGGGTTGGACAGCAATTAATTAATTCATCTTGTATTAGCAGTCAAGCCGAAACTATGTACTCATCCTTCTGTTAATATAAAGAGTTGTTTCTGAGTTAAAGAGAGTGTTGTTCAACCAGCGTCTCTGTGTGAAGACTGGGCCCGTCTTCCACAGAGATTGCTGTGTTAATTTAGGATTTCATCTTTCTGTTGTGTGATGCTTTGATCTTTCTTTTGTACGCAGCAGCAATATTCATTGTGTGGATTTCTCAGTAATTGATTTATTTGTGAGATTGGTGAATGGTATCAATAACAGTCGACTGAGTCTGGTTTGTTTTATGTAATTCAATTTCTGTTCACACTGTTGTGCTCATCCTACAGCTGAAACGTAATCCCAGAAGCTCCTACGAATTAGCTTTCCTGTTATGTGTTGATTGATTTATATTTTGCAATTCAGTATCTTAGAACAGTTGCTTCAATCTCCTTTATTAAATTCTAGAGTAATGTTCAGGTCATGCTTCATGATTCCCAGCTTGATTTCATTAGACAGTTGATTATTTTAGAATGCAATTGAGATTTCCTTCCTGCAATCGTTGATTAGATCTGATATTCGTTCTGCTTGATGCATAATAGAAAAGGATTGTAGTACAGCAGTTAGAAGGCAATTGGGATTGCGTAGATTCTTGGGATGAACATAGATGATAGAAGATAAAAGTATTCACTTCTAATGGTTTGTGTTTAAGCATATATTGTGCACTTGTCCTTTGAAATAAAAAGACTTTCTCGGGTTGACAATAAATTTCATACGCTCTGTGTGTTGATATTTAATTATCTGCAATTAGAGTGCTTGACATTTTGGCGCCGTTGCCGGGGAAGGATAAAAATTAAACACTAGTCATTAGTCGTATTTGATATTTGCTTTTAGTCAGTCTTTTTGGTTGTTTTTGAAATGATCTGCTTCGCATGAATACGAGGAGGGTAAAACGCGATCACCTCCCAACCCCCAAAACTCCACAAATTACTAACAGTGCAGGTGGTTCGGGTCGTGGTCGAGGTCCACCGCTGGGCAGAAGAACATTCATCGACGACCTTGTTGACAAAACGGATTCAGCTGTCAGATCTCGTCAACGGGAGACTCCTATCAAAAGAGGCCCTGCTGATCCTGGAGCGCCAGCATCAGGATCTACAGTGGGGGATACAGGAGCAGCGGCGATTCCTGCATATACTCCTGCTAAAGAAGGAACAGCTGATTCAGCTGTTGCAATTGAGTACGCAGCTGTTACAACTGAAGAATACGCAGCTGCTACAACCGAAGAATACGCAGCTGTTACAACCGAAGAATACGCAGCTGTTACAACTGAGGTAAGGGATAAAGGAACAAACGAAGGAGAAGATACAGAAGAAAAGATGAACAACAGACATGAGAATGAAGAGGAAGAAGCAGTGGTACAATACCATCATGAAGATGATTCCCCGCCAGAAACGATGGCTACATTGCAATTCCCAATACAACAGCTCGAGGGGACAGCTCCTATGAAAAACATCTCACCGTCGGTGTTACCCCGCTTCCATGGCAGGGCGGCAGAAGATCCAAACGAATTCCTGTTTGAATTCGATATCCTCTGTCGCAGCTATGATTATGTCACAGATGCTCAAAAGTTAAAGCTTTTTCCTGCCACCCTGAAGGACAATGCATTACGTTGGTTCATGAGCCTTGGGGGAGGAACTGTTGCTAATTGGAACAAGATGAAGCAAGTATTCCTGGAAAAATATCAAGAATATTGTAACACCAGGGACAAGAGGGAGGAGTTATTCAAGATGGTACAGAAAGAGGACGAAAGCTTGGAGGATTTTGTAGAGAGGTTGCTGTACAATGTGCAGAGAGCTGGACAGACGAACATGGGACTAGATGTGCTTAAGATCATCCTGCTTCGAGGAATCAGGGACGATTGTTTAGACATGCTAAATTTATTAGGAAAGGGGGATATCTCTAAAGAATCTTTTGAGACAATTGTGGAACTATGTAAGAGATATTCCAGGGGATCTTCTAGGCATAATAAGCAGCATAAACGAAATAACCTGGAACGTGATGTCTTCGACAGAACTCAGAAGTCATCCAATGGGGGAGATACACGTGCAGAGATAGGCAATCTTCTTGAAAACTTTAAAACAGAAATGATGAGCTCTATCTCTTCAGAGATTGACGTCTTGAAGGCCAAGCAAAGACAGGCAGTGGAGGATCTCACACTAGGGGTGTTTTGTCCCCGATGTAGAAAGACTCATCCACTGAAAGAATGCCCTCTTGACAAAGTTCAAGTATGTCAACTGTGTGAGCTGAATCATGATATGAAAGAATGCCCCACGTTGCCCCAAGTGAAAGCTGTTCTGCAGGCATCAACTCCAGAGGTGGATTCAGCCTACTTTATTGCACAGAAGAAACCCTGGCAGCCCCGGAATCAAGGTATGTCTCCCGATTCATTTCCATTTTTGAATAATTTGAATAATTGGAATACTAATATGCAAAACGTGAATACACAATTCCCTTCAAATTATGCTCAGTGGAATTCCCCTCAACCTGCGATGCAAGGTTATAATTCATGGAGTCCTTGGACACAGCCACCTCATCAACCTACTTCATGGTCTCCTGGATGGAGGAACTTCCATCCTGGGAATCAGTTTCCTCAACCACCTCCACCTCAACAGTTACCGTATCCTCCATATCCCCAATTTCAGCAATATCCCCAATACCTACCTCAGCAGTCGCAGCTGCAGCTGCAAAATAATCCTGTGCCTAACATACCAATACGGCCTCAGCTGCCTGCCCAACCTAACCCTAACCCAAATAATAAAACAGTCCAGCAACTGGAAACTCTCAATATGCCAGCCTACTCTCTCTCCCATGTACCTTGTAATGACATTCGCTTACGGTCTGGAAAGATAGTAGAACGTGTAACTTCAGAAAATATTCCACCTACTGTTTATGACAAAGGAGAGAGTTCCCAGCATCTATCTGATCCGGTTCCTATTATTGAAGACGCTGAGCATCCCTCAGAAGGGAGGGATGAAACAATAAACGATGAAGTGGATAACACGCAGCCTACCCAGTTGGTAAGACAACCACCTTACCCTGAGAGATTGATGCTGCCACAAAGAGGGGGGCAACCTCAGTTCAATCTCTTAGGAGAACTGAAGAACCTTTATGTTAAGATTCCCCTTTTACAAGCTCTTCAAGATGTACCTATCTATGCTAGAACTGTTCGGGACCTGTGCACTAAAAAACCGGGAAGGAAACCCAGAGATCCTCCTACTGTCCATGTTATAGGGAATTTATCCGCTTTAATGACTGGAAAAACCCCTATAACCAAGTATGAGGATCCCGGCAATCCTACTGTCACTGTACACATAGGACAAACGCAGATACCCAACGTACTAGTAGATTTAGGAGCTGCTATCAATGTTATAACGATGGAGACTGTAAAGAAGCTCGGATTCACCAATATTAGACCGACCCCTACTATCTTAGAATTGGCAGACAGATCCACCATCAGACCTGAAGGGATTTTGGACGACCTCGTTATTTCAGTAGACTCGTGGGAATACCCTGCCGATTTTCTGGTATTACAGCCAAAATCTCAGCTGGGGGGACATCCATTGATTTTAGGGAGGCCCTGGTTGGCTACAGCTGATGCTTGCATCAGCTGTCGATCAGGATCTATGACTATATCTGATGGCATGGAAACCAAAAATCTTACCCTGTACCCTCCAGCAAGGCCGAGTCTAGAAACTGAAACCTCCCTTTGGATAGAACAAGAAGAAGAAGAAGATGTTCAGCCATTACTAACGATAGGGAAGGCACTAACTTTCAAAAACGAAACAGAAGACGATGCCATTAATAACTTCATTAGCGAACCTGCTTCTGTAGACAAGGAAGTTTATCAACTTCTGAACAGTACCCTCGGCAAAGAAGAACAAGAACAGCTTACGGAGGAAGCACTAGCCAATGACACAAATATAATCCCAGTATTGAAAAGCTCGAGAAGTATTCCTATTGAGGTAGAGCCTGGAAGAACTTTGAACATCAATCCTGCTCTCTCCTCAGAAGAACAAAAGCGCCTAACCAATCTCTTGAAGGAACGTAAGGGGGCATTCGCCTGGGAGTATACAGACATGAAGGGTATTCCTTCTAGTCTGTGCACTCATCATATCTATATTAAAAACGACTCCCGGCCTGTATGTCAACCCCAACGACGCATGAACCCCAATCTGAGGGATATAGTGAAGGAAGAAATCCAGAAACTCTTGGAAGCAGGATTCATCTATCCTATTTCAGACAGTGAGTGGGTTTCCCCACTTGTAATTGTACCCAAGAAAAACGGTAAATGGAGAGTCTGTGTCGATTATAGGGAGCTGAACAAGGCTACACAAAAGGATCACTTTCCTCTGCCCTTTATTGACCAAGTACTTGATAACTTATCTGGGAAGAAGTTCTTCTCCTTCCTGGACGGATTCAGTGGGTACAATCAAATCCAGATTGCTCCAGAGGATCAGGATAAGACCACCTTCACCTGCCCTTGGGGAACGTTCGCCTACAGGGTGCTTCCCTTTGGATTGTGCAATGCACCTGCAACGTTCCAAAGAGCTGTGATTGGCATATTTTCTGAGTTGGTTAATGATAGCATGGAGATTTTTATGGATGATTTTACTCCTTATGGCAGGGATTTTGAGGAAGCACTGGAAAATTTGAAGAAAGTTTTAATTCGCTGTGAACAGGCTCGCCTCTCACTGAGCACTGAAAAATGCCACATGATGATGAGTGAGGGGGTGGTATTAGGACATTTCATCTCTACTGATGGTATTCAAGTGGATCCTTCAAAAATTAAGGTGATAAAGAATATACCAACCCCTTCAACTCAGAAAGAGGTGCGAAGTTTTCTGGGACATGCTGGGTATTACAGAAGATTCATAGAAAACTTCTCCAAACTTGCTTCGCCTTTGTTTTCATTGTTAATGAAGGACGCACAGTTTGTATGGAGTACAGCATGCCAGACATCATTTGATGAGCTTAAAGAGAAACTGTCCACAGCCCCTATTTTAAGGGGACCTAATTGGACCATACCTTTCCACATTTCTTCAGATGCTTCTGATACCGCCATTGGAGCAGTACTAGGACAGCAGGATGGTCAAGTACCTTATGCTATTTATTATGTGAGTAAAAACTTAGCCCCTGCTGAACTAAATTATACTGTTACTGAAAAAGAATTTCTTGCTATTGTTTATTCTATTAATAAGTTTCGGCATTACATTACTGGGTATCCTACATTTGTGCATACTGATCACTCTGCCATTAAGTATTTAATGAATAAACCTGTCACTAATGCCAGAGTAACCAGGTGGCTTCTATTATTACAGGAATTTGATATTACTATTATAGATAAACCTGGAAAAGAAAATGTTGTTGCTGATTTTTTATCACGATTTACTAACAGTGATGACAGTTCACCTGTTGAGGATGCTTTCCCGGATGAACATTTATTCGCACTCTCAGCTCATTCACCCTGGTATGCAGATGTTGCTAATTATTTGGCTGCAGGGAAACTTCCGCCACATATGTCTAAACGAGAGAAAAGAAAAATTATTCAGCAAAGTGCCAGGTATTGTTGGCTTAAAGGCCATCTCTTTTACACAGGACCTGATCTTGAAATTAGAAGATGTGTAAGGGAAGATGAGATCTTTCATATACTGAAGGCCTGTCACGATGAACCTTGCGGAGGACACTTTGCAGATAAAAGAACAGGACATAAGGCGTTGCGGATGGGCTATTATTGGCCGACACTGTTCAGAGATGCTAAAAAATATGTTCAGTCCTGCGACAGCTGCCAAAGGATGGGCCAACCTAATAAGACAGACCAGATGCCTTTACAGCCCCAAGTGGTACTAGAACCGTTTGATAGATGGGCATTGGACTTTGTTGGTCCTATCAACCCTCCTTCCAAACAGAAGGTTTACATCTTGGTGTGTACAGACTACATGACTAAGTGGGTAGAAGCTGTAGCTTTGGCTAAGGCAAACGACCAGGCGGTGATTGATTTCCTGTACAGTGAAGTTTTTACCCGTTTTGGAGTACCAAAGGAAGTAGTTACCGATGGCGGACCACAATTTATTTCACATCAATTTGAATCCTTGCTCCGGAAGTATCATGTGCAGCACAAGATAGCTTCACCTTATCATCCCCAGGCCAATGGTCAGGTGGAAAGCACTAATAAGGTTATCGAAGCAATCCTTACTAAAACAGTTAAAAGCCATCGAAGGGATTGGGCTGACAGACTTCCAGAAGCACTGTGGGCATATCGCACGACTTGGCGCAATACCACGGGCTTTTCTCCCTATGATCTGGTGTATGGTAAGAGTGCCATCTTTCCAATTGAATTTGAGATCAAGACCCTGAAAACAACCATTGAAATGAACCTGGATGTAGCAGAAGCCCAGAAAAGAAGATTGAATCAATTGAATGAACTGGATGAGAAACGATTAGCTGCGGTAGACCAGACTGTGCTGCTTCAGCAACAGAGATCTAACTGGCATGACCGATTCATCAAAAAGAAAATCTTCCATGAAGGAGACTGGGCACTACTGTACGACTCTAGATTCAAGAAAGATTTCAAAGGGAAATTACGCACAAGATGGCTGGGTCCATATTTGGTTGACAGGGTATTTGACAACGGCACTGTTCGCCTGGTCACCATTGATGAAAACCGTATGCCATTACTTGTTAATGGCCACAGGCTGCGACTGTATCGGAAGCCCATTTCGAAAGATGCATTCATTTCACAGATTGCTGCTGATCCAAACTACCAATTGGCACCAGAGCAGGAACATTTTTCTACCTTTACCAAATCTTAAAATGAAAATCATATTTGCTGTACATAAATAATTTCTTGCTGTAGCGTATAATTGTCGTTTTCTTTCTTTTTGCATTTGATCTCTTTGCTTGCTGTTGTCTTTTAAGAAAAAATTTTCAGGGAAGCGCCAGGAGAATGATCAGTTTGGGGCCCATAATGAAAATCTCTCTGTGCCGTCCTTGTGTTTAAAAAAAAAAAAAAAAAAAAAAAAAAAAAAAATTCGGCAGCTGCAACATATTTTCCGGCAGCTGCAACATATTTTCCGGCAGCCGTATATCCTTTTCCGGCAACCGTATTCTCCATTTCCCGGGAGCCGTAATGCCCTTTCCGACAGCCGTCAATCTTTTTCGACAGCTGCAACTTTTGCGGCTGCAACATCAGCGGCTGCAACATCGGCGGCTGCAACATCGGCGGCTGCAACTCCAGTTTCCGCGGCTGCCACCTCATCTTCCACGGCTGCCATCTCATTTTCCGCGGCTGCCATTCCATTTACCAGCCACAACCGTATTCTCCATTTCCCGGGAGCCGTAATGCCCTTTCCGACAGCCGTCAATCTTTTTCGACAGCTGCAACTTTTGCGGCTGCAACATCAGCGGCTGCAACATCGGCGGCTGCAACATCAGCGGCTGCAACATCGGCGGCTGCAACATCGGCGGCTGCAACTCCAGTTTCCGCGGCTGCCACCTCATCTTCCACGGCTGCCATCTCATTTTCCGCGGCTGCCATTCCATTTACCAGCCACAACCGTATTCTCCATTTCCCGGTAGCCGTAAATTTTTCCCGTCCGCCGTCAAATCTTTTCCGATAGCTGCAACTCCGGCAGCTGCAATCCCGGCGGCTGTAACTTCGGCGGCTGCAACATCTTTTTCTCGCAGTCGCCACATCACTTCCCGGCCGCCACCTCATTGACCAAGTCACTTCCACACCACAGCTGTCATTTCTTTCCAGCAGCTGCGACATATTTCCCATATTCGTAAAATTTTTTCCCGCCAGCCGTAAGTCTCTTCCGCCGCTGTAAAATTTTCCCGTGACAGCCGTAATTTTTCCCGGATATTGTGAATCTTTTTCCGGCTGCCACGAATTCTTTCCCGATGGCTGTAACTTCTTTCTTGTCAGCTGCAACAAGCTTTTTCATCGGCCGTGTGATCATTTCTTTGGCAATTTGCAGTGGTAACTCCCGTGTTAACAGAAGGATTGTTCAACCTGCTAATTATGACGCTGATTCAGTCCAGTCCTGCCGGCGAACTCATCATTTCAACCCGGAGGATGCGACGCCTTGTGTTCTACCGGCGAAGGAAATCAGTGCCTTATCCGAGTCATCATGATTCCACGTCTGATTGTGCACGCGTTCGGCTCCATGACGTCACCAACTCCATGCTCCACCAGTTTCCGCAGCCTTCCGACGCACAGTTTTATGAGGTATGGCTTTCATTTATCACGTGACTAAGTATTGATATCATGTAAACGAGATTGGCCGTACCTTCACTCGTACCACCATTTATATCTGATTGAACCTTTCCCTCGTACGACGTAATGCTAATAACTGCCACCTTCCCCAATTCGGCATGAAAATTTTAAATTCCTCTCTGCGCTTAACTTTCCGAATTAGTTCATTCGCTCAACGTCTCCGCTCAACGATTCGTGCATTCTCCGCGCTGCAACTTCCATTCTGGATCCTGTACTCTGTTGAACAGCAGTTCTATCTTGCAGCCAGGACCATGGGCATTCCAGTTCGTCATGAACCTTTCAATACCCGGGAACTTAGACGGAATTTGCAGGTTCTGGCCATTTTTCAAGCCGCTGGCTGGGTCGAGTTCTTTGAACGATTGGATGGATTCGACCGGGACGCAGCCCTGCAATTCGCATTGAATCTTACTAAAACACACTCCACGGTGTGGGGGCTGTGTATAGATGTTTCGGAGGTCATTATATCCGAGGTTACAGCTATCCCGCTGGCGGGAAAACCTTGGTTTAACCGTCGAGTTCCTGCAACAGTTGCACGGGAATAATTTTTACTTCCAGGGGAGCAAGTTGAAGCATCCAGGAGAGGGATTGCATTGAAGTCACTGCCGCAGCCATGGGACCAGGTCGCTATCTTCCTCAAGAAATACATAACTTGCGAAGGTAGATACCAAACTGTGTACAACTCTGAACTTCCTTTGCTTTCTCATCTCCGTCATGGCATTTTGTTAAATATTCCATTTTATCTATTGCATGATTTGCGCCATATGGCAACATTCGTTCAATCTGCAAAACACCCATTATCCTCCCTCACACACCATGGCCTCATTAAGTTAATTATTATGAGAACCCTGGCCCAACATAATATAACATGGGAGCAATTCATTACCCGGCCACAGCAACCTGTTCCCTTAAGGGTCATTCCATTACAGCAATTACCGGTTCCGCCACAACAGGAGGACCGGAGTTCCTCCAGCGAAGTTGGGGGGAGGGATGAAACGGAGGAAGAACAACAGGGGGCACAGGCAGGACCATCCGGGAGGGATGAAACGGAAGGAGAGCAACAGGGGGTACAGGCAGGACCATCAGGGGTTGGCAAAACCACAGAGGAAGAACAAACAGGGGCACAGGCAGAGCCATTTGAACTTGATGAATCCCCATCACAAGCAGAACCAGTGGGGGATGACACGGCATTTGAAGGAGAGCGAGGGGAAGCGCAAACAGAGCTGTCAGGCGACAATGTAGATGAAACCCTCGTGGAAAACCTAGACAACAGGGCAGCTCCGGCAGCAGAAGGTGAAATTGGAGCAGCATCAAATGCTGCGACAATGGAACCTGAAGATGACGGAGCCAGAGCAATGGAAGAAGAGATTGAGCTGGTCACAATCGAGTCTTCACCGGAATGGGCAGGAGGAGCAGCTGTGATTGAAGAGGAACAGCATGGGGGGCAGGGAAATATTCCTTTAACTTCAGCTTTGCCTCCCTATATTCCAGCTCCACGAGAAGAAACACTACAAAAAGGAAAGTCACAAAAGAAACCCCCACAGAAAAGGAAGAGGGCCACCAATGAGTTTGATTTAGTGGCACCAATCAGAAGGAAACGAACTCAGTCAATCACAGCAGCAGAGGCAGCTAGAACAAAATGGGCAACCTTAGAGACACAGGTTGAACCTCCAATCCTTACACCAAAACCGAGGGATGTTCCACAAAGGCCAGTGGAGGAAGAGCCGGGAGTTGAGGGACTCTTGTATGAGAATGCAATGCTGAAAGAGGACCTCCAAGCACTTAGAAAGGAGCTGGAAACATGGAAGGAAATCTGCCAAAAGCAGGGTGGAAGAAAGATGTATACATTAATAGAGGCTGCAGACCAAGTGGAGGAAACAGCTTCTGCTGAAGCTGGAGAAAAGGATGAGCGAATACTCTGCCCCACCTGTGGGGAGATCTTTGAGGAAGCAGGCCATAAAATTTTACTTAGCACCTATTCAGCACAACAGCCTGTAGCCACAGAAGGGAAAGCAGTGGAGAAAGAGGATGCTGCAACACAAGAACCAACACCTTTAAACATCCTTGCTGCAGCTGCTACTTCCCATGATGCAGAAGTCATAGAACAGATGGGAGAAGAACAGGGAGTGGAGGATGCCCTGGAAATTTATGAGGAATGTATGGCAATTCCAAAATGCTCCCACGACATAGAAATCATAGAACAAATGGGAGAAGAACGGGAGATGAAGAATGCTCTGGAGCTTATAAAAGAGTATAGTGAGACCCCAGAGTGTTCTCATGACACGGAAATCATGGAGCCAAGGGATACTCTGGAGGATAGTGAAGAATTTTGTGCTGTAACCCCAGAACGTTCCCAGGACACAATAATTTTAGAAGGAGAAACGGAAATGCAGGACAGTGACAAGTTGAAATAGGATGCTGCAACACAAGAACCAGCAATCCTGAACTTGACCGTCCAATCGACGGAGCAGACAGAAGAAGAAGCCGGGACAGAGGATATTCTGGCATTCAACGATGAACTCTGGGTGGTGACCCCAGAAAGCTCTCATGATACAGAACTCATAGAAGAGGAGCTGCAGCAAAATAAAGATGAAGATGTAAGCCAGGATGTTGTCACACAAGAACCAACATCCTTGGATGCTGCAGCAAGAACCCCTGAACTGCAGTTGGAGGATAACCCGGGAGTAGAGATCATTCCTGATACACAATGGAGTGATGATGAACAGGTACAGACACCCTGCTCAGGTGACACTGAAATCTTGGAGGAGGAGCTGCAAATTGAAAAGGATATCCAATCTCAGCAGCCAATTGACAAAGAAGACACTGTTACACAAGAACCAGTGTCTCCAAAAGCAATAAAGGCAGCTGCTGAAGAAGGTTTAAGGGATGTTGCTGTTACACAAGAACCAGCAACTCCCTTGATAAGATTAGATGCGCTGGAAGACACTGTCCCACAAGAACCAGTGCTTCCACCTCCTACAGGTATCATTGAATTGGATTCAGATTGAGTGTGTCTTTTCAACTTCCCCAGGCATAGCATAAGAGAACTGCAGATATTAGCAAGTAGCGGGGGAAGGGGAACAGTAAAGTTGGGAGCTGCTGGGTTGCTCACAGAAATTTTTCAAAGGGATAGAGGGGGTGCCTGATTTATCTACATTCTTTCCTTCTGCCTGGACAAAGTTCAGTACAATATTCAGATGCAGGTTGTTGCATGAGGACATGCAACATGATAGTTGGGGGGAGATGTTGAGCCCAGAATTGGCCCTTTTTGACCATCATTTATCACTGTCCCTTACCTTGTATTACACCAATTACCTTGGCAATTCAACTTATTGTCCTTATATATTCCCCAAATTACCAAGGTATGGCCGATTATTGTTTTATTGTATTAATACTTATGATTGTGATGATTTAAGCTGTGCATCTCTTAATTCGTGCTAACATGATGCAAATTATGAAGGTAGTAAGATAAATAGACTGCAGGAAGATCGGAGCTGAACAAGTCACGGAGGAAGGGACGTCCATTGCTTAAGGAAGGTTCCTTGGGGCTCAAATCGTCAATCAAGGCACAGTCGTGGCAGGGCAGCTGTAACATAAAGTTCTATCTTAGGTATGTCGCTGCTCGAATCCAGCTGTGAGCTGGAAGGACCGCCACTCTTGGGACAGTTGATAACTCCTCTCATATTTGGATATTTCAGTTCTGCCACGCATTGTAACAGCTAGATTATTTAGGGCGCCTGAAGATCATAGATCTTCATGGCTTCCCAATTATAGGTTTAGATGTTGCAACTGTATGTATAAATATGTGGTATTACCTCGATCGAGGGGTTGGACAGCAATTAATTAATTCATCTTGTATTAGCAGTCAAGCCGAAACTATGTACTCATCCTTCTGTTAATATAAAGAGTTGTTTCTGAGTTAAAGAGAGTGTTGTTCAACCAGCGTCTCTGTGTGAAGACTGGGCCCGTCTTCCACAGAGATTGCTGTGTTAATTTAGGATTTCATCTTTCTGTTGTGTGATGCTTTGATCTTTCTTTTGTACGCAGCAGCAATATTCATTGTGTGGATTTCTCAGTAATTGATTTATTTGTGAGATTGGTGAATGGTATCAATAACAGTCGACTGAGTCTGGTTTGTTTTATGTAATTCAATTTCTGTTCACACTGTTGTGCTCATCCTACAGCTGAAACGTAATCCCAGAAGCTCCTACGAATTAGCTTTCCTGTTATGTGTTGATTGATTTATATTTTGCAATTCAGTATCTTAGAACAGTTGCTTCAATCTCCTTTATTAAATTCTAGAGTAATGTTCAGGTCATGCTTCATGATTCCCAGCTTGATTTCATTAGACAGTTGATTATTTTAGAATGCAATTGAGATTTCCTTCCTGCAATCGTTGATTAGATCTGATATTCGTTCTGCTTGATGCATAATAGAAAAGGATTGTAGTACAGCAGTTAGAAGGCAATTGGGATTGCGTAGATTCTTGGGATGAACATAGATGATAGAAGATAAAAGTATTCACTTCTAATGGTTTGTGTTTAAGCATATATTGTGCACTTGTCCTTTGAAATAAAAAGACTTTCTCGGGTTGACAATAAATTTCATACGCTCTGTGTGTTGATATTTAATTATCTGCAATTAGAGTGCTTGACAGGAATATGTAACACAAAGAAATCTAATGAAAAGAAAGATTGTTGGACACTCAAATCCATTGTACAATAGTATAGGAGAAAAGAATGGTGAGCATAAAAGTACACATATTCTTTTGAATCTCATGAGATGTAGAATAAGGATTCAAACATATAATAAATACTCACCCATAATGAAGAGCTGGTAAATAAGCATGCCTAGGATAAATGGAAATCCATAGGGTGAAATTGCAATGAACCAAGGCTATACGAGGCAATTGTAGATAGTATATTCATTGAGCTAGAGTGCAAATGGTTACCGAATATCTAAGGTTGAAGGAAATGCGCTCTCTCTCCTAGGTGATTGTTTTATCCTCTAGTGAGCAATTCATTGGGTTCATGGGGATATTGCACATCCAAGTGAGTGATTTGTCTCTTTGTTAGATGAAATAGTTTTCCTTCCTCCAAGGTGAGCAATTTTCTTTTAGTGAGATATTTTTTGAGTAAGAGAGATAGCGAGCAACCAAGGTGAACAATTTAATTTAGTAGAAACATTTGATTAGTAAGAAAGTAACTAAAGTAAGAATAGTAACCAAGGTGAACAATTTTTCTTTATCAAGTGATTTGTTGATTAGAGATTTTGTTGGACTCCAAGGTAAGCGATTTATCTTTAGTGGGTGATTTTCTTGGTTAGGGGGGCAACTTACACCCCAAAATGAGTGATTTGTATTTAGTGTTGGGTTTGCTAATTTTATTGCCTCCAAAGTGAAAGTTTTATCTTTAGTGCTAGATTTATAGATAATATAAATCAAAATCAAGTTCCAACTTGCCTGGACACTTAGGAAAATAACATCTGAAGACTCCCTAGCATCCATAATGTTAGGACTGAAATTGTACCTATTTCATTTTAAGTCTCTTCTCTTTGTTTTATATTTTATATTTTTCATTTTTATTGTTTATTTGAATTATGTCACATAAATATTAGTTTTATTATTATTTGTGTTATTATTATTGTTTATTATTTTAGTTTTATTGTTCACTTTTTATTTATGATTTAAACATTGGGTTATAAATTTTTTCTCTTCTTCTTAGTCTTCAAAACCTGAGTTAAATTTATTCCTAACCTTTGTATTGAGATTGTGTGAACATTTCATAGTTGAAATATAATTGGGTTCATTCCGGCAACGCAATCACTAGATTTCACACATATAGGTGTTGTCGGAATCCCAAATCATCAAAGATCGTGGCTTGCCTATATTAGTCTGGCACATTTCTTCTCATGAATGAAGACCCCGAGGAATCTGCCCGCCATATCATAGCAGGTGTCAAGTTTACAATTTCAATACTAATGATTTGAAAACAAGGGGAAGTGACGCGCAGGGTTCAGATTTTAGAGGCAGAGTAGGTCGTAGCTATTACAGTGTTCTTCTTGCTGGCAGTTGCATACTACGTTTTCTTTGCTCCTTTTATAGGCAACAATATTTTGAAATATACAGCATTTGCATTTTACTCTCCTCTGGCACTGGCTATTTTACTTCTTTACATCCAAAGCTCTGTTATTAATCCAGCAGATCTTGGTATTTTTCCAAGTATTGCACGGAAGTCAATATTTATGCAAGATAAAGTTCCCATAATCAGGATTTATGATGTTCGTGCTTTGACACGCTTTGCAAATGATATTGAAAATGTGAACATTGGCAATGAAATTGCATAGATTGGGTCGAACATCATTTAGAGCTGTTAAATCTAAGCGTGACTATTTGAGACATCGAAACAACTATAATTGGCTCTACCTATCAAGACTTGCAGCTCTTAAAGAATTTGCATTTATGAATGCCCTTGAGGAACACGGTTTTCCAGTTCCTAATGTAGTAGATTGTAATCAACATTGTGTTTTGATGTCTCTTGTTCCAGGGTCCAAGTTAGGCAGCTGCAATATCCCAAACAGATATTTAATACTATAATTGGCCTAATTGTTCGATTGGAAGAACATGGTCTCTCACTATGATTGCAATGAGTTCAATATTATGATTGATGATGAGGAAAGTGTCACAATGATTGACTTTCCACAAATGGTTTCCATCTCTCATCGTAATGCACAAATGTGTTTTGATCAAATGTAGACTATATATTCAAGTTCTTTGAAAAGAGGTTTTGCTCTTCTGCTGCCGAGGGGGCAGACCAGTCAGAAGAATAAGATTCAGATGATGATAGGAGGCCATGCTTTGAAGAAATTGCTAAATTATCCAGTTCCTTGGATAAGGCACTTGCAACAAGTGGGTTCACAGAACAAAATCAGGATGATTTAGAAAAGTTTGTGTTTGGAAAGGCAGATAATAATGATGGAAAAAGTTTAGATATCGAAGAGTTAACCAAGCAGATTGAATACCTAAACAAGCAAAGTGAGGAGTTTTCAAAGAAAGTTCAGGTCATGGAAGCAAAGCAGGAGCATAAGAATCACATAGTCGAAGTCCCATGAAAAACCAGAATGTCTGTTTTTCTCTGTTTTAGTCATTGTCATTGGTAACAGATTACGAGGAGATGGAAGTGAATTTCAAAAAACCCAAAGAGGTTTTTTTCAAGAACGGGCTCATTCAAAAAAACCTCTCTTAGTTTTGAAACAACTATCATGGTTTGAAAGATTCGAATTGATATTTATGGCCTCTTTTTCAGGGTTTAAAATATTAAATAATTTACTGTTTTAGTCACAAAATTTCGGCACGTCTTCCGATTTATTGGAAAAGAATTTTTAAAAAACAAGAGAGGTTTTTGTTCATAACGGACTCATTCATAAAAACCTCTTTCATTTTTTTCACAGGTGTCACGAATCAAGAGATATGGAGGGTTCTTTGAGACCCATTTTTCAAAAATTCACCAGATTTCCCTCAGAATCCGATTTTGCTATTTTGGGCATATTCGACCCTAGACTTTTGGATCTAGAAACTGATTTCAGATCTCAAATTTATTATAAATGCAATGAATCAAATGGAAAAGTGGGGTTGGTCTTTGGGTTGGTTTCTGTTTTGGAAAGACAGTTAGGACTGTGGGATCAATTGCTATGAAGTACATATGATATACTCACTTGTAAGTTTTGAAGACTCATGTATGGATTGAAATATAATACATAATCCATATGTTATTATTATTTTTTGGTTAATGGTTATGATCTGTTTGATCACCCTGCTTACTATTTCATTGCTTGATAAAGGTTTTTATCCTGTTGATGCTTTTAAGCCTGTGGACATAGCTGGAACTTTTGCTGTATTTTTATGGTTTATGCTTATGTTTTGTAATTCTTACATCTTAGTATTCAGATTTCTTGTGATTTAGTGTTTATATGTAATTCATATTTCTTTATTCTTTCCATGAATGATACCTCCAAAAATCACAAATTTTAAAACCTTTTACTTTCAGTTTGTTTGGACATTATACTTTTCAATGTTTAGTCTTTCATACTAGATTGTTCTAGCTTGTATCTCTTTGTAGTCTTGATACAATTTCTAGTGCAAACATCTTTTGGTGCCATTGCCAGGGACAAAAGTGAAGAATATCTTCCCTAGATATTACCATTTACAAATCTGGTTTTGAGGGTGAACATAATCAACATATTTTTTCTATAGACTACATTTTCATCAGATTGTCAAAAGAAAAAAAAGTAATTTTGTCTTTTGATGGTGAACAAAAGATAGATACACAATATTGGCTGCAAATTATTCACCTGGCGACTCCAACTTCTGTGAATCCATATTTCAAATATTCATTGATGATTTCATTGGACTAATGAGGACTTCAGATGTTGCTTCTATTGTTTCAAGGTATGCATGTCTAGATTTTACAAAACTTACTGGTTTTCTGAATCTTCTTCCTACATATGAATATTTGTTGAGAAATGGTCCTAAATTCAATGGAGAAGATCTGAGTTTAAATTTGAAACATATATCTAATTTCCGTGAATTTACGGAGCTACTTAGCGTTAAACATGAAGATGTATTCACTAGACTATTCTATGATTCATTACAAGGAAAGTGTAAAAGTTGGATTGAAGATTTGTCTGTTAGGTCAATTAGATCAATAACAGATTTTTGGATTGTCTTTTTGGAGGCATGGATGGAGAAGACAGAGTTTAGGGCAGATTCTCTTTCCATTCAAGATTTCAGAGAATGGAATAATATGTGCACTGATGAGGAAATAGATGAGAATTTTTCTTCCCTTTTGTCTTCTTATTTAAAGTCAAGCTCATGTAACTCAGAATCTAAAGTCATCTTTTTAGAAGAATTTGCCAAGTATATTGAGAAAGAGATTGGAGCTTTAGAGGTCAAAATACAGTCTCAAGACTCACATTATCAAAGCCTGTCTTTTCAAAACCCATTTCAGCTGTCTTTTGATATCAAGATTGGGAAATGTTATGAGAATAAAGACAAGTTTGATGATTCAAAACTGAAACAGTGGTATGGAAAAAATTGCACACATGGATTGTTTAATCATAATAAGCAGATGCTAGAATATCTTGAGGGTTATTATGTTTTTTATGACCTAGTAGCCTACTATATGAAGGATTTTTTCAATCAGGATAGTTGGTTATGTTTCCATCATAAAGAACAACCAGCATACGGAAAAAGGCAGATTCTCACATCACTCTCTGTTGTCCTGAAAAACAATGATCCAGTTTATGACAATTATGAATCTGAAAAAGATGAGAAGGATGCCACTGAGGTATTGGAACAGTCCACATTGAGTATTGTTGAGGCACAACTTCCAAAAAATAGAGAACCTATCTTTGTCATGTTTGAACCAAAATTTATAAGAGGCCATAAACAAGTAGTGGAACACAGCTTAAACAGTGTAGTAGATTCCATGGAGCAGCGATTATATTTCTTGCATCAGCTAGAAATACAACATGAATTTTAGGATCATGTTGCTGATTGGATGGAGTTGCATTTTTCAAAGGCTTCCAATGCCCCAACTTTTGGCATACTTCCTATTTAAAGCTGTAAGTATCAACTGCCTACAGACTCTTTATTGCATTTATCACATCTTTTGTGGGTCTTCTCAAACAATGGCATGCATGGAATTATGATTCTCAGTCAAATGGTTTCTTGGCTTCATTGGAATTGGGATTACACTTGATCAAGCAGATTTCAGCTGATCAGTGTAGGCAGTGTAAATAAATAAGCTCATTGCTTGAGCAATGTTTTTAGTTTGCAGTGTGAATATTTGTTTTCAGCAAGTATTGTTGCAGTGAGTGGTTTCAGTTCATAGTGTACAATTAGAAGAGCAGGGTTGCAAGATTTGGAAATGGTTAAATAAGACTCCATCCCAATGAATAAGGCACAAGGTCTGCTTGTTCTTGGAAGCTCGCAGAGAGCATGCCATCCCCAATCAGAGCCAGATGTTAGGACTGAAATTGTACCTATTTTATTTTAAGTCTCTTCTCTTTGTTTTATATTTTATATTTTTCATTTTTATTGTTTATTTGAATTATGTCACATAAATATTAGTTTTATTATTATTTGTGTTATTTTTATTGTTTACTTTTTATTTATGATTTAAACATTGGCTTATAAAAAATTTCTCTTCTTCTTAGTCTTCAAAACCCGAGTTAAATTTATTCATAACCTTTGTATTGAGATTGTGTGAACATTTCATAGTTGAAATATAATTGGGTTCATTTCGGCAGCACAATCACTAGATTTCACACATATAAGCGCTGCCGGAATCCCAAATCATCAAAGATCGTGGCTTGCCTATATCGGTCTGGCGCATTTCTTCTCATGAATGAAGACCCCGAGGAATTTGCCCACCATATCATAGCAGGTGTCAAGTTTACGATTTCAATACTAATGATTTGAAAACAAGGGGAAGCCACGCGCAAGGTTAAGATTTTAGAGGCAGAGCAGGTCGTAGCTATTACAGTGTTCTTCTTGCTGGCAGTTGCATACTACGTTTTCTTTGCTCCTTTTATAGGCAACCATATTTTGGAATATACAACATTTGCATTTTACTCTCGTCTGGCACTGGCTATTTTACTTCTTTACATCCGAAGCTCTGTTATTAATCCAGCAGATCCTGGCATTTTTCCAAGTATTGCATGGAAGTCAATATTTATGCAAGATAAAGTTCCCATAATCAGGATTTATGATGTTCGTGCTTTGACATGCTTTGCAAATGATATTGAAAATGTGAACATTGGCAATGAAATTGCATAGATTGGGTCGAACATCATTTAGAGTTGTTAAATCTAAGAGTGACTATTTGAGACATCGAAATAGCTATAATTGGCTCTACCGATCAAGACTTGCAGCTCTTAAAGAATTTGCATTTACGAAGGCCCTTAAGGAACACCGTTTTCCAGTTCTTAATGTAGTAGATTGTAATTGACATTGTGTTTTTATGTCTCTTGTTCCAGGGTCCAAGTTAAGCAACTGCAATATCCCAAACAGATATTTAATACTATAATTGGCCTAATTGTTCGATTGGGAGAACATGGTCTCATTCACTATGATTTCAATGAGTTCAATATTATGATTGACAATGAGGAAAGTGTCACAATGATTGACTTTCCACAAATGGTTTCCATCTCTCATCGTAATGCACAAATGTATTTTGATCAAATGTAGACTGTATATTCAAGTTCTTTGAAAAGAGGTTTTGCTCTTCTACTACTGAGGGGGAAGACCAGTCAGAAGAATTATATTCAGATGATGATAGGAGGCCATGCTTTGAAGCAATTTCTAAATTATCCGGTTCCTTGGATAAGGCACTTGCAGCAAGTGGGTTCACAGAACATAATCGGGATGATTTAGAAAAGTTTGTGTTTGGAAAGGCAGATAATAATGATGGCAAAAGTTCAGATATCGAAGAGTTAACAAGCAGATTGAATACCTAAATAAGAAAAATGAGGAGTTGTCAAAGAAAGTTCAGATCATGGAAGCAAAGCATGAGCATAAGAATCACATAATCGAAGTCCCATGAAAAACCATAATGTTTGTTTTTCTCTGTTTTAGTCATTGTCATTGGGAACAAATTACGAGGAGATGGAAGTGAATTTCAAAAAATCCAAAGAGGTTTTTGTCAAGCACGGGCTCATTCACAAAAAAATATCTCAGTTTAGCAGCAACTATCATGGTTTGAAAGATTCGAATTGATCTTTACGGCCTCTTTTTCAGGGTTTAAAATATTAAATAATTTACTGTTTTAGTCACAAACTTTCGGCGCGTCTTTCGATCGATTGGAGAAGAATTTTTAGAAACCAATAGATTTTTTTGCTCATCACGGACTCATTCACAAAATCTCTTTCAGTTTTTGCATAGGTGTCCCGGATCGAGAGATATGGAGGGTTCTTTGAGACCTGTTTTTCAGAAATTCGCCAGATTTCCCTTAGAATCCGATTTTGCTATTTTGGGCATATTCGATGCAATGAATCAAATGGAAAAGTGGGGTTGGTCTTTGGGTTGGTTTCTGTTTTGGAAAGACAGTTAGGACTGTGGGATCAATTGCTATGAAGTACATATGATATACTCAACTGTAAGTTTTGAAGACTCATGTATGGATTGAAATATAATACATAAGCCATATGTTATTATTATTTTCTGGTTAATGTTTATGATCTATTTGATCACCCTACTTACTATTTCATTGCTTGATAAAGGTTTTTTATCCTGTTGATACTTTTAAGCTTGTGGACATAGCTGGAACTTTTGCTGTATTTTTATGGGTTATGCTTATGTTTTGTAATTCTTACATCTTAGTATTCAAATTTATTATGATTTAGTGTTTATATGTAATTCATATTTCTTTATTCTTTCCATGAATGATACCTCCAAAAATCACAAATTTTAAAACCTTTTACTTTCAGTTTCTTTGGACATTATACTTTTCAATGTTTAGTCTTTCATACTGGATTGCTCTAGCTTGTTTTGTTTTTACTAGTCTTGATACAATTTCTAGTGCAAACACATAATACCAAATTTATGACTTAATGATGTATTTTGAAATCTCAAAGAAGCAAAAAGGTCAAAGATGAAGAGATGGTGGTCATAAACAAGCTCAAGACAAACTAATTTCTAGGAATTCACTAACAAAACAATTCCTCACAATTAAAATGGTCCCCCATGGTTTTTTAGATTCATAAATGCACATCTATGACATATCACCTTAGAGATGTATCTCATCTAAAAAAATGGCATAGAGGATATCGAGATATTTCCAATTCTTGGTATGATGTGATGACATATTTTGCCACTCCCTTGTCGTCTTTTTTAAACCATGTGGAAAAAAAATAATTCATTGACTTTTTTTAAATAAGATATTCATACTGTGTGGCTTGAAATTGATTTATGTCAATTCCGTTATGATTTGACCACAAAACCTTAATATACCTTCTTTCAAAGTTTTGATAATTCATTTAATTGAATTGTGATATTATGTGCAAATAGACTCCACATGCCAAATTATGGTCCTCCTATAGGGTTCATCGCTAATTTTGATGATTTTGTGATGAAATGTCATCATTTTCATATACTATTTGATTTGCATTAGTAATTGTGCTTCAATTCATTACATAAGAATTGGTCAAGATATGCTTAGTATCAATTCAGAGACTAGCTAACACATATGGGAATGTTGTTAACAAATTTGCATGGAGAGCTTCATAGCTCAAATGAATGATCATTTTGATAACAAGAGGTATAATAATCATGATCAAATATGTGATTTCTCAATCTTCATTATCAAAATATCATCGAACTAACCTTTATTCATATTCTCAAATTTGTCCTTAATTATGGATATTTTGATAATGATGATTGAGATATTGTCAAATATTTGATCGTCATTGTTTATATCCTTTGCTTATCAAATATCACTCATCTAATTTATGAAGCATTCATGGGAGATTTGTTAACAACATTCCCATATGAATAAGCTAGTATCTGGGTAGATATTGAGGATATATTCATCAATCCTTTCTCCAATGAATTAGAGCATAGTTACTAATCTAGTGATCCATGTAGATATTGGTGGCCATCCACCTATTCCATTGAGTTACAACGGTTCCCCATCTTCTTAGCATTTTTCTACATTTTTTTCGGGTCCCAAACTTCTACGGTCGTATTGAGGCCTTAAACGATGTTTTTTAGACAATAGGGGGGGCAAGGGTTGTCATGGCATGCATTGGCCCTGATGAAAAGTTGTAATTCTCATTTAGTTCTTTCCAACAAGCTATCAATCACCATAAAAGAAGATCATGTGCAAAATTTGTGCACCCGGGAAGTTGACGTATCAACTAACACCTTGAGGCCCACAAATCCTTTTGATACTTCATCTCATAAGATTAGGTTTTTGGATGTTAGGGTTTTTTCCTCTTTATGCTTATGATAAATAGGACCTTTGTAGTATCTTTGTAATAAACTCTTGCAAATGAGCATAGCCGACACATCTCTCTTCAAAGATAAGCTACCACCATCTGAGCTAGTTTGTATTACTTTGCGACTTACAATGTTATTCTATTCCATTCATGAACATAATTTTGGTTTTATTGTAATGCTATGATTTCTGCAAAACATTTGTGTTAGTGTTTCCATTTTATATCACTACCTTCATTTTGTTCTACAAATAATCCAGATCAGTGGTATCAGAGCAATCTACTCTTATTGTTTCTTAGTGCATGTCCCCAACGAGATCCAGATATTGAGAGTTGGGTCTCAAACTAGTTGAGATTTGGGATAGTCTCTCTTGTCAACCTAAAAAGCCTCACATGGTGGGAGAAGAAAAGAGAAATGACTAAGTAGGAGATCCTATTATATTGTTGCTCAAGGAATCCCTTGCATGACAGAGAAACGAGACGATGGATAATTTTACCCAAATCCTTCAATGACTACCAATGACGTTGATGGAGGCATCTTCAACAAGCATCCATTTCAGAGGTATGATACTATGAATCCATTCAAAGTACATCTTAAATTCAAAATTCCCTTCTTTTAAATCCATATAGATATAGATGCTTTGGAGAAATGGTTAATTCCATTAGAGGGTTATTAATCTGTTCAAAAAATTTTCGACAATGAAAATATCACCTTCACACTCCTTAAGTCCCTCCCCCATGGAAAAATTGGTGGGACAGTTACTGCAAGAGGCATGTCATAGATGAGTCTGCAACATATGGTACAAACCCACTTGGGAAGCCTTTCTTGAATCCCTCAAGGAAGAGTTCTACCCCGTAAAAAAATATGATGACCAATATACAAGATGGACAACTTTACACTAGGAGAGAGATTGGACGATGCTAGAGTGTACCAATATATTCCATACCTTTTGCTCAAAGCTGGGTATCAGAGACTCCGAATGACACTTGGTCCTAAAGTACTGTAGTGGTATACATAGGTACATCTAAATAGAGATGGATTTATTGGACATATCCTCATTGGGAGCTGCTTTTTGATATGCTATCAAAATTGAGCAAAAATTCAAGCAAAAGAAGAAAAGGGAGTTTGGGTTTGCAACTAAATCATAGCAAAATCCTAGTACAGGTGGCCCTAACTCACAGAAAAAAGGATATAGAAAGGATATCCAAACCTATGAAAACTAGTCCAAACCGTAGGTGAATAAGAGTAACAGGAAGTCGAAGAAGGACGTTGGAAAGTGGCACGAGTTCCACAAAATCCTATGGCACAACATCGATGATTGTTGCTCAAAGCAATCACTATTGGCCAAGATGAAATCCTCAGAGTTGAAATTTAGATTAGAATATGATGCAGAGCAAGGAAAAGGAAAGAATATCATTGATGTAGAACCCAGTCCCACCATCATGATGGAAAAGATACATCCAGATCAGCTAGAGGAAGGGGAGTGGCTCTTCCACTCACATATGTGGGTGAAGGGGACTCCACTACATTTCATTATTAAAAGTGGTATCTAGTAGAACTTGATCTTAGACAAGGTCATAAAATGATTGAAGTTGCCGAAAATCCGTCACCCCAAACCATACACCATTGGTTGGTTGAGTGAAGGGAGAGACATCCACATCAGTTAGCAATGTCGTTTATCCTACGACATCAAGCCCTTCCAAGATGAGGTATTGTGTGATGTCACCCCACTTGAAGTTTGTGATGTTCTTTTAGGACAACCCTAATGTGGAAATGTCATGGTGTTTATGAGTCTAGGTCCCATAGTGTTATTGTTACTATGGGAAGCCAACTCTACATGGTTCCCAAGGTAGTTCCGACTACTACAATTTCATTGATATCGACAGAGCAGTGTTGAAAGGTAATCTCTCAGACTGAAAAATTTGTCCTCTTCATGGTTTGGTCAGAAGGTGGACAAAAGGTCACTACAACTACCACAACCTCAACACAAGGTCTCTCTAAATAACAGAAGCAAGTGGACAAGATTGTAGATGAATACAGAGATATCTTTTCCTTGCCTAAAGGGTGCCTCTACACTGCCAGGTTATACATTCAATTGATTTGATACCTAATTATCCTTTACCTAATCACTCAGTATATAGGCGCTCTCTTTTGGAGAATGAGGAAATAAATATTTAGATTCAAGAGATCATCCAAAAAGGCCACATTCGACTGATATCCTCATCTTGTGGGATCCCAATTGTGTTGGTACAAAAACTTATGGGACATTGTGACTTTAAATTGATTATAGAGCCTTGAAAAAGATCACTATTAAGAATTCATACCCAATCCATTGGATTGATGATATTCTTGATTATCTTAGGGGTTCCAAGTTCTTCAACAAGATTGATCTGAAGTCAAGATACCACTAGGTCCCGATCGAGCAATGCGATGTATGGAAAACAACCTTCAAGTATAAAGAAGGCCTTTTCGAGTGGATGGTAATGCCCTTTGGCTTGAGTAATGCTCCAACAACATTCACGAGGATGATGGATGATATTTTGTGGCCTTCAAAAAATCCTTCTTGGTCGTGTATCTAGATGACATCCTCATCTTTAGAAAAACTTGGGTGCAACATTTGCACCACATTTAGTGGGTCCTAAGCACCCTGCAACAATACAAGTTATATGCCAATTTCGAGAAACGCTCGTTTGACATGGAGAGAATTCAATACCTGGAATACATTGTGGATGAACGTGGGTTGCATGTAGACTTAACCAAGATCCAATTCATTCATTATTGGCCAACCCTGAAAACTCTAATAGCGGCTCCGTAGCTTCTTGGGCCTCGCCAACTTTTACCATAATTTTGAGTTGGGTTTCTCTCATATTTCTTGGCCCTTAATCCAAGTGACCAAGGGTGGAGCCAAATCCAAGTTTGCTTGGGGTGCATCACAACAAAAATCCTTCGAGGATCTGAAACGATGCCTCTTTTTGAAGCCAGTCCTTACTCTACCAGACCTGCAACAACCTTTTGATATTGAGACAAATTCCACTAACTATGCTATCCGTGCAATCCTCACTAAACATGCACATCTGGTGGCCTATCATAGTGAGACAATATAGGATTCAGTTCATAGGTATCCCATCTACGATAAGGAGATGCACTCGATTATGAAGGCCTATCATCAATTGAAAAATTACATCCTAGGGAAGGAGACCATAATCCACACTGATCACGAGCCCCTATGGTTCATGTATACGTAGGGAAAGTTATAGAATAACTTCCATAAGAGTTGGTTCACATACCTTCAACACCAATCATGCTGCAGACTGTCTCAACCAACCTCTAGTGTCTACATTGACTACTTGCTTAGCTCTTGTGGACACGAGACATATGGGTGGCCCAAATTGTATGGCATTGACCCCGAATTTGATATTTCCTATCAGACATTAGAATTAGGAATATTAGTGTCAAACTTTCATATCCAGGATGGACTTTTATGCCATCTCGACCACCTCTATGTTTCGTCAAGCGAGTATAAGAGGTTGATTTCAGAAGCACATTACAGTCGAGTGGCATGGCACTTAGATGTAGAGAATATAGTTGTAGTGTGGAAGAAGTACTTCTACTGGACAAAGATTCAATAAGAAATTGGTAGGTACATTCAATCATGCACTTCTAGTGCCATTACCAAACCTACCATTAAGAATTAAGGATTGTACACCCCATTTCCTGCCCCAGACAATCCCTGGAAGTTTGTCTCCATTGACTACATGTCTGACTTTCCTTCAACCAAGCGTGGAAATGACTTTGTATTTGTGGTTGTTGGTCAATTCTCTAAGATGGCCATTTTAACTCCCTATAAGAAGAGAATCACAACATAGGCCACTAGTAATCCCTTCTTAAAGCGTGTTTGGGTTCATTTTTGCCTCCCACGTAGCATTATTTTAGATTGAGATAGAAAAATGTAGTCAACATGATGATTGTGCATATCTTGAGAATGTACAACTCCAAACATCCTTGCACTTGGGATGAGATCCTTCCTTACGTTCAACATAGATACAATAGATCCCTTCATAACATTATTAGCCGCATCCCTTTTGAGGTATGGCTGGGGTTCCAACCATTATCCCTAATTGATGTAGCACTGCCCATTACATATGCACAAGAAGAGTCCTCCTACATTCGAAATAAGTCTAATCGAGCATCCAAATTTTTTGAGCGGATCCAACACATCCAACAATAAGTTCATGATATCTTGTAGACGTCCAATGCCAAGTATAAGCAACAACATGACCAACATCGAGTTCCACATAAGTTTCAAGTTGGCGATAAGGCCTAGTTACATTTATAGAAAGAGCGCCTCATAGGGACCCATCATAAGCTATTCCCACTTTGATATGGGCCTTACACCATCACCAATACTATGGGTGAGAATGTTTTTGAGTTAAGTATTCCCCCTTTCCTCAGGTTGCACCTTGTCTTTAATGTGGATCTACTTCGACCATATTTTCTACCTCTCTAGGACACCTCAGAGGTAGTTGATCTCTTGGATCCTACACAAATCAATCCTGACTGTATTGATAATTCTATAGTCGACTCGATCATGGAAAATGAGAGAAGGGAACTCACCAATAGAACATCCAATTGTATCAGGTCGTCAAAGCAGGGTATCTTTTTCACCAAGGAAAGTGCCCCACTAGGAGTTAGATTCAACAATGGAGGAACATAACGCAATGGGGACCTTTGCACCCTAAGAGGGGAGGAATGATCCAGGTGGATACTAGTGGTCACCCACCTATTCCATCGATTTACAACAGTTCTCCATCTTCTTGGCATTTTTCTATGGTTTTTCAGGTACCAAACTTCTGGGGTCGTTTTGAGGCCCTAAATGATGTTTTTTGGTCAATCGGGGGGCCAAAGCTTCTCAATCAAAAGTTTTAATTCTCAAAAAGTTCTTTCCAACGACCTATTGAGTGCCCTAAATGGCGATCGTGTGCAAAATTTTCTCCCCCTAGAATTTTACGTATCAACCAACCACCTTGGGGCCCACAAATCCTTTTGGCGCTTCATCTCCTAGGGTTAGGTTTTTGGATGTTAGGGTTTTTTGCTCTTTATGCTTATGATAAAAGGGTCCTTTGCAGTCTCTTTGTAATCAACTCCTACAAATGATCATAGGCAACACGTCTTTCTTCAAAGATAAGCTACCACCATTAGAGCTAGTTTTTATTGCTTTGCAGCGTATAGTGTTTTTCCATTCCATTCATTAATAGAATTTGGGTTTTACTATACTAGTGTGCTTTCTGTAAAACATTTGTGTGTGTGTTTCCATTTTATATTATTGCCTTCATTTCATTCTTCAAATAATCTAGATAATATAGATCAATGAATATATGTCAATGATGACATTCCAACACATAATCATCAAACCTATCAAAGAAACACTCTGTATGAGGACCATACTTTGGCTTGGGGAACCCATTTATATGTAATTTCATGGTTTGACCAAATGAATGGTTAGAACTTAAAATGAGTCTCTATTAAACCTTTGGGTGTCAATGATCTCAATGGAACTAGCAAAAATAAATTATGAACCCCAAAATTATGAAATTGATATTTAAATTTTTTTGTCAATGAATTATTTTCCACTACATGTTTAATAAAATTCATTGAAGAAGTAGTAGAATATGTCCATTGAGTAGGCATTGTAAATCTATATGTTTACTCTACACCCTTATTTTGATGAGATTCAATTTTGATGTCATATGTGGGAGTTAAGAATTTACAAAGTTAAAAACCCCATGAGATCATTTTAATTATCAGGAATTGTTTTGTTAATGATTTTTTTACTAGAATTCCTATAAATAAGATTTTCCTAGAACTTTTTGATGATGACCATCACTTATTCTTCAACATTTTCAATTCCACGATATTTAAAAATGCCTCATTAACTCAACGATTTAACACTCAAGATGCTTGAGAGTATTGAACACTGGATTTAATAAGTGTTTAGGTAGGTTGGCACTTGATTTTAGTTTCTTTTACCTATAAACCCAACATTAAGGACAAATTGTTCACCTTTGAGGAAAACAAATATGCAAATCTAACAATAAATAAAAATCACTCACTTTGGGGTGTACATTGCCCACATCGTCTCCCTAACCCAATGGATCACTCACTAGATATAAGTCACTTGCGTGGGAGGCTAGTAAACTAGGCTAACTCATCAAATCACACGATGAATGAAAACTCACTCAACTTAGTTTCTTCCTAGCTATTTCAATCCACAAATCACTCACTAAAAGACAAATCAGTCACATTGGATGCAAGCAAACTCTCTCACTCAACAAAGAGACAAATTGATCACTTGGATTTTGAGATAGGTGTTTCATACACCTTGTAGTACTATAATATAACATGTAATGATTATTAAGAAATAATAAGTAATGAATTGCTGAGCAATAACAAGCATTGAATGTTGAGAAACAACAATTGGCCAATTAATTACTAGTAGTTTCTAATATGTAGAATTGGAAAACCATAAATGGTTTATGTTTTTGTTATGCCTATTTATTGAGTTCTTGGGTTGGAGGTATTGAGTGAGTTTTTAAATTACTATTATGTTGCTGAAATTTCTCCAAAATAGTTATGTTGTTGAATACTCTTGTTGAGAGCACAAATAATTTGTAATCACAAATAATTTGTAATCTATTGTAACCATTTGTTAGTTGCTAAATATTATATCGAGTGTGCTTTGGAGTGTGGGTTTTTTCTCTCGGTAGGTTTCCCACAGGAAATCATTTTTTTTAATGGTTCTATGTTTATGTGTTGTTTATTTATATTTATGCACATCTTATCTCACTAATTAGTGTAGGAGCTTATATTGCACTTCTCCCTCTTTTCATTTGGTATCAGAGCCTAATCACCTTAGATCCCAGTTGTTAGGGATAAGGTTTTTTAAATCTAATATTGGTTTTTGTGGGAGCTTGCATAGAAGGAAATATTGTTGTAAGGAAATGGCGAGCACTTCTAGATCAGAAGTGGATAAGTTTAGCGGCACTAACTTTGAGTTGTAGAATCCTAAGATGGAGGATTTTCTTGTAGATTGAGATCTATCTGCTACAATATCTGGAACAAAACCCTTTGGTATGAAAGATGAAGAGCAAGAAGTGTTGGAGAGAAAGGTAATAAGTCTTATTAAGATATGTTTGTCTAGTTTGGTGTTATTGAAAATTTACAAAGAAAAATCCACAACAACTTTCTAGAAGATGTTGGGGGATTTGAATTAGGATAAATATTTGGTTAATAAAAATTTTCCTGAAAAAAAATTGTTTTCCTTGAGAATGGGTGGTGGTGACTCTATAACTAAGCATTTGAATGCTAATAAGACTATTATGACCCAATTGATCTCAATTGGAGTGAAAATGGGTGAGGAGGATAATTATATGCCTCTTTTGTGTTTTTTGTGAGATTCATGGGGCAACCTAGTAATGGTCATGGGAAGAGCTATAAAGAAATCGGTCCTTGAAAATGCTATGGTTTCTTTACTCTCAAATGAGGTGAGGTAGAAATATTATGAACCCAATAATTAGGCATTGGATGTTCATAAAATATTGAAGGATAAATACAAGAAGAGAAAAAAGAGTAGATCCAAATCTAGTGGGAGGCCTAAGTCTTCTAGAAGGTCCAAAGAAAAATGTTGGAACTAGGCAAGGTTGGGAATTTTAGAAGAGACTATAAGGAAGAGGAAAATAATAATATCAAGGAAAAAAATGGTTTTGATGATGAATATATAAAATCTTCTCGAGATGTTGGTGAAAATGACTTTGTTGAAACTTTGGCAACCCATGCACGTCAACATGTGTGGTTGATAGACCCTAGAGTTTCCTTCCATATGATTTCCAATCATGTCTAGTTTTCAATGTATGAGAAATATGATGAAGGGATGGTACATCTTGATGATGAATCTCCTCTCAACATATTTGGCCATGGTAGAGTCTTAATCATATTCCATGATGGTGAAATGAATGGAATCAATGGGGTTTTTCACATATCAAGTTTGGAATGAAACCTACTATCAATAAGTAAACTTAATGATGTGGGTGTGCAGGTTATTTTCTTTAAAAAAAGGATGTAACATTTTTAAGGATATATGGAGGTCATTAAAGGTGTTCATGTGGGCACTCTGTTTTAGTTTGATACATGCACCATTTGGTGTAATAGTTCTTCAATTTCTATAGTGAAGAGATTGTAGAATCTACACCTTCACAATAAAAAAAAGAATAAATAAGATCACAAAGTTGCTAAGTTAACATCTATTAGGTTTCTATTATCTGTAAGATCACCTTTTGATTTATATATAGAATAAATGGACGTGGAAACAACACTCCTACATGTGTGAAAATCCTCATAGCAGATCTAAGAGTTGATGTATACCTCACAATGAAAGAATTTAGGAATAATATTAAGAGTGGTCAATGCAGTAAGAGAGCAACAGAATAATAATATAGTAGAACTCGGATAGAAGCAAAATAACTTCGCACACACTAATTAATTAATCACAATATGGACAAATAAGTAGTACAATGAATGAGGATTCGAATGCCAAGGTGGCAATTCGAATTAGCCTTCATGGAGTCATCAAAGGATCACTGGAGTGTCATCGGAGCACAACTAGAAGTCTATCTCATCATCAGTGGAGTCATTAATGCTCAAGTAACTGTCAACCATCAGTCAAATTGAGTCTAACTGAGTGTGGTAGGTGTAACTGAGTGTAATTGGAACTAACTGAATGAAGGAGGCTCAGTAGAGGGCGCATGAGGAGCTAACTGAAGTCAGAATGAGCAGTCTAGTCACATTGGAGGTCCATCAGAGTGGTAAGGTCAGTTAAGAGTGAGTCAAGCGTAAAATCAAGGAGAGAACTTAGTTAACTAAAGATAACTGGACTGGTAGGTGAAGAAGGGCGCCTTTGTCAAGTGGATGGTGAGATGTGGGTGCATCACTGGCTAGGAGGGCTCAATCTGAGTGGAAATAAGCTCCCGAGTGCTGGAAGACTAGGGAATAGGTGTTGGAGGTATCAACCTGATGACTGGGCAGCATGCAGATGCATGCAAGACTGAAAATGCAAAGGACTAGGATGGAGTATAGGAATATCCTAACACCCCCCCTTAATCCATCCTGGGCCTTGGTAACTGAGACCAAAGGTCATCCAATACAATGAATAATAATAACAGTCAATAAACCGAGGAAATGGGGAAAACCTCATGGAAAAAATACCCCCCCTCAAAATAGACTGTAAAGCACACACAAAAATAAATGCTCCAAACTCAAGCAGGTGTGATGCTTGGTCATATGTCTGGAGGTATCTTCTTCTTGGGAAGAAGTGGATCATGCTAAGAAAGCATGTGCTTGTACTTGCTCTTCAGATCGAATGTGATGAGAACAAATCCAAAAGTATGAGGATGATCCTTGAACCTGTGATTCGAATCAGGTGAGGTAGGATCAAATCTATGAATGTGCAGATAGTCATTTGTCTTCTCCTTCGAACCATCATGGGTGAGATTATGCCAAAAAGAACCATCACATGATTGCTTGAAATCCAAATCAGATTTAAGATTTGAAGAATAGTTTCTTGACATCTCCTTTGAACCAGCAGGGGTGAGATCAAAACCATCATATGCATGAGAAATTATCCCAAGTAGTGATTGCTTAGAATCCAAATTAGATCCAAGACTTGAATCATGGTTTATTGAGATCTCCTTTGGACCATTAGAGGTGAGATCAAAACCAGTAAGTGCATGAGAAGTTATCCCAAGCGAATGGGAATGGTTTCTTGATATCTCCTTTGAACCAGTAGAGGTGAGATCAAAACCATGATATGCATGAGAAATTATCCCAAGCAAATGGCAATGGCCATAGTCTTCAATAAACTTCTGAAAGCATGAAATAATGATCATATCGTAGTAAATAAGAGGTGATTGATCAGGGAGAGCAAATGCATTACCTCCAATGGCTGATCTTACCTCCGAAACATTCATGTGATCATGATGCAAACCAACAGACTCTGGTGCAAGAGAGGATTTAGGACCTTCTGCAATTTCTAAAGTGTGAGCTGGCATAGAATTCGAAATAGAAGAAATTTGGAGCATGAGTGTAGAGTCTGCAAGTTCTTCTTCTTTGTGGCTAACTTCAATATGAGATATGTTTGATACTGATTCACGATCAATGAGATCATCAAGGAGGGCAAATGCATCACTTTGCTTTCTCTCGAAAGGGTTTGGACCAATTCCTTCATTCTGCTTGCCAAAATTTTTATCCAGGTGGGCCCATAGCTCTTTTGGAGATTTAACATATTCATCATTAAGGGAATAGAATACCATGCTTCGAGATGTAGCATACATCATGGCTGCAATAGCTCTTCCACCTTTATCTAACCAGTCATTCTCTTCTTCAGAGGATTCGAACTCTCTTTCAAAACAATAATCAAAGAGATCATGTCTCTTAAAATATGCTATCATTTTTGGTTTCCATTCAACATAGTTGAATATATAAAGAGGAGGATCTTCTGAAAACATGGAAGCTGTAGAAGACCTGCAAAAACAATAGAAAATATCTGCAACTGCTACTGTTGCATAAATGCAGAAACTGTTGCAACTACTGCACTCGAAATCTTGATAATAACCTGCAAAAAACTCTTAGGAATGGAGATAAACAATACTCTCAACATGCTCTGATACCATGTGAAAATCCTCACAGCAGATCTAAGAGCTGATGTATACCTCACAATGAAAGAATTTAGGAATAAGATTAAGAGTGGTCAATGCAGTAAGAGAGCAACAGAATAATAATACAGTAGAACTCGGATAGAAGCAAAATAACTTCACACACACTAATTAATTAATCACAATATGGACAAATAAGTAGTACAATGCATGAGGATTCGAATGCTAAGGTGGCAATTCGAATTAGCCTTCATGGAGTCATCAAAGGATCACTGGAGTGTCATTGGAGAACAACTAGAAGTCTATCTCATCATCAGTGGAGTCATCAATGCTCAAGTAACTGTCAACCATCAGTCAAACTGAGTCTAACTGAGTGTAACTGGAACTAACTGAATGAAGGAGGCTCAGTGGAGGGCGCATGAGGAGCTAACTGAAGTCAGAATGAGCAATCTAGTCACACTGGAGGTCCATTGGAGTGGTAAGGTTAATTAAGAGTGAGTCAAGCCTAAAATCAAGGAGAGAACTTAGTTAACTGAAGATAACTTGACTGGTAGGTGAAGAAGGGTGCCTTTGTCAAGTGGATGGTGAGATGTGGGCACATCACTGGCTAGGAGGGCTCAATCTGAGTGGAAATAAGCTCC
Source organism: Larix kaempferi (assembly GCA_027924585.1). NCBI lineage: Eukaryota > Viridiplantae > Streptophyta > Pinopsida > Pinales > Pinaceae > Larix > Larix kaempferi. The sequence goes on along the minus strand of BSBM01000316.1, from coordinate 13,220,072 downwards.
CGAGTGTTGGAATACTAGGGACTAAGTGCTGGAGGTATCAACCTGATGACTGGGCAGCATGTGGATGCATGCAGAATGCATGCTGCATTCAAGACTGAAAATGCAAAGGATGAAAATGCTGGTAGGACTAGGATGGAGTATAGGAATATCCTAACAACATGGTGATTTGAAGGACGATATTTATATGACACAACCACAACAGTACATTGAAAAAGGTAAGAGTCATTGGTTTGCAAATTAACAAAGTCTTTATAAGGTCAAAAAATCTCCCAAAATGTGGTACCAAATGTTTGATTCCATTGTGTTGGGATTGATATTTTTGAGATCCAAACAAGATAACCGTGTATTACAAACATGATGGTGGTCATTTCCTTGTTATCACTATGTATGTAGATGATATGTTATTTTTTGGTAACATTAAGGATGCAATTCATGATTTTAAGTCTGAACTTTCAACACAATTTGGCATGAAGGACTTGGGGGTTGAAAAATATATCTTAGGATTGGAAATCAAGCGAGATATAGATAACATAAAGATTTGGTTGAGTTGGAGTAAGTATGTGAAATTTGAGTTGCAATGTTTTTGCATGCTAGATTGCATACCATTGAGTGTTCCAATTTTTGTGGGAACTAAGCTTTCAATTGAGTATTTTCCTACAACGCCCAAAGAGATGTAGGATATGGCTTATGTTCCATATGCTAGTGTAGTTGGTAGTTTGATGTATTCTATGGTTTGTACTAGACTAGGCATTGCCTAAATAATGGGAGTCTTGAGTAGATTCATGGTTAATCTTGGACATGAACATTGGGTTGCAACAGAGAGGGTCTTTAGGAATTTGTGACATACTTCTGAATATTCCACTTGTTAATAATGTAAGTATTGTTGCCTTGTTTGGGTTGAGATGGTCTTTGGAAACTGTAATTTATTGAGAAGTGATACTCACACTTTAATAAAATAATAATATATTAAATAACAATAAAATTCTAATTCTAATTCTAATTTAAAATTCAAAATTATATATATATATATATTTCAATTAATTAAAACTAAATATTCAAATGAAATTTGCATTCTCATTGTCCAAATATGAATTTCTAGCTATTTTCAACTAAAGATCATTTATTATATAATTTACTAATTGATATTTCTTTCAACTAATGCAATTTTGGTTTAAAGATTATTTATTTTTTAATTTACAAATTGATATTTCTTTCAACTAGTACAATTTTGACTATGTCCAATTAATTACTTGATATGGATACCACGGAATTTGTCTATTGCACTTTACACATGCATTTTTTAAAATAATTGTTGTGGCATTCATATTTTATGATTTAATCTAATATGGTTATATCACTAGTTTAGATTCATCTTAACTCTGGATCTATTGTGCAATGATAGGGACCAAATCACTCTAGGTGCAATCTAGGTGCAATCTTTTCCTCAAGTTTTTTTTCAGTTTAAAAAAAGTTTGCACCTCAAGCAATTTGATCCCCGATCCATGATAGATTTAAAAAAAGTTATTTCAAATGCTTATCCTCCACACTAAGAAGTACAAAGTCAAACAATCAATAACTTCACAGTTCTAAAATTGAATAGGCAGCTGCTATTTCAAATGCTTATCCTCCACATTAAGAAGTAAGGATTAAATTTCAAATACTTATGCTTATGCTGAGATCACCTACCACACGAGTAAGGATTAAATTTAACAACCACCCATTTAAATTCTTAATAATAATATATTTTTTTAAACTATCCTTCACTTGTGTTATGTAATTCTGCCATAGAACTCAGTGGAAGGTCTACAGGTCTACATACAAACTAAAGATGAATAACCTGTGAGATTCCAAAATTTACATACATTACCACTTTACAATCATACACCCGAAACCATCTCAGATCAGATCTTACTAATTTAATTACACACTTCCATATGGAAAACTTCGAGAATAATAATTCCTAGTAATGTTACTATTGAGGAGTTGCTCTTCAATCTATAATAATTTCAAACTTTATTATGTTGATTGTAAACCACCTCAGATCAGATCTTACTAATTTAATTACACACTTCCATATGGAAAACTTCATGAATAATAATTCCTAGTAATTTCAAACTTTATTATGTTGATTGCAAACCACCTAAGATGAGATCTTACTAATTTAAGTACACACTTCCATATGAAAAACTTCGAAACTTCGAGAATAATAATTCCTAATAATTTCAAACTTTATTATGTTGATTGTAAACCACCTCAGATCAGATCTTACTAATTTAATTACACACTTCCATATGGAAAACTTCGAGAATAATAATTCCTAGTAATGTTACTATTGAGGAGTTGAGGAGTTGCTCTTCAATCCACAATAATTTCAAACTTTATTATGTCAATTTTATGAATGAGTATCAATATAAAATTGACTGCAGATTTCTCTATTTGAATGAGTAGCATCAAATTTTATTATGTTCATGTTATGAGTGAGTATCAATATAAAATTGACTGCAGATTTCTCTATTTGAATGAGTAGCATATATATTTATAAGAACTTTTCATATTTGCAATTTATACTAACTTGCTTTTGCCATCTGTGACAATGTTTCATTCTCAAATATTTTAATATAGAAATAGAGATGCCATCTGTGAGTCGTGATATGGGTCAATGTTTTATTCTCCACTAGGTTAATATAGAAATAGAGATGGACAAGTTGTTTTGAAAATTAATTAGACATGAATAATAATAACGTGCAGCTTCTCATATTTGCAATTTTTACTTACTTACACTTGCCATCTCTGAGTCTTGACGTGTCTCAGTTTTTTATTCTCGATTGTGAACATTAAGTAGACATTCATAATAACATCCTGAGTTCAAAATTAACAACAAATGATAATTAAATAATGAAAAAAGTAATGTAAAAACTTGTAATTGTCAGTCAAATTTAACGTCTGAAACTAAGACTGTCATCTAAAGTTTCTTAATGTTGACTGAAAACAAATTAAAATCCTATAAATACTAGTCAAACATAACCTATGCTTGTGAAGCTGAAGGGGAGCCTCGGGAGCCTCATCAGGCTGGCTGAAAACAAATAAACCTTTGCAGCAGAATGCAGTAAGGAGCTTCAGTGGTGGAACCGTGGAATTATGTGTATTCTGATGCAATTAGCGCAATCAAAGACCAGCATAGAGCTCTGAGAGTTGCAAATGGGTCAATCACGTTTTTCATAGTTTACTGCATCGCATATGCATCTCATATAGGACTGTAAGAAATCGTCTAAATATTTGACAATTTGGTTGTATGCTCAAAAAGCTTGGTAAGAAGTTTTTTAAACTCACCATAGTATTGGCAAGTTAGGAGGTTAACAAAATTTGTATTGTAACAAATACTATGAAACTCATATCAAATACTATGAAACTCATATCTAGTATGAACTTACCCCAAACAAATATAAATTCCAAGCAACAAACACCTGAAATCCATTAATAATACACCGAAATTATATTTTATATTATTATTATTATTTATGGATTTACCTATCCTTTTCACCATACAATCAAGTCATTAACCGTTTTCTCTACGTGATTTTAGATCATTAATTAAAGAGGTTGACTACTTGTTCTATGTTTTGAAAAAAAAGGTCCAAAACTTGTAGTTTGAGAAATGCCGCTGCAGTCAAATATGTAGAGTTCAAATCGAACTGTCCACACTGGGCATTTAATATTTGTTGTTCAGTGTTCAATTCTCATTTCAATTATTTTTAACGTATTATTCTAAAACAATTAGAGATAGTATATTTTTTTGATATTTTTGTTTCGACAAATAGTTGGCAAATGTTAAAAAGGTTTTCAAGGATAATAAATGCATAAAAAATATATTTTTAATAATAAAAAATAATAATTTAATTATAAATTATATAACTAAATTTAAATGATAATAACCCCCAAAAATAAAATCTTATAACATTTGAGCTTGTAGAACTGTACTAACCTTTTTCATTCACACCATCGTCACTAGAAAATCCACATTCAAAACAGTTGTTGATACCATCTTAATAACACCGTTAATTAATAAAAGTGGAAACCACTAAGGCCTTCAACTACTGTAATTGAGTGTGCAACTGATAAACCTTCGTTCATTATTACTGACTTTTAAATAATGAAGTTTTATTAATTCACCTTAATGACATTAAATGAAACATATTATTTTTATAATTGAAAAATATACATAGCTGTCAATTTTTGAATTTTTTATTAAAATATCAGTGTAAAACGTGTTATTATTCACCATGATCATCGTACCATCAATATTCATCATGCCGTGTAATTATTGACTATGCTCGTGGTGTTCATATTTATAAGCTTGCTCACCGTTTAAGTTCCATGCCAAATCTTGTCATTTTCGTGATTTATAGAAGTCTGCTATTTATTTTCTGCTAAGTCTGGAAGTTGAAGTTGAAGTTGAAGTGCTTTCTGTGGAACCAGGTTGCAGTTGAAGGGTTACCGCCATTACCTTGCTGCACTGGTATGATAAACTAGCTGCTTTGTTTGTTTGTTTTTGTTGGTTTAAAATGTTTTGTTAGCAAATGCATTCAATTAGATACTTTATATATCCAATAGGATGAGACTACTTAGAATCTAATAGTGTTCATAGGTGCCCTTCAATATTCTTATATTCTAATAATTTGTACACTATTTCAAATATCTTAATGATGTCTATTTGCCAGGGAAGCCCAAGCTTCTGCCCATCTCAAGAAAGATGGGTTTAGAATAGCTAAAAATTTTGAGTCAAGAAAGGCACACATAATAATCAGACTAGTGCATAGGTAGTAAGTACAAGAAGAATCTAGCCTTCTGTTCAGATTAACCTACAATGTATATATGTGTTCTCTTGCTTATCACATCTTCAATATATTGATATAAGAAGAATGACAGAAGGTGCATATTTCTAAGTTGACAAACTAAGATTCATGTCAAATAACTTGGATGTGGCGCTCATTTCTTTTCCTTTCTACAGAGAAACTGGGCACTCATTTTCATCTGATCACAGAGTATGGCAACCAGTCTTGAAGTCCCAGAGCTTCTGCTGTAACTTACTGTTATGTTTTCCTACTGGAAACTCATAGATCCAGCTATCTGTGGTTCCAGTTTTCTCTAGACTAGGACCACCTACAATAAAAATTTGAAAATCAACAAAGCGAAATAACAGCTAGATAAGTGATTTTCATATCTTACTCCCACTAGGACTAGTGAACTTGAATCAAGGAATATAATAATGTCTTGTCTGAATAGATCTCATTAACAAAACACTAGATAAGTCTTTTACTTCATATTCCAGACATCTTGGCAGATCCTTGAGGAGGCTTGACACAGTTTTAAAAAAACTGGCCTCTCAAGGGATGACATCAAGATTCTTTTTAACTTCCAGCTGTATTTTAGCAGTCTCAGTGCGTGCTCTTTCTCTTGCAGGACAGTTATGGAGATTAGGTTTTCTGCCTAGGCACACAGCCATCGACCATTTCATGGCACCATGTAGTTATTTATGCTTTTTGGATTGTGCTAAGATTTATATCTCTAGTTTATATTTCTCTTGCATACATGGGATATGAACGAGCTCAGTTTCTTTCCAAACTTTCAGTGGTTAAAAGTTGGCATGTAAATTCAATCAATTTTGTATTTACTTGGAATGTGTTGGGTATGAATATCGGTTGATGCAGAAGTCACAAGAAGTAATGGCAGGAGTAGAGACCACCTGCTTTGAGAAAGCAAAGCCAGTATTGATTATGACATTTCTACAGTTTAGTTTCGCTATAATGAATGTAATTACAAAAATGGCTATCAACCAAGGAATATCTTTCTTTGTGATGGTATTCTACAGGCATGCGGTTGCAACACTGGCAATAGCTCCTTTTGCCTATTTTTGGGAAAGGTAAGTGTACAATATTGAGAGACAATATACTTATTCAACAATATCAGTATATTTTCATTTGTGTCAAAATGTGATTATTCAAAGATTCCATCAACTTACTCTCTCCATATATGTATATTTTCTTTTGTTGCAGGAATACCAGGCCACCTCTCACATTTAGGATATTTTGTCAAATATTTCTGAGCGCTTTGTTTGGGTAATCTGTCTTAACCTTAATCCCCTTGCCATTTTTATTTTTGCTTTAGGAATTAACTTGTAGCTTATTTATGTACAGCTGCACTTTGAATCAGAATTTCTACTTCGCCTCTATGAGTTTCTCATCAGCCACATTTGCAATGGCACTTAGCAACATAGGACCTGCTGTGACTTTTATCATGGCTGTTCCTTTCGGGTAAATTTATAGTTAGCACTTACAATATTAATCTCAATCCTGAGTATTCCATTAAAATTTCTGAATCAGTTTTATATATAGATTGGAAAGGTTTCAGTTAAGAAGTCGGGCTGGTGTTGCAAAGGTCCTAGGGACCTCCGTTTGCGTGGGTGGAGCCATGTTAATGACCTTATACAAAGGAATAGCTTTAAAACTATGGTCATCACCATTCCACCTGACTGTAAGCAAGAAAGCATCTCATCATGAGGATTTAACAAAGGCTTCCCTATTGGTGATAGCAAGTTGTATAAGTTGGTCAACTTGGTTTATTATACAGGTAAATCTGTGCATTTTTTATCCATTTTTTTCCCAAAAGAAAGTATATTTCTTAGATATATGGTAAAGGTGGTTTTTTTTTTCATTGGTACAGGCTAAAATAGTTCAAAAGTATACGGCTAAGTATTCTAGCACAGCCATTATGTGTTTTCTAGCAACTATACAAACAGGTGTTGCAACCATATTTTTTGAACGAGATCATCCTTCTGTGTGGGTTATAAGATGGAATATCAAGCTTCTACATGCAATCTACTCGGTATGTTATACATTAAACATATTGGTTTGGTTTGTAAATTACAATATTTATAGTAATGGTTCTTGATCTTGTGCAAGTATAATATTTATAGTAATGATTTTTGATCTTGTGCAATGTTGGTATATAAGATTTTTGTGGATTACTGCAGGGAGTTTTGTCTTCAGCTGTAGCATTTTCTGCACTTGCGTGGTGCATTAGAAAGAGAGGGCCTCTGTTTGTGAATATGTTTAGTCCAATGTCTTTGATAGTCGTGGCAATCTTAAGCACTATAGTCTTTAACGACAAGCTCTATTTGGGAAGGTTGGCATCACATTATCTATATACTATACAATATCGCAGTTATTGGCTGTAAAACCATTCAGGTCTTATGATATAATTACTTGTTTCGATTATTGCATGCAGTGTCCTGGGTTCAATTCTGGTTATTGGAGGTTTGTATGCCGTGATATGGGGTAAAGCAAAGGAGATGAAAAATAATGTGAATATTCCAAAGATGGGTTCCAACACCGAGGAGTTATCCAGCCACTTCGATGGAGAGACTTGTGGTCATCATATGGAAACTTCTACCGATCTTGACAGAGAAAAAGAGTTTACAAGTGACACAGAATGGGGAGAGACTGAACATGATCATATCGGGTTACGAGTATTCTGAGCTCGTTGGCCTTATTAGTATGCTAACCATTTATTTATGACTTCGGAATTCCGATTTTGGTTATTATGTAAGCAGCAATGAAGTTCAATTTGATTTTGGAGATATCTCCACATTCTAACTGTAGAGTGAATTTTCCATATGTTCAAGATCTTATGAGATCTGTGGTCATTCTAAAATTTATGTGGTTCCCGAGAGAAATGTTGAAGTGCATTACGTTACATCCAGACTTCAGAAAATCAAGCTTTTCATGACCATTTAACGAGTATATATATATAAACCAAAGAAATAGGAAAATGCCTTCCTCACTTGTTAAATTTAAATTGACTGAATGATTACTTTTCCTAAGATGTACTAACATTTTCACTTTAATCTTGAACTTTTATTTAATTTTACACTTTAATAGACTAAGAAGTTACCTATAAGATGTCTCATAAATTTGTAAGGTTCCATGTCAAGTATCTAAGTCTACTAACTCTTTGCATTATATTAACTTTTTCACTTATAACATCTATTTTATTAAATTTGGATTTATTTTAATCCAAGTCTTTTTGAAGTGTGGTATTTATTTTAATCCAAGTTTTTTTGAAGTGTGGTAAAAAACAACATTTCTAAACCTCAAAATTAAGGTTTTTAAAGTCTTTTTGAAGTGTGGTAAAAAGCAACCTTTCTAAACCTCAAAATTAAGGTTTCTAAAGTGTAAAATATGGTTTTTAAAGTGACAATTTTAGTTTCCAAAAGTGTACTTTGACTTCCACTTTTGAAACTAGTTTTTGTACTTTCCCAATACAACAATGTCACTTTTAGAACTTGATTCGGTGCTTTTGAAAAGTTTTTTTTGACACTTTCAATACTTAAATTTGCGATTTTGAAAACCTATTTTGGAACTTTTAAGTTCTAATTTTGCACTTTTGAAAACTAAACTTGTCTCTTTACAAGTATTGTAATCACACAATTGAATATACAGAAATCCAAAGACTTTATTTGTGACAAACAAAATTTAACCGTATTATTTAAAAAACTAGTTCCATATTTTTTACAATTGGCCTCACATGGCTCACACCATTCAGAGGTGCAGCAAGTAAGGCCACAATTGATCTAACAAGAATGTGTCATTGACATTTGAGAACGATCATCTTGTGTTAATATAACTCTAGATTGTTCCCTTTTCAATATTGTTCTTTCGAATAATAATCTCAAAATCCCATCCACATTTTTTTGTTGTGCCCATGTCCATATACCAACTTCAAATATACTAATTTAAGCATTTTATAAAAAATTCCCTGACTCTTGGTATCTAGTATTCATGGCAATCTGAATTTTGTTTGCAATGAATTTTTATGTATTGCATGTAACAAAACTCCATCAAAATCGAATATAATTAATGCTTTACCTACTAATCCTCTAGTATCTACAAACAAAAAACAACACACAACCCAATCAATATATATATTTTTTGTTTAAATATTTCTATCTGTACATAACAATATTAATGTGTATACTTGTATGATATGTAATTTTTGAAGCACATCACTACATACAAGATATTACGTCCATTCATGAATTAACAACATAAATGTGAGAACTCTCAAAATATTCACAATTGTTTTTACATTGTCGAAGTTGTCAAAATATACAAATCACTAAATCAATTTTTGTCTCTCTAATGTCATCTGAAGTTAAATGTTTTTAGCCAACACCCCATATTTGAATGAGGCCCTAGATGATTTAACATAGAGCACAACATTGTTTTTATAGTTATATATTTCTTCTGAACCATCAAATGTCAAACTAGATGACATTTTGAAGCAGTTTTCCTTGCTATTATCTTCTAAATGATATTGTCCTTCATCAATAAACAACATGTCCGATTTTTGATATATATCTCCATATTGGATAAATACATCATTGAATGACTTTTTGTATCTATGCACTACTTCACCAATATATTCATACATTGAGGAACTATAAACGATACGTTTACATTGCTCTCAACCCCAAATAAATACAAAGTCCCCATTCTTCAAGCATTCAAATCTATCAACAAATGTTTTAATTTCCATGTTGTCCAATGAACAAAACCACAGAGCAATGTCAAAATGTTCTCTTGCAGCATTGATAATATTGGGACTCAACATCCACGCATAATAATGGTAGCAATTATGGACAAAATGAGGTTCTTTGAAAAATGATTCTCTTTTGGAAAACATTTGAACTCCAAAGAGCAATCCCTCTACTCCTAGGACCAATAATTTATTTTGCGTTGATCTTTGGATTGCATACAAAAATCGTAACTAGATATATAACTAAAATGACAATACTTTGTTCATAAATTTAAGAAACTTGTTACTGATCACAAACATGCACCTGTAAATGTATAACTTAGATTAAGAAGAAATACAAACATCAGCCAACAAACTCATCTATTATCTACCAGATTCTAGGTATCATAGCACTCTCTTCCCTATTGGACGATATATTGAAGGGCTTATACAAAATATAGTGTTTAGATGGTTGTACTTGCATGTCATCACCCACCAAAACAAACATTGATGTATTACTTTTCAAAGATCTCACTGGGAACTCCTCCCACACTTTTTCCATGTTTTGTGCATATAAATCCTTCTTTATCCATGGTACATCTCTCTTGAAACCATAAAAATAAAATTCGGTCCCTACTTTTTTTTTATTTGTCCCAATAAAATTTAATAAACAATGGTTTCCCTTCATTGCCTCTACATTTAGATGACCAAATTCCAACATCGAATTTTGAAATACATGCTTCCAAAAATTGTATTGCATTTGGTCGTGATTTGTATAATTTGCCATTGTACTTAAATTCAAAATCCTCATAAGTTATTTCATTCACTCTTTTTCCCTTTTGGGAGGCTTTCTGATAAACTAAAAAACCTTCCATTTAAATATCAATAACATTTTTGTATGAGAAGCTACACAGAAACAATGCATGTCATATATTCCATAATAAATTCGTTTTACCAAAAGAGATAGAAAATAATATTTTTCTCTTACCTGCCAATGATTGGCCAACATTTGATTGGAGAGTAACAATGTTGGATCTATTGTGTTTTGCTCCCAAATTCCTACCTGATTCGCTATTCTCCAAGGCTCCTAACTCCATGCTTGGTTGGCTAATATCCATGGAGATCCTTGATTTATTCTCTTGTTATGGAGAATCTGCATGTCCAAAATCAATCCAATCGTCTTGAGCTGCAAATTACTAGGTATGCATTTATTTTATGTTTTATATTTTGAAAACATAACATCAATTCCTAGATAATGACCTTCTTGTTTTCCATACTCTACTTTTCCATCTATTTGGTAATTCTTTGTGGATTCTCCATCACCCTCAATGTCTTCATTGAATATATTTTTATTTGACAATTCCTAAGTGACCTCTATACTAAACTCTAGCAGATAAGGAATTTGAAAATGTTAGTGAACACAAGCAATCTAAAAAACAAAATATAATGAAATAAGATATTTGAAAACATCAGTACAAATACCTTGCTTTATATGCAATTCATGAAATAAATTGTTCATATACAATTCTTAATGTACCGTCTCCACAATAGAAATAATTATTCTATTTGGTGACCTGGTGAAAGAATGAAGAACTCCACTTCCTACATACAATGAAAGAATTGTGCCTTGAGAAGAGATCAATTTGGAAAACATGTGATCTTAAAACTCCTGTATGCTTTCTTTTGCAAAAACATGGTTTCTTGAGTTAACATTTGAAACCTTCGACAAAGGAAAATCAATTAGTGAGAGGTTCTCATCCTTCCAATCCATCTCCATATGAAGAGTAGACACATTCTTCCCTTACAATATAATTCTCCAATATCATATAAGATATAATCCTATAAAGGAATCCTTTGAGTAATCCCTATAAATGCCCTTGGTAGGATACTCCTTTACTACTTTTATTTTTATTTTTATTTTTATTTTTTTATTTCTTGTAGAATTGAGTGAATGCTTTAGAAATCATACATGAATTATGCATATCAACTATAAATACATAAGTACATGTCCCTATATTTTCTTCTAGGAAACCATGTCTTCTTATGTCTAGGAAGCAACACAATTACACATATCAACAATAACAAGCAGGGAAAATTTTAAGGATCCATAATTTTCTCAAAGTGTATAAACCTTGGCGAATCTTACTAATTCTTAAATTTGCAACCATACAATGTTTGGCGATTTAAAAAATATATATATTAAAATTTATAAGGACTTTATATAGTTTTTAGAAAATTTTGTTGATTCTTAGAGTAAAACAAACTATCCCATGGAATTTGGGTGAATCAGCTTTGAAAAATAGGCAAATTGGCAAATCTTTTTTGGAAAAAAAGGTCAAAAAATATTCCATGGGCTAAATTTGGCCCCTAAAATTTTCCTTGATAACAAGTTCATAGTTGATTGACACACAAAAATAGTCAATGGTTCTTAGTGTTTTAACCAATGAAGCTGGATAACAACATCGACAAGAAAATTGTGAACTATTTTTGTCACCGTCAATGGACATACCGATATCCTCTTTCTTGATATATAAGTTCAATATATTCTAAACATATTTTGGTAATTTGGTATCATTATCCTCTTCTTCTTTCTTTCTCTTCTTCTTAGGAGATTTTTCTTTCTTATCCAAGCATAAAATACTGCACAGTTGTTGGAAATTATTTGGAACAATATTATATTTTTTAATGACATTCTTGCCACTGAGTCCCTCGAAACAAGCAATATCAACATGCTATAATTTTAATTGCAATATACTAAAGGATCACTGAAATATAGACAAGCAAAACATAAACAATAGTACACAACAGTTTATCCTGGGAAACCCTCGTGGGGCAGAAAACCCAACAAAACTTCTTCAATATAGATTCGTCAGAAAGTACAATGTCAATCCTCGTGCAATAACCCAAAAAAAGAAGCCTTCAATAACAACTACTCTTCTCTCCTAAGAGACTTGACTATATCTCTCTACTCATGCGAACTTGATGAGTGAGTGAGGTGACCAAATGACGAGGGAGAGCCTCCTATTTATACTAATCAAGTAACTTGACCTTTTTCCTAACAAGGCCGACTTGACCTCTCAAACAGGGTCTACTTGTCCAGAGTACAATAAATTATTCTTTTTGGATTCTTCTAGGACGAAACAACTAGTAGGATTTACATTGACTCTTTCAGTGGCTTTTATATGATCAAATACAACATAAATAATTCTCGAAGGAAGTACAATACAAATAATACAAAATAAACCAAATAAGAATATCTTCTGAAATTACATTCTTCAACACTCCCTCTTAACAAGGAAGGTATTCTTCTATCACTATCACCATTATCATCCAGCTGTTGCACTTCTGTACTCTGACCATTCACTTTTGGCGTCTCTCGAATCTATACATTACACTAGTACAAAATGAGAGATAAGTGACCAAGCGACCAAAAAAATTGGTCACCACATCTTTTTCAAGGGATAAATGACCAAAATTGAGAAATTTCAAGTGAATTGACTAAAAATGACCATGATAAATGACCAATTTGGTCATTGGATAAGAACTAAACTAAAAATGACCAAGATAAATGACTAATTTGGTCACGAGATAATAACTAAACTGAAAATGACCACTTAACAATTGACCATTTATGTGGTCATTTTTAGTTGTGTCATTCCGGAAATGGAAAATTATAATTTTGATAATGAATTTGTACAATTTACTAAATTTTAACATTAATAGTAAACAACTTGGATTATTTTTCAATACATGTCTTCTAAGCTAGGGATCATTTATTTGAGGTCATCCTGATGCCTATTGTGTTAGATGATGGAGAATCATTGAGATGCTCATTTAGGGGTTTCTCTACTAATTAGTGCCTTAGGTGTGGTGAGTTTATATCTAGATAATACATCATGTCTTGCATATAGTTTATCAAGTGATAGATGAGTTTTTCTACATGTGGTTTAGTCGAGTCTTAGTCTATATTTGTCGTCTTTCCCTTTTGGAATTGTCATGTCCTAAATTTAGTGTCACTCCGTTCAGCTTGTTGTACTGGTTGTTAGAAAAACAGGATCGTAGAGCAATAAAAATAAACAGAAATGCAAATATAATCACATAGACACATTACAAGAGAGACACCAATATATCGTGGTTCACCCAAGATGGGATACGTACACACTGAAATTTCCAGTCCTTATTACTATACCATCCAACAAATGAAGGGATACAACCTGCAATACATCCGCTGCACTTCCTCTTCACCGTCTCACAGTCTCTCTTCACAATATCATACATCTTTAAAATGCATAATAACTAATACATCAACCCTAGCCATGTTACAATGTCTTTCTTTTATAGGGGAAATACAATGGGAAAATACCACGGGTTACCCAAAACCATGGGCCCGTAAACTGTTGGCAAAAACAACCCAAAAATTTCTTTCAAGGGTTTCGGCCCTAAACCCCCGTATCTCGGGGGCGTACAGTAAGCATGGGGTACAAACATGACTGAATAACATCTCTAAATCTGGAAGATCAGGCTCCAAAATCAACACTGGTTGTGTTAATATTTTTTTTGAACAAAACCATCATCGTTTGACCATCTCGGCAGTATGTTAAAGTTTCGACAACTTCATGTATTTTGTGTCATGTTAGCTAAAAATTGTCAATTTCACAACCTCCATAAATTCTCCATATGCATTCATTCACCATGGTTCTCTTTGCACCTGAGCTAAAAAATATTTAAAGTTCCCCTGGGTCCCTCCCTTACAAGAAATAGCCAATATCCTCCATTTTGAAGAAAAAAATTCCTCCCTTTTTGTAAAAATCCCTTTGTTCCCATCTCCTTGAATAATAATAATAATTAAAATACCCCCATAATCGTAGCTAACCCCTTCTCCTTTCACATATAAAATAAATAAATTATCAAAAACCTTTTTTCCCTGTATCTTTTCACCCATATATAGTATTAATATATTGTATAATTATTATATATATTTATATAATTAATATATGTAACTAGTATTAACAAATTAAGAAAAAGATTTTTCGATGGGGACGAACAACCCCCCGCAGATACCACCGGTGGTAGAATCGGTAGATCGGATGGATGGTGAATCAACTGAGTCAATGAAGGGATCCAAGCGCAAAATGGGCCTGGGAGGATGCCTTCCCAAAACCTCGAAAATCTCGGCTATGCAAATCAAGTCTGAAAAGATTCAGGAGCGGATAGAGGAATGGAGGGAGAAAGCCCTCATTGGCAAGTTTATTGGGGTTTGGCCTAATGAAAGAGATCTGGTCAAATGGATCAGTTCTACCTGGAAACCTAAAGGACACTATGATTTACACCTGGGTGCCAAGGGTTTTTTCACCATTATCTTCTTCAATGTTGAAGATCGGGATAGAATCCTAGAAGGCAACCCTTATTTATATTTCTTAGCTGGTCTGTACCTTCGACCATGGAAGGATAGGTTTAACCTAGAAATCGAGGATATCATAGTGGCCCCAGTTTGGATCAGACTTTTCTCCCCCCCCTGTGAATACTGGGATTTGGAGATTCTCCAGGACATTGGCAATACTTTGGGGGAATTTGTTAAAGTAGCGGAACAAACCAGACAAAAAAGATACACGTTGTATGCCTGGATCTATGTGTATATGGAATTGTCCAAGGAGCTCCCTAAAGCGATCAGTCTCAACTGGGAAGATGAGGAATGGCTCCAACCCTTGGATTACGAACAGTTTCCTTTTAGATGTCACCAATGTCATGAGTATGGCCATCTGGGCAGAAATTATCCTCAGGTAAAACCCTCTCCTCCCCCCAAATGTGGCCAGGCTGGGGATACTGACAAAGAAGGATTTACCCAGGTTCGTAATAAGAGCATGAACAAAGCGGCAGTTCAGAATAAGGCTGTCAAGGAAAATATAGGGAAGAAACTTGAAACCTCTAATGCCTTCCAGATCCTAGAGGAAGCCCTGGAGGAAGGGGAGATTAGAAAGGGCAAGGAGAAATTAGACCACATGGAAGGCGTGATTGAGGAAGGAGAGCACGACCCTAAAGGGGTCAATCAACCGGAGCATATGCTGGAGGAAGGAGAGGAGGATATGGAGTTGGGTGATCTCAATTTGGATGAGATTGAACAAGAATGGAACAAAAAAGGTAAGGGGTATGTCTCTCGACATCAAATTGAGCTTCTTTAAGCAGCTATAATCAGTGCCAAAGTCCCTAGTCAGCTTGGGATAGCCTCTGATTTACAATCAGGGAGCAAGAGGAAGCCCCCTGAGGAAGATCTAAAAAGAGGAAGGAAGACAAATAAACAAAGAATTGCAGAGATAGGAGTGAAGCTAGTTGAGTCTGGCCAGTATCCGACTATACTGGAAGCCTTCTCTGAAGTCAATAAAGTTTCCCAATGAAGCTGATCTCTTGGAATATTAGAGGGTGTAATCACCCCAGAAAGATTAAATCCTTGGCTAGAAAGATCAAGCAGGAGAAACCAAATATTCTCATTATCTAGGAAACCAAATGCAACTTTCTTTTTATGGAGCAAATTAAGCAAAAAATTTGGAAAGGCAGTCAAGTTATGGCCATTTCTGCCTCAGGGTATGCAGGGGGCTTGGCAATATTTTGGCAGCCTGATTCGTTTGTTATCACAGATTGGTGGGCTAATCGCTTCTCCATAAACGCTAGGTTTAAGGACTGCATTTCTGGATCCTATGGCAGGCTGGTGAACATTTATGGGCCTAGTGCCTTCCCTCAGAAAAATGATTTTATTCGACATCTTTCTTGGCTGAGAGACCAAGCAGTCTCTGGGTCTTGGATTATCGGGGGATATTTTAACTTGATCACGTCGTTGGAGGAGAAGAAAGGTGGCAGGAGGAGCCTTGACGAGTACTAGGAATCCTTTAAAGACCTTATCTCCAAAAGCTCGTTAATTGACATCGAGACGGGTAATGGGTTGTACACTTAGAACAACAAAAGAGGAGGTACTCATTTGGTGGCCTCTAGACTCGACCGTTTTCTGACAACTAAAGATTTGGTATGAGATGGGGGAGAGGCCCATGCTGTTGTCCTTCCAGCGGCTGGATCCGACCATTGGCTCATCTGCCTCCAATGGGAATGGTCTAATGCTTCTCTTTTTAAACCATTTCGGTTTGAACAATTCTGGTTGGAGCATAAGGACTTTAAGGAATTGGTGGGCTAGTGGTGGCAGGAGATTGTTCCCCCAGGGGAACTGGAATGTTCCAATTCCAACAGATATTAAAAGCTCTTAAGGCTAAATAAAAGCGTGGAACAAATCAGACTTTGGGAATATTTTTCAGGATAAGGCCAGGGTGGTTGCTGACCTGGAGTTGGTGCATAGGAAAGGAATGGAAGAGGGATGGACAGATAAACTTAAAGAACATGAATTCAACTTGATGATTCAACTAGAAGCCTGGGAGAGACAGGAAGAAATATTCTGGAAACAAAAATCCAGAAACCAGTGGCTCCAAGAGGGAGATAGAAATACCAAATTCTTCCATAATACGGTAATCCACAACAGGCATAAGTCGAAAATATTCAAGATTTGCAAGACTAATGGGAGTCATGTAGAATATAGACAGGAAATTGAAGAGGAATTGACTCTCCACTTTGAAAACATCCTCAAAGAGGATCAAGCGGATCGCAGTGCTGCTATTGCTAGGATAACCCGACATATTCCCAGACTGGTTACAAATGAACACAACGAGCTCCTACTCAAACCAATTTCGCTGTGGGAGGTGGAGGAAGTAATGCAGCATATGGCTCTGGGGAAATCCCCTGGTCCTGACGGGTTCACCACCAATTTCTTTCACTTTTTATGGGATCTTATTAGCCATGAAGTTGCAGCCATTGTGGAGGATTCGCGGAGAAGTGGGGGTGTTCTAAAAGCCTTCAATGCTACCTTTCTAGCCTTAATACCTAAGGAAGAAGGGGCTAAGGCTCTTGGGAAATTACACCCTATTGCTATGTGTAATATTATCTATAAGATCATCACAAAGGTGGTAGCCAACCGTTTGAAGCCTTTGCTCTCCTTATTGATCAGCCCAGAACAATCTGGCTTTGTGGAAGGTAGGCAGATTCTTGATGGTATTATCCTTGCCCATGAAACCATCCATTCCTTGAAAACTACTAGAAAGCCAGGGATGATGCTCAAACTGGACATTGCAAAATCCTATGACAAATTGAGCTGGCAGTATATGCGTGGAGTTTTAGAGGCTTTTGGCTTTGGGGCATATTGGGTAAGTTGGGTAATGAGTCTAGTGACTACCCCTTTCTTCTCCATATTGCTTAATGTTTCTGTGAAGCACCTGCAACAATTAATTAATAAGAATATGCGAAATAGCAGAAATGACAACTCAGAATCACTTTTATATTGATCACAGGCCACTTCGAGGGGGCAACCTCCTTTGAGCAAGCTCAATACAAATAACTTCACGGTGCCTTCATAGGTCTAAACACACACTTATATACTAAGTCTAGGCGCCAATACTATGGGTCAAAACCATGGGCCACTACAAACTATGGATCAACAATACTACGGGCGACTTACAAAGCATATGCGCCAACAACAATAACGCAAACGATTGCTCAACAAATACTACGGGACGACTTACAAAGCATATGCATCCAACAACAATATACTAACAAAGTAAAGACATGGGTTCCTAACATCCCCTCCCCCTTAAAAAAAGCTTTGTCCTCAAAGATTTAGATGTGGAAATTGTTGTTGAATCCGAAGGAGTGGTTCCCATGTAGCATCCTTTGGTTGCATGTCGTGCCATTGAATTAAGACCTCTGTGATAGAGCGAGAGCGAAGCTGATGAGTGCGCCGATTGAGGATGGCCTCCAGATCCAAAACGATGGATCCTTCATTATCCAGTTCGGGTAAAATAGTTTGTCCACTGATGTTGGTGCCAAGAACTTTCTTCAGACAAGAGACATGAAATACTAGATGAATGCGGGAAGAAGGAGGAAGTTCCAATTTATAAGCAATAGACCCAATCTTCTGAAGAATCCGATATGGCCCATAGAACTTTGGAGCGAGCTTATGAAGTCCTTTGAGTTTCAGGGAGGATTGCTTGTACGACTGGAGACGAAGAAAAACCATATCGCCTACTTAAAAATGCGCTTAGAACGGTGCTGATCAGCTTGTTGCCTCATGCGATTTCTTGCCATGTGAAGATCGTCCCGCAAAATGCGAAGAATTTGATCGCGGTTTCGAAGGACCGTGTCAACTTCCTGAACTGGTGAACTGTTGGGGGTGTATGGAAGAAGAACTGGAGGTGCCTGACCATAGACTGCTTCATATGGGGTCATTTTAGAGGCAGTGTGGTAAGAGGTATTGTACCACCATTCAGCGAGAGGGAGCCACTTTGCCCACTGATGTTGTTGTTCAGAGGTGAAGCAATGAAGATAAGTTTCCAAGCATTTATTGATAATTTCAGTCTGACCATTTGTTTGTGGGTGATACCCTGAACTCATCTTCAGTTTGGTGCTAGTGTGGCGAAATAGTTCTATCAAAAAATGACTGGTGAAAGTCGCATTACGATCTGAGACAATGGAAGAAGGGATGCCATGAAGACGAAAGACCTGGTCCAGGAAAATTTGAGCGAATGAGGAGGCTGTATAGGGATGGGTGAGAGAACAAAAATGACTATATTTGGAGAGGCGATCAACCACAACAAGAATCACTGTCTTCCCGCCAGATTTAGGGAGCCCTTCAATGAAATCCATAGAAATATCTGTCCAAATCTGTGTAGGTATGGGCAAGGGTTTGAGCAATCCTGGAAGGAGTGTTGTTTCACCCTTATTGTGCTTGCAGGTATCACATTCAGCCACCATCTGTTGAATTGTCCTTTTCATGCCCTGCCAAAATAAGTTACGTCGTGCCCGTTCATACGTTTTGAGGAACCCAGAGTGCCTTGCCGATGGAGAAGCATGGAGTTCATAGAAGATAGCATGTTGAAGATATGTGCTTTGGGGAAGCACCAGACGACCCTTGTATCTCAGAGAAGCACCATCCCAAGAGTAATGTGGTACAACAGAAGGGTTGTTGGTTAAGCATTGGATGATTTGAGATAAGGAAGAGTCATTGACATAACCCTGATGAACAGATTGCAACCAATTTGGAACATGCATAGAAATAGATGAAAGAGAACCTTGGGCATCAAATGTGCGAGAAAGAGCATCTGCCACAATATTGTCTTTACCCTTCTTGTAAGTGATCTCATAGTCATAACCGATGAGTTTGCTAACCCATTTCTGTTGTGCTGGGGAGGAGACACGCTGTTCCAAGAAATATTTCAGACTTTGGTGATCAGTCTTCATGCAAAAATGATTCCCTAATAGGTATGGTCGCCACTTCTGTACTGCATGCAAAATAGCCATCATTTCCTTCTCATATGTAGAGGCAGCGAAATTCTTACCTGAAAGGGCTTTGCTGGTGAATGCAATGGGGTGATCATCTTGAAGGAGAACAACACCAAGTCCATTGCCGCAAGCATCACTCTCAATAGTGAAGGGCTTGGAAAAATTGGGAATAGATAGAACAGGTGTAGTACACATAGCTTGTTTTAGTTTGTCAAATGCACACTGAGCAGCATGTGTCCATGTAAAATAATCATTTTTCAATAGAGCAGTTAATGGAGCTGGAATCTTCCCATAATCCTTGACAAACTTGCGGTAGTAGCCAGTCAACCCCAAAAAACCACGAAGGCTCTTGAGTGTCTGAGGATGCGGCCAATTGTTCATGGCATCGATTTTGGTAGGATCCATGGAAACCCCTTGTGTTGAGATAATGTGCCCGCGATACTCAACTTCCTTCTGTCCAAAAACACATTTAGACTGCTTGGCGTGGAGATGATGGTCAGAGAAAAGTTGCATGACAAGATCTAGATGCTGGAGATGTTCATCCCATGTTTTACTGTAGATGAGGATATCATCAAAGAATACCATAATGAATTTCCGCAAGTAGGGCCAAAATATTTTATTCATTAAGGCCTGGAATGTGGAAGGAGCATTAGTGAGGCCAAAGGGCATGACCAAAAACTCATAATGGCCATCATGTGTGCAGAAAGCTATTTTAGGGATATCATCCTCATGAACCCAAATTTGATGATACCCAAAATGAAGATCCAACTTGGAGAAAAATTGAGCCCCATGAAGCTCATCAACAACAGGAATTGGAAACTTATCCTTGATGGTGAGGTGATTAAGTGCTTGGAAGTCAATGCAGAGGCGCCATGACCCATCTTTTTTGCGGATAAGAAGAACTGGAGAAGAAAAGGAACTAGTGCTTGGGCGAATAATACCTTGCTTCAATAAGTCCCGAACGAGCATTTCAATCTCCGTTTTTTGGTGAAATGGGTAGCAATAGGGCCTGATGTTGGGAGGAATGCTGCCAGGAAGGAGCTGAATATGATGGTCTTCTAGCCTTGAAGGTGGCAATCCCACTGGTTCAACAAAGACACCTGTATATCGATCCAGAATGTGTTGTAGAACCAAAGGAGTAGTGTAGACCGCTGATGGTTGCATCTGAATGGAATGGATCTGAGCGATGACACCATGTGAATTATTATTGAGGATTTTTTCCATGCGATGTGAATTGATGATGCTGAGAGACCCTAGTTGTAATCCTGTCAATGTGTGTTTTTGTCCATTGAGGGAAAACTGCATCCAAAGTTCAGCAAAATCCCATAAGATAGGGCCAAGTGTGCGTAGCCATTGAGCGCCCAAAACCACATCACATCCGCCTAAGGTCAAGGCAAGCATGTAAGAGCGCAAGGTATAATCTCCCATAGAGATACGCACATTTCGACACTTTTCTTTGCAAGGTAAGGTGCCCCCATTGGAAATCATGACTTCAAAGTTGGAGCAAGGATGGATAAAACAATCAGCTTGTTTGGAAATCCGAGGGTCAATGAAATTATGAGTGCTACCAGAATCAATGAGTATTGTAAGAGGAAGCTTCTTGAAGTAACCCCTGACCCGCATTGTTTGGGGGGTGGTGATTCCAGCTAAAGCATGGAGAGATATCTCTGGCTGGTCATCCTGAGACGGAGGGTCAATAGGCGGTTCCTGAATGTCGACCTGAGCATCCATTGTTTCTAGATCTTCGTCACCAATTTCAGAGGCAGGCGAAGAATCCACATACAAGAGATAGAGCTTTTGCTGAACACGTCTATGTCCCCGAGTGAATTTCTCATCACAATTATAGCAAAGCCCCTTTTCTCTGCGTGCTTGCATCTCTGTTTCAGACAAACGCTTGATAGGAGTTGGTCGAGGAGCTTGCGGTATGGGTGGTCGTTGAGAACCCATATTTCGGAAGGGAACAAAAGTGGGCTTGGAGTGCTGTTGGGTTGCAATATTGTCTTCTGCCAACTTAGCCAACCTTAGGGCTTCCATTATTGTGTTGGGATAGAACATTTTGACCTCAGAGCGGATGGCATCCTTTAGAACACTGATAAAACAACTCCGGTAAAAGTCATCAGACAATCCTTCAGTGTGGTTGGCTAGTGTCTCAAATTCAATTTGATACTCTTTCACAGTGCCAATTTTGCGAAGTTTAGTGAGGGCTCCTGTGAAGTCATCAAAAGCACTAGGACCAAATCATTGCAAAAGGAGCTAGCAAAAGTCTGGCCATTTTGGTTCTTCATGAGCCTTGATGTACCAACGGTACCATTGAAGAGCTTCCTGTTCCAAATGAAAGGATGCAAGCGGAACTTTGTTGACATAAAAAATATTATGCAGACTGAAATATTGTTCTGCACGATAGATCCATCCAGTTGGATTAGTACCAATTAAAGCGAGGAAAATCAAGCTTCGGACCACGAAAATTGCTGGAAGAAGAGAACCCATTGTTTGATGAAGACTCGGACTGCCGTTTGTTGTTAATAGCTGAATGTTCAAGATGGAGGCCGAGAAATTTTTCATCCAGATCCTGGAGTTTAGCTTGGATGACTGCAAGTGCTTCTTCCATGGTTTTTGCTCTTGCGCGGGTGACAACCATAACTAGGAGTTTTTTTTTTTTTGGTTGACTGGGTAGAAAAACAAAAACAGAAACTGCTTCAGTAAAGGAAAATCTCGATTTGGGAAAAAATCTGAAGGGTAATTGGGGTTTGACTAGGTTTTGGACACTGTCGAATAGACAGGGAAGCAAAAAATGAGGATTTCAGAAGCGAGGTGAAGGAATGGGAAAATTTGGCAGAGGGGGACAAAGAAGCAGAATTCAGAAAGGAACTTTGTGGTAAAATTTGAAGGTGATTGGGTGAAATCTGAGGAAGTTATGGCAAAACCTAAAAATAGACAAATGTGGGATTTCAGGCTTTGGGAAGTGGAATTGGGGATAGGGTCCTTAGGAATGAAATATGCAGAATCGGATGACATGGGTTCCCCAAAAATTTCAAGGGAAACATAGTGAAAATAAGGGAGATATGGAGAAAAAACTGAATTTTTTTTTTATTTTTTATTTTTATTTTTATTTATTTATTTTTTTTCCAGACTGGAGCGGCTACGGCTCGGAAGGGATCTGAAACAGATAGATCTGCAATGGCCCGGAAGTGAGCGGAAACAGAGGGATCTGAAACGGCGCCGAATGGATTGAAAACGGCTGGATCTGGAACGACTTTCAGAATGGATCTGAATGGCTGGATCTGAAACAGTGCAGCTGCAGTGATCAACAACAGTTCAGCTGAAAATAGATATGGACCCTAGGTATCTGCGTCTTCCTAACAGTTCAGGGGTTTCACTCGGCCACCAATGCTGTCTGAAGGCTTGCGTATTGGGGTAGTACCCCTCACTCCACGACTCAAGTAAAACTGATAACCGCTTTGCCACAAACGATAGCTCTTGGTTTACCTCACGGGTGGGAACTAGTCAATGAGGTAGGGGTTGTTGCCCTTTTCGTTGGCAGGTCCTCTCAATGGGACAACTACTTCGGGGTTCCCGTGGTACTCCTCACAATGAGTTTTAGGGCTTATGCCCAAGTACTTCCCACAGTTAAGCGGATAGGGATTATTCCCAAATCCGAACCTGCAATAGATGCGAAAAAAAAATTTGGCAGAAATTTCACCCAGCGAGCCCAAGAAAGTGCTCTGATACCAGATGTGAAGTACCTACAACAATTAATTAATAAGAATATGCGAAATAACAGAAATGACAGAACTCAGAATCATTTTTATATTGATCACAGGCCACTTCGAGGGGGCAACCTCCTTTGAGAAAGCTCAATACAAATAACTTCATGGTGCCTTCATAGGTCTAAACACACACTTATATACTAAGTTTAGGCGCCAATACTATGGGTCAAAACCATGGGCCACTACAAACTATGGATCAACAATACTACGGGCGACTTACAAAGCATATGTGCCAACAACAATAACGCAAACTATTGATCAACAAATACTACGGGACGACTTACAAAGCATATGCGTCCAACAACAATATACTAACAAAGTAAAGACATGGGTTCCTAACAGGTTCCCCCTCCAGGCTATTTCAACCTTCTAGAGGCATCAGACAAGGCGATCCCCTATCCCCTTTTCTCTTCATCCTTATGGCGGAAGGGCTTGGCCGAATCATTCAGGCTCGTTTTGAGGATGGCTTGATCCGGGGTCTGTCCCTCCATGACTGGTATATATAATCAAACTCACCAGCAATTTGTGGATGATAACATGTTAATGGGGCACCCTTTAGTCCAAGAAGCCCGAGCCTTAAAAAATAGTCTCACTCTTTTTGCTAAGGCCTCGGGGATGGAAGTTAACCCTGACAAATCCCAGGTTTTCTTCTTTAACACCCTACTGTGACTCAACGCAATATTCTTCGAATCCTAAATTTCACCAAGGGATCCCTCCCTACCAAGTTATTGGGTGCTCCGATGTCTAAAGGAAGCCTAAGGGGGATTTCATGGCAGGACCTCCTAAGCCGTATTAAAAACAAACTGCAAAGCTGGATCAACAGATCTCTCAAGTTTCCCAACACACTAACGTTGGTCAAAGCAGTTCTTCAGGCAATTCCTATCTACCTTTTTTCCTTATTGTTAGCTCCCAAATCGATCCTCAGGGAAATAAGGGGGCTCCAGCACAGTTTCTTATGGGGAAGCATGGAATCCAAATCCAAATTCGCCTTGATCAAATGGGATATCTTAGGTAAACCCAAAGAAAAAGGGGGTTTGGGGCTTAGGGATCTGAAAGTTGTTAGTAACATCCAGGGCTCCAAATTATGGTGGCATTGGTGCAATCATAATAAGGAACCATGGGCTAGGCTTTGGCAGGCTAAGTATGCTAGAACTCATCAAACCAACCAACTGATTAGGTATAACTCTGAAACATAGGGTTCTCATATATGGATGAAAGCCCTACAGGGTAGAAAGATGGCCCAGGATCATAGTTTTTGGGAGATTGGGGATGGAGAGCTAGAAAATTTCTAGAAGGACTCTTGGAATAAGTTTCCAAAACTTGGTGATGATCCTAGATGGCAATATATCAGAATTCGAGGCCTTGAGGAAGGTAAAACCAAGGTCTGTCATTATTGGGCCCATCACCCTAGGGAACTCAGTCGTTCCTGGATTGACCAACGATGGTGGAGTACCACTGTCAATGCTGATGATGGCAATGCTTTTAAGGAGAGCCTCCAAGAAAGATACATCCGTGTAAGATCTGGCCCTGACAAGCTGAGATGGGGATATAGACAGAAAGGGGTTTTTAGCATCAAGGAAGCTTATGAAATACACACTCATGGGGATATGGACACTGGTGGTCCGTGGAGTAAGGTGTGGAAGATGAATCCCTGGCCAAAAACAACTATCTTCTGTTGGCTGATCCTATGGCAAAGGGTCCTTACAGGGGACAATCTTAAGAAGCGAGGAATTTAGGGCCCCTCTTTCTGTCCTCTGTGCAGAAATAATGAGGAAACCATTGGAAACCTATTATATGAGTGAGAGTTCTCTTCCCCTCTATGGGATAAAGGTGTTATTTTATTCCGAAGAAGTGATCAAATTCATGGACAACCTCGCCTTTCCTTGAGCAACTAGGATCTCCAAGTTTTCAATAATCCGATCATTGCATTGATTTGGAAAATGTATCCCAGAATGCTGTGTTGGAACCTGTGAAAGGAAATAAATGGGAGAATATTTCGTGACAAGAGCCACCACAGGGAAGAAATGTGGGATACATTGGTTCACAAAATCCAAGAAACCATACGTAGTTGCTAATGGACTGATGAGGATAAAAATCTAACGGATGGCGATCTGCTCATTGCTCAGGGTTGGGGTCTTGGTAAGGAGGACTTTCTTGGACTCAGAAGACGGGATCAAATTTGCAGATCATCTAGTGCCAATTTTTGGTCACCTCCTGGGCTGATGGTTTTCAAAATTAATTTCGATGGTGCTTCGCGGGGTAACCTTGGAAAAGCTGGCTATGGGGGGGTCTGTAGAAATGCGGCTGGGGAGATCATACAGGTGTTTTTTGGCAATATAGGCCATGCCACAAACAACTCAGCTGAATTGGATGGGCTCATTTTCGGTTTGCGGATGGTGATACACGAAGGTTTTTTCCCGGCAATAATAGAGGGAGATTCAAATGTTATCATTAACATGGCCAAGGGCCTTGCTCAGGGAAAATCAACGGATCACATAACCACTAGCTGTAGGATTTCCCACTGCCTTGACACTCTGTAGACCCTTCTTCGAGCCCACAATCAACTGAATTTTAGCCACATCAGGAGGGATGCCAACAAGGTGGCGGACTATCTGGCAAATCTAGGTGTTGACAGAAGGGAGGGCCATGTGGTTGGCCACATGGCGGTTTTAAGGAACAAGTGTTGGGCCCATCACTGCTTACAGCTGGCCATGGAATATCTTAGCCGAAGCTAAATGGAGAATGAAGGACAAAACATTTCCCAAGAACGGGACAGGGGTAATTTGGTACGCATCTTGCTGATGTTTGGCTGATGGGGAGGTCTAATCCGAGGATTCCTTTATATGCCTTAGTAGTTATGATAATTTTCGGAGGTTTGTACATTCTTAGCCTTCTTGATATTTAGAGGATGATTTTTAGGCGATCCCACCTTGAGCCCATCTTCACAACATTTAGTTCGAGCGATGGCAAGGGTACGGCTCTGGTCCTAGAAATTCATTCGACTAACTATGCCATTTATGGCCCGTCTTGTATCATCATGAGCAGATGGGATTTTTATGTCAAGCCCGCCTCCATTCTCTCGCACTCCTGTTCTGTGAACTGTTGGCTTGGGATCTGTCTCTCTGCAGTTCTCTCTTTTCTGGTTTTCTCTTGGGTGGGATTTGTGCAATTAAGGCCTCCCGAATTCTGTTTGTGGTCTATGTTTCGCGTTGTCATGGCCCCAAAACTGGAGTTTGATGCACCATCTAGGTCGGCCTCCACTTGGCGAGCTTCGAAAGGTAAAGAGAAGCTCAGTGGTAAGAGAGGAGGCACTGGTAGGGTTACGAGGGCTCAGGAGCGAGCATAGTCTACTGCTTCCTCCTTTCGCAATCACATCCTTGACCCTGTTAGGGAGGACTTGGATAGAATTGAGCAGCACCTTTGGAAAGAGGTTAAGGTAATCCCTATTGAGGTTGTAAAGGGAGAGGTTGAGGAATGGGTCATGGACCCTGGGACCACAGCAGGAAGAGCCTCTGTTTACAACATAACTGTTATGACCTATTGGGTTACCAAGAATCTCTTGGAACATGCTCTGATGGAAGGTATGGCTAAACGACAAGGTGACGAGGAACAGATTCGAGCTTGGAATGCCCACAATGTGGATAACCGCCTCATGCACTGCAAGATTGATGCTATCATGAAGAAGCTGGGCTTGTCTTTCAAGTACCTTGGTCTGGATGCTAAGGGTAATCGGATTCCAGTTGACAAGCTGCCCAAGTCCGCCCCGACCCAGCCTACCATCGTTGTAATGCTAGCTGCGACTACCCCTCCTCTGAAGGAGACGGTCACTTAGGGGCAGAATATGGCAGCGCTCGGCACTTCGGTGAATACTATTATGGGTCTGGAGATTTAGTCTAGTCTTTCTGTTAGTCGTTTTATTTTTCTATGTCTGTAATCGGGATAATAGACTCTGATAAAGTACTTAGAAATGCTGTTATTATGGATAAGGGATGTCTGCTTCAGTAAGTATTTTTTGTATATCTGAAGAGAAGGTTTGGACCTATGAAGGCCTGCTCCGTGAAACTGAAATGGTCTATGTTTTGAGGCTTGTGAGTCTAGGGGTTGATCTGGTTTTCTCTTTTCGCCTTGTGCGCATGATGTAACTCTGATATAGCAGTAATATAATGTCCTTTTTATTTACCAAAAAAAAAAAAAAATTAAGAAAAAGAAGAATATAAACAAAACAAATGTAACAGATAGGGAAACTCAAAAAAAGTGAAAAGTGAATGAGTGGTGAATTAGAAAATAGATTGAGAGAGAAAATAAAATAAAATAGGGCCTCTAATAGATCTAATCTCCACCAATTGCTCAGAAAAATCAAAGTTCTCCATATGGTTGCAAGGATCTCCATGCGATCTCCACGAACTGTGCACATGAAGCAAAGTTCTCCGACATATGTTTGCAAGGATCTCTATGTAATAGGATTCTTGATTTTGCTTCAGAAAATCTATTCGCCATCAATTTTTTCAACAATCTTTGGGGTGGGTTTGAAACCCTAGCTCAACTATTGCAGCACAATCATGCTTCAGGTAACAATTCCTACCCTTATCTCTTCGGTTCCATTGTATTTATGGGATTTCTTTAATCTTTGAATTCATGGTTTAATGGTTTCATTACACTATTAGCATAAATAGAAACCCCTATGCAAAGCAGAAAGGTGACTAAGGTATTATATCAGAATACACTTATTGTAACTATCTGGGAAAAATATTTGTTTTAGAAGGAAACATTAAGACCCACCTATTTTTATATGGATTATGTTTCTTGGTAATTCCACAAAACTTATTTAACTTTGGGGTTTGTGATGGCAAGCAACCCCAATTGTTTAGGAATTGAATACCGAAATATTGGGACAAATAATAGGGTCAACTATAGGAGAAATCCTTCTCAGGAGAGCAAAAGAGATGTAGATTCTGGCTTGACTCCCCAAACGGGGCCCATGGTTCCCTGTGAAACAGTCTACTCGAAAGAGGAATTCGATTCTAGTGCTGCTATAGATACTTTAATGGTTGTGCAGACTAATGGTGAATATTTGAAAAATACAAGACACCACAACAGTGATAAGATATTGAAGGTTCTTGTTAGGAAGGCACAACATTAGAGGTATAGTTCCCAGACGTAGGGTAAAAGCCCGCAACTTTCCTTCACTCAGCCAGATTCACCAGATTGAGACCCAGTGCTAGTAGCAGTAGTTTCAGTTCCAGGACAAGATGCAGATTTTGATGATCGTGATCGATATGAAGTTTCAGAGTTTCTAGGTTCAGAGCTAGATTCAGAAGATAGAGAGCCAGATTCTTACCTTTTTTATCGGGAAGAACCTGAATTTCATGATCGAGATCCATAGCCAACATAAGTACACTTTGAACCTGTACCACCGACACCACCTGGTTATGGTATTTAATCCCTTTGACCATGCTTTACTGCTGCACAAGGGTTTGCTGGACCAAGGTTTGGTATTTCATTTCTTTAACCGAGCTTAGTAGCACTGGGCTATGATATTTCATTCCTTCCACCTGGCTTAGGATCATTTATTTCACCAGGGTTTGGATTTCGGGAATTTAAATAGTGAGATCTAGATCCAGAGTCTGATGTTCAAGATCAAGAAGCACCAGGACCACCAGTCGAAGACGCACCTGTCCAAGAAGCAATAAGTTGGTTCAGTTGGTTTAGCGCATGAATAGAAGGAGCATTAATAGAATGAGCATGAGTATAAGCACCAGCAGGCTTTGCACCTGGTCTTTACCCACCGGGCTATGCATCTGGGTTTGGTATTTTACAAATGGTGTAGTCAACAATTTATATGAGGTTCCATGCGGTGGAGCATATTTTTGGGGTCAAGCAGACTGTGCAGGAAGAGATTTCTCCAAATTTCCAGGCTAATTCAATGAACTTAAAATAATGCACCAGAGAGATCATTTTTTATCCGCATTAACCGATTATTTGTAAACACCAAATTCTGGCTCGTCGAGTACTTCAATGAATTCTTCTATTGGTTGTCTTAGCATATGGTCTTGCTAGTCGATGGTCAATTATCCTCTACTTGTCGATCCTTCAACATACTCATACAAGTTGGAAACATTGAATGCGGGCGAAATATCCAATCCCTCCGACAACTCTAGCACATAATCATTATTTGATATTCTCTTCAATATTATACATGGACCAATTTTACTTACCTTGCTAAGTATTAGGAAATCTCGAAACAAAATCCATGCTGATTCCTTCCCATGGAACTTATGGTATAGGTACTCGTGTATAAATTCATGTATTTTGGCTTCTTCCCTTTGCATGTTGACATATCCTGCAATGCTATATCCATTTCTTCATGCCTTTTTCTAATCCTAACCAATAATACTTTTCTTCAACCAGTTCCTTGGATTTATTAATGCCAAAACAACCTCCTAGTCCTCCACTATGTAATTTTGTTATCATATTTTCCCTAATTGATCCACTGGGAATGCATAATTGATGATTCTTAAACATATATCCTTCCTGGATAAAATAGTCTACGAATGGATTCTTGCCGCCAATACAAGTTTATTTACATGTCTTCCATGCCTTAGCAAAATATTGGACGACTTCATAGTCTTCTATCATCGAATCCAACCCAATCGGTTGAACATTCGTTGTATTCAACAATGTTATTCATTGAATCAATGTGTCGACCACCTTGTTCAACATACCCAACTTATGTCTTAGAACAAAGGTATAACTCTACATGAATTCTACCCACTTCAAGTGTCTTTGATTTAATTTGGTCTAAGTGTTTAAATATCCGAAGGACTGGCGATTAGTGAATAATACAAATTCTTTTGGAAACAAGTAGGGCCTCCATTTCTTCAATGCTTGTACAATAGCATAAAATTATTGATCATAGACCAAATATTTCTTCTTAGCCTCATCCAACTTTTTTTCTAAAAAATGCAATTGGTTGACCTTCCTGGCTTATCTTGGACTTTCCACACTTAACCCCTTTGGAATGACTATAAAATAGTAGTTATGATTCCTTTCTTCCTTCAATAACTCTTGGGATGAACACAATAGCACTCTTTTCCCAAAATAATTATTCACACTTCCCTTATCATTATGTCCTCCTTCAAGGGATTCATCCTTAGGATTTCTTGCCATCTTTTATCACTAAATTTTTTTTCTTATGGACATCCCATATCATATTTCTTTTGTACTTCCATGGTCTCCCTAGAAATAGATGAAAAGCATCCATGGGTACCACATCACATAACACACTGTCATAAAAATTACCATTCTTAAAATTGATCAAACATTGCTTAGAGATTGTAACATGGTGTCCCTTCTACAACCAAGAAACTCTGTAGGAATTTGGGTGTGATATACACCTCAAATTTAGTTTCTCTATGACTTTAGTTGAAACTAATTTTTCAGTACTTCCTCCATCAACAATTAAGGAAAAAAACCTACCTCCAATTTTGCAAATGGTCTTGAAGAAAGACTTCATTTTCTTGAGTTCCTCCTCTTCTTGTAGGACAAGTTGTAATAGGGTCTTCCTGGTGGTCAAATTTCTGCCTCCCTCAGGATTAGCTACATCTGTGCTATCTCCTATAGTCGAACCAGTTCCACCTTCATTTCTTTTGGTTTCTTGACCTCTACCCTCTTCCCTTTTTGCTGCATGCATTTTTCTGGGCATTCATAAGCTTTATGACCAACTTCTTTGCACTTATAGCAGACTACACTTTGTATTTTTGTGCTCCTTCCATTGAAAGTTCCTCTTCTTAAAAATGTACCTCCACCTCTAGGGTTTGTATTGCCACTTTTATATTCTGGTGTAGGGTTTCTTGTAGTGCCTTCAACCCTCCTAATTTCACTACTCCCTTCTTTCTTTATTCCACTATTTTGTGCTCTTGTGGAATTAAATTTTCCTCCACCTCTCACAATAGTTTTCCCCTTCACTGTAGAGGTTTTCCTTGGGACTTTTTCTTCTAATTTTAAGGATAATTGGTTAGCCTCCTTGATTGTTTTGAACCTAGATAGGATCAACTAATATTGAATAGAATATTTTAGTCCATTAACATATCTTTCCATAGCTTCTTCACCCTCATCATTTTTTCCTAACCTTATGTACAATCTATATAATTCCTCATTGAATTCCTAAACAATCAACTCCTTTTTACTCAGTCCTACAATTTTCTGTGCAAGGTTACCATATAATCATTGGGAATAAAATTATCCTTTAGCTTGGTGACCATTGTATCCAAAACCTTAATTTTATATTTACCTTTCTTTACTTTGTCTCCTTGTACATTGTACTACGACAATGAGGCATGACCGTTAAGCTTAAAACACACAAATTTCACCCTTCTGGGGTCTTTAATCTGCTCCATGTCAAAATATTTCTCCATATCTCTGATCTATTCAATCTATTATTTAGGGTTTAGGATTCCTGCATAGGCATACACTTTCATTTTGGATTTACCCTTCATTTCAGACAAAATATTCAATAACTTGTCTCCTAGTTCTTCTTCTACTTCCTCAGGAGCTTCTTCTTCCTCAATCTCTTCATCAATGTGGTCCAAGGTCTTGGTAGTGATCCCCCTTTTCTATTATTCCTTCACAACAACTAAATCACCCTTCAAATTTTTCAGTGTCTACACACATTCTTCAAATGTATCATGGTCACTGAAAAATCCTATGCACAGACTTCATCCTCTATCATGGACATTTACACCTCTTTGAGCCATCACTCACTTCAATCGACCAATTTGTTCGTCTAATCACAACTGGACTCTTCTCCACCATTACAGCTGGATGCTCCTACTTTGATACCAAGATGGTAGTGCAAGTGGTATAGGCTATGGGTGACTCACCTTAGTAGGCCATATACCAAAGTGCAAAACAAAAGCACACACACCTTCACACACAAACATAACTGCATAGTTACACCATTAAAAATTTCTTTTATTAATCTTTCTAACAAATTACAAATTGTGTTTTATGCAATTTCAGGGTTCAAATCCCCTTGCTTTACACGGTATAACTCTATTCAGTTGTTCTTTTATACACCACTTAGTGAGCTCTACTTAGGTGTCTACTCTGTTCGAAATGTCTAATTTTCTTCTGCTATCAAAATATCTCCTATACTTTTCCTTCGATTGGTTCTTATGATTCCATTCTCTGCCTCATCTTCTCGCTTATGCTTCTGCTAGAAGCATCTAGGTTCTTATCCCCTTCGGCTCATCAGTTACACTTGGAATTGAATTATTCACCTACAACCTCCTTGGTGCACTATGCCTTTTGGTATATTCACCTACCACCATTACTTCTACATTAACTGCTCAATTACTCATGTGACGTTGCCTAGCTTTCTTGTGCTTTGGCTTTTTCAGTTGCCAGATGTGTCACTCTAGTCGTGCCAACCATTCATCAGATGCTGTCCCGAATCCTCCTCTACTTCTTGTTTTATTTTCTGGCTCGACCAATCCTCATTGGAATATTTTAAATATGTGCTTTGTCAAATAAACATGTCAACCGATCTTCTAAATTATTGCTTCTTTAAGTCAAGTTCACTCCCAACTTCTCTCTTTTGGTCAATTGGTCTGCTTCTGGTTGCTTCTCGTATCATTTGGCTCGGAAACTCATTATCAAACCCCATGACTGTCTCATGTTGGTGTCGATATCCCTCATTTCATCTTCACCTACATCTTCGACTAACCTTCTCACTAGTTTATGGTTCCAACATTGGCTTGATCTGCTTGACTCTAGTCGACTCCTAGTCTCAGCTCCTTTGCTTCAACTTCAACCTTCTGGGAATGATTGCCCCTGCTTTCACTATGAAGGACCTTGACTCCTCCCTAGCGATTTCTCATCATGTCTCTAACACTTTTGGTCATGGATATCGATGCTCCTACATCATGGCCCCTACATCACGACCTCTCAAACAAGATAGAATCCATGATACCCTTTTATGAAAAGTTATGCAATGTTATTGTATACAAAACAAATTTGTGACAAAAAACATAGTTTCACCAAATTAATTATGGAAAATAAAGTAAAATATATAAACAAATCAATCAACATGATTACCCACTGATTACCATAGGAAACTTCTAATCCTATATAATTTTTCTTGGTGTATGTATATATGCCATACAAACTAAAATACCTAACCCTCATGATGGGTGTTGATACATCATATAAATGTATAGCTTCCCATAATTACTTCAATTCACCAATCAAATGGAGGTATTCATTCTCTTCACGTTTCTTCTACCAAGAACTATAAGAGCCAACATAAGATACTCATTCTACAAGGACAACAATGGGGGGATATTGCTATTAATCACTACCATTTTCCAAACTGAATAATTTATATCTTGGAAATATTAAGGATTAACTCCATCCATGGTTGTGTGCAATCAAAGGTTTCATATTTCATCCTGTTGATGCCTCGAAAATCGCAGCATCAAGCAGCAAGGGATTCTCCCCGGTAAACAGTCCCAATTAGATCATCCACTCTTTGGTGTGGAGAATCCGTGCGGTTAACGATTCCGGCTACCGTAAGATTTAAAGACTCTTAATATTTGTATCGGTTGCGGCCCGATCCACCGTTTATGTATTTTAAAATTATGTATGAGATGCAAGTGCTGTAAACTAATTTAATCTAAATGCAAAGCTGAAACAAATCTCAATCTAAAAAAATATAAGCAAATCTAATCTATCCTTGCAAGGAGCAAACTGTAAATATGAGCAATACGTTGAAAGAAACATCTAAAGATCATACAGATAGCCATTAAATCATAAAGATGCAATCTCAGCAGAGGATAAAAGATATTAAAGATAGCTTTAATTCACTGAATACATTCCATTACTCATTTAAGAGAGACATCATTGTACATAAAAGAGAGCAAAATCGTCCATTACACATAAATAATTCGTACAACAAAGAAAGATCTCACAGGTATATGAATGACGCAAGAGGAATCCAGCAAGCATTCAATACACATTTCCAGACAAAAACATCTTCTCCAGGCTTTAATTAGGCGAAATTCCAGTTCGTAGAGCAAGTAGCAAAGTAATTCGCACCAGCCAGAAAATTTCTTTCACCTGCAAAAAGTCCGTCTATCTTCTTCTGTTATGCTATTTATAAGTTTACAAATTGCTCCTTGAGCTGACAGGTGTACCCTAAACTCTAGAACCTTCTAATTTGTCCTTTAGTGCACATCTACAAATCGTGGAAAGACTTCCATATAAGACAAAAATAAGAGCCAATTGTCTCTTAAAGCATTTATACAATAAGGAATTTCAACTTTTCCTCACATTAAGACAAATAAGAATTCTGCTGATTTATATATTTATTTGGCTTCTTTTGCTGACTCGCTGACTCATCCCAACCAACTGGCTCGCTTGTGGTTGCTGGGCCATCAAAACTTTGGCTATGGGTGGCCCATTGACTGGGCTCTCTCAAGATAATTTTGCTCCGAACAGATATTGTTGCCTTTGATGCAATCTCATGCTTGCGCAGATCTGATTTGACCTGTGCTGCTCCTTCTTCCTT
Source organism: Larix kaempferi (assembly GCA_027924585.1). Lineage (NCBI taxonomy): Eukaryota > Viridiplantae > Streptophyta > Pinopsida > Pinales > Pinaceae > Larix > Larix kaempferi. The sequence goes on along the minus strand of BSBM01000316.1, from coordinate 13,184,798 downwards.
GCATACCTTCTATGCATGACAAACCTGCGGTGAGCGAGGCCGTACAAATAAGGAGTATGTAGAAATTAGCAAAAATTGCAAAGCTTCCTACAGATTTGTAAAAGAAATCATGACAGTGTTGGCTTTAACTAGATGACTTTCAAGCATTAGCAAAACAATTATGAAAAAATTCAGAATATGCCATTGACTTCAGAACATGGGAGGCTATTTTAACAAAATGATCAACTAATTCACAGTTGTAGCTACCATTTCATAGTTAAAAATCATGATAAATACTAGACGCAAATGCCAACAAGCTATACAAGCCACTGTGGGTTTTATGTGGCCTTGGTTGTTGATGCCCAAAAATCGCAGCATCAATCAGAAAGGGATTCTCCTCGGTAAGCAAGCCCAATTAGATCGCTCACCGTTTGGTGTGGGGAATCCGTCCGATTAACGGTTCTGGCTACCGTAAGATTTAAAGATTCTCGTTCTTTACATTGGTTGCGGCCCGATCCACTATTTATATGTTTTAATTTTAAAAGTGATATGCAAGTGCCCTAAGCTAAATGCAAGTAACTAATCTAAATTAACCTAAAACAGTATAAGCAAATCTAATCTATCCTTGCAAGGAGCAAATTGTAAATATGAGCAGTATGCTGAAAGAAACATCTAAAGATCATACAGATAGCCATTAAATCATAAAGATGAAATATCAACAGAAGATCACAGATATTAAAGATAGCTTTAATTCACTGAATACATCCCATTACTCATTTAAGAGAGACATCATTGTACAAAAAAGAGAAATATCATCCATTACACATAAATAATCCATAACAGCAAAGAAATATCTCACTGTAGTATGTGAATGAAACAAGAGTAGTCCAGTAAGCATTCGATACACATTTCCAGACAAAAAACGTCCTCTCCAGGATTTCATTAGGTAAAATTCCCTTTCTTGAAGCAAGTAGCAAAGTAATTTGTACAAGCTAGAAAATTTCTTTCACCTGCAAAAAGTCCCTTGTTACTCTTCTATTCTTCTATTTATAAATTTACAAATTGCTGCTTGAGACGACAGGTCTACCCTAAAATCTAGAACCTTCTAATTTGTCCTTTAGTGCACAGTTACAAAACCCACAGATTCGTGGAGAGCCTCCCATATAAGACAAAAAATAGAGCCAACTGTCTTTTAAAGCATTTATACAGTAAATAAAATTCAGCTTTTCTCACACTAATACAAACAAGAATTATGATGGTTTATCTATTTTATTTGGCTTCCTTTTGCTGGCTCGCTGACTCATCCCCACCAACTGGCTCGCTTGTGGATGCTTGGCCATCTACACTTTGGATATGGGTGGCCCATCAACTGAGCTGTTTCAAGATAATTTTACTCTGAATAGATATTGTTGCCTTTGCTGCAAACTCATGCTTGCGCAGATTTGATTTGACTTGTGCTACTCTTGCTGCTGCTTCTTTGAGCTGTTGCTTCCAGAAAGTAGATATGCACAGCGGGCTAGCCAATGAACTGATAGATATGTGAAAGAAAATATGACAGAGTTGGTTTTAACTAGATAGCCTTCAAGCATTAGCAAAAAAGTTATAAAAAATTCAGAATATGCCACTTTCATAATATGGAAGCTGTTTTAACAAAATAATAAACTAATTCACAATTGCAGCTACCACTTCACAGTTGAAAATCATGAGAAATACTAGACGCAAATGCCAACATGCTATACAAGCCACTGTGGTTTCATTATTCCAAGATAGATTGATGGATGAATAAGGAACTGGAGCATTTAATGCTGTCATGTCATTCACAGAAATGCGCAAGTACCTAAAATGTTTTGTGCGCCTGGAGAGACCATTGAGTTTGCTCAAATAATGCAGGTAAATAACACATGGGTAGTTTTACTGGGTTCTTCTTTCACGGCTGCTGGCCTCTATAAGTAGAATGCAGAGCTATTCATAATGTTTCTACTGCTAGCCTGTCAAGTCTTTCTCACATGCTCTAAGGTGGTTTTGGCCGAGCACTATGGGTTTTATGTGGCCTTGGTGTGAATGGATGTCGTTTCTTGGCAGCGATTTTCCATGGGGTGTACGTGGATGCAGCTTCTTAACCGAAAACGAGCACATAGCTACGGGTTTGAGCTTGGAACGAAAACTCTGTGGCCATTAAGATACCACCGAGAAAACTCAGGGATGGCAAGATGCGTGAAAAACTTACTTAGGATGCCGAGTGTGTGACAGTGGGAAAAACTTCAGGCGCACATGGGAGGATAGGGCCATCCAAGGATTTGGATTTCCCGCCAATACTAGCCTCATTTATTTCAGGATCTTCCTGAGTGTCTGTTAATGGAGTGTTGGGCTGGGATTAAAGAGCTTGCAACAACTTGTTTCGTTGTTGGGGCAAACTACACATATCGAATATCGAAACATTTGCTTTTACCTTCTTTATATCGTCAATGATGTCATATCCCATATCACATTTTTTTACAACTTTCGTTTGATTGTCTGTCTTTCTCAATGTGAATTTTGGTTGATGGAATGTTGTGTCAATGTTTGGCTGTTTGGAAGATGTTGGGTTAGCTTTAGGTTGAGGTAGAATGACTGTAATGTGTCTTTTAAGTTTGGACGTAGTTGAGCTCGGAACTGGATCTGCAATGGGACCTTTATTGCGAGTGTTAATGTTTACAGCAGAGACTAGGCTCTCCACGGGATCATCTTCTATTAATTCAGTTAAAGGTACCCAGTCCCATAATACCATGGTGGTATCTAGGGAGGGTTCCTCTACTTCAAGTGTTTGTTCCTCTGGAGGATCATCTTGATCTGGAATCTGTGAATCCAACATTTGGTTCATTACTAAATTCATAGAATTAATCCATTGTGGACAGCTCTTTTCAGAGTGCGGCTCTTGATGAAAGGTACATAAGTGTTCCACTCCTATTTCATTCAGATTTAAAACAGGGGAGCTATTCATAGGTGGATGAGGCTGGTCATTGTCTTCCCTTTTCTTGTATAATGGTTTGAAAGGATTCCTGAATGTACCTTATCTTTTTCAAGATCTACAATTTTATTGGACAATTTCTGCATCATTTTAACTACATTCTCCATATCCGCCGATGGCTCTTCTTTATTCCTAGTAAGCAACAGGGGTTTTCTATTAGTTGCTCACTTTGTTTCTGCATCTAAGGCGTGTTTAGCAATGTTTTCTGCTTCTTCTTCCACCTTCATAGCTTCTTCAAAATTTTCTACCAGGGTGGTCTTCTTAGCTCTTTTGACGAGCATTGCTATGGGGCCTTCAAGTGTTGTTGTGTAATATTCAACTACAGGTTCTTCTGCAGGTTTAGTTGCTTCGCTGAAATTATTCAAGAGTGTAGTGAACCTTTGGTTGAAGTCTTGAACCTTTTCTTTCTTTTCCATTCTCATGGACAATAATTCTTTCATGAGTGTAGCTACAGTTTTCTGATTCCCATACTTCTTTAAAAAACATTTCTCAAACTCTTCCCAATTGGAAATTGAGCTAGCTTGTAAGCTAAAGTACCAGGAAGAAACTTTCGATTCAAATGTGTATGGGAAAAGCCTACATTTAAAAGATTCAAAGCTAAATAAAAACTCTTAAGATGATCTTCAGCAGATATGCCTTTACCTGGGTCGTATTTGGGCAAAACTTTCTCTGGATTTTTAGGCAGATCATGAAATGGCTTAGCTATATTTAATGCTCCCCTTGCTCTCCAAGCAGGTACAACCATGGCTCTATGTGGAGAATTAGGTGGAGAATCGCGTGGTGAATTAAGTGGAGTGTTCCTTGGAAAGTTCTCCAATATTTTCTGGATCTTCAAAATCGATCTCCTTTAGAGGCTGCGTGATCTCTTCTAAAGACAAATCTACCAGCTCTTCGAAGCTCTGCACAAGGATTAAATCATGGGTATATTGTCTTTCTCTTTTAGGAATTCTTCTTCTAGGGAGAAAATTTATTGCATTTAAACCACCGAGTTGTTTAACATAAGCTCATGTGTGCCTTCTTAAATCAGCTACTTCAGCAAAAGGTATAGTATACAACGTTTCTTGTTGCTCAGAATCAGAATTGGGATTTTCTTGATTTTCTTGATTTCCTGGGATTGCTATCTCAAGCGGGGTTTTCAGTAGGATCTGCTTGATAGGAAGATTCTCCTCTGTCAGCCATGCACTGTGGCCCTCCTTCTAGCACCAAAACTGTTGATGCCTCAAAAATCGTAGCATCAAGCAGCAAGGGATTCTCCCCGGAAAATAGTCCCAATTATATTGTCCACCGTTTGGTGTGGGGAATCCGTGCGGTTAACAGTTTCAACTACCGTAAGATTTAAATATTCTTAATCTTTGTACTGGTTGCGGCCCGATCCACCGTTTATGTATTTTAAAATTATGTATGAGATGCAAGTGCTGTAAACTAATTTAATCTAAATGCAAAGCTGAAACAAATCTTAATCTAAAACAGTATAAGCAAATCTAATCTATCCTTGCAAGGAGCAAACTGTAAATATGAGCAATACGCTGAAAGAAACATCTAAAGATCATATAGATAGCCATTAAATCATAAAGATGCAATCTCAGCAGAGGATAAAAGATATTAAAGATAGCTTTAATTCACTGAATACATTCCATTACTCATTTAAGAGAGACATCATTGTACATAAAAGAGAGCAAAATCGTCCATTACACAGAAATAATTCGTACAGCAAAGAAAGATCTCATAGGTATATGAATGACGCAAGAGGAGTCCAACAAGCATTCAATACACATTTCCAGACAAAAACGTCTTCTCCAAGCTTTAATTAGGAGAAATTCTAGTTCATAGAGCAAGCAGCAAAGTAATTCGCACTAGCCAGAAAATTTCTTTCACCTGCAAAAAGTACGTCTATCTTCTTCTAATCTGCTATTTATAAGTTTACAAATTGCTCTTTGAGCTGATAGGTGTACCCTAAACTCTAAAACTTCTAATTTGTCCTTTAGTGCACATCTACAAATCGTGGAAAGCCTTCCATATAAGACAAAATTAAGAGCCAGTTGTCTCTTCAAGCATTTATACAATAAGGAATTTCAGCTTTTCCTCACATTAAGACAAATAAGAATTCTGCTGATTTATATATTTATTTGGCTTCTTTTGCTGACTCGCTGACTCATCCCCACCAATTTTGCTCGGAATAGATATTGTTGCTTTTGATGCAATCTCATGCTTGTGCATATCTGATTTGACCTGTGCTGCTCCTTCTTCCTTGCAGACCTTCTATGGATGACAAACCTGCGGTGAGCGAGGCAATACAAATAAGGAGTATGTAGAAATTAGCAAAAATTGCAAAGCTTCCTACAGATTTGTAAAAGAAATCATGACAGAGATGGCTTTTACTAGATGACTTTCAAGCATTAGCAAAACAATTATGAAAAAATTCAGAATATGCCAATGACTTCAGAACATGGGAGGCTATTTTAACAAAATGATCAACTAATTCACAGTTGCAGCTACAATTTCACAGTTAAAAATCATGAGAAATACTAGACGCAAATGCCAACAATCTATACAAGCCATTGTGGGTTTTATGTGGCCTTGGCGCGAATGGTGGTTCGGAGTTATGAGCATGGGGCTCAAGAACTTGTGCATTTAAAATGGCACATGTGCACATTCATGAACCTACCAACTTCATGGTTGCACGCGCACCAAAATAAAACTTCGCGCCAAAGCGGCAATCATAACGTTAAGTCCTGCGCCAAAGCGGAGATTGCAAGATTAAGCTCTGCGATGATAGCGCTGCGCCAAAATTAGACTTCGAGGAAAGATGAGGTGCGTCTATGGAAGCGGGAGATATATGGATAAGCTTTGCGCCTTTGGTGCAAGTTTTAGTCACAAAATGTACGCTAACGAGAACTGCGGCAACGAGCCAAAAAGACTTAAGAGATTTTTGTGTCGACGTTTTTAAATACAAATCTTGCGCCAAAGCACCCGTCCTATTATTAGTAATTGTGCCGATGGTGGCCGAGTTAGTTTCAGACTCTGCGAAAGAATCATGCGTTGATATAGCACAGGTTTTGGACCTATGGCTTGCGCGGGGAGAAAAATTGCTGAAAAGCCAAGATTTGGCAACAAGGCGGAAAAGTAAGATTTAGAAAATGCGCTTTTAATGCAAGACATAAGCTTGAAGTTTGCGCTTAAAAGCACACAATTAAACCTTTTCCCTTGCGCCTTGGGCGCATAAATATAAGCTTTCAATCTACGCTTTTGAAAGTGCGCATAGTTAAGATTTAAAACAACGCGTTGTTTTCAAAAGGTAATAGAAGGAAAAATGCCTTAGTCCAAAACAAAAGAACTAGAAAGGGCCAATGCTTTTAGGAAGAGTTGAAGATTCAGTGAGAAAGATTTGACCAAAATCAAGTCCTAAACAAAAAGAATAGGAGGGACCCAATATTTACAAAAAACTTTTGGGGGGATGTTGCAACAACAACACATCCTTGAATTTATTGGGCCATGTATTCTTAATATAATTCATGGTTATTGAATCTAATAAGATTCACATAACTTGTCTCACTTCTATATGACACATGCCACCCCTGCAAGACTAATAGTTATTTACAATGAAAAATCTTTCGAGACATGGGCATTATAAGGGTGTGCCTCAATAACATATGAGAAGGAACATTTTTACACTTATTTTTTTTGTTTTCAATAATTTCCATACCCACATTCTAGACATATCAATTTTCCAAGTATTTTCTTTTGTAAAGAATAAAATCATTCAAACAAGCATGGTATGATATGTGCTCAACACCCAAAATTTCAGCAGTTTCTTTTCTTCTTCATAGTTATCGAGGAGAAAATTATATATTGGAAGTACCTTATATTTTCATAACCTACAATTAGTGAGAAATGTAAATGTGCATTGTCATTAGCACACATACAATCTCTTTATCATTTCCAGTTGTGTGATAAGATTCATTTAAATATAGAGGAGTTAATGATCATTTACCTCAACAGTACTAAGAAACACACACATGAAATACTCTACATTGCTTTTACTTTGATTAATAACATGGTTTTACATAGTTGGGTATACATTCATTCATGTCTAAAGATAGGGTGGAAAAATGATATTTTAGGCCTTTGAAGAAGGTATCGACAATACCCGCATCATCCCTAAGATCATCTTCCTAGAATGCTTTTAAAAAAACCCCAACAAGGAAGGATTACCTCATAAGTAATCATCCATACCAACTTTCGTATCATTATTTTCACTTTCAACATTTGAAGAACCAATGACATTGTAGATGTTCTAAATCAACGACTCGAGGAATTGAATAGGTGGTTGATCCAATCGTGCTTTGTATGCTTCCTCTTTGAGCTATGCTCATTGAGTAGCCTTATCTCAACTTGACATCATAGTGGGATGGGATGTTATATGATAGGCATGTCACTTGTCATCCTAATATTGATTGAAAAAGAATTGAACATTAAATTAATGATATTAGTATATGCAATACATTTAATATGTTCACACATCAAACCAAAAAATACTAGAAATTTGGAAAAAAATCCAATACACATGCAATGAACCACATTAGAAAACAAATGTAAAATTAAGCAAGAGATTTATATTAATTCCATTGAAAAAAAAAAAAAAACACAATTACTCAAAGATCTTTTTCTTCCTCCCTTAGCACAGGTCTAAATCTATTCCCAATGAAAGGAATTGTTGATAAGTGATTAATGGTATATGAAATTTGTAGTTTATTAATAACTTGTCACCAACAGACATACTATGAATTGCATGCACAATGATAAATATTGATGCATTCATTTTGATAAAGAACTCTTTGTCATTGGAGAGTTTTTCAAACAAATGATTTACATTGAAAAATGAGAACCTGTAGCTATTTATGAACCTTGTAATGTTTCTACGAGTACATGGATAACCATAGATATATAATACAATATGCTTGTCAAGTTTCGAGAATAATTACCATTCATGCACATACTATACATGGAAATTTTATGTTTTTATTTAACAATAACCAAGTAATCAAATTGAATATAGCAAGGACCATAAAATGGCATAAGTGCTACTAACTATTTGGGAGGAATAACCACATGTGAAAGGATAAACAACCCAATATTTGCAACATCTATGTTGGACATGGAAATAATGTAATTATTACCACAACAGGATAATTTGGTCCCAACATCATGCAAAAATAGGGAATATTGTCAAGTACCATGGAAATCTTGATTGCAATAGGTTTGGCATTTATTTGGATTTGGATAGGAATAGATAAGTCCTCATAAACATTTAACAATTGAACCAATCTTGGTGTGTACTGATACATTCTTTCTCTTAGCTCATACAAATTTTTGGACCTTTTAGTAGATATATTTTGGGTAGTATTGATATTGTACTTTGGCTCATGAAAACTCCTAGTTGACTCAACATTTTTTACAATCACATATTACCGGGATGTCATAAAAGAGATCTAGTTCATGGTGATGTGTGCAAATAGCTATTGGAAGATGGCATGCTAAAATTGGTAGGGTAAAGTGGCTCTCCATTTTCATCTCCCATCTTCTTGTGATATCTTGCTCTAGATAAGAGATTGTGTCATTACACAACTGAGGTTCAACTTGAATAAGGTTATTATAATAGTTGATGCACAATTATTCAAATGCACATCCAAAGATAAAATATGTTCAATTAGATAATTAAAATATAAATAAAATATGGACTTATTGTGAAGGGAAAGGGATAACTTTGTGGAATTGGAACAATATGGAAAGATAAATATGAAGAATTTGTTGGAATATTCTCACCATCATTTATGTATTTGCATGCTTTGCATGCATGCATACTGCATGCATCCAGTCATCAACATGGTAGTCTCCCTAGCACCTATAGCTCATATTTAGCCCCATGGAGCCTGTTTTAATCCCTCAGTATCCCTCCTACCTACCTAGTGTGCCTTGTTTTCCTCATTTGGATTACAAATACACCCTACTACACACTCTTGGATTCCAACAGTCAGTTCTTGCATTGATTGTTCAGTTTAATTTCCTGTAGCTTCCAGGTGTCTATATCAAAGTGCCACTTGACTACTGACAGTCTCTCATGCACCCACCTTAGAGTCTCCTTCCCTAGATTAGTTCCACATGCATCAGTTAGACTCAATTAGACTCATTTGATTGATATTTGACTATTTGTGACTACTACCACTGATTGGGTGATGTCTCCAATGCTTTCGAAGCCACACCTTGAGGAGAATTCGAATGACCTTTGGTGCATTCGAATTCATTTGATTGTATTCAAATTAGAGTGCCAACTTACAGTTGATGTATGATTATACAACAGATTTTACCATTTCTGAGTTAATGAGTGAATGCTGATTCAATTCTTCTTCTTCTTCTCTGCAATTCATGAGTGATATTTGTGAGGTTTGTTCAAGTTGAGTGATATAACCTGTAGAATATCACATGGTATCAGAGCTTGATACATCTATTTGAGCTACAACAACTACAGCAGTTTACTGAGCAGCTGTTTTTCAGTTGAGCACCAGAAGCCTCTAGATTTCCACAACAAATCCTGGTACCATTGCATTGAATTCACTATAGCAATCTAGTGAGGTCTATCCAGGTGTGAAGGATCTAGTCACATGTGCTCACTGTCCTAAAGTAGTGTTCTTTATATTTGCAACAAATCTCCATCAAAAATTTCATTTGTTTTGCAGGTTTATTCCATCATTCGAATTCATCTTCAATTCGACTTCAAAAGATACCATGGATCTAAAACTGACCTCCTTCAACTATTTTGAATGGAAATCCAAGATGGACATATTCATGAAGTCCAAAATACTTTCTAGAGTGTTGAATGGCACAACAGTCGAACCCACTGGTGCAGTTGAGAAATCAAAGTATCTTGCTAAACTTGATGAAGCAATTGGACTGCTACTCCTCAGTATTTCCGATGATCTACATTTTCATGTCATTGATCTCAAAAATCCATTGGAGGTTTGGAACAAGCTAGAAACTCTATTTGGGCAGAAAGATGATTTGAAGGGTCACAAATTGGAAAATGAGCTTATCTCCCTGAGGCCCAACAATTTCGACTAATCAATGATTTCTTCACCAAGTTCAAAAATCTGATTTCAAAGTTGAAGACATATGGAATAGAGAAAGAAGAGAAGCAACTAGTCCTATCTATTCTATCAAAATTGGGTCCTGATTACTCAGTTTTTGTCTCCACCTTCCAGTTAGCGAAGCTATCCATCCCAAAATTGTAGTTTCCCACTCTTGAAACCTTCATCCAATCTCTCACACAAGAGGAGGAGAATTTGGTTCACATGGGGATGATCAAACCCAAGATGGATTCAACACTTGAAGTTGCTAAGAGTAAGAGAGCAAATGGAAAAGGAAAGCAAAAGGAAAAAAGACAGAAAGTCGAATGAGCAGAAGCAAACGGAGGATCCCTATCAGTTAGAAGGGGCTTCGAATTCCAATAAGGGAAATCAATCTCACAAGGATAAATCCAAATGTACCTATTGCAATAGAGGATTTCATCCTGAGAGTGCCTGTATGAAGAAGACAATAGATCTGATGGCTCAACTACTTGAAAAGAATAATCTTCCAGTACCTGCATGTTCTAGGAATAAAGAAGCTAAATATTCAAGATCTGAGGACAAGGAGAGATTCCATGCTCTCATGGAAGGTGCATCAAGAGAGTCCTCCTTCATCATTGATTTAGGAGCATCAAGAGACATGTCTTCCTCCAAAGATCTCTTTTCTGGTTTCGAATGCACTGTTGACCCTTCAATCATGTTGGGGAATGATTCTGAAGTCTCCTATGAGGGGATTGGAAGTATCAAACTTGAGCATGGATACTTCTAAGATGTACTCTATGTTCCTACACTTACTGTCAATCTACTTTCAGTCTACTAGATGACCCACACTGGAGTACCAAAGAAGGTGATCTTCACTCCAAATGAGGTCAAAATCCAGGAGATGCAAGCTGGAAATATCATATCAAAAGGTGTTTCTAATCACAAGTCAAAACTATATGAGTTTTCTCACTTCCTACCCTTCTCCAAACAGTCTTCTCTTCACACACATGCAAATGAAGAGAGTATATTGTGGCATGAAAGATTTGGGAATCTCAACTACAAGTATATGCATGACATGCACACTCAAAATATGGTTGAAGGACTATCCAATATCAAGTTTTCTAAAGGTAATTGTAAAGGTTGCTTGATGGGAAAGCATCTAGAAAAGAAGTTTGAGAAAGGGAAGGCAAGGAGAGCCTCTCAACCTCTAGATATGATTCACAGTGATGTCTCAGTGTTATTTTTTCATCATTTAATTCAATATGATCTAGGATATTAACTGAGAGAACAACATGTACAACGTATCAAACACAAGAGACAAGAGACACAAAACATTTCACCGGGGAAAACCATAAAGGTGAAAAACCCTGCAACTTCCTCAGAGATAGAATAAGCACCAATACAAATATCACAAGGATGAAACCCAAAAATATAGATGTCTCCAACAGCTACTCCTCCTCCACTTGTGCGCACTCCTCTCTCTCAACTATGCGAGTTGGATGTGTGAGTGAATGAGCAAATAGAGTGGTGCAACCACTCTATTTATACTTTAACTTGACCTTCCTTTTACCCTAACTGGGATGACCCCTTAGGGAAGTATAATAACCCTTCCACTTAACTCATACTGGGCCAACCCCTCTAAGGTGGTCTAATAACCCATCAAATACAAGTTACAACACTTACAATATAACTTGCGATACTTGCAAATACAAATGACGTCACTTCCGAATGAAGGAATAATAACATCTCCGTCGAGGATACAATAAAGTACAAATGTAATACATACAATATATAAGTGAATATCTTCCGAAGTTACAAAATACATTAACACTCCCTCTTTACTAGGAAGGTATTCTCTTGACATAGGCATCAATACATATAGGCACAAGTATTCAAATTGGAGATGGATCATCAACACTGGATCACTGGAGCATCATCATCACTGCTGCTGTACTCGTCATCTCGATCACTAGTGCTATCTCTCAATTCTACTCGTCATAGAAATTTCTACAGAGCCAACCCTTTTTCATGCTGGATGTAGGCCTAGCCTCCATGTAGGTCTTCATCATCTCTGCGAGCAAGCCATCTAGTATGTACATATCAGGACTTATTATATGCCTATGCAAAAAAAATTGTGTACCATACTGTCACCCCATCATCAGCAATCATCCTCTTGCTATAACATCATCTACTGGAATATACTCATCAGCAACATCATCAGTTGGATTATCTTATGCTGTCAGCAACCTCGTCAGCTAGAACACCATCTGCTAGAACATCCTCATCAACAACACCATCAACTGGAACAACATCATTGTCAGTTGGAACACCATCTACTGGAACATCCTCATCAACATCATCATCAGCTAGAACACCTGCAATAAACATCAGTAACTAAATACTTATACTATCAGTAAGCCAATACTGATCTACCCTCACCCTTGGAGAGACATCCATCCCTACAGATAGACATCAGTTCGTGAGAACTGGAACTATCAGTCAGCCAGTACTGATCTACCCTCACCCTTGGAGAGGCATCTATCCCTATGGATAGGCATCGGCTAGTGAAAGCTAGAACCATCAGTCAGCCAGTACTGATCTACCCTCACCCTTGTAGAGGCATCCATCCCTATGGATAGACATCAGCTTGTGAAAGATGGAACCATCAGTCAGCTAGTACTGATCTACCCTCACCCTTGGAGAGGCATCCATCCCTACGGATAGGAACCAGCTTGTGAAATATGGAACCATCAGTCAACTAGTACTGATCTACCCTCACCCTTAGAGAGGCATCCATCCCTATGGATAGGCATCAATCAGCCAGTACTGATCTTCCGTCCCTCTTGGACAGGCATCTATCCTTTCAGATAGGATCTCTATTAGTCAATAAGTACTGATCTTCCATCCCTCATGGACAGGCATCTATACTTTTGGATAGGATCTTTATCAGTCAACAAGTACTGATCTTCCATCCCTCCTGGAGAAGCATCTACCCTTTTGGATAGGATCTATATCAATATTTCTTTCTAGAGAGATCTCTCTGGACTGCACCAAGCTTCAAACTTCACACGAGCTAGAGGATTAGTCAACACATCAGCAATTTGTTCCTCTGTAGGAACATACTCGAGCTTCACAGCTCCCTTATGCACCATATCCTAGATATTGTGGAACTTAATCTCGACGTGCTTCGATCTATCATGAAACACAAGATTTTCTGTCAACTTGCTGCAACTCTGGTTGTCACAGAGTATCTCCATAGCATCAATCTCTGCATCGAACAATCCTGTCAACATCTTGTGAAGCCACACTGCTTCACCACAAGCTGAACAAGCTGCTACATATTTAGCTTCCGCTTGTACTGAGTGCAACACAGGGTTGCTTTCTACTGAGCCATGAGATCACGCCTGATCCCAAACTAAAGTAACATCCTGAAGTACTCTTACTGTTTTCAGCACTTCCATCCCAATTTGAGTCTGTGTACCCATATAGTCTGAACTCACTATCTGAGGCATATCTGAGTCCAAAATCCAATGTACCCTTCAGATATGTCATCACATGTTTTTTCACAATCAGGTGAACTTTCCTGGGTTCCACCATATACTAACTCAATGTGTTTACAACAAAGAAAATATCTGGTCTTGTATTCGTCAGGTACATCAAAGACCCAATCATCTGATGATACATTGTGGCATCAACCGAATCTGATGAAGCATCAGTCAATAGCTTCAGGTTCGATGCCATATAAGGTGTGGCCATGGCCTTGCAGTCCATCATCTCAAACCGCTTCAGGATCTATACTACATTCTTCTTTGTCCAAGGAAGATTCTATCCGCACTCTGCCGCACCTCCATTCCTAGAAAATAGTGCATCATACCCAAGTCCTTTATCTCGAACTCGACAGCAAACTTCCTCTTCGTATCAACAATCAACCCATCCTCACCTGTAACAAACAGGTCATACAGTAGGAGTATCACTGGATTGTCTTCCTCAACCTTGTAGTAAAGGTTGGAATTTGCTTTACTCTTGGTAAAGCCCAAGCTAGTCAAGAAGTTGTCTATCCTACCATACCACATCCTAGGTGGCTGTTTTAAACCATACAAGGCTTTCTTCAGTTTGCACACATGAGTCTCCTTGTCATGTGTCTCAAACCCAAGTGGTTGCTCCACATATACTTCCTCTTTCACTACACCATTTAAGAATGCTGACTTGACATCCATCTGGTGTATCTTCCATTTCACGATCTTCATTATCTTCTAGTTTTACTTCATTCATTGTTGTATCTCTATTCCTGAGTACTTCCGGTTCTTCAAAGTATTCTTTTTGGCTTCATAATTCTTCTAGCTGAATCATCGTCACTTGTTCTTCGAAACAAGTCTCTCTTGTAGGTGATGGTACAAGGTATTTCCTACAATACAAGTTCAATTGCATGATTAGAAACATCTCATAGTTTTCAGAACAAATTCTTATACATAAATACATATGTCATACAGTCATGCAATTATCTTATCCAATGCTTCAATAAAACATTTATCCATGTCCTGTAACTTTCTGTATGCCTTCCATCTCTACTAGAACGTTGTTAAGAGTGTGCACTAATCCAACATGTCAGCAAAGAGGTTTCATTCTAGATAAGTAGCAATGGAATGTTGTACAGTACCATAGGCCACTTACCCATTACTTGCATATAAGTAGTATCTTGTTCATTAGTGCAACTTTTCTAACATGCATAATATACATCCTAAATCTAGGAACATAAGTATGTATATGTCTGAATAACATTATTTAAGTAATCATATATACAAGAAATAATAATTCAAATACTTATGTTTGTTTGGTTGTTGGGTGGACTCCCTCTCAATCTTTGCTTCCTTGCAGGAACTATTGGAGTCTCCAATAGAGTGTTCTTCTTCTTGTGGGAACTGCTTTTGTTCCTGGGACAATCTCCTTCTTGTGATGAGGATGCTCCCTCTTGTTGTAATTCTTCTTGGTGTGTGTTGTGAGAGCCTGGTCTTCACTACCCATGTTTTCTTTTCGAGCTTCTTCCTGTGAGCATTCCTCCCACAACCTACTGAATGTGATGAGCTTCTTCCTAGCACAAATTCCTTGGATGAAGGAATCCCATGAACTAGGATGACCATTCAAGGTGGTCATCACTATTTCTCCATTCTCTATATCTTCTTCAATGGATTCAAGTTGTTCTTTTATCTGAGAGACCCTTGTAAAGTATGACTGCATGGTCTCTGCATTTTGTATCTTGACATTCTTTAATTGATTCCTCAAAGTCATCTTCCAATTTATGTTCTTTCCTTCAAACAACTTGGTCAAGGAGTCAAACATCTATTTGGGTGTCTTTAGGGATGACACATGTGGTATGAGATGGTCCTTGATAGAATCTGCAATGATCCTCTTGGCCTTGACCAAGTTCTTCTTATGTATGGCCTTAGTCTCATCTCCCTCTGGGACTAGAACCTCTTCACTTATGTAGGTATCCAATTCATTCTCTTCTAGGATTAAACCAATCCTATAGTTCCATGTTAAGAAGTTATCATCCCCTTCAAGCTTATCCTCAAGCTTGGTGTGGTGAGACACCTTGATGAAAACCTCAAATGGAAATAAAAGATTTAGACCTTACCACTGGATCTGGAGCTGGCTAGGGTTTGACAGAGAAACCCTAAAAATACAAACTTGGAATTTCAAAACTTCTGACTCGACAGAGAGATGAAATTGACTGAGGCAAGCAAGCTGGTGTGCTCATATTTTGAAAACTCCAAAAATGGACCCTCCAAAAATGACCTACGAATTTCAGATTTGTAACTTCTGTCAAAATATGGTTTTCTGGTTTTTCTGGTCCAAGACCCGAACTAGGGTTTGAAAGATCTCGGGGTTCTACCCAACTAAAAAGTTCAATCTTGGTCTCTAAATTTTGATTTTGCGGAGGAGAGAAATCCTATGCTGAGAGCACTCCAAAATTCCACTTCTGTTAAAATCCCTAATTTCCTGTAACAATGACGAGCCAAAATGAAAATGCTCAGAATCCAATTCTGTTTTGACAAAAATATATGCCATATTGTTTCTGGTGCATCTCTTAAATTTTGGATCCTGAGGGTCTAAAACTTTGGCCTGTGGTAGACTGACCTGGCATCTTTCCAACCCCATAGATATGAGCTTCAACGGGTTCTCCATGAGAGAGATATGCTAAGTGTCGCAACATGACCTGTTTATGGGATGAAACAGCATAGCGAACTTGTACAGAGTGCCACGTGTCACTGTTTCAACTTCGGCCTCTGAAACTCGGACTTGTGAAACAAAAATCCGTGCCCTAACTGTCACTTTTTATGGAATTCCATTTGGATCTTCCTAGCCCGATATATGAACTTTGTTCCTAGGTCACCTGTTTAGTGATGCATTGTGGAAGAGGAAAAAACCCTAACTTGTATGGATCATATCTCACAAAGTACAATGAATATGAGGCTTAAATGTTTACACAAGGTACATGCATGTCTGATATTCGGCGTATAAAAAATTCAGATACTGAACCTTCGCCAAAACGGATTTATAGCGAAAGTGCCATGATGACTAGTTTTTACTATACCAAGCACTAGATTCCAATTTGTCGCAAGTGCAACAAGTGTTGTAAATTCCATACAATGCCTTCCTTCAGGCTAGCTTTGATACCATGTTAGTTTTCATCATTTATTTCAATATGATCTAGGATATTAACTGAGAGAACAACATGTACAACATATCAAACAGAAGAGACAAGAGACACAAAACATTTCACCAGGGAAAACCATAAAGGTGAAAAACCCCACAACTTCCTCAGAGATAGAATAAGCACCAATACAAAGATCACAAGGATGAAACCCCAAAATATAGATGTTTCCAACAATTAATCCTCCTCCACTTGTGTGCACTCCTCTCTCTCAACTCTGCGAGTTGGATGTGTGATTGAATGAGCAAAGAGAGTGGTGCAACCACTCTATGTGAAAATCCTCACAACATATCTAAGAGATGATGTATACCTCACAAGAGTAATTATGATTAAGCAGGAAGATAGAAGAAGAGTGGTCAATGCAGTGTAATGAGCAATAGAATAATAATTCAATAGAACTCAGATAGAAGCAAAAATACTTCACACACACTAATTAATTAATCACAATATGGACAAATAAATAGTACAATGCATGAGGATTCGAATGCCTAAGGTGGCAATTCGAATTATCCTTCATGGAGTGATCAAAGGATCACTGGAGTGTCATCGGAGCACAACTAGTAGTATATCTCATCATTAGTGGAGTCATCAATGCACAAGTAATTGTCAACCGTCAATCAAACTGAGTGTGGTGGGTGTAATTGAATGTAACTGGCACATGGAGACACTAACTGAATGAAGGAGGCTCAGTGGAGGGCGCATGAGGAGCTAAATAGAGTCAGAACAGGTAGTCATGTCTCATCAGAGGTCAATCAGAGTGATAACAGCAGTGAGGAGTCAGTCTGGCCTCAAATAAAGGAAAGACTGGTGGCTAACTGAAGTAAACTGGACTAGTAGGTGAGAAAGGACGAGTGGCTTCCTTAAATCAAGGAGGAAGGGGGCAATAAGATCTAGGAGGGCTAAAAATGATCTAAGAGAAGCTCTCGGGGGCTGGCTAACTGAGGGCTAGGTGCTGGACTGATGAATGGAATGCATGCAAACCCTAAATGATGCATGCAAACCCTAAAAGTGCATGCATGACTGAAAATGTAAATGATCAAAATACTGGTGGGACTAGGATGGAGTATAGGAATATCCTAACACTCTATTTATACTTTAACTTGACCTACCTTTTACCCTAATTGGGTCGACCCCTTAGGGAAGTCTAATAACCCTTCCACTTAACTCATACTGGGACGATCCCTCTAAGGTGGTCTAATAACCCATCAAATACAAGTTATGACACTTACAATATAACTTGCGACACTTGCAAATACAAATGACGACACTTCCGAACGGAGGAATAATAACATCTCCGTCGACGATACAATAAAGTACAAATGTAATACATACAATATATAAGTGAATATATTCCGATGTTACAAATACATTAACACTCAGGACCATTTCCATATCTGTCTTTGAACAAGGAAAGGTATATTCTAACTTTTATTGATGATCATTCTAGATTTACTTGGGTATACTTTCTTAGATTAAAATTAGAAGTGTATGGATACTTTAAGTTTTTCTAGTCTTCTATAGAAAAGTTTTCAGATAGAAAGATCAAGGCCCTCCGCACTGATAATGGAGGAGAGTATGTTAAGGGTGACATCCAATCCTTTTGTGCTGATGAAGGCATAGATATGCATCATATTGTTCCATACACACCACAACAAAATGGTGTTGCAAAGCAAAAGAACATAACATTAAAGGAGATGGCAACCTGCATGCTAAAGTTGAAAGGATTGCATCCTAGTATTTGGGAAGAGGCCATCAACTGTGCTGCTTACCTTGAGAATAGATTCCATCACAAAGGACTGAAAGGGATAAATCCTTTCGAAGCATGGATGGGCTACAAACCTGATGTATCTCATCTTAGAGTATTTGGATCCAGAGCATGGGAAATGATTCTAACAGAGAAAATGATATCCTTAGATCCACAGAGCAGAGAGTGTATACTGGTGGGTTATGCATTAAGTGAAAATTCCTACAAGCTTCTTGATCCTTCTACTATGACAACATTCCTTGATAGGAGTGTATAGTTTGAGGAATGGCCATTGCAAGATGCTCATCCTGTTGAGCAAGAGAGATTGCATACCACACCACCACCGCTTGATGAGTAAGAGAGCGAAGCTTCACCTCATGAGAGTTCATATTTTGAATTTGAAAGTGAAAGTGATGAGGAGCGAATGCTAGATCCAGATCCACAAGAACCTGAAGATCTAGCACTTGATAGTGAAGATGAGAAAATGATAGATCAATATCCACAAGAACTTGATGATCTTGCACTTGATGATCCTCCTCTTCCGAGATGGGCATCCACTACTCTTATATCTGTCAGAGATCTTGTTGGAGATCCACTTGATCTGAAGATAACCATATCTAATTTTCAGAATGGAAGGTTTCATCCTTCTGACATTGTTCATTCACACATTGATCTATTTCTTTCCAATAGATCCTTTCTCGGTAAAGAAGGTCACTTTCCTCCTTTTGGGGTGAGTGATGTACATGATTGATTACCTTCTACAGTCTATATTGAAGGGGGGATTTCTTCCCACTGGGTTTTGTCTCTTTCCTCACTTTATTTATTTAGATTGTTGTATGGGGTGACCTTTGGTCTCAGTTACCAGGGCCCTACTAGTTTTCAGTTATGTGTTTCCTCATAGTTCGACTTGCGGGGGGGGGGGGGGGTGTTGGAATATTCTCACCATCATTAATGTATTTTCATGCTTTGCATGAATTCTACATCCATGCATGCATACTGCATGCATCCAGTCATCAACATGGTAGTCTCCCCAGGACCTAGAGCTCATATTTATCCCCCAGGAGTCTGTTTTTAGCCCTCCTACCTACCTAGTGTGCCTTGTTTTCATCATCTGGATTACAAATGTGCCCTACTACACACTCTTGGATTCCAACAGTCATTTCTTGCATTGATTGCACAATTTATGCATTGATTTCTTAGTTTAATTGCCTGTAGCTTCCAGTTGTCTATATCAGAGTGCCACTTGACTACTGGCAGTCTCTCATGCGCCCACCTTGGAGTCTCCTTCCCTATATTAGTGCCACATGCATAAGTTGGACTCAGTTAGAATCATTTGACTGATATTTGACTATTTGTGACTACTACCACTGATTGGGGGATGTCTCCAATGTTGTCCAAGCCACACCTTGAGGAGAATTCAAATGACCTTTGGTGCATTCTAATTCATTTGATTGTATTCATATTAGAGTGCCAACTTACATATGATGTATGATTATACAACAGATTTTACCATTTCTGAGTTAATGAGTGAATACTGATTCAATTCTTCTTCTTCTTCTCTGCAATTCATGAGTGCTATTTGTGAGGTTTGTTCAAGCTGAGTGATCTACCCTGTAGAATATCACAGAATCATCCATTTGATATTACCAATTTTTCCCTCTTATATTTGAGCCAAAACCACAATTATTACTTGTCTACATTCTTAAAAGAAAATGTGGGAAGCATGTAGACTTCAAAAATACTTTAGAAGGTCCTTTTTAGATGTCCAATGTTCCTAGTTATAGCAGGGGCACTAGTGTGCTCATTTTTATTATACACCAAATACAAACCTATAATCAAACCATGCAAAGGAAAACCTCGTCAAAGTATGATTTGCAGAGGTTTACACTTCTATTTTAAATAAAATCTTACATTTGTGCACTTATAATCATGTGGCACACCAATGTGCTTAGTATTGAACCATGCTCCAATAAAGACTAAAAAAATGACATCACATTTCCATCAATGCACCAAAATAGGAAACCAAAAAAGAAAGGGATTTTCATACTGTAAAATCAAGTTAAACAATACCCTACTCCATTGTTGTGATAAAAGTTAGAGGGGAGAGTTGTATAGGTCTAGGCATTTACCAAGTAAAATATTGGAGTGGACATCTTTTTTGAAGAGCAAAATTCATAAGATGTTATAATGGGTTGCATAGAAAAATGCAGAGGAGAAATTTTATGTATGTAACTTCTCTTCATCTAACAAATTTTTGCTCGATTAATTCACAAATTCTCTATAATCTTGATTTATTTTGATGCGTATTTGTTTGAATACACATGATATTTCCAAAATCGTGAACACCTACAACAATTGCTCACACAAACAGATCACATATCGACACACCGATGTTTTCACATGGTTTAAACCCTTGAAAATGAAACATTCCATGGCCTCAACCAAATAGCTACTTGAGGAAATTTATTATGCAAAAGATATAAAGTTACAAATGAGCTTCTCATAATCGTTCAACTAGAAAATGGCCCTCCTTGCTCTTGACATAGAGATCATGGACCAATTAGGTGTTAAGCCATGGATCAATGGTAGTTAAAATCTAAGAGAATATGAACCATTGGATCACGTCTAGAACATATCGTGACCATCATATTACATATTTACAAATGTATACTAATTCATACTAAAGAAACACACTTTACCTAATGGATATATTAAACAAGTTGATCTTAACTAACTCCTAAGTTTCTAAATATCCTAACATCCCCCCTTTAAAACAACTTGGGATAGGATTAAAGGATTTACAAAAGTGACACTATTAGGAGAAGGAAGGAGGAACTAGAGCCTATCCCCCCTTAATGACAAATTCTTGAACTTCTAACATAGATCAAAGTTTAGAAAAATTCACTTATTTAAGAGACTTTGTGAAGATGTCTGCAACTTAATCATCTATAGGGAAAAATAGAACTTCAAGAATGCGATCATGAACAATATTTTTTATGAAGTGCATATGTAGTTCAATGTGTTTTCTACATTAATGTTGAACTAGATATTTAGCGATATTTATGGCACTTTGATTGTCAAACCCGAGGGGATTCGGATGTTGTTGCTTTAGTCCAAACTTTGAAAGGATCTATCAAATCTATAAAGCTTCCTGACTAGCATTAACTACAACTCGATACTCTAGTTCTTCTGAAGAAAGAGCAAGAGCATGTATTTTCTTACAAGCCCAAGTAATAGGTCCAAAACCTAGACTAAAAACTTAACTTGTATTAGAATTCCAATCATAAAGATCACAGGCCCAATATGAATCAGTGAAACTAACCAACAAAGGAGTCCCCACTGAACTCTAATGAATCCCAAACTGAATTATACCCCGAATATATTGAAATATATTTTTTATGCTTTCCAATGACTTTCATGAGGCATTTTCATATAGCAGGAAACATGACCAATGGAAAAGGAAAGATCAAGATGGGTATGAGTCAAGTACAAGAGACTACCAACAAGTTGACGATACAGGGTGGCATCAAATTTGAGTGAAGTGTATGTGGTAGAAATTTTGACTCTAGATTAGAAGAGAGATGGGGCTAGTTTACAATATTCCATGTTAAAGCAAAGAAAAAGGTTACAAGGATACTTAGACTGAGAAAGAAAGATTTTTTCTTTGGTTTGCAAGACTTGGAGGCCAAGAAAATAATGCAAATGTCTTAACTCTATCATTTCAAATTTTTTCTTAAGAGTGGATTTCACATGGGATAAAAGTTTAGGGTCAATACTATCAAGATTAAGGTCATCAACATAAACAAAAAGGATGATGAAATTGTTTCCTACTTTCTTGGTATAGACATTGGGATAAGAATGACATCTAGAAAAACTAGTGTCAAGGAGAAAGCTATCCATTTTGGCATATGAGGATTGAGGAGATTTCTTAAGGCCATATAAGGATTTATTAAGGAAACAGACAAGGCTAGAGTCATTATAAACATAGCCATGAGGTTGTTCCATGTAAATATATTCCTAAAAATAACCATGCAAGAAGGCGGACTTGACATCCATTTGATGGACCTCCCATTTATATAAGGTTGCAAGGGAAAGAGCAAGGCAGATGCAGTTCATTTTGGCGAAAGGGTATAAGGTTTCATTGCATTCAATTTCTTCAACTTGGGAAAATCCTTTGGAAACTAACCTTGCATTTAGCCTTTCAATACTTCCATCTGATGCATACTTAGTTCTGTAGACCCATTTACATTTGACAAGTTTCTTCCTTTTGGAAGAGGTACAAGATCCCAAGTATTATTCACCATTAAGGAATGATATTGTTTATCCACAGATACATCCAAATATGGATTCCCTGAAGCTCCTGGAAAAGTATTTGGATCATTATTCCCTGAAACTTGATAAAAAATAAAAGTGGCTTGCTGGAATTGAGACCGTGTTCGACGTTGATCTCTAGGATCACTGGCAAGATCACTAGCCACTTCACAAGTTGTATGATCCCATCGAGGAAGTATTTGCACTGGTACAATTGGAGGAAAATGAGCAAGCAGGGGTGTATTTTCATCCTCACTATCATTATCAGAAACAAGAGTAGGAACACTGTCAAGGAAGTTGAGGATAGAAGTAGGAAAAAGCGTCAAATTAGGCTCACAGTCCACAGATGGAACATACATCGAATTAGGCTCACATTCCAATATATTTTCATCAAATTTAACATATATTCTAATAATTAGATCATGAGAATGTTTCTGAAGAATTCTATAAGATTTTACATCTTTAGAATATCCAAGAAATACGCACTTTTCACTTTTAGGCTACAATGCTTTCCATTTTTCATGAAAATGAGACCATGCTTCACTACCAAACACACATAAGTGGTTGACATCTGGTTTAATTTTAATCCATCCTTCTTTTGGTGTGATACCACTTAAAACTTTAGTGGGAGTGTGATTAACTATGTAATTTGCACAATTTATGGCTTATGCACAAAATTGAAGACTTAGTCCGTTAGCTTAGAGCATACAATTAGCCATTTATTTCAAAGTGTAGTTCTTCTGCTCAACTACACCATTTTGTTGTGGTGTATATAGAACAATGTGTTTTTGTTGGATTCCATGTTCAATGTAGAAAGTAGTGAACTTGTTGTTAACATATTCTCCCCCATTATCAGATCTTAACTTAAGAATTTGATGACCAAATTGTTTTTCAACGAGGGCCTTGTAGGCCCACTGTAGGCCGAGAACATGTTAAATAAAGTTTTGCTCTTAAGTTGTAGTAAATAAACTCAAGTGTGTCTAGATTAATCATCAATGAAAGTTAAGAAATATTTGAAACAAAAAAAGGAAGCAGATAGAAGAGGACCACATAAGTCGCAATGCACAAGCTCCAAGGGGGGCGAGGCATGCCAAGAGGCACATTTGTCCAAACTGTCCCGATGATGTTTTCTGAGTACACAGCAGGAACAAACACCATCCCTGCAAGATACCATTAGAAGACCTGTCACCATATTTTCTTTACATATTTGTTGCAATGAGCGATAATTTAAGTTACCAAAACACTCATGCCAAAGTTTGCTCAAGTCATCGCTATGAACAACAAAAAATGAGGGAAAAGGTGAAGACCCAAAGTTGTAAAAATTGTACAACCTAGTAATATCAACCACAATTCCAGTGGCTATGCCATTCTTAGGATCTTTAAAATCCATGATTACAACTTGGTGAGGTGTAAATGTTACAGTTTTACCTTCACTAGAATGAGTGATTTGATAGTCGGCCAAAAAATTGTAGGAACTTCTTGGAACACATAGTACATCATTAAATTGACCATTATCCACTGGAACTGTTC
The DNA here is from genome assembly GCA_027924585.1 of Larix kaempferi. Lineage (NCBI taxonomy): Eukaryota > Viridiplantae > Streptophyta > Pinopsida > Pinales > Pinaceae > Larix > Larix kaempferi. The sequence goes on along the minus strand of BSBM01000316.1, from coordinate 13,160,412 downwards.
CAGATCCTATAAACTTAGATATCTATCATTACTAACAAATATTTGTTTGGTGTTATATTCATGCATAATAGAAAATATGGCTGTATCCTTAGCCATATGATAAGATGATCCAGAATCAATGAGCCACTCTTTCGAAGAAGAAGAAGATACATTATAGGAAAAACTAGAAGCACAAAGTGCATGCCCATGAGATGTAGATTCTAAAGACAAATCAAGGCTAATGTCATGCTTCTTCAATGTTTCTTCCAAGGTTACCATCTTTTCGAAACATTTAGATTCATCATGATTATCTTTCCCGCAAAATTTGCAATGACGCTCAATCTTCTTACGTTTTGATTTGGTTCCTTCATCATTTTTTGAAGAATGAGTTGACTAAGAGGGTTTGGGACCCTCGTTTAGCTTATTATTGCAAGGATTTTGCTTCTTGGGATGCTTGGAATTCTATTTATATTGTGCCAGTAAGGCTTTGCTAGATGCATTTGCATTGCTAATTATTCCAAGATGTATGAGCTTATCTTGCTCTCTAATCAAGGAATCACAAAATGATTCAAGAATAAGTTCTTTATAGCTAGTTGGATCCAAGGATTCTTTCATGGAGTAAATTGTAGATACAAAAATAGAATATGTGGGTACAAGTTTGGAAAGAATATGATAAATGAATTGCTTGTCTCCCATTTTAATTTTGCATTCTTAAACTAGAGTTTTATAGTTTTGTACTTAGATATATAATATTGAATGCAATAAAATTCACTTGGATTTAGGGAAATCAATTCATTTTCCAGCCGATGACCTTGAATATCAATGTGTTTATGAAACACACCTTCCAACTTTTCCCAAGATTTATCTGGTTCATCAATTCCAAATATGTGAAAGCGTAAATTAGTAGAGATTGACATCCCAATCAATCCATTAGATTCCTCACATTTATTAGACCATTTGATTTTTTATTAGCATCATTGGATTTTTCTTTCTCCAAGGTAATTCAATAAAGTCCCTTGCTTCATATGACATCATCCATACAATATTTCCATGAGAAGTAGTTGAAACTAGTAAGTAAAATATCACATGGGGTGGCCATACTATAATATGTAGGATGTAAAAATAGAAACCAAAGGGACAGATGGAAAGATATCGAAAAAAAATTGGTTTAAAAAAAATGGCACTGAAAACGGACTCCAGATGAGGAAGTTGTGTTTGTTTGAAAAATGGTTGAAGGTGACTCCAAACGAATACGTGGCAGGTAGAGGATTGACCCAACTAGCAACATGACCCTCCATCTTCCCAAGCTTAACATTTTAATACTCACTTTACAATAATGTTACTTTATGTGAACCACTTTTATAAAATAACTGGAGTTCAATTTTACAATAATGTTATTTTAAATATTGAATGCAAAAACTAAAAGACTTTCCACTATTAAGTGACTCACTTTTATAAAAGAAGTGAGATGCACTTTTACAATAAAGTAACTTAAAAATAGAAATTGCACGTACTTTTAGAAAAATAACTAACAAAGAAAAACATCAAACTCAAAACCTATTATTTAATAAACCAAGTGAGATAATATAAAAATGTACACAAAATATGGAAAATATGAAGTTTTTGTTTTACTCTTCTGTCTCAAAGTGCATGCTTACCCCAAAAACCTTTCTTTCAATCTGTAAACCACTTCACAAAAACCAAAACAAAATATTTCCAAAACTAATATGGCTCAGATTTGGGGTTAGTCCTCATTAGCTTACCCGAAAGGTATATGTTTTCTCACAGTTTCTGGTTTTCCGAGTTCGCAAAGGGCACATGACAAAGAGCATACACAATAAACAAAACCCCTCCCCTTTTGTTTCTGATTTGATGAGTTTTCATAGGGTGCACGGCAAAGATCATATGTAGAATGATAAGGTAACAAACCAAAACTAAAAATTGAAAAGAGCATGAGAAAAAAATTAAATAAAAAAACATCACTGTAACAATATACCTTTAGATTTGATGAAATCATTGTATCTTGGGAAAACGAAATCCTTTTTTGGTGAAACAAAAAGTGTGTCTAATTGGAAACGACACTCTGGATGCAATAAAACACCTCTCATAGCCTAAAAGTGTACATAACTATAAAAAAACAAAAATACTTTCATGGCTTCTAAAACATCGGTTCATGATCTAGATCACCAACGAAAGTGACACATCAGAATTGCTCTAATACCATGCTCAACTACACATGTTACTTCTAAATGATCGAACACAAACATATCACAACCGCTCACACAAACATATCACAAATCAACACACCAATGTTTTCACGTGGTTTAAACCCTCGAGAGGGAAACACTACACGACCTCGACCAAATAACTACTTGATGCAATTTATTATGCAAAATAAAGAAAGTTACAAATGAGCTTCTCATAATTTATTAATTATCAAATGACCCTCCTTGCTCTTTAAATAGAGATCATGGACCAATTAGGTGCTAAGCCATGGATAAATGGTAGTTATGATCTAATAGAATATGAACCATTGCATCACTCTATGTCTAGAACATATTGTGACCATCATATTACATATTTACAAATGCATACTAACGGATACTAAAGAAACACTCTTTACCTAACGGATATATTAAACAAGTTGATCTTAACTAACTCCTAAGTGTCTAAATATCCTAACAGTATTTATCTTACATTTCAACAAAATCAAAAGTTTTAAGACTCCCCCTCAAAATTGCATACCCTATATTTATTAATATTTCCCTCTCATTTCTTTGTTGCTACAAACCCTCACTTTGTTGTTGTTTCCCTTTATTTTTTTATTGCTACAAAGCCTAGCCATGTGTGTTAAATTTAATTATCCTTTCACAATGACATTTATTTTTGGGGAGCTTAGGGTATTTATTAATTAGGAAGTTTTTTTTACTGAGCAATGAATTTTTTAAGTTTAAGTTTAAGTTCATGAATTAGGGTATTTATGAATTAGGAAGTTTAAGTTTTGTTTACCTCAGTGAAGTTTTTGGGGGCTTAAGCTTAGGGTATCCACCATCTGAGACACCGCCGGTGATGTGATTTATTTTTCCAAATATTCTTTCTGAAACCTTGCTTTCCCATGATCCGAATAATTATTCGCTCACACAATTAATATTAGTAGAAGACCTGGAATATTAGATGAGCCATTAATACGACAAAATATTTAATATTGAATTGATAAAAGATGATAGATTACAATGATGTCTTGGCCTTAAATATGGCTTGGACACTTGATGTTGAGGATACTCCTCCTTTCACAACAAATTTAACTAACCTAACTTAAAATTATTTAATTATTATCTTATTTATGTTCGTTACATTGCCACTCTCTTAGAAAGGCTTTATCCTCAAAGCCTTATAATGTTTCTGCATAATTTTTCGTGGTGTTGTAGCTGACGAAACATGTCGATACGAATTGCTAAGAGTCGAGCATAACTTTTGGTATGTGGACGAAACAATCCATCCCAAATTGATCTGTTGTGTACTGTTGGGATTCCATATTGATCTATCGTCAGGAGCTTTGATCATATTAGTACCATTATGTTTTGACAGTTCCCATTTTTTTGAATATCGGTTTTTATGGTTGGGGTGTCGATAGGGAATTTTCACACTGTCATTTTCTTTTATGAGTGTCATCTTTTGATCATTGATCTGAGATGGAAGTTGTATTTTCGTCCCTTGAGGTTTAAAGGTTTCATTCTGTATCTTTTCCAACTTGTTTTCTAACTGCATGTTATTATTTTGAAAATTCTTAATCAATTCTGCTTGTGATTTTCTGCCATCTTCAGACTTCTTAACTTGTTCCATAAGATCTTCGTTATGAATTCTGATGTAGCTATTTTCTTCATGTTTGTCTAGAAGTTTTCCTTCAATGTATTCCGTACATTGTTATGTCTTCCGACTAATTTTCAACTTCTTAATTTTTGTGACTAGTGTCTTGTTATGATTTCTTAATCTGAAAATTTCTTCGGAATTGTTGGATAGTGTTTTATTACTTTTTGTGATCTCCAACTTGGGTGCCTTTTTAGAGTCGTCATTTTGTTGTTGAAGAACGTTTCTCTGTTGTCGACATTGGCCGACCTATGATTCTTGACTTTCTAATTTATGTCGTATCTGCGTTAGTTCTTCATCCTTGTTGCTAATGATTTTGTTCAAGCGTATTATTTCTGCTTCGTAATCGTTTATTTCTTTCTTTATATCTTGATTTTTCAATCTTTGATTGAAATCATTTTCGTCTTTTAATTCCTCAATTTGCACACATAATTTTTCTATATGATTTTTCTGGTCGGAAAGGTTTTGTTCCTTGTACTTTTCTTGTATCTTATGTATTTCAATTATTACTTCCAATTTTGTATTCATGTCACGTAAATCTTCGTTGTCTCTTTGATAATGCTTTAACTTGGCTTCTAATTTCTCTATTTGTAATCGCAAACCAACTTACATGTTTTCTGACTTCTTCGACGTTAGATGCTCGTTCTGGACTATAGATGGTCTCTGACTTTTTTTTTTACGAGTTTGTCTTCCTTTGACTACTTTGGTGCTAATTGGTCTTCCTTTGATTTTGACTTTTCCGACGATAGTTTGTCTTCTTCGATTTTTCTTATCTTTTTTTTTCCAAAATAATTGTTATTTCAATAAAATAAGAATAATTATTTCTTTTTTTAATAATAATAATTAATAATTAATTAATTAATATTAATATTATTAATGTTTAATATAAACTATATATATAGTTTTATATATTTTTTTTCAAAAATTAAAATATTTAAACAAATATAATAATATTATTATAATGTTTAATATATTTTTTTTAAATGAGGTTTTTGAAGGGGAGAAGCGAGGATGGAAGGTAGAGGAGAAGGTTGGCGTGGGTGTGGAAGAAAGAGTTGGAGTGGAGGATGGTGCATAATGGTGGAGGAGGATGGTATGGGAGCAACATAGGAGAGGGGAAGGGGGGCATGGAGGAAGGTGCAGGCGGAGTGAAGAGGGTTGCGGGGTGAGTAGGAGGAGGCAGGGTTGCTGGAGTGTGCAGATGTGTGGAGGATGGGTGAGCAGGAAGAGAAGATGCAGGAGTGAAGAGGTGGTGTGGCGAGAGGAGGCGAGAAGGGAGATGTTTGCGTAGGGCAGAGTATGGACGCGACAATGGTAATATGGAGCTGGGGAGGGTGAGAGGTGTGCGTAGGAGGAGGGAGGATGGAAGAAGCAAGAGCAACGCGGACGAAGGAGTTACAGGACATGGGAAGTGGGAGGTGTAGAGAGGAGGAGAGGTGCAATGGGATAGGAAATAAAGGAGGGAGCAGTGGTGGAAGGGAGATGCGGTGGTGGCGGATGGGGAGGAGCGTGGAGCGGGAGCTGCGAGGGAAGGTGGAGAGGCGTGCGCGGGAGAAAGGAAGAGGGATCAGGTGGAGGAGGAAGAGGAGAAACATGTAGGTCAGTGCGTGGAAGATGGAGGGGCAGGAGGCGATGGAAAAGAGGCACGGGGGTAGAAGCGACGCACATGAGGAGGTGCGCGATGGTAGCAAGAAGAGGGAAGCAGTGGGGGTGGAGTGAGGGTCAAGGAGGGAGCGCGCGATGGGAGGAGGAGGGGAGGGGTTAGGCGTGTGGGAGCGTGGGTGTAGCAGAGACTACGGGTCGATGAGCGGTGGTGCTTAGGAGGAAGAAGGAGGGAAGAGATGTGTGGATTTGTTGCATGTAGAATGAAGTAGTGGAGTGGTGCAGCATAATAACGTGTGGACATGGAGTGGTGGCTTACAGGAAGAGGAGAGCGATGGGAGTGATGAGGAGAGATCGTGGAGGATGAGCGGAGGAAAATCCGTAGACCAAGAGGGAGGGAGGTGTAGGGAACTGTGAGAGTAGTGTGGAGGAGGATGGGTGAAGGTAGTGTGGAGGTAAGAGGGAAGATGTTGCCGATGGAGTGGCTAAAATCCTGAGTTAGATCAAGGATCTGATTTCAAGGAAACCTTAGTAGTTTGGATATAAGCCGTAGATCAGCAGAGGCCCGAGGAAGGGCTAGCTCTGATACCAAATGAGCCGAATAATTATTCTCTCACACAATTAATATTACCAGAAGACCTGGAATATTAGATGATCCATTAATAGGACAAAATATTTAATATTGAATTGATAAAAGATGATAGATTACAATGATGTCTTGGCCTTAAATATGGCTTGGACACTTGATGTTGAGGAGACGCCTCCTTTCATAACAAATTTAATTAACCTAACTATTAATTATTTAATTATTATCTTATTTATGTTTGTTACAACACGCCTTTGCGAGGTGACCATAGCAGTGGTAGCAATTGCATTTGAAAGGAATGCTAAAATAGTCGATGTGCTGGTTCCATATCCTTTTGTGCAGAGAAATATCTATCTCCTTAGGAAATTTGTCACGTAGGTCCATCTCGACCAAAACTTTAGCAATAAAGAGGATGCCCGACTCCAGATAGCCCATATCCACTTTGAGGAAAGTACCTAAACTATTGCCCAAAAGCTGGAAAATATCAAAAGTCCATAATGCCGCGGGAATACCGGGGAATTTAACCCATACAACTTGTTTAAAAAACTTCTCAGTTCGGGAGTCGAAAAAGAGGTCCATCTCTTAAGGTGGAGAATGGATGAATCCTGTTGGTTGTGGAGCCAGATCTTCCAGTCTCATAGATGATATTGTCTTCGCTGTGTAAATCAGCTTTATATGATATGCAAAAGGACTATACACTCGTTCCCCAACCTTGCTTCGCCCCCAAGAAATTTTTTTGGGTTGTTTTCGCCAACAATTTATGGGCCCATGGTTTTGGGTAACCCATGGTATTTTCCCATTGTATTTCCCCTTTATAAGAAAGACATTGTAATACGACTAAGTATGATGTATTAGGTATTATGCATTGTAAAGATCTCTGATATTGTGAAGAGAGACTGTGAGATACTGAAGAGGAAGTGCAGCGGATGTGCTGTAGGTTGTATCCCTTCATTTGCTGGATGGTAAAATAATAAGGACTCACAATTGCAGTGTGGACGTAGCCCATCTTGGGTGAACCACGATATATTGGTGTCTCTCTTGTAATGTGTCTGTGTGATTATATTTGCATTTATGTTTATTGTTATTTCTCTGCAATCCTGTTTTTCTAACAATTGGTATCAGAGCCAAAGGTGTATTTGGCAGATAAACCCGCAGGAAACTAGGGTTTCTGATTTGAGTCGGAGCAATGGCGGAAGAAGGAAAGTTTAAGATCGAGAAATTTAATGGCCAAAACAACCAGTTATGGAAGATGCAAATGGAGGACTATTTGTACCAGAAGGATCTATTCCTACCATTGGGAGGAAGAGCAAAGCAGCCGGCGACTATGAAGTTTGAAGAATGGGAGGTTCTTGATAGAAAGGCACTGGGAACAATATGACTGTCCTTGGCTTCGTCCGTGGATTTCAATATCTCAAAAGAAAAGACAACGGAGGGTTTGATGAGCTCATTGGGTAAGCTGTATGAAAAACGCTCGACCTCCAACAAGGTATTTCTAATGAAGCGTTCATTTAATATGAAGATGTTTTGAAGGTGGATTTGTTGCTGATCATTTAAATGAATTTAATATGGTTACAAATCAACTAAGTTCTATAAGTGTGAGCTTTGATGATGAGGTTAGGGCTCTTCTAATCTTATGTTCATTGCCAGAAAGATGGAATAGCTTGGTCATGGCTGTAAGTAACTCTGTCTCTGGTTCAAACACCTTGAAATTTGATGATGTTATTGGTGTTATTCTTAGCGAGGAAATGCGAAGAAAAAGCACAAGTGAGACATCAGGTAATGCGTTGACCATGGAGATCAGGGGAAGACAAAGGGAGAAAGGAAAGAGCCAAGGTAATCGTGGCAAGTCTAAAACGGGCAGATCCAACTCCAGATTGGGAAAGATATAGTGCTGGAACTGTGGAAGGAAAGGACATCTAAAGAAAGACTGAAGATCTCTAAAGAAGAAAGGATATGGACAATAAGAAACTACCCAGGAAGCAAATGTAGTAGGTGATGTGTTACAAGATGCTTTGATTCTTGCATTAGATAATAGTAGTGATTATTGGGTAGTATATTTAGGGGCTTCATGTCATTCTACACCCCATAGGAAATATTTTCATAATTATGTTCCAGGCGATTTTGGACATGTTTTAGTGGCTGATGATGAGCCATGTAAAATTGTTGGAATGGGTAAGGTACGGATAAAATTTAACAATGGAACTGATTGGCTACTGAAAGATGTATGGAATATTCCTGATATGAAAAGAAATCTGATCTCAATGGGGCAGTTGGGAGATGGCGGCTGTCTATCTATGTTTGGAGAAATGTGGTGGAAAATCACTAAAGGATTAATGGTGATAGCAAAAGGAGACAGGGTAGGTACGTTGTATTTATGTCCTCATAATACTGACCATTCTATCTCTTTAGCTTCCACAGGAATAGATACGGCATTGTGGCATCATAGGCTTGGCCACATGAGTGAGAAGGGGATGCAAATTCTCCACTCAAGGAATTTGCTGCCGGATTTGAAGTAGATAAGTTTGGAATTATGTGAGAACCGTGTTTATGGAAAACTAAAGAGAGTCAGATTTCTCAGGGTTGGGAAACAAAAGAAGAATGAAAAGTTATAGCTTTTGCATACAGATGTATGGGGACTGACTCAAGTACAATCTCTTGGTGGCTCTCATTATTATGTTACATTTATTGATGATGCAAATAGAAAAACTTGGGTTTATTGCATTAGACATAAATCTGATGTGTTTTCTACTTTTAAGAAGTGGAAAGCTTTGGTTGAGAATGAGACAGGAAAAAAGTTGAAGTGTCTTAGATATGATAATGGAGGTGAGTATTGCGGCAAGGAGTTTGATAGTTACTGTTCATACCATGGGGTTCGTAGAGAGAAGACAGTCCAAAAAACACCACAAGAAAATGGTGTGTCAGAAAGGATGAATAGAACGATCATGGAACGTGCAAGGTGTATGAGATTGCATGCAGGGTTGCCCTTACAGTTTTGGGCAGATGCTGTAAATACTGTTGTTTATTTAATAAACAGAGGGCCTTCTAGTGCTTTGGATGGTGGTATTCCAAAGGAGGCATGGAAAGGTAAAAATGTAAACTACTCATTTTTGAGAACGTTTGGTTGTGAAGCATTTGTCCATATTGATAAAGAAAATATAACAAAGCTTGAAGCTAAATCCAAGAAATGTACCATTATTGGATATGGGGTTGATGATTTTGGTTATCGCTTATGGGATTATGAAAATAACAAAATAATTAGGAGTAGAGATGTGATATTCAATGAAAATGTCATGTATAAAGATCAGTTGCAGGGAAAGAAACATGAAAATGAAAACACAGAGTACACAGTACTTGATGAAATTGAAGAAAATGAAGTTCCAAAGGTGCCAGAAAATCAAGAACAACAGCAAGTACCTGAAACTCCTGCAAGTGTAAGAAGATCTACTGGTTAAGTAGACTCCCTGAACGATACTCTCCTTCAATGTATTATTTATTGATGATTGATGTTGGTGAACTAGAATGTTATGAAGAAGCAATGTAGGTGGAAACTAGAAAGAAGTGGGAGCAAGGCATGAATGAGGAGATGAACTCATTGGTAGGAAACCAGACTTGGGATTTGGTTCAGTTGCCTGCTCGTAAAAGAGCATTGCCAAACAAATGGATTTACAGGTTGAAGGAAGAAGAAGGAGGTAAGAAGTGGTACAAGGCTAGAATTGTTGTAAAGGGGTTTGCACAGAAGAAAGGTATAGATTTTGATGAAATATTTTCCCCTGTTGTTAAGATGACTTCAATTAGGACTATCTTAAGTCTAACGGTGGTAGAAGATTTGCATCTTGAACAATTAGATTTAAAAGCAACCTTTCTCCATGGGGATTTTGAGGAAGAGATATATACGCAGCATCCACAAGGGTATGGGGTCAAAGGGAAGGAGGATTTGGTATGCAGGTTGAAGAAGAGCTTGTATGGCTTGAAGCAAGCTCCAAGGCAGTGGTATTTAAAATTTGACAGGTTTATGACATAACGAGGTTATAGTAGATGTCATTCTGACCACTGTGTTTATTTAAAGAGGCTAGACAATGAAATATATATTATCTTGTTATTGTATGTGGATGACATGCTTGTTGCAGGGTCTAACATGCAGGATATAAATGTACTCAAAAGGAAGCTAGCTAATTCATTTGCGATGAAGGATTTAAGTGTTGCAAAGCAAATCCTTGGTATGAGAATAACAAGAGACAGGAAAAATCGCAAATTGACATTGTCTTAGGGTGAGTACATACAAAAGGTGTTGGAGAGGTTCAAAATGCAGAATGCAAAACCAGTTAGTACACTTTTGGCCATCCATTTCAATCTAAGTAAGGAAATGTGTCCCAAGACACAGGAAGAGATAGATTACATGTCCAAGATTCCCTATTCATCAGCAGTTGGCAGCGTGATGTATGCCATGGTGTGCACAAGACCAGATATTGCACATGTAGTGGGAGTTGTGAGCAGATATATGAACAATCCAGGTAAAGAACATTGGAAGGCAGTACAGTGGATTCTCAGGTATTTCAGAGGTACTACCACTCAGGCATTATGTTTTGGAGGTTCAAACACTGTTCTACAGGGATATGTTGATGCAGATATGGCAGGTGATAAGGATAGCAGGAGGAGCACCACAAGGTATGTGTTTACTGTAGGTGGAACAACAGTAAGTTGGATTTAGAAACTGCAAAAGGTTGTTTCACTTTCAACAATGGAAGCAAAGTATGTTGTTGTTACAGAGGCTAGTAAAGAGATGATTTGGTTGCAGAGGTTTATGGAGGAATTGGGTTAGAAGCAGGTTGTATAGTGATAGCTAGAGTGCCATTCATTTTGCAAATAACTCAGCATTCATTCCAGGACTAAACATATACAGCTCAAGTACCATTTCATACGCTCTATTCTGGAAGATGAACTGTTGAAGCTGGAAAAGATACATACTAGCCAGAATCTTGCAGACATGTTTACAAAGGTAGTGACCAGAGAGAAAATGAGTTCTTGCTCGGTTTCAGTTGGCCTTCTAGCGTGAAGGTGAAGATGAGAAATTTTCCAAGTCCAAGATCTAGCAAGTATAGCAGCGGTGGAGTTGTTGTGATCAGTATCCAAGTGGGAGATTGTTGGTTGTAGAGCCAGATCTTCGAGTGTCATAGATGATATTGTGTCAGCCGTGTACCCTAGCTTTATATGATATGCAAAAGGACTGTACACTCATTCCCCAACCTTGGGGTTCGGGGGCGAAGCCCCCAAGAAAATGTTTTGGGCTGTTTTCGCCAACAGTTTACGGGCCCATGGTTTTGGGTAACCTGTGGTATTTTTCCATTGTATTTCCCATTTATAAGAAAGACATTGTAATACGGCTAGGTATGATGTATTAGGTATTATGCATTGTAAATATCTCTAAGATCGTGAAGAGAGACTGTGAGATAGTGAAGAGGAAGTGCAGCGGATGTGCTGTAGGTTGTATCCCTTCATTTGCTAGATGGTATAATAATAAGGAATGGCAATTTTAGTGTGGACGTAGCCCATCTTGGGTGAACCACGATATATTGGTGTTTCTCTTGTAATGTGTCTGTGTGATTATATTTTCATTTATGTTTGTTGTTATTGCTCTGCGATCTTGTTTTTCTAACAAATCCCACTCCCAAATACCTGAGAAAAGTGTTTTGGTATCAGTCGCCTTGTCTAATATCACCCCCAACCATCCTCTAGTGAGTGCATAAAGGCGTGGTTCGTAACCCAGCTAAATGTCATCCAATTCAGCTTGACCCAAGTTTTGAAGGTTGAAATGCTCATATGTCTGCCACTGAACCTCCCCAAAAGAGCATGTTTCGATAGTGAACTAGCTTCAAAAATTTCGACGTCCTCACCTAGAGCGAGAAATCTCTTGCTGGTTTTCTTAACACGGGGTTTGATATATCCTTCCGAAGAAGAATGAAGAGGACGTGATATAAATGGTCTAGAGTTATTGATGGTGCTAGTACTCCCACCAAGCTTCCCCGTGTCACCTTGAGGAGTCAGGAAGGTCTTGTCCAACTGAAAACAATTTTTAAGGTGAGTGACATCCAAGGAAGTGTCAATAAATTTGAAGGAGTCTTGGGGATTAGAAAGGGGCGTTGTCACTTGCCTTAGTTCAGGTGGAGATAGTAAAGGGGCCCCAGAAACTGCACAAACCCATGAATTGGACAGAGAAGAGAATAATGAGAAAGGTGGATTGTGTGGTCTAACTAATTCCTCGTTGATTCCTTCGACAGAGGTCATCATGAGTAAAAAAAACTCTAGAAACAAACCATAAAGAGAGGGAGCTAATAAAAGACAGTGCAAAGGGGTGAAAAACCTCAGACAACCCACCACTACCAATGTTGCCTCTAAAACTCAAAACCTAATCTCACCGCCGCCAGGACGCAGAGCTCGGAAACCCTATGTGAATTTGTCTGTCCTCTCTTTTAGCATAATTTTATCCCCACTAATGTAATTTTCAAAGCAAAATATTTCCTAATTTTATATTCATTTTCTTTATTAAAATTGTTAGGAAATCAACAATTTTTTGAGGTATAAAGAAATTTAATCTTTATATCAATTTTAACTTTTTATATTTTATAAATGAAGATGAATTTTTTTAATTATTTTTTAAAATTTTGATATCATACCCAGAAAAACCATCAATATCTTAAAATAAATTCTAATAAATAGAATTTAACCTATAGAAGATTGAAGCTTATAGATAAAAAATTTCTACTAAATATAATTTGGCTTATAAAAACTTGAAGCTTTTCAATAAAAAATTCGCGGAATAGCCCATGGAAATTTTGATGGGTCGATTAACTATGCTTTTAGTCCGTGAATTTTTCTTATTGAAATCTTTTCTCTTTTAGTATTGTTTAATTTATCCACAGTCTAATTTTTCTTAATGAAATATTTTCTCTTTTTCTCAATAGTATTGTTTAATTTATCCACAGTCTAATTTTTCTTAATGAAATCTTTTCTCTTTTTCTAAGTAGTATTGTTTAATTTATCCACCTTGGAATTTTATTTTAATTTTGCCCAATAACCTTTTAACAATGAAGTTTTATTAAAAAAATATTTTTTAATAAAATGTTTTTATTAAAAAATTGTTTTCGTTTATCATGTGTTTTGAAAATCAAGGATGGAAAAAAAAACTTAATGAGAATGAGATAGAAAACTCAAAGGTAACATATGCCAACATTATGCATTGAACTACATTAAGTGATAAACGCCACATGTAATGCAACATATAAAATCTTGCAAGGTTAACATTTTGCATCAATAGTGTAATTAAAATTGTGAAATTTTAATTTTCAATTACAAGATATGTTTTTATTAAGGAGTTTAATTTCCTATTAAAAGATAATAATAAACCCAATTACCCATGTTTTTCGTTGATCGTGTAATCTGAAAATCAAGGGTGGAATGGTGGAACAAAAAAAACTACTAACAATGACACATACAACTCAAAAGTAACATGTGTCTGCATTATGCATCTAAAGTAGAGGTTAATGTTAGCCACATGTAATGCAACATACAAAAATTTTCAAGGTTAAGATGTTGAATCAATGGTGTAATTGAAATTGTGACATTTTATTCCAAAGGACTTGAGTTAAAAGGTGAGATAAATATAATATGCCCTTTCTAGAGGCAATGTACTATGATGTTCATGTAATGTGTTTTTGTGGGGGAGGATCAAAATTTGTACCAACCAGTTCATGGTTCCTTTCGTGCCATTCACTTTCCCCTAGCTATAAATGGATAAGAAGAAACCAACTTCAAACTTGTTTAGAAGCTTTTTTACCCATGTAATCGTTTCAACCAATTACTAAGATTACAAGAATAATAAAATGTTATTAAGTTTTAACATTTATATCAAATAAATCATTTAAAAAAATATGAATAGATAAGTGAAAAGCTTTTAGCAACAAGACCTATAAATTGTAACTTGGAAGTATTGGAAGTGTACAAAGTGGGATTGGGAGCCTCTCCAACAAAACCATGTTTCCATGTCTTTGTCTAGTCACAAATCTTAACCTAGCTCAATATCAAAATAACAAAAACAATTTCATGTTTAAGAAAAAACACATATAGCTTCATTAAAATTTGTTTTTAGATTATTATCAAATTTTAAAAAACAATTGAAAAGAACATATTACCAAAATTAGTAGCTCTAAGTTTGTGGTAGGTAGAGGAGAGCACTTTCAAAGTGTCTAGAGAAATGGGTATGCCTGTTTGAAATTCCATAGGTGACATAGTTTAAAACGGACTTACCCACCTCTTTGTTGGAGTTGCACTTTCTAATTTGAAAACTGATTTATGAAGGAAGGGCACAAAGGCTAGGGAGAGGCATTAAAATGAAGGGTCACGACCTCATATTGAGACAATGCTAGGACAATATAAGAAAGAAAAAACAAATGGAATGAAAGAAAATCCATCTCCATTGAAGGCAAACTCACCTACCTATTCTTCAATTAAATGGGAAAGTTTCATTCGAGTAAGAAAGTTTCAATATCCATTATTACATAAATGTTTACCCATTCTTTGATACAATTTATTAAAAAATTTAACCATACACTTTGTTAAAAATTTTAACCATATTTTGATGGGTAAAATGCCTCGTGACAAACATATGCAAGTCAAATTCTATCCATGCACCAGAGCTTGTTGAGGACGTAACAACATGAGTCAATAAATTGTCCTGCAATGGAAGAAAAGTCGGAGTAATCTGGAACGAATTATCCTGGTGGAGTGTTCATAAAAAAGACATTCAAAGAATGTAGACACAATTTCAGAAACCGTTCTCATTTGTGTCGTCACTAATCCTCTAACGTGATGACTCAACTCCTCCTACGGTTTGACTTTTATCATCATCAGCTGGAACCCTGAATACCTGAGGCGCCGCCGGTTGTTTAAGCCTGTCTATATATTTTCAAGTAACACGGGGAGAAAACAGACAATTCATAGTAATGAGAGACGCAAATAGGAAACTGATGATAGGACGCGCGCCTTGCTGTGGCGATCACAAAGGAAAGAGGAGAGGGCCCTGGACAGCCGAAGAGGACCAGAAGCTCATCCATTACCTTCAACGCCATGGCCTTTCCAATTGGCGCACCCTTCCCAAACTTGCAGGTATTCTCTCTATTATTAGTCATGGTGATGGGGTTTACCTATTTTTTCGAGTAAGTAGAAATGTTTTGTGTGTTTGGGGCGCTGCAGGATTATCTAGATGTGGAAAAAGCTGTAGGCTGAGATGGACCAACTACTTGCGACCTGACATCAAGCGTGGAACCTTCTCCATTCATGAGGATCTCACCGTCCTTCGCCTGCAGGCGATCCTTGGAAACAAGTAATATCTTAAATCTTCTATCGCCTCGGCTCTGGTTAGATCGATCCCTTTTCATAGCAGTATTTTTAGCAGTTGACGGTTTATTAAAGGTAACCGTCTCAAGGTGTAAAATTACATAATTAGGTATGATGGAACAAACTGTTTTAAACTCAGAGGTCCAATGGTAGGGATAAAAGCGTGCAGGTGAATAAATTAGCTTGATATGGGTGTAAAATGAGATTAATTATGAATGTTAGGTACACAGTTAAATTGATTTGATTTCACACCGTAAAAATGCTTACCTTCAAAGTAAAGGTTTGCAAAGTACATAAATGGTATTGATTTGGGATTTTGACAATAAACAATTATATATTATCTATTTTGTCATTTTGCACAATGGAATTGGTTGAATGCACCTTCATTTCTTACAATGGGTGGGTGGGTGGAACTTTTTTTATTTTATAACTTCTCAACAAAGGTGTCTAATCGCCCCTAATGAAAGGGTGGGTGCTAGTCTTGAGGATATGCATATGTAGGTATGTTGTGACCATGATAAGGTGAGTGGTGAGTAAAGTGTGATGGGAAAAACTTGCATACTTAGGTGAAGGTTTGGATTTGTCTACTTGCATATACACCCTCCTATCATAAATACACAAATGCACCCATTCCAATTATCATCCCCCATCACACCCATGCCCCCTATCACTCCCCATGGATACTATTACCCCCTACCATTACCCACTCACTCCCACCCACCTTGAGATATAGGTGTATAAAGGAATCCATTTATCCCCAAGGTGAATGTTTGTAAGAACTAGAACTTAATCTTAGTTGTTTGTATGAAACATAAAAATACTTTAGTCCCTAAGGAAATATTTTGAACATAGAAACCATAGTCTCATTTCTTCCAAATTAAGACATAACAACTATTTATTACATATTTGAATGAATTTTGTCTATTAATCTTAATAACAAATCAAGGGATGAGTTTTAATCTTATCTTCATCCAACTAGCAACTTTATGACTATTGATCATATTCTTATCCTTATAGCTATAACTATATTTTTTCGTGTTACCATTATAGCCATGTTGCAAACATATATATTTTTTAATTATATATCTAAGGCTCCCCCTTAATTGAGAAATGCATGTAATGCTTAGCATATATCTATAAGTAACAAATTTGACATTCCCCACGGGTTTAGTGAGACAACATTATCATTTCTGCTATAGTACATCAAATCAATCTCATTTGACTATATCATTTCTCTCAACTACGCCATTTTGTTGAGGAGTATATGGAATTGTACATTGTTTTTACATCCCATTTTCCTTATAACATTTTACAAATTCATTTGAATTATACTCTCCCATCCATGTGATCATGATAGGCTTACATGTTTGGATTTGAATTCTTTGAAGTACTCAAATACATCACTCTTCTTCTAAGAAAGTGCATCCATGTATAAGAAGTCTTATCATCAACAAATATCAACAAATAAGATGTTCTATCAATTGACTTAGTGTGCATAGGCTCACACACATCATAATTCATTAGCTCAAAATACTATGTCTTTCTTCTATTTATTCTTATTGAATATGTTCATTCTTGAAAACAAGAAGACACTTTACCATATCTTTACTTTGGAACAAAGCAAGACCTTTGAAATTTAAATGATCATATCTCAAGTTCCAAAGTTCCTCTATGGACACACAGTCTAGTGGATGCCATTGTTTGATGGTTTACAATGATGGCTTCAAGCTTGTAAATGCCTTCCATTTTAGATCCTTCTTCAATCACCTTGTTGTTTTCAAACATGTCCTCCACATGGAACTTGTCTTTACAAATTCAACCTTCATTTCTTGACATGCAAGTCTTGAAATAAAGATTAAGTTTTTTCTTGATTATGGATCTATGCATAGCATTTTCAATTTTCTTTACATGTCCATTTAGTAATTTCACAAATACACTACCACCTTTGCCCTTCCTAGGGACATAGTTGTCTAGTCTTTTGATGATGTTCTTCCTTGTAGTGACTTAAATATTCTTGTCCATGTGCTTTATTTTTTATCTATGAATTTCACTCGAAAGCTTGCTTCGCCCTTCCTAGGGACATAGTTGTCTAGTCTTTTTGATGATGTTCTTCCTTGTCATGACTTAAATATTCTTGTTCATGTGCTTTATTTTTTATCTATGAATTTCACTCGAAAGCTTGCTTGCATTTAGCCATCAATACCAAATCTATAGAATCTTATCTATTTTCAACTGTTTTCTTCTTCTCTTCTTTTTTACATGAGAATACATCCTATTTAAAATAAAAATAATTAGATCATTACTTATACATTTTCTCATATGTCACTAAGTTTATCTATCACCTCCTTCATTATAGATAAGTACTAATTTACTTCAATATGTTCCATCACAATTAAAAAAGCTCACTTTTAAGAAATACAATTTTATTTGAATTTGTCAATTTATTCATCATGTTCCATCATAATTAAAAGAATTACTTTTAAGAAACACAACTTAATCCATGTTTCAATAGAGGTTTCGCAATATTTGGTGTCATTTGTAAGAAAAATTTAGCTTTAATTTCCACATAGCTAATAAACAAGTCAACAAATGAAAAATGAACTACAAAATGATTTGCTAAACGGTTTAAATTACCTTTTTCTCCACACACCGATTTTACATCTGGAGGGTTCTCAACTTGTACGATTCATGCTTGTAAACATAGCTGCAACTCCTCTATCGAAAACAATAGCTCTTGAAATCTTGTGTCAGAAACTTTTATTAACTATGCCCTTCTTCAATGAATCCGGTGAAACACCTTGACTTGGCTTTAATACTAAGAACATAAAAATATCCTAGGCACAATTTTAAATACACAAAACAATGATGATGTATTACATACTTGACTTGATTTTGTTCTTTGTTCTAATAATATATAAAGAACTTGATCAATACCAACTTTCTTCTTATCAACTATAACCATTTTTTTTTAATCAACCTTTCTTCTTATCAACTAGAGCTCCATGTTTTTATGGAGCAATAACCATCCTACAAACAAATCTATATCTCAATTATATCTCTAACCATGTATGCATGATGCCATTAGTTGCAAACTAATGTAGTTTTCTTATAATGTCTTCCTTGACCAATTATGCCTAACAATCCTCAAATATATATGATTATATATGTCGTTAGATTTTGAAGTATATATATATAGATATGATATATATAGTCAATGCGGCACTACATGCGCTTACTGTTCGTCCTCTGAATCTGATTTCGCTGATTATTGATTGCTCTCTGAGTGTTGCTTTTCTGCTTTGACAAATTATTGAAGTCATGTTACTGTAATTTGTTGCAATGTAGATGGTCAGTTATAGCCTCGCATCTTCCTGGAAGAACGGATAACGAGATAAAGAATCGTTGGAACACTAAACTGAAGAAACTACTTCTTTTAATGGGAATCGATCCAATCACCCACAGGTCCCCGCTTTCGACAGATTATATGTATTCTTTCAAAGCATCGTCTTCGACTATCGAATCTTCCATAGCTGCGGGATGCAATAATGCGTTGGTTGAATCTGAATTAGAACCACTGGCCCTGAATATCCCTCATGTGTCTGCCAGCAGTTGGCAACAGTTCCAAATTCAGAATCTCTTGGGCACCTGCAGTAACAACACGGTCGAACCTACAGTGTGGGCACAATTACCAGGAGCACGCCCATCCTCTGAGAACTCGTTGTCATTGTCTTACTTTTCAATGGACCAATTAACCCGACAAGATCAATCAAGATGTCTGCATGGTTTCCAAGACGAGATCAATCAGGGTTTTGATTCAAGGCAGAACGATCCCGTTGAGAACAATGCATTTTTACAAGAAGCTTTACAATTTTCCAACCTGGAAAGAAAATCAGAAGGCATGGCTAATATGGTCAACTCTTCTGGATTACCCAGCAATCTTATAAACGAAACAACTGTTTTCCGCGACGGGTTGCCATCCGGTGAGGAAGCCATGTACGACGAATCCAGGCCTTCATACAGTGGAGGAACATCAGAAATTCTTGAAAACGCCATTCAATATCACCCGAATGACTTGTTCGGATCAACAATAAGTACTGCAGATATACCAGTAGCAAGAGCAGATCTACTGAGCAACGGGAACGAAATTAAGTACTGGGATAACTTGTTAAATTTCATTGAGAATGGCATGCCAGAGTCTAATTTAATGATATGAGCACGCCTTGGATAGTTGAACCTGATATCATATCATTGTTCCTTCCCTGTCATTGATACCGGAACATTCATTCAACTCATGGTTATGTTAATTTATGGGAGGACGGTCTTGAGAGACTTTGGTAGTCGTCGCACCATGGTTACTATATCTGGATTTGGATTTGGAATTTCTTACAAAAGAAAATGAAAATATGAGTGGTATACTAATTTTAAATTTATTTAAGAATAAATTTAAAAGCTTCCATTAAAGAATATACACTTAATCTATCTTTTAAAATATTTCCACGTTTTTAACTTACAAAAATTTAAATATATTACACATTTATAATATTAAATTTATTTTTATGTTATAAAAGATTAAATGTAGGATGAAACACAAATTTAAATATATTTCACATTTATAATATTAAATTTATTTTTATGTTATAAAAGATTAAATATATTATTTATTTTTATGTTATAAAAGATTAAATGTACGATGAAGGTTCTTGGGAAAAGTTGGAGACTGAAGCAATTGAGATTTCTTTGTTAAAATTTAAGGGCTTCAATGGTTTGAAAGACTTTATCCGATTAGTACTTTTGCCTAAATATACCAAAGAATAACTAAAAGTGGGTGGTAGTTCTCACTAAGTTTCAATCTTTAGATGAAGATCTTTCATCCACCATAAGCTCTAAATCTTGTAAGTGACATTCATTGCATTGGACACAACTCCAAACCAAGGTTACTACCTCAAGCAAATGGTATGAACGTAATTTAGAATTAGGTATTGTGCTTCTCCTAATACTTTTTAGTACATATCCATTAGATGGAGTTAAAATATCTCTATCGCCCTCTCGACAAGCACTTACTGTTATGCAATTTATCAACATAATAGTTAGGGCTTCCTCCAAAACTAAAGCCACTTCTATCTCCCATGACCTAATCTTTCTATAACAAAGAGGAAAGATATATACTAAAGTTTATAAAAAGTATGTTTTCCTACCTTTGTAATAGGTAAAATGAAAAATAATAATGCAATATGCCAATTCAAGGTTGGGGTCCCATGAGAAAATCGCAAAGGGGTATTGAAATGGTCGAACTTTGAACCTAATAAGATGTTATTGTTGGTTGTGGAGCCTGATCTTCCTAATTCAGAGGTCATGTTTCAGTCGTGTTTGGATCCCATCCCATGACGAGGGGTGTGCGGGGGGGGGGGGGGGAGATTTCCCTCCCACTATAGTCGCCATGGGGGGTGATTAATTTGGGAGTGCCCCCCTAGCGGGGATTCAAGGACAATGCCCTCGTAACGAAAATTTTGGAAAAAACGTCTTGTAAAATGTTGTAATTTCATAGTCATGACTTGGTCAATAATGGGTGATTTACATGCCCATGGTATTGGGTATCTTGTGGTATTTTCCCATTGTAATCCCTCTTTAAAAGGAAGGCATTGTAATATGGTTGTGTATTGTAGTATTATAAAGATCTTTGTGACTATGTAAGATAGACTGTGCGAGAGTGGAGATGGAGTTGTAGGGGATGTGTTGCAGATTGTATCCCTTCATTTTTTGAATGGTATAATAAAAGGACTTCTAATTTCTTTGTGGACATAGCCCATATTTGGTGAAATACGTATATTGGTTTCTCTCTTGTATTGTGTTTATGCGTTTTATTTCTGCATCTTATTTTATGCTATTGTTCTGTGATCCTTTTTTCTAAGAATTATAATCCACTGGACTAGTCATGATAGCAAGGCCGACCATAATAGTCTTACCACCTAACTCAATGTGAGTATTAGGCAAGAGACCTAATGGGGGACATAGTCTACCATTAAAGGATTGTAACTTAGTCATTAAGGGAATGAGAGGGAGAGATCCTAATTTCCTCAAGGCCGAGGAGGACATGGCACATGAGGATGCTCCATAATCTACAATACATTGAAAAAACAATACATTAATGAGTTACATATTTGAAATGGGGTAGAAGATGGGAGACAATTATGGATAAGTAGGTCCCAATCAAAGATGATGGCCTATGATGAATGTTGGTAAGAATTTCCATTTCCTTTAGAAGGATATGGTCTAGTGATCATTGTTGCACTAAAGGTGGAACGAGTGCCCCCTAATTTAAATGATTAGGTCTTGGCCATGGAGTAGATTTGGAGAGAGGAGGTGTTTCCTTTTGAGGGGTAACCTCCAAGGTATATGTTTCATGAATTTTAAATAATGAAACATTGTTTTCATGCTAAGGGGATCAACAGTGTGAGCTAGTAGGCTAAGTACCATTGGATTTATTGCATTTCACATGTTCTAAATTCACTAGTTAGATTAGATTAGGGTTTAGATCAGGACACTAATGGAGTGGGTGGCCATAAATCTTACAAAGAATGTAAGGGTACTTGGTCAAAGTATGAGTGGTACATTTATTCTTGGACTGAATGTACTTCTGGTGGAGATTATGAGTGTCCCCAAAATTACTACTATTGCTCCCATGTGTTGGGTTTTTATAGTGTTTGGTCTTATTTTACTCCCTTTGAGTGGTGGAGGGCCACAATGAATTTGATGGGTAGCCCGATTTTGGATAAATTGGGAAGAAGATGATGGTGCAATGTTATCATGCAGGAATACAAACTATGTTTCCTAGTGTTGTCCATGAGGGCCGCCATAGGATGAGTGTTGGAGGGTTTTACCCTTGATTTTTTTTCTTTGTTATGGGTCCAAAATTCATGTTTCCAAAAGTAAGAAATGCTCAAGTGGTGAACAATGTGTAAAATTGAAATAAATGGACAAAAGTATCAAGCATTCCCTAGAAAAGAAAATGACCTACTATCCTATGGAATCTATTCACATAAAAAGGAACAATTATTCTAATTGTTTCTTAGCTAAATGGTCTTTGTATCCACCACTAGAAAAAATTTAAAATTACTTCCAAACATTCATTGAAAGTTGTTTACTTTAGTGAGCAATTGAACTTGTGAGAAATAGTTATAATTGCAATGCATTGGGTGGTAAAATTTGTAGTGGCTTATAAAAATTTGTCTCGGGTGCCCCCTCGCTTGTGAGCAACACCTAAGGAAAGATCCCTAATATATTGGTTACTAGAATACCTTGTTCTCATATACATATAACATGTTTCTTGCACCTTTGGATAAAATCCATGAAGCATGGGATCTTTAGTATCGAGAGGGAAAAGTGACCCAAAGAGACCTCTGGTCATGATCTTGGCACATACCACCCTGAAAGGATGGGTTTTTCATTAAATTGGTTTAAGCCATATTAATGCAAAATCATTTTATCTCTCTAGATGTACAACAACCATGTTTCAGATGAAAAGTAGCTCTAGCAAGTTGTTTGGATTCCTATTCCAACAACCTTATCCTAGCTATTGATTATTTTTGGTCCCTAAATGGGGTTAAAGGTGGTTTAAGTTAAGAAAAATTTTAAGTCTAAGATTTGGAAGCATAAACCAAGCATATTTTTAGGTGTTATGTGTGTGCAAGTGACAATAAGGAAACTTAAAAATTAATGAACAAAAGTACAATGCTGCAAGTAAATGATATTGAAATGACTTTTTCAAAACTTAACTCAACAAACTAATAAAATGACACTTCACTCAAAGCCTAGGGGTTATAACAAATAATTTAGTAAAGACGATTTTGAAATAGAAGAAACAATCTAAGAAAAATTAAAAGAACCATATTGTTGGTTGTGGAGCCTAATCTTCCTTATTTAGAGGTCATGTTTGGATCCCAGCCCATGACAGGGGGGTTTGGGGGGGGATTTCCTCCCAAAAATAGTTGCCATGGGGGAGCGACGACTACTTTAAGGATTACCCCTCGGAGGGGGTTTGGGGGCAGCGCCCCCGAAGCGAAAATTTCAGAAAAAATGCCTCGTAAAATGTTGTAATTTCATAGTCATGACTTGGTCAACAATGGGTGATTTATGGGCCCACATTATGGAATTGTGACCCAAAATACGACGAGAAAATATGATGAAATCCGACGAAAAGGTTTGTGTCATCATATTTCACCTTCAAAATTACGAAATTTGATTAATTTTTTTTTAATTGATAGAAGTGTCGATTGGATATCCGACGAAAGTCGGATATTCGACCACTGTTGTCGTATATTCGACAACAGTTGTCGGAAATCCGACAACTTTGACGATGCTCCATTTGTCGGATATACGACATATATTCTATAACGGTACCTATGCTGAAGTGGTTGGATATCCGACGGAAATTTATATTTCAAAACCTATAAATTTTGAAACATTCTTACATGTTTGCAATACAAGCGACGGTTTGTGGAAATTATTTTATTCTTCGGCAGACTATTTTCCGTAAAAGAATACATCATTATTTCTATTGTTGTTTTGATTAAAAATAGCAAAGTGTGGAGCTTGATTTTCTAAGATCGATAATCTTGATTCAAGCTCTTTATGAGAAAATGTCAAATAGCAATATTCCTGATCAAGACAAACAAAATCGACAATTGCTTGCTATATTGTGGGATGGACTAAAAAGAAAGAGTGACGGGAAATGTTATTGTCCATGTAGTCAATGCATGGTCTTTAAGAGGAGAAGAATAAAGATCACAATAGCTAGGAAACATTGTAGGGAACATGGACACGCTGAGGGGGGACATGAATATCGTCCATTTGTAAGTTTTGCATTATATATGTTTTTATATTGATTGCTTTTGTAAATGTATGTATTGTTTTAATATTTCTTATATTAACTTTTATCTATTGATGGTTTCATGTAATTATAAAGGAAAGACATCCTACGACATATCGTCCGGCAGAAGTGCTTTCAAAACAAGTACCGGAGGAACATGGAGTTATGAATAATGGAGAAGGATCATATTGAAGAAGATGATCATACTAATAACATAGTTGAAGATGATGGTAAAAATACTCTTATACATGATTCATTTAATGTTAGAATGGATGATGATGATGATCATCATCATTTTGATGATATTAATGATTTACCTTTTCTTGAGAAGGCATACGAACCCCTTTATGAGGGCTCCAACACAAATATTCTCTCTGCTATATTGTTGATAATGAACTTGAAGGTTATGAATGGTATTTCAAACATATCAGTCACACGAATGTTAAGGTATGTAATATATTCCATCACATAATATATATGATCGCGCTAAAGGTTATCACTGCTCGTCTAATAATTTTATTGTTAATTCATATGTCAAATCAATATGGATGAAATGTGTTTCATTAATATTATTTATATATTATATTAACTAGATTTTTATTTTAATTTGTTGTAGCTTGATAGTTGAATTTTTGTTACCACCAAATATTTTACCTCGCACAGATCGAGATTTATCTGCCATCATGAAATAAATTGGAATGCAGTATGAAGCAATTCATGCATGCTCCGATGACCATGATATATATTATAATCAGCATGAATTTGCAACAGAATGTCTGGAATGTCATATCAGTAGATATCGAAGAGATCAAGTAACAAAAAAGGTGCCTCGCAAGGTTGTTCGTTATATTCCTATTATTCCATGTTTGCAACGATTGTTCAGGTGCAAAAACATAGCGCAATTTATGGATTACCATGCACAGAAAATAAGTCAAGATGACATTATTCGAATGCCTGGAGATGGGTCTGCATTTAGAGATATGGAGGAAAAATGGTCTCACTTTAAAGAAGAACCTCGTAATCTTAGGATTTCTTTGGCGGCAGATGGTGTCAATCCATTTGCAGAGATGAGATCCATTTACTCAGTGTGGCCTATTTTTGTTATCAACAATAACATTCCTCCATGGTTGTAAATAAAGAGGGAGCACATAATGTTGTTGATGATTGTTCCAGGTATATTGTGTCTACAACTTTTTTTTTAATGTAGTGGCATCTCATTTACCATATTTTGTTGCATAATGTTATATATATATATTTTTATTTTTCTCTTGTGCAATATGGTTTTTATATCTAAATGGTACCCATAATTATATATTTTATATGTTCAAATCAATCAGGTAAGTACCAAGTTAAAGATATGAATGTATATATCGAACTTGTTATTGACGAGCTACTAAATTTATGGAATGAAATCACTATGTATGACGTATCTAGACCAATATGACAAAGGAAATTTCAATTCCATGCAATGCTTGTATGGACAATACACGATGCCCCAGGGTTAACCCATTTTTGCAGTTTGTATTTATAAGTTCCACTTTATTTTCATTTAAGTTTATGAACTAGTTAATATACTACGCAGGCATGTTTTTCTAAATAATCCATTCATTTTGTATATAATTATAATTGACATAGATATTCCATCTCTTTATGTAGGTCTTCAGACAAAGGAAAATTTTCCATGTCCATTTTGTGGTCCTAAGATCAAATCGGGTCGTTCAAAAAGCTTAGGAAAGGAGGTGTTTGATGAGTATAAGCACTTCCTCTCTAAGAATCACAAGTATCAAACTACTGAAAAAAATATTTTAAATGGAAAGAAAGAGACTGCATTAAAACCAAAGAGAATGACACCTCACCTATGGAAGTTGCCATATAATAGAAATCGTCAAGGTACGTATGAATCATCGTATATGAAATGTTATGTTTTTTTATTGTGTGTTGTTTACTATAATTGACATTGATTTATGTAATTTCTTTATAAACTACGATTCATTATGGTCGTCGTGATCATGAAGGAATTAATGGGCTTCCACGAGGAATGAAAAGTTATCCTAGACAATTCAGTAGGTTTCCCTACTATGAGCACCTACAAATTGCTCATCTGTTTGCTACAATGCATATTGGAAAGAATGTGACTGAAACATTATGGCGAATATTGGATGGATGGAGTGAGAAAGAAAAAATTGTCAAAATTTGCAAAGGCATTCAAGAATGCAACCATGCAATGAAAGACATCATTCAATTTCATAGAAGCGGAGACCAAATTAATATAAACTCACTTCCATGGATGTTGACAGATCAACAAAGTAATGTTGTAAAAGAAGTCATGCGAAAAATTAAATTTCCCACCGGATTTTGTGCGAACATGAAGAATATCATAACAAAGAAAGGTGATTTTGCAAGGGTGAAAATGCATGATTGGCATGTCTTTATGAAGGTAATTATTATGTATGCATATAATTATTGCTATTTTTCTATTCTAGTGAATATTGTTGGTATTTTGTTTGTCTACTCTATGTTTAAAACATGAAACGATTTGTATATTGTTACAGTATGTTCTACCTCTCTCTCTCCCGGGAAAATTTGACAACAATGTCAAACAAGTAATATATAATTTCAGGAAATACATGAGGTAAGTAGCGATTTTTGAATGCGCTTAGTTTTTGTTTAATTCATCGTAGAACTTATATTTGATTTTTGTGCACTAATTCATGTTATGTAATATAATGTTTTTTTTGTTAAATCTCGTGATTGGGTTGCATCACTTTTAGATGGTTGTCATCTAAAGAAATCCATAAAGAAGATATAAAGTATTGTAGGAGAGAAATTCCTCGTCTCATGTGTGAAATGCAGAATCATCTACCTTCGGCGTTTTTCAATGCACATGAACACTACCTCATACACCAAGTTGAGGAGATTGAATTGTGCGGACCTGTGCACTCAAGGTCCATGTGGATGGTTGAGAGGCACTTGAAATTTATGAAGGGTTTGGTTAGATAATGAGCACATGATGAGGGTTCTATGATGGAGGGATATATGGTATACCAAAACATGTTGTATATTAGTGAATGTCTTCCTAAATTCGCTTCAAAGCTCAATTTACGTCGCATTTGTGATATAGAATCCAATAACAATTTCGAAGGGGAGTACCCGAAGGGGAAAGGTAATATAACACATTTGACTGTTGATTTTTATGTATATATATCATACATATTCTATTTCTATATTCAATATATTGCATCAATTAAGAGTGTATACTTTGTTAAGTGAATATACATTTGTATTGAATTTTAATTTTATTGTCATCAAACAGTTGGTCGAGAGTGGGATCAATTCATTTATACATCGCAAACAATCTTGACTAGATGAAGGTATGGATTGAATGATGTGAGCAATATGGTCATGGAATATCATGGGAAGGTGTGGCTTCATTGGTTAAAGCAACACATCGCAATGGAGATACCGATCTTACACAAAGGGAAATCGATTTAGCATATGGTTTAAAAGATAAGCATGAAAGCATATTAATCAACCACACTATTTTTTTTTTTGCAAACATATTGTCGATGTACACGCTGATTTTTTTCCCTGTATGGCATTATAAACATGCACTTAATCATAAAGATTGGATCATTATGTAATATTTTCTTGTATGGTTTGTTTTATGTAAAACACCATAAGGCTATGTGGTGCAATGGTTGTAGATATCGCATCAGAAAGTTGGATGAAATGAAGAAAACATCAGATTGTGGGATATCTGCAGTCTTTGAGGTGACCAAAATTTCCTCTAGAAGTGACAGACATCCAGAACTCTTTGAAAATCGATACTATGGGTATCTGGAAGATATTCTTCAGTGTCACTTTAACTCCTTCAAGGTATTTCTGTTCATTGTCAAATGGCGCAGGTTACGATTGAATCAACGTGATCCCGATAAAACTATTATTGAACATGATAATGGATTTACCATGGTAAATACAAGGTTATTTGAGCCAGGAACGAAGCGTTATGTTCTTCCAAGCCAATGTGAACAGGCATTTTACTATGAGGTTCCACGTAGAGTGATTTGGTCATTTGTTGTGAGACACGATCCAAGGGGAAGGTCGGTAAAGTATAACGTAGAGGAAGGTATTGAAGATGGTCTCGAAGAAGAAGACGATGTTGAAGATGATCATGTTCCAGAAGAAGATGTTGAAGAATTAGTGGAATCAGATGATGTAGCAGAAAATGTCCATGAAGATGATATCGATAATGACATGATGATCGTAAATGACATCGATGATGATATGGCCAATCCTTACAATGTTGACTTTGGATCGGTTGATACAGATGATGAATTGGATGAATAATATGATGATCAAGTCCATTGAAGTGTATGAGGTATGCCTTAATATATATACTATATATATTTTGATTTAATATTGCGATATAAATATTGAATTTTATTGGTACGTATAAATTAATTGTTTCTTAGTGTTTCTTCCATTTTCTTGTATCTTGGCATATGTTATAATTAGAAAAATTGCTTCTTATAAAGTATGAGAAATAACACATTTAATTTTTTTTTACATATATTTTGTTAGGTTATGGGGAATTGAGAGTGATGTGAGGGGGGGGGGAGGGGCCATAGGAGCTTCCACCCTCATGTGGTTGGACCTATTTAGTAGAGAATATTAAATTATTCTCGAAACAAAGAGAATCTCAGTAAGGAAATGCACAATTATCATGCTAACCCAAATGGTGTGCTTGATCATGTACTGCATGGGTTCAACGTTGAAATTTTTTAAATTTGTGCTGGCTTGGACTGAAATTTGGCATGGCTAGACTAAACGCATGCATTGACGGTGTGGGATGGTTTCTAGACTCAAACATGATGGACACTAACCATTGGAGCATCAAATACCATACCTATATATTAATTAATGTGCTACATGGGGTCAACGTTGAAATTTTTTAAATATGTGCTGGCTTGGATTGAAATTTGGCATGGTTAGACTAGACGCATGCATTGACGGTGTGGGAGGGTTTCTAGACTCAAACATGGCTGACACTAACAATTCGAGCATAAAAAACCATACCTATATATTAATTAATGTGCTACATGAGGCTAGATAGATTAATTCATCATCATCATCGTCGTCTTCATCATCATCATCATCATCATCATCTTCATCGTCATCACCATCTTCATCATGATATTCTTCATCATCAACATCATCATCAACACCATCGTCATCATGATCATCATCTTCATCATCATCATCGTCATCATCTTCATCATCATCATCATCATCGTCATCTTCATAATCGTCGTCATGATGATGATGATGATGATGATGATGATGATGATGATGATGATGATGATGATGATTATAGGATATCCAACGCAGATACCTAGAAAGACCGACGACGTTTAGCGTCGGTGGTTTGGCGATCTCGTCAGATTCTTTTGAAGGGGGTGTCGGATATCCTACCGAAAATACATTATAAGAAGTCTGATATCCGACACCTCTTTTCGTCGGTTGTATGGCAAGGTCATCGGATTCATCATCATCATCATAATCATAATCATCATCATCATCATCGTTGTCATCATCATCCACCAGTACCATCATCATCATCATCATCATCATCGTCGTCGTCGTCATCACCCTCTTCCTCATCAACATATTCATCATCATCATATTCTTCATCATCATCATCACCATCGTCATCATGATCATGATCATCTTCATCATCATCATCGTCATCATCTTCATTATCTTCACCTAGACTTCAAAATTCCATATACATAAGAACACACAACTATACCCTTGATATACCCTTGATGCCATAGGTATAAGGTTGATGTGCATTCCTAGGGAGTTTAACATCTATCTTAGTGTTCATGATTTCAAGAAAGGATGTGATTTGGACTATGGTTTCAGTCATCTTTGAAAGGTGGAGTTGGGCATGAGGTTGACATTCTCACTTCTTTATTCATCAGTGAGATATAAGCACACAATAATTTTTGGGTGGTGGAGATTGTTTTAGAGAAGATTTGACAGATTGTATGAATATCAATTGGAGCATCTCTATGATGGGTCAATTTCATTGTAGAATAGGTTGTTGTATTCTATGTGAGTTCAATGTAGTGCATCAAGGTTCGAGGAACAATGAAAAATACATTGTGGAGGCACAATATGATGTTCTAAATTGAATATTGTGTTGGAAACATTAGAAGGATGATTTCAATTAATATATGAAAACAAAGAATAAGGATCGAGATCCCTATGTAGTATATTTTTCCAAGAATATTCTATAGTGGTAGGGTTGGGAAAAAAAAGGTGGAAGCATTCATGGATATTCAATGATTGCAACATTTGGATATTCAATGATTAAAAACCCTCTGCTATACCTCATGGCTTGCAAGCACCTTATAATATAAGGTGGTCGATATAAAACCCCTCTGCTATACCAGCTTCATTTCCCACTGCTCAGGGTTGGTGCAAAACCTGTTATCAGGCCTGGCTTTGTTTCACTGAGTGCATCCATCAGTTGCTTTGAGGTTGTGATAGTCATTGTGCCATTTTATTGTTTCCCAATTTCTTCGGGGTTGTGCACCATTTTTGTGAAACCTGTTATCCCTAGCTTCGTTTCACTGAGTGCATCCATTAGTTGCTTCGGGTTTGTGCTGGCCACTATGCCATTTTAATGTTTCCCAGTTGCTTCGGGGTTGTGCGCAGAGAAAGGGTTTCGATTGGAAAAAGCAATGCCTTCGGTATGTGATGAAATACTCTGCTAATAGGGTTTTGAATCCTCAATTTTGTTTTCTAATAAGTTAAGAGCAGAGCAATCTCTAAAGCTGCTCCATCCGTGATTAAATGAATCTTTGCATTTGTTTGATAGTGGTTAATAGTGGTGTAAATAAGTGATACATAGTGTTTGTGGATTAGTAAGTGTGTTCCTGGCGAACTGGTGCAGTTAGCACAGAAAGACACTTTTATTTTTGAGTGAGATTGTTTACTAAATGTATGAGGCACGCTGGAGTGTAAAAGCTTTTAAAATAGGGGGCATCAAGGTTGAAAGCTAAACCTGGTTGTCGGTTTGTTCTTTTTCTTTTTCTTGTTGTATTTTATGGTAGATTATTTCTATTGATATACCAACACAGGGTTTGGAACAATCTTGAAGGCTTCTAAAGGAGAAAACTAGGTTATATTTATCCTTTGTATAGTTGAAAGATGAACATTTTGCAACTTTACTTTCTTTGATGACTAGCCAACAATGAATAGTTTCTATTTACCTTCATATTTCATATAGAAGGTTCTTGTTGTATACATATGTTGGGCCTTGGTGGCCAATTGGCCTACCCTGGAATCTATGAGGTCGAATATATCTACGATCCTCAAAGAACCATCCCCGATTCCTTTCAATGACTACATATCATCATTTGAAATTCTTGGAGCCCTAAAATTTCTAGCATCTCATAGATTTTGAAGACGAATTTGTCATTAACTATGTGAAGGAAAATTCTCTAATACACCACACAACATTTTGGGTAATAGTATTGCACATGTAGCTTTTGTATGTCTAGAATCCTATTGATACCAAATTGGGAAAACTATGAGTAGACAAAAAGGCATAAAAAGACCATTCCTATGGATTGTGTGTCATTTTTCCTTTTACATTTCTATTCATGTCTAGGTAGTGGTATCTTGGTAATAGTATCAAGCACAGTGCTAAAATTTTACTTGTGAATGTTTTGGTGTAGAGAATGAAGTTTTTTATTGTGATAGACAACCAAGAGCTGAAACCAATGGTGCTCATAACATTGCTCTTCCTCCTTTTGCGCTTGCAACCTAAAAAATGTAGGTAGTTTGTGGATATGTGCAAATAGTTTTGATCAGCAACGGCTAGTGTCTTTACTTTGTGTTGTTGATGACTAGTTGAAGCAACTTGGTTTTTGGCACCTAGCTTAGATTTCCATACTTAGAATTTCAGTTCAGTTCAGTCCATTGGAGACACACTTCTCTTTGCTCATATATGCACACCAGTAGGGCACATTAGGATTAGGTCACACTAGGGTTAGGGTTTGACACTTCCAAATGCACATTGTGCATTTTTCCAAATTCAACATACTATTATGTATGGGTATCACACTTTCCCACCAGCTCATGTTCAGAGTACTAAGTTTAAAATGTAATTTAAATGATGGTTGGGTTTGATAGATGGATGGGAATAATTTGGGTTAACAACCATTAGATAACATTAATAACACATTTAAATAAATTATGAATTAATATTAAAGTGAATATAACAAAACTTGGCATTCTTTGTAAGTGAGATTATATGTCTTGAAATATTTGGGTGCACTGAGTTAACTTGATTTCCTTGCTACAAATTTGATAAGGTTTCATGATTATGCCAATTTATTTCAGGTTCTTTTGACAATAAATTATGTAGTAGATTGAAATTACTTGCATTAAAGTCTTGTAGTGAACCCCTTAGCCCCTGTGAGAATTTCCTTAGCCCTTGTGGGAATTATTAAGCCTCTGCAGGCATTTCCTTAGCCCCTGTGGAAATTTCCTCAGCCCTTGCGGGAATTCCTAAGCCCCTGCGGGCATTTCCTTATCCTTTATGGAAATTATTAATCCCTTGCGGGCATTTCCTTAGCCCTTGTGGGAATTATTAAGCCCCTGCGGCATTTCCTTAGCCCTTGTGGGAATTATTAAGCCCCTGCGGCATTTCCTTAGCCCCTGCGATCATTTCCTTAGCCCTTGTGGGAATTATTAAGCCCTGTTGGCACTTCCTTAGCCCTTGTGGGAATTATTAAGCCCCCGTGGGCATTTCCTTAGCCCCTGCAGGCATTTCCTTAGCCCTTGTGGGCATTATTAAGCCCATGTGGGCATTTATTAGCCCCTGTAGGCATTTCCTTAGCCCTTGCGGGCATTCCTAAGCCCCTGCGGGCATTCCTAAGCCCCGCGGGCATTTCCTTAGCCCCTACGACATTCCTAAGCCCCTTGCAGGCATTTCCTTAGCCCTTGTGGGAATTATTAAGCCCATGCGGGAATTCCTTATCCCCTGCGGGCATTTCCCTAACCCTTGTGGGCATTATTAAGCCCCTACGGGTATTTCCTTAGCCCTTGCAGGCATTTCCTTAGCCCTTGTGGGCATTATTAAGCCCTTGCGGGCATTTCCTTAGCCCTTGTGGGAATTATTAAGCCCCTGCGGCCATTATTAATCCTTTGCAGGAATTTCCTTAGCCCTTGTGGGCATTTCTATATCCCTTGTGGGAATTATTAATCCCTGCGGGCATTTCCTTAGCCCTATGTGCATTTCCTTAGCCCTTGTGGGAATTCCTAAGCCCCTGTAGGAATTCCTAAG
The DNA here is from genome assembly GCA_027924585.1 of Larix kaempferi. Classification (NCBI taxonomy): domain Eukaryota; kingdom Viridiplantae; phylum Streptophyta; class Pinopsida; order Pinales; family Pinaceae; genus Larix; species Larix kaempferi. Next base: position 13,126,761 of record BSBM01000316.1, on the reverse strand, counting down.
CCCATGTGGGCATTATCAAGCCCCTGTGGGCATTATTAAGCCCTTGCGGGCATTTCCTTAGCCCTTGTGGGCATTATTAAGCCCCTGCGGGCATTTCCTTAGCCCCTACATGCATTCCTAAGCCCCTTTGGGCATTCCAAAGCCCTTGCGGGCATTCCTAATCCCCTGCGGGCATTTCCTTAGCCCTTGTGGGCATTTCCTTAGCCCCCGTGGGAATTCCTAAGCCCCTATAGGCATTCCTAATCCCCTGCGGGCATTTCCTTAGCCCCTGTGGGAATTATTAAGCCCCTGCGGGCATTTCATTGGCCAACTAGATAAGGTTTAGCATCATATTTAAATCATGCAATGACTAAATTCAAAGAGATTTAGAAGTGATATCTAGTAGACTTAATAAATGAGATTTTATATTGTTGTTCGGGAATTCTACCCTATAGTGAGGAGATGGACAATACCAATTGGGCAGGGTTGACAGGTAAACACACTGATTATATTTCATTAGGCTACTGCAAAAGAAAGAGATCGAGATTAAGAGAAATACCTCTTTTTGACAGCCCGTCCTGGCTTTCGCTTGGTTTCTCGCTTGATCTCCTACTTGATGAACCTGCAATACAAAATATACCTTCCTCAGTGTATCTTGACCATATGACATATGATGAAATTATAAAACAATTTAACATCAACTGTAATCAAGAATTAAGCCAAATAGACATGCAATTCAATAGATATCTGATTTGGAACATGAAGGGTGTTTTGACCTTTTTATTGTCAAAGAAACATGAAATTAGTACAATATACCTGACGTGTAGAGATGTTTTTGCAACTAGATCTTGGGCTCCTACTCTTCACTCTAACTTGGAACTTTCCTCCAACGTAACATTGCTTAAAGCCTTTCTTTTCGTTCTTATGAGTCTAACCCCTCTCATGGATCCTTCTTGTATTTATGGGACAAGGTAGGTAGTTTAGATCGAGAGCTGGTTGAATTGGGAGGTTGGGGAAGTTGTAGAACCAACTTCAACTAATCCCAATTCGTCAAATTAATATATTTTTGATTTCATCTTAAGATGTACGCAGGTTTCACACCACAAGAGTAGCGTACAGGAAGCAACTTTTGGGCTTTACAACAAGCGTTTACAACTTTTTGGGAGATGTACGCTGGTTGTACTTGAGAAGAGTAGGGTATTTTCTCAAGGTGTACGCTGGTCTTCTATGCAGAGAGGGGCGTACATGTGGAAAAATCAGGGGAAATTGCAATCTTTGCAGGTGAGGAGTGTACTTCTGGCAGCAAGTCATCCAAGGCAATCTAGCTCTTCAACCCTTTGTGTCTTTTTGTGTGATCTACAAGGCAAGGTGATCACGGGACAGAGAAGTGCAGATTTGACCTATAACATATATGATGAAAAATTGTTGAGAACTCCTTAAATTGAGAGATATCACGAATGTAGGAAAGACTCACCAATTTATTTGGCATGGTTGTGTGTAAAAATTAAGCTTCATTCTATTATTGGATTGCAGTAACCTTGTGAAGTTGAAACATTGGGTCTATGCACTTTGGCTTATCCATATTAAGATGAAAGTCCCCATTATTGTTACAGATAACTAGATAGCATTATCAAGACAAAATTTATGAGTTCCAATTCATGAAAGGTGGAGCTCTATCTTTCTACCAACACAGGATCTTGAATAGTTTATGTTCAAAATTAGTATGGAATGTTTTGCTATGTTTTGGGTACACCTCACGCTGCAAGCATGACATTTTGATCAAGATTTTATAGTAGCATTTAATCATGTATATATTTGAATCAGGATTTGAGACTGAAACATAACATATAATCATGTTTATTTTAGAAATATTTTTTGAAAAGTAATTCTATATGCAAAAGAACATAGTCTAGACACTCTTGCTTATCCATATAAAGATTTGAATTCCCATTACTATTACAAATAAACAGATAGCAGTGTATCGTGACAAATATTTTGAGCTCAGTTTGTGAAATGAGAGCTCTATCGTTCTACCAACTAGAGATCTTGAATAGTTTATGTTTGTGAAGAGGTGTTCTTCAAATAAATGGAATAATACTTTATCAATGAAATGGAGAACCTAGTGAATTTAAAAAATACAGTAGAATATATATCTCTTAATTTTGAAGTAGTTCCATGGTTTTTTAGAATTTTTATGTGAAGATGAATTGAAGGAACAATTCTTCTTGCGAGGACATAAGCATATGATTGTTAATGTATCACTTAGGACAACATGTGGTCAATCTGAAATAGCAACTAACTTGACAGTGCCTTCATGCAATTCCCATAAGTATAAGTTTTGAGGGCCTTGATATTTTTTGTTTAAGGCAGGCATTAAAATGAAAAAATTACATCCATTTTAAAAATTGCAAATGAAAGTAGATTGCATGGTGGCACAACTCAAGCAAGAATATATAATAATGCCCACAAGGGCTAAGGAAATGCCCACAGGGGCTAAGTAATAGTGATTTCTTACAAGGAGTTACAAGGATCTATTGCATATAAGACGTAGTTACAAGGAGCTATTGCATATAAGAGGTAGTTACAAGGAGCTATTGCATATACTTGACCTTATTTGACCTTCTATATCTTTGGCATGTCAAATAAGAGGTAGTTACAGGGAGCTATTGCATATAAGAGGTAGTTACAGGGAGCTATTGCATATAAGAGGTAGTTACAAGGAGCTATTGTATATATTTGACCTTATTTGACCTTCTATCTCTTTGGCATGTCAAATAAGAGGTAGTTACAAGGAGCTATTGCATATAATAGGTAGTTACAAGGAGCTATTTCATATAGTTGACCTTATTTGACCTTTCATCTCTTTGGAAGGTCAAATAAATGGTAGTCTCAAGGAGCTATTGCATGGATGCATGGATGCATGGTTACCTCACATTGTCATGGATGCATGGATGCATGTATGAGATTTGCATGGATGCATGGATGAGATTTGTTTGTTTAGCGTCATACTCATTCCCATGGCCGATATACCTCATCACACATATACCTCATCATGACGACATGATATGTGTGGATCCTTCTTCATACAATGATGATAAAATTTCAGGTTATATGGAACATTTGTACATTTGAGAGAGAGATGACTGGTTGTACCTTCCCCACGATGGTTTATTTACTTTTGGTCCTTACACCCTGTTGTTTATTGATCTTATGGTACCTTGTCCTTGACGTGTAGTTGATAGGGTCATTTCGCCCATCTCGAGTTGTTCGTACCAACCTTTAATGTTTTTGGTCCTTTGGGTACTATGTTTGTTTGTCCCCTAAATGACCCTAGTACCCCACTTATGATTTATGTTATTATTTATGACTCCTTTTTATTTTATTTGTTATTTGATTATTTTACTTTTAATTTTTAATTTTTATATTTAATTTTTAATTATTTATATTAACTAGTTAAGACTTGTCCTATGAGACAAAATTGTTGGTGATCAGATATGTCTTTTGAATTATTAAGCTTTTACTTGCACTAAGAATTTTGTTGTAATCATTCTTTGTGATTTATTTAAATTTTGTTATGAATATAAATTTCTTTGTCTAATTACTGTTGCATACAACCTTTCTCTCTCTCTCTCTGGTTTGTACTTACCCTTTGGTAGGCTCAGTGGGTTCCTATTGTTGGTTGACCTCTGAGAGGTGCAGTTTTCGCTGAAAGTAATAATTTTGAGTATCTGACAAGAAGGTTCCACATTACGGTGTAAGTACCCTAAACCTATCTTCTTTAATCGTGTTAATGTTGATTAAGTACTATTGTTAGTAATTAGATGTTACTGAAGATTACTTTAACACAATGAGTCAACTGGTAGTGTTAATGTGGAAAAGTCGAAAGAGATGAAAATTATGTTTTTTTACTGTTGTTCTATTTAGTTTCAGTAGTACTTGTTTATTAGATGTAATAAAAGAAAAGAGTTTACATTTGGTGGAGGCATGCTAACTACATATGATGATAGTGGAAAATGCATGCCTTAATGCCTTGTATTTTTCTAGTATGAATTATGCATACCCAACAAGGTCCTATCTGAAATTTTTTCCCACGGTGCAGGTAGAACCAAATAGGTATTTGTCATATCTATCTTCCTCGAGCCAGGGGAGTTTAGGAAGGATAGAGCAAAGTGAGACATCCAGTAGGTCTACAAGAGTTTTATCAACTAGATGTCAAAAGATCAGAAGAAAATTCCATAAACGCATGGAATTTTTTCTCGCTGAAGGGGGGTCATGTTTCTATGATGATGAGACAATAGGCGACATGGAGGTTCCTTTGAGGTATAGACATATAGTGAAACAATGGGTACACAAAGATATTCCTCAATTGAACATAGATTTTTGTGTGAACGAGATGATATATCGAATTGCACCGTCGTCATTATATGGTTTTGGGTTGTTTTGCATGGATGGCATAAAGGTCGGTTACAACAGATGTACAGAATTGATGGAGTATGTTGGACCCTGTTACAACTACAAAGATTGGATGTTGCTAGTCCAATATACACGAAGTATGCGTAGATATGGATTGACAACAAACTATTTACAGTTGAAAGACAAAGATCAAAATAAAGGAGCAACATTGTACATTGATGGAAGGCCAAAGGCCACAGGGAATATTGTGGGGTTTATAAACAGTACACAACTAAGGTCTACAATTAAGCAACCCAACTGCGAATTTGAGGGGCATGAAGGAAACTGCGTTTTTGTATGCGCCATTAAATCAATAGATGCAGGGGAAGAGTTGCTTATTAATTACAATTTGAATAGAGTAGATACAAACACGGTTACTATGGGAGTGGTACATCCAACAATTTACCCAACCTTTTATTAATGAATTTAACATCTTAAGGATTTTTCGTTAGTTTATTTCGTTTAAATTTTCTATATTTACTTCGTAGGGTGGTGATCGGGGAAAATCCCGGCCAATAGATGGGCAGAGGAGTACAACTTCCTTGAGGAAGCAGGTATACATCTTTGTAATAGTAAAAATATAATAAGAAAAAATAGTTTTTTGTTTGCTGTGTATTTTCATTAGTATATTTGTTTCGTTTATATAATGTTATCTATATTTGATGCAGAACCTTGATCGGGGAAGCCACCAGGCTGTTGATCAGATGACAATAGCCTCGGGGAAACAAGTAAACCTGATTGTAATTGTACAATTTAAATACATCAAAATGTTTTCTTATTATATTGTTTTAGTGAGTATTTTGGTTTTGTTTAGGTAAATTTTTCTATGTTTTTGATGCAGGGTTCTATAAGGGGCACCTCCCTAAAATTAGATCATACCAGATTTTCCTCGAGGCAGCAGGTATACATCTTTGAAATAGTTTTTTTTATGTGTTTTTTTATTAGTATATTCATTTGGTTTATATAATGTTATCTATATTTGATGCAGAGTGTTGATCAGGGAAGCCACCTCGCTGTTGATCAGATGATAGCAGCCTCGGGGCAACATGTAAACTTGATTGTAATTGTACAATTTAAATACGTCAAAATGTTTTGTTATTATATTGTTAATTCAATGAATATTTTGGTTTCATTTAGATAATATTTTCTATTTTTTGATTCAGGGTTTTGTAAGGGGTACCTCCCTATTAGTAGATGGAGGAAGGTCACCTATAACCATTGATCCGATGAGTAGATCACGATCCTTGATAAGGTAGTAGGTATAATTCATTGGAATTGTACCAATAAAATATGTAGCATATTGTTTTTTTAATATGTATTTTTATTGTGTATACTGGTTTCATCATGATTTAATGTTTTTTACTTCTTCTTTGCAGGGGGATGATCAGGGCAAGTCCCCAGCTGTGGATCTGACGACACCATCATCCAGGCATCAAGTAAACCTAGTTGTAATTTTAGGAATCTCTCATGATAGATATGTTTTGTTAATATACTTTTTTCCTCATTCTATTGCTTTTACGTCAGTAATGTTTTTTATATTTTTGTTGCAGACCAATGATTTGGTGTATGAAACAACATCACAACAATCAATAGATTTTGATGTGCATGAGTTGATGCGAGATGCTGAATTGGTTCTTCCCTAGACCCGGTTAAAATGATAGAGAAGACCTTGAAAACAATTAATGAGGATATCCTTGGTCTGCTATTCATTGATCCGCAGACAGATGAGATTAAAGCCAAGGTTGAAGTTTTGGTAAAGAGATCTCATGCCTTGCAAGTAAGTTGCAGAATCTTGAATCATAATATAAATTCATTTAGAACTTTATAATTTTTACTTTTATATGATAGTGAACTTATAAAATATGGTTTTTATTTATAGGAATTTTTGCGACCACAGACTATTGGTCAAGGTGGTGTTGGCCCCATTGATGCTTGTGAAGATATGTCGTCACATGAGAAAACGAATCCACTTACATCGATTCATGCACCATTGTTGTTGACTGAACAGTTGGCAACATGTTTCGCGACACCCCCGAGGCTAACAGAGAGTGCACCCACGAGTGACTGACACACGACAGATAGTGCAGAAGAAGGGGTTGATGCAGAGCCTGTTAGTATTGATATTGCTGAAGCAACATTTCCTGGATCTTCCCATGTCACTAGCATGGTTACAATACAGGAAACATTTTTGGTGGACGAAGATCTCATTCCAATAAATATAGAGAAGATCCCAGGTAATTATACATTTTTTAAGTTAGTGTTTATAATTTGATTGTAATATACCGATTTTTTTTTTCCAACTAATGATGGAATGATCGTTTTGCAGGAAATGATGTTTTTTATAAACATCTAAATGGTTTGTTTTTGGATATCTTCGGGCCCACCATCCGCATAAGGTGGGATAGACAAACGAAAAATTTAAAAGATGAGCTCACTAATCGGTTGGTTGGCCTGTTTGGCAACGAGACCTTTGATCGAGCCACGATCCTAAAGAAGGCTAGACAACATATGAATATTGTCCTAGACCAATATAGGGTTCACCTAGAAAGGAACCCTAGGTATGAGTGCTCTCCGATGATTCCATCAAGAGAGTGGAAATCCCTTGTGGAAGATGGAAAGGAGAGGGATCCGAGAAAAGAAGGAAAGCTACCACCAGGCATAGGGAGGTATGCAATACTTTCCACAATGTAATTCTAAACCTTATTATTATTAATTTTTATATCGAATTTGGAACATCTAATGTATTTCAACACTTGCATAGGTTGTCAGACACATCGAAGGCCACAAAGGCAAGACTAGAAAAGATTGGTCAGCACAAGCTTGGGCATGGTGGTTATTGGAATTTGGCGGCACGAATTGTAAGTATCAGAAAACCAATAATGCATCCAAATAATAAATTTCAAATTATTTTCGTTTTATTGCACCGCAAAATGTAAATTAATGATGTTATGCAAATATGTAGGTTGACCGATTCAAAGAAGTGCCCACTGAGGAAGACTTGAAGCTTGGATTCCAGCATGGCTTTGAAGCTGTTGTTGAACACAGAAAAAGATTTTCTAGGAAAAAACGGTCTTCTGGTAATCCATATGGTGCACAGGTATATAAAATATATATAGTTTAATGAAGATTTATTACTTTTTCAATCTATTTGTTATAAATAATTGACATAAAATATTGACTTTGTTTTGAGTAGGAAAGCAATGATCTCCTTAATGTCGAGGATGAACAACAACAAATAGAAGATCATGCTTCGAATCCTGGTAATGAATTTATTCATATGTTAAAATTTTATATATAGCATTGCAGATGGTGAACATTAATTGTACTTCTCCATATTTCAACTGCAGAGCATGTAGAGGGTCACACTGTACAGGTTGAGCCTAGATAGGAATATGAAGAACATGATGTGGCCACAACAAGTAAAAAACCACCTTTGTAATGTTTTTTTAAATGAAATACTTGTCATTATAATTATAACAAAATATATCGATGTAAAAATTTCACATTATTGCAACAAATCTGAACCCCTTGCCGCAAAATCCATGTCGCAAGCACTATACCAGGAAGACATCATGACAAGTTGATGAAGTAGCAAGAATTGAAGGACAATTTCCAGAAGATGAGCTTCTTGTTGATTTTGTAAAGAGAATAATGTTACACCTAAAATATTACCATCATGAGACTCAGTGTAAACATCCCTAAAGTTTCCTTGACTAAGTCATTAACTTGGAAGAGATGTAAACCCTTTTATACGAGGTTTTGAGAGGTCATCGCAGGTTGTCCTCTTACACACTGTGACAATGCCAATTAATTGACTAAAATAGCTTCTTCGAGCTCATTCTCGAAAGTAGCTGATGTGTATCCCTATCCCTAGCCTTTTGGGAAGCTGGCATTCGGTTCCTAGCCTTTTGGGAGGATCCCCTATCTCTCTCCTACCATATCTCAACCTACCCTATCCACTTAGTCCTATATAAGTGAAGCTTACTCCCATTCCAAAGGTCGGAAGTCTATAGTATCTATACGCTAGTGAAATTAGCTTAGGAGAGATCTCTACTCATCCTTTGAGAGATTCGTCATCCCTTTGGAGGCTTTAGCATTGGCTTGATCGAAGAAGGATTGCTACGTTAAGTCATTGGTTGTAATCTCTTCATCCTATGTATTTCCCTTTTAATATAGTAATATAAGTGCTTTCCACCAAATATCATTGTGTTAATGATATTTTGTGTAGTTTTCCTACTTAACTGCTTACTTAGAGCTATTATTGTGTAGATGCTTTTACTGCTTGTTTTGTTGTGTTGTCTTGACAGGTTTTGCAGCTGAGATCTAAAGACCATCAAGCTTTGAGCAGAATTCAAGGAGAAAGGATCAGCGATCTTAAAAGGTGAAGCATCTAGCTCCTTAATCTATAATTAGATCTAGGAGAGTTATTTATGTTCTGTCTCTATTTGTTCTAGACTCACGTTGAGCTAGGGAGATCAGGCCTCGAGTCCGCTCTTGGTAGAGTGCTTGTCATTTTCTGATATTTTCCTGAGTGTTTAGAGTATTGCAAATCAACTTTCTTTTTAGTTTTGTGCTTAGAAATATCATTGTTATCAAGTTATTATCTTGGCATATAATTGGAAAATTGAAGGTGCATCATTTTACTATTTTCAAGTACATTTGAAAATTATTGTAGGATCTGCTTCATGCATTGGAAATTGTCATTCATTAATCTTTTGCAAAAAGTTTGAGAGGAAAAATTAATCATTTGTGCTTTTCGAGAATTATGAATCATTCATTTTCTTGAAAAATTTGAGTGAGATCAATTTTTTACAAAAGTAATTCCATGTTTGAAGAAATCGTATGCATTCTTGATTTTTTATGCTTTTAAGCCATTGTAGTGAAATTGAAAAGTTATAGTGCTCTAGATAGGAAATTTCTCTCTTTTCATCTCTTAATGTTTTGATTCAAAAAGACAAAAGAAAATGTTTGGATTTGGTTGTCATGACTGTTGATTTTTTGAGTTTTGCTTAAAAAACGGAAAAACGAAAATAGTATTTTTTTATCAAATTTGGTAGATTTTGGGATTGTGTTGCATTGTGTTGCTTTGGTAAAATCACTTGGAAATAAATTTCTTCTTCTCATACATAGAGTTCATCAAAAGTAAAGAATATCTTTTTGCATGTAGTTAGGGCCTGCATTATGTTTACGATTATGTACTCACCTCATGCATTCACCTAACCGTCTAGATAAAATTAACGGTAGAACTAGGGTAAAAGTTTTAGTAACTTGTGTGTTAAGTTAGAGATGTGTTCCGGCATCATAAAATGTGGCAGCCGTCGCTACTTTCTAGCACTGTATTCCTAGGGTATTGTAGCCTTCCACGTACTTATCGGTATATCAAAGCTCTTTCACGTACCAACCAAGTATATTGAAGCTCTTTCACGTACCCACCAAGTACTTCGTGTACTTGGCATATATCGAAAGGTGTTTCACGTACTTGCATATATAGAAAGGTGTTTCACGTACTCGGTAGTATATAGGAAGGTCTCATGCCGTACGGTTGTGCATTAGACAACACCACTACAGATTTGAGCTCCCATGTACCTTGTGTATATCGGGAGACACCATTAGGATTCATGAAACCAAATGAGTTAACCTTTTGATCGTCTTGGTAGAGCAATACACCAAGAACAACACTCGGGGAGATTACTACGCATGTACTGTCCAGGTAATCGGGTATTCAGGCAAGGGTACAGTCCCAATCCTCCTTGTCACGTTTTAGTGTTGGACTCTGTGGTATATAGAGATTTGTGAAGCCTTGATAATCCTGTGAGGTTCCAGACTTTTGAATCCACTCCTATCACATAAGTTTTCTTGCGGCCTTAGTTTGTGTAGGATTTTTCTGGATTGCTTTTATTTTGTTTAGCTTTCCCTAGGAGAAAATTTTGTTTTAGTCATTCTGGCTTACTTACCTTGGAGAAGGTCCCGCAGGATTCAGAACTTGCCACCCGAATATCCCCTTGACCAGGAGGTAATTTCATGGGTAAGAATGGACCCACAAGCCACGATCGTGTCACCTGAAGTAGAAAAACCTACTTTGAATGTTGGAGCACATATGTTTCCTCCAGATTCACCTGCCTCCCATCCTTCGCAGGGTGAAGAGGCACAAACTTCTACTCCACAAGACTTACCTCCCATTTTTCTGGGAGAGCCTGGATCGGTGGAATGGTTAAATCCACCCCAGGATGACCCTACAACAGTTGTTGGTCCAACAACAGCTTATTGCACAACATCTCTAGGCCACCCAGTGGCTCATTTTTCCATTGCATCCCCACCTAGTTGGCCTACTCCTGAAGAACTCTTCAGACCCCTTCATTATCGCTTGGATCGATTACATGTTAGGGGTGATGAAATTCGAAGACAAATTCTTTCACGAAGGGTAGAAGACTCGATGTCACATTCTTATCAACCACTCCCAAGTTGTGTTTTATCTTATGATTCACTGGAATCATCCACGCAACACGCGACCACTTCTGAACCTGGTCAACCATTATCTCCTGCACATACACATCCCAAATAGGAGGCCAGTTCTACACCTCCGACGACCCAACCTATTGAAGGACAACAGTCCAACACACCTGTTACTACCATGGTTACATTACCCATTCCTTCCCCACCTCAAAACTCGCGGTAATGTTAATACTATGGTAGATAATCAACAACCTGTTTTGGGTCAACCTTTACTTAGTGGTCATCAAGTTGTTGTTGGGGGGTAACCGCCGTCTCTTAACCGTAATACTGTAGGAGGAGTTCCCATCGGTCCTTCCGTTGGAAATTCCTTACCTCCTGGACCTTCCACTGCAGGATTATCCCATGTTGGGGAACCATCCAATGTAATTCAACCATCATCGAGTCAAGCGTATCCAGGTTATCTTAACCTCGTGTTGGGACAAATCAATCCTGGAAACACACTCTTCAGGGTACCCTACCCCAGAAATCCATACACTCTATGGGGACAACAAAATGTTTTACAACATGGACCCCCACCTATAGTACCTCAAGTCCCTCCACCCCCGTTTGGCCCACCCCCACCTCCCATTGGAGGCAGCGGCCCCCCACATAACTCTCGAGGAGGCAGAACTCCACCTTCTGGCGGAGGACCACCTCATTCCAGCCATCATGGTCCAACCCCCTAAAGGCGGAGGCAGAGGACCACCTTCCTGGGTGGTGGCAGACCTCTACCTTATGGTGGAGGACCATCCCATCTTGGCGGTGGTGGAAGAGGACCACCCCATCTTGGTGGTGGTGGTGGAGGACCATCCCTTCCTGGTGGTGGTGGTGGAGGACCACCCTACTATGGTGGTGGTTGTGGAGGACCACCCTACTATGGTGGGGGTGGAGGAGGAGGCCCTTACCCTTCCTGTGGCGGTAGTGGAACACCACCCCCTCCTGGCGGAGGTGGTGGAGGCCCACCCTATTCCGGTAGTGGTGGTGGACCACCACCTCCTTCCAACGGAGGTGGTGGAGGCCCATCTTATCCTAGCGGTAGTGGCAGACTCCCACCATTTGGAGGCGGCCCACCCCCTCCCGACGGTGGAGGAGGGCCCCCACCTTATGGTAATAGGCCGCCTTATTATGATGATGGAACACCTTTTTATGGTGGTGGACCTACTTATGGTCCATGTGGCACATCCCCTTACGGTTAGTTTCATTCGGGAACACCTTACAATCATTCAATTCAAGGCCCTACCGGTCCATACATGCCTTATCAGTACTATCGGTACCCCCAACTGAGCCAACTGTTGCTCTTTTTGGTTACTTTTGACTTACTCGACTTGTCTCATGTGACAAATGATCCCATTTTCCATGGGCATAACTAGCCACCCATTCTGGTTAAGTTACCATCAGATATCCCCAAATTTGATGGTAAGCCTGGCAAGGATCCTAAAAACCATGTGATGACATACCATCTATGGTTTTCATCCAACTCCTTAATGGATGACTCGATCCGTCTTAGGTTATTTCAATGGACTCTCACCGGCCCAGCTGCTATGTGGTACATTGAGCTACCACCCAATTCTTTTCTTGATTTTCGATCTCTTTCTATGTTGTTTTTGACCAACTTCTAGTTTCCCATTCGCTATGAGACTAGTACGGACTTATTGACCTCTCTTCGCCAGAATGCTGCCACTCATATTTTCGATCATATCCATGAATGGCGGCGAATACGACGTCTTATTGAGGCTCATATTCCTAACCAAATCTTAGCTGACTGGTTTGCAAAGTCACTTTTACCCGTCGTAGCTCGAGACGTAGCTATGGGGGTAGGCGTCACTGAGGAACATGCTATTGCCCGTTCCCATTACTTAGACTTGGTCTATGCTTAATCTGGCACATTGTATGAAATTGTTCCTGACGCGCCTTGCCCTACGTACGATCCCGTGAAACCACCCAAGGGACCACACAATGATGGCATCATTGGTTCCCTTGCCTCCCAGTCTTCTATTCAAACTGGTGGCTCGTCGAACCCGCAAGGTTATTCCCCATCACCACCACAGGATGGAAACAACACTACCAAGTCCACCACTCTTGCCTCCACCGAAGAGGTGAATTCTGTGCAATCAACTTCATCTCCAAAGTCCAGTGGTAAGAAGAAGAACAAAGAGAAAGCTAAGAGATATTCTAACCAACAGGAGCCCAAGCTCACTCAGGAAGACACAAAACAAAAGAGGAAGTTAAAGTATCCTTGTTTGCTGTGCAGTGGAGACCATTTCTCAAAAGAATGTCCCCATCGAGACGAAGTTCAGAATTTTCTCAAGGGAAACTCTACTACCGCAGTTCTCAACGATCCCTTCCCCACTCAAAATAAGCAACTTATCGCACACACCTCTCCTTCCCAGGGAGAAGCATCCTCCACCGCGCATGTTCTCATGATGTGTAGTGAGACCGTTAACTTGAATACTCGTTCTCGTTCGTATGATTCCATCCTGACGAAGGAACCCGTTGGAAGTAATAATGAAAAAGATTCCACTTCAATTCCCGACGTCACCGTACCATTTGATTCTCTCACCATAGAGAATCCCTCTTTCGATTTTGTCTTGCATCCGCCCAAGAGCATGATTAGAAAATATGTTTTCAATCCCAATGCTCGGGCTACTCAGAACTACAACATTATCGAGGACCTGGCACAAGATCCTTGTGCTATGTCGATGCTCGAGGTCTTGCAAAAATTTCCTAACCAGCGCAAGAATCTCCTCACTGCCATCAGCGTGGTTGATCTGGATTCTTTGAATACCATCATGTTCTGGCTGGAATACTTTAAATCGAGGCTTTCCCATCAGTTGGAATTTCAAGTTGCCAAAAACATTGCTGGGAAAACAATCCATCGTACCGTTTTGGACGAAGGTGCTTCTAATTCAGTGATGTTGATCTCATGTTGGAGAGCCATTGGCTCTCCCGAGTTGAACCATTATCCTACGACTTTGAAAGAATTCGATGGATGTGGCTTTCAACCTCATGGGATATTACAAGCTTTAGTAGTCGAGTTGGGAGGAAAGACCGCAACCATTAACGTGGAAGTGGTCGCTGCCCCATTAGATTATAACAGTCTGCTTGGTCGTAATTGGTTCTACGCCATGACTGCAGTCGCATCATCTGTCTTCCGCATAGTACAATTCCCTCATCAAGGATGAATTGTTATTGTCGACCAACTGGATTTCTGCACACCTGACACCGCTACTCATCCAGGCGATAATGTTCCATTACTTGGACAATCCTCATGTCAGTATGAGAGCGTGGCGATTGGCCTCATTAAGGACTCATCCCTTATGGGAGTTTTTCCTACTTTGGATCCCCTAAATCATGTTGCCATGATGAACATGACCTCCTTACAGATTTCATCTATCCCGAACTCCATCGATTCATGGCTTGTACCTGACGAAGCCACCACACACATGATTGGATACACTATGCCTCTTTCACCCGCCGAACTCACGTAAGAGGCTATCCAGTCAGCTCTGGAGGACCACTTAGTTGTGGCCTCCACCTCTTGTTCTCTACAGCAGACATCATTTGATGCTCTGCTATGGAATTTTCATTTTGACAAGTCCATTATGGAAATCATGAGTGCAGATGATCCTCCATGGGAAGACCTCCATCATTGTTCATATTTCCTTCCTTCATTGGATACTGTGGAGAATAGCATTAGCACCATCTTTACACCAGATGTCTACCCTTGCTCTTAGTCCTCGATACTCACATGTCAAACGTACTTTGAAGGAAACTTGGCCAACATTGAGCCTACCATTTAGGTCGACATATTGTTTACACCTAGTGTAGTGGAACACATTCGTTTAGGCAAGAAGTGTTCCCCTGAAGAGATCACAACGTTTATGGCCTTGTTCAAGCAATTTCGAGACGTGTTTGCTTGGACTTACGAGGAGATTCTTGGGATAGACCCCGCTATTGTTTCGCACATGATTCAAACCTTTCCCGACACCAAACCAGTCCGACAAAAGTTGCGACCGATGCACCCCCGAAAGATTGCGGCAATCAAGGCAAAGATTGAAAAGCTCTTAAAAGCTGGTTTTATTTACTCCGTCCCATTGATAGAATAGGTCTCAAATGTCACCTCTGTATCTAAAAATAAGGGTACCATTCGTGTCTATGTTGATTATCGGGATCTCAACAAGGCTTGTGCCAAGGACAATTACCTGACTCCCTTTATCGACCAGATCATTGAAAATTGTGCGGGAAGCATCATCTTTTCATTTATGGATGGATTTTCTGGCTACAACCAAATTGAGATCCACCCGGCTGATCAATACAAGACAAATTTCATCTGTCCTTGGGGTACGTTTGCTTATCGCAAGCTCCCTTTTGGTCTTAAAAACGCTGGTGCCACATTCCAACGGGTCATGTCGTATGCCTTTCACGACATGAAGGACTTTGTGGAACCTTACTTGGATGATCTACCTACCCATTCACGGTAGCGCGAGTACCACATTGACCATCTAATGATGCTTTTCCTCATATGCAGGCGGTATAACATCCACCTGAACCCTCACAAGTGCATCTTCTGCGAGTCTGGATGCCTTCTCGGTTTCATAGTCTCAAAAGACGGGATTTGCATTGATCCCCTGAAGGTGGCAGCCATCATCGCTCTCCCACCTCCCACTGACATAACGAAACTTCAAATTTTGCAAGGGAAGGAAACTTATTTAAGGCATTTTGTCTGTAATTTCACGCAAAAGATGCAGGGCTACATGAGATTGATGAAGAAAGATGTTCCGTTCATATGGGACGACCAAGCTCAACAAATCTTTTGAAAGATTAAAACATGCTATCACGCATGCCCCTGTGCTCCAGCCGCCCAATTACTACAAGGATTATATCCTTTATCTTGCTGCTTCGGCCACCACAATCGCCATGGTCTTTGTTCAAGAAGATAACAACGCCCAAGAACATGTGATATACTACACAAGTAAGGGTCTCATTGACGCTGAAACCCGTTATTCACATGTCGAGAAACTCACTCTTGTTGCAGTCATTGCCGTCCAAAAGTTCCAACATTACATCTTTGCTTCGCACCACCACCATCATTTCCGATTCAAACCCCATGTACCACATTTTAACACATCAGGTGGTTGGGGGAAAGTATTCACATTGGATCGTGATACTGCAAGAATTTGATCTCCTTTTTGAAAAGGCTAAGCCTAAAAAGTCTTTGGTGTTTGCTGAGTTGATTTGTGATCTTCCCTAGGTTGATGTCGATTTTGAGCCCAATGAATCTCTTCTAGATGAATCATTTTTCCTCATCAGCACATCTGATCCATGGTATGGAGATATCACTTTATATCTTCAAACCCAACGTTTCAGCCCCCAACTCTCGCGGGATGATCGTCGTCGAATCCGCCACCATGCAAAGTATTATCTAATCATTAGTTATACTTTGTACTGTCATGGTATCGATTCTATTCTTTGACATTGTCTCACTCACGAAGAGGTTGAACATGTTCTAAATGACTATCACGGTGGGGCATGTGGCGGTCATCTCTCTGGGATGGCTACATCCCAGAAGATACTTCGCGCAAGATATTTTTGTCCATCTATCTTTAAAGATTGTATCAAGGTTGTCAAAAAATGTCCTCCATGCCTGCACTTCCAAACTAAGAAGCGCACTCACCCCGCCCCGTTACACCTGGTTATTGTCGTTGGCCCCTTCTCTAAATGGGGCGTCGACTTCATGCACTGTTATCCCACCTTAGCCGAGGGGCACGGTTACGTCATAGTAGCCGTGGATTACTTCACAAAGTGGGCCGAGGCTATTCCTACATACACGGACGACGGCAAAACTGCCGCACTCTTCATGTTTAATCATGTTATAGTGCAGTTTGGTGTTCCTCAAGATATAGTTACCGACCATGGTTCTCACTTTATGAACCATATGGTTGATGAGTTGAGCACTAGATTGGGTTTTCACCATGAAAAATCAACACCATACTACCCACAATCTAATGGACAAGTAGAGGCCATCAATAAGGTCTTGAAAACCATGATCCAACGTATGGTGGGTACGCACAAGTCCAACTGGCATAATATGCTCTTCTCTGCACTATGGGCTTATCGAACTTCCGTTAAGACCGCCACTGGATTTACTCCCTTCCAACTAGCATATGAATTGGAGGCCATCCTTATGATAGAGTGCGATATTTCGTCCCTCAAACTCGCAGTTGAACTTCTCCCGAACACTACTATTGAGGAAGAACGCTTCCTCTACCTAGATAAACTCGACGAGACTTGCCGCGATGCCTCTCTTGCCAACGAGGCTCATAAGAAACGCATCAAAGTGAGTACGACAAGTCAGTAGAACCTAGTGTCTATAGCGAGGGTGATTTGGTCCTCACATACGACCAAAGACATGATAAGCTAGGGGAAGGAAAGTTTGAGTCCATGTGGCATGGACCCTACATAGTGAAATGCGTCTTAGAGAAGGGAGCCTATGAGCTTGACGACTACGACAGGATATATTCAGGTGAACCCCGCAATAGGATTTACCTGAAGAGGTACTATGCCTGAGTCTTTCATGCATAAGTACTTTGTATATACTGTAAATGGCGTGTGTTTTGTGTGGTGTGATGCTTTGATTTTTTGCGTGCTTAGGTCATGTTTCATTACTTATACCATGTTTCATCTGCGTGTGAAGATGAAAACTTGCTACGGACTCGCGGATGACGCCAGCCAGCATACCTGTAACCTTGATTCGACATCCTGGGTGCTCTATTCTCCTACCAATGAGCTTATCAACTCAGAAGGAATGTGTCTAGGTTTCGCAACCAACAATGCTGCAGAATATCAGGCAGTCATTGGAACCCTAACCGACGATATTTCTTTGGGTATGGACCACATAGTCATCCATTTGGATTCTCAACTAGTGGTCTCTCATCTTAACCGGGTTTACACCATCCGCGATCCTACCCTACTCTGTCTCTACAGATGAGTTTGTCTTCTGGAAAGGTCCTTCGAATCCATTCAGTACCTGCACATTCCACGAGATGTGAACACAGTTGTTGACTCCATGGCCAACTTCATCTTAGATTGGTACATTGCACACACATGAGCATATTCATGAACATTAAAAGTAGACATAACATGTAAACATTGTATAAGAAAACACATAAACAAGATCACATCATTCATCCATTAAGAAACATAATGTATAAAGCTGCCAAAATGTGTGTATATATATAATCAAGATAATGTAGTGCTGATACAAAATTCTGAAGCACGACGGCTTTCAGTGAGTCTATACAAAATCTGAAGCCTACTAGCTTTTAGTAGTACAAAATTTGAGGCTCACATAGCTCTTAGTACATACATAATAACATCACAAGGCCTGAAGCCTGGCCCATGCACCCCTAGGTCTCGCGGCCCTCGCCTACTGCACGTGGAAGCAATCAAATGCCCTCTCTACCTTGAGGATTAGCATACCAAAATGTATAGTCACATCAACTATGTACCTCTGCATGGGCCTCGACAACTCATGTACTGCTGCATCTGGAACATCCAATGTCAACCTCGTAAGGTTCTCATAGACGTCATCCATATCCATGATGGCATCGTGCATGTCTAGGGCTACTAGTGGTGCCTCTCCTCTCCTCGCTAGTAGTGAGACTCCCACTGGCCGTGAAGGGCCCACATCTGCACACACACATGTTATTAACTCATCAACAATACCCAAAAAAATTATAAATACACAAAATTAAAAAGTACAAGGGTCATTGTTCTTACCAATGTCTCCCCACTCTGCCTCCTGAGGTAGCATTAGGTCTGAGTCCTCCTTGAAATCCGTACCACTGTATGGATAGTCCTCTATCATGAGTAGCTAGCCTTCCATCCAGGTGAAGAATCTAGGACCGTACCCGATGATCGGACCCCCGCCACCATGGCGGCCCATCACCTCTGTCCATCAGGCCATGTGTGGATCCTTGCGATCCCTGTCATCCATAGTCACCTGCGGGTGCAAGAGGGGAACCCACTCCAACAAGAATGAGATCACTATCGATCCATACCAGAACTGCTTGAGCTCACCGCACCGACACTTGGTCAGTTGAGCTCGAAGGTTGGTGAGGAGTCCCTCACACCAGTTGAACACCTTCAGAGACATACAGTCCTTCGTATACAACATATGGGACCTAGTAGCTAGATGAGCCACTTGACTCCCTGCTATCCTCACTATGGAGAAAAGTATAGCACGCAATTGATGATCTCACACCTCTTTGATTGGAATCTTCCCACTAGAGGCACAGGCATGTGGAGTATAGTGCTGGACAATCAGGTCATCCACTGTCCGGTCACTCCCCCATGATTCAATAAGAGCCACATTGTCCCCCCTCCGGGACAATTAAGTCAAGAAGTAGATTTCTTCGACATCTATGGTCAGTATGTGCTCTCCGATCATGAAGTACTGCTATGCTGCATCCCAGCTACGGATCATATGCTCCAACAGTAAGACTTGGGCCCTCATGCCCTGGACCTGGAAGAACTTCAGCAGTCCACAGTTCTGCATTGCCTCCACACATAACGGTTCATTTGTTGCTTTCACATCATCCACCTCATGTTCTCGCTCGTGCCACTCTAGAACCATGTTGGCAGCCACAAACCTATCAAAAGGGGCATTTAAACATCATTGGAGTTCACTCCAGCCATTAAAACTTTTTCTTTTGGGATAGGTTTTGAGTTGTACATGGACATTTCCATCGTCGCATCCCATCCTTGCAGACAGGTCAACATCGTCGCAATACGCCTTTGCATGCTTTGCGATGACCCGGGTTCATCACAGTTCCTGTAAGGGAAACCTGCGACAACCCAAGGGCACACAAAATCCCCACAAATCAACTCAAAAAACCTAAAAAATGGACAAAAATTGAAATTCTAAACTACTAGAAATATGCTAGCTGAGATTTAGGGTACCTACTCCGAATGGCTCATGAAATGGTCACTCGTAGCTCTGGCAATCGACGAATGAAATTCTGCTCCAAATGGCACTTTCTTCTCCCCAATTTGGCAAATAAACAATGGTAACTATATTTGGTCATTTTTTCTATTTCCTAAACAAAAAGGGAAATTATTTTTCAAATTTGGATGCTCTTTGGGTTATTTGGTATAGTTTGGATCATTTTTACTGCATTTGAATGCCTGGTTGACGATTTTACCTAGTTTTCAAGCATGCAAGAGATGTTAAGTGTTCCATTTGCGCCATTTTCACATTGTTGAGATCATCTCAGGTATGAACAACCCCTTGAATATTTTGTTATTTTTTTTCACCCGTCAGATTTTAATTATTTAATGATGATGAGCTTACTCTTTCTTCTTTCTCATGCTCTTAAAACCATGAGAATAAGTCACCGAGTTATGAGTTATCAATTTTTCGGGCTTAAACTCCTACGGAAAAGGAACCCCCCCGAGACTACCTTTAAGCTCTTTTCAGGCTCTCGAAATACGAAAAGAT
Source organism: Larix kaempferi (assembly GCA_027924585.1). Classification (NCBI taxonomy): domain Eukaryota; kingdom Viridiplantae; phylum Streptophyta; class Pinopsida; order Pinales; family Pinaceae; genus Larix; species Larix kaempferi. The sequence goes on along the minus strand of BSBM01000316.1, from coordinate 13,106,339 downwards.
CACCAAGCGAAATTTTTGCATTCACGCTTGTTAAAGAATTTGAATGGTTGTCTCCCTGGTGAAAGTTTACCCCTTTTTCAAACTAGGGGGCACTATTTATGAGAAAGGTATACTCCATCCAATCATGACTGGAAGAGTCCTCTCCCGCATTGTTTTATCCCTTTTCGGGCTATGAGGCTAACTTTACGAAAAAGGATCATTGGATTCTTCTTTAGTTCTTTTCAGACTCTCTAAACATCAAATGACGATTGAGTTTACCTTCTATGGACTCGTTAAACTCTAACATTGAAGGGCCCATCATGGGACGAATCCCCCATCTCCCAGGTTCGGAAAATATTTGGGATTGGACTCATCTATGAGATGAGCTATACCGAGCATCTGGTCACCCTCATCAAGCTCGTTAAAAACACATGAGGCACTCATCATTCATGATGGGGAAAAAAGAAATATTTTATGTTACACTCTTTATCTGTGGTAGTACTTAGTCGTTATTGAACATGGCACTCATTTGCATTTTCATACTACACTTGGATCATCTGTTTGTCCTCGAGTTTTTCCTACTTCCAGAGTCTTGTTACTCCTTTGGGTCATCCAAAGAATACTTCCACCATCAGTTGCATTAGGAGTTTGTGTCATAGTCGTCATGTCAATACTGCTAAGTCATGCCATGCCCATGTTCAAGAATACTTTCACCACTCATTATCTGCAGTCAGTACACCTTCCACCAAGTCGGTCTACTCTGAATTAGTCCTATATGTTACTGTACCATCTGATCTACTCCAAACATCTGTGGTCATGTTTCATGTCGATGATGGGGGATTCATCATGGCCCTCCTTCAACGGATTTATCCTTGTCGACTTCAACTCATCATCTGAGGATTGAATCTAGAAACCAACCAAGTACCTTGGGCCTGCATGCCTCAATGGCAGGTTACCTCGCTTTTGACATGAGTTTACATCATTGACTCTTGATTGAAATATTTCATCCAGCGTTCGACTTCATCTCATTTATTCATGCTTGATGATATGTGCTGTGATACCTTGGGAATCATTGACATTAATGGTGATTTCCCTCGTGCTTGTTAACGGTATACATCAATGACCGGTAATCAAGTGGTTTCTACCATGTTCGACGTCAAGACATTTGTAATCACATGGATAGATTCGTATCATCGTGGGTTCGGCTTGAAGACCCTAGGGAGTCATGTTTTACCTAGGTTGCGATGGAGATTGTTTTGAGTCATCTCACACGGATCCACATTTGTATTGGTCGTGGCTGTGTTATCATCTCATCATGGATCTACGCTTGTGTCTAGTAGCCATGATTGTGTTCAGTCGGTCATTACTATCATGGATCTGCAATGTATTGGTCGGAATCCATGTTGTACGTCATATGATACTATGTACTCAGATTCAGTTGTAATGCAGTAGTGTCCTTCGTTCAATGAGCCATTTCCATTCCTTCTGTCAAAGCTTTTCACCTGTCCAATTTTCAAACAAATTCATGCTTTGGGGGGCATTCTGTTACACCTAAAATATTACCATCATGAGACTTAGTGTAAACATCCCTAAAGTTTTCTTGACCAAGTCATTAACTTGGAAGAGATGTAAACCCTTTTATACTAGGTTTTGAGAGGTCATTGCAGGTTTTCCTAATGCAACCTGCGATGTCGCAGGTTGTCCTCTTACAGACTGTGACGATGAACTAGTTAATTGACTAAAATAGCTTCTTCGAGCTCATTCTCGAAGGTAGTTGATGTGTATCCCTATTACCAGCCTTTTGGGAAGCTGGCATTCGGTTCCTAGTCTCTTGGGAGGATCCCTTATCTCTCTCCTACCATATCTCAACCTACCCTATCCACTTAGTACTATATAAGTGAAGCTCACTCCCATTCCAAAGGGAGGAAGTCTATAGTATCTATATGCTAGTGAAATTAGATTAGGAGAGATCTCTACTCATCCTTTGAGAGATCTATCATCCCTTTGGAGGCTTTAGCATTGGCTTGATCGGAGAAGCATTGCTACGTTAAGTCATTGGTTGTAATCTCTTCATCCTATGTATTTCCCTTTTAATACAGTAATATAAGTGCTTTCCACCAAATCTTATTGTGTTAATGATATTTTGTGTAGTTTTCCTACTTAACTGCTTACTTAGAGATATTATTGTGTAGATTCTTTTACTGCTTGTTTTGTTGTGTTATCTTGATAGGTTTTGCAGCTAAGATTTGAAGACCATCAAGCTTGGAGCAGCATTCAAGGAGAAAGGATCAGTGATATGAAAAGGTAAAGAATCTAGTTCCTTGATCTCTAATTAGATCTAGGAGAGTTATTTATGTTCTGTCTCTGTTTGTTCTAGACTCACGTTGATCTAGGGAGATCAACCCTCGAGTCTGCTCTTGGTAGATTGTCCGTCAAACAAAGAAAAATTAAAAATTCGTGACTGAAGAAATATTGTGGAATTATTTTTGATAATATTATGTCCCGCATGATTTTTTTCCTACTGAATGAATGAATGGTTTAATGAATGTTAGATTTTACTAAATGAATGTGTTGAATGAATGGTTTAATGAATGGTTTAATGAATGTTAGATTTTATTGAATGAATGTCTTGACTTAATGAATGTTATCTTTTATTGAATGAATGGTAAATTTTTGTTTATGATGAAATCTACATGAATTTGGATGTAAATGGTTTTTTTCAAGTACATGCATTGGGTATGGGGAATTGAGAGTGATGTGAGAGGGGGGGAGGGTCCATAAGAGCTTCCACCTTCATGTGGTTGGCCCTGTTCAGTAGATAATATTCAATTATTCTCGAAAAAAAGAGGAGCTCAATGAATGGCTACGGTGTTTCCTTTCTACAACCCACTTATGTAACATCTAAATTTTGACAATTTCTTGGGGCTTGTTATGAAGCTAAATCATCTTATCCTACTTTCCAAGCTTCTGACAAGGTAAGGAATTATCCATTTCCCACAGTTATTTATTTGAATAATTATTGTCATAACATGTATTCCATGACTTATAAATATTCTTCTGGTGTATAAGCAATCACTTTGGATGAGTTGACAACTACTCTAATGGATTTGGTCAAGACTAAGTCTTTGAGATAGGATGGTATTTTGTGTGCATTCTATAATGCCACATGGAAATTTGGCAACTCGAAATTGTTATAAGCACACAAGGAATTTATGCATTATCCATCCTTAGGTCAAGTAGAAGACAATGTCATGTGCAATTAGTAGCATCTTACAAATCTTTTGTATTTTCCACCATACAGTTTAACTCATCCTTTCCACCTTGTCTGGCCACCTTTTTCACATCTATAATTGACTATAGTTCTTTCCAGCGATCATCAATTTTGTATTCTATGTTCACCATAACCCTTTCAAGTTCTTTCATTTTCATCCTCTTTACCTCACCTTTTTTATATTCCATCTATATTTTCTGATGGACTTTCCTCATGTTTAGCTTTCTCAACCTCCTCCATGTCATTTTTCCACTTTGTGTAGTGACCGATGAAAACATGGTAAGCAAGTCCACAAAAATCCTTTGTCATTTTGATTCAGCAGAAGAATCTTTTGGTAGTTTTAAATTACAAATAAAAAAATAGGTTCTAAACTTATCATGAAACATTTGGGATAAAATAGCCAAGGGTTTATCAAGATTGTCTGAGGTATTAAATACCTCATTATAGTGTACCCTATTCCATGGAATGAAGGATTAGTGTTTTGTGATAAAGAGGAAATGGGTGAATGCTCCAAGATATGGAATATTGTGAGCATGTTGAGGCAAAGGCCAATCTCTAAAATGTTTGTTGTAAGAGAATATAATAATACAAGCTTACCATTATTAATTAAAAAGAGACTAAAGCAATTGCCACTTCAAGTTAAGAAAAGACAACATCAAAGAGAGTATGCAATAATCCATTACTCTAGCAATCTTGTGCAATCTTGAAGAAGGGTAGCAAGAATATGACCATGAATAATAAGACTACACAGGCACTTGGTAAATCAAGCAAGCAAGCATGAAATAACAAGAGAAAACCAAATAGGTAGGCATAAGGAAGATCGCCTCTTTTTTATTGTTGTTGCAAGAAGAAATACGAGAAGGTAATAGAGTGTTTGTATTATGATATATACTCCTTTTTGGATTGAAAGGTCATCATGTGGCTTCATGTGCAAAGACACAAGCCTTCTTCAAAGAGAGAAATTGTTTCAAAAATAAGGGGGATAATAGGTTAACTTCCTTGAATCATAAGAAAATACACAAGAGCATGAACAAGAAGGGAGTACCTAGCAGCCATTACATGGTGATTCATTATGACCACTTGTGTGAAAAACATCTAATTTTTAGAATGTATATGAAAAAGGGTATAACTTGAAATTCTTTCATTGTTGTCACGCAACACATGTCACAAAATCATCAACACAAAATGGGATTCTACAATAGCGAGTTTATATGTTGTTGAGTGATTCACTAGTATGATATAGGATGTGAAGTCAAGTTGCATCCTTTATATGCCAATAAGTTCTAAAAAATGGGAATTGACCTCCTCCTATGACCTAAAACAAAAACTGCTAGCAATCCTCGAACATGAATTCATGCAATGTTCTTATTTTGAACAAAACTCATCTATTAATCATGAAAATCCAAGCATGAAAGTATATCATCCGACAACTCTTACTTTATAGGAAAATTGGATTCGTCTCAGTGCTTGATAGATACGGTTTAAGATGGATCTATGCTAGTAGATAGGCTTGCACATCATCGATACCATGTTATTCCAAGGTGAAAACAATGTCCAAGTTTTTTTGGCGGCATCAGAGATATATTCTATCCCAAAGATAATTAACTTGTATCAAGTGTAAATTTTGTTTTTTGTGTTGAATATGGTCCTCAACTAGCATATCATATATTTAGGGAAAAAAGAAATTAATGTCCATAATTACCAAAAATTAGTCAATAGAGATGTCAAGTGGACCATGTATAGAAATCCCATGTAAATGCTTAAGGAATCTCCAATTAAGTGGATCCTAAAGAAAATGTAAAAGTACAAAGAGTGAACATAGCAATTTAGTGTTGTACAATTTCCTATATTACAGAATTTCATAATACAATTTAGGCTCAAATTTTAGATGAAAGTATAAAGGTTGCTTATTTCTTCCTTAATGAGGCTTTGAATTTTTCCGGTAAGCAAATGTTGACCTAGTCACAATTTAAAGTTTCTGAACTTAGATAAGAAAACCATGGAGTTTTGTAACTTGAGACTAGCTACGAAGAGTTCCTTCTGTTTTAAACTTAATATCACTTTATTTGACATGTTATAGTAAATCAGTATTTACTATTTAGTATAAACCAAAGAAATGCTATTATTATGATAGACTGAATTTTCCAATAATGTTAAGCTTACTTTATATGAAAATATGTTCGCAATAAGAGGGATCTCTATTTTAGATTGGTGCATATGTCATTTAGTTATATTTTCATTCTACTACTTGTTGAATTTATGGTAGCTTTCCAAACATGTAAGGCCAATGTTTTCATTTTCTCAACATTGGAAACATTGTGAGCTTTATTCCTCTCTTGTCTTATGCCGAGAAAGAAAGAAATGTTGTTTATTAATTTCCATGCGTGGACAAAACTGCTAGTGGGACTACAAATATACATCATAACAATCTATATAGCTAAGCAAACCATCTTGTTACAACTAAGAATTATCTATCTAGACTAAGTATTCTCAGTTATAATTAACGCTATTTAAGCCATGATTAGCTAAGACACCCTATTCTAGAAAATGTAAATGCCTTATTCAAATAAAATGTTTTTGGGTGTGAATTTAATGATCATGTAATTTTTTGGAAGACTAATTGTCATTACTATCTTCCATCTCTTTTGAATATCCTTGCACGGGCTCATCTTCCATTTCAATTCAATTAAACGCATGCTTCCACAACCATAAGGTTGTAACCTTATTAGTTTTTCATTGTCTCGGGTTTCCACTCTTTTAATATTTTGTTGCTATGGTATTGTGGCCTTCTTGTAACCTGCAGACCTGTTGTGGATTTCCTACAAATTCACTTTACGGATTTTTGTACTTTTTAATTTGCTAAGATTCCTCATGATTTTGCAAATCCATGGATGTAATTCATTGCATTTGAATCAGATCAATCTTCCCTACTTTTAGTTTGATGGTCCCCATCATATCTAGTAAGGAATATTTTTATTGGCTTATCAAATAAATCAATCAAAGGATGTGGGAAGTTCTCTTCCATATTCTTAATAACTTTACTTTGTCTAGTGGATCTCTCCCTTATCTGCATTGTGTGACACTGGTACCATACTTCCCATGGATCTAGTTCTAGTTATTCTACCTAGGGATCAAGGATTTTCTCACTAGACTCTTCATTTAGCAAGGAAGGCTCAAACACAAATTTAACTGATATGCATTTATGATGCATTGTGCCCATGTAAGGAAACAAATCTCAAATAATGTCCACATACCCGGATATACATTCATGCTTGGATAACTCTTATTTTTTTTAAAAGTCCACATACCTGTTGGATATCCGACATCCACTTCTAAAGAATATGACACCGTCGCCATACCACCAATGGCTAATGGCATTGGATTTCAGACTTCTTACAATTCCAATACAGTCCCATATCCGACGACCACTTCTAAAGAATATGCCGTCGTTGCCATACAAACGATGGCTAAAGGCGTCGGATTTGACGTCAATCATGCCGGATATCCAAACTACTTTAAAGTACGAGTTGTCGGATATCCGACCTCTTATAACGTAAGCGGTGCTGGATATCTGACCGCTTATAAAGTGAAGGGTGTCGAAAATCCGACTGCCTATAAAGTAAGATGTATTATATATGCAACAGAAATGTTAAAAGAAACGTTGTCGGATATACGACCAGAAACTGTCGGATATTCGACAATTTCATGTTACTGTCGGATATCAGGAAAAGTGCCACCGACGTTTAAAATAGAAGATGCTTGTCGCATGGTCAACAACATGATGTCGAAAATCAGATATCTATGCCATCGGATTTTGGGTTCAAAAATCCTAGTACCATGGTATTGGGTGTTCCATAGCAGTTTCCCATGGTAATCGTCCTTTAAAAGGAATGCATTGTAATACATTTTGTTGATTCAAGGAATTATGCAATCTTTGAAATAAGGACTAGCACAGCCATAAGTAATGTGGCTGGTGAACACCTATAGGTGTAACCAATCACTTAACTTTGTGGAGATGGCTAGGTGTTAAACAAAGACTAAACATTAAATTAATTAATATAAATATTAAACTAACATAAACATGAAACTAATTAATATAAACATAAAAACAAATGCTATTTAATAAACATACCCTTTTCTTATCCATTGTTTAACTTAAACTTATTTAAATTTTAATCAAGATGCATTTGATAGGTGTAGCCAACCACTTAACTTTGTGGAGATGGCTAGTTGTTAAACAAAAACTAAGCATTAAACTAATTAATATAAACATTAAAACAAATGCTATTTAATAAACATACCCTTTTTTCCTTTTCTTATCCATTGCTTAAATTAAACTTATTTAAATTTTAATCAAGATCCATTTGAGCATAACAAGATACGACGACCATTAAATGAATCAAATGAATCCCCACTGTACACTTGTTACACTGGAGTTAATTTTGTTGATCCACTCAAGGAAGTCCAAAATATTAGATAATATCTAAACACCTATCAGTGTAATAACTGGATTGCGTATTGGGTAACATCTTTTGCATCTGGGACCTCAACATGGAAAATCTAGAGATGAAGAGCATCACTCTGATGGAAATTTTGACATCGTTTCTTGATAGGAATTCGTCACATGATTCTACCGACCTATTCAAAAGCCCTTCTCCTCGTCCCTTAGCTGATGCTTTTGACTTGAAGGTCCTTGATTTGGCTCTGGAGGAATCCCAAGATGTAGACAACCTAATTGCAGACAAGGCTAGCCTCAATATTTCAGTCTCATGCGGATCATCGGCTTTTGTTGTCTAAAAAATTCATGAAATTTTTTTCAAACTTATTATTTTAAATTCATTATCCTTAAACATAGAGTTCAAAATGTAGTTGTGTTTATGAAAATAATGGTTAAGTCCCAGATATTGCATAGAATAATCATTTTCATGTCATTCATCGTGTGTCTAGAAGGGAACTATATTATAGAAAAAATAAATTAATTAATTGAGGATCTTCAGTGCAAATTAAAGTATATGGATGCATACCGTACACTTGGAAAAAGCATGATATGAAAAGCAAGATCATCTTTCTAAAGGTCCCACGGCATACTTTTGATGAATTGGTCTTCATCAACAAAGGTGCCTAGCTAAATCCACCTGTTTGATATTCTATATACAATGAATTGTTCGTTTGATTCTTGAGATATTTATTAAAATCCAACGAATTTAGGTGTCAAAATATTTGTTCCAGAGATGGTTATCTAATTAGATCTTGTTATTGTAACTAACTATGTGTCTTAAATTATGTTATCTCTCTTCAGCCAAAACTAAAGCATTCCGGAGTAAAGAAGGGCCTTGTCTTTGTATGATGGGTATTGAAAAAATAAAATGAATCGCATATTGAGAAAAGATCAGCATATTATAGGCTGAGAAGGCATATGGGATACGAGAGAAACAAAAAAAGGAAAAAGATAGATAAGTTAATCATTTGAGATATTTCGTTTCCTTAATTAGGTTCCATCGCTATAGTTATATCATTGTTTGTATTATTTTCAATGGATAACGCTATAGATTTCTTTGGATCTTGAAAATATATATTGAATCAAAATGAACAATAATGGATAAATGATCTACTCAAATCAAAGCACATATTTTTGATTCTATGAAATAATAAAATCAATTTACTAAAGCACGTATTTTTGCATTCTCTTTTTCCAAAATTCGTCTTGCTTGTTTCTTCCTCAAAATCCTTCTATTTGGAAGAAATGTTTGAAAGTAATGTCAATATATGATGTTCATCTGGAATCTTTGATTTTTATAAAAAGCTTTCGGGAGTAATGTTAATGTATGATGTTCATCATCTGCTTCTATGCAATCTTTGCTTTTTATTAGTAGCTTGCTAGAGTATTTTTAGTTTAGATATAGACTTTTCTAATCACTGAAATGTTAGAAAGCAATGCCAATGTATTCAACCCAACTTTTCTAATATCTTTGATTTTAAATGAGGTTAAAAATAGTTAGCTATATACATTTAAGTGGAGTTGTACACCTTGAGACCTATGGCGCAATGCCCAGAGAGATGAGATTTATAATTCTATGATACCTAACTAGGGGTCATTGCTTTTTTATATTTTCACATACCATGTTTTTCCATATTAGAAAACAAATTTTATGACTATAGCTTCCTCCATTGTTTGTTGTAGGAGGAGTATCTTAAAAAAAATTCAGACTTCTTTTCAAATTTGTCCTTGCTACTAGGAAAAAGTTTGTTAAAGATTATATGGCTTCAAACACCATGTTTGTTAAAGATTATATGGTTTCAAACACAATGTCTTATAGTGAAGGATCATAAAAAAAACATGTTACGTGGAAACATAGGAACAAACTGAGTGGAGATTCAAAGTAATGATAAAAATGTCTACGTATCCTGAATCCTCAATTCAGATGATAACAACAATCACAATTCATGACCATTATTCAAAAAAACAGTGGCAACCCAGTTTTGAGAGTAACATCCTCGCACTTGGATTAATAGGGTCAGTGCAAGCTAATGAGGGTCACTTTTGGCACGTTAGATGCAATAGAAAACTGAAAAAGAAGGCATCCCTCAACTTGGATTTTTTGAGCTACTTACGCAAAATATCTTGCATTGAGTAAAAAATATGAAATGTAGGAAATTGAATCACGTTTCCGAATATATAACTTTTATGTATTGAAAATTTGCATAGCTATGTCAAGTTTCATTTTTCCTAACAGACACTTTTTATTTTTCAGGCAAATGATAAGGTATATGTTTTTGTGGGTAGAGCCTTTGAGGGCCTAAATGATGGAATCAAGCTACAAAAATCGGCATGCATGTAGAAAACACATAGCACTTGTGCGCCATTATTTTTCAAAAATTAAATTAGTAATTTTATAATTTTTTTATAATTGTCTAAGTTATCAAACCTCGAAAATAGTACCTCTTTTGTGGGTAGAGCCTTTGAAGGTCTTAATGCAAAAATCTTGAAATGGGTTTTTCATAGAACGTGGAGGTTAGTGTCCGCTTTTGCACCATACAATTTTTTTTTGAAATGATTGAGAATTGAAAAATTTATGGAAGAAACACTAACAGTGTGTTTCACGAGTTAAGGAGGTAGGACAAAAAGGAAATTGAAAGAAAATAGGAAAAATTAATATTTCAAAATAAAAGTTATATATTTGGAATTTGCAGAAAAAATGCTATTTGTGTCTAAGATTTCGTAAAAAATGACTCTGTGTAGCATACTGTAACGAGTGGCTAAGCACAGGCTTCTCCAGAAACTGGAAGAAATACCCAATTAGCTTTGGTTTTTCATTAACATAGCACAGGTTCAGAATTACTGAAGCAAACTCCAAAGCATACACATAGGATTATTGTTGACATGTGACTCGGCTTGGTTTAGGCTCTACAAAACACGAGCGCGTTCTGTTTAAATTCAAAAATATTGTCGCGCTTTTAGATGTACATAACGCGTACGCTTTATATAACTACATAACGTGTACGCGTTATATAACTACATAATACGTGCGCGTTATATAGTTAAAAAACGCGCTCGCGTTATGCAAATCATAAAATACATGTTTAATACTTGAGAAAGAGGGGGTGTGGAAGACTCAAGGAAATTTTTGTTTAATATTTGAGAAGGGGTGGGGAAGGGTCAAGGGAATCTATGGTTAATATTTAATAGGGGTGGGAAAGGGTCAAGGGCTTAGAAGGATGTTGGAAGCTTGAGTGGGGAGAGATGAAGGGAATGAGAACATGATGGGCTACAGGGGGTGAAGGGAAGTGGAGCTTGAGAGCACTATTAGGAGTAGAATAGGTCCTGAAGAGGTATAGGGTTAGAAGTTGAAAGTGAGACTTGAGTGACAAGGGGGAATGGATGGAGGCAAGGGGGATGTGAGAGAGAAATAAAGAATACAACGGGGGGGGGGGGGAGACATAGAGCGAGGGAGGGAGAGGGACAATGGGGAGGAATGGATTTGGAGGGAGTGAGATATAGATGGGGATAGAACGAAATAAAGAGATAGGAAGGGAGGGACAGAAAGTGTTGGTGGGAGACATGCAGGGAGTGGTGGTGATGGAGAGAGAGAGAGAGAGAGAGAGAGAGAGAGAGAGAGAGGAGGGGGAAGGGACATAAAGTGTGTGAGAGAGAGGGAGTGATGGAGAGATTGGGATAGGTTGAGGGAAAGATAACATGAGGGAGGGATAGAAGGTGAGAGAGAGACAGGCGATGAGAGAGGGAGGGAGAGAAGGTAGGGTGAGGGATGGAGGGATAAAGGTGGAGATAGATATGGATGGAGGGGGGATGGGTTTGAGAATGGAAAGTGACATAATGTGTGTGTATGTGTGTGTGTTTGAGAGAGAGAGAGAGAGAGAGAGAGAGAGGAGAGAGAGAGAGAGATTGATGGTTGGGGAGAGAGAGACTATAGGGAGTTGTGAGCATCATATTCTCCATCAACATCATATTCTTCATCATCATCATCTTCATGACCATCATCGTCATCATCAACATCTTCATCATCATCACCATCATCACCATCATCATCATCATCATGGTCATGAACATCCAATTTTGAGAGTAACATCCTCGCACTTGGATTAACATTCATATCCATTAAAAGAGTAACATAACTAGCTACGAAATGTCAAATAACTATTGCTCATCATCGCACAAGGCAGGGACTTGAAGCTGTGCTTTTATCTATCTTGTTTATTTTTGTTTTTTAGAATGTACTTCAGACAAGTTGGAGACATAAGCAATTGAGATTTTTTTTTTTGATAAATAAGCTTTTAATATCTAAGCGACTTGAATTTTTGAAAGACTTTATCAAACCAGTAATTTTGGCTAAATATACCAAAGAATGAGTACAAGTGAGTGGTTGTTCTCACCAAGTCTCAATAAGTTTTAGTGTTTGGATGAAGATCTTTCATCCATCGTAACGAAGTTTTAGGGGGTTCAATTAAGCTCTAAATCGTATCGATATGTTCTTTGCATTGGAGGAAACTCCTAATCAAGGTTACTACCTCAAGCAAATGGTATGAATTAATCTAGAATTAGGTATTGTGCTTCTCTGGACACTTCTTAGTATAGATTCATTAGATGGAGTCAAAGTATCTCCATCGCCCTTTCAACAAACACTCACTAGTATGTAAGTCATCTACATAATGCGTAAGTGTTAGGGGTTCCTCCGGCAAACCCAAAACCACTTCTACCTTTGAACCTTTCATGATATAACATAGAGCAAAGATATCTACTAAAGTCTTTAAAAGTAAGTTTACCTACCTTTGCAATAGGTAAAATGAAAAATAGGGGTGGCAAGTGAGCGAGGGGTCCTTTTTTACCTTAGCAGAAAAGAAGTGGTTAGATACTCTTCCAAACTAGGACATACAACCAACAATTATGCTGAGATTTACGCCTTATATCTTGGATCATATCTCACTTTGTCTATGTCAATATTTCAGCTCATGATCTTTGTGGATTCTCTTCATGTTATTTGACAGGTTCGCAATTGTTTATAAAGTTTCATGCAATTCAAAATGATACTCTATATAGAATTTCTCAAAAAATTCAACACAATGAGGAGTATTCCTTTTTGCATATCCGAAGGCATAATAATAGTCTTGCTAATAAACTTGCAATTCAAGCTACTCAACTAGACAAATGCATTGTGGTGACAAATAACAAACACCCACTGAGAAGGTGGATTATGTAGTTTTCATATGCTGGATTTACTGCAGTAAACACTCCTTAAGCATCATTAAAGAAGGGTGTATAATTTTTATTTTGAAATTCCCAAATTAGTAAACAAATGGGTTTTATGCATGACAACATGTTGGTATGTGGCCTTGAAATATCTTGGCCAATATCAAATATTCCTCCATTTAATTCACACAAACATTCTATCTTGTCTCTGCATTTCCTTGGATCCTTGCAACGTGATTTCAATGGTTTGTTCACTAGTACAAAATGAGAGATAAGTGACTAGGCGACTAAAAATGTTAGCCACCACAACTTTTTCAAGGGATAAACGACTAAAATTTAGCAATTTTAAGTGAGCCAACTAAAAACGACTAAGATAAATGACTAATTTAGTCACATGATAAAATATACTATTAGATAAAAAGTGACTAAAATAAAAATGACTAATGCAAATTACTAATTTAGTCATAATAATACAAATATAACTAGCTAAAAATGACTAAGAATATGAATTAGTTGTTTATGTTAGTCATTTTAAGTTGTGTCACATTGGCAATGGAAAATTACAATTTTTACAATGAATTTGTACAATTTACTAAATTTTAACACTGCAGATGGATTCATATACCCTCTTATATAGGGTCTCTGAATCCATATGCAGTGTTAAAATTTAGTAAATTATAATAGTTATAAGGAATTAAATGTTGGTGGCATATATTTGATTTGTTTTACTTCAATTGTTATTATCATTTGCAAGATATATAATATTAAGGTCACTCACTTTCCCATTACATTACATATTAATAAACTTCTGACCTATTGGGAACCTGGACTAACCGCAATGTGGCTTACCATTCTTATTTATTCTTCTCTATATCATTTCCTCTAAATATTTTTTTTTGTTGTTAGAAAACTCACTAATTTGTATGGTCCTCCATGATCCCCATGACAAAGTGCCAAAGGAAGAATACATATTGTTATTTTTGTTACTGAGATGAATATTCACATTGTTAAAAGTAGTGCTATATACTTCAATATTCTATATTGTTTTGGTTTTCTAGGTAATGATTTCATAGTAATTTTTGCTTTCTCCTCTTCTATGATTTCATAGTTGTTTTGGGACTAACAATTATGAAGGTATTATTGGATTTGCATTCCGTGAAATTATGATTGAGTTCCTGAGGATGTATTGAAACCATGCTGATGATCTAGAAAAATAATGATTAGAGCCACTAGTGTTTATGGCCATGATTGTTTAAGAAAGATCGAAGAGAATGACAATAAGATGAGAATAGAAAATTATAGTAAAGCCTAGCATTGAAAGTACGAAAATAAAAATTAACTTCGGGACGAAGTTCTAATAAGAGGGGGTGTTGTTCGGGATTTCTACCCTATAGTGAGGAGATGGACACTACCAACTGGGTGGGGTTGACAGGTAAACACATTGATTATATTGCATTAGGTTACTGCAAAAGAAAGAGATTGGGATTGAGAGAAATACCTCTTTTCGACGGCTGGTCCTAGCTTTCGCTTGGTCTCTCGCTTGGTCTCCTACTTGCTCTTCTGCTTGACGAACTTGCAATCCAAAAGATACCTTCCTCAGCGTATCTTGACCATATAACATATGATGAAACTATAAAACAATGTAACATCAACTATAATCAAGAATTAATCCAAATAGAAATTGCAATCCAATAGATATCTAATTTGGGACAGGAAGGGTGTTTCGACCTTTTTATTGTCAAAGAAACATGAAATCAGTACAATATACCTGACATGTAGAGATGTTTCTGCAACCGGATCCTGGGCTCTTGCTCTTCACTCTAACTTGGAACTTTCCTCTAGCGTAACAATGCTTAAAGCCTTTCTCTTATGTCCCTCTCTCATGGATCCTACTTGTATTTATGGGACAAGGTAGGCAGTTTAGATCGAGAGGTAGTTGGATTGGGAGGTTGGAGAAGTTGCAAAACCAACTTCAAATAATCCCAATTCGTCAAATTAATAAATTTTTGATTTCATCTTAAGATGTACGCGGGTTTTATACCACAAGAGTAGCGTACAGGAAGCAACTTTTGGGCTTTACAACAAGCGTTTACAACTTTTTGAAAGATGTATGCTGGTTGTCCTTGAGGAGAGTATGGTATTTCTCAAGGTGTACGCTGGTTTACAATGCAGAGAGGGGCGTACATGTGGCAAAATCAGGAAAAAATGCAATTTTTGCAGGTGAGGAGTGTACTTTTGGAAGCAAGTTATCCAAGGCAATCTAGCTCTTCAATACTTTATGTTCTTTTGTGTGATCTAAAAGGCAAGGTGATCACAGGACGGAGAAGTGAAAATTTGACCTATAACAGATGCCCCCTAATGTGTGAGGTCAGATGGAAATGATGGCCGAAATACATTATAATTCCAAGTCAGAGGAGGAGTAAGAAACCGTAGAACCAAGTCACAAAAACACTTGAAACAACAATCAAGGTCAGGGAGCAATTACAATCTTGACATCATATAGATGTGTAACATGATCTCTAATACATAACTAGGAGATGTATATATAGAGCATGGCCACTGAAATACAAGCGTGGATCCATGTCGAAAGAGAGATCATAGCCATAACAACAAGCTGAATCTATGTCTCATGAAGAGCCAAAAAATGAGTGAGACTCAGTCTTGTGCAGCTTGGGAGATGACATAAATATGGTGATGCTATCATAGGCCCAAGGTCTTCATCCAAAACAACCCAATGTAAAAACCCTATCCATGCGAATAAATGAGCTGAATCGAACATGGGGGGTATCGTTTGATTACCGGTCATTGATGTATACCATTAACAAATGTGAGGGCTTCCATCGATAATGATAATGGGGTTTAAGGTACCTAGTACAATCCTAAGAAGTGTGAATAAGAGGACTTGAAGTCGAACACTTGAGGAACCTATCGAATAAGAGACATTGATGTATTCCCATTTATTCATCAGCGAGGGAAATTGCCACTGATGATTGCAATCCCCAAGGTACTAACCAAAATCTAAACTTCGTTCCTAGATCATAATGAGTTGAAGTCGATGGGAAGAAGTCTGTTGGAAGGGAGGCATTAATGCATCCTCCATCATCCAACACAAGGAACACTCACAGGTATGAGCTGATGTGGAGTAGGACGAGTAACAAGATGAAACAAACTGACACCACGATGGCCGACACATGAAGTCAAGGTAAACTACAAAATGGCCGACACAAGCTTTATTCTTGAACAGTGAGCATGACACAAAGTGACTTAGGCAGTTTTCAACATAAGGGGAAAAGTGATATAAGTCTGCGATGTAGGAGACATAACAGACCCTACATATGGTTGGAAGAATAACCAACCGGGGGAGTAAAAACTCGGATATCAGGTTCACCCTAAGGCCAAAAACTAAAACCCAACTAACATGAAAGACTCAAGTAGGTGCTGTGTTCAAGGACATGACTGACATAATTTCCTTTGAAACTGAAAGAGATGTGATACACCCTTCTTATCCTTTATTATTTTTTATAAAATAATATCCTTCTTGTTGTTTTAATGAGTCCAAGAAGAAAATAAAACTCAATAGGTCCAACCATGTAAAGAGTTTAACGAGCCTATGGGAGGAAGACTCAAGACCTTCTTCATTGTTTACAAAGTTCGAAGAAGAGATAGAAGAATACTCTATAATACTGATCTCTGGATTTTAATATCGAGCCGAGATTTGTTCTTGCTCGCCGGTGTTTTCAATTTTAAGGAGTCTGAAAAACTTAAAGAATAACTCCATACACCTACTCGTGGATTTTAATATCGAGCCCAAGTAGGTTAATGCTCGCAGGTGTTTTCCTGTTTATAGAGTCTGAAAAACTTAAACAATACTCTATTTACCCTCTCGTGGATTTCACATCGAGCCCGAGTAGGTGAATGCTCGCTTGGTGTTTTCATGTTTAGAGAGCCCGAAAACCCTAAAGAGAGGCTCCAAAAGTCATTTTTCGTACAGTTAGTCCCCTCCCCCGAAAAATTATAAAACAATAAGAGGAGAACTCTTCTAGCCACGTATGACTAGAGTATTCCTTTTTCGTAGTTAATCTGCAAAGGTCCGGAAAAGGGTTAAACTTATACCTAAGTGGATGGACCTTCAATTCCTTTAACGAGTTTGAAGAGGCCAAGTTTGCTCGACAATCTTGTTTAGTTTTTCATAGTCAAAACAATAGCTTAAAACGACTTAAAAGACAGCTACTAGGATCAAATGTTCATGACCTGCCAAAGAATAGGATCTCAACAATCGCATTAGTAACTATTGATAGAGTTTCTTGATGAAAACATAATGACAATATTGATACTAGAAGCATAAAAAATGGGAAAAACTAAATATACAAAAATATACAGCTATGATACATGAAAAAGCATAGTAGCACTTCTTCAAGTAGGGTCAATGCCTGGGATCTCATCATGAGATCGGGAAAAGATGTCATGGAAATAATTAAACAGATTTGTGTACAGAATGATCTCATCAAGATAACAGTCCGCTCCAATACAAATGTTTTCAGTGACCCCAGGATCAGTGGAAATGTTGATCGGGATGGTTCTCGCTGTACTTGTCCTATTCCTTTCAGCAAAAACAACTTGTTAAGTGGAAGGGACAGAGGACCAATCAACGTTCTCACTAAGTCTGGGAAAAAAATCATCTCTCTCAATAAAATCTAGAATGGGAAGTAGATAGGTCCTGGGGTGTAAATGTTCCCAAGGGTGTCTCAGGCCTATCATAGCTTCAAAAAATGTTTCGTCGGAAGGAAAAACCATGTCTAGACTATCAGGAGAGAGGGTAGAGTCTGTTGACCGTGTAGGAGTAGGTTCCATATCCAAATCAGCAGAGACCAATGGAGTCATGATATGTTTTGTTGCAGGTTGTTGTGAATCCACATGGGTTATCTCTGCAACAGATATGGGCATAGCTGGTTTTGATTCAGTAGGGAGAGTCCGCGGATCTGTCGTTGAACAGACCGTGGAGGTCTCAGAAGATGAACATTCTTCAGAACCAACAAACAAGGTGGGAGTAGGTAGGTCAAAAGTGCCTATTAAGGACCCATAGAGGCCTGCTCCTAAGCTCTCAGTGAATGGGATGGACTAATCAATCAACATAATGGATGAATCCGATGAAGTTTGGTTGTTCTTCCGGGTGAATGAAAGTTGATCGATTGTGATGATATTTCCTTCGTGGGGTAACATTATGACTCGGAAAACAGTTGATGGCACAACCTGCATGGCATATGTCCATCTTCTACCCAATAACAAGTTGTAATCGAGCGGAGCATCCAGAACTTCAACCTCTACTGATACTAGCTTTCTCACCAGTTAGACAGCAAACAATGGTAAGACTCTGTGTGGATGGAAAGATCCTCCATCGAAGGCAGTGAGTATCGTGTTCGAGGGAGATAACTCAGGTTCTCCCAAAGCTTTCTAGCAAGAGATAGACATTACGCACATTGATGCGCCCTCATCTACAATAGATCGTCGAATGGTCATAGAACCATGGACGACCTCTGTCTGAAGGGAAACATGATATGGCAACCGGTACTTGATATTTGTCATATCAAAGCGCACAAGCATGGAAGATGAATCAACACTCCCAATCGCTGCAAGGAGTGCACTGCATTGCAATGGGAAATTTTGCAGTACCTCCAAGGTAGACATAACACAAGGGGTTTGGGATGAGTCCTCCACAACATTGTAGTTGGGAATAGCCCGCGCATTAGGGTTGTGCATACCTCGTTTGAAAACACCTTTCGGTATCTTCAACAACGTCTCCACATGTATGTGAAGAGGAGTAGAGGATTCAGGAGCATCTTTCTACTGCGGATTTAGGGTATAGTTCATTGCTCTGGTTTGCAGTAGGGCATCTGAGTTAATCATGTTAACGAATGATTGATCAGTAGGGGTGGCACGAGTGGTGCCCCCAGCACTAGAGCTACCAGAAGCTCAACTCTGTCCATGAGGAAAAGGATCTAAGACAGCCGGTTTCTTCTCATGGATCAGCTTCTGGGATTCTTCCATTAGAGGGCACTGGTGGGTAAGGTGGTTCTATTGACACAGTTTGCAAGGGAACTTAGCCTTCCTTTTCTCTTTTTTTCCCTCCTCGTCATTTTTCTTGTTGTTGGGATTTTGTTGGTTTCCCTCCCCTTTCTTGCCCTTTCTTTTGGGCTGTGGAGAGCCCTTTTGGTTTGTCTGCACCTGTTGTACGGATTCAGTAGTAGAAGGGGAGGATGCAACAGAAGTTGCTTCTACAGCAGATTGTTTGACTGACATGGCATGAACCTACTTTGTTAGAGTGTCAAATGATGCAGAGTCGACTGAACCCACTATGCCATTAGCATGTGGTCCAATTTTAAGCTTACTTAGGTCTATATTAGACCTCGACGCATCAGGAATAATTTCATACAACAACCGAGACTGAGCATAAACTAAGTCGAGTTGCTGAGTTCTCAAAATGGCCTCCTCCTCGAAAGACACCCCTGAAGTGGCAACTTCCTTAGAAACATAAGGAAGAAGATACTTAAGGTACCATTCTAACAAGAATGCCGGGGGAATTTCGGCCTTGATGAGCCTCTTTCACCTTCGCCACTCCTGAATATGATCAGACAAATGAGTGGCCTTTTTTTGCCGAAAGGTCGACAAAAGGTCTATACCGGCATCATATTGGATAGGAAGTTGAAAGTGGTTCAAAAATACCATGGAAAGATCCCAAAAGGTGCCATAGGCAGCAACGGGCAATTCGATATACCACTTGGCTACGACACTAGTTAAGGTTCTTTGAAAGAGCCTCAACCTTATGGAATCATCGTTCAGTGAGTTGGAGGAACACTAGAGGTGAAAAGTTGTGACATGGTCACCAGGGTCCTCACCATCCTTTCTTTCAAACTTCAGAATGTACGAGGGAAACTTGGTGGGGACGGGTGGCCATGCAGCATCATGATGCATGGGATCGTTCGTAAGCTTTGAAAGATCTAGCAAGTTTAAAGTTGCCAGAAAAGGTAAATGTGGTTGAGCCGATGGAATTTGGTAAACGGGAACCTGGTATTGGGGACCACCCATGGCCTAGTTCATGTACTGTTGGTTGGGGTTGCCCCCAACCACTGGTTGTGAAATTAAAGGATTGAAATTGTTCCATTCGAAGGTAAGCGGATTAAATCCTTGGGTAGCAATCCATTGTGACTGGGGGTTAACCCCATCGCGCTGTGGGTTAATGATGTTACCCCCTCCTCCAGCAAACAGAGAGAAAGGGATACTCCCTACAGGCATATTCGACAGATTAACGTTATAACCTGTATAGGGGTTGAAACCCGACATGGTAGTAGTGGATGGTGCCGTCATCGTACCCATGGCGGGCATGGATGTAGAAGGGAGAGATCCAAACACGGATGAAGAAGCAATGTTCCGAGTTACACCTTGTAACGGTTGAGTGGCAGAAGACTGAGTAAAACTCACTGCGGGTACCCCCGATAGAGGTAAATTGTTGGGTCCAAAAGTGGGTGTGGAGGCTGAGGCAGATGTCGAGGCTAACTATCTCGGCATGCCTAAAGTGCCAACATTGAAACTAAAGGATGGGGTTGAGGCCGAAGCATTCTGCGATGAACTCGACTGGGCAATGCTTGAGAAAGAAGGATTCAGAATCCTTGCATCCATAGAAGTTGTGGGATTTTGTGGAAGTTGCAGAACCAACTTCAACTAATTCCAATTTGTCAAATTAATATGTTTTTGATTTCATCTTAAGATGTACACGGGTTTCATACCAGAAGAGTAGCGTACAAGAAGCAACTTTTGGGCTTTACAACAAGTGTTTACAACTTTTTGGGAGATGTATGCTAGTTGTCCTTGAGGAGAGTAGGGTATTTCTCAAGGTGTACGCTAGTATACAGTGCATAGAGGGGCGTACATGTGGCAATATCAGGAAAAAATGCAATTTTTGTAGGTGAGGAGTGTACTTCTGGCAGCAAGTCATCCAAGGCAATCTAGTTCTTCAATCCTTTATGTCCTTTTGTGTAACGTCCGCCTCAGTACATTGACTGACCGTAGACTTGAGGACACTTGTCAAAGTGACCCGACTGAATAAACTTTAATAAATGATCCTTTGAATATTTGAAATGTTTGAACGACTGAAGAACACATTATGATTTACATGACGACAAATTATAAAAAAAAACAACGCATTGAACGACACTTATAAAAATGGATACTTTGCTTAAAAATAAGAAATGAATGTTCTGCTTAATGATTAGCGATATTATGAAATGAAAATGATTGAATGATAGATATGCTCTACTGACCGAAAGATTATGAAATGAAAATGATTGAATGATGGATATCCTCGATTGACGGAAAGATTATGAAATAAAAATGATTAATGATAGATATGCTCAACTGAACGAAAGATTATGAAATGAAAATGATTGAAAATTATTGGATGATGGACATGCTCGACTGATTGAGAGATTGTGAAGAATGATGGAAATATCTTATAGTGCAACACTACTAATGTGCGCTTTGAGTGTGTGTAGTGGCAGGTAAAAAAAATTACCAACTATCCCACAATGGAATAATAGGGGTCATAAGAACGAGAAACATACATAGGGGTACGACGACGGTCTGTCGACCCTGAATTAACACTCCACGCACGGGTCGGAAGCAGGTTCAACTCACCCAAGGAAGCGTGTGCCGTACGGGTGAGGCCACAATGACTTGGTGGCATATGATGAGTTGAGGGGCGTGCGATAAGGAGAACCTTATCCCTCAGTCACCCTTAGTCTCCAAGGAAGTGTAGTCGAGAGATCGCGGTAACGATTCCCCGATCGCTACACAGTACTCCTCACTAGAGGAACAGGAGGTTGTCGGAAGGACTCGACGATGTGGTACATAGACAATTAAAGAAAGAAATTCAGAAGGACATGACGATGTGGTACCTAGACAATTAAGGAAAGAAAGTTAGAAGGACCTGACGATGTGGTACCAAGACGAATAAATAAAAGAAAGTCAAATGAACACCCATGTATTTGGCCTATAGAAATTACATTAAATTAGTTATGCATGAAGGAATAAATTGTAATTATGTGCTTGGCATATAGAATTGCATTAAAATTAATTATGCATGAAAATACTATTTGTAATTATGTGCTTGGAATATAGAATTGCATTAAATTAATTATGCATGGAAATAGTATTTGTGATTATTTATTTGGCATATAGAAATTGCACTAGACTGATTGTGCATGAAATGATTATTTATAATTAAGTAATTGAGAATAAATAAATATGGAGCAAAAGACAGACTAGGGGTCATTAACTAGTCAACCCCACATGCACCCACTAAATTAGGGATTGGAAAATTGACTAGGGAGACAACAAAGAGATAATTAAGGGGTTTAGGTGCACACTCATGTGAGAGTGACACTTGCTGCATGAAAGTAAATATTAAAAAAATTATTAAATTAAATATTATTTTTGCATGGAAGGACACATGTCATGGAATTTTTGTTATAAAAGAAAGGGAAGAGAAGGATAGGATCTCTTTTGATCCCTAGTGCTGGATGGGCACCATAAGAGAGATTTTGATTAAGTGTGATTCCTTGGATGTAACATCCCTCTTTAGTTCCTACTTATTGTAATTTAAAATGTAAATATGTAATGGTTTGTGGTGAGGAGCTCAAGGCCAAGGCCCCACGAGTGAAACCTTCTAGTATGATTGTTTATTTTCTAGGTGTAATGGTTGCTTAATAGACTACGATACTGAATGGAATGATGCAATTTTATGACGGGAGAAATGAATCCAATAGGGGATAGGGGTTGGCTATCTAGGAAGTCATAAGAAACTAGGATTTTGATGATCCATGTCACTGTGGTGCCCATAGGAACTTGAAGACAAGTACATCGATGACGTCCACTTGATAAAAAATTACTGAAATAGTCCACCTAAGTAGCGGACAAAGTAAACCATAATGAGTTATAATCGTCTTCAAGAGAGAAGTGAGTTACCATCTTAGCAAGATGCTACTCACATCCCAACCAAGGTCAATATATGTCTTACACATAAGCTTCATTTAGGAGAGACATGTCCTTGTTTTCAAAAGTATAAGCTAAGTACTAAGTGAGGAAGATTATGCACACACACACACACACACATACATATGATATATGTAGTCAAAACATGTAATCACCTCCTTTTAAATACTATAAAGGTATAAGAAGGAAACCTTTATTTCCCTAGAAGTTAAAATTATGTTGAAGGGACGATAATCCCTAAGACTAGAATTATTGTGATTAAATTTGAAAAGAAAATTATATTTATATGTAGATACATGAGAAACAACATCTCTAATTAAGGAACAAGAGTATTTTGTTTTCCTTCTAATTATATGATATGAAAAGTAAAATTTCAAGGTAGAAACATATGTGATGTTTGAACGATATCTTTTAATATATATATATATATATATATTACCCGTAGATTGATGTTTATCCCAACTAAGTTCGTAAATGGGTAAAGGGACCCGCTCTTGATATTAATCACACCTAAAGCTTAAGTGACATTTTTCGCTTGTTTCGTGGATTTCACTCCATTGCCACCTACTCAACCATGTGTTGATTTAGGAGTGAGAGCTTCTTATGATCGCTTGTTTTGTGGATTTCACTCCACTACCTCTTACCTAGCCACGTATTGATTTAGGAGAGAGATCTTCTTATAATCTGAATACTATGCTATAAGCTTCCACGTGTTTTCCCTCACAGTTCTATTATTTATTTTTTCTGCTACTACGGCCTCCAGAGGAGGGATCCCAGTTCTATTTACGCGGGGGATAATGTTTAATTTGGGACATAGTATAATACTGGCATATCGCTTCAGTGAATTCTACTTCATTTTCAATGAATAATCACTTGATCGAGGGTTGCTTCATGGAGGCAAACCCTGTAGTCACCTGTATATTAAGTTGAGTCCATGCATTCATAGAGGAAAAGTGTTTCCACTGAGATATATGAACAATGTGTTGGAAAACAGTTTCTCAAAGATCTCCGCATGCAATATTGGACAAAGCTTATACTCAGAAGCCTCGTTAATAGAGTGTAATCTCGGTGGTAGAAACATACACCGGACATAGTGTCCAATGGTTGGGAGGAAAGTTACATTTATGCCATCACTCGCCTTGATCCATTTGTGTTAAGGTAAGAAAAAGCTTGACTTGTTGACAAATTTTGTAAATTTCATTAATAGGTAAGTGTTCTAATTCTCTTGAGTTAAAAGATTTCATATGAGTCTATATATAGATTTCTTATGTATGTACAGTTCTAATGATGAGTATGGATCTAGGATAGGTGTTATGAACCTAAAGTTATGAGGAATATTTTGGTAAATTTTGTGAAGCTCTTAAATGGATATATGCTTTAATTTGAATGAGATAAAAGGTTTCATATGAATTTATTTCTCATGTATGAACAATTTCTAATGTCCAGAGTCATGAAGAATAATTAGTTATTTCTCTATGAAGCTTATCCATTATTACAAGGAAAAGAGTTGTATAATAATTACTTGATTAGTATGAAAACTGAATGTTGGTTTAAACAAATGTTTATTTTAGATATGTTTTCTAATGGAAGTCATTTGTAAATTATACAGATGGGCCTAAAGTAAAATCCTTGTAGTTCGTTCTCATGAATGAAGGTTAGGGGGCATTTGGATCCACATTACATAGTATACAGTAATTGTGAGCTTGATACTATACTTTTCTTATGGTTAACCGAAATCAAAACACATTGAAAGGTTCTTTGTAACATGTATAATGTTTTTTTTTTATAGAAACAGGGAAAAGAGTGTATTTATAAAAGCTGTGCATAGCTATTCATTACATGCATATGATAGAGTTTTTTTTGCAGAAGAGGAAATTTCTAAAAAGACTGTAACTGTAGTTTCTATCAACATATCTTTAAAATCTCTGAGCCTTTTCTTTCTAAAATTGTTCAAAATGGTGCAGGGATAAACCTTGATAAACTGACTGCTTAGGATAATGCAGAAATACATTGGCAAAATATATGCAAAATTTTGAAACCTGAGCTAAAAAGGAAATTAGCCATAATTCTTGAACTGGGCAGAAGCGACGTCCACCATTTCCTGATTGATCTCTTGATTGACCGTGGGGGTTTCTTGCAAATAACTTCCCTGTGTTTTCCCTGTCAACACTGCCATATCTTCTGCAGCATATCAGCCTTTCCCATAAGCTCAAATAAATTTTTCTCTAAATCATCAATCCTCAAATCCTGGCATGAAAGCTGAGAGACTGTGTGGTTTAGTTCCGCGGCCATCTCCTTGTTTTGCTTCACACTGGTGCTGACGGCATCATATGTATTGCGAACCGAGAGTTTAATATCCACCACAGTGTGGCTCAGGGCAGCTATGGCCACCATTACACTTTGCATTGTTCCAAGGTTAAATGGAGACAGCAGAAGAGGTCGGGGGGATGGAGGGGAGTCCAATTCGCACAGGGAGAGCCGACTTAGAGCGCAGGAGAAATGAGGGGGATGAGCCATCGCGGGGGAATAAGAGAATGGAGCGGAGGGAGGAGTTAATATCGGCTAGTGGGAGTTGACAACACAGCAGGAGGACATGTGACAGGTGCGTGGAGGGCCTGAATGGCATGTGGCGGAAGTGACGGGGGTCGGGGGGGATTGTAGACATCCGCACTTTGAACGAGGGATGGGGAGAACCCTCGAGGGTCCAAAGGACCCATCCTTTAAGCTTGTAATAATTTTTTTTCCCTTGACATTGTCTTAGGGGATGAAGTGAAATCCCATGGCACCATTATGATCTTGCACGTGCCCAAGTTCTAAAAAGGTTCCTTTGTTAGCCTCTAAATCAGCAAGCCGGTTGTTCTCTCGGAGGATGTGAAAAAAAGAGACTTTTGGGAAGAGAGAGTTGGATTTTATTCGTTGCATATATTTGTAATCTTTTGAA
Source organism: Larix kaempferi (assembly GCA_027924585.1). Taxonomy (NCBI): domain Eukaryota; kingdom Viridiplantae; phylum Streptophyta; class Pinopsida; order Pinales; family Pinaceae; genus Larix; species Larix kaempferi. The sequence goes on along the minus strand of BSBM01000316.1, from coordinate 13,080,401 downwards.
CCTTGAGGGGCAGAACCCTTTCTCATGATTTGAATAACATGTCTAGAGTCTCCATAAATTCTGAGATTGTCAATACTGAAGGAGGCGGCCATGTCTAATGAGAGAATAAGGGCTAGCCATTTTTCCTCATTATTCGTCTTGCTACCTAGGCCCCAAGAGAATGCTGCGACTTTATTTCCTCTGGGATCAAAGAGTATCCCACCCGCACCTGCCACCCCGGGTAACATGTATAATGTTATATGAAGTTGGAAGTTTTGATTATAAATGTTATCCCTTTAGATATGCAATAATTGTTGTATGGTTTTCAAGAAGACAGAGTATGTAAATATATATATGTGGATATAAGTTCATCACTGTTAATCAAAACAATGCATGGAGTATAAGGTATAATTCATAAATGTATGTGACCTAGTTATAAAACACATATCTTGCAATAGAGGTATCCCGTTGGCATGGTGCTAGCACATATGAAGAATGTGTGTTTAAGTACGAAAGTATAGGGATACAGAAGTAGCATGTTTAAAGGTCAAATAAATAATGATTCCTACTAAATCTAGCATATTAGGTATGTTTAACATGAAGCAAAAGGTTGTCATCCTAATTATGAATGATTGAATGTGTAGATTTTAAACTAAAGGAATTTAACTTTATTTGATTTTACTTGGGCATCATAAAGGAGAATGTGTTCATGATTTAGAATTTGTATTCCTTTATATATAATAGTGTAATTCATATCTGACATTGGGACATTCAAGAAAATAAGTATAAAGTCAAGAACTTGTTGGTATGGTAGTAATATGGATGTTGCGAAGTGAATATTTAGGGTGTAAGACTAAAGAGAGTTTGTAAAGTGTGTATTTTCATAGATAGTGTGATAGATGATCTAAGGTAGTAGAAGTATATCAACCATGTAAGTTGGAGTACATTTTGACTCTTGATGTTAAATATTTTATTGAGATGAACATGTCAACATGGCGTAATTTCAAATGTATCTAATCCTTACTTGATGTAATACAGATGAGATGAATGTATTATGATTCTTTATGAGAGGGACTATTGGTCTACCCTATGTGGATGTCTGTGAAAATTTGAAGACAGTTCTTTTTTTATAAATATGGGGTTGTGACATATGGTATCAGAGCTATGGTGAGGTATGTTACTACATACCCCAATGAATTTCGTCCAATTAAGAACCGAGGAAGTATACACTTTTTCTAGTATTGTCTCTTTGTACATATATATGCAGAAATGTTTAGCAGTAGGCTTCTGAAGAAGCAAGTTCAAAAACATTTGATTTGGTAAATAAAATAACCATTGGAGTTAGTAGACCTCCTTATAAATTGTAGAGTTATGAACATGTGTGTATTCTTAGCATGAGTCATCTTGTTAAAAGATTTCCGACTCCAAGTATAAATGTTTCCATTGTTAAGCAAGATGTTTTTGCTAGAAATTGTCCCTAGACTACAAAGGGAACAAGCTAGTACAATCTCAAAACAACTAAAAGAAAATGAAATTTGTTTTTGTAATTTTTTGTTTCAAGGTTTCGTCCACAAGAAGGAAATTAATCATCAAACTAATACAAGCACTAAATCATGAAACAAATTTGAAGAACTGAGATATAAATGTATAAAAGACATACATAAACCATAAACATTCATAAGCAAAGCACTAGTTTTGTCCACAACTCATAAGCATTCAAATGAATAAAACTTTAATCAAGAAATTAAATTATAAGCTGAGTGATCAAACTGGTCATAAACAAAAATCAGTAAAGAGACAATAGTGGCTTATATATGTATTCAAATCAGTCTCGGTCTTCAAAAGAACTTACATGAGAGTAATAAGTATAAGTCTAAAAATACACCAATGTATTTAGCCTTATAGCCCTTCTTGAACAAAATACCCACCCTCGCTGGTCTAAATTTTCCTCCTTTTATCATTTACAAAATAGGGTAGTTTCATAACTACTTTAGGTTTATTTTCAAAACAGTTACATTAAGTAGTTATATGCTAACTTCGAATCTTTAAATATAATATACTATTAACAACTATGTGCATGATAAAAAAATGAAATACTTGAACAACTGGACAAGGTGGCCTTCACGAGTGCTTAGTAGCGTATGCTAACATGGCTTTCCCTTCTAGTGCATGAGATTTCTTCTTGTCTCCAAGCTTTTATCTATGCTTGACAACACTTTATTTTGCTTGTTTAAATCCTGAATTTGCTTGGTTAGATCTTTAGTTTGATTCTCTACTTCCATCTTTCTTCTTAGAGATTCTTTTACCACTGCTATTAACTCTTGATAATGTGCATTGATATCTTCCAGGTCCTCCATTAATCTCTTATTTGTTGTCACGAGCCTGTCATTGGATTCATTTAGGAATTGTATTTGTGACTTATGTTGTTGGACAACTTTCCTGATATTTTCAGCTTTAGAATCCATATGTAACTCTCCAGGAAGTGTCAAATCCTGGTCTGATGACCATGAAATATCCATCTTCCTAAAGATTAAATCTTCTTCCTGCTAATTCTTTACTATTTTTTCTGCAAATGAGATCCCTGAAGTCATACCTTGTTCCATAATAGGAGCTGCTTCCTCTTCTGAAACTCCATGGCATTCTTGAACTGGTTCTAGTGACATTAGGTAATCCTCTTTTATGCCCATCTGATCTTGCTGTGGCTTCAATTCCTCCTTGCTTCCCTTATCTTCATCACTTGAAGAGTCTTGAATAATAGTAATCCTTTCTTTTTCTAGTGTAGTGTTCAAGATTCTCTTCATGTTCATTCTGAGTTTATTCGCAGCTCTTGTCTTAGGCCTCCATATTGGTCTTTCCAGCTGCATGAGAGACTTTACATCTGCTTTAAAATATGGAGTTTGCAAAATCTTATCCTTTGTATTAGCTGCATGATATATTAAGGTTACGTTTTCTTTTGCAGGCATAGCACTTTGCTTCTGTTCAATTAAACTCATATCTTCTTCAGGATTAGAACCAACTATCTTTTCCATCACTTCATCTTCCAAAATGTGCTCTTTCTCATCTTTAAACATGTTCTCCTATTCTTCATTTTCAAGGTTTCTGGATTATTTTTGTGAATTAGTTTTCTGAGAAATTTCTTGTACTAAGTCTTCAGGAACATCCTTTTTAAATTTCTTAATAAAACCAGACTGTTTATTGGGAAAAATATTCTTTACATGCTCATCCTGTTTGGTAGTAAACCCAGACCAAAATAGAAAATGATCCCAACTTCTATTTTCCTTTTGTAAGACTGTTAAAATGACCAACTTTATCAATCCATGATGAAACAGGGACTGTTTTGTATGATTAGGATGCCCTTTAATTCTATTCGACATTTTCTGGAGACTTTCGAGTAAAAAGAATGGCAAATTCATCCTGGATTCCTGGTTCAGGTGCATCAAAAACCTAACATGATACTTAAACACTGACGCGAACCTACCATCACATGTAATATAACTTTGTATAATTCCAATTGCCTCTCTCCATTCTAGCTTAAAATTTGTTAAGTGAACTCCTTTGCTCCAATCTAGGGTTTCGTTACCTGGTAACAAGAAATTGTTAGGGTTAAACTCAAAAGGAGTCTTCTTGAACCACGATTCTCCATCCATGGTGGTGCCGGTGGCTTCAGCAACTAAAACTTCTGTGAGCTCAAACTTAAGAGTATTAAACTTAACAGCATTGCTAGCGAGATTCTGAGCAAAGAAATGTGAAACTTCAACATTGAAACCTATGATCTTTTCAAAGAAACCGAACCATCCTGCTGCCCTAAACAATGTTGCACACTCCGGAAACTGCATGGCCCAACTTGTATCTGTAGGATCAAACCTGTTAATTTTTCCACTCTTTACCATGTCTTAATTTGCAACTTTGCCAATTTACTTTCTTGGAAATGAACCTGGGGTGAAAATATTCAAGAAGTTTCAAAACAGGTGTCCTTAGCTCTAAAATTCGTAACCCCCAAATTAAAACTCGTGGCCACTCAAATCCCAAATTTCCTCAATGATAGATCACAATGGATTTTACAAATGTCATCATACACAGAACATGTGTCTGGAGGTATTTTAATCATCATCAAATGCAATGGGCATGAATTGCCATCAAATGACCACGTTCTTCTATGATTTTGGATTCTCACAGCGCCCTTGTGTATGTAGTTTGGATTTTTCACTGTAGGAATGCTTCCACATGAAAAAATTGGCAAACAAGCTTAACAGGAAGGTTAAAATTTAGATATAGGGGTTAGAGCAAATTGAAATAAGTACTTTGAAGACCTTAAAAAGAAATGTAATACTTAATAATCCACTAGGTAAAATCCTAAGAAAGGAAAAACATAAATTAAAATAATAACTATGACATATAAAATAACAAGAGAATCAAAATCATTAAAATTTAAAATAAAATAAAATAAAAAGCAAATAAGAACAAAACATTTGAGAAAAATCAGATAAGGACTAGGTACAATTTTAGTCCTAACATCTGGCTCCTACTGGGGATGAAAAACTTCTTGTGAGGTTTCAAGAGCTTGTAGACCAGTGCCTTCTGCAATCAAACTGAAACTTCCCTGTCACTCTGCAAACTTCCATTGGGTAAATGGAGTCTTATTTCTAACCAGTATATACAATGACTGAAAGTTTTTTGACCTTCAGTAACTGTAAAAATGTTCGAGGAATCTTCCATTCATTGGATTAGACAATTCTTCACCTTCTAAAATCTGCAGTACAAAGGTATTATTCTCCAAAAATTTTGAAATTATGAAAGGACCCAGCCATAAATTATCAAACTTACCATGATGTCCTCTCTGATCCTTTCTAGCATCCCACCTGACACTAGTACAAAATAAGAGATAAATGACTAGGCGACTAAAAACGTTAGTCACCACTAGTTTTTCAAGGGATAAACGACTAAAATTGAGCAATTTTAAATAAGCCAACAAAAAAAAACTAAGATAAACGACTAATTTAGTCATGGGATAAAATGTATGACTAGATAACAAGTGACTAAAATAAAAATGACTAACATACATGACTAATTTAGTCATGGGAATATAAATATGACTATCTAACAACGATTAATGTGAATTAGTTGTTTATGTTAGTAATTTTTAGTTGTGTCACACTGAGAATGGAAAATTACAATTTTGATAATGAATTTGCATAATATTTTACTAAATTTTAACAATGCGGATGGATGGAAAAGTCATCAATGGGGAAACAAACCAAAAAGAAAAGAGGAAAGGTACACATAACTGCTAAGTACAAAAAAATAGAAATGAGGGGAAAGGTCTCCATCTATGAGCTAAAAACATGAAAAATGCCCGTGGAAAAAAGTAGACCCCACACCACTCCTCAAAATGAATAAACCCGTCTGAGGCCACAAGACCACTTCTGGATAAAGCGTCTGCATGTGTGTTGAAATCCCTGAAGATATGCATGATAGAGACATCAGGAAAGGCTTTGAGTAGAATATCAACATGAGCCATCCAAGATGAGAGTTCCATCACCTTTAAAGAGAACAGACCTTTCACCCAATCAACTACAAGTTTAGAGACACCAACAATATGGTGTAAATAAATATGTTGAGAATTGGCAAAAAAGAGGACAGGCCAGAGCACCAATAGCTCTCCTCTCGTATTGGTCCTGATCAACTGCAATTTAACCAGAAATTAAAGTGACGATCCAACTCCAAATTAAATAATGAGAGACCCAACACCACAAAAAAAACCATGGTCCACTCATCCATTTTTCTTTTTAAACTTAACACACTGTTTTGCTAAAACTAACTCTTCATTTCACTTTGAATTCCATTTCTTAAGTTCTAGTAAGTCCCTTTCTAGGGAATCCCCCTTTGAGCCGGAGGAGAGCTGGCCTAAAGTGTGAAGAGAGTTTGTAAGGTGACATTGGCAATCTCTCTTACATCCTCCAAGGTCTCACTTGAGCTTTATGACTTTATATAAAGAAGTGAGGGTTTGTACCAATCTTTTTCTTCCTGAGGATCCTAGCAATCTTTTCAAAGGTTCGTTGAACATAAGGGATCATTAATTTAATCTCAAGATCATTAATATACTTCTTTTCTGGTTTCTTTTTAGCCATGTTGAAGGCCTTCTTTATTTGCCAATATTTGTAGCCCCTATTTCTGAAACTCTTATAAGTTAAATGATTCATTAATTTCTTGCTCAATATGTTTGCCATCAGAGATTCCTAAGGCCCTAGGAACTAAGGTATTAATCACGCCTATTTCTAGGATGGGTGATGATGTGACTTTGATAACATCTGGTTATCCCTAACAATGGAATATGACTGGCCTTAATAGCAACTAAATGACCCTAATTGCATCTGATTATCCCTAACAACATTTGAGTGACCCTAATGGAACTTGAGTCACCCTAACAACACGAGGATGATGTTGATGATGCACGATGACAATGATGATGGTATTGATGATGATTTGGTTACAAGATGATAACAATGACAATTATGATCACTACATTGATGCCAGTCTATTAAGGTTTCGACGATTTCATGTATTTTGCATCATCATGTTAGCTAAAAATTGTCAATTTTACAAACTCCAATATAATTAATTCTCAATATGCATCCATTCATCAAAGTTCCCCTCGGGTCTCTCCCCTGCAAAAAATAGCCAATATCCTCCATTTTGAAAAGTAACAAAAATCCTCCCTTTTTGTAAAATTCTTTTTAAAATAAGAGTTACCATGCTTCTTATAATATTTAAGTCACTTAAGTCACAGCTATTAGTAATTTTTTTACACTATATATTTAATTAACATGAAATTATAAGTGTATGTGTATACTGATCACGACGACGTCCTAGCTACGAGACACTAAATTGATCATCACGATGTACTATTGACTAGCGTCATTATACCCATCGAAATACCCCATAGCCATAATTTTGCAACCATGTTTATCAATTAGGGTCACTACACCCTAGCTCCCATAACACCTACCATCGAGTGAAATAAAAAAGGTCTACTTCATTTAGCCTTTGTTGTGGATGTTGCTGAGCCAATGGGATAAACAATAGGATCTTCAGCTAGATAGGGGCCTACACCCAAAGGTTTTGGGTCAACATCAATTGGTAGTGGTGTCCTTTATCTAGTGCCTAGTGTCCATCTCTCTAGGTATGCATACTTGTGTGTGGGACCAATCCAAAGGTGTTCCATGTCGATTCATCCCTTCAATTATGTTCACTCAACTCTCCACAATTTGTATATATTTTTCATCACATATATATTAGTATTAGAATATATATATATATATATATATATATCTATATATATATATATATATAAACAACATATATTATATAAAGAAAAAACTAAACATTAATATAATAATATAAACACATATAAATTAAAAACAAAACAATATAGCCTTTAGTGCATATTCTCAACAAACTCTAATTAATATATGTTATTAAAACAAATTTATAATATAATATTGTGAAAAAAACACAAAATCATTAAAACACAAATTTTATATTATATAAATAAACAAAAAATAAATATTATATATATTATATTAAATAAATAAATAAACAACAAAAAATAACATTATTATGTATTATATATTATATATTAAAAATAAATATATTATTTTATATAATTTAAAAAAACAAACCATACATAAAACAAACACCTATGGCCCAAAGTATTCTTACCTCCCGACCTCTCGCTATTTTTTTTGGTGATTTAGAAGATGCCCATCGTCTTTGACAAAATTTGGGAGTGAAATGTGTTAATTTGGAGACCTCCTGGGTAGCTAATTTTTGGTGATTTAGAATATGTGCCTTGTCTTTGATGCAATTTGGGAACTAAAGGTGTTTATTTGGAATGCTATGATGAGAGGACATGCTAGAAAAGAGCTTTGCAATGAAACATTTCTCTGTATGATCAAATGTAGTAGACGGGTATTATGCCAGATAAGTTTTCCCTACGATTCTTGGTGTTTGCACAGATTGGTCACAGGGAAGGATATTCAGGAACATATTGTCAGATGTGGGAGGGATTGAGGTAAACGCCCATTTAGATATATCTATAGATCAATGTATGGAAAATGTGGGCGCGTGAAAGATGCCTGTGATGTGTTTGACAAAATATCTCAGAGGGGTGTTGTTTTGTGGAATGACATGGTTGCAGGGCTACGCTCAGAGTGGTTTTTTAGTTGAATCCTTGGAAGTATTTATGGCACTTCTTATCTTCCAAGCAAGGTTATAGAATTGGTATCCATTTGGGGTTTCAAAATTGGTCTTTGATAAGTTGTATAGCATGCCTCATTTGAGGGAACAGGGGAGATCACGGTATGCTGGGGTTTTCATTCTTTGAGTCTGGTATTTCCTAAAGATCGATGTCCCAAGTTTTCCCTCTCTTTGAAGCAGCTGTAGCACACCATGGATGATGAGAAGAAGTGGAATTTCTAGATCGAGTGGTTTGATTAGTATGGTAATTCTCTGGGCTTCAACCCTGGATAAATTTTTCCAATGCAAACTGAGTCTATAAGTTCATCAATGTAAATGGGAGAGGGATGTCAGGATCAGGACACCTATAATCCTTCCAACCAGATGCTCCAGGATAATGGAAAGACAAGAAACTGCGCATTTCATGATGGGCATGCTGAGATCAATTCCAATCTGATCTTCGATGCCAGAAAAGACATTCAGAATGTGGACTTCAAGGTTGAGCAACTAGATCGTCGAATCTCTTCCTTGGTGTCCTATTTTGGCAGCCCGAAGTTTCATCAACAGGCTAGTTGTACCTGCCACCAAAACTCTGTTGCAATTGGTGCGTCCATCCCACTGAATGATTGTGCTCCTGATGGATATTATGATGAAGAGCATCCATATTTGCACCCAGGTTTGAACTAGCAGTTCTTTTGTGATATTTTATGCTTAGCATTTTGTCTAGGTTCTATATTTACACGATGTGGAATATTAGCAATAGGTAGTATCATAACAATGCTTAGTTTTTTTACAAGTATCGGTGTTGGTCTAGTCTATATCAAGCTTTCTATAAATCCCTATGGGAAGGATTCTATTAAACCGTTCTCAAGTCGTTGCTTTTAGTCCAGTTTTGGAGTTCGGGTGATTTGAATTGTTCAATAGCTCAGAACTCTGTCATGTTGTAAATTTCTTATTTTGCTAAATTAATATGATGTGGGGGTGGGCCCATAACACATGCCACTGAAGAGCAAAGGAGAGAAAAGGTGCCCCTCTTATCCTTGTCTTGTCTTGCCCTTACAGGAAGATGGCTCCTCCAGAATGGAAATGAAGGAGGGACATTGAACCTGCTAAATAAATAGAGGAATTCAAAGGTTACCCAGTGAATTTCAAAGGTTATTCGGTGAAGGGAAGGTTATCCTAGCCTACCAAGACCAAAAGATGGCTCCCCCAGGATGGAAATGAAGGTGGGGAACTGAACCTACAAAATAAATAGAGGAGTTCAAAGGTTATCCGGTGAATTCAAAGGTTATCCAGTGAAGGGAAGGTTATCCCAACCTGTCGAAACCAACATTGTCAGGAGTAGGGCACGACAGGGATTAATGTGGCATTTTTCTCTCCTTATCTTCTAAAGAAGGGTTGAATTTTTAGTTAACTTAGATTTCCATCTCTATGAACTTTGATTATCTCTTTGAGAATCCATAACCCATTTTGAGGGGTAATAAAGCTCAACAATTTGTATGGAGTCAAGACAAAGATACTTGAGTGTGCATACATTGCGAGAGAGAGATTATTCGAAGGGTGATATTTGAAGGGCAGGGTTCTCCACCTGTGTGAAGGGAACCTTAGAATGTGGATTGTCAATTGTACTATCAATGCCAATTCTACTTCTTTTAAATGCACAAAGATAGTTAAGAAATCCATGAAAACATTTTACTGACAACTTTTATTTCAAACAAGTTTGAAGAACAAATTATTCACAACCCTTCTATAACAAGTAAAATGACATGGAACAGTGAAATCTTTAGATTTGATTGACAAACAAATTAAATGGTGATCTTTGATATTTTCAGCGCTAGATGAAAATAAATATACATGGAAAAAAATGACAAGGGGATTACTTTCAGAAAAGTATTTTGCATCAGTGATGATGCAATTCTGATGTTGACTTGACGCTTTGTATGAAATGCACAATTACTGTGAATGCTTCATCTCATACAAATGTTCCTCCAACAAGAGTGGAATTGTATGGGCTGCAATGATGAGAGTAAAATTTACAGAGGGACTACATTAGCCTCCTGGAATGAATGTTTTTTTTGTTTTATATGTGGCTAGAGAGAGAGAGAGAGATTTTACTGTAAGCCCAATTTGAGAATAACCAACTTTTACATTCAGTGGCCTTTTGCATCTCTTACAACATCTAGTAGAGGTACACCAGCTTGATATATCAAGTTTTATTACTTGGATGTTTGGAATTTAAGAATTTAAGTCCGGTTGGTTTCTCATTGTTCTGTAGCATGTAGTTTGGAACAGAAATGCTTCTATCTTTGTCAAATGCCCATGAAGTAATGTCCCTGGTCAAATGCACCATAATATTTTGAAGTGCTATTTCCAGTAGTTGTCAAAATACTCTCACAGACTGTTTTAATGTGACCAAAACTACTTAGTGAAACATGCATAAGACCTCCTCCATTCCATGTTTGCACGAGAAGAAACTAAGAGCACTGCAGTAGTAAACCTAGTAGCTTTTCCCCAGAGAAAATTGGACTCTCAATTTTTGGGCCCAATTCATCCTGAACAGTACTAGGGGAGTGATTGAGAAAGAGGTGAATTTGAACACTTGGATACAAGTATAAACTATACACAATCAATGTGCCTAAAGGCATCTCCATTCTATGCTTATCTTGAAGGAACTACAACATAGTATTGGCAGTGCCATCCTGGAACAATTTTGAACTCACTATTTTTCCTACTGGAGACACTAGTTTTGCATGGGTCTTCCTTTATGGCTGTCAATATTTAAAACTAGACATCCAAAGTGGAATAGATCCATCCGCGTTGGGTGAGATAAAAATTCATAGTGGTTGGAAAATTCAAGGAATCAAGGCATGTAGAATGCCAAGGATTGCTTTTATTGTTGGCTTGGAATTTTGTTGGAGTGTTTTAATCAAAATACTAAAAAGAGTTTCTATATCTAGAAGAACTGACATAGGCCTTTACTTGAACTACACAGGAATGTAAATCTTGAACGTGATTGGCTAATATTTAATCATGTATATTCTAAATCATAGTATATACTACATGATTATGTTAATGAAGTAAAATGTATCTAGAATGACATAATACTGCTAATTTGCTCTATAAATATTTTCTCTAGTCCAGTTCTTACAAGTGACTTACACATCTTTCACATCTGCAAATTCAATGTATTTGGTAATTTTTTTATTTGCTAAAAATCACAGTTTGAATTCGATACTTGCAGGTGGCAGTTCCTGAGAAACCTAGTGCAGACTGCTAATAAAGTTGTTGATTTCACCCTAATAATATACAGTACAAATTTTTCATTGCACCCTAATAATATTTGATCTATTAATATATGCCATCTTTTGTCAACAAGAGAATGGTTCAGTATATTTACTGTATTCTTTTAGTTCGTATTTACTGTATTATTCTAGTGCACTTCAATCAATTTGATATTTTGGTAGGTTCATTGTGTTCAAGATTTTTTATTATTGTGTTATTGTGCCTTTTCGCAATGTTTCGATTATACCAATAAAATTTATCTAGAGTCTTGTCTTATTATTATTTTTCAACGCTGTTCAGGATAGTTTGGTTAACCACAAAATTTATCTTCTTTTGTAGAACGACTTGAAAATCAACCAACACTAGATTGACCTAAACACAAGTGCATAGCACTGGGTTCAGCAAGAGGCCTTTCCTACTTACATGATCATTGTGATCCTAAGATTATTCACTGGGATGTGAAGGATGCTAACATCCTATTGGATGAGGTGTTTGAAGCTGTGGTGGGAGATTTTGGTTCAGCCAAACTTATGGATTACAAGGATACTCATGTGACTACAAATGTTTGTGGTACCATTGGGCACATAGCACCATAATACCTTTCTACTAGAAAGTCTTCAGAAAAGACAGATGTGTTTCCATATGGGATTATGTTGTTGGGAATTATCACAGGACAGAGGGAATTTGACCTTGCATGATTAGCAAGTGATGATGATATCATGCTACTTGACTGGGTTAGTATCCTTTGTTTGATTTCCTTTGAGTTTTTGTATTTACTAACTGGATGAGAGAATGAATTTGTTCTATACCTTGTGAGCTTATAAAGTTGGGTATTTGACTGACTTATGGAATGAATCATAATAAAGGTCTCTTTTTTATAACCAATATTATGATATTGTGTTTCTATTGGCTTGTGTTTCCAATTGAATATTTGCCTTTATTTTATCTCTTTGTAATTGAAACATGATTTGGAAAGGCAACGAGTTAACCATTGCAATCTTTCCTGTTGATTTTCACTAGCTGTGGATATCATTACTTTTAATTATGACCTTTTTCCTCTTTTGTGTTTACTTTATTAGAAATACATGATTTATTACTTTAAAGTTTATAGAACAAAGAGAGTAACAGTGGTCTAACAACAAGGAACCCCCATCCTAAAAGGGTCAGAAATGCTAATAGGAAGGGATTCAACATCTAAGCCAGCTCCTCAACCTCTATGCTAGGAGGATATTTCCTCATGAAAAGCACATCATACTATGCAGTTTTTAATTTTCGTTCTGTTCCATATAGAAATTTATTTAGCTTTTTCTTTTTTTCTTTTTTCTCATTCGGTTTCATTATGTCTCCATATATCTTTATATTGGAAATAGTGTTCTAGTAACACTAAATCGTTATAATACAATGACATTAATATATTAAAAATGTAGGCTTGAAAATGACAAACCTCATTCCAACTGGTCAATCATACACCTAGTTTGGTCAATTAAATGCAAAGTTATGCCCGAGATGGGAATTAGATATTAAAACTGGTGCTATGATGGCCCTAAATTCTTGTTTTTAGGATAAATTAATGGCGATATGGATTGACAATGGACATAAATAACACAATATAATGATGTGCAATGATAGCATAAGATGTATGAAACAATTAATGACTCATGGAATGGAGATCACCTGCCTGCTCACCAACAGAGCTTGGTCATATATGCTATTATCTCCCCAACCATCTTCACTTGAGGTTCTGAGATTGGGGCATATCAACATTCGTCTTCATTTTGACCTTTTGGTCATTAGGACTTTGTTTGATTGAACCTAATGAAAGGATCTTAACTGAGCACAACTGATGCCATATCTCTGTTACTTTCAAGTAACATGTTTTTTTTAATGTATTTCTCATTTTTTGTGGGGTGGGTTCATTCCAAAGTATGTAGTGTGGGCTCGTTGGATGTGGAATTGAATTCCACATCCAACGAGTGCTCCCGCTTGAGATTTAAATAAAAGTTAAAACCACATGGAGATAAGTTGAAAATACAAAAAAAATATTTTATTCTCTTTTCCTCCAAAATTCATAACTCTTATTTTATTATCTTAACTATTATTTTATTATTTTCCTTAGGAGGCCCATTTTAGACCCCAAAATGATTCTAATGAGAGTGTTCAATGGATTTAGGTGCCCCCATGCTGAAGCAGTAGCCTCCAAGTGATGGAATGGATAAATGCCTTAAGCCGTTAGAGCAATTGAACAATTTAGCATGGTGAACCTGCATTCTTTTCTGTGAAACTAAGGAAAACATCATCCAAATGCACAACCAGAGGAGTGCTTCACCTAGGAATCATGTAGGACTCAGGAGTGATAATCATGTGTAATACACCCTCACCAAGGCCTCAAACCACTGGGCACTCTCACTATGAGGAAACAAAATGCCAATATACTACAAAAACCATTATTCCCCTAGGAGGATCATCAATATACTGTTTGAACTTGATATCAATATGATAATGTGCCATGCCACTGAATCAAATCCTGAACCACAACATACTATTTGAGTGAAGCCAATTAGATCTCCTAGGTGGAAGCTCACCCACCAATAATATATCTAGACACTTATATATACCCTAGGACCATCCATCATATGATAACTTTACACCCACAAATTTGGTAACAATGCTTACTCAAGTATTCCATGAAAATGTCCACAACTGTATCCACAATATGATCTGTGAAAAAATACCTAGGAAAAACATACACATCATCCACATCTTGCCAACTGTCAGTTCAGATGCTGATAACCCATTGCCTATGCTTATATGTGATATACACACATACAAATATATGTTGTTGATGATAGAAGAAATGTGCTCATGAATATACAATGGTAAAGTGAAAAAAACCTAGGGGAACTCTATGCCATATGTCCTAATAAGACTATCCCCAGACCCTTGCATGCTCAACTTGATCATAAATTATCTACAGAGGATGGTTAGAATGAGCCATAAGGGCAGGAATACCTTTACCTAAGGGGACCTGCCATGACCAACCACAAGGGTCTAGAGAACCACCTAAGTAAAATAACATTTTACAGTACCCATCTAGCATGATCTGATAGATTGATAGAATATAGCTGGTATAATAATTCACTATTGGCCAATAACATCACCAAGCATCTTTCTGAAAAGGGTCCATTGAATCATTGATCATAGATAACAAGGCTAAGACATCTGCTCAGAAATACATGGGACTAGATCCCATCCTGATGGTGCATCAAATGTACACTGAATTACCCAGTTGCAGTCTGAAAGGTAACAGGAACCAAATCCAAGGCACTGCATATCTGTAATAAAAGACAATGAACCCTATCATATGCCTTGTCAAAGTTGATTTTGAGAAAGCTAGTCTCCCTTGCCTAGTTCATGGCCTCCTATGAAGAGATCACTTTGTCAAGGATGAATTTTCCCTGGACAAATCCTATTTGTTCTTGTTTAACAATCCATGAAGCAACTCTGCACATTTGGAGAGCA
This sequence comes from Larix kaempferi, assembly GCA_027924585.1. Taxonomy (NCBI): domain Eukaryota; kingdom Viridiplantae; phylum Streptophyta; class Pinopsida; order Pinales; family Pinaceae; genus Larix; species Larix kaempferi. The sequence goes on along the minus strand of BSBM01000316.1, from coordinate 13,065,386 downwards.
AGGGCCTTAGCCAAAATCTTATAGGAGTCACTAACTAGAGTTATGGGTCTCCATCTATATGAAAGTTCCTAAATGCATCCACATGTTAACTATTGGAGATATTTTCTTCATACTGGTACACCCATACAATATATGTGGAAGGTATGTTGTTTCCCCATTTCCTAGTTTTTTCCAGAGTGCCTTGTATATTCAAGCTGCTCATTATTCTAGCTAAAATTATATATACTGGACTTATTTTTATTTGGATATTGCTTCATTAACAATCAGTTAGTGGAATCCCATTAGTAAAGATTGGATGATATATCTGGCCATGTCAACTTTCCTGGCTTGTAGCATTATCCTTCGAGGCATTGCATTTACATACTTGTTTTCAAGGCATCTGCTATCAAGATACACTTTCTTTCCTATGTAGTTCTAAAGGAGAAATTTGGGAGTCGAAATGAGATAGAAATCGTAAGGACTATTTAGTTTCACTATTCAGAATGTTCTTTGCTATCATAGCAACTTACTATTAATGAAAAAATTTAAAGATCCTGTACAAAAAATGTCATTTCTGTTAAAAATCCTCAGGATTTCTCCTCTTGTAGAAAATACTATGCTTTAATTATCACGTAGTATGATACTGCCTTTGTAGATTCTACAGGGTATTTCACTTCTCAATGTATTTCATGAGTTAGTTCCCTTAGAAACCCAAACTCTAGTTTAATAATCTCTTTTACATAACCAACAAGCTTACCTTCTGATATGGACTCAGCGATGATCAAAGAATTCGAATTATATGATTTTGTTATTCCTGTAATTGCTACCATAAAGCTGTAATGGTCCTACTAATAAGGCTAATAAGGAACTATATTATGTTTACAGGTTAAAGGGATGCTAAGGGAGAAGAGTTTGGATAGATTGGTCAATCCAGAACTCCAGAACAATTATGAGGAATCATAGGTTGAGGAACTTATTCAAGTTGCCTTACTTTGCACGCAAAATTCACCAATGGAAAGACCGAAGATGGCCGATGTGGTACGGATGCTAGAAGATGATGGCTTAGATGAAAGATGGGATGAATGGAAAAAGGTGGAGATTATGCGTAACACTGATCATGAGAATGTACCTCGACATCCAGGATGGATTGATTCAACATCTAATGTTCATCCAATTGAATTATCTGGTCCAAGATGAGAAGTCAAAAGTACATTGAATATGTGGCAATTTATTTATTTTTGTTCAACTTGTAATGAGTATTACATAGAAAGTCACACTGGTGGCCACAATATCATCTTCAACCATTTTATATTATTAGACGTCTCACCATAGTGATGCTCGGTGCATCCTGGGTTTTCCTCAAAAATATATTGATGGGAACCATGGGTTTCGGGTTACCGAGGATCAAAGTTGGCCTTGTAATGTGCTCGAAGGATTAGTCTCGTATACTTTTTATAGTAAAAGTTCCATTTGTATGTAATGAAGCCGTTATCTTTGGACACGAAGCTCCATAGATCATTGCCACTGAAAATACCCTTTTTGTCTTTTAATTCATATATATTTATTTAAAGATTGCAATAATGTCGATTATAATCTCTATATGCTTTCCACTTTGTGTATATTCGGAAGGATACAGTAAGCTAGGATTTTATTAGCCTCGAGTTGATTTTAAGCACATGGATTGGAATCACTACTAGTTTGCATGCCCAAGATAATCTGAAGTAAAAGAAAGAGAAGTGCTCAGTTGCAACGTATCTCAGATCTCTGGGAAAATTAATATCAAGCTACTACCTTGGATATTTTTTTTTAACTATTGAAAAGTTATACTTGCATTTGACAAAACTTAGGTACCCTTATATTCATTATTAAAATATGCTTAGATTGAACTTTGTTGGTCAGGTCTTGTACATGCCAATATTTGATATATATTAGACCAACACTAATACTTGTAAAAAACCTAAGCATTGTTATGATACTGTCTATTGCTAATATTCCATATCGTGTAAATATAGAACCTAGACAAAATGCTAGAACCATTCTCCTGAGAAACCGTTGATTTGACTGCTAATAAAGCTATTGATTATGATACAGCTAAGGTAATGTTAAATGCTGAGTAGCTGTTGATTGTTGGTATCCTTGGTATACTCCATTATTTATTTAAATTTATGGTTTTATAATGATATTTTTCTTCTGTTGGCAGGTTGTTTATGATGTTATTGATTAGGAGAGTTTCAATAATGTGAAACAATGGTTGAATGAGATTGATCGCCATGCGAATGAGAATGTCAACAAGTTGTTTGTTGGAAACAAATGTGATTTGACTGCTAATAAAGCTGTTGATTATGATACAACCAAGGTAATATTAAATGCTGAGTAGCTTTGGCATCATGTGCACTGCTATGTGTTTCACTGTATGCATCATTGTCATTGACTTGATGAGGATTTAAATATGAGTGTGCCTTGAAGTTGTTGGTGCTCTGTTTTTTGTTAATTGCAACACTATGGCAGTTTGTGGTCTTAAGTTTGTTGACTTGGCTTGTAGATTCTTTTTTTATTAATCTCAAGGGTTAGTTTTTTTTGTCACTTTTCAATCTACATTTTTCTTGACATGCTTTGTGTATTTTGTTCTTCAAGGCATTTGTTGATGAGATTGGCATTCCATTTTTGGAGACAAGTGTGAAGAATGCAACAAATGTGGAACAAGATTTCATGACCATTCCTGTTGAGATAAAGAATAGCTGCACTTTTTTGTTATGATGATTTCCAACCTTTAACAAGCGCCTATATTATACAATTGTGATGTTAGATGTTTGTTTGACTCCCTAATTTTAATTGTATGTAATGGTGTAAACCTATGCCGACAAATCCTAATGAATCTGATTGAGATTCTCCTTTTTCTATGATCCTGCTGTTTTATGATAAAGTTAAGTGGTGATAAATACTTCAAATTACATGTCGCGACTATTGGTAATCTTATTGGTTTGAGACACGTTCCTATTGTCTATTTTATTATTCTTGAATATGTTTGACATTCATTTTGTTCCCATGCAAAATTTGTTTGAATATCATCATTGTCAAGCAATAACAACTTCTTAAAGGGTGCTAGCTCAATTGTAGAGCACCTGCCTAATTATAGGCAGGAGATTGGTGGTTCGATTCCTCCGTACCCTATCATAAATTATTGACTAAAAAAACGACTAAATTCGCATATATACGACTATTAGTAGCTAATTTCCAGTATCTTATAGCGCGACTAACGTTTAGTCGTATTTAGCTTAGTCATTAATATGTTATCATCTAGTAGTTTATTTAGTCATATATTTGGTCATTAATTGTGACAATCAATGACTAAATCAGTGAGTATCAATGACTAAATCAGTGAGTATCAATAACTAAATCAACGACTTAATCAGTGACTATCAATGACTAAATCAATGACCAATAAGTCAACCAATTAATGACTAGTGAAAATCAGATACTATTAGTCACCGACTCAAAAATAGTCGTTTATAGTCGAATTTTAGTCATTAATTTGTCATTTTGTACTAGTGTGAGGACTATGTCTCCAAGAGAAAAGGTATTTTCTTTTACTTTCCTGTCAAATCTTTCCTTAATCTTTTTCATGTAAGCTTGAGCTCTCTCTACCAAAGCTTCTCATTCTTGCTGCAATTCAATCAATGAGAAAGTTTTTCTTTGAATATCATTAGGTTCTTCCTGACTATCTTGAAAAAATTTCATCACTGGGATACCTAATTGAATTGGAAAGACAGTTTTAGTACCATACACCAACTGAAAAGGTGATAAACTTATTGCTTTCTTTGTAGTTATCCGATATGCCCACAAGCATACTTCAACATTGAATCCCAGGATCTCTTATTCCGATTTAATAACTTCTTGATACTATGGATAATGTTTTTGTTGGTTGATTCTACCAACCCATTACCCTGGGGGTAATAAGTGGTAGAATGTTTCAAAATAATTCCATTCTCCTCACAAAAATTAACCATGGCCTTAGACTTAAAATCCTGAGCATTATCAGTCAACAACTTTTTAGGACAACCAAACCTACTCAAAATATTCTCTTGTATAAAGTTAATGATTACCTTATCAGTTGCATTCCGTGTAGGAATTGCTTCCACCCATTTCGTGAAAAAATCAGTAGCTGTCAGTATCCATTTGTGTTTCCCACTGGAAGCAGGATTGATTTCACCTATGAAATCCAATCCCCATTGCTATAAAGGAGCATTCACCACAATAGGTTTCAAAGGTAAGGATACAAGTTTTTGTTTACCAACAAATTTTTGACATTGAACACAAGCTCTGACCTGCTGATATACATCTGAGAATAAAGATGGCCAATAATACCCAGACCTCAGAATCTTATAAGCTGTAGCTTTCCAATATTTGTGACCTCCACAAGAACCTTCATGCAGTTCTGAAATAACTTCTTCTGATTCTGATTTGTCCAAACACCTAAGCAATAATCCCCCCAGATCTTTCCAATGTAACTGTTGATTTACTAGACAATATTTTGCGGCTTTCAACTTTAGTGATCTAGCTACTTTTTTATCTAAATGAGCAGGACATTTTAGATGCAATAAAAAATTAACTATATCAGCATACCAGATTGATTCTGCATATTTATCCATGATCTGTTCTTCATTCTGCTTCATCTGCAATTCCTCCTGTGTAGGCTAACTTGCCACTAAATGAAGACCAAGAGCTTCACAATTTGAATTAGCCAATAATTTAGCCAAACCCTGTCCTTTGAATAGATTAGTAGGTTTTATCTCCACATCATATTCCATAATCTTCGCAATCCATCTCCCCCTCTTACCTTCACTATTTGGTTGTGTCAAAATTTCCTTGATGGCAGCATTAGGTACAGAAGCAATAATCTTTGAATGCAAAATGTAAATTTTGAAAAACTTCAAGGCTTTAACCAGTGCATATGCTTGCTTTTCTAATGTACTATATTTCAATTCTAAATCTCTAAGAGTTTTATTAAAGAAAGCAATGGGATGCTCCAATCCATCAGTATTTTTTTGTAATAAAACCACTGCTATAGTATCCTGAGATGCAAAGGAGAAAGTAAAGAATTCTTTCGAAAAATCAGGGCTTACCAGTACTGGGGCTTCTATCAAAGCCTGTTTGATCGTCTCAAATGAAGCTTTGGATTCTACTGTCCACTTCACCTCCTGATCCTTTCTCAACATAGATGTTATCTGTTTGATTGTTTCCGCAAAATTTGGAATGAACCATCTCAAGAAATTGATTTTTCCAATAAAGGATTGGACATCCTTCTTACTTCTAGGAATACTCATCTTCAGAATTGCCTTAACTCTTTCAGGATCTATCCTAATCCCATCTACCAAATCTAGATGTCCCAAAAGCTTACTTTCCTGAACAACAAAATGTGATTTCTTCGGATTTAAAGACAGTCCAAACCTCCTACACTTCAAAAAAGTTTGTCTGAGATGTTTCAAATGCTCTTCATCAGATTTAGAAAACACAGTTATATCATCAAGATAAATTACAACAAATTTTTCATTTTCTCCAACAAAGGCTATATCCATAGCTCTTTGAAAAGTTGCACCAACATTCATCAAACCAAACGACATATTGTCATACATGAATGTACCCCAAGGGGTAGTGAAGGTTGTTTTCTCCCTATCATATGGATGCACAACAATTTGATTGTAACCTGAGAATCCATCAACCATTGAAATCCTCTGGGCACCCACCACTTTCTGCAAAATTTGTTCAATCTTGGGAAATGGATCATTATCCTTTAGTGAAGATCTATTCAGGTTATGAAAGTCCACACATAATCCAATCTCTCCATTCTTTTTATGTACTGGAACTAGATTTTCCACCCATGATGAATATATAAGTGGAATTATTGTTTTTGCATCCAATAACTTTTTAACTTCTTTTTCTATGACTGGAAGCAAGGGAGGGTTAATTCTTCTCAATTTCTGTCTAAAAGGTTTTACATTAGGCTTCAAAGGAACCTTGTGTTGAATTATGCTGGTGTCATAAATCTTTAAGTCTTCATAAGGCCAGGCAAAAATGTCAATAAAATCCTTCAACAATTTTACATATCTGTTCCTTTCTTCAATAGGCAGAGACTTAGAAACCTTTACCATCTTGGGATGATCGTTTGTGCCAATATTACAACTTATAATGTTCTCTTCTGAAGATTGCATAGCAGAATTTTGTAAAGTTTCATCTTTAGTAAAGATCCTCTCAAGGGGAACCAAACCTTTAGGAATGAAGTTTCCCTTCAACTCAATAATCTTGTGTGCAAGAATTGTATTTTTTGTGTATGCATCAGTATCATCAACTTCATCATCATGTTCTTTCTCAATCAACGAATTAGAAAACTCTCTATTCAATTCTAAGAATTTTTTAATTTACAAATCATCCTAAAAAACTCTCCATTGTTTAATATTGTCTGGTACTGTAGGCCCGTACTTAACTTTAATTGAATACTTCAACTGGGTGTGTTTTGGAATTTTGAAATGTAAGGCTGCCAAAGCCAATGAATCTGCTGTTTGGTTTTGATCCCTGGGAATAAAAGTAATATTGAATGCTATAAAGAAATTGTCAATCATATCCCATGCTTCATTTCTATATACCTTCAACATGTCCTGTTTTACCTTATATTTGTCCTTCACCTGCTGGACCACTAGTTCGGAGTCGCCAAAAACAGAAAGCTGTTGAATACCCACATCCTTTGCAGCCCTTAGCCCAAGTATCAATGCTTCATACTCAGCTGTGTTGTTAGTAGTAAAAAATTCCAATTTATACATCAAACAAATCACCTCCCCGCCTGGAGAAACCAAAACATTACCTACTCCAGCTCCTTCCTTAGCGGATGATCCATCAAAATACATCTACCATAATTCATCTTGTTGTTCAATAACAGGTCTGACTGGTACTTCTTTTTCTACTTGCAATATGCCATTTGTATTTTCATTACTGAAATGTAACATGCAAGATCCCAAATCTTCATCTACAGCATAAATGGTGTGATTAGTTTGGTTTTTATCATCACTTACTATAAAAGCCATTTGCACTTCTCTATACAATCTCTTCTGTTCTCCCCCAAAAACTGGAATAGTTGCATATGCTAGATCCATCTGCAATGTACCCCCTATCTTCTTTGCCCAAGACCTTGAAAGTAACATGCCAAATTTGGGTGAGATATCGGCAACCACCACATCCATAATCACAATTTTCATGGGTAGCTGATCCAGACTTACCACAAGATCCTTAATTACCCCAAGACACTTCACTTCCCTAGAGTCAAATGCAAACAAATCATGATAAGGTTTTGTAATACTCAGTCCAAGGGCCTCCATGACTGCTTTGGGCATCAAGTTATGGGAAGCTCCTGAATCTAACAGGCAGTTGTGGATCACTTGATCATGGATAGTCAGGGTTATATAAAAAGGTGGAGGAAAGTTATAATTTTTTTCAGGTTTATCAGATGAAGCAGAACCAAGAATAATTGTAGGATGTTCTTCTTGTAAATTCACAGTATCTGAAGGGAAATAATTAGATTGTGAATTCATAATTTTAAATGCAGGATCTCTATAACAGGAAGTTTTCATCAATTCAGTTAATGGCACTGGAATATTGACCTTACACAATTCATTTTCAAAATTAAAAGTTTGCACACCTTTTTTACTTTCTTCAATATCTGCAGCTTTAGTTTGATTTCCATGGCTTTGTCTCTTTTCTAGTGCTTGATTAGGTAAGTGTTTACCAGGAGGAGTCATCTTCTTTTGGGGAATCTGAGCAACTTATTTTGGTCCTGATCTTAAATCATAAGACTTCTTAGGTTCAGATTGATACATACTAGTTGAAACTTCAGGGCTATAATCATTGTCTTCCTGATGAATATATGAGTCAGAAAACTCAGAATTCTGATAGTTATTTTCAGTTAGGTAACTCTTTGATGACAATTCTCCAAAATAATTTAAATTCTGATTTAAATATTCATACTGTAAATCTTCCACTTCCTCAACTTCATCTATCAAATTATTTTGGAATGGGGGGGTAACTCTATGGTCTTCATTCTCCCTTCTTTCCCTCTGAATATCATTGTTTCTTCATTCTTTAGGAATGAATCTAGGAACAAATGGACTTCTAAACTGATTAGGATTTCTTTCTCCTTCCTGTACAGGCTTACTTGGATTCTTATCCAATTCTAGCTTATTCACTTTTGCAGTTAAAGTTCTAACCAATTTAGTCATCTCATCTATTTTACTCTCTGTTGTCTTTGATGTAGAAGTTGATGGTATTATTTCATTTTTACCCTTCCGGACATGCATCTGATAATCTGACTGATCTTTAAGCCTATTCGAAGCTAAAATGTTTGATTCAACCTCCAGGGCAGCTTCCTGCATGTTCAATAAAGTCACTGACCTTCTTTCTGTTAGATGTAAGGAAAATTCATGGTCAAAGGAGTTGGCATAGGTTAATTTGGCTGAGGTTTCAGAAGGCTTAATTTTAGTTGGGATTCTTTCATACATCTTATTGAAACATTTAGAGAAGTGTGCTACAGTTTCATTTTTTTCCTTTTCAAAGCTGCAAACTATGTAATGTAATAAGTGTGATCCTTAGCATCCCCCCACTGTCTCATAAACATTTGTTGAAGTTCTTCAACCAGTTATTGAATTAGATGGCAATTCTCGGAACCATTTCCTTACTCCCCCATCTAAACTCTGTACAAAGATGCTCATCCACACATCTTTAGCTTCAATATTTTGATTGTTTGCATAGCTTAGAAATGCATTCCAATGCTCCTTAGCAGTGATTTCACCCTGACCATTAAATCTGGGAAGGTACTTTTGATAGTCTCCTCCATGGAGAGCATTTAGGGGCTGAGGGAGAACTAGGGGAGCATATATGGCAGCTACCATTCGGTCCATCATGTCAAGAGGCTGTTGTCCTGCCATCTTGGAGCTACTTTGGTTTGATGAAGAAAGAGGTTTACTAACTGTACTCAAGCTTGACTGAAAAGAAAGCTTACAAGGCTTAAACTGAAACAAGGGAATCCTACTGGGTAGTTCAGTTTTAACTTTTTGTGAAGAAAATGGACTAGTGAGGTGCTGAATACCAATTTGAGTTGTAGGAGAAAACCATGATAAGTCCTGTTTTTCCTCTTCTGGTTTAGGTTCTGAACAAGCAAATGAGGATATTGGCTGTGAGTAGTCAGGAGTAAGAAAGGAAGGAGAAGATTTAGATCTTTGAATTTTTCTAGCTTCTTTCAAGATTTGTTCTGGATCAAAAACTCCTGAATGTAGTGGAGAAGTAGGTTTCTTTCTTGTCCCAATTCTTCTTGAAGCCACTGTTTTTAGGTGAAAATGTAGTTTGAAATAAAGTTTTCTGATCTTGTTCACCTCTCAAAACCAAATGAATTATAAAACCCCAGGGAAGATGAAATTCACTTCCGTCCCTGGCAACAGTGCCAAATATGTTTGTGCTAGAAATTGTCCCTAGACTACAAAGGGAACAAGCTAGTACAATCTCAAAACAACTAAAAGAAAATGAAATTTGTTTTTGTAATTTTTGGTTTGAAGGTTTCATCCACAAGAAGGAAATTAATCATCAAACTAATACAAGCACTAAATCATGAAACAAATTTGAAGAACTGAGATATAAATGTAAAAAAGACATACATAAACCATAAACATTCATAAGCAAAGCACTAGTTTTGTCCACAACTCATAAGCATTCACATGAATAAAACTTTAATAAAGAAATGAAATTATAAGCTAAGTGATCAAACTGGTCATAAACAAAAATCACTAAAGAGATAATAGTGACTTATATATGTATTCAAATCAGTCTCTGTCTTCAAAAGAACTTACATGAGAGTATTAAGTATCAGTTTGAAAATACACCAATGTATTTAGCCTTATATCCCTTCTTGAACAAAATACCCACCCTCGCTGGTCTAAATTTTCCTCCTTTTATCAATTACAAAATAGGGTAGTTTCATAACTACTTTAGGTTTAGCTTCAAAATAGTTACATTAATTAATTATATGCTGACTTCAAATCTTTAGAGATAATATACTATTAACAAATATGTGCATGACAACAAAATGAAATACTTGAACAACTGGACAAGGTGGCCTTCATGAGTGCTTAGCAGCTTCTGCTAACATGGCTGTCCCTTCTAGTGCATGAGATTTCTTCTTGTCTCAAAGTTGCTCTGTCTCCAAGCTTTTAACTCTGCTTGACAACACTTTATTTTGCTGGTTTAAATCTTGAATTTGCTTGGTTATATCTTCAGTTTGATTCTCTGCTTCCATCTTTCTTCTCAGAGCTATTAACTCTTGATAATGTGCATTGATATCTTCTAGGTACTCCCTTAATATCTTATTTGTTGTCACGAGCTTGTCATTAGATTCATTTAGGAATTGTATTTGTGACTTATGTTGTTGGACAACTTTCCTGATATTTTCAGCTTCAGAATCCATATGTACCTCTCCAGACAATGTCAAATCCTAGTCTGATGACCATGAAATATCTAGCTTCCTAAATATTAAATATTCTTCCTGCTTATTCTTTACTACTGTTTCTGCAAATGAGACCCCTGAAGTCATACCTTGTTCCATAATAGGAGTTGCTTCCTCTTTTGAAACTCCATGGCATTCTTGAACTGGTTCTGGTGACATTGGGTAATCCTCTTCTATGCCCACATGATCTTGTTGTGGCTTCAATTCCTCCTTTCTTTCCTTATCTTCATCACTTGAAGAGTCTTGAATAACAGTAATCCTTTCTTTTTCTAGTTTAGGGTTCAAGATTCTCTTCATGTTCATTCTAATTTTATTCGCAGCTCTTGTCTTAGGCCTCCATATTGGTCTTTCCAGTTGCATGAGAGACTTTACATCTGTTTTAAAATATGGAGTTTGCAAAATCTTATCCTTCGTATTAGCTGCATGAGATATTAAGGTTAAGTTTTCTTTTGCAGGCATATCACTTTGATTCTGCTCAATTAAACTCATATCTTCTTCAGGATTAGAACGAGCTATCTTTTCCATCACTTCATCTTCCAAAATGTGCTCTTGCTCATCTTTAAACACGTTCTCCTGTTCTTTATTTTCAAGTTTTCTGGATTCTTTTTGTGAATTAGTTTTCTGAGAGCTTTCTTGTACTAAGTCTTCAGGCACATCCTTTTTATATTTCTTAATAAAACGAGACTGTTTATTGGGCAAAATCTTCTTTACATGCTCATCCTGTTCGGTAGTAAACCCAGACCAAAATAGAAAATGATCCCAACTTCTATTTTCCTTCTGTAAGACTGTTAAAATGACCGAATTTATCAATCCATGATGAAACAGGGACTATTTTGTATGATTAGGATGCCCTTTAATTCTATTCAAAATTTTCTGGAGACTTTTGAGTAAAAAGAATAGCAAATTCATCCTGGATTCCCGGTTCAAGTGCAGCAAAAACCTAACATGATACTTAAACACTTACGCGAACCTACCATCACATGTAATATAAGTTTGTATAATTCCAATTGCCTCTCTCCATTCTGGCTTAAAATTTGTTAAGTGAATTGCTTTGCTCCAGTCTAGGGTTTTGTTACCTGGTAACAAGAAATTGTTAGGGTTAAACTCGAAAGGAGTCTTCCTTAACCACGATTCTCCATCCATGTTGGTGCCGGTGGCTTCAACAACTAAACTTTCTGTGAGCTCAAACTTAAGAGTATTAAACTTAACAGCATTACTAGCGAGATTCTGAGCAATGAAATGTGAAACTTCAACATTGAAACGTGTGATCTTTTCAAAGAAACCGAACCACCCTGTTGCCCTAAACAATGTTGAACACTCCAGAAACTACATGGCCCAACTTGTATTTGCAGGCTTGAACCTATTAATTTTTCCACTCTTGCCCATGTCTTAATCTACAAATTTTCCGATTTACTTTCTTGGAAATGAACCTCGGGTGAAAATCTTCAAGAAGTTTCAAAACATGTGTCCTCAGCTCTGAAATTCGTAACCCCAAATTAAAACTTGTGGCCACTCAAATCCTAAATTTCCTCAGTGATAGATCACAATGGGTTTTACAAATGTCATCATACACCGAACAGGTGTCTGGAGGTATTTTAATCATCATCAAATTCAACAGGCATGGCTTGCCATCAAACGACCACGTTCTTCTATGATTTCGGATTCTCACAGCGCCCTTGTGTATGCAGTTTGTATTTTTCGTTGTAGGAATGCTTGCACATGAAAAATTTGGCAAACAAGCTTAACATGAAGGTTAAAATTTAGATATAGGGGTTAGAGCAAATTGAAATAAGTACTTTGAAGACCTTAAAAATAAATGTGATACTTAATAAGCCACTAGGAAAAATCCTAAGAAAGGAAAAACATAAATTAAAATAATAACTATGACATATAAAATAACAAGAGAATCAAAATCATTAAAATTTAAAATAAAGTAAAATAAAAAGCAAATAAGAACAAAACATTTGAGAAAAATCACATAAGGACTAGGTACAATTTCAGTCCTAAGACAAGTGTTCCACTTTGATGAACATTGTGCACGGTTGGGAAATTGCCTTTACCAGCTATCATCCAAAGATAGATGAGTAAAGATGTTTAGATGTTATTAATATACAAAAAGTGGATTGACATTGTAGTGAAATTTTTGAATAAAAGGCTATGTGATAACATTGTAGGACTATACCATGATTGTGACTGACGTCACAATTGAGATGGAACGCTGATTATAAATCCACTAGTACAAATATTTGGGTTAAACCACTCAAGAGGAGTGATGACTTCTTTTTACATCTCATGAACCATGATTAATGATAGATTTATGTATGGATGTACAAATCATTTGTGATGAAGTAAATAGGTGAACCTATTATTTATAGATTGATGATATTATATTACAACAAACTGTGAAGTTGTAAAGTAATTCTAAGAGCTTGGAAGTGGCAATGAAGTCACAATAAGTTCCAAGTATGTATGTCGCAAATAGTCAAATGGTGTGATTGACAGTAAAAGCAGACCACATAAATACTAAAAATAATAATATGATAATGGGTGATGAATGATAACACCAAGTGGTAGAATTGATGATCCAACTCTACTTTGCTAAATAAATTTTCCTGGGTGGAAAAAATTTCTTGGACTCAAGCCTAGGGGGCTTGAGTGGAAAACAAAAAGAGTCAGTGATATCAATGGAAAAACCTAGGTGTTAGTTTTTCAGAAATTTCAAGCTGATCTAGGATCTTAACTGAGAGAATAACATGTACAACATATCTACAGTATATCTACAACATATCAATCATGGACACAATAATGCAAGCACATAAGAGACACAGAGTTTCACCGGGGAAAACCAAGAAGGTGAAAAACCCCGCAACTTCCTCAGAGATAGATAGAGAAATGATACAACCCAAGTACAAGAGATAGTCCTCCTAGAAGCAGCTTCTCCTCCTCCACTAGTGCGCCACTCTCCAATGAGTGTGTGAGTGAATAATAGAATGATCAAATAGAGTGCCTCCCGCACTCTATTTATACTTGACTTGACTTGCCTAATAAACTTTACTAGGTTGGCCTCAACTTAACCACATAAAATAATGCTGACAGGGCCATCCCCTAATAGGGTGGTATAATAACCCTTTTACCCACATGACTCATACAGTGCCGACCCCATCAAGGTGTTCTAATAACCCATCAAGTATAAGTTACGACACTTACAATATAAATGACGACACTTTCGTATAGAGGAATAATAACATCTCTGTAGGAATACAAACACTTCTGTATAGAGGAATAATAACATCTCTATAGGAATACAATCTACATAGGTGAAATACATTCCGAAGTTACAATTACATCAACACTCCCTCTTAACTAGGAAGGTATTTCTTGACCTAGGTCTTCTAGCACAAGTCTTCTTCTCTAGATCATCGTCACTGGATCATCGACATTGAATCATCGTCATCGTCATTGCTGCTTCTATCTCAATGAGTCTCTGATCTACTTGTCATAGAAAGTTCTACATAGCCAGTCCTTTTTCATACTGGAAGTAGGCCCACCACCTATAGGTCTTCATCATAACTGGCCATACTATGGAATCCTCAAGACTTATTACGTGTGTCACAAAACCTTGCAAGAGCATCCCAGGCTGTTACAAGCACACAGCTCTACCTGTAGGATCTCCCAGGGACATATTATATGTGACCTCACCACAAAACCTCGCAAGAGCTTCCCAGGCTGTTACGAGCACACAGATCTACCTATAGGATCTCCCAGGGACAAATTACATGTAGTCACCACAAAACCTCACAAGAGCATCCCAGGACTTATTTTCGAGCACACAACCCAACCTATCGGATATCCCAGAGCCATATTACATGTGGTCATGGCAAAACCTCGCAAGAGCATCCCAGGACTTATTATGGGCACACAGCCCAACCTATTGGATCTCCTAGGGACATATTATATGCCATAGGACAAAACCTTTCAAGAGCATCCCAGGACTTCTTACGGGCACACATTCCAACCTATCGGATCTCCCAGGGCCATATTATATGTCCTCCCAAGCAAAACCTCAAAAGAGCATTTGCTAGATATCCCAGGGCCATATTACATGCCATAGAAAAAACCTCGAACGAGTATCTGCAAACCTCCCAGGGCCATATTATATGCTTATCTGCACAACCTATCCACGGACATAGAGTATCAACCTGATACTCACCATACGTCATCCTGATGTACATGATCATCCTGATCATCATCACTGCATCGTCCTGATGCATGTCGTCATCCCATGATCATCCTGATCATCGTCGTAGCATCATCCTGATGCATATCATCTGGAGCAACATCCTGAAGCTCATCATCCATGATCATCCTGATCATACAATGCATCCACCTGATGCATACACAATATCTACCTGATACATATCATCATACATGATCTACCTAATCATACAATGTATCCACCTGATACATACACAATATCTACCCGATACATATCATCATACATGATCTACCTGATCATACAATGTATCCACCTGATACATACATAGTATCTACCTGATACATATCATCATACATGATCTACTTGATCATCACAAGCATCCAACATGATGCATATACATATACATGATCCAACTGATCATAACAAGCATCCAACATGATGCATATACATATACATGATCCAACTGATCATAACAAGCATCCAACATGATGCATATAAAGAGCAGTAACTGGAGCATCGTCCTGATGCTCATCATCCGGCACTTACATTCACAGCCATGGAAGGATCCTCCTCTCACCATGCTCAGAATGGGTCCTGCAAATGTGTCGATCACTTCTTCCTTGAAGTGTCATCAATATGAAGAACACCAAGCCTCTCTCTGAAGTACTCGAACTTTAATCTGGCTAGTGGCTTCGTCAGCACATCTGCAACCTGATCATCCGTCGCAACATACAGGAGCTTCACTACTCCTCTCTGCACCATATCCATGATATAGTGATATTTGATCTCTATGTGCTTCGACCTGTCGTGGAACACTGGGTTCTCGGACAGCTTCACACAACTCTGGTTGTCACACAATATACCAGTAGCATCCAACGGGAGATCAAATAACTCAGATAGTAGCTTCATCAGCCATACTGCCTCACAACTAGGCGAACAAGCTACAACATACTCTACTTCGACTATACTCAGTGCTACACAGGACTGCTTCCTGCTAAACCAAGAGATCACACCTGATCCCATACTGAAGTAGCACCCTGAAGTGCTCTTCCTATCTGCAGCACTGCCTGCCCAGTCTGAATCAACATATCCTTGTAGGTTAAACTTTTGATTCACATCATACTTGAGCCCATAATCAATTATACCCTTAAGGTACCTTAGAATATGCTTTACAACAACCAGGTGAACATCTCTGCGATCCATCAGGAACTGGCTCAAAGTGTTCACCGCAAAGCAAATATTTGGTCTCGTGTTCATCAGGTACATCAAGGACCCAATCATCTGACGATACACAGTGACATCAACTGGATCAGATGAAGCATCACACAGAAGCTTTAGGTTCGATGCCATAGGTGTGGCCATGGCCTTGCAGTCCATCATCTTGAACCTCTTCAGGATCTCTACTGCATACTTCCCTTGTCCAAGGAAGATTCCGCCAGCACTCTACCACACCTCCATGCCTAGAAAATAGTGCATCATCCCCAAGTCCTTCATCTCGAACTTGGCAACAAGCTTCCTCTTCATGTCGGAAATCAATCTATCCTCACCTGTTACAAACAGGTCATCCACATATAAGAGTAGTATCATAGGATTTCCTTCCTCAACCTTGAGGTAAAGGTTGGAATCCGCTTTACTCTTAGTAAAGCCCAAACTGGATAGAAAGTTGTCTATCCTACCATACCAAGTTCTAGAAGCTTGCTTCAAGCCATACAAGGCTTTCTTCAACCTGCACACATATGAATCCCTATCATGTGTCTCAAAACCAAGTGGTTTCTCCACATACACTTCCTCCTCAACTACACCATTCAAGAAAGCTGTCTTGATATCCATTTGGTGTATCTTCCATTTCATCATTGTAGCCAGAGCAAGTACTATTCTAATGGAAGTGTATCTGGCCACAGGAGCAAAATTCTCTTCATAGTCAATCCCTTCTTTCTGGGAGAAGCCACGAGATACAAATCTCGCTTTGTATTTCTCTATGCTGCCATCTGCAGCATGCTTGATCTTATATATCCACTTGGAAGTCACAACGGACTTCCCTTCAGGTCTTGGGACTGCATCCCAAACATCATTCTTCATGATCGACTAGTATTCCTCGATCATGGCATTCTTCCTACTGCATCCCAAATCCTCGGGAACTTTAGATTCTTCAATAGATAGATTTGTTGCTGAACAAATGTTGTAGTCCTTCTTTTGTAGGTGTTTGTACACGATCTTTCCTACAAGTCAAATTCAATTGCATGATTAGAAACTTCTCATAGTTTTCATAACAAAATATTACGCATAAGAAATATGTCATACAGTCATGCAATTATTTTATCCGATGCTTCAATACAACATTTATCCATATCCCGTAACTCTCTAGATGCCTTCCAATTTCTACTAGAACATTGTTAAGAGTGTGCACAACTCCCAACATGTCAGCAAAGAGGTTTCATTCTAGATAAGTAGCAATGGAATGTTGTACAGTGCCATAGGCCACTTACCCATCACATGCATATTAGTAGTATACTGTTCATTAATGCAATTATTCTAATATGCATAATACACACCCTAAGTCTAGGAACATAAGAATATACATCATTTATTTAAACAAACAAATATGCAAGAAATGACAATTCAAATACTTATCTTTGTTTGGTTTGTAGGGTGGACTCCCTCTCAATATTTGCTTCCTTGTAGGAACTACTGGAGTGTGCTCCCTCTGGATCTTTGCTTCCTGGATTACCTGTCCTTGAACTTATATCCATCCTTGATCACTTATGCATACTTACTAGTATCATCATTGTGTTATCCTCGAGGTCTCATACATACATTCATTAGTATAATCTTAGTACTATTAAAACACAATAATCTTAAACATGTATAGTCATGATCATTTCAAACACAGATAATAAGCATTAGCATTTAAAGTTCCAGGGAAGACTTTTCTTACTCATGCATATTCATATTTGACCATAGAACTCTTCTAGTTAGTCATATCATCAATCAAAGTAAGAAGCATAATATGCCTAAACCCATGATTACTAACTTTAGTGAATAATCATTATCAATCATGCCATGTATACTTATATAAGAGATCCTAACACAAGGTAGGATTCTACCTTGATATAGGAAAAACATACCTGGATTAACATGCTAGCTAGTTATGTCTAACATACCCGCATAATGTCTTCTTGTTCTCTTCAATGACTTGTGCTAGTAACCTGCATATATCATAGGTTAATCATTATAGAACCAAGTTATACATACCTCGTAAGTAGATCTTCTATGTGATCCATGAAAATGGATGAATATTTGTCTTCATGTCAACATGATCATGTGTTCTTGAACTAGAACATGATTTGTCTTTTTTGATGTACCTTTCATGTTAGTGGACAACATCAACCTCATACAACACCACAATGCATTAGTACAATCATAAGTGTCAAAACCCTAATCAATGAATATCTGCATACATAATTTTATTAAGGTGATATGACAAGTCTAAAGTTAATCAAGATTGTACTAACCTTAATGAAGACAAACATACCATAAACTTAATCATGAACAGATCTCGAAACATACTTGGATAAGTCATACATGTCGAGATTGCTTGTAATCTTCTTATGTAAGGCCTTAGCCTCATCTCCCTATGAAATAGGAACTTCTTCACTTATGCAGGTGACCAATCCATTCGTTTCTAGGATTAACCCAATCCACTTGATTTGCAGAAACTGGATCTAGAGCTGGATTAGGGTTTGTCAGGGAAACCCTAAAAATTCAAACTTCTGAAAGGATAGAAAGATGCGCCTTGATGAGTTGATCAACCTGGTATACTCAGAATTTGAAAACTACAAAGTTTCACCCCTCAAATTTGCTTTTCAATATTCCAGATTCACTGGGAGGACCCTGAATTAGGGTTTGAGTTTCCTGGAGCTTCACCCAACCAAATAGTTTGATCCAAAGCTCTAAACTTCAATTTTTACAAGGAGCTTCCAGCTATGGTCACAGATTTAAAAAATTCCCATTTTTGCAGAAGCCCTAATTTTTCACTTTTCCGATCAAAGTCCCGAACTAGGGTTTGATCAAGCCCGACCTTCTGTCCAACCAAAAAATTTGATCTTGGTCTCTAAATTTCAATTTTGATGAGGGGCATCCAGCCGTGGTTTCTGATACAAAAAATTCCAACTTTCTCCAAAGCCCTAAATTCCCGGAGCCATGAATGAAGGTGCTCAAAATCCAATTCTGTTTTGACAGAAATATGCACCTGATTGTCTCTAGTGTAACTCCAAAATTTACGATCTACAGGGTCCGAAAATTCTTCTTGTGGTATCCTGACCTGTTATATTTCCAACCCCATAGGTCTAACCTCAAATGGATTCTCTGAGAGAGAGTTATGCCAAGTGTTGCAACATGACCTATTTATGGGATAAAACAAGAGAGCAAGCTTGTACAGAGTGCCACGTGTCACTGGTTCACTTTAGGCCTCTGAACCTTCATCCTGTGAAATTATAGTCCATTCCCTACCTATCATGTTTTACAAAATTTCATTTGGAGCTTCCTATCCCAAGTTGTGACCTTTTTTCCTAGGTCACCTGTTTATGACTGAGATCTAGAAGAGGTAGAAACCCTATATTGTATAGATCATAAAACAAAAAGTAAAATGAATTAGAAGTTTTTCTTCAGACAAAAGGTACATTGGGATCTTATATTAGATCTGTAAAAGTTTCAGATCCTGAAACTTCTCCAAAATGGATTTATAGCGAAAGTGCTACAATGACTTTTTTTTGCTATATCTAGCCCTAGCTTCGCAAGTGCAACAAGTGTCATAAATGCCATACCATGCCTTCTTTCAAGCTGGCTCTGATACCATGTTAGTTTTTTAGAAATTTCAATATGATCTAGGGTCTTAACTGAGAGAATAACATGTATAGCATATCTACAGCATATCTATAGCATATCAATCATGGACACAATAATGCAAGCACACAAGAGACACAAAGTGTCACCGAGGAGAACCAAGAAGGTGAAAAACCCCGCAACTTCCTCAGAGATATATAGAGCAATGATACAACCCAAGTACAAGAGATAGTCCTCCTAGCAGCAGCTTCTCCTCCTCCACTAGTGCGCCACTCTCCAATGAGTGTGTGAGTGAATAATAGAATGATCAAATAGAGTGCCTCCCGCACTCTATTTATACTTGACTTGACTTGCCTAATAACCTTTACTAGGTCGGCCTCAAATTAACCACATAACATAATGCTGATAGGGCCGACCCCCAATAGGGTGGTCTAATAACCCTTTGACCCACATGACTTATACAGGGCCGACCCCACCAAGGTGGTCTAATAACCCATCAAGTATAAGTTACGACACTTACAATATAAATGACGACACTTCCGTATAGAGGAATAATAACATCTCTATAGGAATACAAACACTTATGTATAGAGGAATAATAACATCTCTATAGGAATACAATATACGTAGGTGAAATACATTCCGAAGTTACAATTAAATCAACACTAGGCACACAATTTTAACATCTCGAAGATAGGACGTTGTTTGATATTTTTGAGAAGAAATTTTTTTGACTAGCAATCAAAAGAGGAGTACTTTCAAAAAGTTTAAAAGCCTTTAAGACCATGCATGAATTGGTGACAGATCTCGAGAGAGATCTGTGTTCAACATAGTGTTGTTGAATTTCAAAAAAACTAGAACAGGGTTTTTTGTTCAGCAAACTGTTGTGGGAATATTTTAATCTCCATGATGTAACAATAAAATATATGTTAAAAAAACGGCCAAGTAACTAGGCTGGTGAATTCCCTAATGTGTGAAGGCTATGAATATAAATAAAACTTAAGTAATGCAAATTTCACTCACGAAAGTGGAAGAATGCCAAACTTGAAGTTTATTTCTTGAAAATATATGCTACTAACATGTGAATGAAGGTAATGTCTATCACAAGCTAAGGATAAGCAAAGGTCCAAGTACTGCAGGTAAAGGACGTCCTCCCAAAAGGTAAGTAAATTGTGTTTACTTGTGAATTCTTTAGTGTTATATTAAAAAATAATCATGTATTATGTCTCCTTATGATGATAAGAGTACAAAGTTTCAATAACAAAGGACTAGAAGATGTTCCATGAATAGCCCAAATTGTTTGTTATAAAAGGGCTTGTTGTTACATCCTGATTTAAATTGAAAATAAATGATATGTTTTAATGCACGATTTTTTGGAAGACCTGGATTGGTTGCGATAAAGTGCAGGTTGAAAAAATAAAATAAAAAAAATTACAAGCAATAATGACTTGCGAGGATCGTGAAGGTTCAAATATGATCGAAAGGAAGATAACGAAGAGAACAAAAGAAGAACGTGCAAAGGGAATTCTAGAGTGGAAGACAAGTTTTGAAGAACATGAACACCGAGGATGGTGTTATTCTTAAGGGGGAAAGGATGTAACATCCCTCTTTAGGTCCTACTTGTTGTAATTTAAAATGTAAATATGTAATGGTTTCTGGTGAGGAGATCAAGGCCAAGGCCCCACCAGTGAAACCTTGTAGTATGATTGTTTATTTCCTAGATGTAATGGTCACTTAATAGACTAGGATACTGAAGGGCATGATGCAATTTTACGATGGGGGAAATGAATCCACTAGGGGATAGGGTTTGGCTATCTAGGAAGCCGTAAGAACCTAGGATTTTGATGATCCATGTCACTGTGGTGCGCATAGGAACTTGAAGACAAGTACACCAATGCCGTCCACTTGATAAAACAAAAATACTGAAATAGTCCACCTAAGTAGGGGAAAAAGTAAACTGTAATGAGATGAGTTATACTCGTATGCAAGAGAGAAGTGAGTTACCATATTAGCAAGACACTACTCACATGCCAACCAAGGTCAATATATGTCTTACACATCAGCTTCATTTAGGAGAGACATGTCCTTGTTTTCAAAAGTATAATCTAAGTACTAGGTGAGAAATATTACACACGCGCGCGCACACACACACACACATACATATGATATATGTAGTCAAAACATGTAATCACCTCCTTTTAAATACTATAAAGGTATAAAAAGAAAACCTTTATTTTCTTAGAAGTTAAAATTATGTTGAAGGGATGATAATCCGTATGACTAGAATTATTGTGATTAATTTTGAAAAGAAAATTATATTTATATGTAGATACATGAGAGACAACATCTCTATTAAGGAAGAAGGGTATTTAGTTTTCCTTCTAAGTATAGGATATTGAAAGTAAAATTTCAAGGTAGAAACATATGTGATGTGTGAACGATAAATTTTAATATATATATATATATATATAAATAAGTATATTAATATATTACCTGTATATTGATGTTTATCCCAACTAAGTTCGTAAGCGGGTAAAGGGATAAAACGCGTTCTTGATATTAATCACACCTAAAGCTTAAGGGACATTTTCGCTTGTCTCGTGGATTTCACTCCACTGCCACCTACTCATCCGCGTGTTGATTTAGGAGGGAGACCTTCTTATGATCGCTTGTTTCATGGATTTCACTCCACTGCCACTTACCCAGCCGCAAATTGATTTAGGAGAGATATCTTCTTATAATCTGACTACTACACTATAGTCTTCCACGTGTTTTCCCTCACAATTCTCTTATTTATTTTTTCTGCTACTGCGGCCTCCAAAGGAAGGATCCCAGTTCTATTTATGGGGGGATAATGTTTAATTTGGGACAGAGTATAATACTGGCAGATCGCTTCAGAGAATTCTGCTTCAATTTCGATGAATAATCACTTGATCGAGGGTTGATTCAGGGAGGCGAACCCTATAGTCACCTATATATTAAGTTGAGTCCCTGCGTTCATAGAGGAAAAGTGTTTCCACTAAGAGATCTGAACAATGTGTTGGAAAACAGTCTCTCGGATATCTCCGCAAGCAATATTGGACAGATCTTATACTCAGAAGCCTCATTAATAGAGTGCAATATCGTTAGAAATGTCTACAATATTGCTACCCTTGACTAGACTAGTGAGAGAGAAGCTACGGAGATGGTAGCCTAGCTGAATTCATTATATCTGATTAGAATGTGATCCATGCGATGAGAGATCCTCTATCCACCACTTCAGTTGGAATGCGACCCATGCTATAGGAGAAAGTTGGTAACCGCTTACTTCCCTAGAAGTAAGTATTTAACCTCCACTCTCGCTTATCTTCTTTTTATCAGTAAATTATGGTCGCGTGTATGCCTTGGGAAAGGAGACTCATAGCCATTTCCATATTTAGATATAATTTGGTATTCGTCCATCATGTCTTAGTTAGAGGGATTGACATTCAAGTGGTTAGGTTTAAATGTCATTTCCCTCACATACTTGCAATGGAATATGATCCTTGACTGCGTGAGTTAGAGTACCTTCCATCGCAATCTGCAAGGAAGGCGATCCCTGCTAATAAATCGCTTGACAGGGTTAAGAGATATCAAATGCAAACGTTACTAATATGGCATTGACATCGTTACCTTTGATGAAAAACTCGTGCCCAAATCCGATACGAGATTCAAACTCTGTATTTCAGATCGAGTATATCGATCAACTTTGCTTCCTGTAAATGCATGTATTTTTCTTTATTAATAAGTTAAATAGTTTCTGGGTTGAAGCAATCTTACCCAAATCCGATAGCAGAGTCAAACTCTATATTTCAGATCGAGTATATCGATCAACATTGCTTCTTGTAAATGCATGTATATTCTTTATTAATAAGTTAACTAATTTCCGGGTTGAAACAATCTTAACCAAATCCGATAGCATAGTCAAACTCTGTATTTCAGATAGAGTATATCGATTAACATTGCTTCTTGTAAATGTGTGTATTTATTTATTAATAATTTAACTAGTTTTTGGGATGAAGCAATCTTACCCAAATCCGATAGCAGAGATAAACTCTGTATTTAGATCGAAGATTCCGATCAGTAATGAATCCTATGGTTGCACATCAATTTATTAATAAGTTAAATCGATATATATATTTTTGTTAACCTTCATGAATAGTTAATATAAGATGGAATATTAATAATATTGAAGGTATACGAGAGAAAGAGAGCCTTCATCTCTATCCTAGGAGATTGATTTCCAGCTCTGGGGTGGCCTCTCGGTGGCAGAAACATACATCGGATAGAGTGTCCAATGGTTGGGAGGAAAGTTGCAGGTATGCCATCAGTGCCCTGGTCCATTTGTGTTAAGGTAAGCAAAACCTTGACTTGTTGACAAATTTTGTAAATTTCATTAATAGATAAGTGTTATAATTATCTTGAGTTAAAAGATTTCATATGAGTCTATGTATAGATTTCTTATGTATGTACAGTTCTAATGATGAGTATGGATCTAGGATAGGTGTTATGAACCTAAAGTTATGAGGAATATTTTGTTAAATTTTGTGAAGCTCTTAAATGGATATATGCTTTAATTTGAATGAGATAAAAGGTTTCATATGAATTTATTTCTCATGTATGAACAATTTCTAATGTCTAGAGTCATGAAGAATAATTACTTATTTCTCTATGAAGCTTATCCATTATTACAAGGAAAAGAGTTGTATAATAATTACTTGATTAGTATGAAGACTCAATGCTGGTTTAAAGAAATGTTTATTTTAGATATGTTTTCTAATGGAAGTCATTGTTAATTTATATAGATGGGCCTAAAGTAAAATCCTTGTAGTTCGTTGTCATGAATGAAGGTTAGGGGGCATTTGGATCCACATTACATAGTATACAGTTATTGCGAGCTTGATCCTATACTTGTCTTATGGTTAACTGAAATCAAAACACATTGAAAGGTTCTTTGTAACATGTATAATGTTATATGAAGTTGGAAGTTTTGATTATAAATGTTAGCCCTTTAGTTATGCAATAATTGTTGTATGGTTTTCAAGGAGACAGAGTATGTAAATATATATATGTACATATAAGTTCACCACTGTTAATCAAAATAAAGCATTAAGTATAATGTATAATTCAGAAATGTATGTGACCTAGTTATAAAACACATATCTTGCAATAGAGGTATCTCGTTGACATGGTGTTAGCACATATGAAGAATGTGTGTTAAACTATGAAAGTATGGGGATAAAGAAGTAGCATGTTTAATGTAATGTCCCTCCTATCCTACAAGGCTATGGAGAGGACACTAATAATAATACTGGACATCTAGTCCCATACCTAAACAAATAAGCATTCATGCAAATTATAGATGGAGAAATGCAAATGCATAAACATTTGAATACACCGTAGAATTTGATTCCAATATACATCCATCATACATTCCAGATTTTCATGCCATTCGTCAATTTAAGCAATATCAAATTAGCAAAGGAGAATACTTATCTTAAACCAAGTAATCCCTGAGCAACCAGCTATGCTTCTACAATGCTCCACCCAACCATAGGCCAGTGTGCTCCTTAATCTCTCAGCACCACTGCCACCCCCGAGTTGGGCATGATCTCCACAAGGAAAAGGGGAAAACAAGCTCTCACATAGCCAAGGATCCACCAGAATCAGCCAAGCCAATCAGCAGTTGGGTTTCTCAGGCTGCTAAGAGAGGGGCAGAAGTGAATTACTAGGCCAGTGGCTCAACCATTGAGCTATGGATACTTCATTGGGATCATCAAGCCAAATCTGTCCTCTTCCACTCCTGAATCTCCTGCTCACAGGTTCAAACTAAACAGGAAGGGACATAACAGCCAAAAATGCAGGTGCTGGGCGTTTTTGCAGTAGGATGCCCAACGATGGGAATTCCACCAGTTCAGAAAACGTGGGAAAGCCCAAAACGAAAAATTGGAAAATGGGAAAACAACCCCAGGAGCATAATCGTTTACAGAGAAACATCCATGGGCATTTTGGGGCAAAAATGACCTCTATAAACCCCCATAAAATCGTGGTTCTCTTCTCCCAGCCACTATGCTAAGCAAAATGAGTTCCTAGGCATGGAAGAATGCAGAGAATGGTGAAAACGTAATGGAAAACCCCTGTTTTCCCCAGGCTGCGTGAGAGAGAAAAGACTGTGGTTCTGAATGGCTTGGGAAGGCAAAACGTGGGTGATTTCTTGCCTTGCAAGCAAAAATTTGAATTCCCAGATTGATGGCTTGCCCATACCCGAAATTGGCTGCCATACCTCATCATTCCCAAGGCATTAACTGCCTCAACCAACTCTAGGAAGAATTTAATGATTGGGGCATAAGCCAAAATGGGTAGTTGGGATCTCATGGGTTTTCCCATTGACACATGGATTGACTCCATTGGCTCAAGGGTTTGGTTATTTTTCCTCCCTATTCCTTGTAAGATCATGCCCCATCTCTTTGTTGCATTGCATAGCTGGTTGTGGGTTTTTCATTAAAATTGCATATTTACATGGTGTCCGAATTTTCATTGTGCACGGCTAGCACAAGAACCATATGCATCTATTCTAATTGCCGATACATAAAACGATAAATCAATGGCGGGGCCTTGGTCTTGAGCTCCTCACCATGACTAAATAACAATATTTACAATATTAATGCAATAGGGTTAAGATGGGGACATTAAATTTAAAGGTCAAATAAATAATGATGCCTGCTCAATCTAGCATATTAGGTATGTTTAACATGAAGCAAAAGGTTGTCATCCTAATTATGAATGATTGAATGTGTAGATTTTAAACTAAAGGAATTTAACTTTATTTGATTTTACTTGGGCATCATAAAGGAGAATGTGTTCATGATTTAGAATTTGTATTCCTTTATATATAATAGTGTAATTCATATCCGATGTTGGAAAATCCAAGAAAAGAATTATAAAGTCAAGAACTTGTTGCTATGTTAGTAATATGGATGTTGCAAAGTGAATATTTAGGGTGTAAGACTAAAGAGAGTTTGTAAAGTGTTTCTTTTCATAGATAGTGTGATAGATGATATAAGGTAGTAGAAGTATATCAACCATGTAAGCTGGAATACATTTTGACTCTTGATTTTAAATATTTTATTGAGATGAACATGTTGACATGGTGTAATTGCAAATGTATCTAATCCTTACTTGGTGTAATACAGACAAGATGAATGTATTATGATTCTTTATAAGAGTGAATTTTGGTCTAACCTATGTGGATGTCTGCGAAAATTTGAAGACAATTATTTTTTTTATAAATATGGGGTTGTGACATTGGAGTTGGGTTGAAAACTTGTCCAAGGATTGGGAGATCCCAGTGGAAAGCCATGGCATTGTATGTTCTTATGACCCCACTTGCTCAGGGGTTCGGGGGAAAGAAGAGTACCCTCGATATGGTAGGGAGGTCAACCGAGGGTTCTTCAATAAATTGTCAAAGGTTGGGAGCTGATCAGACAACAACAACTCCTCCTCCAGCAGCAGATTAGACCTATGTTAATTTTTCAGAATTTACTTCAATCTGATCTAGGATCTTAACTTAGAGAACAACATGTACAGCATATATACGACATATCAATCATGGACATAGTAATGCAAGCACACAAGATACAATAGACACACAGAGTTTCACTGGGGAAAACCATAAAGGTGAAAAATCCCACAACTTCCTCAGAGACAGATAGAGCAATGATACAACCCAAGAATAAGAGATAGTCTTCTCCTAGCAGTAGCTTCTCCTTCTCCACAAGTGTGCCACTCTCCAATGAGAGTGTGAGTGAGAAAGTGAATGATCAAATAGAGTGCCTCCCGCACTCTATTTATACTTGACTTGAATTTCCTAATAACCTTTACTAGGTCGGCCAGAACTTAACCACATAACATAATGCTGACAGGGCCGACCCCCAATAGGGTTGTCTAATAACCCTTTGACCCACATGAATTATATAGGGCCGACCCCACCAAGGTGGTCTAATAACCCATCAAGATAAGTTACGACACTTACAATATAAATGACGACACTTTCGTATAGAGGAATAATAACATCTTTATAGGCATACAAACACTTCCGTATAGAGGAATAATAACATCTTTATAGGCATACAAACACTTCCGTATAGAGGAATAATAACATCTCTATAGGAATACAATATACATATATGCCCGAAGTTATAAATACATCAACACTCCCTTTTAACTAGGAAGGCATTTCTCGACACAGGTCTTCTAGCAAAAGTCTTCTTCTCTGGATCATCGTCACTGGATCATCGTCATCGAATCATCATCATCGTCACTGCTGCCACTATCTCAATCAATCTATGAACTATTTGTCATAGGAATTTCTACAGAGCCAGCCCTTTTTCATGTTGGATGTGGGCCTACCACCTGTAGGTCTTCATCATAACTGGGCATACCGTGGAATCCTCAGGACTTATTACGTAAGTCAACAAAACCTCGAAAGAGCATCCGAGGACTGATTACGAGCACATAGCTCAACCTATCAGATCTCCCAGGACCTTTTACGTGCCACTGCACAACCTGTCCATGGCCACAGAGTATCATCCAGATACTCATGATCATACTGGTCATAACATTGTTCACGAAGCACAACCCAAATGCACATCACACAACACTTACATTCACCGGCATGGGAAGACAGACTTCAACCATCCGTGAAAGGCTCAGCACTTATATCTACACCATGGGAGAACACATCTACAACTATGTGAGAATGGCACAACACTTATATCGCAGCCATGGGAGAACACATCTATAACCATGCTCGAATGGCCCAACACTTATATCGCAGCCATGGGAGAACACATCTACAACCATGCTCGAATGGCCCAGCACTTATATCACAGCCATGGGAGAACACATCTACAACCATGCTCGAATGGCCCCCGCACTTATATCACAGCCATGGGAGAACATATCTACAACCATGTTCGAATGGCCCTAGCAATTACATCACGACAATGGGAGAACACATCAGCTACCATGTCGGAAAATCCCATCAATTACATCGCGACCATGGGAGAACACATCTACAACCATGTCCGAAAAGCTCATGTGCATCTGTTTCTTTGGAACTCATCACACATAATCCAATTAATTATGTAATGTATCCACCTGATACATATCATCACATATGATCATCCTGATCATCATCATAGCATCATCCTGATGCATAAATTCCAGAGTATCATCCTGATACTCAACATACATGATCATCCTGATCATTGTCACTGCGTCGTCCTGATGCATATCATTTGGAGCAACATCTAAAGCTCATCATCCATGATCATCCTGATCATACAATCCATCCACATAATGCATACCAAGTATCTACCTGATACATGAATACATGATCCAACTGATCATACCAAACATCCAACCGATGCATATACATATACATGATCCAACTGATCATACCAAGCATCGAATTGATGCATATACATATACATGATCCAACTGATCATACCAAGCATCCAACTGATGCATATACATATACATGATCCAACTGATCATACAAAGCAGTAATTGGAGCATCATCTTGATGCTCATCACATAGTTCTTACATCCACAGCCATGGGAAGGATCCTCCTCTCACCATGCTTGGAATGGCTCCTACAAATGTGTCCCATCACTTCTTCCTCAAAGTATCTTCAATCTGAAGAACACCAAGCCTCTCTCTGAAGTACTCAAACTTCACTTTGGCTAGTGGTTTCATCAACACATCTGCAACCTGCTCATCCATCGCAACATACAGGAGCTTCACTGCTCCTCTCTGCACCATATCCCTGATATGGTGATATTTGATCTCAATGTGCTTTTACCTGTCATGGAACACAGGGTTCTCAAACAGCTTCACACAACTCTGGTAATCACAATATATACTAGACTTAGCATCCAACGGGAGATCAAATAACTTAGACAGTATCTTCCTCAGCCATACTGCCTCACAACTAGCTGAACAAGCTGCAACATACTCTGCTTCGCCTGTACTCAGTGCTACGTAAGACTTTTTCCTGCTAAACCAAGAGATCACACCTGATCCCATACTGAAGCAGCACCCAGAAGTGCTCTTCTTATCTGCAGCACTGCCTGCCCAATCTGAATCAACATGAACCTCTAGGTTAAACTTTTGATTCGCCTCATACTTGAGCCCATAATCAACTGTACCCTTCAGGTACCTCAGAATATGCTTTACAACAACTAGGTGAACACCTCTCGGATCCATCATGGACTGGCTCAATGTATTCACCGCAAAGCAAATATCTGGTCTCGTGTTCGTCAGGTACATCAAGGACCCAATCATTTGATGATACACCATGACATCAACTGGATCAGATGAAGCATCACAAGGAAGCTTCAGGTTCAATGCCTTAGGTGTGGCCATGGCCTTGCAGTTCATCATCCCGAACCTCTTAAGGATCTCTACTGCATACTTCCCTTGTCCAAAGAATATTCCATCTACACTCTGCCACACCTCCATGCCTAGAAAATAGTGCATCATCCCCAAGTCCTTCATCTCGAACTTGGCAGCAAGCTTCCTCTTGGTATCGACGATCAAACTGTCCTCACCTGTAACAAACAGGTCATCCACATACAAAAGTAGTATCACTGGATTGCCTTCCTCAACCTTGTAGTAAAGGTTGGAATCTGCTTTACTTTTAGTAAAGCCCAAACTGGATAGAAAGCTATCTATCCTACCATACCAAGTCCTAGGAGCTTGCTTCATTCCATACAAGGATTTCTTCAACCTGCACACATATGACTCCCTGTCATATGTCTCAAAACCAAGTGGCTGCTCACATACACTTCCTCTTCGACTTACACCATTCAAGAAAGTTGTCTTGACATCCATCTGGTGTATGTTCCATTTCATCAGTGCAGCCAGAGCAAGTATTGATCTGATGCAAGTGTATCTGGCTAAAGGTGCAAAAGTCTCTTCATAGTCTATTCCCTCTTTCTGAGAGAAGCCACGAGCTACAACCTCACTTTGTATTTTTCTATGCTACCATTTGCAGCATGCTTGATCTTATAGATCCACTTGGAAGTCACAATATACTTCCCTTCAGGTCTTGGGACTGCATCCCAAACATCATTCTTCATTATTGACTGGTACTCCTCGATCATGGCATTCTTCCCGAATCCTAGGAACTTCAATATCTTCAATAGATAACGTTGTTGTTGAACAAATGTTGTAGTCCTTCTTTTGTAGGTGATGGTATATGATCTTTCCTACAAAACAAGTTAAATTGCATGATTAGAAAACATCTCATAGTTTTCAGAACAAATTCTTACACATAAATAAATATGTCATATAGTCATGCAATTATCTTATCCAATGCTTCAATACAACATTTATCCATATCCCGTAACTTTCTAGATGCCTTCCAATCTCTACCAGAACATTGTTAAGAGTGTGCACAACTCCCAACATGTCAGCAAAGAGGTTTCATTCTAGATAAGTAGCAATGGAATGTTGTACAGTACCATAGGCCACTTACCCATCACATGCATATTAGTAGTATACTGTTCATTAATGCAATTATTCTAATATGCATAATACACACCCTAAGTCTAGGAACATAAGCATTATACATCATTGAACAATATTATTTAAACAAACAAATATGCAAGAAATGACAATTCAAATACTTATCTTTGTTTGGTTTGTAGGGTGGACTCCCCCTCAAATTTTGCTTCCTTGCAGGAACTACTGGAGTGTGCTCCCTCTTGATCTTTGCTTCCTGGATTACCTGTCCTTGAACTTATATCCATCCTCGATTACTTATGCATACTTACTAGTATCATCATTGTGTTATCCTCGAGGTCTCATACATACATTCATTAGTATAATCTCAATACTATCAAAACACAATAATCTTAAACATGTATAGTCATGATCATTTCAAACAAAGATAATAAACATTAGTATTCAAGGTTTCAGTGAATACTTCTTTTACTCATGCATACTCTTTATTTGACCAAAGGACTTTTCTAGTTAGTCATATCATCAATTAGGGTAAGAGACATAATATGCATAAACCCTTGATTACTTACATTTCTAACTTCATGAATAATCATTATCAGCCATACAACAGTATAAGATCCTAACACAAGGTAGGATTCTCACTTGATATAGGAAAAACATACCTAGTTATCATATTTGCTAGTTATGTCTAGAAATGTCTTCTTGTTCTCTTCAATGACTTGTGCTAGTAACCTACATATCTCATAGGTTAATCATTATAGAACCAAGTTATACATACCTCGTAAGTAGATCTTCTATGTGATCCATGACAATGGATGGATCTTTGTCTTCATGTCACCATGGTCATATGTTCTTGAATTGGAACATGATTTGTCTTTCTTGATGTACCTGTCATGTTAGCGGACAACATCAACCTCATACAACACCACAATGCATTAGTACAATCATAAGTGTCAAAAACCTAATCAATGAATATCTGCATTCATAATTCTATTAAGGTGACACGACAAGTCTAAAGTTAATCAAGATTGTACTAACCTTAATGAATACAAACATGCCATAAACTTAATCATGAATAGATCTCGAAACATACCTGGATAAGTCATACCTGTCGAGATTGCTTGTAATATTCTTATGCAAGGCCTTGGCCTCATCTCCCTCTGAAACTCGAACTTCTTCACTTATGCAGGTGACCAATACATTCTCTTCTAGGATTAACGCAATCCACTTGATTTGCAGAAACTGGATTTGGAGCTGGATTAGGGTTTGTTAGGGAAACCCTAAAAATTAAAACTTTGAATTTCAAACTTCTGAAAGGATAGAAAGATGTGCCTTGATGAGTTGATCAACCTGGTATACTCATAATTTGAAACTGCAAAGTCTCACCCCTCAAATTTGCTTTTCAATCTTCCTGATTCACTCGGGAGGACCCTAAAGTAGGGTTTGAGTTTCTCGGAGCTTCACCCAACCGAATAGTTTTATCCAAAGCTCTAAACTTTGATTTTTCCAAGGAGCTTCCATTTATGGTCCCAGATTTCAAAAATGCCCATTTTTGCAGAAGCGCTAATTTTTCACCTTTCAGATCAAAAGTCCCGAACTAGGGTTTGATCAAGCCTGACCTTCTACCCAACCAAAAAATTTGATCTTGGTCTCTAAATTTTGATTTTGATGAGGAGCATCCACACATGGTCTCCAATACAAAAAATTTCCATTTTCTTCGAAGCCCTAAATTCCCGGAGCCATGAATGAAGGTGCTCAAAATCCAATTCTGTTTTGACAGAAATATGCACCTCATTGTTTCTGGTGTAACTCCAAAATTTCAGATCTCCAAGGTCTGAAAATGGTTTTTGTGGTATCCTGACTGGTTATCTTTCCAACCCCATAGATCTGACTTCAAATGGATTCTCTGAGAGAGAGTTATCCCAAGTGGCGCAACGTGACCTATTTATGGGATAAAACAGAAGAGCAAACTTGTATGGAGTGCCACGTGTCACTGGTTCACTTTCGGCCTCTGAACCTTCGACCTGTGCAAGTACAGTCCGTTCCCTACCTGTCATTTTTACACAATTTCATTTGGAGCTTCATAGCCCAAGTTGTGACCTTTTTTCCTAGGTCACCTGTTTATGACTGAGATCTGGAAGAGGCAGAAAACCTAGACTGTACAGATCATAAAACACAAAGTACAATAAATTAGAAGTTTTTCTTTGGACGAAAGGTACATTGGGATATTATCTTCGACCTGTAAAAGTATCAGATCCTAAAACGTCAGTAAAATGGATTTATAGCGAAAGTGCTACAATGACTGGTTTTTTCTATATCAAGCTTTAGCTTCGCAAGTGCAACAAGTGTCATAAATGCCATACCATGCCTTCTTTCAGGCTAGCTCTGATACCATGTTAACTTTTCAGAATTTAATTCAATTTGATCTAGGATTTTAACTGAGAGAACAACATGTACAGCATATCTATAGCATATCAATCATGGACATAATAATGCAAGCACACAAGATACAATAGACACACAGAGTTTTACTGGGGAAAACCATAAAGGTGAAAAACCCCACAACTTCCTCAGAGATAGATAGAGCAATGATACAACCCAAGCATAAGAGATAGTCTTCTCCTAGCAACAGCTTCTCCTCCTCCACAAGTGCGCTACTCTCCAATGAGAGTATGAGTGAGAAAGTGAATGATCAAATAGAGTGCCTCCCACACTCTATTTATACTTGACTTGACTTGCCTAATAACCTTTACTAGGTCGGCCTTAACTTAACCACATAACATAATGCTGACAGGACTGACCCCCAATAGGATGGTCTAATAACCCTTTGACCCACATGAATTATACAAGGCCAACCCCACCAAGGTGGTCTAATAACCCATCAAGTATAAGTTACGACACTTACAATATAAATGACGACACTTCTGTATAAAGGAATAATAACATCTCTATAGGAATACAAACACTTCCATATAGAGGAATAATAACATCTCTATAGGAATACAATATACATATATGAAATACATTCCGAAGTTACAAATAAATCAACAACCTACAGTACAGGTTCTATGTTTACGTGTTTATTTGTAAATTCTTGAATTTATTGATATTTATTATTGATCTTACACTTTAATGATTTTTTATGTTTTTAAGTTTTAGCAAAAAAAAAATTTAGTAGGACCCAAAAAAGGGGGATCTACAGTGACATGTAAGAAAGTTTACTGAATGACACATGACGGAACAAAAGGGGGGCGTAGAGGATTGGAAAAACACACACAGGGTACGACGACGATGTCAGCTTCCGATAAGCATCCATGCACAAGTTGAAAGCCCGTTCATCTTTACTCGAGAGGGCGTGAAGTCATATGGGTGAGACCATAATGGTTTTATCACATACAAGGTTGAGGGTTGAACACTAAGAACGAACTTACTCCTCAGTGCCATTAGTCTCACATAGAGTGTAGTCAGATGTCACGTCCCCTCTCGTGGATCCAACGCAAGGAAGGAATCATGACACTAAAATATGGACTTTTACAAAAAACTTAGCCTTATTCATCATGAATAAAGCAGATGGCATTACAATAAAATGCATATATGTGCAGATGAAAATCAAATCAAATATGCACAGCGGAATAAAACATCATCCACACACCTTTCACATGCATCCATCTGTAACATACCTAATACTTGAGACATTTTATGTTTGTGGAAAAACATTGTCGTAACTTTTATTATAAAGTTTTATATTTGACCAAGTGGTCAAGGATGACTGTAAATGCATAATATTATTATTTAATAAAATAAAATAGGAGACACTCACCCAAAGAGACTGTTGAAAGAGTGTTTATTGACCCACTAGGAGGAATGGAATCTGCGGTAGAAGGCAATGGACAAGTGGCAGCATCATGAACTCAGTAACTAGCTGTTGTTATGGGAAAACTCCCTTGAATTGTGGTCAAGTTCACTGGAATGTGGAACTGTAGGTTGAGGCTCATTTATTGAAACTCACCACTAAAAGACCTAGGCATCTTTTATAAGCCATTGAATTTGAGCAGAGGCTCACACTTTTTTCTGACTAGAAAATTTACCTAGTGGTTCTGCTGTATGCACACAAGAGATTCGATGAGGGGAAGCTATGTTTTGAGTTGTATTGTAAGTCTGTCTAGTATTTGCTGAGTGCAGAGGTTTTTGATATGTATGCAAGTCTTCATTGATTGCTAAAGTACACAGGTGAGGTGTATACAAGTCTCCATTGATTGCTGAAGTACAACCTGAGTGCCTTGCTTCTACACAGAGTATTTTTCCTAGTGGTTCAGTAAACAGGCTCGGGGGTCCAAGGGAGCAAGTGATTTGGCTACTTCTTCTGGAGAAGGTTAGGAGGAACAGGCCTCTTTGGGTGTTTGTCCACCCTAGCAAAATTATCAGGTTCTACTTGTTTATTTCAATTCATTTCTGTAATTGTTTATCTATTTGTGAAAACTGTTTGAATGTTGCATATGAGTAACTCATATATATATAGCAGGCAGATTAGAAAAGGATATGTCTCTGCACTAGTTAAACTATGCTGTTTAGATTGTTTAAAAATGTTATTTTCTGGTTACCAGTTAGCTAAACTATTGAATGATCTTATGATTAAGTTAAATTAGTTTCTACAGACTTAATGAATGAATGAGATGATAAAAGATAATGAAAAAAACATCTTCCTGTATTTTTCCTTTCGTCATAGACGATGTACTCTAGTACAAGAAGTGTATAATTAACTTTGAAGATGAGATTGGAAAATAGTAGTAAGTTTATACTTCAAATAGAATAAGTATTTTTATGATATACTACTCTTACATCATAGCAAATCCATACTATATACTATAGCAGTTTCAGGTTTTTGCTATCAATGTAAATGCATTTAGATTTGTATACTAGTTCCCATAAAAAAATTAGTAGAATGATATCGGGTTTCATCTCAGAATGCAAACCGAAATATCTAGTTATACATTTACTAATCGACTCATAAGATACAAATATGTTTTAAAAACATAGTCTACACAGTTACTTATCATATATCTATACTATACATGCAAGCCCTAAACTGCAGATTATCATTTAAATACTTTCATAAACTATTGCAACATTGCATATACAGAATTTATAGTCTCTTTTCCAAACAAACTACTCGAATAAACTTAGTATAATATCTATGTAATAATTTAAACATTATACAGTAGTATTATAAACCAAAGTATGGAAAAAGAGAGTAGTGCAAACATTCATATAAATATCATATACACTATATCATTGGTCAAAAAATTTATATAAGTATCGAATCATTTCACATTATTACTGTAAAAACATATAAACACATAGTGGAAAGGTAAAACATGTATTCATTATAGGGATAACTTAATATAAGCAACATTTCAGGATCGAGACCTCTATAGGCTCATTCGAGGGTTTAACCCATGCTTTAAAAACAATAACAAAACTCTAAACATCTTCTAGTTTCCTACTTAACCATTATACAGAATCCAAATAAGAGATGAGGGTTCAAGTTTCCATTGGAGAGCTCACCCTTACGCCAAGCGTAAGGTTCAATAAAAATTTACAAAACATAAATTCATGCAGTGTTAGGCTCAAGCCTAAACCCTGTAGAGCTATCGGGTTACACATTAAGTTGAAACCCCAAACCTATACATTCATCATAGTAATTGACGAAACAAAACTCAGTATACAAGTTAACCAGCTTATAAAGAAGCTAAAAGGCCGAGTCTCAATGCGATCTCGCCAAAGCTGTAAGTCACGGCTTTAAACATTTCAACCATTAATTTGCATAACAAACTCGTAGTGCTAATATCTTGTAAACAACTTCATAAGACCGACAGTAAAATCTTTGAGAGTACGGGCTTAAGTCTCAATTTGCCCAGGCCTTTATCATTTAAAACAATCAACATTTAGAACTTATAAGTTATATTCTAAAACTTCATCGATGGACTAAGGGGTTTAAACCCTGTAGCATTCTTTATATATTTTCATAAAATCAAAGTTAGGGTTTATCCCTTTCATCATCAACCAAAAAGAAAACTCCAAAACCATTTTACGCAGGGTTACAATACATTTCCATTAAAAATGAGCAAACCATTCTTATTAATAAAGTATATTATTACATTACAATTGAACTGCCAAGAAGACCGACAATACTCCTGTAAAGACAACTTCCTACCAACAATACAGGTGAAAACCCCAGCTTGGGTCATTTCCCATAAACCAACTATTGCAGTAACGTAGTCTCGAAAACCATTTGACAAATGGAGTTTGTATTGACAAAGAGAAACAAAATATTACATCCTTGTTGACATAGGAACCCTGGTCTGACCGAGGCTTACCGGTGAGTGTACACCGTGGTGTCTTGTCCCTTCGTCATAAAAAATTCACCATAGATTAGAAGACCTTGCCCTGCCATGAAAATGTAAGCCAAGTTAAATACGAACAGGAAACTCAATAGAGTACTGTAAACAAGTGAGGGTTTGTATAATGCATCATAGCTTACCTGGTTAATAACAACTCGAAGCCGAGGAAAGAAATGAAGGTTGGAAACCCTGAACACGATGCAAAACCATAACTCCCCACAAACCAGTACTCTTCAACTTCCAACTAACACGACAAGTGGAGCATGAATGCTAACAGCTATGGTGGTTGAGAAGGCCCAGCCTCCTCCTCCATAACGAAGAATAACAATAAACCAAAGACCAAAAATCCCAAACCTCGCAGTAGGGTTTTGACACTATCGAGATGCATTTACGATCTTCATGTGGTCACAATTAATGTGCCAGCTACCACCACATCATTGGTATACAAGAATCCACTTTGATATAGTTTCAACATAGTTCCCATTGTGTAGATTATGGCACCGGATGAAAACTCTCGACCCACTATTACATAGTTTTAAACATAACAAATATTAACACCCCGAAGTATTACTTGGAAAACACCATAGTTCACCTTTGCTATGAAGTATTATGTCGATTTCACCATTCATTGCATAGTATGGAGACTCCCACTTTAAGGTGAGTTTATAAAACTAGATCGATGAAGAATAACATTGGTCACCGTGGAATTCATACACATTGTTTAACATCACACACTAATTTTTGTACATGCTGTGTAATTATAACCTTGGCGTTCAACTTACAAGTCACCACTTTAATAAGAATAGGGTCTTTAGTATTCTAACATAAGGCTTAATAGAAAACATCACACTATCTCAGGAAAAACCAGAAGTATGCAACCTGTAACCTGGACAATTAAAGAGATGGTGTATTAGCTTTAAGCTAAGCAAGCCTAAAAGGGTACACCAGATTTCAATTGCCAACAAGAAGTAAATTATAAATAATAATGTACCAATAAATACATAATATCATAAGTACCATCTATCAGACCTTAACACGGAGTACAACAAAGTCATAACCTGATCGCAACTGTATGAAGGAGAATAACATAAATATCACGCATCATATTAAAAGACGATAATTTCATAATTATAGTTATAGTATCGTAATACTTATGTTTCATGAAATAGTATGCGTGGGAAGCAGGGTATTTTTTAAGGATTATAAAAGTATACCTAGGTATAGTATTCTGGGCAATTATTTTCGATTGAAAAAAAAAATATAGATTGGTAGGCGAATATTAAATATGAAACATATGATTTACTACTAAAACTTGTAAATTTTGGTGAATATTATGCTAGAAAAACATAATTTATGTAAATATAGGCGATAATAGAGGCTAAAAATGACTAAATAGCAAATTTATTTTTTGAAAAAAAGTCCAAAAAATAGCCAATTGGCTAAATTTCGCCCCTAAAAATTTCCCTGGTGGGAAGCAAGTGACGACTCAAATTAATAATTACAATAGTAAAACTGACATAAGAGTGTTAATGCATTTAATTGTCGATAAGACAATTAAAAATATTTAAATATAATTACATGCTGTAATTAATTATTATCCAGTTTAGTTATTTAATAGACATTTATTACTTTTGCACATCATCTAATGTTAAATCTAATGCTTAGAATTTTTTTTAAATTTTACGAATTTTTGGGATGTTACACCATCATATCCAAGAACAACCATCCATTAATTAAAACAACGCAGAAGTAAAACACAATAAAATAAAATACTCATCTTCCTGTAATGTTGTTTCAAGCAACTAGCTATGTTGCTGCAACGTTCCACCCAACCTTAGGTCTCTGTCCAGCCTGTATTGTTTCAGTACTCAGAGACCACCCTCGAGCTAGGCATGATATCTACAAGGAAAATGAGACTCTCAAGCCCAGCACAGCCCAAATAAATTGATACCCATCTCAACCCCAACATTCTCTTACACATAACAACTCAAATATTGGCATGGATACACATTTTCAACAACAGGATTTATAGATTGTGGGAAGAGGAAATCAACCCTAGGGAGGAAACCGATTTCTCCACAGTTGTATGAGCATTCAATGGGCCAAACGTCCTCTATAAAACCCCTAAATCGATTTATTCTCTTCCCCACTTTTAACCAATACAAAAATGCCCAGGTGGCTCCCAACTCGTGAGAGAGAAAAACTGATGGGTGAATAATGGCTTGGGGAGCAATTTCATGGTTCCTTTCTTGCCTAAGAATCCAAACACAAATTTCTAGGAAGGGTGGATTGCCCATACTCAAATTTGGACAGCCATACCTCTCCATTATCCAAGGCATTAACTACCTCAACCAACTCTTGGAAGAAATGAATGATTGGGCGCAAAAGTCAACATGGGTAGTTGAGCGTTCATGGGTTCTCTCATTGATACTTGGATTGAATTGATTGGCTCAAGGGTTTGAATATTTTCCTCCCAATTTCTTGTAAACATCATGCCCCCATCTCTTGTTTCATTGCATAGCTAGTTGTGTGAATTTATATTAAAATGCATATTTACAATTCCCATGGTTCATTAGCACATGGGTAGCATAATATCCAATACTTGCCTCTTCAAGGTCGAGCGTTCACTAGCAAATGGGTAGCATAATATCCAATACTTGCCTCTTCAAGGTCGAGCGTTCACTAGCAAATGGGTAGCATAATATCCAATACTTGCCTCTTCAAGGTCGAGCGTTCACTAGCGGGGCCTTGGACTTGAGCTCCATGCTAGGAATCATACATAATATGCATACAATATTTACATTATAGCCCAAAATATTATAAGAGTCAAAATGGGGGTATGACATCGGATGATTTATGGTAACGGTTCCTAAAATCACTACATGAAATCCCAACACAACAGTAAAATGAGAAATTATTGTCAGAAGGACCCGACGATGTGGTACCTAGACAATTAAGGGAAGAAAGTGTTGTCAGAAGGACCAACGATGTGGTACCTAGATGAATAAAAGAAATGGATAAATGGACACCTATGTATTTGGCATATATTATTGCATTGGAGTATTTTTGCATGAAAGGACTATTGTAATTATGTATCTGACATATAGTATTGCATTTGATTAATTGTGCATGAAATATAATTTCAAATTGGAAAAATAGTATTGCATTAGATTATTTGTGAATGAAATGATTATTTGTAATTAAATAATTGAGAATAATTAAATATGGAGGAAAATATAGACTAGGAGTCATTCACTAGTTAACTCCACCTGCACCCACTAAAATAGGGATTGGAATCCTAGCATCAGGGGACATCGAGGAGTAAAATGTGTGAAGTATGTGCACTCTCATGAGAGAGAGACACATGGTTGGGTGAATATTTGTATTTAATAATTTTTCATAAAAGAGTATTTTTGCATGAGGCGACATGTGTCACAGAGGATTTTTCTATTTAAGCAAGAGGAAAGGGAGGAAAAGGGATATGTCTTCCTAATGCTAGATGATTGTTGGAATGTCGAATGAGTTATGGTTTTTCTGTTTATTGTGAGTTGGGCTAAGGATTTTGGTGAGGGGGTCTCATGTTTGAATCCTTGCTAGTGTGTATCCTCTATGACCCCGAGGCTCGGGGGTGGCTATGAGACTGATTGAATAAGCCTATGGTTGGGTGGCGAAGCTAACGATTCCTTTGCCTATGGTTAAGCAAGTCTTTACTTCGTGGTTTTCTACCGAAGACCCAGTCGGCACTTGGACAAGTGGGATTGGATTGAAGACGACGAACTCTCCTCTAATAGCAAATTCGACCTACAGTAACGGGTTCTATGTTTTTGTGATTACTTGTTAGTTCTCGAATTTGTTATATTTTATTGATGATTATGCATTGTAATGGTCATATTTTTTTTTTAAGATTAGAAACTTGTTCTAAGTAGGACCCGGAAATGGGGTCCCTACAGTGAGTGTGACACACCGAGGGTTCTCCTTCAACCCTTGGCATTTTGAACAATCACAAAATATTGGGGTGTCATAAAAGTGTTCCATCTCATGACAAATTACCATCGATGAACTATGATGGCATATTGAAGATGGCACATTACAATTGGGGGGTAAAGTGGCTTCCCATTTTCATCCATGAACTTATTGTGGTATCTTGTTCCTGATAAGAGATTACAACATTTTGAAACTGGTGGAATGTTTTGTGGATTCGAACTCAAACCTGAATAAGGATCCTACAATAAAGAATAAATCGAT
Organism: Larix kaempferi; assembly: GCA_027924585.1. Lineage (NCBI taxonomy): Eukaryota > Viridiplantae > Streptophyta > Pinopsida > Pinales > Pinaceae > Larix > Larix kaempferi. The sequence goes on along the minus strand of BSBM01000316.1, from coordinate 13,023,618 downwards.
ATTCAGATTCACATGGATATATAAAATATATTAAAATAAATAGTCAAAATATAAATAAAACATGAACTTACTGGGGATGGGAATGGAGAAATCGTCAAACTTTGAACAAGATGGAATGAGATGGAATCTAAATAATTAGCCATTTGATACTACAAAATTTTTTCCCTACATTTAAGCCAAATCAACAATCAATATACGTCTCTACAGTCCTAAAATATTTTCAAGAAGTACATCATAATCTAACTTCCAATATAGTTTGGAAACAATTTTGTAAGAAGAAGGTGATTTTAAGAAACAATATATACTGTGAAATATTGTAATTGGTGTGGTTAAATACTAAAGGAAAATTTGGGATCAATATATAAGTTTAAGTGGACACATAATAACCAGAGGATTTTCAAATTAAACCGGTGCATCTATTCATATATACATGCACTAGTGCACTTCCTGTATAAACACACCATTAAAGGACATCTGCAAAGTCCCTGCAATGGAAAATAATTGCTACATTTGGTAGCAGATATTTCTACATGCATTTTTACTGTAGAATTCATTCTCGTGCATTTCCTACACACAAGCACACCAAGGCGTCCAAATTATACACGCACCATGGCACAAGTTTTGAATTTTTTTTATTGGTTCATTGTACATATGTATGCATTGGTGTGGCATGACAACAAGTGCACCGAAGTGCCAAAAATCAAAATTAAAAAAAATTGCACAAGCGATTTTTTACCTAAACTGAATAAATGGCAGCAATTTTAAGTTCGAAAAGTAATTCTAAATAGTGTTTAAAAGCAAAAAAACTAAACATTAATTCATTCTTTTTTTTTTTTTCCTGAAAATTTCAAGGGAGAGTTTTGGAAGAGAGACTTACGTGGAAGGAGTTTGGAGCAACTGGAAGGAGCTATGAGGGTTGAAATTTGTTAGGTATGGTGAATCTAATAGAACCCTGCATATAGAAATTTCAAGTATGTAAATATTAATGTTGATATTATTATCTTATTTAGAGTTTAACTAAATTTAGAAGAAAAAAAACTTCATACTTACCTTTCATGCTGCAACCCTTATTTTCTCACTATTTTTTTTTTTTTATGTGGTTCCAAAATTTTACATTATGGTTTAAATCCCTCTATTGTTATACATAATTATGATTTCAACTTTTAGGGATTTTGGATTTACTGAGATTTTGATTATATATAGAAAGCGTTGGGTGAGATGGGGCCACTTTTTTGGTTGAAGCCGTAGCCATGTTGGCCATGATAATTTTTTTAATTTTTCAATAAAAAAATGCATGCGTCAATATCGGTGCATTTGTATTACAAGAACACACTGGTGTGGTCATAAACATAGCGCATCAGATATGTCATGCAACACGTCATATTTTATTTTATTAAAACAAAAAGTTGATTTTTCGTTTCTCAGTTCTCTTTTCGCGGTGCTTCTGTTTCATTTTAACGCACTGGTGTGTTGTTATTACTAACGCACCAAGGTGTTGCACATATTTAAGCACAACGATATCAAATTTATTTATTTTTTCATATTTTGAAGGTTTGTAATTTATTTGTATAATATATTGATAGCTTCTATATTTAATGATCCACGTTTTTTATTGATAGAAAATGCATGGTATGAGTTCATTGAACAACACATTTAGGCAACATGATGGGAGCACATCTAGAATTACGAAGAAGAAAAGTGATTTTAATTACTTTATCTATTTAAACTAATTTGTTTGAATTATTTGTAAAGTTAAGTAATATGTATTGGTTAATGTGTGACACGCGGAACGGAAAAATGAGGAAGCTCAATAATATTATTACCAAGCTAAGTCTAGAAGAGCATAAAACGTTGATGGAAAAGTTGCAGAGGGATGAATCAAGTGAATAAAAAATAAGTCAACATGAATTATTTCTTCAAATTTGAGTAATAATGTACTTAAGAATATCCACTAATATGTTTCAAATAATGTAATTCACATATGTTGAATGTTATGTAGGGATTGACAACAATAAAATTCAATGTCATAATAAGAAAAAAAAGTATAGAAGATGCAAATGATGATCAATTGGTCCTTAGCTCATCTGGAGTGGTGCTGGAAGTTAATAGAAGGGGCAAATAATTTTATATTTTTATGAGGGATATAGTGGAAAGAATGTACAAACGTACTTTTCCCTTACAATACATAAACCAATGAAATGATTCGAATAATCAGGTCATATGTAAACTACAAGAGGCGCTCCTATAGAAATGCTCAATGAGACCTATCAAACTTGCAATAGAAAAAAGATACAACAACAAAAAAAATAAATTCAAAAAGTAATATTCCTAAACATGTTTATGTAGGATATGTATCTATAACTACTACAAAGCGTCATTCATTCAATAATTTTAATTCTGCGATAATTATTTTTCATGTCAAGTACACAAAAATAATTTAATTTCATTTTACATTTACAGGAAGATTATGAAAATCCCAAAGGATGACTGAGGTGATATGCAAAATGTGCTAGTAGGGATGTCCAAAAAAGTGTATAAGGATATGGTCAAGGAAATGGACATAATTGCATCGCAGGAGGAGCCATCTCAACAACAACATGCTTCAAATGCATGAAATCATTGATTTTTTGGATTATGTTATAAATATCATTAATTAATTCAACATTAAATATTAATTTCCAGTTGTCTTGTTGCAGGAAAAAAACAAAATGGAACCCAGTCAGCACACAAGATAGGATGACAAGGAAAAAAAGGGTTGATAGCAAATTTAGTGAGTATTTGTGATTTCCTTATAAAAAATTAAGATTACGTAGTGGTTGTGACTTGTATTTTTTTATTTTGTTTTCACTGGAAATCCTTGGTTGTCTTGAAATAGGTGTTAACATACAAAGATGAGCCATCAGAAGCATTGATTGACATTGGGTTTTAAGCAAGGGTTGTGTGTATGTGTTGGCGTATCAAAAATTAATCATGGATCTTGTAAGGGTATCTATTGTGTTTTACATATCTCATTTTATAATTAATAAAAAAAATCATTTATATTAAATCTATGATTTGTGACGGGGCATAAAACTTGCAAGAAACAAAGTATGGAGTGGAGCCAACATAATACTTGTTTATAGAAGGAATGAGATTTGGTTTTGAGAGAATGTGTAACATACCCCTTTTTGATGAAAAACATTTTATGTTGGAAACATTATGTTACTTTTATTGTAAATTTTTATATTGGACAAGTGTTCAAGGATCACTGTAATTTGCACATTATTTTATTATTAAATAAATTAAAAAGGAGACAAACACCTAAGGAGATTGTTGAAAGAATGTTTACTGACCCACTAGGTGGAATGGAATCTGGGGTAGAAGGAAATGGACAAGTGGCAGCATCATGATGCAACTAACTAGCTGTTGGTATGGGACAACTCCCTTGAAATGTGGTCATAGTGCCCTAGAAGGTGGGACTGGAGCTTGAGGCTCATTTATTGAAAACCGACCACTAAAGACCTAGGCAGTCTATATAAGAGCCATCGAATTATGAACTAAGGTTCATCACTTTTCTTGACGAGCAAATTTACCTTGGGTTTTTGCTGTGCTTGCACCCAAGAGATTCGATGAGGGGATATGCTGCGTTTTTTATCATGGAGTAAGTCTGCCTGTTTTACCATGTGAGTGTAGAAGTTATATTGTTGAGTGCAGAAATTGGACTACTGAGTGCAGAAGATATAATATTGAGTGCCTTGCTTCTACCTAATGGTTCAGTGAATAGGCTCAGGGGTCCAAAGGAGGCAAGTAGATTGGCTGCTTCTTCTGGAGAAGGTTGGGAGGAACATGCCTCCTTGGGTGTTTGTCGGTCCTATCTACAATTTACAGGTTTTTCTTGTCTTTTCTGATTCTAAGTAGTTAAATTACCATCTACAAATATTAACTTAGTGGTTTATAAGTTATAGTTAAACATATGTATTTGTTTTCAATTTTTGACCTAATTAGGGTTTTACATAATGATGATTAAGTAAGATGATTGAATAAATAGCTTCACTGCATTTTTCCTCATACTATTTCCAGTATCGTACTCCAGTACAAGGAAGGAAATAATGATGGATGAATGATGGGAAGAATGCCAGTTGATTGAAAGAGACTAACACAGTTAAGTTTCCTAATATCTTTTATTAGTTATCTACTGCATTATTAATTATGCATGTCTAAGTTCAGAGATTTTAACAACATATTGTATCACAGGCACTATAATATTTCTTGTAGAAAAACAAAAGTAAATATTTTATCCATATATGAAACCTAGGGTTTCGTTTTTGTCATTTAAAATTATTCACAAAAGATAAAAGCTATGTTTCCTTATCATTTTTCTCAACAGTTTAGTGTATCAAGTTCTTTGTATTTCCTTTCATTTGTTATTTAAAATATAACAGTTGTAAAATAATTATTTTCCAATTACTCAATACTGTCATCAAGTATTTTTATTTGAAAATCCGAACTCTTTTTCCATTGCAAGCAAACTGTTTAGTTACTTAGCATTAATTTTCATTTATTGTTATATTTTTTCAATCACACTTATTATAGGATAAAAACTCTAGTCTTATGCTTTATTGAATATTTTTCATCGCAATTTTTAACAAGACCAATACCCTATCTAGAACATAGTTCTGTTTGAACCTTAAACATCATATCAGGCTTAAAACCCTTAAGTGATTCAACCCTAGAGGTTTCAACATGTATCTTTCGGATTAAACGCACAGTTAAGATTTATCACCATCATTATAACTTATCAAAACTTTTTTACTAGAACAAGCAAGGGGTTGAAGTTTAGAACCCTTTGAAAAAGTAAGACAAGTAATTCAGTATGAGCAAGGTTGGAGCTAACTCATAGGCTGAAAAATCTTCACCTTATATTTTCAACATAGACATCAAGTTAAGTTTCTTCACATCGTTTCAAATATCGCATAGTCAAAATACACAAGGACAAACATAAAACTTGTGGCGCATGGCCTTAGCTAAAGTATACATTATTAAACCAGTCAACACAGAGCTCTAAAGTATGGTGTGCTTAAACAACGCATTTAAAACTCCATTTGCAAAGCAGAACTCGTAACGAAGACCGAAGTCTTTACATCAATCAAAGCTTGAAGGTTACAGTAGCAAGACGAGTTTAAAACTTCAACAGTAGCCCTAAAAACAACGCAAGGTTGTATGACCAACATATTATTCTACTATGGTTGTTCCCATCAAAACAACTGAGGATGAAACCCTTGTTACATTCACAAACACATCATCTGCTAGCAGCAAATAAGAACCCATTACAATGGAAGACCAAGGATTCAATCCTCCTCACGTACGCTTCAAAGCAGGTAAACATTGCAAACTATTGCTACAACATCATTTTCAAAGTATCCGGCCAAACTACACATGACCAATAGTTTCCAGGAAATCTATAGGGGGAAAACCTCCGAGACTTACCTTTCACTTTAGCAATTTCCCATCAGTTTGAGCATGGAACCCTGTAGACATAGGCACCTGTCATATAAAACAGATGAAGGTTAAAACTAGAGTATCAAGCATAAGCCATATTAACAATTTCAACCACAAGAAGAATATAGTGAGAACTTTACCTTGTTAAGACATCGGAGGATAGAGACGTTAGCCTTTGCAACCAGAATTGAGCCTGGAGTCATCATGCCATATGATGGTTGAAGGCAGCTATCACTTGCACAACATGAACACTCGAATCTTAAGTTTTTAACAGGTATCAGAACTCACACATAGGTTACGAGTTCGAACTTGGAAGGCACTCTCAACATTCGATATTCTCTATTCCTAAACATTTGTAGGCCTGTCGGTCTCTCTCCAGAACTAACCCATCATGCAATGAATGCTCACGAGAACAAAAATGTCAAAATCATAGAGGAGTTAAGTTTACTGCCCAAGCATTGAGGGCATCTCCTGATCAACGGTAGAGATCAATTGTTGTAATCCCAAGCACTTATCACATTAATGACACTTTATTATTACTGTCACCACTCTTTCCAACTCAGATTGTCACTAAAGCGAGAGTTGATACAGCTCGACATTCTCGGTATTGACCTCATAACCTTGCACTTGACACTAGACACGTAATCTGTCACATAGAACCCCCCCCAAGGGTGGTAGATGGGTGAGATAAATGCCGAGTGTGGAATTTGAACACATGCTAGCATACATACTCATTTCACCATTATGAACTTGTCCTTTGTTGGCATCAGCTCGAAGGTGATAGTAACCTTGTCATGCATTATATATTTATATGCCAATATAAACATTAGTTACACCCTTAATTATTGAACCTTACGTATCAAGAGCATAATCAATGTCTCATGTTAATTCCCATAGTTTTTATATAACGTTGGTTATGGATCCTTGCACAAAACCCTTGGCTTATAGTTTGATGATATAGGCAAAGCATGAATTTAACACGTAAATTTATGTCATAAGAAAATACATAGGTTGTATATAGTTCTTATGCTCCAAGAATTGCATATAGTTTAGGTTCTATAGGAAATTACATAGGAAGTGTATATAGATACTTCATAGGGACTTAAGTGAAAAGTATATATATAGTTGATACATTAGGAAAGTATGGATTTAGCGTCTAGATCATAGGAAATTACACAACCATTGTACATATAAAGCACATATAAGGAAAAACAGATTGTTATGCATTTAACATATGAATCTTAAAGGTACTTATCCTTCTACAATTGTCAGCATCATATATTATCTCTAATCAATGTTGAAAATTTCTAATTCATCTTGTGAACTGTAAGCTAGAAATGCATGAAGTGTTAGTTTGCAGTTGTAACTTTTAGACGAGTCATTTTTAAGGTATTTTGATACCTCATCTAAAGTGCAATTTATTTCGTATTTGAATTGATGTTTTTCCCTTACCTGCAATCTACGAAAAAAGACGTTTCAAATGATTTAGCATAAATGCTAAGTAAGCCTCGGGGTGCCATAGGGTCCCTTCATCATCAAAGAGAAAAGTAATAGTTAGCAATTGCAGACTTTTAGCAAATATTTTAGTAAGCATCGACATCATATCGTAATTAAAACATTTCACTTGCATTGATACTTCCACAATTTATTTCAGTATGCCTTATAAGTAAGTAAACATGCATTTTGTTATAATTTGATACAGTCACTTTAAGCATTTAATGCTACTTTAAAAATTTTTAAATTTTATGGATTTTCGGGATGTTACATGTGGTATCAGAGCGCGGTTCAAACTCTAGGCCTGAAATAGGCTCACGCGCGCAAAACATAAAATGAAACCAGAAAGTTTATGTTACTGACTATTATTTTAATTTTGTTTCTATACAAAACAATTTGACATTTATTTACAGGTATGGACATACCAGAGGAATCCGCATAGGACAGATCTCCTCGTAATGAGCATAATAACAATGATAATCATGAAGGAATATATGTTGAATTAAATAACCAATCTTAAGAACTTCTTCGTACAAGTAATTTAATATCTATGATTACTCTTCTCAGTTAAAAGCCAAGATGGCTATTTACAATCTGATTAGAAAGGCATATATTTGGTGGCAGGACCTTAAAAGAATTAAGAGCATAAAGTAAAGAGACGTAACCTGGAATATGTTTAAAAAGTTATTTAAGAAAAAGTTCTTGTCAGAACAGTACTATGAAGATAAGTCAAAAGAGTTTTATGATTTAAAATTGGGTACTATGAACATGAAGGAGTTGTGCAGCAAGTTCCTTAGCTTGTTGAGGTATGTACCTTACATGGTCGAAGAGAAGCCTAAGGTACAAATGTTTCTAAGTTGTCTACCTTTCAACATAAAAGACAAGATCGAGTATGATAACCCTTCCACTCTGGAAGAGGCTATGAGGAAAGCTAATTTTTGTTTTGATCAAAACAAAAAAAGAGTAGGAACAACTGGCTGGACGAGTAATAAGTGTAATCATTTTGATCACAAAAATAAGAGTTTTAATCATAATTTTGGAAGTTTTAAGAAAATTTTTAATAACATAAATTTTCCAAGTAATAATAATTACAGGAGTAATGCACCACAGAATTTTACTGTTGCAAGGAATGTATCTAATAACAATAACAACACCAGATATGTTGAACATAGAGCACCCTTGAAGTGTTTTGATTGTGGTGGACCACATAAGAAAGCTGATTGCCAACGCAATAGAAGGGTGGTCAACAACATTCACACGATGAAGGCAGAACCTACAGTTGGAGATGTAGCAAAAGAAATGCCCAGAATAAATGCAACGTTGGAAAATCGTCAAGCAGACCATCAAACATCTATGGTCGAAATTGAAGGTATGATACAAAACAAATCTATTTCCATGTTAATAGATCCAGGTGCAAATTTGAGTTACATTTCACCTGCTTTAGTAAACAGTTGCAAGTTAAAGATAGAGAAATTTGATAATTCATGGTTAGTTCAGCTAGCAACAGGCACTAAAAGAAAGGTTATAGATTTTGTTAAAAATTGTGATGTATTTATGAGTCAACTGAAAACCCAAGTTAATCTGAATGTTTTACCATTAGGGTCATATGACTTGTTGATTGGCATAGATTGGCTTGAATAACATAGAGTAGTGCTTAATTTTTATGAGAAATCTTTTACTTGTCTGAATAATGAAGGTAAAACTGAAATAGTAAAAGGAATTCATAGGAAGATTTCAGTAAGACAAATTTCTGCGTTACAAGTTAAGAGAGTTGCTAGAAAGGGTTGTAAAATGTTTGCTGTTAATGTTATTAACGATGAATGTTCATCTAAAGAAGATAAGTTAAAATTGGAGGATATCCCCATCCTTAGGGACTTTTCTGACGTATTCCCAGAAGAAATTCCAAGATTACCTCCAAAAAGGGAATCAAATTTCACTATTGAGTTAGTACCAGGTGCGGTACCAAACTCAAAGGCTCCCTACAGAATGAATATTCTAGAGTTAAATGAATTAAAATATTAGCTAAAGGAATTAATAGATAAAAACTACATAAGGCCAAGTGTGTCTCCTTGGGGAGCACCAGTAATTTTTGTTAAAAATAAAGACGGTACCATGCGACTGTGCATCAATTACTGCCAACTTAATAAAATGACAATTAAGAATCGATATCCCTTGCCCAACATTAATGATCTATTTGATCAAGTATGCATTGCAGATATATTCACTAAAATTGATTTAAGGTCCGGATATCATCAAGTTAGGATAAAAGACGAAGACATATTCAAAACCGCTTTCAGAACGCGATATGGGCACTACGAGTTCGTAGTTATGCCTTTTGGGCTAACTAATGCACCTGCAATATTCATGCGTTTAAGGAACAACGTTCTGCATAAGTATTTGGATAATTTTGTAGTTGTGTTCATTGATGATATTCTGATTTACTCAAAAACTAAAGAAGAGCATGACAAACATTTAAGAATAATTCTACAAGTTTTAAGAGAACATCAACTTTATGCTAAGTTCAGTAAATGTGACTTGTATATAGATAAAATACAGTACTTAGGTCACATAATATCTAAAGACAAAATTTTTGTCGACCTTGATAAGATAAAAGCAATTAACAAGTGGCCTGTCCCTAAAGATGTAACTGATGTTCGGTCATTTATGGGGATAATAGGTTACTACAGAAAGTTTATTGAAGTATTCTCACGAATTGCAAATCCCATCACTTCTTTGCAGAAGAAGGGGAAGAAATTCGTATGGGATCAAAAGTGTCAAGGAAGCTTTAATAAGTTAAAAGAATTATTAACCACCGTACCAATGTTAAAAATTGCTGATCCCAATAAGGATTTCGTTGTATGCACTGATGCATGCAACGATGGACTTGGAGGGGTCTTAACTCAAGAAGGTCATGCCATTTATTTTGAGTCAAGGAAATTAAAAATTCATGAAAAGAATTATGGAACTTACGATCTTGAGTTGGCAGCCGTGATACATGCACTAAAAATGTGGCGCCATCACTTGATTGGAATAAATTTTCTACTAATGAAAAATAATAAGGGATTAAAGTACTTGTTGGATCAAAAAAATCTAAACGCAAGGCAAGCTAGATGGCTAGCTTTCCTTAGCGAATATGATTTCGAAATTAAACACATTAAGGGTAAAGAAAACAAAGTTGCTGATGCTCTGAGTAGAAATGCCAGATTAAGCTTTGTGGTAGCAATCAACAAGTTTAATACAAATTTGGAAAATCAAATTGAAGAAGGAATTAAGCAAGATGAAAATTATAAAAAATTGCTTGGTAAAGTTGCTGAAAATTTATCTGAAAATTTAATAACAGATTACAACATTAATAAAAAGGGCTTAATGACTTATAAAAACAGAATTTATGTACCAAATGTGTCAAAGGTTAAGTTGTTAGTTTTGGATGAAGTTCATAAGAGTCCTTATTCAGGATATCCAGGTTATCATAAAATGATAACTATGTTAAGGAAGGATTATTTTTGGCCCAACATGAAGAATGAAGTGGCTGAATACATAGCTAGATGTTTTGAATGTTAGGCCATTAAGGCTGAACATCAACACCCAGCTAGACTATTGCAACCATTGCCAATTCCAGAATGGAAATGGGAGATTATAAGTATTGATTTATGAAGCAAATCTTTCGCTTGCACTGAATTCCAAAGGTAATTATTTCTGACCGAGACTCCAAGTTCACTAGAAATTTTTGGACAACATTGTTTAAAGGTTTAAATACCAAATTAAATTTCAGTATTGCTTTCTATCCACAAACTGATAGACAGACTGAAAGGGTTAATCAGATCTTAGAAGATATGTTACGAATGTATGTTAAAGATCAGCCAACTAAGTGGGAAGATTACTTGCATTTAGCTAAATTTGCATACAATAATCATTACCAAGCATCTGCTAGACTTAGCCCATTTGAGATTTTGTATGGAAGAAAATGTTGTACTCCTATTTCTTGGGATAACCCTGTAGACAGATTAATGTTAGGACCAGATTTATTGAAAGAAATGGAGGTAACCATGAAATAGGTTCAAGGTAACTTAAAAGTTGCCCAAGATCGACAAAAAAATTATGGAGATTTGAAATGAACTGAAAGAGAATTTCAGGTTGGAGACCATGTTTTTATAAAGGTAAAACCCAAGAAAAGTTCTTTGAAGCTTGGGAGTTGTGTTAAACTAGCACCAAGGTACTGTGGACCATTCAAAGTCCTATCAAGGATTGGATCCGTTGCATATCAGTTGGCTTTGCCATCTAATTTAAGAATCCATAATGTCTTTCACATTTCTGTTTTAAAGAAGTATGTGCACGATGCTACTCATGTGTTGAATTGGAATGACATACAGGTGGAACCTGAAGGAGATTTTCAGGTGGAACCAGACTGTATCGACAGGAGGGAAATTATGCTCTGGAATCGTACCATAGGGCAGGTAAAGGTGCAATGGAACTGGAAAGTAAAATGCGGGTAGCATATCCAGTTCTGTTCCAGGCAGGATCTGATGAAGAATAAGCAACATCGAGGACGATGTTGATCTTAAGTGGGGGTGCTACCTAGGAACTGGAGCTACCTTATCCCTGATGAAGCTACCTAGGAACTGGAAAGTAAAATGCGGGTAGCATATCCAGTTCTGTTCCAGGTAGGATCTGATGAAGAATAAGCAACATCGAGGACGATGTTGATCTTAAGTGGGGGTGCTTGTAACATACCCCTTTTTGCTGAAAAACATTTTATGTTGGAAACATTATGTTAACTTTTATTGTAAAGTTTTATATTGGAAAAGTGTCCAAGGATGACTGTAATTCACACATTATTTTATTATTAAATAAATTAAAAAGGAGACAAACACCTAAGGAGACTGTTGAAAGAATGTTTACTAACCCACTAGGTGGAATGGAATCTGGGGTAGAAGGCAATGGACAAGTGGCAGCATCATGATGCAACTAACTAGCTGTTGGTATGGGACAACTCCCTTGAAACGTGGTCATAGTGCCATGGAAGGTGGGATTGGAGCTTGAGGCTCATTTATTGAAAACTAACCACTAAAGACCTAGGCAGTCTATATAAGAGCCGTCGAATTATGAACTGAGGTTCATCACTTTTCCTGATGAGGAAATTTACCTTGGGGTTTTGCTATGCTTGCACCCAAGAGATTCGATGAGGGGATATGCTGAGTTTTTGATCATGGAGTAAGCCTGCCTGTTTTACCATTTGAATGCAGAAGTTATACTGTTGAGTGCAGAAATTGGACTACTGAGTGCATAAGATATAATATTGAGTGCCTTGCTTCTACCTAGTGGTTCAGTGAACAGGATCGGGGGTCCAAAGGAGGCAAGTAGATTGGATGCTTTTTCTGGAGAAGGTTGGGAGGAACAGGCCTCCTTGGGTGTTTGTCGGTCCTATCTACAATTTACAGGTTTTTCTTGTCTTTTCTGATTCTAAGTAGTTAAATTACCATCTGCAAATATTAACTTAGTGGTTTATAAGTTATAGTTAAACACATGTATTTGTTTTCAGTTTTTTACCTGATTAGGGTTTTACATAATGATGATTAAGTAAGATGATTGAATAAATAGCTTCACTGCATTTTTCCTCATACTGTTTCCAGTATCGTACTCTAGTACATGGAAGGAAATTATGATGGATGAATGATGGGAAGAATGCCAATTGATTGAATTAGACTAACACTGTTAAGTTTCCTAATATCTTTTATTAGTTATCTATTGCATTATAAATTATGCATGTCTAAGTTCAGAGATTTTAACAACATATCGTATCACAGGCACTATAATATTTCTTGTAGAAAAACATAAGTAAATAGTTTATCCATATATGAAACCTAGGGTTTCCTTTTTGTCATTTAAAATTCTTCCCAAAAGATAAAAGCTATGTTTCCTTATCATTTTTCTCAACAGTTTAGTGTATCAAGTTCACTGTATTTCCTTTCATTTGTTATTTAAAATATAACGGCTGTAAACTAATTATTTTCCAATTACTCAGTATTGTCATCAAGTATTTTTATTTGAAAAACCGAACTCTTTTTCCATTGCAAAGCAAAACTGTTTAGTTACTTAGCATTAATTTTCATTTATTGTTATATTTCAATCACACTTATTATAGGATAATAACTCTAGTCTTACTTATGCTTTATTGAATAGTTTTCATCACAACTTTTAACAAGACCAATACCCTATCTAGAACAGAGTTCTGTTTGAACCTTAAACATCGTATCAGGCTTAAAACCCTTAAGTGATTCAACCCTAGAGGTTTCAACGTCTATCTTTCGGATTAAAAGCATAGTTAAGATTTATCACCATCATTATAACTTATCAAAACCTTTTTACTAGAACAAGCAAGGGGTTGAAGTTTAGAACCCTTTGAAAAAGTAAGACAAGTAATTCGGTATGAGCAAGGTTCGAGCTAATTCACAGGTTGAAAAATATTCACCTTATCTTTTCAACAGAGACATCAAGTTAAGTTTTTTCACATCGTTTCAAATAGCGCATAGTCAAAATACACAAGGAAAAACATAAAACTTGTGGCACATGGACTTAACTAAAGTATACATTAATAAACTAGTCAAGACAGAGCTCTAAAGCATGGTGTGCTTAAACAACACATTTAAAACTCCATTTGCAAAGCAGAACTCGTAACGAAGACCGAAGTCTTTACATCAATCAAAGCTTGAAGGTTATAGTAGCAAGACGAGTTTAAAACTTCAACAGTAGCCCTAAAAACAATGCAAGGTTGTATGACCAACATATTATTCTACTACGGTTGTTCCCATCAAAACAACTGAGGATGAAACCCTTATTACGTTCACAACCACATCGTCTACGAGCAGCAAATAAGAACCCATTATAATGGAAGAGCGAGGATTCAATCCTCCTCACGTACGCTTCAAAGGAGGTAAACATTGCAAATGATTGCTACACCATCATTTTTGAAATACCTGGCTAAACTACACATGACCAATAGTTGCCAGGAAATCCACAGCGGGAAAACCTCCAAGACTTACCTTTCACTTTAGCATTTTCCCATCAGTTTGAGCGTGGAACCCTGTAGACATAGGCACCTGTCATATAAAACATAAGAAGGTTAAACCTAGAGTATCAAACGTAATCCATATGAAAAATTTCAACCACAAGAAGAATATAGTGAGAACTTTACCTTGTTAAGACACCGGAGGAAAGAGACGTTAGCCTCTGCAACCAGAATCGAGCCTGGATTCATCACGCCCTACGATGGTCGAAGGTAGCTATCACTTGCACACCATGAACACTCAAGTCTTAAGTTTTTAACAGGTATCAGAACTCACACACAGGTTACGGGTTCGAACTTGGAAGGCACTCTCAACATTCGATATTCTTTGTTCCTAAACATTTGCAGGCTTGTCGGCCTCTCTCCAGAACTAACCCATCACGCAATGAATGCTCACGAGAACAACAATGTCGAAAACATAGAGGTGTTAGGGTTACTGCCCAAGCATTGAGGGCATCTCCTAATCAACGGTAGAGATCAATTGTTGTAATCCCAAGCACTTATCACATTAATGACACTTTATTATTATTGTCACCACTCTTTCCAACTCAGATTGTCACTAAAGCGAGAGTTGATACAGCTCTACATTCTCGGTATTGACCTCATAACCTTGCACTTGACACTAAACACGTAATCTGCCACATAGACCTCCAACAAGGGTGGTAGATGGGTGAGATAAATGCTGAGAATGGAATTAGAACACCTGCCAGTGTACATACTTATTTCACCATTATGACCTTGTCCTTTGCTGGCATCAGCTCGAAGGTACATAGTAACCTTGTCATGCATTATATATTTATATACCAATATAAACATTAGTTACACCCTTAATTATTGAACCTTATGTATCAAGAGCATAATCAATTTCTCATGTTAATGCCCATAGTTTTTATATAACGATGGTTATGGATCCTTGCACAAAACCCTTGGCTTATAGTTTGATGATATAGGCAAAGCATGAATTTAACATGTAAATTTATGTCATAAGAAAATACATAGGTTGTATAGAGTTCTTATGCTCCAAGAATTGCATATAGTTTAGGTTCTATAGGAAATTACATAGGAAGTGTATATAAATACTTCATAGGGACTTAAGTGCAAGGTATATATATAGTTGGTACATTAGGAAATTATGGATTTAGCGTCTAGATCATGGGAAATTACATAGCCATTGTACATATAAAGCACATATAAGGAAAAATAGATTGTTATGCATTTAACCTATGAATCTTAAAGGTACTTATCCTTCTACAATTGTCGGCATCATATATTATCTCTAATCAATGCTGAAAATTTCTAATTCATCCTGTGAACTGTAAGCTAGAAATGCATGAAGTGTTAGTTTGCACATGTAACTTTTAGACGAGTCATTTTTAAGGTATTTTGATACATTTTGATACCTCATCTAAAGTGCAATTTATTTCGTATTTGAATTAATGTTTTTACCTTACCTGCAATTTGCGAAAAAAAACGTTTCAAATGCTTTAGCATAAATGCTAAGTAAGCCTCAGGGTGCCGTAGGGCCCCTTCATTATCAAAGAGAAAAGTAATAGTTAGCAATTGCAGACTTTTAGAAAATATTTTAGTAAGCATCGACATCATATCGTAATTAAAACATTTCACTTGCATTGATACTTCCACAATTTATTTCAGTATGCACTTTAAGTAAGTAAACATGCATTCTATTATAATTTCATACAGTCACTTTAAGCATTTAATGCTACTTTCAAAAATTTTAAACTTTATGGATTTTCGGGATGTTACAAAATGTGTATCATTCATGAGTCAATTATTTTTATGGTACGCTGCTTTTCAATTTACATTCATGTATACTATCTATTTATTTTTCATTATTCCTGTCGACAATGTAGATACACTCAGTACACTTTATTTTTATGTTTGCAGATGGAATTTGAAGAAGAGTAAAACAATCGAGCCAATCAACAAAAAATTCGGCCAATTAACCCAATTGATACAAGTGGCTCAAACACCGATAACAGTTCAGGCGAAGAATGATGATCCACATTTAATTTTGATCTTAATGCAAGCTATTGTAGCTTGTTGTATATATTGAAATAATTGTGTGTGAAATCATACATTTTTATATTAATGTACTTGACATAGTGTCTGAATTGAAAAACAATGGGTTATCAATAAGTGTAACAATAATTACATGCATGTTGACATTTTGATTATTGTTGTCTCTATGTTGTCGTATTTTGTATGACAAAGGCACTCTTATTGATATATAATAAAATAATTTTTTTATTCTATTGCATTCTTCAATGTTACATGTGAAATGGTACATTTGTAATTAAATGTATGGATGATTAAAAAATACAATAGACGCTTGCATCTATGATATAAGAAATTAATCCAAACAAAAACAATAATTAAAATTGAAATGAATAGTACTATAAACAAATATTTTAATTTCTATTGACTCAATGGAATTAAAAAAATATAAAATATATATATATATATATATATATATATATATATATATATATATATATATATATTTGACTGAAATGTGAGTAACCATTATATACAAAGAATCATATGTGCTGCTTTTAATAATATATGTCGCACTAGTGCACCTATACAGACATTACACACCAGTGCTTATATACGAACAATGAGCACTAGTGCATTTATGTAAACCATAGACCTGACACTCCAATGTAAATCAAACACACCATTAAGTTTTAAAAATAAGAATGTCCACAAGCCAGATGGATTGTCTAGTGCATTTTCTTCTATGTATCACATTGGTGCATCTCAATGGCTTATGCGCACCAATAAATATCAAAGCTTATGTCCACTTGTTTTTTTGTGTTTAAGGGTGATGGTGCGTTTAAGGTGTTAACATGTACCAAGTCATTTTGATAGTTTGTAAGCACCCGAGCATTTGACGACGAAATGCATCGATGTGATATGATAAATGGACAAAAGTAGTAAAGTTAAAAAATATTTAAAAAATGTACGATTCATATGATGTAAAATAGTGCACCAATGCATATATTCTATACACAATCACTAGTGTGGCATTGAAATTTGATTCTTTTTTGTGCTTGTTCTGTTTGAGTACACTAGTACAACATCGGTGCATCTTATTAAGACACGGACCGATGTGGGTAATTTCAAGTAAGTGCATAGATGAAAAAAACATCCAATTTTTTTTAGTTATAAAACATATCTCGCGGAGGTCGTAGCAGAGGTTGTTTTAACAATTTTTGCCAATCTTGTAACACTAAAAACCTCCCCTACATGACCTTTTCCTTGTACTTTTTGCTTTTCCCAATGCTCAAACCCTATGAAATTATTATACCCTTGATATGTTTGTCTTTTTCTTTATCACAGTTATTGGTTATGGACCCACGCCCTCATAAATTATTACCTTTGAGTTTTCCTTTGTTTAAACTTAAATGTTCATGATACCTACTTTTTGGTACATATGCAAAGAAGAACTTAGCTTAACTCTGAATACTATTTGGTACATAAAAGAACTTATTTCGTATGCTGGCTCGATGCTTCTACATAGTACACAAGTATGTGGGTGAATAAAACTATTTAAATTGTAAAATACCATTTCAACTATAAATTCCTTGTGGGTTATGTGTGAATTGCTTGTGTTTATATACAAATAAATTTTGACATGGGCCTTCTAATATATGTCATTTCTGTATTAACAAAAATAGTGAAGGAATTATATAATTCTACCGATATTTAGAAGTAGGATCACACTTACAGTAATGGTATCTCTATTTAACTCAAATATACAAAAAGATAAAACAACATATTATATTATTATTTAAACTAGTAGCAAATGCAAAGTTACTTACCGGTTATAGAAATCTACTAGTTTGATTAACATCATGAATAAAATTATTGAAGCCCTTTAAGAATGAAAGAAGCAATAACAAAATAGAATTTGAAACAACAACTACATAGAAAGGATTGACTAAATTGTAGTATAAACAAAAGGATGAAGTTACCACATATCTGAACTGTAACAGTGGTCGAACAAACAGTTGGAACAACCACATTCCACCCAACTTTATAGAAGTTTTGTTCACATTCATATTGAATTTTTTTTCTTGGGACTATATATTATGGATTTCTTTATTTTCATATTTACATGGGTTTGGAAGGGTTACATGGTCTTGGTTTTGAGTTGTCTCATTGATGTTTAAATCAAGAATTTAGGAGTTTAGAGAGCTAAATTTGAGTGACATCCTATTTAAATCAAGAATTTAGGAGTTTAGAGAGCTAAATTTGAGTGACATCCTAGAAGAGAGCTATTTGAAATTTGTTACAAATTTTATTTGGGTGTTTATAGACCCAATCCTTTTTATATCATGCTTTCTTGTTTTATTAAGAAATAGTATTTTGTTGGTGCTTCAGATAATTTGTAAATAGAGCTTAGAAGTGGAGGTGGAACTAGGGTATTTTTGGGAATGCTCATATGTGGTCTTATAGAATCTGGATGTCCTTGCACAACTTGAACGTGGAATTGCAAATTTTGCATAGTGTGTGCCTTGAGAATCTACAAATGTGAGCAACTGGACTGAAATTCTGTGGAAACAATAATTGCTAAAAATCCATTAAGTCAAAACGTCATTGATTGGATTTCAAGATATTTATTGTTCCCATGTCAAGGGATTTCTCATGAGAAGACATTCAAAATCTTGCCCATCATACACTTGTTTCGAGCACAGTAGCAAGTTTCCAATATGAGTTCGAGTTTGAATATGGGAAAAATAATAATGAAAAAAATCGAGTATGGCATTAATACAAAAATATACATCTCATAGATATGCATTTTGTTCTAAATTTGAGAAGAATTACAGTGTCAAGAACACAGAATAAATAAATAAAATTAATTTCAATGGAATTTTGCAATTAGTTTATATTTGTAGATGTTTTTAAGAAATTTTAAACATTTTGACGTTTTTGGGTTATTTGTTATGTGTAGATGTTTTTAATAAATTTTAAACATTTCGAGTTTTTGGGGTTATTTGTTTTTAGAGATTATGAATCAACCAGCATTGAATAAATAAGGTATATTATCAAAGACAATTAAAAAATGAAATACAGAAAAGATTTGCAAAGGCATTCAAAATTAAGTTGAATGTACTATATTGGTAGTGTACTGAAATTTTTTCACAACAAAGGCCAAGACATCCAAATCTTTTCTACTATGGTTTCTAGTCCTATTTTCCAACTTGATTTATTATATACAACATTATGAAGGGACAGATGTTAGGCTTACATTTCATCCTTTGGTTTTTTAACCTATATATTTGGACCGATGGACTATAACTTATTTGATGTAGTGTATCTTCAATTATTGGATTGGGATTTCTCATAAGTCATGGGATGTTTGGAGTGTCTTTAGAGAAATTTTTGAAGTTTTCATATTTATTGTCTTTCAATCACTTGAGGAAATTGTATTTATTGTCTTTCAAATCACTTGAGGAAATTGTAATTTTGTCTTGAGGAGAACCATCCAGGATTCTCCTCATTTTGAGGATGGTACTTGGATTAAAAATGAGAATATTTAGGGCATGAGGCCAAGTCAACAAGGGCACAAAGTCATTACAACAATTCTTTCATTATGAGCTCAGCATGTTACTTACGAGAATAGAACATGGGTGGAGAGGGTAACATTTCATCCCACAACCAAGTGAGATACATCCAAGTAATAGGATCATAACATCACTTAATGATGGAAAGTTGTCATAGAGATATTAACACTTATTATGATGTAACATTTCTTCTTTGTATGTGCTCAATTTAATTTTGTTTTTGATATATTCCTATTGTGTCACAGAGAACAATGTACAAACAATATATAAGAAAATTCTTTTGACAATAAATCATTTGGATTTTGGGAAGTTACATGGTCATTAGTTGAAGTTGGAGCATGGATGGGAATATACCCAAGACCAACCCTCAATTTTTTTTATCTTGACTCGTTAAAACATTTTTCTGGCCGATTTAAAAGAAAATCCATGTTTTCAGTAAGCTCAAGTTTTCTTAGATCCAGCTATAACACAATGTTGATTCGATAATTGAACATAAAATTATAGAAGGAAGGAACCTTGAACCATTTATTTTAATTGAAAAACATTTGGATTGGTTATAGGTATGTTCATAATTCCCTATTACCTCTTTGATTCGTGGGTCTAACCCTAATATGAATAAAATCATTCATTTTCAGTATGTCAATCAAGAGTAGTTTCCAATTGATTTTGGGATTTTTGGATTGAAATTGTTGCTTAAATATTCAGGATATATGAAGTTTTTTTCTTCTTTACAAAAGAGGAATCTAGAATGTTTTAAAGGTAATAGATATTACACTGTTGGAGAGGGAGAAATTGGAGTCAAAGTGCAAGGATAATCTCAAAACTCTTCCATTTTTGTTATCATCTTCATCTTCCTTATAGGACGACCAATGCTTCTATTGTAGGTGAAGGATAGCTTTAAACCATTACATGGGACATGTTTTTTGAAAAAATATGATTATAGTTATTATTCACATTAGACATGTTTGTTTTACCAAAGAAGCGCAAGCATCTTCAAGGATTCTGCTTACAATCTCACACCCATGAAGGACTTAGAATTTCCTTTCTTCTTATTTTCTTCACATACATACAACTTATTCAGGCCATCTCAGTGAAAATAATACCAACCTCAGGTTTGGATTGTGTGTTTTGGTGGATCAAACAAAATAATTCAGTGCTAATATTTGGTGGGCGTGGGAATATATGCCATTTTATAACAGTGAAAATGTGGCATCAAATATACATCATATATTCAAGTTAAGGTTAACAAATAGTTAGTTTTTGTCTCCGTGCTTGTTCAATGGGTAAACTAATAAATTACAAACTAAACTTTGTTGGCCATCTAAGATATGTGCCACATATCGAAGTTAAAATTTCAACCACATTCAGTCTTCTTTTACCAAGATATGGCCAAAATAAGTTTGATTTATTTTTACCAACATATGGTTCAAATACATTTTACTAATTCCGTTGCCACCAATGTAATGAGAAGAGGTTACCGAAAATAATTATAAAGGAATTCCATAATGCGAAGGGATAACTATACCCCAACATCATCAAGGAATAAGGAATAAAGTTAACCAAAGTTAGCAAAAACACTTAAAGCTTACTTCTCTAAACAAACTAACCTTGCCTTTTCCTTTTTTCTTGGGCATTTAGAATTAATGTGCAATAAAAGACCCAAACTTCAAACTCACAAACTCATGATCAATTTTTGATGAACGAATTTCAGGTTACCTCCTCGTGATATTGTTTCCGACATACTTTCTAACTGATGGAAATTTTGGTTAATTCCAAGGTTGTCCTTAAATCCTCTCCCATGTGGATTTCCAATTCTCAACTCTAACATGGTTTTCCTTACTATGTGGTGATTGGAAGCTTTATTTCCATGCTGATTATGGTGGCTTCATACTTGACAAGAAGCTCCAATTTAAATCAATATATAAACATGGTTTTCCTTACTATGTGGTGATTGTAAGCTTTATTTCCATGTTGATTATGGTGGCTTCATACTTGACTATAAGCTACAATATAAATCCAATTTAAATCAATAGATGCAAAGGTTTTAGCTCACTATGAACAAGTGGTTGTTATGGTTAAATATCATTGCTACAATGTTATTGTATGTCGTTACCAATTACTACAAAAATCCTTCCTCTTCCTTGGTTTTAATTATTACTGAGACATCTCTTGAAAATTACAATGGTGGTCTTTAGTCTGATTATTGGACAGAGAGAAGCGAGGTGCTCTACATATTAGTATGGGGGAGATGTTGTAACGTTTATTCCTAACAAAATAATTAAAAAAATTCATGTCGGCTCATAAAATAAAAAAAATATGGAAAGTATTTAAAAAAAATCTATGTTGACTCATAAAATAAAATATTATGAAAAGTAATTAAAAAATAGATGTTCGTTTATAAAATAAAAACTTAAACCCGGATCTCTCAATCAAGAGAGATCAAATTTCTTGAGTTTAAATTTAAAAAAAGAAATACACCTCAAGAAATTGAATCCCTCTCGGTGCTTGATAGATATGGGTTTAAGATGGATCTATGCTGGTACCTTACGCATACCAATGTTGGTCTTGAAAATTATAATGGTAGTCTTAGTTTGATTATACCTTACGCATACCAATGTTGGTGTATGAGCAATTTATTTTATATTAAGATTGAATCCATGCTACAATTGCTTCTTATTAGTTTACCTAATTGTAGCTTGGACACTGTTCTAACTGCAATACCCTTCTTCTTCCTGCAAAGAAACATACAAAAGTACAATGGCCTTCCTTTCAACTATCCATACAATAGTTATGAGGGTGCACTAGCACTTTTGGAGGAGAGATAGATAGGGGACTCATGCATGCCATAAGCATGAACGACCCATCCTAGAATCATGCATGCCGTAAGCATGAACGACCCATCCTCAATGAATATCCACTTTAGATTTTTTTTCTAAATTAGCGGCTCAGTTCTAATTATGAGTTTTTTCTTTGTTTAATTTTGCATGCACAATTAGAGATAGAGGGAACAATTCTGTCTTAATCATGAGGATTTTAGTCTAAGTGAAGGGGTATAGATCTCTAGAAGGATGCATGTTTGCATGCCTTTTATCATAATCATTGCCTATCATAATCATTGGAGGCACATTTAGTTGGCTCATTTATCCATGCAAGGAGGGGAATCTAGGGTTAGGGTTTCACAACCAGTTAAGACGATGTTTCAGCCATTTTAAAACTGTCAATATACAAATACTCAAATTAAAACCAATTGTTTATAATGTTGGAAATATCTAATTAATGAGTTGATCGCGTAACAAGTACTGCGCCGCTCTGTCAGAAACTCTGTCAGTCACCATGTCAGCCATATTTTGTGTCGGAGCGTAGTTCACAATGTCAATCTTTCAGCAAGTTCATAACCAATCCGGCGCACGTCTTGTTTGCAGTTATGTAACCACGTTAATACTTCGCAAGTCAAGAAAACTTAGGTTAGAATTTATTTCAGTGTTTAATGCAATCCTGTAGCTTCCAAGAGAAAGCGATCCTAAGTCGGTTGTTGGAAAAATCTATAAGTAGAAGCTCTTAGTTTGAAACTCAGAAAGATATGTGAAGAAGAAAAATATAGAAGTGAAGATCCATGAAGTTTGAGCCCAAGCTCTGTGAATGTAAAAGATTGCAGTGAAACCCATTTCCATGTATTGAGGAGCTGCGTAGTTTACTGTGGTAAATATACAAGTCTATAGCTTTATATTTTATTATCAAGAATGTTGTTTATTGAAAGTCGCACATCACCTCCAGATCTACTCATGTGAATATTGTTTACATTTACGCGCAGTAAAAGAAATCAAGATTTCCAAATAATTCACCACAGTGAAAGTTCTAAATTTAACAAGGAGTAACTTTGTGTTAGATGATTTTAGTTAGAGAAATATATTTCATGATAAAGTTTGGTTAAGTGAACCATGAAGTATTTGAGAATACCGCGAAGTGAAGTATTGCGGCGAATTTAACTTCGCACCACTCTGAAGTTCACCACACAGTGAAAAGTTGAAATCGCGCAGTTACTTGTCGCGAAGTAAATGCCGTGCAGTAAAAGTTAATTGCCGCGCATTTAAAACTGCGAAGTTAATTCTTAGTGAGGAAAGTGTTCCGCGAAGATAAAATCGAAGTTCTCTGTTGTATGGTCCGCAAATTATGAATAAAATAAAAAGAATGTATCCATCTACTGTGCAGTTAAATTTATTTATTGCGCGGTGTGCCTTTTCCCTTGATCTGGTATCAAAGCTTGGTTTATAGAAAGAAGGAATTCGATTCATAAGGAAAAAGTAGTTAAGGATGGCTTCCACTTCGGGTAATTTGAAAACCCCAATATTTACTGGTAAAAATTATGAATATTGGTCTCTAACTATGAAGTCTTTGTTTAGAGGTCAAGATGTATGGGACATAGTCCAGACTGGTTATGTAGAACCAACAGATGCAGCAACATACAACAATCTCACACAAGCTGAGACGGATGTTCTGAGGGAACAAAGGAAGAAAGATGGAAAGGCGTTGTTCCACATACATCAAGCGACACATGAATCAATACTCCCAAGAGTAGCAGTAGCGCAGTCAACAAAGGAAGCGTGGGACACGCTGGAAACAACATATCAAGGTTTCAACAAGGTAAAGATTGTGAAACTTCAAATTTTGAGAAGAGATTTTGAATCTCTGTTAATGAAAAACACAGAGTCAGTAGATTCATTCTATACTCGTGTTATTGGTCTCCTTAATCAAATAAAGTCTCATGGAGAAACTTTAGGTGACCAAAGAGTTGTTGAAAAAGTTCGAAGAGTTCTAGCAAAGAAATTTGAATCCTTGGTTGTGAGCCTAGAGGAAAACAAAGATCTGTCCACATTTACTATTGATGAGTTGCAAGCCTCATTACTTAATCATAAACATAGGATCAGCAGTTCAGATACATCCCTGGAAGGTGCGTTTGCAGCACAGTCATCCATAAGTTGCGGTAGAGGCAGAGGAAGATCAAACTCTAGAGGCAGAGGACGAAGTTCATTCAGAGGAGGTCGCAGCAACAGTCCTGTGCAAGTCGCGGGAAGAGGCCAGAATAAGACCACCAATCAGCCAAGTGGACAAAGGTATGATAAATCAAAGATTCAATGTCATTACTATAAGAGGTATGGACACTTCGCATATGAATGCAGGAAGAAGCAGTATGACCAAGGAAAGCAAGGTGAAACTCAGTCAAGCAGCAACAACACTGCGAACAGTTCACTCTTCTTGGCATGCGCATCATCGCTGGAATGCAATGCTATCCAAGAAAGTCCAAATGACATATGGTATTTAGACTCAGGCTGTAGCAATCATATGACTGGTAATTTAAGTTTATTTTCCAGTCTAGATAAATCAGTTCAAACTGATGTCACACTTGGAAACAATATCCAAGTCACTGTTTTGGGTAAGGGTACTGTTGGTATTCTAACAAAACAGGGGGAGCATAAATATATGTCTGATGTGTATTATGTTCAAGGTTTGAAGCACAACTTGATGAGCATTGGTCAGTTGATGGAAAAAGGTTACAGAGTTCACATGGTAGGTAAGTGTTGTGTGATCAAGGACATATATCCCAGCAATTAGTTAATTACTGAAGTGAAGATGACAAGCAATTGCTTGTTTCCTTTGAGAATAAGACCCATCATAAAAGGAAAGACAACTCAAGTTGTTCATGCAAGTCAGAATGAGAATTCTGGATCTGCATTCCGTGTAGAGAGCAGAGGAGCAGAAATTCATTGCGCAGCAAAAGAGAAGGACAACGCAATGCAAGCTGCGCTTCAAACAGAAATGAAGGATGAATCCTGGTTATGGCATTTCATATTTGGACATCTGAACTTTGGTGGGCTAAAGCTACTGCACATGAAGGATATGGTGAAAGGATTGCCATTGATTGAAAATCTAGAGAGAATTTGTGAAGGCTGTATCTTTGGAAAGCAACATAGAGATACTTTTCCAGTCAGAAAGTCATACAGAGCTCGCGCACCACTTGAAATTGTGCACTCCGATATCTGTGGACCAATGCAAACACCATCCATGGGAGGATGCACTTATCTTCTCACCTTTATTGACGATTTCACAAGAAAAACATGGTTTTATTTTCTAAAGCATAAATCTGATGTATTTGACTGTTTTCAGTAGCTCAAGGAACTTGTGGAGAAGCAGAGTGGTTACAGCATCAATATATTAAGAAAAGACATAGGTGGTGAGTATGTCTCAAATGATTTCTTAAATTTTTGCAAAAATCTTGGCATACATAAACAATTCACTGCGTGGTATACACCGCAGCAGAATGGTATCGCGGAGAAAAAAAAAAAGAACCATCATGGAGATGGTGTGCAGTATGTTGGCAGCGATGCATCTGTCAAATGAATACTGGGCTGAAGCAGTGGCAACTGCTGTATACATCATGAATCGATGTCCTACGAAAAGCGTGAAGAACAAAGTTCCGCAGGAAGCATGGACAGGTATGAAACATAGTGTTTCGCATTTAAATGTTTTTGGTTGTGTAGCATACGCACATGTTCTAGATGAGTTGAGAAGAAAATTAGACAATAAATGACAGAAATGCATCTTTATTGGATATTCTGAAGACACAAAAGCATACAAGTTGTATGATCCTGTCGCAAGAAAAGTTATTATCAGTCGTGATGTTTAGTTTGTGGAAAATGAAGCATGGGATGGAACTGTTGAGAAGAATGTGAAAATCGTGTCACATGTTAAACATGATGACATCGCAGAAGACGTGGTTGAGACTCCGCATGTGAATCAGAACTTCGCACCACCACCTACTCCAAGGACTGCGCAGCATGCTTCAGCACAAGCAACTCTGACACAAGTCGCAGCAACTCCGACAAGCACTCCAAGTGCGCAACAAACTCCATGAAGCAGTTCGCACAGTTCGACACCAGCAACTCCGCCAAGGAAAAGAAGTCTGCGCGAGATATATGAGTCTGGTACACCCAATTCATTCTCATGTTTTGCATTATTTTCTCAAGTTAATGATCCGCTAACATATGAAGAAGTTGTTGAAGATGAAGTATGGGCACAAGCCATGAATGAAGAAATAGAATGCATTGAGAAGAATCAGACATAGGAACTAGTTGATGTTCCTGAAGACAAGGATGTGATAAGTGTGAAATGGATTTATAAGACCAAGCAAGATGCTGAAGGAAATGTGCAGAAGCACAAGGCAATATTGGTAGCAAGGGGGTTCACTCAGCAACCTGGCATATACTTCAATGAAAATTTTGCACCTATAGCTCGCATGGACACTATCAGAACAGTTTTGGCCATTGCAGCACAAAAGAAATGGCCTGTCTATCAAATGGATGTTAAGTCCGTGTTTCTAAATGGATATTTAGAGGAAGAAGTATATGTGGAGCAACCACAAGACTATGAAGTTTTAGGACAAGGACATAGAGTATGCAGACTGAAAAAGACACTTTATGGTTTGAAGCAAGCTCCTAGAGCTTGGTACAGTCGCATTGACTCATACCTCATCCAGAATGGATTTCACAGAAGTGAATGTGAGCCAACGCTGTACGCAAAAATCAACTAGTAAGGTAATAAACTAATTGTCTGCTTGTATGTAGATGATTTAATATTTACTGGTGATTTTGGCATAGAAGAATTTAGAACAGTCAAGGAAAGTGAATTTGAAATGACAAATTTGGGCCTTATGAAATACTTTCTGGGAATTGAAGTTCAACAGTATGAAAATGGGATATTTATATCTCAGTCAAAGTATGTTAGTGATGTCTTAAACAGATTTAAGATGTTAAACTATAAAACAGCTCCAACACCAGTAATAACAGGTTTGAAATTAAGCAAAGATGATGATGGATCCAATGTAGATCCTACACTGTTTAATAAGCTTGTTGGTAGCCTTATGTATCTTACAGCAATAAGGCTAGAGATCCTATATGGAGCTAGCTTAATCTCAAGATTCATGGAGTCACCAAAAGAATCGCATTGGCAAGCAGGTAAAAGAATTTTGAGGTATTTAAGTGGAACAAGAGACTTTGGTCTTCTGTATTCCACCTCAGAAAATTTCAAACTCATCGGGTACACAGACAGTGACAATGGAGGAAACATAGACAACAGAAAAATCACATCTGGGAATACATTTCATATAGGAACAGGTGTTGTGTCATGGGTGTCAAAAAAACAGCCCATAGTAACTTTGTCTTCAACAGAAGCAGAGTATGTTGCAGCCACAAGCGCGGTATGTCAAGCCGTTTGGATGTGCAAGATGTTAAGTGATCTGTCGCAGCATCAGCAAGAACCTACAGTCATTTACTGCGACAACAATTTAGTTATCGCACTATCAAAGAATCATGTCTACCACAAAAGAACCAAGCACATCGACACAAGGTATCACTTCATCAGAGAGTTGATAAACAACAAACAAATCTGTTTAGAATTTTGTAGGTCTGAAGATCAGGTAGCAGACATCTTTACCAAACCATTGGCTATCTGCGAAGTTGTTTGGGAATGACAAGTTCCACGCAGTGAACTCTATCATAAACAAAGCATGTTTTAGCTCTGAAATATTTTGTAATATTTTACTTTTGTTTAAAAGTTTCCCATCCGCTCATAATTAAGGGGGAGTGTTGGAAATACATAATTAATGAGCTGATCGCGTAACATGTACTGCACCACTCTGTCAGAAACTCTATCAGTCACCATGTCAGTTATATTTTGTGTCAGCACGCAGTCCGCGATGTCAGTCTGTCAGCAAGTTCATAACCAATCCGGCACATGTCTTGTTTGCAGTTATGTAACCGCGTTAAAAGTTTGCAAGTCAAGAAAACTTAGGTTAGAATTTATTTCAGTGTTTAATGCAATCCTGTAGCTTCCAAGAGAAAGTGATCCTAAGTCGGATGTCGAAAAAATCTATAAGTAGAAGCTCTTAGTTTGAAACTCAGAGAGAGATGTGAAGAATAAAAATATAGAAGTGAAGATCCGTGAAGTTTGAGCCCAAGCTCTATGAATGTAAAAGATCGTAGTGAAACCCATTTCCATGTATTGAGGAGCTGCGTAGTTTACTGTGGTAAATATACAAGTCTATAGTTTTATATTTTATTCTCAAGAATGTTGTTTATTGCAAGTTGCACATCATCTCCAGATTTACTTGTGTGAATATTGTTTACATTTACGCGCAGTAAAAGAAATCAAGATTTCCAAATAATTCACCATAGTGAAAGTTCTAAATTTAACAAGGAGTAACTTCGCGTTAGATGATTTTAGTTAGAGAAATATATTTCATGATAAAGTTTGGTTAAGTGAACCGCGAAGTATTTGAGAATACCGTGAAGTGAAGTATTGTGGCGAATTTAAGTTCACACCACTATGAAGTTCACCACGTAGTGAAAAGTCAAAATCGCGCAGTTACTTGCCGCGAAGTAAATGCCGCGCAGTAAAAGTTAATTGCCGCACATTTAAAACTGCAAAGTTAATTCTTAGTGAGGAAAGTGTTCCGCAAAGATAAAATTTAAGTTCTCTGTTGTATGGTCCGCAAAGTCCAAAGAAAAGAAAGAGAGGGTATCCATCTACTGTGTAGTTAAACTTATTTACTGCGTGGTGTGCCTTTTCCCTTGATCTGGTATTAGATCCTGGTTTACAGAAAGAAGGAATTCGATTCATAAGGGAAAAACAGTTAAGGATGGCTTCCACTTTGAGTAATTTGCAAACCCCAATATTTACTAGTAAAAATTATGAATATTGGTCTCTAACTATGAAGGCTTTGTTTAGAGGTCAAGATGTATGGGACATAGTCTAGACTGGTTATGTAGAACCAACAGATGTAGCAGCATACAACAATCTCACACAAGCTGAGAAGGATGTTTTGAGGGAACAAAGGAAGAAAGATGGAAAGGCGTTGTTCCACATACATCAAGCGACACATGAATCAATACTCCCAAGAGTAGAAACAGCGCAGTCAGCAAAGGAAGTGTGGGACATGCTGGAAACAACATATCAAGGTTTCAACAAGGTAAAGACTGCGAAACTTCAAATTCTAAGAAGAGATTTTGAATCTTTGTCAATGAAAAACACAGAGTCAGTAGACTCATTCTATACTTGTGTTATTGGTCTCGTTAATCAAATAAAGTCTCATGGAGAAACTTTAGGTGACCAAAGAGTTGTTGAAAAAGTTCTTAGAGTTATGGCAAAGAAATTTGAATCCTTGGTTGTGACCCTAGAGGAAAACAAAGATCTGTCCACATTTACTATTGATGAGTTGCAAGCCTCATTACTCAATCATGAACATAGAATCAGCAATTCAGATACATCAGTGGAAGGTGCGTTCGCAACACAGTCATCCATAAGTTGCGGTAGAGGTAGAGGAAGATCAAACTCTAGAGGCAGAGAACGAAGTTCGTTCAGAGGAGGTCGCAGCAATAGTCCTACGCAAGTCACGGGAAGAGGCCAGAATCAGACCACCAATCAGCCAAGTGGACAAAGGTATGATAAATCAAAGATTCAATGTCATTACTGTAAGAGGTATGGACACTTTGCATATGAATGTAGGAAGAAGCAGTATGACCAAGGAAATCAAGGTGAAACGCAGTCAAGCAGCAACAGCATTGCGAACAATTCACTCTTCTTGGCATGCGCATCATCCCTGGAATGCAATGTTGTCCAAGAAAGTCCAAATGACATATGGTATTTAGACTCAGGCTGTAGCAATCATATGACTGGTAATTTAAGTTTATTTTCTAGTCTAGATAAATCAGTTCAAAATGATGTCACACTTGGAAACAATATCCAAGTCACTATTTTGGGAAAGGGTACTGTTGATATTCTAACAAAACAGGGGGAGTAGAAATATATGTCTGATGTGTATTATGTTCAAGGTTTGAAACACAACCTAATGAGCATTGGTCAGTTGATGGAAAAAGGTTACAGAGTTCACATGGTAGGTAAGCGCTGTGTGATCAAGGACATATCCCAACAATCAGTTAATTGTTGAAGTGCAAATGACAAGCAATCACTTGTTTCCTTTGAGAATAAGACCCATCATAAAAGGAACAACAACTCAAGTTGTTCATGCAAGTCAGAATGAGAATTCTGGATCTGCGTTCCGTGCAGAGAGCAAAGGAGTAGAAATTCATTGCGCAACAAAAGAGAAGGACAACACAATGCAAGCTGCATTTCAAATAGAAATGAAGGATGAATCCTGGTTATGGCATTTCATATTTGGACATCTGAACTTTGGTGGGCTGAAGCTATTGCACATGAAGGATATCGTGAAAGGATTGCCATTGATTGAAAAGCCAGAGAGAATTTGTGAAGGCTGTATCTTTGGAAAGCAGCATAGAGAGACTTTTCCAGTCGGAAAGTCATACAGAGCTCGCACACCACTTGAAATTGTGCACTCTGATATCTGTGGACTGATGCAAACACCATCCATGGGAGGATGCACTTATCTTCTCACCTTTATTAATGATTTCACAAGAAAAACATGGTTTTATTTTCCAAAGCATAAATCTGATGCATTTGATTGTTTTCAGTAGTTCAAGACACTTGTGGAGAAGCAGAGTGATTACAACATCAAGATATTAAGAACAGACAGAGGTGGTGAGTATCTCTCAGATGATTTCTTAAATTTTTGCAAAAATCATGGCATATAGAAACAATTCATTGCACGGTATACACCGCAGCAGAATGGTATCGCAGAGAGAAAAAACAGAACCATCATGGAGATGGCGCGCAGTATGTTGGAAGCAATGCATCTGTCAAATGAATACTGGGCTGAAGCAGTGGCAACTACTGTATACATCATGAATCAATGTCCTATGAAAAGCATGAAGAACAAAGTTCCGCAGGAAGCATGGATAGGTATGAAACATAGTGTTTCGCATTTAAAAGTTTTTGGTTGTGTAGCATATGCACATGTTCCAGATGAGATGAGAAGAAAATTAGGCAATAAAGGACATAAATGCATCTTTATTGGATATTCTAAAGACACAAAATCATACAAGTTGTATGATCTTGTCGTAAGAAAACTTATTATCAGTCGCGATGTTCAGTTTGTGGAAAATGAAGCATGGGATGGAACTGTTGAGAAGAATGTTAAAATCGTGTCACATGTTGAACATGATGACATCGCAGAAGACGTGGTTGAGACTCCGCATGTGAATCAGAACTTCGTAGCATCACCTACTCCAAGGACTACACAACATGGTTTAGCACAAGCAACTCTGACACAAGTCGCAGCAACTCCGACAAGCACTCCAAGTGCGCAACAAACTCCATCAAGTAGTTCGAACAGTTCGACACCAGTAATTCCGCTAAGGACAAGAAGTCTGTGTGAGATATATGAGACTGGTACACCCAATTCATTCTCATGTTTTGCATTATTTTCTCAAGTTAATGATACGCTAACATATGAAGAAGCTGTTGAAGATGAAGTATGGGCACAAGCCATGAATGAAGAAATATAATGCATTGAGAAGAATCAGACATGGGAACTAGTTGATGTTCCTGAAGACAAGGATGTGATAAGTGTGAAATGGATTTATAAGACCAAGCAAGATGCTGGAGGAAATGTGCAGAAGCAGAAGGCGATATTGGTAGCAAGGGGGTTCACTCAGCAACCTGGCATAGACTTCAATGAAACTTTTGCACCTGTAGATCGCATAGACACTATCAGAACAGTTTTGGCCATCGCAGCACAAAAGAAATGGCCTATCTATCAAATGGATGTTAAGTCCGCGTTTCTAAATGGATATTTAGAGGAAGAAGTATATGTGGAGCAGCCACAAGGCTATGAAGTTCTAGGACAAGGACATAGAGTATACAGACTGAAAAATGCACTTTATGGTTTGAAGCAAGCTCCTAGAGCTTGGTACAATCGCATTGACTCATACCTCATCCAGAATGGATTTCACAGAAGTGAATCTGAGCAAACGCTGTACACAAAAATCAACCAGCAAGGTAATAAACTAATTGTCTGCTTGTATGTAGATGATTTAATATTTACTGGTGATTTTAGCATAAAAGAATTTAGAACAGTCATGGAAAGTGAATTTGAAATGACAAATTTGGGCCTTATGAAATACTTTCTGGGCATTGAAGTTCAATAGTCTAAAAATGGGATATTTATATCTCAGTCAATGTATGCTAGTGATGTCTTAAACAAATTTAAGATGTTAAACTGTAAAATAGCTCCAACACCATTAATAACAGGTTTGAAATTAAACAAGGATGATGATGGATCCAATGTAGATCCTACATTGTTTAAAAGGCTTGTTGTCAGCCGTATGTATCTTACAACAACAAGGAAAGACATCATGTATGGAGTCAGCTTAATCTCAAGATTCATGGAGTCACCAAAAGAATCGCATTGGCAAGCAGGTAAAAGAATTCTGAGGTATTTAAGTGGAACAAGAGACTTTGGTATTCTGTATTCCACCTCTGAAAATTTCAAACTCATCGGGTACACAGACAGCGACAATGGAGGCAGCATAGACGATAGAAAAAGCTCATCTGGGAATACATTTCATATAGGAACAGGTGTTGTATCATGGGCGTCAAAGAAACAGCCCATAGTAACTTTGTCTTCAGCAGAAGTAGAGTATGTTGCAGCCACAAGCGCGGCATGTCAAGTCGTTTGGATGTGCAGGATGTTAAGTGATCTGTCGCAGCATCAGCAAGAGCCTACAATCATTTACTGCGACAACAATTTAGTTATCGCACTGTCAAAGAATCATGTCTACCACAAAAGAACCAAGCACATCGACACAAGGTATCACTTCATCAGAGAGTTGATAAGCAAGAATGAAATCTATTTAGAATTTTGCAGGTTTGAAGATCAAGTAGCAGACATCTTTACCAAACCATTGGCAAAAGACCCATTTCAGTATCTGTGAAGTTGTTTGGGAATGACAAGTTCTGCGTAGTGAACTCTATCCTAAACAGAGGATGTTTCAGCTCTGAAATATTTTGTAATATTTTACTTTTGTTTAAAAGATCCCCATCTGCTCATAATTAAGGGGGAGTGATGGAAATATCTAATTAATGAGCTGATCGTGTAACAAGTACTGCGCCGCTCTGTCAGAAACTCTGTCAGTCACCATGCCAGCCATATTTTGTGTCAGCGCGCAGTCTGCGATGTCAGTTTGTTAGCAAGTTCATAACCAGTTCGACGCACGTCTTGTTTGCAGTTATGTAACCGCGTTAATAGTTCGCAAGTCAAGAAAACTTAGGTTAGAATTTATTTCAGTGTTTAATGCAATCCTGTAGCTTCCAAGAGAAAGCGATCCTAAGTTGGTTGTTGAAAAAATCTATAAGTAGAAGCTCTTAGTTTGAAACTCAGAGAGAGATGTGAAGAAGAAAAATATAGAAGTGAATATCTGTGAAGTTTGAGCCCAAGCTCTGTGAATGTAAAAGATTGCAGTGAAACCCATTTCCATGTATTAAGGAGCTGCGCAGTTTATTGTGGTAAATATACAAGTCTATAGTTTTATATTTTATTATCAAGAACGTTGTTTATTGCAAGTCGCACATCATCTCCAGATTTACTCGTGTGAATATTGTTTACATTTACACATAGTAAAAGAAATCAAGATTTCAAAATAGTTCACCGCAGTGAAAGTTCTAAATTTAACAAGGAGTAACTTTGCGTTAGATGATTTTTGTTAGAGAAATATATTTCATGACAAAGTTTGGTTAAGTGAACTGCGAAGTATTTGAGAATACCTCGAAGTGAAGTATTGCGGTGACTTTAACTTCTCACCACTCTAAAGTTCACCGCGCAGTGAAAAGTCGAAATCACGCAGTTACTTGCCGCGAAGTAAATGCCGCGCAGTAAAAGTTATTTGCCGCGCATTTAAAACTGCGAAGTTAATTCTTAGCGAGGAAAGTGTTCCACGAAGGTAAAATTGAAGTTCTATGTTGTATGGTTCGCAAAGTACGAAGAAAAGAAAAAGAAGGTATCCATCTACTGCGCAGTTAAATTTATTTACTGCGCAGTGTGCCTTTTCCGTTGATATAAAACCTCAAGGTACAAGGAAAATGAAAGTGCAGGCCATGCTTGTGGCAACCTCATGCTCACAATTATTTCCTCCAATAGCTTTGTCTATGCCTGCAAGCTTGGACATTGAGGAAACTATTTTTAAGGAGGCTTCTTTTCAATTATCATTTTTTCTTTCTCCTTGCCATGCTATAGTAGCTTATATAGAGGCGGTCACGGCTAACAGAGGAGGAACTTTTGTAATTTTATCATGGAGAGGAGAGCAAGAACTATTTCTTGAGGATGCTCGGCTAATTGGCTACTGAGGAGGTTGATCGAGCAACAAGGTCTCCTAACTTTTTTGAATTGTAGATAGTGATGGTGGATGAAAATTCTACTAGTTGCATTGAACATGGGGTCATTGGGGATTTCAACAACACTAAGATAGAGTTGAATCTTTGGTTGCACATGAGGAGAAGTGGGTTGAAGAATGTGAGGAGGGGGGTCAGGAATAGATTGCTGATTTCTACAAGATGGGTAAACTCCTTAGAATCTTCATTAAAATGTAGAAAACCTTGTCTTCTATGAAAGGAGACATTTAGTGAATGAAAATTTAAACAGGGATGGAGTTGGATGATTAATGAGGCGCAATATTTGATGAGCTCAAACGTTTCCACTTTCTCGTTTATTAGTCCATTCACTCACAATAAAATTTATAACACAGGCGTAACTCATAATATTATTTAAGAGTATATGAAACTATTTGTAAAGGGTATAGGTGAGAACTAACAACAAATAACAAAACATCTTTCTCATAAATTTTTGGAAAATTGCTGCACATAGCATAAAATAAGATTCTTATTTGTTCATATTTCAGAATTTATGAGATAAAAATGGGAGGCTTGAAAGCTTAATAGATAGAACTTCTCACATACCGTCTCTTTTGCGGTGGAATAATCATTGACTCGAAAACATTGGGAAATATGACATGGGATACAAACTGTTGAACTGGAGTTGGATAGGAATGGCTCAGATGTGAATATGCCAATGGTCAAACGATAATGCCAATATAGTGCTTTGAAAATAACAGGAAACGATTATAGATTTTGAGGCTTGTTACAAACCATAAATTTATTTACACTTGCTCAGGAGGAAATACTATGCCATAGAAAACAGAGCTGGCCGGCTTTGGCACACAGAATTTGGCTTGTCGAATTATCTTTGGTTCCTGTAGAATTATTTGTGATCTGATTAAGTTAGTGCTCCATTTTTTTGACTTTTTTTTTTGCAATTAGAGGAATAGACAACTAGGGTGAGGCTGGTACTAGCATGTCAAGGGGTCCAAGGGTCCAATCCTCTCCGCTACTACTATACCCCTAGGTGTAACGGCCGAGCTTGCCAGCCACAATGGAGCACGAGTTATAGAGTGATCTTCTTGAACCTTCAATTACCCTAGCTCCCATTATCCAAATGAACTCATTCTTATTCTTAGTGATAAATAAAACTCATTATTATTATATGAAATTTCTACCAAGTATAAAAAATATTTTCATGTAAATTATTTGTCCATTACATATATATGCAAAGCATATTTTGGACTATTTACTTCATTGTTTCTATTTGTTTATGAATAACACACAATAATATATATGTGTTAATTTGAAATAAAAACCTATGGACATCCTCTATATTGGAAAAAAAATGAATTTAAAACATAATTAAAAAAAAATAAAAATTATAATATATATAAAAAAAAAAAATTAAAAATTAAATATTTAAAAAACACTCATGCTTTGAGGAATGCATAGATGCATAGGAATGGGAGGGTTAAGCTTTCCTATTTTTCAAATATTTTTTTTAACTTGTGTTTTCAAAATTAAGAAACTCTCATAAGCTTCATAATGAAACAAGGCATTGAACAATTCCTAAAATTTTGTGGGATGAAAGAACATATAATCTTTGTGACACAAAAATGGTAGAAGATGAAAATTACTTTCATATTGAATGTCATTCATACACCTACATTAGAGTGCAATTTCAAAACATTTGTTAAAATACCAATCTTCCTAACTATGATAATTTATGAATGCTTCTCTTAAAGTTTTTTAAACATAAAAATAAAATTAAAAAAATAAAAGAAAATTTCAACTTAAAAATGACCTTCTAAAAAATCAAGAAATTAATAAAATAATATTTATTATATATAAAAAAATTGATTAATTTTATAATTATTTTGTTTTTGTCAAAACTATTTTACATATATATTTTATATTAAAATCAATTTAAGAAGTTAATAAAGAAAAAAATAAATACCATTAAAAAAAAATACATACCCATTAATTAATTAATTAATATATATTATATATTAATTAATATGCTATAATATTATGTTAACGTTTAATAAATTATGTGTAAGGGAGATATTATATTATTTGTTTTGGAAGCATGCACACGGTTTTATTATTAAAATACTATATATTATATATAGTATAGTACATAGTTCTTTATATATAGTATTATATATAATATATATAATATATATATTATATATAAGGAACATAAGTCTACACCAAAGAGTGTATTAGGGGTTTCATCCATAAACGTGGATAAATATTTCTTATGTTTTCTCTAAGTTTTTTCTTGGAAAAAGAAAGGGAAAACAACAAATGTAATTAAATACAAGTTATTAAAAAATTAAAAAAGCTACTTAATTAATTGTTTCAATTGCATTCATATTATAACTTTAATTAAGGATTAACCTGTTGTGACAACCTAGATTGGTAATTCATAATGATAATATTAATTTTTTTTTTCAATTGCATCTATATTATAGCTTTAATTAAGGATTAACTGTTGTGACAACCCAGATTGGTAATTCATAATGATGATATTAATTTTTGTTTTTTCAATTGCATCCATATTATAGCTTTAATTAAGGACGAACATGTTGTGACAACCTAGATTGGTAATTCATAATGATGATCTATTAATTTTTTTTTTTTCAATTGCGTCCATATTATAGCTTTAATTAAGGACCAACATGTGTTGACAACCTAGATTGGTAATTCATAAGGATGATATTAATTTTTTTTTTTCAATTGCATCCATATTATAACTTTAATTAAGGACCAACATGTTGTGACAACCTAGATTGGTAATTGATAATGATGATATTAATTTTTTTTTATAAACATCATATATATTAAAATAATTAATTAATAATATTATATATATATTTTTTCAAGCAGAAAAAATATTATAAAAAATAGAGTATGGAAAACGCTACATATGAGAGGAAGAAAGGGATAGACTCGTACATTTCCAAAATATCTTGAATATATTATTCTCAATTGAATATTCCCACCCACAGCTTCAAGGCTTTTTTGACAGAATCTTTATACCGATTTTATAAACATTGTTGAAAGAGATATTGTAACGAGCTACTTTGATATTTTTTTGTTGTAATTGTTTATTTCTAATTTGGAACGACTACCATAGAATCAATCTCGATAGTACACTTGTCTCATTGGACAATACACTTGTCTCATCCTCCTGTAATCTAAGAAAAACATAGATGTTAGTCCACCCCAAATTCTAAGATATAAACACCTATTGATATAAAGAATCATATTAGAAAAAAACACATTATTTATTTTCTATTATATCTTTCCATTCCTCATTTTATTATTTTTAAAAATGGTCTAAATAACTTTTTTAACTTAGTATTTATTAATAAAGTAATTAATATAGCATACAAAACGTTACACATCAGAGGAAGAAAGGGATAGACCCTACATTTCCAATATGTCCTGAACACGTTATTCCCAATTGAATATTCCCACTCACAACTTCAAGGCCTTTTTGATAGAGAATCTTCATACCGATTTTATAAGCATTATTAATGCTATATATAGAAATGATATATATTACAGTATGTTTAAGACTTTAATATTAAAATGTATCTTTATTCTTTAATGTGTTTATTTTAATATTTTCAAATATTTCTTAATAATAATGTGTTTATTTTAATATATTTGCTTATCTTCATTTTTATAATGTATTTAAAGAAGGTTTTGTTGAAAGAGATATTACAACTGTTATTTTGATATTCTTTTTTTTAAAATTGTTTATTTTGAATTTGGAACTACTATCATAAAATCAATTTGGACAGTACATTTGTCTCATCTAGACAATACACTCATCTCATCCTTGTGCAATTTAGAAAAAACATAGATGCTAGTCCACCCCAAATTCTAAGATATAAACACCTATCAATATAAAAAATCTTATTAAAAAAAACACATTATTAATTTTTTATGATATTTTTCTATTCTTCATTTTATTAATTTTAAATCAAATAAATTACATAAATATAGAAATATTAATTGCTTTATTAATAAATACCAAGTTAAAAAAATCATTTATACCATTTTTAAAAATATTTTGTGAAAAGAGACTAACCTTGCCCCTAGTTATGTAGGAGCATAGGAGCATCTTTGAATTATTTTTATTCAATAATTTCACAAGATTATAAAAATAAACACATTTTTTATTTTCTATAATATTTTTTCATTCTTTATTTTATTAATTTTAAATATTTAAACCATTTACATAAATATAAAAATATCGATTCCTTATTATTTTTCTTATGTAACAAGAAAAATAATAAGGACTGGCCTTGCCCTAATCTTTGACTTGTGATGTCCAGCAGGACCACAAGCCATAGCCGTCCATCTATCCAACGACGAATACTGGATGACAGGGACGGTAATAGCGCGTGGGGAATCAGTTTGTTTTCAAAAAATAAATAAATGCAACGGTGTTGCTTTCAAAGATTTAAAAGAACCGAAAAAATGAAAAGAAATCCCGCACAGTGTGAATTTGTCTTATATTTGCGACGGGCTTACGCGGAATTGGAGCCTACCCGTTGAATAACACATGCTGTCATTATATATTCTTAGTTTTAAAATTAGACAGGTTTTCTCCCTTATTTACTTATAAATAATATAATAGATTATTTCTTTGCTGTTTGAGGTTAGGTGTCTTTAGTGCCACTAGGGACTCTAGGGACTCTTGTTAATGATAGTGTTTGATTTTCTTTAGATGCTTATGTGGTTCACTTCTTTTTAAATAGTGTGAAAATTTTCAAGTTAGACAATTTTAGATTTGAAGTTTAAAAGTTTAATGGTAGCTAAGTCCTTTTTCACCAAATATTTTAAGGAGAGCTTTATTAACTTCACACATTTTTAAGGAGTATTTTTAGATTTTTCACTTAATATTATTGTTTTTAGATTTTAATATAAATGTTATGTTGCACAAGTTTATGGGGTAAGTTGGGTATGAGTATTTGGTATGACTAAAAGTTTTGCTCAAATTTATGAGAAAAGTTGAGTTGGGAGCGGCAATAATATATATTAATTTTTTAAAATATATTACAAAAAATTAAAGAGTTAAAAACATAATTGATTAATTTCATAACTTAAACTATTTTAACCTCTTAAGCCTCTAGTAGTCTCATGAAATTCAAACATTATACAAAAATTGGGTTTTTGTGACTTGCAGTAAACTCTAACTATGCATGACTCTAGTGCCATGGTATGTTTACGAGTTTGTAAAGGAAAATTGCATATATATGTGCGTGTGTTG
This sequence comes from Larix kaempferi, assembly GCA_027924585.1. NCBI lineage: Eukaryota > Viridiplantae > Streptophyta > Pinopsida > Pinales > Pinaceae > Larix > Larix kaempferi. Next base: position 12,983,363 of record BSBM01000316.1, on the reverse strand, counting down.
TACTAAGCACAAATAACTTCATAAATCATAAGATTCAATCTTTTCTAATTCCTTGTTTCAACTCCATCTCTATTATTGCTAGTAAGAGTGCTTAGTATTTGAGTGCCTTTGCATTTTTTGGATGGTAAATGCTACTTACTTCTGATGTGAATGAACTTGATTGTTTCAAGTTCAAGTAACAAACTTTCAAAGTCTTCAGTATTTTGAGTTTGATGTGGTTTATGATCCTAAATTTCTATATCAATCAATATGAATAACATAAGCTAGCTATAAACATTTGAGACATGAATTAAAGTTGTTCAATATCTTAGTATTGTAGAAAGATCCATGTTTATTCACTTAAGTACACTCCCAGCTTATATTTTGAGTGTGAATGGATCTAAACATTTGAATAGGTGTGAGCCCTCTTAATTTATATAACCTTGAAAATTTTTAAAATGGCCTTATTGATAGATTTAATTGGAATTTTTATGATTGGTGATTTCTTCCCACAATAAACAGCAATCATTCAATTATTTTTTGACACTTTTCTTATGATTTTGGGCTCCACATGATTGGGAGCTTGTAGAAGCTCCCTGTTTGTTTAGGAGCTTCTTGAAATAGGGAGCTTCTACAAGCTCCCAATAAAAAAGGAGCTGCTAAAGCAAGTTCCCAAGCTCCAAGAGAACTCCCCACAAAAAGGGGACGTTTAGTACCAGCACCCAAGCTCCGGGAAACGGCGGGTACGGGTTGCCAAAATCTCGAGAGCTATACGTGCAACTATGTATAAATGTAATTAATAATATGGTATTTATTGTTGTTGTTGTGGAAATATAGATAATTCTCTTCTCTTAGAACACGCAAAACATTTCAATATTTAGATGAATTGTGGTTATGGATCAAATACAAGAAAGGAGTTAATGGCTCTTTGGACTGTCCTCATTTTTGCAAAACATCATCGTTTTTCTCTGCTGGAAATTGCAAATGGCAGGAGATTCTCTAGTTATCATCAACTCAGCAAAAGATATTCATTCTTTAAAGACAATGGCTTTTACACCTTGGATGTAACAAGTGAAAACTCTGCTAATAGATTTTCCACATTCCTCCTTTCTCCATATATATCGACAATATAAAACACATGCAAACTCTCTTTCAAGGAAGGACCTCTTTGCTGAGAAAGGTTCCTCTTCCATTTTTTAATTTTTTGATCTTAGTCACCTTTTGATTTATCTATATAGAGTCTGATCTCCACTTGTATATATTTTGTGGCTCTACTACATACCTCCATTGGGCATGTCTCTGATTTTTATCCGCGTTTTTTTATTGTTCCATTTTCTGTGGGATCCCGATTTCTTCTGGTCTTGATTCTTGTATAGAGGTGTCTCAATCTTTTAGGTTGATGACAGCGTCCGAGATTTCTCCCAAATATATATTTTTATAAATAAAGATATAGCTTATTTTTCTAAGAGAAAATAGACAATTAAATTAATTATAAATTCTTCACAAAACTAGTGGAGGAGTACTTTTAGATCTTTCAGCGAATAACACTGCTTTTGAATATGTCATCAGCAGCAGTCTATTTATTATTGTTATTGTTATAGGGATATAGCTGCTTTTGAATATGTCTTCAGTAGCAGCCTATTTATTATTTTTACTGTTATAGGGATATAGACAATTGAAAATCATTGTATCAGATTGAACAGTTGCACTCCATTATGGGAGGGCCGATGTGACAGAAACACTGGCGGCCACGGAGCCCCATGTGATGGAGGAAATAATGCAGGTGATCGTCAACTCTCCGTATCTATATATCGTGATTCGTAACACACCCTTTCCTGTCTAGAAACTCAGTTTCCCCTTCTCTCCCTCTTCTCCTAATAAATTTCCTTCCTCAGAAGATATGGCGGCGTCTGCTGTTTCTGTTGTAGATTACTTGGGAGCCCCCAAATATAAATGCGCCTCATTTGCTGCCGGATTCTCCCCTGGTGGCAAGCTTTGCTCGCACAATTTGGGCAGACTACACAAGGTTTCCATGACCACAACGCTGCCACACAAGGCAAAGTAAGTACATAATTTTCTCAAGCCTGAAGCTCACAATATTCAATTCAAAAGATTTTGTCTCTCAGTGATTACTATTTTAATGTTTTAAGCGTTCATTAGCTATTGCATTTCATTCCTAATTCATGTATCTCATTGATCGTGCTTTTGGTTCCAATGATGTGATTCAGAGATCTTCAAAATAATAAAATCCATTTTGCTCATTCCATGCCACCTGAGAAGGTTGAGATCTTTAAATCACTCGAAGACTGGGCAGATAGCAATATATTGTTTCATTTAAAGCCTGTTGAGAAGTCTTGGCAGCCACAAGACTTTTTGCCTGATTCTTCTTCTGAGGGCTTCCTTGATGAAGTTAGAGAATTGCAGGAGCGGTCGCATGAATTGCCAGATGATTATCTAGTTTGTCTAGTGGGAGACATGATTACAGAGGAAGCGTTGCCTACTTACCAAAGTTTCCTGAACAGCCTTGATGGTGTAAGAGATGAGACTGGTGCCAGTCCCACTTCGTGGGCAACATGGACACGTATGTGGACAGCTGAGGAGAATAGACATGGTGATCTTCTTCATAAATATCTTTACTTGTCTGGCCGAGTGGACATGAGACAGATTGAAAAAACCATACACTATCTTATTGGTTCTGGAATGGTAAGTGATTATATTCTTTGCGAACATATGGTCTAGGATGATACTATCATCGATATGGTAAGTGATTATATTCTTTGTAAATATATGGTATATGGTAAGTGATTATATTCTTTTGTAAAAGGATGATGATAGTAAATAATTATAAAAAAAATATAAAAAATGATGGGTAGCTATATATTGATAATGATAATGCTTTAATGGCATTTAATTTTTAATTTTTAATATTTGTGCACTCCATTTTCCACATATCCATTGCTCTTGTATCTTCCATATATCCACTCCATATTCCATATATCCATTGTTCCACATATCCATTGCTCTTTTAACATTGATCTTGTACCCTTTATCTTTCACATATCCATTGCTCTTTTAACAATATTGATCTTGTAACCTCCATCTTCCACATATCCATTGCTCTTGTATCTTCCACATATCCAGTGCTCTTTTAACATTGATCTTGTAAGTGTATTTCTTTGGTTACATTTAGTAAAATATGAAAGAAATATCTTGTTTTGGTCCTAGTTTTTAAGAATTGGTGAAAATTGCTAAAATAGAATTATGTTAAAGAATTTGTGAAAGATAATGAAGAATAAATGTTCAAATGTTGAATACATGTTATAGTTATGTTATGGGTCTTATAATAGTCTTATGCTTGGGCAAAAGTGTGCATAATGTATTTATGCATGTGATTAATATTATAAATATGCTTTTCTTTCTAAAAAATACAAATAAAAATATTTAGTCATTGTAACACAAAAGGGCATGATAAGTTGCTCCATCTTCCACATATCCATTGCTCTTTTAACATTGATCTTGTACCCTCCATCTTCCACATATCCATTTCTCTTTTAACAATATTGATCTTGTACCCTCCATCTTTCACATATCCATTGCTCTTTTAACATTGATCTTGTACCCTCCATCTTCCACATATCCATTGCCAACGATTTTGTAATTTATCCTTGCATATTTGATTACACTCTTTGTCTTTAACATATCCGCCTTGTATCCATCCTTTGCCAAATAACTAACTGAAATTAGATTGGCTTACATATCAGGTACATACAACACTTCTTGAAGTAAGTACTTTCTGTTTTCCATTGTCCATTTTCATAGGCACTTTTCCTATGCCTTAAACTTTACGATAATAATTCTCTGCAATCATGACTGGACCATCTGAACTTGTAGGATGCAATTCTTACAATAACTCTTTCCTTCCTTAGCTGGCTTTGCTACTGAAACTACTTTCGTTGTCTCTGCTTATTTGGATGCTGGGTAAATTGTTTTAACTAATGCTCCCACCTTGGCTTCTTTCTCCTCTGCTCCCTCCTCCGCTTCTCCTGTAGCCTCTAGTGTTACCTGGATACCCTAGCGAAACAACGGGCTATGTCTCTTACTGTATCGAATGCTAAGTATTTTAGTTCTTGAATGAGATAATGTTGGGTATTTTAGTTATTGAATCAGATTTTTTCTGACTTGAGCTTTTCGCATGTTTAGAATGTAGGGACAGAAAATAGTCCGTATCTTGGCTTCTTATACACGTCTTTTCAAGAAAGAGCGACATTCATATCACATGCCAACACTGCAACATTTGCTAAAGGATATGGCGATCTAAAATTGGCCCAAATATGCCGAGCTATTTCTGCAGACGAGAAGCGACATGAAACTGCATACACTAAGATTGTGGAAAAGTTGTTTGAAATTGATCCTGACACCACAATGGTAGCTTTTGAAGATATGATGCGGAAAAATGTTAGAATGCCTGCACATTTGATGTATGATGGGCAGGATGGTAATTTGTTTGACCACTTTTCTGCTGTTGCCGAGAGATTGGGTGTATACACAACACGGGACTATGCTGACATCTTGGAATTCTTGGTTAAGAGATGGAATGTGAAGAAAATAGGTGGTCTTTCTAGTAAGGGAAGGAAGGCTCAGGATTATGTATGCAACTTGGCATCTCGTATCAGAAGGTTGGATGAGCGAGCTCAAGAAAGGGTAAGACGAGGACGAACCTGTACTTTTAGTTGGATATTCAACAAGGAAGTCTTGCTGTAGAAACTGATATTTCACAAAGAACTCCTGGTTTCTTGTGCTTCAGCTTAGGAAATCTTCCTGTAACTGGGCGGAAGTGTAGAATCTGTTCTCTGGTTATTTTTTAGTGCGTGTGAATCATATTTAGTGAGAGCCTATGCTATTTCAGTTATATCCATATTTAGTGAGAGTCTATGCGATTTCAGTTATGTTAGTATAATTGTGAAGATTTCAGTTATGTTAGTATAATTGTGAAGTGTGGGTGTAATTACATCTATATATATTTATATTTTATAATTTGGGGTGGATTATTATCTATGCTTTTATTAGATTGAAGGAGGATGGGACAAGTGTATTATCCATATTGATTTTGATTTTATGGTCGTTTACTCATGCATTCTGCTGGAAAACTGTTACTCAGGTAGTGACATACTACCCATTTAACTAAAGAATAAGTAATGGAGTAGTCTATTTATTCTAAGTTTTCGAATCTCATAAATTTTTTGGTAAAATCCAAATTTTCACGTGTTTAAATTGTATTTTTGAATCCATAAATATAATTAGCACCCTCAAATACCCCCATCATACAAATTAAATAAGTGTGCTAGTACACAATTTCTTAGAAATACGTATTTAATTTTAAAAATCGATTTTTAATTATTTAAACATTATAAAATTAAATGACATTCAATTTCATAGTCATTCAATGAATATGTTTTTATTTTCTTATTAAAATAATTATTAATAATTTCACCATATTTTTGTTTTTAAATAGTATTTTTTGTTTTTAAATAGTAATTCTAGTTGTAAATAACATGTATTTTTGTTTTTTAATTCAATAAATATGTTTTTATTTTCTTATTAAAATAATTATTAATAATTTCACAATATTTTTATTTTTAAATAGTATTTTTTGATTTTAAATAATATTTTTAGTTGTAAATTTAATATGTATATTTTTTTTAACTAATAATTTTAATTGTAAATAACATATTTGATATGATATATTCTTGTATATTTGATTAAAAATATTAAATATAAAAAATCTAATCTATTTTATCGATATTAAATTATTCCATTAAATATCTATCAATTCTTATTCACATCCATATTCATATTCTAATTATACTACTATGGTTTTGTAACGTTGTTTACTATGTATTTTGTTGATTATGAGTCCTGTAATTGGGAATATATTGTAGAATCTATTCTCTCGTTATTTTCTTAGTACGTGTGAATCCATATTTAGTGAGTCCCTATACGACTTCAGATATGTAGTTTAGTTTTGTAACGTTGTTTGCATTGGGCACATTGCATAAGCTATGTAGTTTTGTAGCGTTGATTGTATAAATTAAGTGCTTTATATATATATATATATTAATGGTTTTGATATATTTATTATTATATATAATTTTTTTAGGTTGAAATATTAGATTATATAAATTATTATTATAGTGGTAAGTGGTAGTGGTTTATTCTGAAAGTAAAAATATTAATGAAACATTTTAATAGTAAATATTAGCAACAATCCTATTAATAATGGGTGTGCGCAAGTTAATGGGGGTCTCTTTTGACACATTAGATGCAATAGGAAACTAGATATTAATCAACATATATGGATATTTTGAGACACATACACAATGAATCTTGCAATGAAAAAATGCATAGAAAATTGAATGACATTTCCGAATATATATATATTTTTCTAATGAAAATGTTCTTAACTATATGAAGTTTGATCTTTTTTAACATGCACTTTTTCTTTTTGGGACAAATTATAAGGTATATGTTTTTTTGTGGGTGTAGCCTTTGAGTGCTTAAATGATGGAATCAACTTACTAAACTCGGTAGACATATAGAGAACAACTAGTACTAGTGCACCGCTATTTTTTCAAAAAAAATAAAAATTATGTTCTTTAATTATCTAAGTGATCGAACATCGAAAAGAGTATGCCAAGTGTGGGTGTATCCTTTGAATGTCTTAATGCAATTATTTTGAAACAGTTTTTTTATAGCATGTAGAGGTCGGTGTCCTTTAGTGCACCATACATTTTTTTTCAAGATGGTTGAGAAAGAGAAGAATTATGGAAGAAACACTAACAATGTGTTTTTTGAGTTAAGGAGTCATGACACAAGAAAAGTAAGAAATATATATATATTCTTTTTAAAAATTATATATTTGGAATCTACAGAAAAACTGCTATCTGTGTCTAAAATTTCATAAAAAATGATGGTTGTAGCATACTATAACCAATGGCTAAACATGGGCATACTGAAAAAATTGGATACAATGTTGAATTAGCCATGGTATATCATACTCCAAGAAACAGGCATGGTAAAACTGAAGTAAAGTCTGAAGTAGACACATAGGCATAGAAATGCCACGCCAACCCGTGTGGAGGTTTGGGCATAGTGCTAAGTAGCATGCACGCATTTTGTTTAAATTCAAATTTTAAATCCCTCCAAAACAAAACGCATGCATGCTTTATATTTACAAAATGCTTGAACGTTGTGTAACCCTATAATTTTATTGTTTGTTGATTATAACATTAAAAATAATTGTTGGTGGTAAGGAGTTAGAGGTAGAGAAGGGGGCGGGGTAGGAGGGGATTTGTAACCCTATACTTTTATTGTCTACCAATTATATCATTAAAAATAATTCTAGGTGGTAAGGGGTTAGAGGCAGAGAAGGGAGGGAGGGGGTTGGTAAGGGGTTAGAGGAAGAAAAATGGGGGTGGGTGGTTGTAAGGGTTTAGAGGTAAAGAAACGGGGGTCGTGGTGTTAATGGGTTAGAGAGAGAGAAACAAAGAGAGAGAGAGACATTGTGGTGTGGTAAGGGGTTAGAGATAGAGTGAGAGGGGGGGTGTTAAGGGGTTAGAGAGAGAGAGAGAGAGAGAGAGAGAGAGAGAGATTAGTGGTTGGTAAGGGGTTAGAGGCAGAAAGATATGGGGGTGTTAAGGTATTTGAGTTAGAGAGAGAGGGGGGTGTTAAGGGGATATAGTTAAAGAGAGAGAGAGAGTGAGAGAGAAAGAGAGGTAAAGGGAGAGACATTGGGGGGTGGTAAAGGGTTAGAGGTAGAGAGATACAAGGGTGTTAAGGGGTTAGAGTTAGAGATTGAGGGGGGTTTGATGAGGTCGACGGAGTGAGATATGGGTGGGGGTAAGTTGTAAGTGGAGGTGATAGAGAGAGACAAAAAGAGTGTGTGTGTGAGGGAGAGACTTAAGAGAGATATAGAGAGAGGGGTTATAGGTAAGGAGAGAGGGGGGTGTTAGGGGGTTAGGGGTAGGTGGGGTAGGAGAGATATATAGAGACAGGGTTGTATTGGAGAGTTTATATCACCTCCCTATCTCCATCTTCACCAATAGCATATACGGAATCCACGAATTCCAAATATAACCAACCTAGGGATTCAAATATCACCAATATAGGGCTTCAAGGGGACAACCATCTGACAATAAATGCTGTAAGTTTTCTAGAAGGGTGGGATAAATCCCTCTAAACAATGTTGTCGGCACAAATCTATGAAACATAATAAGGGTGGGAAACAAATTTTAAAATACATCCATAACAATATGTGTGTCAATATTTTTTCTAAATTAGATATTAGTGAAAATATATAACCCTCTGGATTTATTTCCTGTTTTGAATGGAAAATTATTGTTTTCATTGCAAGTATTGGATTTAAGAGCATTTTCTTAGTTGCAATCCAGCAGATTGCATTCTCATAAATGGATCTAGGATAAGATTCAATGAATCCCCCCTCATGTTAAGATTGGATATATTCTTCCTGAATGGATAGAAGATAGGACATGCACAACACAACTCGAATAAATTTATGGATGCCATATTCCTAATATTATTATAGTTCTACCCCTACATCCTGAGAAGGTTGAAGCCGTAAAGCAACAACTCTCTAGTATTCATCTCGAAGTTCTTTTATTTATGTCTAAGATAAAGAAGCTCTCAGTTTGTGAGATGGAACATATGGATCTTAATAGGATTTCTACAATCTATGTTTTACAAGAAATTAACCTTAGAACTTCTCGAAGCAATGAAAATGAATCCTTCATTCTGCATGTGTTAGCATAAGAAGATCAATTTTCGACGACATAATATAGTTATTACATGTGGAAGCATCAGTTTCCTGTGGAAGACGAGTGTAGGGTTGAGCAAAGGAAAGATGTCAAAAAAATGGGCTATTACATTAGCTTTTCCATTGGGAAAATGACTTACAAGAGGAAATATCACGACTCAGAGGAATCTATGCTTTTGTTCCCACAAAAATGGTAAGTGGATTTCCATTTAAAATACATGTATATCTAAAATATAGGTAACAAGAGTTTTATAATAGCTTGAATTTTTTGGGCGTGGTTAATGTGTCTGATAATTGGTATTCTTCCTATATTCAGTCATCTGGTTGGTTGAAAGGCCTTCCTGAAAATTTGTACATTGAAATTCTTTATTTCTTTGCTAAAAATTTGAAAGGACTTTCAAATCACCTGCAAAACGCTCCTTTGTTGAAGCATGTGAGTTATTCCAACAACACAGATTTGGAAAGTGTATCAAATGCTTCCATCTACACCAGAATTTATTCTCCTTGTAGCTAAATGTGGGAAGATCAGTAGGAAACGAGGTTCTCTAAAGTTTTTCCTGCTTGTATCCATAAGGAAACGGTCCAAGTTAATGAAAAGGAATCCTTGGACTACTATGGGATTTTCAACCCTTTCTAAATATTACCTTACATTACAACCTTGTGAAGGAGGTTTGATGTATTTCAGTTAATGATTTGGTTCCATTATTTTGAACACATGTTCATGTAGTATATATTCCAGAGCTATTTCCTCTGAAATCCAATCTTCCTATTGTTTCCCATGCTTTGAAAGGATTTAATTTTTCTAATTTGATGCACACAATCCAACGGAAAATGACCACAAAATTTATCACTTGAAGGGAGAGATAACTCCCTCCAAACAACGTCGTTGACACAAATCCACGAAACAGGATAAGGGTGGGAAACAAATTTTAAAATACAATCTAACCCCCACCCCCTATCTCTCTCTCCCACCCTCCTATTCGTAACCATTACTAACCCCTGACCTCCAACCCATTAACACTCCCCCCCCCTCTCTCTTACTAGCCCCCCTACGTCTCTACATCTAACCCTTTAAAACCCCCCTCTCATTCTACCTCTAATCCCTTACCAACCCCCAAATACTTTGAATATCTTTCTCACCAAACCAAACAATATATTTGTAATGTTAAATATCACGATAAAATTGTAATGTTAAATATCACCACAAAGTTGTAATGTTAAATATCGTGGTAAATTGTATGTTAAATATCGCGTACGCATTTTAGTGAAAAAAAAGAGAGTAAGATAAGGGGTTAGTAAGGTTTAGGGAGTGGAGGTGAGAGAGAGAGAGGGGGGGGGATTAGGTTTAGGTGTAGGTGGAGGAGTAGGGGAGTGAGAGAGTGTGGCAGAGGGGGTTAGTATGAGTTAGAGGGGAGATGGGGGGGGAGAGAGAGAGAGAGAGAGAGAGAGAGAGAACCAATGGGGCAGTGGTGTGTTAGGTGGTTGGGGAAGAGATAGGGGGGTTAGGGTTAGGTGTAGGTGGATGAGTAAGGGAGTGAGAGAGAGTGAGAGAGGGGTTTAGTAAGAGAGAGAGAGAGAGAGGGGGGGGGTTTGGGGAGGAGAAGGGTGATTAGGGGAGAAAGGGGTTATGGCTGAGGATCATGAGAGAGAGAGAGAGAGAGAGAGAGAGAGAGAGGTTTGGGGAGGAGAAGGGTGATTAGGGGAGAAAGGGGGGTATGGGTGAGTATCATGAGAGAGAGAGAGAAAAAGAGAGATTGGGGGATGGTAAGGGGATGGTAAGGGGAAGAGAGGGAGAGAGATAGAGGGTTAGGGATTTGGTGAGGAGAAGGGTGATTAGGGAGAAAGGGGAGTATAGGTGAGGATCATGAGTGTTTGGTTTAGAGAGAGAGAGAGAGAGAGGCAAAGGTAGATGTTGATGTATATGTAACTTCGAAATGTATTTCATATATGTATATTGTACTCCTATAGAGATGGTATTATTCCTCTATACGAAAGTGTTTTTATTCCTATAGAGATGTTATTATTCCTCTATACGGAAGTGTCCTCATTTATATTGTAAGTGTTGTAAGTTATACTTGATGGGTTATTAGACCACCTTGTTGGGGTCAGCCTTGTATAAGTCATGTGGGTCAAAGGGTTATTAGACCACCCTATTGGGGGTTGGCCATGTGGGTCAAAGGGTTATTAGACCAACCTATTGGGTGTCGGCCCAGTCAAGATTGTGTTATGTGGTTAAGTTGATGCCGACCTAGTAAAGGTTATTAGGCAAGTCAAGTCACTCTATTTCATCATTTTATTCTCACATATACTTTTTGGAGAGTGGCGCACTTGTGAAGGAGGAGAAGCTACTGCTAGGAGATGTCTATCTCTTATGCTTGGGTTGTATCGTTGCTCTATCTATCTCTGAGGAAGTTATTGGGGTTTTTCACCTTTATGGTTTTCCCCAAGTAAACTCCATGTCTCTTGTGTGCTTGCATTATTATATCCATGATTAATATGTTGTAGATATGTTGTAAATGTTGTTCTCTAAGTTAAGATCCTAGATCAGATTGAAGTAAATTCTGAAAAACTAACATGGTATCAGAGCTAGCCTGAAAGAAAGCATGGTATGGCATGTATGACACTTGTTGCACTTGCGATGCTAGGGATTGATATAGCAAAAACCAGTTATCGTAGAACTTTCACTATAAATCCATTTGGTGAAGTTTTTAGATCTGATTACAGGTCGAAGATTAGATACCCATGTATCTTGTGTCCAAAGGACAACTTCTAATTCATTATACTTTGTGTTTTATGATCTGTACAATCTAGGGTTTATGCCTCTTCCAGATCTGAGTCATAAACATGTGACCTGGACAAAAAGGTCATAACTTGGGATAGGAAGCTCCAAATGAAATTTCATAAAAAGTGACAGGTAGTGCATAGACTTTACTTTCTTAGGTAATGTTTTCAGAGGCTGAAACTGAACCAATGACATGTGGCACACCATACAAGTTAGCTCTCCTGTTTTATCCCATAAACATGTCATGTTGCGACACTTGAAATAAATCTCTCTCAGAGAATCCAATTCAGATCAGACCTATGGGGTTGGAAATATGACAGGTCGGGATACCATAGGTAGAAGTTTCAGACCTTGTGGATTGGAAAGTTTGGAGTTACACCAGAAACAATCAGGTACATATTTCTATCAAAACAGAATTATTTTTTAGCACCTTCATTCATGGCTTCGGGAATTTAGGGTTTTGGAGAAAGATGGAATTTTTGTAATCGAATACCACGACTGAATGATACTCATCAAAATCAAAATTTAGAGACCAATATCAAAATTTTTGGTTGGGCAGAAGGCCGGGCTTGATTAGACCCTAGTTTGGGACTTTGATCGAAAAAGTGGAAAATTAGGGCTTCTGCAAAAATGAGAATTTTTGAAATCTGTGACCACGGCTGGAAGCTCCTCAGAAAAATAGAATCTTATAGCTTTGGATCGAACCTTTTGATTGGGAAGAAGGGTGGGATTTATCAAACCCTGGTTCGAGGTCATGTCCAATGAATCTGAAAGTTTCACAGGCAAATTTGAGGGGTGAAACTTTGCAATTTTCAAATTCTGAATATTTCAGCTTGATTAGCTCATCAAGGGCGCATCTTTCTATCCTTTCAGAAGTTTGAAATTCAAAGTTTGAATTTTTAGGGTTTCTCTGACAAACCCTAATCCAGCTCCAAATCCAGTTCCTGCAAATCAAGTGGATTGGGTTAATCCTAGAAGAGAATGGATTGGTCACCTGCATAAGTGAAGAAGTTCCTGTTTCAGAGGGAGATGAGGCTGAGGCCTTACATAAGAAGATTACAAGCAATCTCAATAGGTATGACTTACAGGTATGTTTCGAATTCTGTTCATGGTTAAGTTTATGATATGTTTGTCTTCATATCATTACGGTTAGTACAATCTTGATTAATTACTAGACTTGTCGTATCACCTTAATAAAATTATGAATACATGATCGAAGATATTCATTGATTAAAGTTTTGACACTTATGATTGTACTAATGCATTGTGATGTTGTATGAGGTTTATGTTGTTCGCTAACATGAAAGGTACACCAAGAAAGACAAATCATGTTCTACTTCAAGAACATATGATCATGGTGACATGAATACAAAGATTCATCCATTGTCATGGATCACATAGAAGATCTACTTACGAGGTATGTATAACTTGGTGCTACAATGGTTAACTTATGAGACATGCAAGTTACTAGCACAAGTCATTGAAGAGAACCAGAAGACATCATGCGGGTATGTTAGACATAACTAGCTAACATAGTAATGCAGGTATGCTTTTCCTATATCAAGTTAGAACATTACCTTGTGTTAGGATCCCTTATATAAGTATACTTGGTATGATTGGTTATGTTTATTCATAAAGTTAGAGATGTAAGAAATCAAGGGTGTATGCATATTATGTTTCTTACCTTAATTGATGATATGACTAACCAGAATAGTCATGAAAGTATAGGTTTGAGTAATCACGGGTGTAGGCATATTATGTTTCTTACCTTAATTTATGATATGAATAACCATAAGAGTCCTTGAATACTAGTGCTTATTATTTTTGTTTGAAATGATCATGACTATACATGCTTAAGACTATTGTGTTTTGACAGTATTGAGAATATACTAATGTATGAGATCTCGAGGATATCAAAATAATGATAATTGTAAGCATGCACAGTGATCGAGGATGGATATAAGTTCAAGGACAGGTAATCCAGGAAGCCAAGAACAAGAGGGAGCACACTCCAGTAGTTTCTACAAGGATGCAGATATTCAGAGGGAGTCGACCACTTCTCACAATCTACATCAGAATGGAGTTGCAGAAAGGAAGCAAAGACTAAGAGGGAGTCCACCCTACAACCAAACAAAGATAAGTATTTGAATTGTCATTTGTTACATATTTGTTTGTTTAAATAATTTTGTTCAATAATGTATATGCTTATGTTCCTAGACTTAGGTTGTGTATTATGCATATTAGAATAATTGCATTAATGAACAGTATACTACTAATATGCATGTGATGGGTAAGTGGCCTATGACACTGTACAACATTCCATTGCTACTTATCTAGAATGAAACCTCTTTGCTGACATGTTGGGAGTAGTGCAAACTCTTAACAATGTTCTAGTAGAGATTGGAAGGCATCTAGAAAGTTACAGGATATGGATGAAAGTTGTATTGAAGCATTGGCTAAAATAATTGCATCACTGTATGACATATTTCTTTATGTGTAAGAATTTGTTCTGAAAACTATGAGAAGTTTCTAATCATGCAATTTAACTTGTTTTGTAGGAAAGATCGTATACAAGCACCTACAAAAGAAGGACTACAACATTTGTTTTAGAAACAAAGTTATCTATTGAAGATATTGAATATATTAAAGTTCCCAGGATTCGGGAAGAATGCCATGATCGAGGAGTACCAGTCGATCATGAAGAATGATGTTTGGGATGCAGTCCCACGACCTGAAGGGAAGTCTGCTGTGACTTCCAAATGGATCCATAAGATCAAGCATGCTGTAGATGGTAGCATGGATAAATACAAAACAAGGTTGAGGAAGGCAATCCAGTGATACTACTTTTGTATGCGGATAACTTGTTTGTTACAGGTGAGGATAGATTGATTGCCAACACGCAGCGGAAGCTTGTTGCTGAGTTTCGAGTTGAAGAACTTGGAGATGATGCACTATTTTCTAGGCATGGAGGTGTGGAAGAGTACATATGGAATCTTCCTTGGACAAGGGAAGTATGCAGTGGAGATCCTGAAGAGGATCGGGATGATGGACTGCAAGGCCATGGACACACGTATGGCATCGAACCTGAAGCTTCTGTGTGATGTTTCATTTGAGCCGATTGATGTTACTGTGTATAGTCAAATGATTGGGTCCTTGATGTACCTGAGGAACACAAGGCTAGATATTTGCTTTGCGGTGAACACATTGAGCCAGTTCCTGACGGATCCGAGAGGTGTTCACCTGGTTGTTGTAAAGCATATTCTGAGGTATCTGAAGGGTACAGTTGATTATGGGCTCAAGTATGATGCGAATCAAAAGTTAACCAGCAGGGTTATGTTGATTTAGATTGGGCAGGCAGTGCTGCAGATAAGAAGAGCACTTATGGGTGCTGCTTTAGTATGGGATCATGTGTGATCTCTTGGTTTAGCAGGAAGCAGTCCTGTGTAGCATTGAGTACAGCCGAGGCAGAGTATGTTGCAGCATGTTCAGCTAGTTGTGAGGCAGTATGGCTCCGGAAGCTACTGTCTGAGTTATTTGATCTCCCGCTGGAGGCTACTGGTATCTTTTGTGACAGCCAGAGTTGTGTGAAGCTGTCTGAGAACCCGGTGTTCCACGACAGATTGAAACACATTGAGATCAAATATCACTATATCAGGGATATGGTGCAGAGAGGAGCAGTAAAGCTCCTGTATGTTGCAACGGATGAGCAGGTTGCAGATGTACTGACGAAACCACTAGCCAGAGTGAAGTTTGAGTACTTCAGAGAGAGGCTTGGTGTTCTTCAGATCGATGACACTTTGAGGAAGAAGTGATGGAGACATTTGTTGAATCCATTCCAAGCATGTTGGAAGGAGGATCCTTCACATGGATGTGGATGTAAGCGTTGGATTATGAGCATCAGGACGATGCTCTAGTTACTGCTCTGTATATGTATATGCATCATGTTGGATGATGGATATGATCAATTGGATCATTTATATGTATATTCATCATGTTGGATGTTGGATATGATCAGTTGGATCATGTGTATGTATCTATAGATGTATCAGGTGGATACATTGTATGATCAGGTGGATCATGTATTTGTATATGTATCAGGTGGATACATTGTATGATCAGGTAGATCATGTATGATGATATGTATCAGGTAGATACTGTATATGCATCAGGTGGATGCATTGTATGATCAAGATGATCATGGATGATGAGCTTCAGGATGTTGCTCCAGATGACATGCATCAGGACGATGTAGTGATGATGATCATGATGATCATATGTGATGACATGTATCAGGTGGATACATTACATAATCAATTGGATTATGTGTGATGAGTTTCGAAGACACAGATGCACATGAGCTTTTCGGACATGGTTGTAGATGTGTTCTCCCATGGTCGCGATGTAATTGCTGGGATTTTTCGACATGGTGGCAGATGTGTTCTCCCATGGTCATGATGTAATTGCCAGGGCCATTCGAGCATGGTTGTAGATGTGTTCTCCCATGGCTGCGATATAAGTGCTGGGACATTTGAGCATGGTTGTAGATGTGTTCTCCTATGGCTGCGATATAAGTGTTGGGCCATTTGAGCATGGTTGTAGACGTGTTCTCCCATGGCTGTAATATAAGTGTTATGCAATTCTCCCATGGTTGTAGATGTGTTCTCCCATGGCGTAGATATAAGTGTTGTGTGATGTGCATCTGTGTTGTGCTTTGTGATCCTCTGTGGCCATGGATAGGTTGTGCAGATGAGCATATAAGTAGACCTAGGAGATCTGGATAGGATGAAAAAGGCCTCAGATGCTCTTTTGAGGAATTGCTCTGCAAGGACATATAAGTAGACTTGGGAGATCTGGACTTGATGAAAAAGGCCTCAAATGCTCTTTCAAGGAATTTTCCTATAGCATGTAAGTAGACATGGGAGATCTGGATAGGATGAAAAAGGCCTCAAATGCTCTTTCGAGGCATTGCCATGACCACATGTAATAAGTCTTGGAGATCTGGACAAGATGAAAAAGGCCTCAGATGCTCTTTAGGGTTCTCGCTTGACAAGACACTCTTTTAAGGTTTTGTAGTGGGCGTCACATGTAATAAGTCCTGGAGATCTAGACAGGATGAAAAAGGCCTCAGATGCTCTTTAGGGTTCTTGCTATTGAAGACTCTTTTAAGGTTTTGTGACAGTCACATGTAATGTGCTCCTAGGATATTCGACAGGTAGAGCTGTGTGCTCGTAACATCCTGGGATGCTGTAGCCAAGTTTTGTGACACACGTAATAAGTCCTGAGGATTCCATAGTATGGCCAGTGATGATGAAGACCTGTAGATGGTGGGCCTACATCTAGTATGAAAAAGGACTGGCTCTGTAGAACTTCCTATGATGAGTAGATTCAGAGTTTGATTGAGATAGCAGCAGTAGTGATGATGACGATGATTCAATGACGATGATCTAAAGAAGAAGACTTGTGCTAGAAGACCTGTGTCGAGAAATACCTTCCTAGTTAAGAGGGAGTGTTGATGTATATGTAACTTTGGAATGTATTTCATATATGTATATTGTACTCCTATAGAGATGGTATTATTCCTCTATACATAAGTGTTTGTATTCCTATAGAGATGTTATTATTCCTCTATACGGAAGTGTCGTAACTTATACTTGATGGGTTATTAGACCACCTTGTTGGGGTTGGCCCTATATAAGTCATGTGGGTCAAAGGGTTATTAGACCACCCTATTGGGGGTCGGCCATGTGGGTCAAAGGGTTATTAGACCACCTTATTGGGTGTCGGCCCGTTCAACATTGTGTTATGTGGTTAAGTTGAGGCCGACCTAGTAAAGGTTATTAGGCAAGTCAAGTCAAGTATAAATAGAGTGCGGGAGGCACTCTATTTCATCATTCTATTCTCACATACACTCTTTGGAGAGTGGCGCGCTTGTGGAGGAGGAGAAGCTGCTGCTAGGAGATGTCTATCTCTTATGCTTGGGTTGTATCATTGCTCTATCTATCTATGAGGAAGTTATTGGGGTTTTTCACCTTTATGGTTTTCCCCAAGTAAACTCCGTGTCTCTTGTGTGCTTGCATTATTGTGTCCATGATTGATATGCTATAGATATGTTGTACATGTTGTTCTCTCGGTTAAGATCCTAGATCAGATTGAAGTAAATTCTGAAAAACTAACAGTAGATACTTTAGGGGGTTCTAAGAGGTTAGAGGTAGAGACGGAGGGGGATTATTACGGGGTTAGAGGTAGAGACAAAGGGTGGTGTTAGGATATTGGGGGTAAGTTGTGCAGGGGAGAAAGAGAGTGGGAGAAGGGGTTAGTGAGGTTTAGAGAGATAGAGAGGAAGGGGGGTTAGTGGTAGGGGGAGGCATAGGGATGTCTGTGTAACAACCCTTAAATACATCACAATTTTGGGAATTTTTAAAACTTTTATTGGTTTACTTTTGATACCAAAAGAGAATATTTATCATTACTTCATCTATTATTATTTTTTTAATAAGTATTTAGTCTAAACATACACCATCTCTACTTATTCATATTGTTGGGAATCATTCTTTCCTTCTCTTTCCAAGATTTTAAATTGATATCTATATCTATATCTATATCTATATCTATATATATATATATGACAATGATACCTTAACCGTACCTACAAATTATCCTTGGTAATTACCCATTTGAATGCTTACAATCTCTTAGGTAAATACACATGTACACTTAAAAACACAGAAATGACTAACCCATTTAAATATAAATACCCACAACAATATATATATACCACATTGTAACATCCCGAAATAAGATAAATGTGAAGAGGTAAAATTTCGTCTTTCATCTTTATAGCTTTTTATTCTTTGGTGTTCCCTTTCACAATGGAAAACTAATAAATAGAATAACTTCTTGACATTCATAGATTTACTCTACTTTATGTACACTTCTTCTTTTTTTAGAAATTTCAATCAAGAAAGTATTTATATTCTTGAAACGAAACTCATAGTATGTAACTTAGGATTCAACATATCTATATAACCTTCTCACGAGATAAGAAACCATTAATTACATGTTCTCCCAACATCATAAGAACGTTTTCTATAGCCATACGTTCAAATATTATTTTAATAGAGGGTCTTAAAACAACTCATGGAATATTAATTCGTAACATTTTCCAGTTAAGCATACCTTATATTTTAAGAAGACTTTTGGTTCTACACACTAATAGATCCTAAAAATAAACTAGCACGGCATGATCTCAGTACTGATCGGTTCTTAGAAACAAAACATAAGCCACTTTCCTAATAATTTGGGACCTAAAACTGTCAGTGATAATCAATAACCGGGATAGCCAAAATTCTTATAAGGAAAGGTTGCGGTAGTTACAAATGATAGCATTGTCATCTTAAGGACTAGATATGTTTTCAAATACTTTTATTTGGTGATAAAGGAATGACGGGTTACATGATAAATCCAGAGGAAGTATCACTAAGTTAAAGAAAGAAAGAGACTCCATTACTCAACAATATCATGAGATAGAGTAAGGGTATAACTCACAATAGTAGGGATCCAACATAACGCCTAAATCTAATACAAGCTCCACCATACATCTATCAGTTCAAAGATAAGACAGGTTATACCCATGATAATTGGAAAACTTGGTATCGATCTTTTTTCTTTAATGAAGGGAAACAATGAAAATAAAACAACAACATAGGTGTAAACCTTGGTGTAAAAACGATTGGTGTAAAAACTTTCCTTGGTACTGCACTCCCAGGCCAAAGAGATCTGGATATTTCAAGCCAATTCTCTAGAAGGAACAAGTCCTAAACCATAGTGGTTCCTTCACTGTTATTACAGCTCAATTATTTCCAATCTCCGGATGACAATACCATAACGCACAGGAAGTCACTTTCCTTAGGTTTCACGATCTCATGACACCGGGAGTTCGTTCTATGAAAATTTCATGATGGTAAGTTATTTATGCACAATTTTCAGGAATAGCTTACAAGCCAAAACAAAAACATTGCCAAGAAATATGAACACGAATAGTGGTTAAGCATTATGACCAAGGAAAATCGACATAAGATTTTTCTATAAGTTACAGAATCATCAAAGAGAGAATATATTGCTATAGAGTGAAATCAATAGTTTTTTATTCTTGTTTAAACCAAGTCTTTTTGTGAACTAGAAAATCAAAAGAGTACTGCCCATCCAAATCCAGTAAAAAGTAAATATACCATAAACATCAGTGGTCCATAAATCTAGATTTACTTAACATCATGTTGATTTATTTACGTTTGTAAATATGACAGAGCTTTAAGGTTTACAAGTTTCTGCGAAATATTTATATAACCAATAGGACAATCCTTGGACTCATTTATGAGTAGGAATAGGTCGATTAAAATCGCTCAGCCTTACCTCGCTATCTTTTGTACATTGAGTTTATTATACCGAGGTAATCCAATGAAAACCGCAAAAAAAATAAAAATAAAGACTCAGAGGTCAAAAAAATCGACCAAGTAAGGTCGACCCATAGAAAATAATCAACCTTTAATTTACAGGAAGAATAAAAAGAAAGATCGGATTTTGCATAAGGCTCCCACATAGAGATTCGAGGTAAAACCGACCCAGATCATAAGGTCTCAAAGAATCCATCATTATATGCTCTAATCTGAATCAAAGAAATTACATTTCCATAGCATATACTATTATGTAGAGATTTTGTTTTAAATAATAATAGAAACTAAGGTCAATCTATAGGAATCGATGATTAAAAGAAAATTTTCAAATGCGAACAATGCACAGATTTCAATATCAAAATAGAGATCAATCGCAGAGGGATTTTACATATGTTCTTTCTACTTTGCCTGCATAAATCGTTAGATACAAAAAAAACTATAGTGTTAACCGTTTAACATATAAGATACAAGAATTTACCACCGTATTTGTTTATATATATATATATATTCAAATAAATATACCATTCAAATACATAGCGTACCAAAAATGGCGAAAAATAAATGCTTGCACTACTAACATTTGTCATACATCTACACAACAAAAGCATATAATTACTAAAAATACTGGCTCTTTGGAGAATCAGCTCCTCCAAACGCAGGAGAGAACAACTCAACGCTTTGCTCCACTCCACCCCTAAGATGGATCACCACCATGCACTATAACACAAACTTTGCTTCCTCGCGACACTCTCTTCCAGAGTCCGTAACAAGCATATGGACTTATGAAAAGAGATAACACTCAAATCATTCCTCTATGCACAACATGGTGTCCCATGCTATCTCAGTGCACCTTTATTTATAGTTTTTCCTAGGTCTTGTGCCATCCCAATCAAATCTCCAATCAATCCATAAATCCCTATGATTTAGGATCTTGTCTGGTTGTTGAGTTTTAGATTCGATTCGATTGGTAAATATCTCTCTAGTTTTCTTCCACATATTATCTTATGCCATGGTGGTGTCCCCTCATTTAGCTGAACTCTCCAAGTGCCCTTTTATTTTATTAAAAAAAAAAAAATAGTTTGTTGTGCAAAGTGTCACTTTCACTTTTTGATTTTTTAATAACTCTTACATTAAAAAAAAATTGTCAGAATAGTAAATCAAAATAATATTGTTTTTCTTTTTGGGGGTATCACATTTCTCCCCTCCTTATTTTTAACATCGTCCTTGGTGTTCTTTATTCTGAGCTTGCTTTCTCATTCTAGAACATGGAGGGATATGCTTCTCGTATTTTATCCTCCATTTCCCAAGTTGCCTCTTCAGGGCTGAAGTGCTTCCATTGCACTTTGATTTGAATGATGGCTTGATTCCATAACATACGTTCCTTCCTTTCTAGGATGCAGAAAGGGTCGGTCTGGAACTTGCCCTCGGGTTCTACCTGAATCACATTCCATTCAATTACATGAGTAGCATCATGTATATATTATTTTAATAATGAAACATGAAATACATTGTGTACTTTTATATTAGGTGGAAGTGAAAGATGATAGGCTACCTACCCTATATTAGCTAACACTTCGAAGGGTCCACAATACCTGGGTTCCAGCTTGGAACATCTTCCCAAACTCAAAGCACTCTCTTTGATTTTACCTTTAGATATACATGATCACCAATGTTGAACTCTCTTGGAGTTCTTTTGAAATCTGCATAACTCTTCTACCGATCCTGGGTACCTTTTAATTTCACCAATTTTTCCATCTCCTTTAACAATTCAAGTCCTAGAACAATCCTGTCAACAGGGTTATCCCAAGACATAGGGTTGTGACATTTTCTACCATATGAATTTAGTTCCTTTCTTTGGAGTGAGGTGATCGGGTAATAAATATTGGAGAACCCCTCAATGAACCTACGGTAGTAACCTGTGATCCCCATAAAGGATCGAATCTCAGTTACATCCTTAGGAACTCGCCAATAAATGATTTCCTTGATTTTATCTGGGTCTACAGAAATTCCCTCCTTAGATATTACATGGCCTAGGTATTGAATATTATCTTGAAAATATGTGCATTTACTAAACTTTGCATACAGTATATGTTCTCTTAGGGTTTGTAAGACTAACTTTAAGTGTTCTTTATGTTATTCTTCATTTTTAGAATATATTAAGATGTCATCAATAAACACTATTACAAACTTATCTAAGTATTTATGGAGGAGGTTGTTCATCAAACACATGAATGTGGTCGGAG
Organism: Larix kaempferi; assembly: GCA_027924585.1. Lineage (NCBI taxonomy): Eukaryota > Viridiplantae > Streptophyta > Pinopsida > Pinales > Pinaceae > Larix > Larix kaempferi. The sequence goes on along the minus strand of BSBM01000316.1, from coordinate 12,961,079 downwards.
CATTGGTCAAGCCAAATGGTACAACCAAGAACTCGCAATGCCCGTACCTTGTTCTGAATGTCGTTTTATGAACATCCCTGTCCTTAATTCTTACTTGATGGTACCTGGACCTTAAAGTCAATTTTGAAGAATACCAATTCTCCCCGTACTTGATCAAACATGTCATCGATGCAGGGGAGAGGGTATCTATTCTTAATTGTTATTTTATTTAATTGTCTATAATCAATGCAAAGCCTTAGTGTACCATCCTTCTTTTTAACAAACACGACTGGTGCTCCCCATGGAGACACACTCGGTCTTATATATTCCTTATCTATTAATTCTTGCATTTGTAATTTAATTCTACTAACTCAGGTGTGTTCATTCAATAAGGATCCTTTGAGGCCGGTACCAACTCGATGGTAAATTCAATATCTTTGTTCAAAGGTAGTCCAGGTATCTCTTCTGGAAAAACATCTTTAAATTCATTTAAAAGAGGAGAATCCTCTAAACTATGTTTTGTTTTATCATCATTAGTTTTAGTGATGTGTACAACAAACAACCTACATCCTTTCTTAGCACACTTTTTCAATTGTAAAGAAGATATTTTTCTAGTAAGAACGTTTTTCGGAATCCCTCTAACCATTTTACTTTCACCATTTTCATCAATACAATTAGAAGTTTTTTCAAAGCAATTTAACACAACTCTATGTTTTTCTAGCCAATCCATGCCAATTAACATGTCATAAGATCCTAATGAAAAAATATTCAAATCTACTCTTGTAATCAAATTTTGCATATGAACTTCGCAATTAGAAATAAAACTGGTTACTTTTATTTTTGTTCATGTGGCTAACTGCACTAACCACGACCTTTCAAAATCATATCTTTTTATTTTAGATAACTCTACTAGCTTAGGATAAATAAAACTTAAAGTAGATCCAGAATCAATTAGGATGGAAATAGACTGGTAAAAGGCCTCACCCGATCTACCTCAATCATGAACGGTTTATAATCCTCATAATGATTGTCCAAAGCGGCGCTAATCCGTGGGATGTTCTGAGCAACCTCTCCAACTATGGTTTCCTCTCGTACTGTGTGAATATTCTGATTATCCTTCTTATGAGGACAATCCAGATAGAAATGACTCTCCCCACATCCCCAACACTACAAAGGTTCTTTTTTTACTTCTTCTCTGTTTTTATTAAGGATATTATCTTTATACCCAACAATTCTCATGGGTTGTTTATATTCAGTCCTTATTATTTGTTGTCTATATTTAAAAGTATTTCTCTGAAAACCTTTATGTTTATTGAAATGTTTGAATTCTCTTCTCTTTTCTTGAAGTTATAAGGGTTTTCATTATTACTCTTAGATTTCAATCATATGTTAATTTGGCCTTCCTCATTGCTTCATACAAAGTTTTGGTTCACCAAACTCTAGTTTGTCTTTATAAAAGTTAGGTAAGCAACCTAGAAATCTCTAAATTTTAGGTTTTTCTTTGTTTCAGTAAGGTACATATCTTAACAAGGATAAGAATTTAGTACAGAAATCATGCATAGACATGGATCCCAGTCTTAGCTCATAAAACTCGTTAGCTTTCCATTCATAGTAATATTATGAGAGGTATTCTCTTTTAAATTCTTTTTTAAATTAGTTCCAACTTACTTTTCTATCATTAACTCTTTTTTCTCTTTTTAATTCTTCCCACCAAATCTCAACCTTTCCGACTAGATTGAATATGGCCATTTTTCCCTTCATAGATTTTGAATAATTGTACATAGTAAAGTACTTCTTCATCCCAGAGAACCAAGCCTCAGCTTCTTCTCCATTTTTTACTTCGTCGTCAAAGGTAGGAGGTTTTAATTTTCTAAATTCTCATGTTAGCTCATCTTTATATTTTATTTTATTCATACATCTACCCTCGGGGCTATCATTAGAATATTCTGATTCACTAGATAGAGGGCTTCTGTCAGACGAGGGACAGTCAGAGGATAAGTTTTCTCGTTTACATTTCTTTTTATTCTTATCATTAGTTATCTCATTTAGCTTATATATAAGGTCTTCATTTAAGTCTTCTTGGGTTTTCAGTACCTCTCATGTTCAATCTTAAAGTTCATTAATTTGGTTTATAAATATTTTACTGTTTGCAAAATATCATTATTCAAATTGTTATTCTCATCATTCAATTCAACCCATACAGGTGGGGTGGGGGATCGTCTTCTGTCCATATTTTCCTATAGTTTAGTAACAAAAACTTTCTTTTGATGCACAAAAGAACAACATGTAAACAAAATTAGTTTTTCTCATAACACTTAGTGGACACCATAAAGCCAAGTGTCGTAAACTAAGCTCTGATACCACACTGTAACAACCCTAAAATACTTTACAATTTTGGGAAATTTTAAATCTTTTCTTAGTTTACTTTTGATACCAAAAGAGAATATTCATCATTACCTCATCTATTTTTTTTATTTTTTTTAATAACTAAATTCTAAACATACACCATCTCTACTTATTCATATTATTGGGAATCATTCTTCCCTTCTCTTTCCAAGATTTTAAACTCCCCATATATATATATATATATGATAATGATACCTTAACTGTACCTACGAATTATCCTTGATAATTACCTATTTGAATGCCTACAATCTCTTAGGTAAATACACATACACTTGAACACATAAATGACTAACCCATTTAAATATAAAGACCCACAACAATATATATACCACATTGTAACATCCCAAAATAAGATAAATGTGAAGAGGTAAAAATTTGTCTTTCATCTTTATAGATTTTTATTATTTGGTGTTCCCTTTCACAATGGAAAACTAGTAAATAGAATAACTTCTTTGACATTCATAGATTTACTCTACTTTATGTACACTTCTTCTTTTTTTAGAAATTTCAATCAAGGAATTATAAATATTCTTGAAAAGAAACCCACATTATGTAACTTAGGATTCAACATATCTATATAACCTTCTCACGAGATAAGAAACCATTCATTACATATTCTCCCAACAGAATAAGAATGTTTTCTATAGCCATACGTTCAAATATTATTTTAATAGAGGGTCTTAAAACAACTCATGAAATATTAATTCGTAACATTTTCTAGTGAAGCATACCTTACATTTTAAGAATACTTTTGGTTGTATGCACTAATAGATCCTAAAAATAAACTAGCACGACATGGTATTCAGTATTGATCGATTTTTAAAAACAAAACGTAAGCCAATTTAGTAATAATTTGGGACCCAAATCTATCAGTGATAATTAATCACCGAGACAACCAAAATTCTTATAAGGAAAGATTGTGGTAGTTACATATGATAGTGTTGTCATCTTAAGGACTAGATATGTTTTCGGATACTTTTATCTAGTCTGATAGGTTACATGATAAATCCAAAGGAAGTATCGCTAAGTTAAAGAAAGAAAGAAACTCTATTACTCACAGATATCGTGAGATAGAGTAAGGGTATAACTCGCAATAGTAGGGATCCAAAATAAATCCTAAAGCTAAGACAAGCTCCACCCTACAACTATCAGTTCAAAGACAGGACATGTCATACCCACGATAACCAAAAAAATTGGTATCAATCTTTTTTTTAAATGAAGGGAAAGAATGAAAATAAAACAATAGCAGAGGTGCAAACCTTGGTGTAAAAACACTCGGCATAAAAATGTTCCTTGGTACTACACTCCCATGCCAAAGAGATTAAGATATTTCAAGCCAAGTCTCCAGAAGGAACAAGTCCTAGACCGTAGCAGTTCCTTCGCTGTTATTACAGATTAGATATTTCCAATCTCCAATAGACAATACCATAATGCAGGGGAAGTCATTGTCCTTAGGTTTCATGGTCTCATGATACCACGAGTTTGTTCTATGAAGCTTTCGCAATAGTAAGTTATTTATGCACAAATTTCAGGAATAGTTTACAAGCCAAAACAAAAACGTTGCCATGAAATATGAACATGAATAGTGGTTAAGCATTATGACCAAGGAAAATCGATAGAAGATTTTTCCATAAGTTACAAAATGATCAAAGAGAGAATATAGTGCTATAGAGTGAAATCACTAGTTTTTGGTTCTTGTTTACACCGAGTCTTTTTGTGAACTAGAAAATCAAAAGAGTATTATCCATCCAAATCCAGTAAAAAGTAAATATACCATAGACATCAGCGGTCCGTAAATCTATATTTACTTAACATCAAGTTGATTTATTTACGTTTGTAAAATTAACAGAGCTTTAAGGTTTACAAGTTTCTGCTAAATACTTAAATAACCGACAGGATGATCCTTGGACTCATTTATGAGTAGGCATGGGTCGATAAAAATTGCCTTGCCTTACCTCGCTATCTTCAACACATTGAGTTTATTATACCGAGGTAATCCAACGACAACCAAAAAATAAAATAAAAGAAAGACTCAGAGGTCAACAAAATCGATCGATCAAGGTCGGCCCATAGAAAATAATCAACCTTTTATTTACAGGAAGAATAAAAAGAAAGATCAGATTTTGCATAAGGATTGCACACATATATTTGAGGTAAAACCGACCTAGATCATAAGATCTCAAAGAATCCGATCATTATATGTTCTATTCAGAATCAAAGAAATTACACTGCCATAGCATATACTATAATGCAGAGATTTGATTTTGAATAGTAACAGAAAATGAGGTCAATCTACAGGAATCGACGATTAAAAGAAAATTTTCAAATGCGAAAAATGCATAGATTTTAATATCGAAATAAAGATCAATCGTAGAGGGATTTTACATATGTTCTTTCTACTTTTCCAGCATGACTCTTTAGATAAAAAAAAACTATAGTGTTAACCATTTAGCATATAAGATATAAGAAATTAACACCGTATTTGTCTCTCTCTCTCTATATATATTCAGATAAATATACCACTCGAATACACATCGTACCAGAAATGGCAAAAAATAAATGCTTGCACTACTAACATGGTTTATACATCTAAACAACAAAAGCATATACTTGCTGAAAATATTGAAACTGGCTCTTTGGAGAATCATCTCCTCCCAACCATAGGAGAGAACAAATCAACAGTTTTCTCTGCTCCACCCTCGAGCTGTATCACCACCATTGACTAGAACACAAACTTTGCTTCCTCATGGCACTCGCTTCCAGATTCTGTAACAAGCAGATGGACTTATGAAAAGAGAGAACACTCAACCCATTCCTCTATGGACAACATGGCGTCCCATGCTATCTCAGTGCACATTTATTTATAGTTTTTCCCAGGTCTTGTGCCATCCCAATCAAATCTCCAATCAATCCATAAATCCCTATTATTTAGGATCTTGTCTACTTGTTGAGTTTTAGATTGTATTTGATTGGTAAATATATCTCTAGTTTTCTTCCACATGTTCCCTTGTGCCATGGTGGTGTCCCCTCATTTAGCTGAACTCTCCATGTGACGTTTTATTTTATTAAAAACAAAAATTAGTTTGTTGTGCAAAGTGTCACTTTGAGTTTTTAATAACTCTTACATAAAAAAAATTGTCAGAATATTAAATCAAAATAATAATGTTATTTTTCTTTTTGGGGATATCATAGTCTGTGTGTGTACTGTGTGTAGAGGTGTAGGGGTTAGGAAGAGGTAAAATGAAATTTTGAGAAACTACAAATCCAAATTTGCAAATATAACATTTGGTCAACCTATTTTGTGATATTGTCTAATGGAATTATTCTTCATTCAGTTCATGAGTCTTCTGATGGACCCTGGAATTCTACAAAATTTGTTTTTCATGTTTCGGTTTTATGTTGGTTCATTCTCTTGGTTGCTATGTTATTTGTGTATTGAATCCTTTATTTGGCGCCTAAGAAAATCTTTTTAATGTGTTACTGAAACTTGTATGATTAAAAAAAAGTTGAGAAGGTTGTGTGTTTCTCTCTACCTACAAGTAGATTGTTCCATTTGGTTTGATGTTCTATGTAAAAATATAATTATTGTTATTAACAAGAAAAAATGTTGAATTTGGAGTTTTTAATTTTTAGATTATTAGTTGATGAAACTAACATTTGTTTTTATTCTTTTTCACTTTATTTTAATTGGTTTGTCAAATGGTGGGGGTTAGGTGTAGGTGGAGTAGGGAATTGAGAGAGTGGTAACTAATAAGAGTTAGGGGGAAGACGGGGGGTGTTAGGGGGTTAACACATAGGGGGTGCAAGCAGACATTCAATGACCTGTTAGTCTTGGAACCACCTTCTTAAATTTTTCTAATAATTAGTAGAACAAAACATGTACGCATTTTATAAGTACATAAAGCTCACCTGTTTTGTATGAAAAAAACACATACCGTTTTGTGCATGTATAGACACAACACGTCGATGTTTGAGAGGCACTCTAACAGGCTCAAGAAGAAACATACAGTGCACACGCAATTTCAGATTCTATACACGACATGCACTCTTTCCATTACAAGAAAGTTCACACAAATTTAGTATTTCATTCACCATCTCCATCAAAAATTCTATAAGCATTGCTTGAATCACCAAAGACATTGGACAAGGTTCAAGAATCCAATAGAAAAACCATCTCCAATTCTGCACCATTAAATTTCTTACAATATAGGAGCATCAAATACAATATTTCATTGATAATTGTGGTGGAGTATAGATACAATTGAGAAATAAAAACACCAAGCTTGGAGAATGTCCTATTGAGGAGCACCATAGACCCTCCCCACCATTGATTTTCTTACAATTTAGGAGTGTCAAAGACAATATATCATTGATCATTGTGGTGGAGTATAGAAACAATTGAGCAAAACAAATTCCTAGCTTAAAGAATCTCCAATTGAGAAGCACCATAGACAATCTCCACCATTGATTTTCTTACAATTGAGGAGTATTAAAGGAAATTTATCTCATTGATCATTGTGGTGGAGTATAACACAATTAAGCAAGAAAAAAACTAAGCTTGGAGAATTTCCAATTGAAGAGAACCATAGATCATTGATCATTGTGTTCATGGGAAATCTACACAATCGAAAAATAAAATATTCAAGGAAGAAGATACCTGAATAAATCATCGAAGAAATTAGAGAAAAGAGAAGAAATGGCATGACCAATCAAAGACATTCTATGGACACTCACCCAATTCCAGTTGTAAAGGATGCCATGATTATTCCTACCAATCCACAACAAGAAATACCACACGAGCATTCACTTGAGGGGCTTTCAATTTCCACAATAGTTGAAGAACAAGCACCACATGGCCCTGATCAAGGAGTAAAATGTAGGTGAACAACAAGGCCACCTTAAACAATTGACGATTTGGTCTCTTGTGGTTATACAAGTGACAAAGTTAGAGAGGCGTTGCATGCCAAATGTATGCTCGAAGAAGACAATGTCATTTAGACCATCCAAGAGGATGTGCTATTGCTACCATCCAACTTCCAGCAAGAGAGAGAAGGGCATGAATATACTATTCAAATGCCATACCGACCATGTGATGAAGCTCCAACCTCCCTACCGTCATTAGCAAGTTCTCGCTGAAACGATCCAAAGCGTATACAAATTCGTGGAAATTTCATTGGTTTGCTTGAAGGTACACTATCTAAATGCAGTATTGCATATCAAACTCAACTCATACTTGTTAACTATTTTTATTCTAAATGTCATGGATATAAATGTAAATTATTTTTATCGTTATTAAAATATAGGAGTATGACTATTGTTAGGAGAAAGTTAAGGATAAATTTGATAAATAGTTTTGAACCAAGTTCCCATATTTTTAAAAGTTTAGTAGATGAAATTAGTACAATTGGAAATAAATCTCGTTCAAAGGATCATAATACGGCTCGTTGTGTGTTGTCACAATCAATCATGAACAAAAACACTAGGGCGCTTCATCTTCTTAAGCCTACATCCAAACTTATTAATTTGAATGTGAAAACACTCCGTAGCTATTGTGTTAGAAGGGTGTCATGTCCCCACAAAATTTATCATTAGAACAAGTTCCTAACCCAACCTAACCCTTGGGTTGAGGAGATAGTTGCATAACCATGGGGTTAAATTTTGTATTCCAGGCAATTAATTATTTAGGAGAGTGCATTTAATTTTATCTATAGTTGCTACCCAATTGGAATAAATAATTATGGAGCGTTTATTATTATTGATGCAATTAATATTTTTATTTGTTATGCTAAATAAATGGAGATCTTGGCCCACTAATTCGAATTGGTGGATAAGGTTGGAGAAATTACTTGGAGTAGAAGTCAAGTAAGCACTAGAGTCCAAAAATGTTTCCAAAATGGAGAAAAGATGAATATTTTAGGAAAAGCAGCATAAATCTAGAAAGCAAGAAAAAATAGGAAAAGCATGAATGTTTGGAAAGTAGGAAAGTTTGGAAAAAGGAGTAAAGTCAGAAAAAAGTGGAAAAGGAAGAAAAACCAAAGCAAAGCAAGCAAGCAAAGCAAACAAGCAAAGCAAGGAAGGAAAGCAAGCTTACTCATCCTCTCAAGAAATGCACATTACTCAAAGAGACTTGCTCTCCAAGTTAGGAAACATTTATAAATAATGCTATGAGAACCACATTCACTTCTTTTGCTAGTGTGAGAAATTTTTTGAATGCATTTGTGCATCCAAGACTTAGGAGGTGTGCCCCTAGTCAAGCATGGGAGATGTGCCCTAGCTTTCTATGAGAGGATGATGGAAGCCATCCATTATCACTGAGTGTATTTGTAGGTACTGAATCTTACTAGGTCGAATCATAATTTCAGAATCATCTTCACCAAAGTCAGAGATTGAATCCTTCCTCCTTCTATTCTACAGCTAGTTTTTTATATGCAAGAGGAGAGATTCTTCCATCATCTTTTGAGAGGATTATTGGCTTATTTATGATTTAATAAAATAGTATTTAATTTTCTTATATCATTCACTTCAATACAAATTACATAACTCTGATTTCTTCTCCAATTTATGCACCCCTTCTAGATTTATCTAGAATTTGACTAGCTTTAAATGAATGATTCACATGTCAATGAGTAAAGCTCAAAATTAATTCATTACTATTATTGTAGTTAGCTAACATATCATATGTCATGATCCAACCTCTGTTTCATAAATTCAATTTCATTTGAGCACTGTTTGGGAGTCCAAAAATCGAACTAGTTGAGTTGTCCAGAATTGCCATTTCACTAGATTTGTTATAATACTTTCCCATATATGAATATAAATTTATGAGATTATATTTATTGATTATATGAGTTTAAATTAATTTTAATTAACCTCTCTGATGCCTACAACAACCTTCTCCAACTCTTAGTCAAGTTTCCTACCCATACTAGTCTGCATATGTTGAGAATCCCAGCAGCATTGGAGTAGAGTTCATACAAGCTGTTATTGAAACATAAATGGTATCAGTACATTGTGCAGAGGTATAAAATCATATCACAACCTTCCATCCATCCATATCCTTTGATCTTTCCCATCTCCAATAGTATTAGCTTCCTTAGCCATTGTTTTGATCCATACAAGAAGAATCTGATATGTCTCATAATGAATATAAGGAAGAGTTCAAACTCTTTGTTCAAGGTATGATGAAAGGGATGAAAGACATCTCTCTCAATATTGTGTAATCAGGAAAAGAAACAAGGGAGTTCTTAGCTCAGCAGCTAGGAGCCAAAGTGGGAGAGGGGAGTAGCAATGGCACTCCACATGGCGAGAGGAAGAGCATTGGTGGCCACATTTTCTCAAAGACTGCGCCTCACAATAGGGTTAGTGAATTCAATATGGAGGCTCCATCTTTCTCAAGGCCTACAATGCCTAAGTTTACTAAAGAACAGAAAGAAGAACCTGAGGGTCGAAATGGAGGACAAGTACATTGAGTACCTTACACTGAATGAAGAATGCATACGTGCTCTACCATTCAAAGACTTTTGTGATCTGCAATATAAGTCCAACCCAAGAGGAGGATTCAGAATGCAAAATCAGAATTTTGAACTCCGAAATGACATTGGTAAAATTTCCTTACCCTATTTTGATGGTTCTAAAAAATGCACTGCTAATTCTTGGATTCATAAACTTGACACATGTAAAATTTCCTTACCCTATTTTGATGGTTCTAAAAAATGCACTGCTAATTCTTGGATTCATAAACTTGACACATATTTTCAGTTGAATCATATGGATGAAGGGATGCCATCAAGATGGATACTCTACACTTAGATGGAGAAGCTAATGAGTGGTGGTTTCATGGGCTGAAAACTGTTGGACATGACCGAGTAACCACCTATGAAGAATTCACAAGAAGGTTGGCTGAAAGATTCGAAAGAAGGGATCCTGAGATTGCCTTCAGGGAACTAGCGCATGTGAGACAAACTGGAACTCCAGAAGCCTACATATCTAAGTTCCAAAAGGTGGCTGTTATGGTCTCTGATATATCAAAAGCAAGGCTGATCTTATTGTTCATAGAAGGGTTGAAAAAACCTTTGAAAGGCTTGGTAAAAGCTTATAGACCCAACACCTTGCAAGATGCATTGAATCGAACTAGAGATTTGCAAGACTCCCTTCAACGGACCATATTTCCTCCAAGGGTTGTTGGTACTACTCCATTCAACAACCAAAGGCCACTCATGAAGATTCCTCATGGAAATTTCAGAAAAGAAAACTTTTCGAAGGACCAAGATGAGTTGAGAAGAAGAAAGTTGTGTTTCACTTGTCAAGAGCCATGGGTTCCTGGGCATAGATGTCCCAAACGAAAGGCCCATTGCATTGAAGTTTATTCAGAGAGTGAAGCTAAGGAGGAACAAGAAGAAGGAGAAACCCCAATAGATTCAGAAGTAACCTATGCGTCTGCAAAAGAAGGACCTCACCCTGAGGTAGGAAAGATTGCAGTGCTCTCCGGAGTACCTCGCTACCACACACTTAGATTCAAAGGAGTGGTTCAACGACAATCCGTGACTGTTTTGGTGGATGGAGGAGCCACACACAACTTGATTGATTCAACCTTAGTTGAATGAAGGAAGATACACATTGAAAAATTTGGAGGCTTCTTTGTTATCATCCCAGGTAATCATTCTATGAACTGTTGTAGATGGATTCCTAAATTGCATATTTGTGTAGGAGAGGATACCATTATAGATAGTTTTTATGTTGTTGATGTGGCTTATACTAACATGGTATTGGGAGTACAATGGATGCACTCCATTGGAAAGCATTCAGTGGACTACCAAGTCCCTAAAATGGTCTTTAAAGGAGAAAATGGAAAAGAAATGGCGTTGAGTGGAATCAATACCTACCCCAAACAAGTGGTCAATGTGCATAGTATGAGGTCTATCCTAAGACATGGAGACATTGAGAGGGATGTTGAATTCCTAATCACCACTAAGGGAAGATCCTTTGAAGTATCTCATTGTCCTAAAGACATTCAAAGGCTTCTCCAAAAGCATAAGAAAGTGTTTGAGGACCTTCCTCACGGTAGGCCTCCAGATAGAGGGATAGAGCATAGAATTGAGTTGGAGATAGGAACCTCACCTATCAAGGTGCATCCCTACAAGCATCCAAAGAGATTCAAGGATGAAATAGAGAAAATCATTAAGGAGTTGCTTGATATGGGGTTCATTAGGCCTAGCTCAAGTCCTTTTGCCTCTTCAGTAGTTCTTGTGAAGAAGAAAGATGGGACAATGAGAATGTGCATAGATTACCGAGCTCTTAACAAGAAGACTATCAAGAATAGATATCCTATTCCAAGGATAGATGAGCTTATGGATGACCTCCATGGAGCCAAGTACTTTTCAAATATTGACCTTATATCTGGCTACCATCAAATCAGCATGATAGAAGAAGACATACAGAAGACTGCCTTTCGGTGCCACCATGGGCACTTTGAGTTTTTGGTTATTCCTTTTGGCCTAACAAATGCACCTCCAACTTTTCAATCTTGCATGAACAAAATGTTTAGCAAGTATCTCCGTAAGTTTGTACTTGTCTTCTTTGATGATATTTTGATCTATAGTAGGACATGGGAAGAGCATTTGCATCATTTGGATATTGTACTAACAATCTTGGCTGATCAATATTTTTATGCAAAGCTAACCAAGTGTGATTTTGGAATGACTGATATTTTGTATCTTGGTCATGTGATTGGTCAAGATGGAGTTAAGGTTCATATGGAAAAAATCCAAGCTATTCTAGATTGGCCTAATCCTAAAAATCTCACTGAACTGAGGGGGTTCATTGGGCTATGCACCTACTATTGGAAGTTTTTCAAAGGGTTCTCCAAGCTAACCTCTCCCTTGACAGATCTCACTAAGAAGGGAGCCTTCCATTGGTCAGAAGAATCAAAAAAAGCATTCAACAAAATGAAGGAGGTAATGAGCACTTGTATTGTTCTTGCACTTCCATATTTTTCTCAACCTTTTGTACTTGAGTGTGATGCTTCAGGAAGTGGTATTGGGGTTGTCTCAATGCAAAATAAAAATCCATTGGCCTTTGAGAGAAGAACGTTGCAGCCACATGAAATATTGTATTCAGTTTATGACAAAGAGATGTTAGCCATCATGCATGCGCTAGTCAAGTTCAGACAGTATTTGGTGGGAGGCAAGTTTATCATCAAAACTGACCACAATAGTTTGAGGCACTTCTTATCCCAAAAGGAGGTGAATGATAGACAACAAAAGTGGCTAAGCAAGGTCCAAGCATTTGATTTTGAGATTGAGTATAATAAGGGTAAGATGAACATAGTAGCTTATGCACTTTCTAGAAAACTCACACTTGCACTACTAAAATTTCAAGATGATTGGAAAACACAGCTTGGTGTAGAGTACACTAAAAATCAGTTTGCATGTGATTTATTTGATGGATTGATTCATGATGAGGCTTATAAGATTCTTAATGATATCATTTATTATAAGGATAGAATATTATAGTTCCAGAATCCATACTAAAGAAAAAGATTCTTGAAGATGCCCATGATGTGCCTTTGGCGGGGCACCTAGGATTTGTAAAAACTTACAGGAAAGTGAGGGAAAGGTTCACATGGAAGGGGATGAAGAAAGAGGTGATGGAATATATCAGATCATGTGAGGCATGTCAGAAAAATAAAGTAGAGCATACTCATCCAACAGGGCTCCTACAACCATTCCCCATTCCTGAGCAAAAATGGGAGAGTATCTCAATGGACTTCATCACGGGGCTTCCCAAAAGCCAAGGTAAAGACAATATTTTTGTGGTGGTTGATAGGTTGACTAAGTATGCACATTTTTTTTTTGTCACAACTAATATTGCAGCCATCCAAGTGGCTGAAATTTTCATCAAATAAGTTTTCAAACTTCATGGCATACCCAAGTCCATCATCAGTGATAGAGATAGTAAGTTTACTAGCAATTTTTGGCAAGAACTGTTCAAGCTAGTAGGCACAAGTTTGGACATGAGTACAAGATACCATCCGCATACTGATGGAAAGACAGAGAGAGTGAACCAATGGTTGGAAGGGTACCTAAGAAATTTTTTCACTAGTCAACAAAAGTCATGGACCACTTGGCTCCACCTGGGAGAATTTTGTTACAACACTACTTTCCATCTTTCGATTGGTATGACTCCTTTTCGAGCTCTTTATGGATATGATGCACTTACTTTTGATGATCTGATATTTGGTGATTGTAAGACACAGAAAGAAAAGGATTGTCTCCAAGAAATTCAAGACATACTCAGAACTCTCAAGGTCAACTTGCAAGTAGCACAGAATCGACAGAAAATACATGCAGACAAGCATAGAGTTGAGCGATCCTTCCAAGTGGGAGATTTGGTATATTTGAGGTTGCACCCCTATGGACAGTCAACATTGAAGCCTAAAGGGGCTGAGAAGTTGCAGCCAAGGTTCTATGGTCCCTACCAAATTTTGAGAAAGATATGTGAAGTGGCTTATGAGCTATAGTTGCCTCTAGGCAGCCGGATTCACAATGTTTTCCATGTATCCTGTTTGAAGAAAGCAGTAGGGAATCAAGTCAAAGTTTCACAAGAATTTCCACCACTTGATGATGAAGGAAATTTGGTGTTGTTCCCTGAAAGGATACTTGATGCCAGAGAAAAGAAGATAAGGAGTAGAATCCTTAAGGAATTTTTGGTACAGTGGGAAGGGCTACCTAGTAAAGATGCTACTTGGGAAGGAGAGAACATCTTACAGCATCCTGGTTTGAAATTGCTTGAGGACAAGCAATATTGGGTTGGGAGGACTGTCATGTCCCCACAAAATTGATCATTGGAACAAGTTCCTAACCCAACCTAACCCTTGGGTTGAGGCGGCAGTTGCATTACCATGGGGTTAAATTTTGTATTCCAGGTAATTAATTATTTAGGAGAGTGCATTTAATTTTATCTATAATTGCTACCCACTTGGAATAAATAATTATGGAGCATTTATTATTATTGATGCAATTAATATTTTTATTTGTTATGTTGAATAAATGGAGAACTTGGCCCACTAATTCAAATTGGTGGATAAGGTTGGAGAAATTACTTGGAGTAAAAGTCAAGTAAGCACTAGAGTCCAAAAATGTTGCCAAAATGGAGAAAAGAAGAATATTTCAGGAAAAGCAACATAATTACAAAAAGCAGGAAAAAACATGAAAAGCAGGAAATTTTGGAAAGTAGGAAAGTCAGAAAAAAAAAGTGGAAAAGGAAGAAAAGCCAAAGCAAAGCAAGCAAGGAAGGAAAACAAGCTTCCTCATCCTCTCAATGAATGCGCATTACTCAAGGAGAATTGATCTCCAAGTCAGGAAAAATTTATAAATAATGCCATGAGAACCACATTCACATGTTTTGCTAGTGTGAGAAATTTTATGAATGCATTTGTGCATCCATGACTTGGGAGGTGTGCCCCCAATCAAACATGGGAGATGTGCCCCAGCTTTTTGTGCGAGGATGATGGAATCCATCCATTATCACTGAGTGTATTTGTAGGTACTGAATCTTACCAGGTCGAATCATAATTTCATAATCATCTTCACCAAAGTCAGAGATCGAATCCTTCCTCCTTCTTTTATTCTACAACTAGTTTCTTATATGCAAGAGGAGAGATTATTCCATCATCTTTTGAGAGTAATATTGGCCTATTTATGGTGTAATAACATAGTATGTAATTTTATGATATCATTCACTTCATTACAAATTACAGAACTCTTATTTCTTCTCCAATTTATGCACCCCTTCTAGATTTAGCTAGAATTTGGATATCTTTCAATGAATGATTCATAATTCAATGAGTAGAGGTACAAATGAATTCATTCATGTTCCTGTAGTTATATAACATATCATATTTCATTATCCAACCTCTTTTTCATAAATTCTATTGCATTTGAGAACTGATTGGGAGTCCAAAAGTCGAACTAGTTGAGCTGTCCAGAATTGCCAATCCACTAGATTTGTTATAATACTTGCCCATATCTGCATATAAATTTATGAGATGATATTTTATGATTATATTACTATATATGAATGTTAATTAACCTATCTGATGTCTGCAACAACCTTCTCCAAATCTCAATCAAGTTTCATACCCATACTAGTCTGCATATGTTGAGAACCCCGGGAGCATTGGAGTAAAGTTCAGATGGGTTTTTCTTGAAACATAAATGGTCTTAGTATGTTGTGCAGAGGTATAAAGTCATATCAGAGCCTTCCATCCATCCAGAGCCTTTGATTTTCCCATCTCCAGCAGTATTAGCTTCCTTAGCCATTGTTTTGATCCATTTTGAGAAGTCTTGAGTTTTTGTGCCAAACTACTAAGTTGGTACATTACAAAGGGAACAAATTGGAACTAGTCAAACACAAGTATGGTCCTTCAGTGGAAAGTTTCCACACTCTAATATGTGTTAAAATTCAATATGCTAAGACAGAAAATAGCAGCATTACATTCCATTTCACAATAATAGCATATACAGGATCACTGAAGAAACAACAAGCACAGCATAAACACAAGAGACAGAGATTTATCCTGGGAAACCCTCATGGGGTAGAAAACCCAGCAAAGCTTCCTCAATATAGATGACCAGCAATATACAAAGATGAAACCCTGAGACATGATCTCCTCCTCCACAATAGCAGACCTCTCCTCCACAAGTGTGCTATCCTCAAGTGAGTGAATGTGTATAATGAGGAACACACCTCCTCTATTTATACACTACTCTGATATGTATTTTACACAAGTACATGTAGGCTCGTATTTAACCATTAGGTTAAATACCCCATTATAACTGACTGGGCCGACCCCTCTAGGGTGGTCTAATAACCCTTTGACCCACATAACACATACAGGGCCGACCCCCACTAGGGAAGTCTAATAACCCAAGTTACCACATTCCGACGGAGGAATAAACATCTCCGGATATACAATAAGATCTTCACGGAGGAATGAATCATCTCCGGAATAATAAAGTACAAATATAATATTCTTTGAAGTTACAATATCTCAACACTCCCCCTTAACGAGAAGGATATTATAACAGCATCTGCACGAGCAAGGAGTCATCAACATCATACATGATACATCTATAAATCATTGGAAGCTTTCTCAACATCATCAGTAACTCAACCAGTTACTGGAATATCTTCAATACTGGAACATCAACATCTTCAGTACTGAGTCTTTATCTTCTGCAGCACTCAAACAGCTACAGCAACATCAATATCTGAATCCTCACGATTGTCAGCATCGCCATCACACGATCATCAGCATCGTCATCACATGATCAACAACATCGTCATCTCACTATCATCAACATCGTCATCACACGATCATCAACATCGTCATCTCACGATCATCAGCATCGTCATCACACGATCATCAGCATCGTCATCTCATGATCATCAGCATCGTCATCATACGATCATCAGCATCGTCATCTCACGATCATCAGCATCGTCATCACACGATCATTAGCATCGTCATCTTACGATCATCCGCATCGTTATCTCACGATCATCAGCATTGTCATATCATCTCGATCTACAGCATCTGGATCATCTCGATCTACAGCATCTGGATCATCATGATCTACAACATCTGGATCATCTCGATCTACAGCATCTGGATCATCTCGATCTATAACATCTGGATCATCTCGATCTACAGCATCTGGATCATCTCATCTACACCATCTGGATCATCTCGATCTACACCATCTGGATCATCTCGATCTACACCATCTGGATCATCTCGATCTACAGCATCTGGATCATCACGATCTACAGCATCTGGATCATCACGATCTACAGCATCTGGATCATCTCGATCTACAGCATCTAGATCATCTCGATCTACAGCATCTGGATCATCTCAATCTACAACATAAGTATCCTCAACCATACAAGTACATTAATCAATACATGTATCATCAAAAGTATGTATTCTCACCAATACATCTATCATCAAAACATGTATTCTTACTAATACATATATCATCAAAAGCATGTATTCTCACTAATACATCTATCATCAAAAGCATGTATTCTCACTAATACATCTATCATCAAAAGCATGTACTCTCACTAATACATCTATCATCAAAAGCATGTATTCTCACTAATACATCTATCAATACAAGTATCCACACTGATACAAGTATACACAACAGCAGCATACCCTACAACACACATGATCCAATTACGGGATGGTCAATCCCTCTCACTTTAGGACATAGGTCCAAGGATGATACAATCCTGATCCACTTATGGGATGATCAATCCCTCTCAATTTAAGACATCTCTCATGTCTATGGATGATGCAATCCAGATCAACTTACAGGATGATCAATCCTTATCCTTTTAAGACACCTTACCATGTCTAGGGATGATGCAATCCCAATCTACTTACAAGATGATTAGTCCTTATCACTTTAAGACACCTCACCATGTCTAGGGATGATGCAATCCCAATCTACTTACAGGATGATTAGTCCTTATCACTTTAAGACACCTCACCATGTCTAGGGATGATGCAATCCCAATCTACTTATAGGATGATTAGTCCTTATCACTTTAAGACACCTCACCATGTCTAGGGACGATGCAATCCCAATCTACTTACAGGATGATTAGTCCTTATCACTTTAAGACACTTCACCATGTCTAGGGACGATGCAATCCCAATCTACTTACAGGATGATTAGTCCTTATCACTTTAAGACACCTCACCATGTCTAGGGACGATGCAATCCCAATCTACTTACAGGATGATTAGTCCTTATCACTTTAAGACAAGTCTCATGTCTAGGGACGATGCAATCCCATCACGTACATTTTGAACCCAGTTCATGGACGATGCAGTCCTCACGTACATTTTGAACCCAGTTCATGGACGATGCAGTCCTCACGTACATTTTGAACCCAGTTCATGGACGATGCAGTCCTCACGTACATTTTGAACCCAGTTCATGGACGATGCAGTCCTCACGTACATTTTGAACCCAGTTCATGGACGATGCAGTCCTCACGTACATTTTGAACCCAGTTCATGGACGATGCAGTCCTCACGTACATTTTGAACCCAGTTCATGGACGATGCAGTCCTCACGTACATTTTGAACCCAGTTCATGGACGATGCAGTCCTCACGTACATTTTGAACCCAGTTCATGGACGATGCAGTCCTCACGTACATTTTGAACCCAGTTCATGGACGATGCAGTCCTCACGTACATTTTGAACCCAGTTCATGGACGATGCAGTCCTCACGTACATTTTGAACTATCAGTTCAGGGACGATGCAGTCCTATCCTCTATTCTCGGAGACCTCACGTCTACGGCTCTCTTTAGGACTGAGAGTCCAGGGATGATCCAATCCCCTCAAGTCCATCAAGGACTTCATTCTCGGAGACCTCACGTCTACGGCTCTCTTTAGGACTGAAAGTCCAGGGATGATCCAATCCCCTCAAGTCCACCAAAGACTTCATTCTCGGAGACCTCACATCTACGGCTCTCTTTAGGACTGAAAGTCCAGGGATGATCCAATCCCCTCAACTGTCCACTAAGGACTTCATTCTCGGAGACCTTACGTCTACGGCTCTCTTTAGGACTGAAAGTCCAGGGATGATCCAATCCCCTCAACTGTCCACTAAGGACTTCATTCTCGGAGACCTCACGTCTACGGCTCTCTTTAGGACTGAAAGTCCAGGGATGATCCAATCCCTTCAACTGTCCACTAAGGACTTCATTCTCGGAGACCTCACGTCTACGGCTCTCTTTAGGACTGAAAGTCCAGAGATGATCCAATCCCCTTAACTGTCCACTAAGGACTTCATTCTCGGAGACCTTACGTCTACGGCTCTCTTTAGGACTTAAAGTCCAGGGATGATCCAATCCCCTCAACTGTCCACTAAGGACTTCATTCTCGGAGACCTCACGTCTATGGCTCTCTTTAGGACTGAAAGTCCAGGGATGATCCAATCCCTTTTCTTTCTCGGAGACACCTGTCTACGGCTCACTTTAGAACAAGTGTTCAAGGATGATACAATCCCCACATGTATTCTCATCAATATACTATCGATCCTGGGAACCCATACAGAACCTGATTCATACTTTTAATTGCACCATTAAGAGAATGGTCTTATCTAGCCACTTGGAGCAAACATCTCATCATGATTCTCTTCCTCTTTCTAAGAGAATCTTCTAGCCACAAGCCTTCTATATTTTGTTTGATTTGTAAATCTTCTTGTTGAACATCCATCACTTGTTCGGTGTTCATTATTCTTCATGATCTTTCCTACAAAACAAAATTAAGTACATGATTAGTAATCCTTCATAATCATGAAATCATGATAACCTATTATGCATACAGATATCATTTACATAGTTATGCAACTATCTTGACCAATACTTTGGCACAACACTTTCCCATATCCTGTATGCATACAGTGGCTATCTAGATGCCTTCCATCTCTACCAGAACATACTATCGAGAGTGTGCACAGCTCTCAACATGTCAGCAAAGAGGTTTCATTCTAGACAAGCAACAATGGAATGTTTGTCCAACTTACCAATCATATGCATATTAGTAGTATAATGTTCAATGCTCTATGAATGTTTGCACTCAGCATGATATGTTCTAGGAATAAAAATATGCATACAAGAAATATCATTTACTATTTCAAATAACAACTCAAATACTTATCTTTTATGTTTGTGTGGTTGCCTCCCGCTTGATCTTCTATATGTCCTTTGAACTTCTATTCATTCTGTACCACTGTGCATGCTCAAGTGTGCACTAGTGTCATCCTCATGATCTCATACACAAACATTCATTCATTAGTATATTCTCAAAACATTCTAATTCTAAATAATCTTGAATATGTATAGTCATGATCATTAGTATTCAGGGTTTCAAGTAAGTCTTCTTTTACTCATGCATATTCTTGTTTGATCATAGTACTCTTCTGGTTAATTAAATCATGCATAAACCCTTGATTACTAACTTTAGGAATAAGCATAACCAATCATATCAAGTATACTTATATAAGGGATCCTAACACAAGGTAAGATTCATGGGAAACATACCTGGATTAGTATACCTACTTGGTTATGTACAACATACCTAAACAATCTCTTCAATGATTTAGAGATCCTGAGCTAGAACCTGCATGTCTCATAGGTTAAGCATAATATAACAAAGTCATACATACCTCGTAAGTAGAACAAAGATTATGGATGAGTCTTTGTCTTCATGTTTTCATGGTCATGGAGCCTGATTTGTCTTTTGTGATGTACCTGTATCTTGTTAGCAGACAACCTCAACCTCACACAACACCATAATGCATTAGTACAATCATAAGTGTCAACACCCTAACCAATGAATATCTTCTATCATGCATTCATAATTTTGTTAAGGTGATACAACAAATCTAAAATCAAGATTGTACTAACTGTAATAACATGAAGACAAACATACCATAAACTTAATCATGAACAAATCTCAAAACATACCTCGATGAGTCATACCTATCGAGATCGCTTGTAATCTCCTTATGTAAAGCCTTAGCCTTATCTCCCTCTGAAACATGAACTCCTTCACTTATGTAGGTGACCAATCCATCTTCTTCTAGGATTAACCCTATCCACTTGATTTGCAAGAACTGGACCTAGAGCTGGATATGGCTTTGTCAGAGAAACCCCAAAAATTCAAACTTTGAATTTCAAACTTCCGAAAGGATAGAGATATGCGCCTTGATGAGCTGATCAAACTGATATATTCAGAATTTGAAAACTGCAAAGTTTTACTCCTCAATTTTGCCTTTGAAACTTTCGGATTCACTGGACGTGACCCTGAACTGGGGTTTGATGAAGCCCACTCTTTTGCCCCATCAAAAGGTTTGATCCAAAGCTCTAAGCTTCTATTTTTCTGAGGAGCTTCCAGCCGTGGTCACATATTTCAAAAATTCCCATTTTTACAGAAGCCCTAATTTTCCGCTTTTCTGATCAAAGACCCGAACTAGGGTCTAATCAAGCCCGGCCTTCTGCCCAACCAAAAATTCTGATCTTGGTCTCTAAATTTCTATTTTGATGAGTAGCATCCAGCCGTGGTCTCCGATTACAAAAATTCCAACTTTCTTCAAAGCCCTAAATTCCGGAAGCCATGAATGAAGGTACCAAAAAATAATTCTGTTTTGACAGAAATATGTACCTGATTGTTTCTGGTGTAACTCTGAAATTTGTGATCCACAGGGTCTGAAAAAGTTTCCTGAGATAGCTTGACCTGTTATCTTTCCATCCTGACAGGTCTGACCTCAATTGGATTCTCTGAGAGAGAGTTATGCCAAATGTCGCAACGTGACCTGTTTTGGGAAAATACAGGAGAGTGAACTTGTACGGCGTGCCACGTGTCACTGTTTGACCTTCGGCCTCTGAAAAAGTTTTCTGAGATAGCTCGGCCTGTTATCTTTCCATCCTGACAGGTCTGACCTCAATTGGATTTTCTGAGAGAGAGTTATTCCAAGTGTCGCAACGTGACCTGTTTATGGGATAATACAGGAGAGCGAACTTGTACGGAGTGCCACGTGTCACTGGTTCAACTTCGGCCTCTGAAAAAGTTTTCTGAGATAGTTCAGACTGTGTACTACCTGTCACTTTTTACGAAATTTCATTTGGAGCTTCCTAGCCCAAGATATGAGCTTTTTCCCAAGGTCACCTGATTTTGACTCAGATCTGGAAGAGGCAGAAACCCTATATTGTACAGATCATAAATCACAAAGTACAACGAATTAGAGGTTTTCCTTTGGACACAAGGTACCTGGAGATTTTATCTTCGTCCTGTAACAATTTCAGATCCGAAAACGTCTCCAAAACGGATTTATAGCGAAAGTGCTACGATGACTGGTTTTTTTCTATGTAAAACCCTAACCTTCAAATTGTCGTAAGTAAAGCAAGTGTCTTTAGTGCCATACCTTGTCTTCCTTCAGGTCAGCTCTGATACCATGTTAAAATTCAATATGCTAAGACAGAAAATAGCAGCATTACATTCCATTTCACAATAATAGCATATACAGGATCACTGAAGAAACAACAAGCACAGCATAAACACAAGAGACAGAGATTTATCCTGGGAAACCCTCATGGGGTAGAAAACCCAGCAAAGCTTCCTCAATATAGATGACCAGCAATATACAAAGATGAAACCCTGAGACATGATCTCCTCCTCCACAATAGCAGACCTCTCCTCCACAAGTGTGCTATCCTCAAGTGAGTGAATGTGTATAATGAGGAACACACCTCCTCTATTTATACACTACTCTGATATGTATTTTACACAAGTACATGTAGGCTCGTATTTAACCATTAGGTTAAATACCCCATTATAACTGACTGGGCCGACCCCTCTAGGGTGGTCTAATAACCCTTTGACCCACATAACACATACAGGGCCGACCCCCACTAGGGAAGTCTAATAACCCAAGTTACCACATTCCGACGGAGGAATAAACATCTCCGGATATACAATAAGATCTTCACGGAGGAATGAATCATCTCCGGAATAATAAAGTACAAATATAATATTCTTTGAAGTTACAATATCTCAACAATATGAAGCTCATTGTGCAATAAAGGGACTAGTGCAATATTTTTTGCATGACAACACTAGACCTTCTTCCAACCAAAAATATGTACTAAAATTGAGAAGGGGTTCAAGGGATCATGAGCCCCACATTAAATTTTTTCTTGACATGACAAAAATATAACTATATGAGAGATTTAGGCATGAACATAATGAACTTAACTTGGGCCAAAGATCCTTCGAGAAATGCAAACCATGGTATGTTAAAATAAACACAACGACGTAACACATGTTTTTGTTGATACCACATTGAGTACGGTTATTATTATGAAAAACACACACACATACACACACGCACACACACACATATATTGTGCATGTATTTCATAACACTTTTGTGTAATAATGCTCAGCTACATTGTTGCTAATGTCATCTAGAGAATTTATTCATATCATATTTTGTAGAAGGTTAGAAAGTTGCACATTTTATCAAAAATATTGTGTAGATGGGACATGCCAAGGGTGCGGTGGAATGTCATTATTGGAGAAATGAATACATGTGACCAATGAGCATGAATTTAGGAGGAAGTAGGTCAACTTTCAGTCATTCAAATATGTCACATATGATATTGACGGAAGGAATGAAAGAAAAAAATACAATTTGTTAATTCCCAGGTTAGTAATGAGTTCTTGAATATTATATTTTCTTCAGATTGCAATTTCATATGTAACAATCTATTGATATATGTATTTATTGTTGATCTACCAGGTATGGGTTTGCGACTCCATGGAGGGATTCTTTGAAAAGACACAACAGTATGTAAATCATGCACATGTGGCTCATTGGCAAGATGAGTAGTTTAGAACATGAAGGGATACATTTCCTGTTGGGACTATCTTATCAGTGATTGATTTTGTGGAAAGCTACACTCTTCAACCGCAAAATGAGATTCAAATTCAATACTATCACTCAGACCAGCTCAGCATAATAGTCCATATCACCTATAGACATTGGGAAAATAGTGATGAAGACAACATAGTTATATTGAAGGAGTATCACTTCTACATAAGTGATGGTAGGTATCATGACTTGGATTTTTTATAACACATATTTCAAATGCTCTACAATCACTTGAAGGATAATAGTATACAGATGGAACAACATTGAATTTGGTCTGATGGTTGTGCATGGCAATTCAAAAACTCCCGTGCCTTCCAATGGTTATGTATGTTCCACAAAAGGCACAAGGTGCCACATATTTGGAACTATTTTGAGACTGAACATGGAAAATGTGAACATGATGGAGTAGGTGCATGCATCAAGATTGCATTACATAGGAAAGAAATAAAGTTCACAAATGTATCACTCATCCAAGATGAAAATACCATCATTGAATGGTGGTCTCCTATCATGGGGGAGGGAGCAAGATGGAAGGAAGATCGGTCAAATAGGAAATCACATGTACATAGATATTTTTGGGAGGTGGTTTATGTAGATCGATCACAGTTATATGAGTGCAAGACCATCCAAGGAACTCGTGCATTTAATTTAGTTAGAACATCGGATAATTCTATACTTGAAATGTGGACAAGGAAACTCTCTTGTTTTTGTTTTCCATGCAGTAGTGGTGAAAAAAAATGTGAATCCACAGATTGGGTTGATAGCTGGGACCGTGTATCACTCCCCATTGGTTGACGTATAGCTACATAATTATACCATTTGGAGGAGGACCAATTAATTATTTCACCAGACTATGACCACATATCAGATCTCATACAACCAGGTTCGATTAATAGTTTGATAATTTTGAAAATTTTGACAACTATTTGTGTCTAGTTAGTTGACTCAAATGTTGGCACTATATTTTCTGCAAGGAACATATACGAAGTGTTTTCCCTAAGACTTAATGCATGGCGCACTGACTATTGGTTGACACATTTCTTGGAGGGGAAGAAGACCCTCAATGCCTCATTAAGGAACTCCAAGGCCAATTATTTTCTGATTGTGTCTATGGTTATCAAAGGAGAATATTTGAACCAAGTTTCCCACTCAAAAATTAGAAAAGGGTATGTATTTGAAGATTATAGATCAGGTTAGATTGTATACCATTATACAAACTTAGTTATTGGCACAAACCTCCAGCTGCAAACAATGCCAAGGAAGAAGTCATCAAAGACACGATACTTATTGCCTTACTCCAACCACAAGAGGTTAAAGGATGTCGTTGGTATTAGAGGTGATCATGCTGGTCTAGTCGAATGACCATAGGTAGGTAGTTTGGTATATGGTTTTCATCTCATATTGTTTAATATGTTATAGCTATGTGATGTGCATGTATGTTATGATTTTGTTTCATGGTGTCATTGATTATTGGCATTAATATTTTGACTATTGCAACTAGAAATTGACAACTTGATAGATTGATAAATTGCATAGAATTATACAAATTGATAAATTGCACAAGCTTCGTCATGGATCGTAAGTACACATAAGATATACATCCCTGTGCCCATTTTCATGCTCATTGTCACTACCCCCACGCCGATTGTCACCATCACCATGCCTATTGCCACCATATGAATATCACCACCATCCTCATCCTGCCCATCTTGTCACCATCACCATCCCCTTCTTCACCATAATATTCTCATCCATCATCCACACAAACATAGAAACCTAATCTAGCCTTAGAAACCTAATCTACCCTAGAAACAAAAAACCCTAGCAACTTTATCTCACATTTGAGGTACCTTATGTTGTTGTTGTTGTTCATTTTGATTTTCTGGCACCATTGGAATTTCTTCTTTCATTTCATCAAGCACTGTGTATTATGTGTTTTCTTTTTCCTGTTTCTTTCCCTGCAATTGATCTTTGTACATGACATTTTCATTGAATACCACATCTATACTCCTAATGATCTTTTGATTTTCATAATCCCATAATAAATAATCAAAACCATCAACTTTGTATCCAATAAAGGTACACTTCTAGGATTTAGCCTCAAGCTATGTTCTATTTTCTTTATCAATATAGACAAATGCTTCACAACTAAAAGTATTCATAAATGAGTAGTTTACCTTTTTACCCATTCATGCCTCCTTTGGAATGACACCATCCAACGAGCTTGAAGGACCTATGTGCTAGTTTTTCAGAATTTCAATCTGATCTAGGATCTTAACTGAGAGAATAACATGTATAGCATATCTACAACATATCAAATATGGACACAATAATGCAAGCACACAAGAGACACATAATTTCATCGGGGAAAACCAAGAAGGTGAAAAACCCCGCAACTTCCTCAGAGATAGATAGAGGAATGATACAACCAAAGTACAAGAGATAGTCCTCCTAGTAGCAGCTTCTCCTCCTCCACAAGTGTGCCACTCTCTAATGAGAGTATAAGTGAGTAGTGAGATGATCAAATAGAGATCTCCCGATCTCTATTTATACTTGTCCTGTCCTACCCAATAAACCAGTGGGGATGACTTGTCTAATTTAGCCTAATAACCCATGGTTACATTAATCCGGGCCGACCCCACACATGGTGGGCTAATAACCCATTTACCCACATGACTCATACAGGGCCGACCCCATCAAGTTGGTCTAATAACCCATCAAGTATAAGTTACGACACTTACAATATAAATGACGATACTTTCGTATAGAGGAATAATAACATCTCTATAGGAATACAAACACTTATGTATAAAGGAATAATAACATCTCCATAGGAATACAATATACATGGGTAAAATACATTCTGAATTTACATATACATCAACACTCCCTATTAACTAGGAAGGTATTTCTTGACACAGATCTACTAGCACAAGTCTTCTTCTCTCGATCATCATCAGCGAATCATCGTCCTTGAATCATCGACATCATCACTGCTGCTTCTATCTCAATCAATCTATGAACTACTCATCATAGGAAGTTCTACAAAGCCAGTCATTTTTCATACTGGATGTAGGCCTACCACCTATAGGTCTCCATCACTGGCCATACTGTGGAATCCTCAGGACTTATTACGGGAGTCAACAAAAACTCGAAAGAGCATCCTAGGACTGATTACGAGCACATAACTCAACCTATCAGATCTCCTAGGACCTTTTACATGCTACTGCACAACCTGTCCATGGCCATAGAGTATCATCCTGATACTCATGATCATCGTGCATGAAGCACAACCCAGATGCACATCACACAACACTTACATCTACACAATTGGAGAACACATCTACAACCATGCGATAATGGCACATCACTTATATTGTAGCCATGGGAGAGCACATCTACAACCATGCTCAAATGACCCCAGCACTTATATCGCATCCATGGGAGAATACATCTACAACCATGCTCGAATGGCCCCAACACTTATATCGCAGCCATGGGAGAACACATCTACAACCATGCTCGAATGGCCCCGGCAATTACATCACGACCATGGGAGAACACATCTGCCACCATGTCGGAAAAGCCGAGCAATTACATCATGACCATGGGAGAACACATCTGCCACCATGTCAGAAAAGCCCTGCAATTACATCGCGACCATGGGAGAACACATCTACAACCATGTCTAAAAATATCATGTGCATTGGTGAGCTCCCAATATGGATGCCTAATGAGGGAAGCTGTAATAAGAGCCTACTTTAATTATCAACCCGGGGGACGTACAAACTTTAGAGGTGCAGGCACTATCTGTGCTCTTATAGGATAATCTTTGTCGCGGTTGGGTATCAGTATCAATGTTTTAAGGGCTTCCTACTCAATGCATAAAACTGTTTATACTAGGGAATTAAATACTGGGAAACAGTAAATCTATTTTAAAGAATTAAAATACTAAAAGCAGTAAATCTATTTTTAAAAAGTTAAGATACTAAAAGCAGTAAATCTATTTTAAAGAATTAAATACTAAATGCAGTAAATCTATTTTTAAAGAATTAAAATACTAAAAGCAGTAAATCTATTTTAAAGAATTAAAAATGCTAAAAGTGAAAGAGATATTCCTATGAATCTACCTAATGCAGAATGGTGAATCTAGACTATGAAAGTGAAATGCCATAACAGATCTATTCTAAATTAAAGAAAGCAAGGTCTGTAATTACTTACGCATAAAACTAGAATTCTAATCTAACATCTCATGCTACATATCTATTATTAAGAAACCAAAGAAATCAATCTCGAGAAGCAATTAATCATGATGGGAAACATTCATAAACCTTAGATTTAAACCATGATTTTTGAAGGCAATGCTAATATATATGGAATCGTTGTTTAAAATGTGCGTTGGAAGAAAGCAGCTACAGGACTACTGAAACCGTATTGCTGAACTATAGAACGTGTGATAAATTACTACAGAATCAAGACATCATTCAAATGCTTCCATATGCGATATAAATTTTCATCATTGTAAAACACATAATCAGAAATACCTGAAAAATGGAAATCCCCTGAATTACGTGTTGGAGGGGCCCTCTCCAATCCGTACTCAGGAGGGAATGAAACTTATAGATGCTGACTGGGATTTAACATCAATCTTCTATTAAAATATAAACTCCATCTCTTCACAAAGGTCTGTAACTCAGAAGTATCTCAATAGTGCAAAAATGTGAAACAATGTTTCTCCAAAAATGTCAACAGAGACCTCTCGCTACCCGAGAGGTCCATATTTATATAATTCTTAATACTGAACCTAACTAAATGTCTAAATTCCGATTCTCCTTGAACAAGAGTGCGTTCTCTACAAATCAAGAAAAAGGCGTCGATCTGCATGATTCCTCAGTCTTCTACGTGTTTGTCCTTTAATGCCCCTGAACCTACTCAATCACGCTTGATTTCCATAGAATTAGTTTATTGGATATGCATTTTAAACATACAAGAATAATTGTCAAAAACAACTTCATTAAATAATTAAGGTAAAACATTTTCCCAAAAAATGAGTGTGTTTCTTCACCATTGCTTGAGCTTTACTGTGGGAAAAAGGTTATCAAATACCTGAAAATTGGACTCATCATTCTCTACCATACTTGAAGGATTCACCCATCCTTGGGTGACTTATTCAATTCATCGACGACCTCCCTGATGTCCCATGGTACCACCCTAGGGATCCCTGCCTGCCTGTGATATCCAAAATTTTGATCCTCCTTGGCCCATGCCCTCCTCTCTTCCTCTTCATTAATATGTCCCTTGATGACCGGGGAAAGAAAGAATGGGGGATTCAACCTCATCCCTATCCATCTGAGTTGATTTCTTACCAGAGATTCCTTGTAGAGTGTGGCTTTGAAAAGAGCATCATTAAGCCTAAGGGGGGAGTGGAGTTCTTTTCCTTTCAGATTGTTTGCCACTCTGTTCCACCTTTCCTTAATGGACTCATGAACTTCCTTTGGTGTGCTTCGGAGTGTATTGTCAAAATGAGTCATAGCCTCCTGTTGTTTTGCAAGGAGAATGGGGATCAGTTCCTCATCCTGGGTGAGGATCCTATGGTTGTAGATTATCCCTTCAGGGTGAGTTGGCTCTTCTCTGACCATCAATGGGGTTTGACATTTTGCTACAACATAGCTATGGTAGTCCTGGGCTCGCTCAATTTCGTGGTTCATCCACGAACACAATTCCCTCAACTGGAAATCGCCCACATATGGGTTTGGAAACCAGTTGGGCGAGCCAAAAACTACAAAATTATGCAAGAAAAATTCACTCAATTAGTCCTTCTCCAACTCTATGGAGTTCAAAGATGCATCCATAAATTATTTGGGAGTGTTTATCTCTATAGGGAGTCCTTGCTTCAACCTCTGGAGCTGGAATTTGCCCCATTTCTCCTATTCATAAACTGCATATATTGCTGATGGCAGTCTGAGGTCCTGCAGTCTATCATATATGTCAGTAGTGGTGGCCAAAACGTCCTTCAATTTGGCAATCTCCTGGTCCTTTTTGGCTAATTCGTTTTGTGCCTTGGCCAATTTTTCTTGAAGCACTGAATTTTTTTGCTCAGCCAGCTGTAGCTCCCCTGCATAATGCATCTTCAGTATTTGTGTCTTCTCAGGTGAGAACGGGGAAGGTGTGGGCTGGCTTCTTGGCCCAATTCTTAATGTTGCCAGCTCATTTCTAAGCTTTTCTAATTATGCCCGTGCCTCAGCGATTTGGGTAACGACCCTGGAGTTTTCATTGTGCTCTGGAGGGTTCCCCTGGAAGTTGTCTTGCTCTTGTATGCTCTACTCTTCTTCTTTATCCATTTCTTCTTCTTCATCCTGCATTTCTTGCTCATCTTACTCCTATTCTGTAGTGGGGTCTCTCTGATCTACCCACTGATCATCGTCCCCATCCGACACATTTTGAACAATGGGATTTGGTTCCCTACTCTTTTCCTTGTCTATTTGGATTCAAGATGCTTGGGTGAATCTCTTACTCCTTCTCTTCGGCTCTAGATTTTTGGCAGGAATCTTTGGGTTTGCCTTGGGGGAGTCCTCTCTTGAATGTTTGATTTTCACCAGGGTCTCTGCCACATGGTCCAGGTCAATCTTCCTTTTCTCCCTTGATGCATAGGCATCTTTGTTCATTTCTCCTGGTGGTATGCTAGATGTGGGTGTACCTTTCATCCTTTGAACATCTTCTGCGGATACCAGCACGAATTCTTCCCATGAAAGCTCTAGTATCTGCGCCTTTAATTCCTGGCAAACGATTAACTTGATTATCCCATGATGGGCCAAGGAATCCTCCTTGCCTTTAGCTTCCTTCTTGCTCATTTCTGCTAGGGATTGGAGCAAGTAAAATGGAATACTAATGTTGTTGTTTGGTGGATGATGGATTCTGTGTCTTAACAGCTCTAGGATCTGAAAATGAAAGATGGGAACATAGCTTAACCTACCAGATCATGTGATGTACCTCAAAACAATTTCAGCCATGTCCTCCAATGGCGCTGGCATGGAGAGTCTTTTGACTCCATTTTTGTCTTCGTCATAGACCTCTCCTTGCTCGAAGAATGCTGTTTTTGCTTGGTGGTTTTCCTCCCTGTCATCCCTACTCCAATACAAACCTCTCTGTAGACCAATGAATTTGGCAATTACCTCCTCATCGAACTTGATACGTAACCCCTTCACTCAGGTGACGTACTGTTCATCCTTAATATGTTTGAAGTTTCTTGCAAACTCCTGAGCTACCCTTGTATCATATCCTCTCAGTCCAAGGATGAAAGGCATCCAGCCTGCATTGTGAATGATCTGCAGGACTCTCGAGCTCTGATAAATGGTGCTATGATCCTCTAGTTCACTTTTCTTGAAACCCTTTGTCATTTTAGAATCTTCTTTATGATCAGACAAAACCAGAACTTTGGAATGCGGTTTATACCCTCAACTGGTCGAGTTCTGCCTACAGGCTCAAGGATTGCAATGCTGGCTAAGTGAGCGCACTAGATTTTGGTTTGTTGCTTCTTGGGAATTTCGAGAGGTTCCTTATATGCAAAATCGTCGAAGATTATGCAGCCTTACTTACTATCTTTCTGCACCTATCCTTTCCATCATTCTTGTACTTGCCATTTTTAATCCCTTTTCTTCCTAGGATCGATCTTTGTACTTCATACGATGAGGGTTGTGATCATGATTTGTTGAGGGTGACAGGACTTAGGTAGCGATCATGACTTATTAAGGTCATTCTACCATGCCGATTTAAAATAGAAGTTGTCCTCAGTTGACTAGAAACGAATGTAGTGTGGGATAATGTTTTACCTTAAGAATAAAATAAAATATTTCTAGAGATTACCTTGCTATGTATGCGTACTTGCATTGATGATTTGGTGCATTTTTCATGGATGGCAGATTCTGTAGTAGATTTATACATGTCAGTAGTTACGTGTGTGGGCTGCTTTTTCCTTTTTGCTCGTTTGAATTTGCTGAATTGTCTTCTTTTGAAAGTTGTGCCAGTTGTTGATACGAATCATGTGATGATGCTTCATATTGGATGATTGCATGGCATTATGTGACTGGCTCTCTTGAATAAATTGCAGCCTCACTTGAATCAATTGCAGGCTCTCTTGAAGTATGGTCAGGCTCTCGTGATGATATGGCAGAGTTGAATGAAGAGTGTGCTTGGATTGTTCCTGTAGTGGTAGATAATTTTGTTGGCTCTCTTGAATGCATATTTGGCTCGCTTGATTGCTGAAAATGTTTGAGAATTTCCTAGCTTGCTTGAATTGTGGTTGATATTTTTCTTTGCAATAGTAATGTTGGATAATTTGGCCAGTTACTTTTTATGAATTTTTCATTACTTTCTCTTTTTTCATTTTTTTTTCTTTCTTTCTTCTTTTTTTATTCATTTTTCAATGCTTTGTCATATTTTCTATCAGCATCAGTTGTTGCTGGTAGAGTACCTGTGTAAACTCTTCTTTTGACTGTGGTTTCTTGTAGATTTTGAGTCGATGTCCAATCATTATCATGGGAAACTGTTGTTCATCTATTGTAATAATTTTTACTGCTCCATTTTCATAGATGTGCTAAATGATGTAACATCCTAGCCATCTGGTGGTTAGCTTCCCTTTGAATGTGTGAAATATGGAGTTGTAAAGTAGTGCCCAATCACCTTCGTTGAACTTTTTATCCTTTAGATGTTGGTCATGCCATTTTTTTCTTTGCTGTTGGATGATTTCAGTATGTGTAAGTGCTTGTTGGCGGTGCTCATCTAGTTGATTCAGTTGTAGCATGTGTTCTTTTTGAATTTCTGATAGGTCCATATGTAAATCTACTAAAATTCTTAATGTCTTTATTTCAAATTCGATTGGCAGCATGACCTTTTTTCCATAGACTAGTTCATAAGGTGTGAATCCTGTAGTTGTTTTCCATGTAGTATTGTAAGCCCAAACTGCCTCACTAAGTCTGTTAGCCCAATCCCTTTTGTGAAGTTGGATAGTTTTTGTCAAGATTCTCTCTAATTCCCTGTTGGTTACCTCAACTTGACCATTTGCTTGAGGGTGGTAGGAGGATGACTGTCTGTGCTTTACATTGTTTCTTTTCATCAAGTCTTCAATTAAATTTGATGTAAATTGTGGGCCCTGATCAGAAACTACTTCTCTTGGCACCCCAAACCTGTGAAAGATCTACTCAATAAAGAATTTGGCCACATTGGTTTCATTTGCAGCAGCCAGTGCTGCTACTTCTGTCCATTTTGTAAGGTAATCAGTGCATACGAGGATGTAGCTTTTCTAATTTGACTGTGGGTTGAATGGGCCAACAAAATCAAATCCCCACTTTTCAAATGCCTCCAAGGAGATTTGTGGATGGAGTGGCATCTCTTGTTTTTGTGTTGGTTTTCCCATTCTCTAGCAATCATCACAGTGTGAAACATATTCGTAAGTATCCTTGTGGAGTGTTGGCCAATAATATCCTATTTGCAAGATTTTATGGGCTATCCTTTTTGCAGCATAGTGTCCTCCACATGGTTCATTGTGTGTGGCATGCATTATGCCAAGCACCTCATCTTCTCTTATGCACCTTCTAAGTATCTGATCTGGTCCTTGTTTGAAAAGCATGCCTTCTATCCATGTGTATGTGGCACTTTGTCTTGTTACTTTTGTTTTCTCTTTGTGACTGTAATGCTCTGGAAACTTTCTAGACACTAGATAGTTTGCTATGTCAACAAACCATGGGATTCTTGTGGATATGGCAAAAAGGTGCTCATCTGGAAAACTGTCATTGATTACCTCACTGTCTTGTCCATGTGTCAGTCTAGATAAAAAATCAACCACTACATTGTGTTTTCCTGGCGTGTCTAAAATTGCAATGTCAAACTCTTGGAGGAGCAGCAACCATCTGATGATTCTGGCACTCGTGTTTGGATTGTTCATGAGATATCTTATGGCTGAGTGGTATGTATAAACAAAAACTTGGTAACCAGTGATATAGTGTCTGAACTTATTAATGGCATGTATGACAACCAAAAATTCCTTTTCTGTGACAGTGTAATTCAATTCTGCCCCTGCCAAAGTTTTGCTGATATAATATATTGCATAAGGTTTTTTCTCTTTTTCTTGTCCAAGGACAAACCCGATTGTTTTATCTGATGCATCTGAGTGGATGTGGAATGGAAATGCCCAATCTGGTCCTTGGAGTACTGGAGCTGTAATTGTTTTTTTCTTAAGGTTATTAAATGCTATCATGCAATTGATTGTCCATATGAACTCAGTACCTTTTGTGAGAAGTGCAAACATTGGGGCAGCAATTCTGCTATAATTTTCAATAAATCTTCTATAGTACCCTGTTTGTCCAAGGAAACTTCTCACGTTCCTTTGTTTAACAGGTGGTGGTAGTGTTTTTATTACTGAAACTTTTGCTTGATCCACCTCTATCCCTCTCTGTGATATATGATGGCCGAGAACAATACCTTCTTCCATCATCATCTTGCATTTGTCATTGCTCAGACATAGGCTCATCTCAATACATTGGTTCGATACCAATTCCAGATGGGTCAATGCCTAGTCGAAGTTTTTTCCATAGGGTGTGAAATCATCCATGAATACTTCCATTTGATCATTTATAAATTCTGAAAATATGCTGAGAATTGCCCTCTGAAAGGTTGTAGGAGCATTGCAAAGTCCAAATGGAAGCACTTTGTAGACAGAAGTACCCCATGGGCATGTGAAGGTTGTCTTTTCCTGGTCAGCTGGGTGAATGAGGATTTGATTGTAACCACTGAACCCATCCAAGAAGGAGAAAAAATTGTTACCTGCTAAAGTATCCAGTACTTGATCTATAAATGGGAGAGGAAAGTAATCCTTCTTGGTCGCTTGATTAAGTTTTCGGTAGTCCACACAAATTCTCCATTTGCCTCCCTTTTTAGGGACTATGACTAGTGGTGATACCCACTCACTATCAGAGATGGGATAGATGAACCCTGCATCTAATAAATTTTGTAGTTCGGCTTTGACTATGTCCTTCAATGTTGGGTTTAATCTCCTTTGTGGTTTCCTTATAGGAATAGAACCTTCCTTGATGTAAATATAATGCTTGCAGATATCAGGATGAATACCTTTCATGTCTACATATGTCTGAGTAAAATCTCTATTCTGCTTTGTTAATACCTTCATGAGTTGTTCTTCTTGTTGGGGATGTAGATTAGAATTGATATTAACTGTTTTCCCTGGTATAATTTCCACAATTTTTGTTTTGTCTGTTTGCTCTTCCAGAGATGTCAGTTCTGCCCACATCTTGTTCAAGTTCCTGCTTGAAGATTCACCTTCATTCTGTTGATCTGTCTCAAAAAACCTTTGGAGACCATCATTGTTAGAAAAATCATTTTGTATAAACCTATCTATATGACCATCTTCATCTATGGATTTTAGTTTTAATGCAACATCAATTGTTAGGACAGGTCTCATGTTTTGATTCAGTGTGTCATTGTAATCGTCAGTCCAGTTTTGATATTCTATGTCTAGGGATTTTCTGGCTGGTGGGTAAATGGTGATTTTTTTCCTAGACTGGCCACTGGTGATGGTCATGTTGCCTGACCTACATCCTATGTAAGCATCTGCAGTTGCCATCCAGGGTCTTTTGAGTATAATAGGATATCCACTAAGTTTTCTTTTTACCTCGATGACTATGAAATCAACTGGGTATTCCCAGGATTCTATATTGATTATAATGTCCTCGAGCATTCCTTCAGGCTTCACAGTGGATGTATCTGCTAGCTGGAGTACTGTGGTTGTTGCTCTGACCTCTGATTGGAGACCTAGGTGTATCATAGTATCTTTGGTCATTACGTTTATAGCTGCTCCTAAATCAATTAGGCTCATGTCGATTTGTCTGTTATTGATGTTGACTTGGACCATGGGGCTACCCGGGTCTAGATATTTGGGGTTAACCATGATACCCAACATTAGATCAGCTAATTGGCCCACTACATTAATAGTTGGTGGGTCATGCTTTCTCCTTCCAGGTTTCTTCAAACAATTCTCTTTTATATATTTGTTGCAGATGGGTACGTCTCTGATGGCTTCTAAGATGGGGATTTGGATATTCAAGTGTTTTAATTCATTCAGAATTGCATTTTCCTCTTCATCTTTGGTACTTCGTACAAGATTTTTAGGAAATGGAGGGTTTCTAGTTCGTGTGAGTGGTATAATTTCTTCCTCCGGAAGGTTTGGTTCATCAGGATGTTGAATATGAGGTTGAGTCCTTTGCTCCTGGTGCTCTGGCTGTTGTATGTTTTGCATAGGTGTATTTTGGAGCATTTTTCCAGACCTTAGGTTAATCTCATTTATTTCCAGAGTATTTACTACGTAAGTGGGAAATTGCATCCTTTCAGTATTGTAGGCTTGTTGTTGCCCTGGCCTGTAGTTGTTACGGTTAGGGATTGGCTAGGCAGGAATTGGTGGAGGTCTGGGGGGTGGTTGATTAGGTGGTGGTGGCATGATAAGTGGATGTTGGTGCTATAGTGGAGCTCTCCAATTTGATGAGTAATAAGGATATGGAATTCCATAATTTGTGGATGGTTGAGTAAAAGGTGGGGGTTATGAGGGGTAGGATTGTGGGTAGTATGATTGATGATAAGACTGGTTTTTCTGCCACTGATTTGGATTTTGCTAAGATGGCCATTGGGCAGGTATAGAGTTCCAATTCTGCTGGTTATTTCCCTGTTATAGTAATGTTGGTTGTTGGGTTGGTACGGTCTGGGAAAATTATTCCTCTTCTGATTTACAAAGTAGAGTTGTTCTATTGCACCCTCGATTGTGGGCTCTTGGATAGCGGCTTTGCAGGAAGGCAACAAGGGACACTTGTCAGTAGAGTGATCCTTAGTGTAGAGGCCACTTATTTTGATGGTGTTTAGTGTGCACTGCCCCTTCTCATGCTTCTTTCTACAACGAGGACAGAATACTGCCAAGGATTGGTTAATTTCATCCTATTTCTTTTTTATTTGAAGAGCATCAAGTTGCATGGCCAGAGATTGCAGGATGTCAGTATTCATGTCATCCAACAGGTTTCCTAAATCAGATTTTGTAAGTGTTGGTCCTGAAGGTGTTGATCCACCAGTAGATGTGTGTGTATCCCTTGTCCCATTCTTAGTTTTCCTAGATCTAGAGTAGTTTTTGAAGATTTGTAGGATCTGGTCAAAATATTTTTGGAATATATCTCCATCTCCTAGAAGATTTAAGACTTCAAAATTCTCTTCTTTTACGCTTCTAAGAAGGACAAGTTTTAGTGATTCAGGATCCAAGGTGCAATGACTGGCTCATTTGTAGCTGAGTTGAAATCTTTGGGCATAATCTTCTAATGACTCTATTTCTCCTTGTTGCATCCTAAAGATTTCATCCCTTGTATCTTTGGCCTTGCAGTAGTCCCTATATTTTTCTAAGAATGCTTGTTTCATTTGATCCCAGCTAAAGATACTATTCCCTTCAAGGCTCATGAACCACCGAAGTGATAGGTCTTTCAATGTGGAAGGAAAAAGCCTTAGCTTTTGTGCATCAGTAGTGTAATCAAATGATCTGCAAACTACCTCAAATTCAAACATGAATGTGTCAGGATATTCTGAAGTCAAACCATGGAATTTTGGTAGATTATTAGGATTGATGTTCTTCATCCTGGCATCTCCAAGAGGTATGCTAATGGGAAAGGTGAAAAGCTCCCTAGGTTCCTCCTCTTCGTTTTCCATTGTGGTGTTTGAGCTCGAACTGGTAGTGAAGTTGTCTCTGTTTGGATTGTATGTGGAGTCAATTTTGTTTCAGAGTGTAGAAATTCAAACTGAGAAAGGTCAGAACTGTTATTACCGTTGTTTCTCATGGAATGCTTGGGCAGAAAACGGCCAAACCTATCCCTTTGACAACGAGGCATTCATTGGTAAAAAAAGTATTTATGTTTTTTTTTATGTGATTTTTTTTCTTTTTGTGTTGTTTTTAGGTGATGTCTCCTAAAAGATTTAGCACCTCCCCGGCAGCGGCGCCAAAAAGTGGTGAGCTCCCAATATGGATGCCTAATGAGGGCTGCTATACTAAGAGCCTACTTTAATTATCAACCCAAGGGACGTACAAACTTTAGAGGTGCAGGCACTATTTGTGCTCTTATAGGATAATCTTTGTCGCGGTTGGGTATCGGTATCAATGTTTTAAGGGTTTCCTACTCAATGCATAAAACTGTTTATACTAGGGAATTAAATACTGGGAAACAGTAAATCTATTTTAAAGAATCAAAATACTAAAAGCAGTAAATCTATTTTTAAAGAATTAAGATACTAAAAGCAGTAAATCTATTTTAAAGAATTAAAATACTAAAAGCAGTAAATCTATTTTTAAAGAATTAAAATACTAAAAGCAGTAAATCTATTTTAAAGAATTAAAAATGCTGAAAGTGAAAGAGATATTCCTATGAATCTACCTAATGCAGAATGGTGAATCTAGACTATGAAAGTGAAATGCCATAACAGATCTATTCTAAATTAAAGAAAGCAAGGTCTGTAATTACTTACGCATAAAACTAGAATTCTAATCTAACATCTCATGGTACATATCTATTATTAAGAAATCAAAGCAATCAATCTTGAGAAGCAATTAATCATGATGGGAAACATTCATAAACCTTAGATTTAAACCATGATTTTTGAAGGCAATGCTAAT
Source organism: Larix kaempferi (assembly GCA_027924585.1). Taxonomy (NCBI): domain Eukaryota; kingdom Viridiplantae; phylum Streptophyta; class Pinopsida; order Pinales; family Pinaceae; genus Larix; species Larix kaempferi. The sequence goes on along the minus strand of BSBM01000316.1, from coordinate 12,922,470 downwards.
ATATATGGAATCGTTGTTTAAAATCTGTGTTGGAAGAAAGCAGCTATAGGACTACTGAAACCGTATTGCTGAACTACAGAATGTATGATAAATTACTACAGAATCAAGACATCATTCAAATGCTTCCATATGCGATATAAATTTTCATCACTGTAATACACATAATTGGAAATACCTGGAAAATGGAAATCCCATGACTTACGTGTTGGAGGGGCCCTCTCCAACCCATACTCAGGAGGGAACGAAACTTATAGACGCTGACTAGGATTTAACATCAATCTTATATTAAAATATAAACTCAATGTCTTCACAAAGGTCTATAACTAAGAAGTATCTCAATAGTGCAAAAACGTGAAACAATGTTTCTCCAAAAATGTCAACAGAGACCTCTCGCTACCCGAGAGGTCTATATTTATATAATTCTTAATGTTGAACCTAACTAAATGTCTAAATGCCGATTCTCCTTGAATAGGAGTGCGTTCTCTACAAATCAGGAAAAAGGCGTCGAGCTGCATGATCCCTCAGTCTTCTACGTGTTTCCCTTCAATGCCCCTGAATCTACTCAATCACACTCGATTTCCACAGAATTAGTTTATTGGATACGCATTTTAAACATACAAGAATAATCGTCAAAAACAACTTCATTAAATAATTAAGGTAAAAAAATTTTCCCACAAATGAGTGTGTTTCTTCGCCATTACTTGAGCTTTACTACGGGAAAAAGGTTATCAAATACCTGAAAATTGGACTCATCATGCATCGGTGTCTTCGAAAGTCATCACACATAATCCAACTGATTATGTAATGTATCCACCTAATACATGTCATTACATATGATCATCCTGATCATCATCATAACATCATCCTGATGCATGTCATCTGGAGCAACATCCTGAAGCTCATCATCTATGATCATCCTGATCATACAATGCATCCACCTGATGCATACCAAGTAACTATCTGATACATATCATCATACATGATCCACCTGATCATACAATGTATCCACCTGATACATACACAGATACATGATCCACCTGATCATACAATGTATCCACCTGATACATACACAGATACATGATCCACCTGATCATACAATGTATCCACCTGATATATATCAACATACATGATCTACCTGATCATACAATCATATCCACCTGATACATATATAGATACATGGTCCAAGCATCCAACATAATGCATATACATATACATGATCCAACTGATCATAACAAGCATCCAACATGATGCATATACATATACATGATCCAACTGATCATAAAAAGCATGCAACATGATGCATATACATATACATGATCCAACTGATCATAACAAGCATCCAACATGATGCATATACAGAGCAGTAACTGGGGCATCATCCTGATGCTCATCATCCATCGCTTACATCCATAGCCATGGGAAGGATCCTCCTCTCACCATGCTTGGAATGGCTCCTGCAAATGTGTCCATCAATTCTTCCTCGAAGTGTCGTCAATCTGAAGAACACCATGCCTCTCTCTGAAGTACTCGAACTTCACTCTGGCTAGTGGTTTCGTCAACACATCCGCAACTTGCTCATCCGTCGCAACATACAGGAGCTTCACTGCTCCTCTCTACACCATATCCCTGATATAGTGATATTTGATGTCAATGAGCTTCGACATATCGTGGAACATCGAGTTCTCAGATAGGTTCACACAACTTTGGTTGTCACAAAAGGTACCAGTAGCCTCCAACGAGAGATCAAATAGCTCAGACAGTAGCTTCCAGAGCCATACTGTCTCACAACTAGCCAAACATGCTACAACATACTCTGCCTAGGTTGTACTTAGTGCTACGCAGGATTGCTTCCTGCTAAACCAAGAGATCACACCTGATTCCATACTAAAGCAACACCCATAAGTGCTCTTCCTATCTGCAGCACTGCCATCCGAATCCAAATCAACATAACCCTACAGGTTAAACTTTTGATTCGCAACATACTTAATCCCATAGTCAACTGTACCCTTCAGGTACCTCAGAATATGCTTTACAGCAACCAGGTGAATACCTCTAAGATCTGTCAGGAACTGGCTCAATGTGTTCACCGCAAAGCAAATATCTAGTCTAGTGTTCATCAGGTACATCAAGGACCCAATCATCTGACGATACATCATCACATCAACCGAATCAAATGAATCATCACACAGAAGCTTCAGGTTCGATGCCATAGGTGTGGCCATGGTCTTGCAGTCCATCATCCCAAACCTCTTCAGGATCTCTACTGCATACTTCCCTTGTCCAAGGAAGATTCCCTCTGCACTCTGCCACACCTCCATGCCTAGAAAGTAGTGCATCATCCCCAAGTCCTTCATCTCGAACTCGGTAGCAAGCTTCCTCTTCGTATCGACAATCAGTCTATCCTCACCAAGTCCTAGGAGCTTGCTTCAAGCCATACAAGGATTTCTTCATCCTGCGCACATATGACTCTCTGTCATGTGTCTCAAAACCAAGTGGCTGCTCCACATACACTTCCTCCTCGACTACACCATTCAAGAAAGCTGTCTTGACATCCATCTAGTGTATCTTCCATTTCATCACTGCAGCCAGGGAAAGTATTGATCTGATGGAAGTGTACCTGGATACATGAGCAAAATTCTATTCCCTCTTTCTGAGAGAAGCCACCAGCTACAAACCTTTCTTTTTACTTTTCTACGCTACCATCTGTAGCATGCTTGATCTTATAGATCCACTTGGAAGTCACAATAGACTTCCCTTCAGGTCTTGGGACTGCATCCCAAACATCATTCTTCATGATCGATCGATACTCCTCGATCATGGAATTCTTCCTGAATCCTGGGAACTTCAATATCTTCAATAGATAACTTTGTTGTTGAACAAATGTTGTAGTCCTTCTTTTGTAGGTGATGGTATACGATCTTTCCTACAAGACAAGTTAAATTGCATGATTAAAAACATCTCATAGTTTTCAAAACAAATTCTTACACGTAAAGAAATATGTCATACAGTCATGTAATTATCTTAGCCAATGCTTCAATACAACATTTATCCATATCTCGTAACTTTCTAGATGCCTTCCAATCTCTACCAAAACATTGTTAAGAGTGTGCACAACTCCCAACATGTCAGCAAAGAGGTTTCATTCTAGATAAGTAGCAATCGAATGTTGTACAGTACCATAGGCCACTTACCCATCACATGCATATTAGCAGTATACTGTGCATTAATGCAATTATTCTAATATGCATAATACACACCCTAAGTCTAGGAACATAAGCATATACATCATTGAACAATATTATTTAAACAAACAAGTATGCAAGAAATGACAATTCAAATACTTATCTTTGTTTGGTTGTAGGGTGGACTCCCTCTCAATATTTGCTTCCTTGTAGGAACTCCTGGAGTGTGCTCCCTCTTGATCTTTGCTTCTTGGATTACCTGTCCTTGAACTTATATCCACCCTCGATCACTTATGCATACTTACTAGTATCATCATTGTGTTATCCTCGAGGTCTCATACATACATTCATTAGTATAATCTCAATACTATCAAAACACAATAATTTTAAACATGTATTTCAAACACAGATAATAAGCATTAGTATTCAAGGTTTCAGGGAATACTTCTTTTACTCGTGCATATTCTTTATTTGACCAAAAGGACTTTTCTTGTTAGTCATATCATCAATCAAGGTAAGAGACATAATATGCATAAACCCTTGATTACTTACATTCCTAACTTCATGAACAATCATTATCAACCATACAATAGTATAAGATCCTAACACAAGGTAGGATTCTAACTTGATATAGGATAAACATACCTGGTTATCATATTTTCTAGTTATGTCTAGCAATGTCTTCTTGTTCTCTTCAATGACTTGTGCTAGTAACATGTTTATATCATAGGTTAAGCACTGTAGAACCAAATTATACATATGTGATCCATGACAGTGGATGAATCTTTGTCTTCATGTCACCATGGTCATATGTTCTTGAACTAGAACATGATTTGTCTTTCTTGATGTACCTTTCATGTTAGCAGACAACATCAACCTCATACAACACCACAATGCATTAGTACAATCATAAGTGTCAAAACCCTAATCAATGAATATCTGCATTCATAATTTTATTAAGGTGATACAACAAGTCTAAAGTTAATCAAGATTCTACTAACCTTAATGAAGACAAACATACCATAAGCTTAATCATGAACAGATCTCGAAACATACCTGGATAAGTCATACTTGTCGAGATTGCTTGTAATCTTCTTATGTAAGGCCTTAGCCTCATCTCCCTCTGAAACATGAACTTCTTCACTTATGTAGGTGACCAAACAATTCTCTTCTTGGATTAACCTAATCCACTTGATTTGCAGAAACTGGATTTGGAGCTGGATTAGGGTTTGTTAGAGAAACTCTAAAAATTCAAACTTTGAATTTCAAATTTTGAATTTCAAACTTCTAAAAGTATAGAAAGATGCGCCTTGACGAGCTGATCAAGCTAGTAGACTTAGAATTTGAAAACTGCAAAGTTTCACCCCTCAAAATTGCCTTTGAAACTTTCGGATCTTCTAGACAGGATCCCGAACTATGGTTTGATAAATCCCACCCTTCTGCCCAACCAAAAGGTTCTATCCAAATCTCTAAACTTCGATTTTTCTGAGGAGCTTCCAGCCGTGGTCACAGACTTCAGAAATTCCAACTTTTGCAGAAGCCCTAATTTTCCACCTTTTCGATCAAAATCCCGAACTAGGGTTTGATCAAGCTCGGCCTTCTTCCCAACCAAAAAATTCAATCTTGGTCTCTAAATTTTGATTTTGATGAGGAGCATCTAGCCGTGGTCTCCGATACTAAAATTGCAACATTCTCCAAAACCCTAAATTCCCGAAGCCATGAAAGAAGGTGCTCAAAATCCAATTTTGTTTTGACAGAAATATGCACCTGATTGTTTCTGGTGTAACTCTGAAATTTAAGATCTACAGGGTCTGAAAATTTAATCTATTGTATACCGACCTGTTATCTTTCCAACCTCATAGGTCTGACCTCAAATGGATTCTCTGAGAGAGAGTTATGCCAAGTGTCGCAACGTGACCTGTTTATGGGATAAAACAGAAGAGCGAACTTGTACGGCATGCCACGTGTCACTGTTTCAGTTTTGGCCTCTGAAAAACTTACCTGAGAAAGTATATTCTATTCCCTACCTGTCACTTTTTATGAAATTTAATTTGGAGCTTCCTAGCCCAAGTTGTGACCTTTTTTCCTAGGTCACCTGTTTATGACTTAGATCTAGAAGAGGCAGAAACCCTAGATTGAACAGATCATAAAACATAAAGTACAACGAATTAGAAGTTGTGATTTTGACACAAGGTACATTGGGATCTTATCTTCGACCTGTAAAATTTTGAGATCCTGAAACCTTGTAAAAATGCATTTATAGAGAAATTTCTACAATGACTGGTTTTTCTATATCAAGCCCTAGCATCACAAGTGCAACAAGTGTCACAAATGCCATACCATGCCTTCTTTCAGGCTAGCTCTGATACAATGTTAGTTTTTCAGAATTTCAATCTGATCTAGGATATTAACTAAGAGAATAACATGTACAACATATCAAATATGGACACAATAATGCAAGCACACAAGAGACACAGAGTTTCACCGGGGAAAACCAAGAAGGTGAAAAACCTCACAACTTCCTCAGAGATAGATAGAGCAATGATACAACCAAAGTACAAGAGATAGTCCTCCTAGCAGCAAATTCTCCTCCTCCACAAGTGCACCACTCTCTAATGAGAGTATAAGTGAGTAGTGAGATGATCAAATAGAGATCTCCCAATCTCTATTTGTACTTGTCTTGTCCTGCCCAATAAACTAGTGGGGCTGACTTGTCTAACTTAGCCTAATAACCCATGGTTACATTAATCCGGGCCGACCCCACACATGGTGGTCTAATAACCCATTTACCCACATGACTCATACAGGGCCAACCCCATCAAAGTGGTCTAATAACCCATCAAGCATAAGTTACGACACTTACAATATAAATGACGACACTTCTATATAGAGGAATAATAACATCTCTATAGGAATACAAACACTTCCGTATAGAGGAATAATAACATCTCTATAGGAATACAATATACATGGGTAAAATACATTCCGAAGTTACATATACATCAACACTATGTTTATTAAGTAAATAATAGTATTTAAAACACTTGCCCAAAATTATATGGGAGAACCTACATGCAATCTCATACTCCTTACATGCTCCATGATTGTGCTGTTCATCTTTTTTGACACACCATTTTCTTGTGGTGTTCCTGGAACTATCTTCTCTCTACAAATCCCATGGTATGAATAGTAAATATCAAACTCTTTGCTTCAATATTTGCCTCCATTATCTGATTTGAGACAACCTTTTTCCTATCTCATTCTCAACCAAATATTTCCATTTCTTAAAAGTAGCAAAAACATTAGATTAACATTGTACATTTCTTGACCGGTAAATAACATGATTAGAAAACCAGTGCTGATATAATCAACAAATCAGCATAATTAGAAAACTGATGCTGATATAATCAACAAATCAATTAGATTATAAAAGCAAAATACACAATGTCTCCAAATACATTCTCATAACATGATTAGAAAACCAAAATACACAATGTCTCCAAATACAATCTCGGGTCTCATGCATGACTATGAGGATGCCTAGAATAAACCCTTGAGGAGTTAATGCCAACATTGATAAAGTAAAGTAAAAAGTATGGTGCATTTGTATTCAGTGTTTCCATTTGATATTTTAGCACACTAAGGAGATAATGGCACACTAGATAATGATAAATCCTCCTTCACTTAGCACCCAATGATGGTGATGCCCCAACCACAACAAATGACCCAAGACCAATCAATGGTGTAGAAAATCCCATAATGACACATATTTTATACTTGTGGGAAAAATATTCCTTCTATAAGACATGCAGTTCTTTGGGACCGTATGCATGGCCAACACCCCTTAAACATGTTTTAGGCTATAATGAATTCACGTTCATCCTCAAACCATGCTCAGGGCCCCAATATCCTATATGGTGTGCAAAAACTAGCAATGGTACCAATGAGCCAAAATTCCTTTTACAAAGCATGTGTGTTAATTTATGACCTTATGCATGTCTCATGAGACCTAAAACATATTTTATTCCCTAATACATTTTTATCCCCAAACCATGTTCAAGGTAATTTAGAGACCTAGATATAGTGCACAAAACTTTGTAATGGTGCACATATTACACCCATGGTCTAAATATTCTCTTCATAAAGCACGTGTGGTCTAATGACACCCATATTACACCCATAAAGCATGTTTGGTCTAATTACACCCATATTACACTCATAGGCCAAGTATGTTCTTTATAGGGCATATATGGTGGTTTGAGACCATTCTCATCACCCATGGTCCCTAGTATATGCTAGGTCAAAAGACATTGATTTTCATATCTAGAACATGGCTATAGCCTTGGACTCATCCTTGGTACACAAAACCTTGTCATGGAATCCATATTCATTGGTGGGACAAATACTCTCTTTATAGGGCATCTATGTTTTTTTACGAATATTTGCATTGTCCATGGGCCCTAAAATCATCTTTTAGGTCTTTAAATGCTAATGTTAACCTCAAACCACATTCAAGTCCCTATGACCCATCTGTGGTGCAAAAAACATTATAAAGGTGTTGATATTATACTCATATGCAAAAAAAATCTTATATAGGGCTTGCATTGATTGTTTGGACCTTATGTGTGCCTCATGAACCTAAAATCTTATTCTAGGCCCTAAAGGCTAAGACAATCATTTTCATCATTATATTGTAGCTAGGGCCCATCCCTTAGATGATAAATTTCGTAATGGTGCCCATATTACACACGTGCATCATCTAAATAATTCCTTTGTATGGGTTGTGTGGTGATTGAGATTGTATTCATGGAACATTAACCTTAAAATCATCTTTTAGGCTATATTAAGATGCTCGTTTTCATCCTCAAATCATGGAGAAGTCCTAGGCCAATATTTAATGTACAAAACCTAAATGGCATGCCCATATTACATCCATGGGACAAAAAATAGATGTAAATGGATTATGTGGTGGTTTGATACCCTGTTCATGGCTCATGAGACCTAAATTCATATATTTAAGGCCCTAAAATGTTCATTTTCATCTCAAATCGTTGTTAGAACTACAATACGTATTTGTCACATGTAAAACCTTGTTGGAACTCATATTACACCCATAGAACAAACATTTTATTAGCAAGGCGCATGTATTGGCTTGGAACCATGTGCACGGCCCATGAGGCCTAAAAGCATTCTTTAAACCCCATGACACTAGTGGTCCCGAAGACCCATAAATTATGTGAAAAACCTTGTATTGACACTAATAGTACACCCATGGAACAAAGATTTTGTATATAGGGTATGTGTGGTTTTTTGGGACCCAATGCATGGTTCACGAACCATAAAATAACATTTTAGGGACTTAAGATGTTGGTGTTCCACCTTACCCAATATAGGTGGCCCCAATACCCATATATGGTGCATAAATACTCATAATGATTTCAATATTACATTGATAATCTAAATATTCTCTTTATAAACCATGTGCATGGATAATGAAACGTAAAAGAATGTTTTTGGACCCGAGCCATTTTGTTTCATCACCAAAATGAAACATGTCCTTGGTATGAGAAAACTCATAATGTTTCCCATATTAGATTCACGTGTCAAATATTTCCTTTATAGGGCCTGTGTGGTGAATTAATATCCTACACATGTCCCAAGAGCCATGACAAGATCATTTATGCCTTCATATGTTGGTGCTCTTCATCAACTATGATCAAGTTATTAAGAACCATATGTTGTGTACAAAACATCATAATGATTTTGATATATTGGAAAAAAAGGTTTAATGTTCGTTTGTCATCTCCACGGTGCCCATTGTTGTTTACATTACCATCATTATTGTTAGAGAAATTGTCCTTATAGTAGGGGAAGACTACCAACGTATTGGGGGTTGTCGGATGAACATATAGGGATTTGCAATATTATTATTAAGCACATAGAGTTAAGGTTATGAGAAATGTATACCTTATTTATGAAGGTCGGTCCAATCTTTTATCCCTTTGTTCTCCACTGCAACAACCTGCAAAACTAACACAAGACCTTCCTCAAACCATTTTGGATACAAAGAAGATATTGACATTAATAACATAGCATAAAATCAATTTGTAATCAAGACACAATAGATATAAACACATCAATGGGAAGGGAAGAATGTCCAAATATTTATTGACAAATGTAGAAGATACAAAATGCTATACCTGTCCTGCACCGACATCGTCGTAACTAGACCCTGGGCTCCTTCTCCTCTCTCTTAGCTATGAATTTCTCCAGCATAAATTTCTCCAATTATCATAAGGTCCCTTTATCAAGCCCCTCCCCTTGTACTTATGGCAAGGCAAGGAGGGTAGGATTGAAAGGTGGTTGAGTTGGGAAGTTGGGGTAGTTTTGGTACCTGCCTCAACTAATCTCAATTCGTGTTTTTAATTATTTTTTCAAGTTTTCTTAAGATAACTGCGAGTATGACATAATACAACTAGCGAGTGAATCATGAGTGACTCGCGAGTGTCCTCACTTTCATCTAGTGGGGGCAACTTTTAATTGACACTCGCGGGTTGTTAGTAGTGATACTCGTGGCTGACCTGCGAGTTGGAAAGTATGAGGGTCGTGGTTATGTTTAAAAATAGGCATAGAAATATGCTTCTGAGGAAAGGATTGCAAGGTTCAGCCCTAGGTTATCTGAGGTCAAGGTAATCTCTTTCATCCATGGTGTCCTTTTGTGTGACCGACAAGGCAATGTGGTCATGGACGGAGAAGTGCTAATTTGACCGATAACAGATGCCCCCTAATTTGTGAGTTCAGAGGGAAACAATGGATGAAATACATTACAATCCAAGAAGAGGAGGAGCAGAGAGATCGTAGGATGAGGTCACAAACAGTACATGAAACAGAAACAAAGTCAATGAGTAGTGTACAATATTAACATCAGGAGATGTTCATAATGATAGAACATAATATCCAATACATAACTGAAATATGTATATAGCATGGCCACTGAAATACAAGTGTGGATCTATGTCAAACAGGATATCATATACATCACAACAAACTGGATCTATGTCTCATCAAGAGCCACAAAGATGGGTATGGCTCAGTCCTGCGCAACTTGGGAAATAACAAAATGTGATGATGCTATTATAGGCCCAAGGTCTTCATCCAAACCGTCTCAAGGTATGAATCCTAACCATGCGAATAAATGAGATGGAGTCTAACATACCATTTGATTATTGGCCCATGAAGTTAACCGTTAACAAACGCGAGGGCACCCACCATTAACGAAAATGGGTCCCAATGTACCTAGTACATTCTAAAAAGTGTGAATAAGAGGTTTTGAATTCGAACACTTGAAGAATCCATCGATTAGGGGACATTGATTTATTCCCAATATTCAACGACGAGGGAAATTTCCACTGATGTCTGCAATCCCCAAGTTACTACCTGAAACTCTAAACTTCATTCCCAGAGCAAGATAAGATGAAGTCGATAGGAAGAAGTCCGTTGGAAGGGAGGCCTTAAGGAATCCTCCATCATCCAACACGAGATATAATCAAAAGTTTGATTTGATATGGAATAGGACTAAGTACATGGTGAAATAAACTAACACCTAGGAATGGCCGGCACATGAGGTCAAGGTAACTACAGAATGGCCGACACAAGGGGTGTCCTTGAACATTGAGCACAACACAAGAGTGACTTAGGAATCTTTGAAGACAAAGGGGACCATGATATAAATCCGTAATGTAGGAGAAATTAACATTTTCTCCATATGACTGGAAGAGTAACCAATAGGAGGAGTAAAAACTCTGAGATTGGGTTCATCCTAAGGCCAAAACTAAAACCCAACTTGTTTGAAAAAGACTCAAAAAGGTTTTGTGCTCAAGGACATGATTGACTTGCTTCCTTTGTACTGAAAGATACTTGACATTATTCCCTTCTCTTTTCTCTTTTTATTTAAAAAATTTCCTTCTTGTTAGTTTTAATGAGTCCAAGAAAGCAAACTCAATAGTCCTTCTTCATTTTTGAAACAAGCTCAAAGAAAGAGGGATAAGATTGCTTGATATAAGTCCAACCATGTGAAATTTAACGATTCCATGGGAGGGAAACTCAAAACCTTCTTCATGTTTTAACAAGTTTGAAGAAGAGGTAGATTAATACTCGATAAAACTGATCCATGGATTTTAATATCGAGCCTGGATTTGTTCATGCTCGCCGGTGTTTTCACATCGAGCCCAAGTTGGTAAATTCTCGCTTGGTGTTTTCATATTTCGAGAGTCTGAAAACCCTAAAGAAGACTCTTAAAGGTCATTTTTGGTAAATTTAGTATCCTCACCTGAAAAAGTGTAAATCAATGAGAGAAGAACTCTTCTAACCACGTATGACTAGAGTATACCTTTTTCGTAATTAATCCAAAAAGGTTCGGAAAATGGGTAAAATTATACCTAAGTGGATGTCTGTTCAGTCCTTTAACGAGTGCGAACAAGACAAGCATTCTCAACAATCTTGTTTGATTTTAAATAGTCGAACAAGGGCTTAAAAATACTCTCTAGGGACCAAGGAACTAGGTTCCTTGGTATGTCAAATGACGAAAGGGTTGTAGATATCATGAACACCACCAGATTAGTAGAAAAATACATATAAACATGATCTCGAGAGATTTCAATATGACTTAAAATGACAGGAAGTACTGCACTAAAATGACATTCCATAAAGAAAATCAAACCTTTATGTGATCATCATTGCGAAGTAGTGAGAAATGCTTCTTAGAACCTCACCTAATCAAAAAGAGCTTGAAAAAAGGTCATTAGTGATTAAATAAAGTTAAAATAATTTTGAAACTATATGAAATTTGAAAAAGTGCATAAAAATTTCAAGTAATTTTTATAAATAGTTCCAAAATGTACACATCACTCACAAATTCATTTTGTTGGAGCAAAAAGGCAAAAGAACCCTCGTACTTCAACCACTTGTAGCGCTCAAACCGGGTCACCAAATCAACTTTCGTCAGTTGCAAGTAAGTAATATCTCTCTTGTCCATCATTTCAATGCATTATTTTAGATTTTTAGTGGTGTTTTTAATTTTTTCATGCGTTTAAAATCTAGGGCTTCGCAGCTGCGGGTTCATCTATGTTAAACTCATGGATACATGAAATATGAACGGGTTTAGCATAGGAGAACCTGTAGGTACCCTCCTCTGTTGTAGAGGTGAAGCCGCGGGTCCCGCAAGTAAAATGAAAAATTCAAAAAAATAAGAGATGAATGGGGTAAATGATGCAGGGATGGTGCTAACATGGAGGGGGAGAGAGAATGAATCCATGGATAGGGATTCCATGGGAGATCCACTTACATTGAATGCATTATGAAGATGCAGTTTGCTCAAGTTTTTCCGAACAACAAGTGTGCGTGCACAAATGCATTTGTTCCAAATTCTAGTCAACTACTAGGATGTTGATCAAGGAGTGTTTGATCTCCAAGGGAAGATATTAGACATCGCCATAGACGACATATACTTTATCACCGGTTATCCCATAGAGGTGAGGGGGTTAAACTCAAAGGAACATTCCGAGGGGTAGGTGCACTCTCAATCCAAGATTACATCAACACTTATTGTTTGTCAAGTACCGAAAAGAGTGGTACCCAAGTCTTGATTGGCTCTATTGCAATCTTCCCACTGAAAGTAATACTAAGTACACTTAACAGGATTGGATGGGAGTGTTGTGCAACATTTGTCCTCTCGAAACTACATGCAAATCGGGGTTGAATGCTTGCGTGGTGTAGTGTTTGACTAGTGCTCAGGTCTCTTGGTGAATATGAAACACCAATTGACTAAATGCAAAATCGAGAAGAAGAAATTTTTTGGCTATGGAATCATTTTGTGTACTTTCTTCTTTGAGAGATATGGCTCTACTAGTACTGGACCCTTGCAAGCCATTGATGACTCGATGGGGAGATATATTCTTGTGCCAGGGTAATGGCGAGTATACTCTTTCTTATGCTGGCGAATATTATCTCGGATGGTGGAGCTGCCAAGTTTCAGCTCTAGAACAGTTCCCATATGCAGGTATGGATTTCTGAGGAGATCCAGAGCTCGCTCTTCCTCCAAGATCGGCTTGGGGAGACATAAGTAAGATGTGCTTATGCTTTTGAAATTTATTTCATTTTTATACTTTGATGTATATATAATTTTTTTTATGATGATCATGAGTGTTGATAGTGTGATTTATGTAGATGTGGGACCTGTGAGACCTGCCGAACACCCTCACATGTTTATTAGACTGAGTGAGCCAGGTGCATCAGATGCCATGCTGGTGAAACTTGAGGGGAAGATGAGTCGTTTGAATCATGATATCCCGAGGTACAAGATCAAGCGGATGCCACTTGAGATGCAAGAGCATGTGGTAGGTGTGCCCCCAGCATGGATCCGACTACTTAGGAAAGTAGCTAGGCTAGCTATATGCTATAGAGAGGTTTTGGCAGAGTTAGTAGAGGCACCTCCTTCTCCATAGGGAGAGAGACATGTTATATTTTTTAGGCTTTTGAGCCCAATTTTGTATATTATGGCACTACGACAGACTATTAATCATACTCATATTTTCTTATCATGATACATATAGTATCGGTTTATATATACATGTGTTTGTATTTATGTGTGTGATTATTTAATGTGATTATGTATGGTACAAGTGCCAATATAATAGATAGTTTTCATATGAATCAGCTAATGAATTTAAATTCCTTGAAATGTGTTGATATATGATAAAATCGAAATATCTTTCAAGCAACCTAACACGCAAAAATTGACGAAGCAAAGAAGGATCCCTAACCCTGTACTCACGCATCAACTGAAGTACTACTAACTATGAGTTGATTCTTACCTCCAGACTTGAAATGTCGTGATGAATAACATCTCGGAGTAACTCAATGACTGCATTATACTGTGGAGGTGTGTGAGTTGTCGAAAAGAACCACCTAAATATTTAATTATAGACTAGGGTTGGTAATCTTAGAGTTGAGGCATAGTATGTGCTAAGGTAGAATGGAACCTAAGTTTCGGCTTGTCAGACCTTAGAAGTGTTTTAATAAAGAAAAAATCGAAAGATCTTTCAAAATGAAAAACCGATTCAAACTTCAGAAAAAGATAACAAATGAACTAACTAAACCAAATTAAACCAACAGATCATAATAGTATCAAATCATACTACTCTACTCTATGATTAAACAATGAAAATTACTTGATTAAAGAGAAAACTGTCTTTATAAGAATGGAAACTACTTAATCAATTCTTCAGGTTCTAATCTAGGAATTACAAACAACTGTAAATGAAATCAAAGACCTATCTATGAAATGACTTAATTTAATAGTAAATTACATAAACAGAAAGCTAAGTTAAAAGCAAAACTACATACTATTAATGAATTCAATAACTACTTATGCATTCAATTAATACTTCAAAACTATACTAAAGCATCTAATTCTAATTCCATTCTCCTTGATGTTGTATGTCAAATGTGATAGGAACTGGAGTGAATGAGTCCTAATGACTTTCAAATTTAATAGCAAAACAAAATGGAAGTAAATCTAACCTAATTTCAATAAAGATATGTAAACTACAAAGAGTCCAATTACAGTTAACTTTAAACATTATGATCTATTTTCTATCCATAAGCAAAATGACATAAAACTAATGGAATCTAGAAAACTTGATAAAGATATGCTATATAGAAGCAAGTAGAAAACTTGATAAAGATATTTACTTCTGATCCAAATTCTATTTCATGAACATCTTCATTATTTGGATGAATGGAAAACTGATCCTATACTTAACAAAGAAACTATCAAAATTCAGATAACTTGGAGAATGAAATTATTAACTCTAATATGAACTAAATCTTAAGAACATGTAATAAACTATACTAAGAATAAAACTGATAAATTCTGAAACAACAACATATTAGTAAATCAATTATAAAAGACATAACTCGAAAGACAGTGGAAACGAAGTTAAGGAAAATAAGGTGGAAACTAAGAATAATGACAAAACTGAATTAAAACTCTTATAGAATATAAAGCAAAGGCCTAATTATGGTTAAGAATGCTAATTAGAAGAGAGAAAGATTACAATTCGAAAGCTTGAAAAATTGAATTCAAAATAAGCATAAAACAGTGCAGAAAGAATAAAAGTCCGAATGACGATCCGGATGACTATTCGAATGACAGTTTGGATGGAAGAAAAATGAATTAAACTAAGAAAAGAAACAGTTTTGATGATCTTAATCATCAGCTGGCGAATGCAAATGAACCTACAGTGCAAAGAAGTCAGTGAGAATACTTCTGAGAAGCTACGATAATAGGAAGCAATCTATTCTAACCATTATCTAAGAGATGAACTATTTCTATTATATGCTAAAGCAAGACTGAGGTGAGAGAGAGAGAATTAACCTACAGCTATAGAACATAAGCTAATGGAACTAACTTTCACTATAACAAAACTTGAAACAACTTCTAACTAAACTCTATCTAATCATGAAAAACTGAAAGGAAACTACAAAACGATATGCTTGGTCGACCATTTATCAGTTCTGGAAACACAGACTAAGTTAGCAACACAATATAAATTACAAAAACATAAGAAATGAAATGTACAGGAAAACAAAATTAATTACATATACTAGAAAATGAACTAGCTATATGCATAAAAGAAAATAAAGAAACATAAACAAAACCTCCGGTTGATGAGGGGCCCTTCCCAACAATCAAAGATGGAAGCTAAATCGACTTAGTCACTAACAACAGAGCATCAATGAACTAAAACTTCCATTAACTGAGAAAATTACACAGTGCTTATAGCTCAAAGGACTAACAGTTTTAAAAATCTAGAGACTCGGACTCTAGCTTAAGACTAACTCTTCTCAGTCACAAAGACAGCTATTTATACAATTTTACAATGGAGAGAGCAAGTCGACCCTTTAGTGGTCGACTACTCTAATAATAGGAAGTCTTTAATACTGTAAAATGACTGCTTGTGATTCATGACAATGCAGAGGTCGCCTGTATAGACTTTCACGGCATTGACCCTATCCAATGCGAACAGTTGCGTGTTTCTTTCCTTCAACCGTGGGCAGAATGTATGCTGATGAGCTGGATGGACGGAGGAGAGGGATGATAGAGCATCGACGTGGATAGAGCGTGTGCTGGCAGACTGAGCGTGGGCGGACGAGGCTCCTTTAGAACATCGGCGTGAGCAGGCGTGCGTGGTATCAGGTTGAACGAATAGGAAAGTTGGAACGCTGGATTGTTGACATGGGCAGGAGGTGTACTGTCGAGCTCAGGAGGCAAGGAGGCGAAACTTCTAGAACCAAGGCTCGTCAATCATAACCATCACATAGCTAACCGAACCCATGTGTCCGTTTCTCTCTTCAGTGGCCAGGAATATGCCAACCGATGATTCCGCAGATTGGACAAAGGGATGAACGCTGCTGGCGTCTTTGGCTTGAAAACGAGTCTGAATGAAGGTCTGTTTGAAAACCGCTGCCTGTAGAGCAAGAACTAAATGCCACGCATGTCTAGAATTGTCACTTTAAACATTAATAAATCATAATATAGCGAGATTTGACCAAAATTCATATGATAAATGAATATATGCATACTTGGTCTGTTTGGTGGTTTGATTGGTGGAAAGAATAACTTATCATAGAAAAAATAATGAGAATGACACCACTCAAAGTAGGTTTGATGATAAAAAATAGTGACAAAATGGACACCAACATTCCCCCAAACCAGAGATATGCCAGGTCCCACTGAGCAAAATAGAGAAGTTCAGGAAGAAGGCTGAGTTACGGTAGCAGCTGCCTTTGACTTGGAAGAGAAAGTGGTTTTAGCTTTAAGATTCTAGAGCTTCCTAAACTGGTCCTTCAAAGTGTCATGCTTCATCCGAAGAGTAGTATGGGATGCTTCTCTAGCATTGACCAAGCATTCAATGTTTCTTACTTGTGTGCGTAGTGCCTTGTTTTCTTCTTGAAGCTTAGAGATTGTTTCCACATAATTTTGATTCTGGTATGTCAACCGTGCTATTACTTGGGTTAATCCATCCACTTCCTACTGATTCAGAATGGGTTGTTCTATGCAATGTTCCAGGTCATTTTGAGGACTCAACTTTCTTGAATATGTCTCAATATCAACCGTATGTTCTTCAAGAACTCTGTATTTGGTGTGTGCAGGAGAACTTTCAGCAGCAGGGGCTTCAGACAATTGAGCATATACATTGGCTAATATGAGAAGAGGTGTTTCAAAGGTATGTTCGTATGATTGGTTGTCTGAACGAGATGGCTGAAAAGAAGTCTGGATGATAGACTGGTCAACGAACTGGTCATGGTTTGTTTTCGTGGATTTAGTGGGTACTGAAAAGAGTGGAGGTTCTGAAGTAGGATCACCAAGGGTAAGCTCAGGAGAAGGAGATGAATGGATAAGGTGTACATCTCTTGAGGGATTCTCATCAAACCACACACATTTGGTGTCCTGCTCTGTTTGTGTAGAGGCTTGGGTAGGATCACTAGTATAGGCTTGGAAACAATGGTATTTTCGAGAAGTAGAGGATTTGGCAATAGGATTCTCGATCAAATGAGGGTTTAGTATTTAAAAAACAAAACGATCCCATATTTTCCATTTCTTTTCCAGCTGGTGAATGATCAATATTTTAATAAGACAGTGATGTTACAAGCTACCAGAAGGATTAAAAATATTCTTCCTATCCTGACTTGACATTTTCTCTAAACTTTTCAGGAAATAGAATGGAAAATTGAGGGTCTAATTGTTAACAAAATGTGCTAACAATATAAAATGGTAGACTTTAAAAACAGTAAACTTACCCTCACAAGTGATTAGATGGATGATGATAGTCAAGGGATTTAAGTATTCCGGCTTGACCCACTCTCGATGGAATCCTTTTGTTCCTGCAACATGCTGATATTCGGCCTTCAAAGAAAACTCGTGAGCCTTCTGTGGAAGGAGGAGATGTTTATGCCAACGAGCTCCTTCCATAGGGAGCTTCGTGGCTAATGTGATAGATTCTTCCGTCACAGAAAAAGTGAGATGGCCAACTTTGGCCTTCTTGCCATCAAATACTTTGGCGAATAGTAGTGAAATTTCATGGTCATAGCCTTGGAAACGATGGAGAAACAAACCCCATCCGGCTCGAAGGAATACCTCATGACACTCTTTGAACTTAGTGATGCAAAGTAAATCTTGGTAACTTCCAGGTTCGTGACCGATCGACATAACTAGATAGAGGTCAAGGGATGTGGATAGGTACATGGGATGCAAAAGATGCAAGAGACGCGGCTTAACAGAGAAGATGAAAAAAAAAAGAATGGAGTGAAATTCACATAGTCATCAGTTTAAATTTGAAGTCTGTTTGAGTGGTTGATTGATCGTAGGCATTCTTGAGAGATCACACTTGTCATTCGATGATCTTGAATCGAGTGCCAACATAGGAATGTGTGATTCAAAGAATACGTGTGGCTAAGATATTTTCAACTATGTCCAAAGTTGAGTCGAGCTTTGGACAGGTTGAGTATAATTCTCGAAATGAAATTATAAACGTAGATTATACGTGGGAAATCACGATAACTTGATTAATATGATGACAAATAGTACAATAGGATAAGTAAGACGAAATGGCCGTCATGCTATGATTTGCAATGATGCATAATCCATGCATTTAATAGAGGCGAGATGGGTAAGGGAATGAGACCACGTGCAAATTTGACATTTGATTGATCCCTATCATAATTAGCCAATTAAATTTATCAATAATATTCAAATTGGACATCTCGGCATATTTAATAAAGCCATTATAATTTATGGTTTCATTCGGCACTTCATCCAGATCGTTATACATTTGCCTCATTCGTCACCTCATTCGGATCGACATTCGACCTGTCATTCAACCCTTCATATAGACTTTTGTCTGTACAAGATTTGCTTGCTACTGCTAACTGAAGCTGATTTTGTAGGGAATTTCTGAGACTGTTAGTGCACAAAAGATGCTGTAAAATTTTCTTTTCTAGATATTTCAGTTGTGTTCCTCTTTATTTGTCATTGATTAGGACAATCCTTCTTCTTTTATTTCGCATTATTCCTGAAAATACATTTTATCAGAGATAAAAAAAAAAATCGTTTCTTTATAAATATTCAGAAAGTAAAAACAGTTCTGATCCTCCCCCAAACCAAAAATATGGTGTGTCCTCAAGCCATCAAAGAAAATTGATTAATATTCAAATATTTTTAATGCATGGTTCAAGCAATAATCTAAAAAAATGTTGTGATAATTCTCATAAGAAAATGAAATATTAACTAATATATGTTGATGATTCAGATATGTACATTCGTAAAAAAGAATACAACAGTGCTTAAGAAGACCATATGAAAAATGATAATACAATTGATGTGAAATTCCATAGGAAAACTAGTCATCCATGACTCATTGTAAAGATTTCTTGTCATCCAAAGAATATAGATAAGGTTCACCATAAAGTTTGTGAGATTTACTATAGTTATGGGTCCCATTTCTAGGATAGTCATATCCTAGGTATTGTTTGAATTAGATGATGGGGTCCAAGTCCAACTTACAACCATTCTCTAATGACAGTATAAATAATCGGCCTAAACATGTATTTGTATACTCAGGTTTTTTATGAGCCATGTGAATAGCAATGCATTAACCAAACCTCTTTTACCTGATATTGCCCCGCTGCCAGCATGCCTGTTCAATACCCGGCGGGTTTATCTTGGTAACATGCAAGCATAGCCCCACTGCCAGCGATTCTGTTCAGTACCCCCGACAATTTTACTTGCATTTAACGAGCTTCCTTATTTAAGATTTTACTTAGCATGGCTCCGCTACCAATAGGCCTATTCAGTACCCCGGCGGGTTTGCTTCGTATAATGATATTTTTAGTAAGGAAGCTGGTTGGCACTAGAGTGTGCTAAGCTTTTTAAACACATAATTCAAATTTTAGCATGAAGCTCATGAGTAACTTTATTTATAATGGCCTAAATTATAGATCATGTCAAAAGATAATAACCTAAAGCTATTCTCTGATCTCTTAGTCTATCTTCTTCATAAGAGGTCAGTAATGTTCCCCACAAAATAGCAAATATCACTCACTTTTTGGGATACCTTTTAAAAGTGCTTAAGAGACAAGTTTTGATAATGAGTCTAGGATGAGCTAGTAGTCCATAGGTGTAAGATAGAGCTTTTTGAAGATCATAGTAATTAAAGTGGATCTTAAGCAATTGTTCTAATGATAAATCAGAAATGTACGTGTCTGAATCAAATATCATATATAGAATCATAAAATAAAGTGGTTAAAAATGATATCAACAATGATTTAGTTTATAAATTTTCAATTTTCAACAATAGTCGAAAGAGAAGGAGACCTATAAGTATTTCTTGTAGAGCACTTCCCTTTTCAGATAATATTGCATGAACTGATCATAAAGATAGGGTTCTTGTAATTAAGCTGCAAAACCACTTGTTAGATGATTCAATTTTATTCAAAACACAAACATATGTATGAAGTTTTAGGAAAAGGGAAAAGAGTCTTCCTATTTTAATTTACAAAATTTCATAAGCTGATCACAAAAATGAATTTCCTGTAAAGAATGCGATCAGTTGTTAGAAATGACTCTTTATTATTGAAAAACAAAAATATATTTACATATATACAAAGGAAGATAACCCAGAATTATTCAAGAACTAGGAGAAGGAGGAATGACTTCCTCTTCTACCAGCTCCATTTCCTCTTGTCGTAAGGCATTCTGCACAAAATCTTATTTAGATATTGGTTGATGATAAAGTCTAAGTCTATGTCCATTCAAAACAAAAGAAATTTGAGAATCATCAATTGTCTTAATTTTAACGGATCCATTATCAAAATCTGTAACAATTTCATATGGACCCATCCAGCAAGTAGTCAATTTACCTTTAAATTTTTTGTACCTTGAATCAAAAAGTAATGCCCAATCTCCAATTTTGAATTGTTTTTGTTTAATGTATCTATCATGCCACCTTTTGCGTTGGTTTTGTATTAAGATTGTGCGTTGAATAGCATCTTTCCTACTCTCTTCTAATTCATTTATTTGCAGGATTCGTTGTCTTTGTGCTTCTTCTAGATTCATCCCTAATTGTGCAGCCATACGAAATGTTTTGACTTGAAATTCAATAGGTAGAAGAACTTGTTTACCATAAACGAGTTCATAAGGTGTGTCGCCAGTGGTGTTCCTCCATGTTATTCTGCAAGCCCACAAGGCTTCTGGGAGACTATCTGCCCAGTCATTGTGGTGTAACTGAATAGTCTTAGTCATGATTGCTTCTAATACTTTGTTAGTGGATTCTACCTGACTATTGGCTTGCGAGTGATATGGTGAAGATTTACAATTTCTAATACCATATTTGTCAGTAAGCTCTTTCATTAATTTGGAGGTAAACTGAGATCCTTGATCGGTTACAATTCCCTAGGTACACCAAATCGAGTAAAGATTTCTTCATATATGAATTCTACCACAAATTTCTCTGTGGCTCGAAATAAATCTTTGGCTTGTATTCACTTGGTGATATAATCTGTACAAACTAGAATGTACTTCTTCTTGCGAGACATAGGGGAAATTGGCCCAACGAAATCTAGAGCCCATTTTTCAAAAGGCTCAATCATAACCTGGGGTTGTAAGGGCATCTCATCAGATGGTGTAGGTCTACCCATTCTTTGGAAACTGTCACACCCCTTGACATACTCAGCAACATCTTTGAAAATTCTTAGCCAATAATACGTAGAGTGTAACACTTTGTATGCTATTCTCTTACCAGAAAAATGCCCACCAGAAGGTCCATCATGACATGCATGTAGGATCTCTGCCATCTCATGCTCCCGTAAACATCGTCTAATAATAAGATCAGGACTAGTACGAAAGAGATCATTATCTACCCAAGAATAATTAGAGCTTTGAACTATGATCCTACATTTATCGGGTGGGGAGAGATGGTTTGGTAGCTTTCCAGTTTCCAAATAATTGGCTATGTCTGTAAACCATGGGGTTTGAACAGACACAATGAACAAATGTTCATCTGGGAAGCTATCATCAACAGGACTAGCATTATCATCAGTTTGAATTCGAGAGAGAAAATCAGCTACCACATTCTCTCGACCGGGAGGATCAACAATGGTGATGTTAAATTCTTGTAACAATAGAAGACACCGAGTTACTCTCCCATTGGTGATTGGTTTATTCATTAAAAATTTGATGGCAGAGTGGTCAATTTGTATAAAAATATCAAATCTTGTGATATAATGACGAAACTTGTTGATAGCATAGACTACTGCTAGAAACGTTTTTCAGTAACAATATATTTCGATTATGCAGGAGTCGTATTTTTACTAGCAAAGTAAATGGCATGTGATGTCTGTCCCTCTTTATGACCTAAGACTGCCCCTATAGCTATGTCGGAGGCATCAGTGGATATATGGAAAGGAAGGGACCAATTTGGGCCCCTAAGTATTGGTGCCACTGATAGCTTTTCCTCCAGAGTTTCAAAGGCATGTTGACATTGTTCAGTCCATTGGAATTCTGTGTCTTTCATGAGTAGTTTGAACATAGGTGCGGCTATCTTAGTGAAATTTTCAAAAAAACGTCTATAATAGCCTACATGGCCAAGGAAACTTCTTACTTCCTTCGGAGTTTTTGGAGGAGGAAGATTAACAATTATATCTATCTTGGTAGGATCCACCTTGATACCTTGAAGGGAGACATGATGTCCCAGAACTATGCCTTCAGTTAGTAACATTTTACATTTTTCATGACTAAGAGCTAAGTTCGTTTCTTGGCATCGAATAAGAACTGTTTCAAGATTATCAAGGGATTCTTGGAAGGTATTACCATAAACTGTAAAATCATCCATATAAACTTCTACACAATCGTGTATAAGGTCGGCAAAGATTCCTAGAATTGCCCGTTGGAAAGCAGCAGGTGCATTACATAGGCCAAACGGTAACACTCAATAGGCATATGTCCCCCAAGAACAAGTAAAGGTTGTCCTGTCTTGATCCTCAGGTGCTGTTAGTATTTGATTGTATCCACTATACTCATCAAGGAATGAAAAATATTGTTTCCCTGATAAGGTGTCTAACACCTGATCGATGAAAGGCAATGGGAAGTAGTCCTTAAGAGTGGCCTTGTTCAATTCTCGAAAGTCAACACAGATATGCCATTTCCCTGTGATTTTATTTGGAACTACCACCAGAGGAGACGCCCATTTACTGTTGGAAATTGGGTAAATGAAACTGGCGTTAAGGAGTTTTTGTAATTCATCATTTACTATATCCTTTAGGGATGGATTCATTCTTCTCTTGGGATGCCTAAAAAGAGGTATGTTTGAGTCTATGTAAATGTGGTGGATACAGGTATCTGGGTGTATACCTTTCATATCGGTATATTCCCATGCAAATGCTCCAGTTCGACTCTTGATAACTTTTAGTAATTGTTTTTGCTGACTCTCATCTAAACCTACATCTATACGTAGAAATTTGTCAGTACTAACCTCACAAGCTATGGTATAGGATCCTTGGTGTTCTTCGATTACAAAGACACAGGGTGTACTCGTAAATGTTGAGAGGCTCATTTTTTCTTGGAATTCATCTCCAATGATTTGGTCAAGTTGGGAGAAAGACTGAGGAAAGTCTACACATGTTGTGGAAGAGATAAATTGGTTCAAGACATTCTTGGTATTTTTCTCTTGAAGTGCCCAAGAGAAATCACTAACGAGGGAAAGTTCTTCCAAGTTCTCATCTCCAAAAGGACAATCTAACCAAAACAGGTTTTCAATTACTGGCTGAGCTGGTGGGTATAAAGCTATTTTTCTTGTAGATAACCCATCAGAGATAATCATCTGTCCATCCCTACATCCTATAAATGCATTGGCAGTAGCCAACCAAGGTCTTCCTAAAATAATGGGGTGACCTTTGGAAGGGTCTTTTGACTCTATGACCATGAAGTCCATGGGATATTCCAATGAAGCTACTGATATAGTGATGTCATCTAAGATCCCGGTAGGTTGAACCATAGTGCGATCTGTTAATTCTAGCATCATTGGGGTAGGGCAGAGGAAGTGTCCTAAATTGAGAATTTCTAAAGCTGTGGTAATCATTAGGTTGATAACAGCTCCTAGATCAATAAGTGTGTTTCCTATGGTGGTGTTATTGATGATAATAGTCACCACAGGGTTCCCTGGGTTTGAATACTTTCGGATTCTAAGTTGGTTTGCTATGCAATCTGAAATTTCTCCTATTACATGAATCGCCGGAAGGTATTTTTTCTTTCTCCCCAGTCTTTTAGTACAGAGTTCCTTTATTGCTCTACTATATATTGGGATATCCTTAATGGCTTGTAACAAAGGGATCTTAATACAAATATTCTTCAATTCGTTAATGATATCATACTCTGGATAAGTTACAGGTTTTTCTATTACTAGATGCTCCAGATATGGAGGTGATTTTTCCCTTGGAATTACTTCTTTATGTAGATGGTTGTGTGTTGAAGATTTAGGAATAACCACATCTAAAAGAATGGCATTATTCAAAACTTCAGTAGGTATGTTTTCTTCTTGGATAACAATTGATGACTTGGGATGGTCTTGCAGAACTCTTCCAGACCGCAGTTGAATCTCATGTATTGGTGCGGTTGAAATGGCATATGATGGAATAGGTAACAACCCAATGCTGTTGAGAGCTTGGGTTGGTTTATTGTTAGGATTCGGTATTGGTTGTGCAGGTAATATTGTGGGTCTTGGAGGATTCATGTTTTGGAAATGGTGAAGTTGATTTGGGATAGGGGGTAGTGAAGGAGGTGTAAATCTAGGCAAAAGTTGATGAATATTAGGTGGGTAAGGACAGTTAGGCATAGGAGGAGGTGGTTGAGCATAAGCTTGTCCTCTCCACCCATGTGGCCATTGTTGCTGTTGGGTATTCTGAGGAGGGTACTGCAGAGGCCAATTCTGCCAACCTAAAGTATTCCATTGTTGAGGGGGTTGATAAGGATAGTAATAGGGTGGGATTTGTGATGGGTCCTGATATGATGGTTGATCTCTAGGTTTCCAAGGCCTCCTAGATGATTCACGAAAGTTTCCACTCTTATACACAGCTTGCAACCCAGGAAATGATGGACAATTATTAGTCAGATGTTCTTCTGTATAGAGGTGACAAACTGAAACATTATTCAATGGACATTCTCATTGAGGATGCTTAGTTCTACACCTAGGACAGAAAACACTCATTGTTGCACGTTCTTCATCTTGCCTCTTTTTAGCTTGTAGTGCATCTAGTTGAGAACCCATGGCTTCTAAGATATATGTTTTGAAATTTTCCAATAGGTTTCCCAACTCTACCCTTGTAACTCCACCAGGACTGGATGTGTTCCCTTTCCGGTTCCTAGCATAATATTCTCGAAAGTGTTTTCCACCTTTCCCTCTGCTCCTAGAGTAATTCCTACATAGCTCACAAATCTCCGCAAAAGAATTAAGAGATATATCTCCTGCTGCCATGAGATTAACGTTTTCTAAGAATTCTTCTAAGATTCCCTTGAGGAAGAGTGATCTTACTGCATATTCCCGAAGATCGCTATATTTAGATTTATGTAACACATCGTTAAATCTTTCGAGATAGTCTTCTAGGCACTAGAGTCCTTAGGTATATAGTAATCCTGATTTTTCCATAGAAATGCATTCTTCATGTCTTCTCAATTTCTAATACTAGACTCTTCTAATCCCATAAACCATTGGAGAGAGGAATCTTTCAATGTGGCAGGAATTTTTTTTAGCTTTTGGCCATCTTTTAGGTAATTATAACTCCTACACAAAATGTCAAACTCAAATATGAATGTATTCGAATCCTCACTACTCTTCCCATAGAAGGATGGTAGTGATGAGGGAGGTATATTTTTCATACTTACATCTTGTGCAGTGTCTAGGATAGGGAATCCAAAAGTACCTTCGGTTCTAACCTCTTGTCTAAGTTCGGTCTCAATATAAGCTTGAGGTGCTTGTGGAATCTCTTTATGAACATATTTTTCTGATGTACCTATGGTTTCTCCTAATTGATTTCCAGAAATGATTTCCTTTTCTTTCCAAGTAGGACTATCCCCTTTAGGTGTCTTCCGATATCTTTCTGCTGAGTTAGTAGTTGGGGTGGAACGCCCCCCGTTTAGGTTAGTGGGAATTTTAGTTTTAATAAATATACCTTGCGAGTCTCTAGACCTATTCATGAAAAAAAAAATATAACTAAAACAAATTCTAATTGCATCACTACTACTGCTGGGTTTTAGGGATGCCTATTATAACAGATGCACGGGTTCTTACCTCTCATCTTACCGCTCACCCGCCACCAGCCTATTTCTAAATTTCAAAAGAAGAGAATTTCAAATCTATCCCTGAGTTTTTAAGAGAAGGTCCTATTTATCTATGACTGAATTCTACCTATCAATCTACAACTCCTCGGCAAGGGCGCCAAAATGTTGAGGTGTGTGAGCAGTCTAAAAGAACCACCTAAATATTTAATTATCAACTAGGGTTGGTAATCTTAGAGTTGAGGCACAGTATATGCTAAGGTAGAATGGCACTGAAGTTTTGGCTTGTCAGACCTTAGAAATGTTTTAATAAAGAAAAAATCGAAAGATCTTTCAAAATGAAAAACCGAGTCAAACTTCAGAAAAAGATAACAAATGAACTAACTAAACCAAATTAAACCCATAGATCAGAATAGTATCAAATCATACTACTCTACTCTATGATTAAACAATGGAAATTACTTGATTAAAGAGCAAACTATTTTTTTAATAATGGAAACTACTTAATCAATTCTTCAGGTTCTAATCTAGGAATTAGAAACAACTGTAAATGAAATCAAAGACCTATCTATGAAATGACTTAATTTAATAGTAAATTACATAAACAGAAAGCTAAGTTAAAAGAAAAACTACAAACTATTAATGAATTCAATAACTACTTATGCATTCAGTTAATACTTCAAAACTATACTAAAGCATATAATTCTAATTCCACTCTCCTTGATGTTGTATGTCGAATGTGATAGGAACTGGAGTGAATGAGTCGTAATGACTTTCAAATGTAATAGCAAAACAAAATGGAAGTAAATCTAACCTAATTTCAATAAAAAGATGTAAACTACAAATAGTCCAATTACAGTTAACTTTAAACATTATGATCTATCTTCTATCCATAAGCAAAATGACATAAAACTAATGAAATCTAGAAAACTTGATAAAGATATGTTATATAGAAGCAAGTAGAAAACTTGGTAAAGATATTTACTTCTGATCCAAATTCTATTTCATGAACATCTTCATTATCTGGATGAATGGAAAACTAATCCTATACTTAACAAAAAAACTATCAAAATTCATATAACTTGGAGAATGAAATTATTAACTCTAATCTGAACTAAATCTTAAGAACATGTAATAAACTATACTAAGAATAAAACTGATAAATTCTGAAACAACAACATATTAGTAAATCGGTTATAAAATACATAAATTGAAAGATAGTTGAAATGAAGTTAAGGAAAATAAGGTGGAAACTAATAATAATGACAAAAATGAATTAAAACTCTTATAGAATATAAAGCAAAGGCCTAATTATGGTTAAGAATGCTAATTAGAAGAGAGAAAGATTACAATTCGAAAGCTTGAAAAACTGAATTCAAAATAAGCATAAAATAGTGCAGAAAGAATAAAAGTCCGAATGACGATCCGGATGACTGTCCAAATGGCAGTTCGAATGACAGTCTGGATGGAATAAAAATGAATTAAACCAAGAAAAGAAATAGTTTTGATGATCTTAATCGTCAGCTGGTGAATGCAGATGAACCTACAGTGCAAAGAAGTCAGTGAGAAGACTTCTGAGAAGCTACGATAATAGGAAGCAATCTATTCTAATCATTATCTAAGAGATGAACTATTTCTATTATATGCTAAAGAAAGACTGAGGTGAGAGAGAGAATTAACCTACAGTTACAGAACAAAAGCTAATGGAACTAACTTTAACTATAACAGAACTTGAAAAAACTTCTAACTAAACTCTATCTAATCATGAAAAACTGAAAGCAAACTACAAAACACTATGCTTGGTCGACCATTTATCAATTCTAGAAACATAGACTAAGTTAGTAGCACAATATAAATTATAGAAACATAAGAAAATTACATGTACAGGAAAACAAAATTAATTACATATACTAGAAAATGAACTAGCTATTTGCATAAAAGAAAATACAGAAACATAAACAAAAGCTCCGGTTGATGAGGGGCCCTTCCCAGCAATCAGAGATGGAAGCTAAATCGACTTAGTCACTAACAATAGAGCATCAACAAACTGAAACTTCCATTAACTGAGAAAATTACATAGTGCTTTTAGCTCAAATGACTAACAGTTTTAAAAATATAGAGACTCAGACTCTGGCTTAAGACCAACTCGTCTCAGTCACAAAGATAGCTATTTATACAATTTTACAATGGAAAGAGCAAGTCGACCCTTTAGTGGTCGACTGCTCTAATAATAGGAAGTCTTTAATACTGTAAAACAGCTGTTTGTGATTCATGACAATGCAGAGGTCGCCCTCCTGCTTTCACGGCGTCAATCCTATCCAACACGAACAATTGTGTGTTCGTTTCCTTCAACCATGGGCAGAATGTATGCTGGTGAGCTTGTTAACACCCAAAAAGTGCTCACTAGCTCATTCCCTTATTCACATGACCCATCTGTCCACTTTTCCACCATATGAGCCTCTGAAGCCAACAAAAGGTCACCAAAAGACCTTAGTACACCCCTTTTTCCCACTCAAAAAGATTATTTTTCCTAAAAAAGCATAAAAAAAACCCTCAAAAAGGGTCCAAAATTCCCAAAATATTAAAAAGGGAATAAAAATATTAATTTTATTCAAAAAAGGAAAAAGGAGGGAAAAGTACCTAAACCATGTTAGTCAATACCATTGGTTTCCACAAAACCACAAATGGTATTCCCCACCACCAAAACCTATAAAAAGGTGGTAGGGGCTCCTCATTTCACATCCATCCATATTCCTATCCTCATGCTGCAAAATCTCCCTTGAGTATTTGGCCATTGTAGCAACCTTGGAGAAAGGACCCATTGGAGATTGGAGCTGCTCACCATTGGAGCTATTCAACAACCTTCATCACTTGGAGGTATTGTTACTGCAAGCACTTGCTTGCCCCCATTTTTTCAATACAAAATTATTTCTTATGTTTCTTGTTCTTGTTTTTTAATTCAAAATGCACATGCTAGTTTAGTTTAGTTTAGATTTAGTATATTGTTTTTATTTCTATTGAAATTGCTGCTACTAGTTAGCAGGTGCCCATAGCACTAAGCTTGGTTGCAAAACCAAGCCAACAGTTTTTGGCGACTCCGCTGCTTTTCGAATCTTTAGATCTCACTTTTGCTTTAGATCTTACTTTTTGATAGTATTTGTTAGTTTAATTCATAGATCTGCCACCCTAGACAGCAGATCCATTGATGTTCTAGACCTTGGCCCATTTTTTTAGCCATTAACAGCCTGAAATTCTCAATTTTCAGCTTCATTTTTCGGCATCCGCGTACGGCTTTTTCCTCGCGGCTTTTTTCCCAACAGTCGCGCGGCTCATCGCGACTGTGCAGCCTTTTTCCGCGCGGTTGACCGCGGCTTTGCGGCCATTTAGTGCGCTGCACATCGCGGCTTCGCGGACCTTTTCCGCGCTGCACATCGCGACTGTGTGACGAAATCCCGCGCTGCACATCGCGGCTTCACGGTCAAAACCCGCGCTGCCCATCACAACTGTGCGACAGAAACCCACGCGGTCCATCGCGGCTTTTCTGTCAAAACCCGCGATGCTAATTTTTTCATTCGGCTGAATCGTTTAAAAAATTAATTTCTTACTGTATTTTCTGCCCACATAGCACATTTTCCAGTATTAGAAATCCTGCATATTTTACAGCCATAGAAAAATTTTACTATTTAGAATGCACATGTGAAAAAGTCTTTTTAAAAATTTTCAGAAATTGAAAGAAGGATTTCTTTTTGCATTTTTATCTAGATTTAAAAATTTTGCTGTTTACTTCTTTAAATATTTTGCCCATAGCAATTTTTGAAAACGAAATCCATTTATTTCTCAAAGAAGTTACATTATTTGCTTTCCTATTTCAAAGAATCCTTTGTTTTTTGAATAGTCTTTGTAAAGCATTTAATTTCCATTTATTGAAAAAAGTCATAATATTTGCTTTTTATTTCAAAAGATCCTTTGTTTTTTGAATACTTAGCATTTACTTTTTCAATTTCAGTTTAAAATATCACACGTGTACCCACTCAAACACTAATTTTAAACTGAGCCTTAAAACTTACCCTAATTTCAACCCACTTTTAACCCCACTTGGGGAACACTAAAAGAACTTTGTAGCTAGGTAGTATTGAGGGGATAGGTGTTCCAATAACACCCCTCAGTTATTACATCTGAGACATAGTTGTTGTCCTTTAGGGAGCTAAAATCTCTTAGTATTTATTGGCATGGTCACAACCGGTTTATGGGAAGGCCTCTCCCCTAGGAGGGTTGAAGTCGCGAGGATGGTTTCGGAAGCTTGAGTGGAATACCGAAATCCATTCAGTAACCGAAGGGCTACCATTCGCAGTTTTCGGGATATCCCTGTATTGGGATATTGCGATAAAGGACCAAACGGCAGATTTACCTTTTCTCGACGTGTCATGAACGGAATATCCTAGTAGCCATTCTTTAGGATTGATTACCCGGTGTCCCTCCCGGTAGGGGGATATCTAGCCATTGACTCAACACTCAATATTGTATGACTTGGATTTCATCACCTTGCAGAGAATATAGTTTGTTGATTCACAATACTTTTAGTTAGGTGTTTGCATGATACAATCCACCTTTGGTCTAGTTACACCTATTTTTTCTAGAAGCTGTTTGCATGTTGGTACTCTGACCATTTTTTGCATCCCTCCACTTATTATAGCACAGCTGCTATAATAAGTGCCTTTTTGAGGTTGATTTTTTGGCTTGAGAGCCTTCATTTTCACTCCCCTTCTTGCACTCTTGGTTGCATTAGGGTTTTGAGTTTATTATACATTACCATTTTACACATAAGATTTTTTACACAAAAACTTATTTCTCACCATTGAGAATTTTAGACGCTCTCGTCGTCTTCAGGGCGAACTCCCAGAGTTCAGTCTACTTGGATCGCCACATCACCGACGCCGAGCCTTATCCCTTGACTCGACACATCGTCGGTCAACCAGACAGTCATCCGATTCTGACACACCTCACTTCACATTTGATTTAGAGGCAGAATCCGAAAACCCCACAGAGTTATTCCCAACCAACCTTATGGCTGGAACACCATTTGACCCACTCTTTACCAGCACCATAGGAGAGACGTCCAAAGACCCTTCGGCTGTGGTGCCATCCATGGCAACCACCACCCCCTTAGGTATGCCTAATATGGTGGACACTCCACATTTAGGAATTCCCAACACAGGGCCACCACCTGTTATGGGTATGCCCAACATAGGGGTCACACCCCCTCTGGTTTCCACAAACCCTATCCCAGGAATCCCTACTGCTATTCCTAACCCAAGTGTAACCCATGTTACACTTGGAAGCGCTGTCCCATACCAGACCACACCTATTGGAGGACACATACCTTCCATACCTACCATACCTTTAGGTGCTACTGGACCCCTACATCATACCACCATGACTAGGCATGTCCCAGTCCCAGTCACTACATCTGCTAGCTTACCGTACATGGCGAGTCTGAACTTACCAGACTTAGCCAGGCTCACCAATGACCCTATCAGACATGATCCTGCATGGCCTCACATGCCCACCAAACTCCCCTCCGAAATCCCTAAGTTTGAGGGCAAGGCAGGTGAGGACCCACAGAACCATATCATGTCCTTCCATCTATGGTGTTCCTCCAACTCCATAGTGGACGACTCTGTCCGCCTCCACCTATTATAGCGCACCTTCACTGGCTCTACAGCTAAGTGGTATATCGAGCAGCCCCATGGGACGCATGCCACCTTTACCTCCCTTGCCTCGACCTTCCTGCAGTTCTTCCAGTTACCTGTCCGCTATGATGCGGGAGTTGAGATCCTACTGTCTTGCAGACAGAACACGGCCACCCACATCACTGACCACATTCATGAGTGGCGTCAACGCCGAAGCCTCTGCAAAATCAAGTTAGACGACCGTATCTTCCTAGATTGGTTTCTGAAATCCCTTCTCCCTCTCATTGCGAAGGATGTGGCATCCGAAAGACCCCAGTCTGAAAAGAGGCCATCCTCAAAGCCCAACAGTTTGATCTCATTTACGCCCAGTCGGGTTATCTGTATACCATTATACCAGACGCCCCTCGGGACAAGTCATCCCAACATGATGCGCCGAGGGCATCCCATGCTGCTGATGGAATCATTGGTCGTATGGCCTCGCATCCCCAACCCTTTAACATTGCACATCCCAGCCATGGTCCCGACCTTTCGCGGGCTACATCTCAATCTGGAGCAACCAGTTCATATGCTCCCACGGCACATCACCACCATACCCATGGACCTTCATGTCCACCTCAGTGTTTTGGTCATGCACCATCTGCATACGCCCCCCCAGCTGTACCTCAACCAGTGTACTACCCACAGCAAGATGTGGCAGCTAACCTAACACCTCCAATAGCTCAGGGTTACCAACAACCCCAGCAAGTAACTGGACCACCTCCAGCCCCGCCTGCTTATTATGCACCACAACCTGCTCCTGCACCTGCGGTGAACCAAAATCCTCCCACTGCTCAAGGGCAAGTGTACACACAGCACAACCATCCCTAGAACCAAAACAACCAGCGCAACCAAGGTGTGCAACAGAACCGTGGTAGAGGTCGTAACCGCGGTAATAACTGACAACTTCAGCAAAGTCCTCCACCTCCCAATCCTTCACAAAATAACAATGTTGCTCCTCCCAACCGCAATCCGAATCAGAATCCTAAGCAGCCTAGAAATAATAACCTCAGAACAAACCACCCTTGTTCTATCTGCGGGGTCTATGGTCATTACACACATTCTTGCCCACATTTGGAGCGATCTCGGCAAATATGGACCGACGATGCCCATCGTCAAGGGCAAGCGGCTCCTCAGCCGCCACCCAACCCTCCACCACCTCAACATCAACCTTTGGTGCTGCAAAACCCCTTTCCAAACCAGGGTGTAGTGAACACTCAGCCATTAGCTCCCCTTCAGGGCAACATGCCACCACAACAGATCACTTATGCAGCCCCTGATCAACCCATGTTCGATTCAGGTACTCACCACTTGTTGATGATGTCAACCGCCGATGCTAACCTCCAAACCATCGGAACCAATATGGCTCCACTTCTGAAGCCCCTCCCGCCGACAAGAACACTAACGTTAATCCCACAGATCAAACATTACGTATACCTCTGGCTCCACTTGATGGCGCTTCCAAAGCCCCTCGCTTCCCACTTCGTCGCATCAACAATAATAACAATGCTCGGGATGCGTCGAATTACAACATCATAGACGACTTAGCCCAGTCTCCTGCAGCCATGTCTGCTTTAGAAGTCTTGAAAAATTGTCCTTCACAGCGCAAGACTTTACTCTCTGCCATTGGCGCCATTGACCCCAATGATTCACAACTGATCACATTTGATTCAGACCAGTACGAACCACGACTGCCTTCCAGTTTAGCATTCCAAGTTTTCGTTTCCGTTCGAAATCTTGTCATCCATCGGTGCATTATCGATGAAGGGGCCTTTACATGCATCATGTCCACATTCGTTTGGAAGAAGTTGGGATCTCCTACTCTCCAACAGTCCACCACTGCGTTGCGAGCCTATGACGGCCATTCGGCACAACCTCAAGGTCTTTTAGCTAATGTACCCGTCCAGCTGGCGGGTAAAACTGTGCTCATTGACATTGAGGTCATCAATGCCCAACTTGACTATAACCTTTTGCTTGGCCACAGCTACATGTATGCCATGCGGGCTTTTGCCTCATCCGTTTTTCGTACCATGCAGTTCCCCCATGAGGGACGTGTGGTCAAGGTCGAACAACTCACCTACTACAATCCTAAGGCCCCGGCCACACCTGAAAATGTTCTCTCCATGGTTGAACAACCTGTTTGTGGTGCAAATACCTCATTCGTTTCCTCAGTGGGACCCGGACTATACTCCGACGCGCCGATGACCTCTACATTCCAGCCCATTCCACCACCGTCACCGGAGACCCACGTCGCTAACCTCTGCACTCTTTCACAAACACCCGGTAATCAACCCTCCTTGTTACCCAAACCACCATTGGTCCCTAATCACATTGGAGTTACACCCATCCACACAATCCCCTTTCGATTTCCTCTTTCGGGTGTAGTAAGCGCCCTGGTTATGGCTACCCTTAGTCTCCCCGGGTTAACATTGGGATTACCCATGTGGTATATTATGCCTCCCGTTCCTCCGTCGACACCAAATGTCATCCTACAACCGGTGCAACCCATTGTCACTTCTATCCAACCACCACCTGGTATCACTACTCCTTCGTCATCAACGAATCCCCCTCCACTCATCAGGCCCACTGGGGGCAGAGGCCCACAACCATACACTGCGGTACCACCACCCAAGGCAGTTAAACCTCCCCCCGTGTTTCGTGCTCCTCCCAAATTCTCATTGTGTGATGAGTTAGGCCATCCAACTCATCAATGTCCACAGTTACCTACCTTACAGGAACACAGGCAAATGTTGGACGACGACCCCAACATCCCGGTGGTCAAACTCGATCCAAACCCCATGCCTCATGATAAATCACTGCGTACCAACCACCCATGTGCGATATGCGGTATTTACGGCCACTACTCACATCACTGTCCTGACATCCCAGATTACAGAGCAGCTCTCTACGAGATGAACAATTTGGACCTTGAGACGGCACCCCCTACTATCGAGGCGATCTACCCTCCCGCATCATCCTCATCCGGAGAGATTAACACCATCTACATGATCTCTTCAACTACCACTACCTCATCACTTGATTTGACCACTCAAAGCTCCCACAATCATGAAGAGATTCTAGAGGCTCCTACTGAAGACATGCACCATCGTCCATACTTCCTCCCGGAAGAGACTTCATCCACCACCGCTACCCAATCCACAGTTGAGTCCAAAGATTTCCTTTCTGTTAAAGTCGACTGGTTGAAGGATCCTATTCCTACTCCTGATGCTTCTGAGGAAAATAACATGGCCAATATTCCTCCCATCATCAACATCAACACCTCTGACCCACCTAGTGACCTTCATACCATTACATTAGGAGCCTCCCACAGTGAACACGAGATTGGAGAATACCAAATACTCTTCCAAGAATTCACTGATGTCTTTACTCGGTCAAATACCGAAATGCCTGACCTTGACCCCGCCATTTATACGATCTCCACCGGATACCCCTCTATCCGGTCGGCTCCTTCCCTTGATCCCGTTCACACACATGTTCCCCTCTGCTACGTCAGTTTCGCTGATGGTGCAAGCCGTTGGTCCCCCAATCTCACCTCCGCAGCTTGGGTAATATATTCCCCTTCACATGAGTTGATCCACATCGACGGATTGTGTTTGGGTGCCACTACCAACAACCAGGCTGAATATGATGCCGTGACCGGTCTCTTGGCCACAGCTCTCCAAATGAGCATACGTCACCTTAACATTTTCTTGGACTCACAACTCCTAGTTTCCCAACTCAGCAATGATTACCAGGTACGCGATCCCTGTCTGTTCAAAAAAAATTTGCGCACTAAACAAATGATTCGACATTTTGAATCCATTTCATTCACACATGTCCCAAGAAACCTCAATAGTGTAGTAGACCATATGGCCAACAATGTACTTAACTGGCACACCAATCGCATCATACCATAAACAAATAATGCATCCATGTGCATAACATGTGCCTCAACGGGCATATACCAAAAACAAAATGTGCATCCACGTGCATACCATGTGCCTCCATGGGCATACAGGAAATCAAACATGCCTCCACGGGCATACGAAAATACAACAAGTGCATCCACGTGCATACACGACTATATACCAACATCAAATATATACATATATATACATCATCGTATAGTCAGAACATGTCATAGGTGCCCTCAACACCCAATATACAAAAAATACATCAGCCGTACAAAAAAGAGTTTCCCCATATGCTCATCAGCATTTGGGGGCAAATACATATCATCTAGTCCTGAGGGTCCCTGGGCTCCTCTGGCGCCTCCTCCGCTGGTCCCGCCGGATCATGGCGAGCCTGAACTCTCCGCTCTGCTGGCCCCGCTGGATCATCCCGTAGACGGATCCTCATCTCAGCCGGCCTTGCTGGGACATCCCGAGCACCACCCCTGTGCTCTGCCACAAAAAATGTTGTCCTCAATAGGAACGACCGCCACTCAGGCGGTGCACCGAAGCAACGCTCCACGACGTCCCGGTCCAGGTCTCTCCAGCCATCCTTGGGGAGTCCATCTAGAATCATGTCGAATGTCTGTCTGACACCCTCTATAGCATCATCTCGAGGGCCAACCCCTCGCCCACGAGCCGCAAATCCTCCACCACGTGGAGGTGGTACCGCTGCAGGTGGTTGAGCGACCACCATCGCCCGCCCCCGACGAGCCACGTAGTCGGCCGGTGGTACAGGCCCAATATCTGCACAATGCAAATAAACCAACATATACACATCTAACTATAATCATAAGCAAATCACATGATATAGTATAAAACAAAACATACCGTCTAAACCCCAGGCCTGTCCTTGGGCTCGAGGCATCTCTGGGTCGCCTCGGTAGTCCATGCCAGCATATGGGTAATCCTCAATCACCAGGGGCATCTGCTCCCACTGCTCATATACCTCCTCCGTAAAAAACCTACGGACACCACCACCACCATGAGGCATCATATGCCCCCACCGCACCATGCGTGGCTCACTCACCAGACCATCACGAATGGGCACCCGTGGTGGCAAGGTCGGTACCCACTTGAAGAAAAAACAACATAGAAAGGAGGCATAATAGAACTCTCCTCCCTCTTGACAACACTTGTCCAGATCTCTCCGGACACTAGCTAGAAAAATCTGAGCCCATGCATAATACGTCCCCCGAAGCACAGATTCCACCATCATCGTTTGTCCCCGTGACAAACGATGTGGTGCCGCAGCACCCAATACTCGCAGAACACACGCCCCAACAGCCCTCATGTCCCACTCCCGTAGTGATCGCAAACTCAGAGCGCTGTTCTGCAAAATGGCCCCATCAAAAAAAAACGTCTGTAGCAAATCCTCCATATCAACACCTGGAGGGATCCTCGGCAGAAGATCTCCCACCTCCCCTAAACGAGGCAACCCAGTGAGAAAATACACGTTTGTGAGAGTAATCTCCAACCTCTGTCCCCCAATCATAAAAGCACCCTCGGCGGGCACCCACCAACCCACCAACTTGTTCAGGAGCCGTCTCACTGAACACATAGGTGGGATCTGAGCGAACTTCAAAAGTCCACTCACCGGTAGTGTCTGACGAACCCACGGATCAGTCTGAATCCTCAACATCAGAGCATCATCTATCTCCCGCTCTCGCCAGGAAGTCAGCGGTCTCCTCAACATCCTGCCCAAAAAACAGAAGAAATTTTTAGCCCTAAAAAAAAAAAAAAAAATTTACAAAAAATACCATCACGGCTTTTCCATATAAAGCCGCGATGACCATCGCGGATTTTCCATCAAAATTCGCGATGATCATCACGGCCTCCATTCAAGAACCCGCGATGAACATCGCGGATATTTGCCGGACAGTCGCGATGAACATCGCGACTATCTCCCATGAACTCGCGATGAACATCGCGGGTTCCAACCTCACAGTCGCGATGAACATCGCTACTGTCAGCCTAAAACCCGCGCGGTTCATCGCGGGAAGAGACCCGAAACGCGCGATATTCCACGTTGGAAGGTCAACGTGGAATTTCACGGCCTTCAGGGGCCCGCTGCCAAACAAAAAAGACATAATTGAAAATATTAAGGCAAATAGGGTTACCTGAAACTCGAAAAATCGAAAACCAACGGTCAAATCTCCCAGAAATCGAGAAAGAGCTCTGACTGCTCTGCCAAACTCGCACGTAACAATGAAACGTCAAATGGGCCCCACGCCCTATTTATAGAAATTCCACCATTTTTCAAACCGCCATTCCAGTCTCATACGACGTCCGTTTCTCAAACCGTTGGTACCATTGGAATCAGCACAGCGAGAACTTCATGATAGATCTTTCCTTTTCCTGTTTTCATCAGGTCCATTTTTTGACCATTTTTTGGGTGCCCTTGTCGCCTCGATTTGCGTGCCACATCGGCCGTCGTCCGTTTTGGACAAGTCTTATATCGTCTGATCCATTTTTCCGCGCTCGTGATGACGCTTGAGATCATTTCTCGCTCTCACGCCTCGATTTTTTGGGCATTTTTCCCTTGCCCCCCTCGTCGCCTCGGTTTGTGTGCCACATCAGCCATCGTCCGTTTTTAGCGAATCTTATATTGTCGGATTTCATTTTTCGCACTCGTGATGATGCTTGAGATCATTTCTCGCTCTCATGCCCATATTTTTAGGGCACTTTTTCATGCCCCCTCGTCACCTCGGTTTGCATGCCACATCCGCCGTTCTCCGTTTTTGACAATCTTTATATCGTCGGATTCAGTTTTCCACGCTCATGATGATGCTTGAGATCATTTCTCGCTCTCACGCCCAGATTTTTATGGCATTTTTCCATGCCCCCTTGTCGCCTCGATTGGCGTGCCACATCGACTGTCGTCCATTTTTCAGCGAGTCTTATATCACCGGATTCAGTTTCTCGCGCTTGTGATGATGCTTGAGACCATTTCTCGCTCTCACGCCCATATTTTTTGGCCATTTTTTCAAAATGCCCTCTCATTGCCTCGGTTTGCGTGCCACAACGGCCGCAGCCCCCTTTTGACAATCTTTATGTCACTGGATCCAGTATCCCGCACACATGATGACGCTTGAGACCTTTTTCTCGCTCCCATCAATCCATTTTTGTTCGGTATAATTTTATCCCTTTTTTGGGCGAGCAATCCCTTTTACGAAAAAGACACTTAGGGAGTTTCTGTTAAGCTCTTTTCTGACTCCTAAAACAATGAAAAGATTGCCGAGCAACCTTGCTTCCTTTCATGCTCGTTAAACGTATCTGAAAGGGCGTCTACCTGGTATAAGTTTACCCCTTTTTCGGACCTCATAGACAAATTACGAAAAAGGAATACTCTAGTCACATCGGCTAGAAGAGTTCTCCATCTGCATCATTTTATGTTTTTTCGGGCCTTGGAGACTAAACTTACGAAAAAGAACACCAATGGAGTCCCCTTACCCTTTCAGACTCTCTAAACATGAAAGCGACCACGAGCAATCGCCATCTTCGGCTCACAAAATCCACAGGACAGTACCATTTCATAGCACACTTTTATACCTTCTTGGAGCTCATTTAAACTACGAAGAAGGACCCAATGGTGCTTCTCGGTGCCACAACAGATCACGTCTACTCATATGGCAGCTTCCCCATTTCGGTCGCCTTTGTTCAGAGTATTCTGCAGTATGTCACCCTGAGAACCCCTCGACAGCAGCCATCGGCTTGATTCCCCCCCAGAGTCAATACATACCCTTCAGTCCTTAAAAGCAATGATTCCCACACCTATAAGTCAGTTCCCTACGCTGGTAGGTCAACCATGTCATCATGCTCTGAACAAAGGAAGTTTGAGTCTACCCACTAAATGACCCAGTTACTACCCATCCCCACAAGTATGTCAGTCCTACCATCAGTACTACCACACTTCAGTTCTACACCTCGCGCTCCTATCAAGGAAACATCATTGCCTTGTTAGTTGTCGGTATCCCTCTGTTGACGACAACGACATTTATTCTAGAGGATATACCTAGAGGTCCCTGTGTCTTGGACTCATCACCATTTACGATGAGTGCCTATGAATCATTTCAAGAAGAATCCTCAGTGCCTCTCCAAATGGTTTTTTCTCACATGCTCGACTTCAACACCATGATCGCATCGTTGAGACTCGCACAGGGCATCGGTCTATTCAGTTATTAGTCGAAGACCCCAGATACCATCTCACTCCTCCACATTTGAGAGTCTACCTATGGATACAACTAGTTACACTTTTTTCTATCGATATCCGGGTTGCGCATGGCGACAGTATTCAGATATACCCCAGTTTTATACTCCCTCGAGTATACAGTCACAAATACTTCCCAGAGATGGCTCATAGTCATTGAATACCTACAGATGTTGGACACCTTCAGTTTCAGCAATTCATCAGTTATTCCAGTGTATCAGTTATTGAGATCAGTCATGTTATGATCATGAGTACATCCCAAAATAATGTACCCTCTGGACCATTATGATGTACCAGTAAATTCTTTATGTATTAGATCCCCCTTCTTGGGACTAATTGTTATGTATATGTCTTGATACGAGCATGGGTATGCCCGCCTCGTCCATTATCAGAGAGTATTCCTCATTCATATTGAGGCCATGTAATATT
The DNA here is from genome assembly GCA_027924585.1 of Larix kaempferi. NCBI lineage: Eukaryota > Viridiplantae > Streptophyta > Pinopsida > Pinales > Pinaceae > Larix > Larix kaempferi. The sequence continues at coordinate 12,881,587 of BSBM01000316.1, read as the reverse complement.
TGTTTTTTTTTTTGCAGCTTCCATGGGTCGCGGATCTAGTCTCCAATCGGTCTCTTCTCCTCCCTACAACCCCAGAAAAAAGACAAAAGAACTATGATGTCTATCGGCCATACGATGAGCTCCTGCCCTCACACATCAGGGGGCAATCTATTAACACCCAAAAAGTGCTCACTAGCTCATTCCCTTATTCACATGACCCATTTGTCCACTTTTCCATTATCTGAGCCTCTGAAGCCAACAAAAGGTCACCAAAAGACCTTAGTACACCCCTTTTTCCCACTCAAAAATATTATTTTTCCTAAAAAGCATAAAAAACCCTCAAAAAGGGTCCAAAATTCCCAAAATATTAAAAAGGGAATAAAAATATTAATTTTATTCAAAAAAGGGAAAAGGAGGGAAAAGTACCTAAACCATGTTGGTCAATACCATTGATTTCCACAAAACCACAAATGGTATTCCCCACCACCAAAACCTATAAAAAGATGGTAGGGGCTCCTCATTTCACATCCATCCATATTCCTATCCTCATGCTGCTAAAATCTCCCTTGAGGATTTGGCCATTGTAGCAACCTTCGAGAAAGGACCCATTGGAGATTGGAGCTGCTCACCATTGGAGCTATTCAACAACCTTCATCACTTGGAGGTATTGTTACTGCAAGCACTTGCTTGCCCCCATTTTTTCAATACAAAATTATTTTTTATGTTTCTTGTTCTTGTTTTTTAATTCAAAATGCACATGCTAGTTTAGTTTAGTTTAGATTTAGTATATTGTTTTTATTTCTATTGAAACTGCGGCTACTAGTTAGCAGGTTCCCATAGCACTAAGCTTGGTTGCAAAACCAAGCCAACAGAGCTGGATGGATGGAGGAGAGGGATGCTGGAGCGTCGACATGGACAAAGCATGTGCTGGCGGACTAAGCGTGGGTGGACCAGGCTCCTCTAGAACATGGGCATGAGCAGGCGTGCGTGCTATCAGGATGAACGAACAAGAAAGTCAGAACGTTGGAGTGTTGACGTGGTCAGGAGATGTGCTGTCGAGCTCAGGAGGCAAGGAGGTGAATCTTCTAGAACCAAGGCTCGTCAATCATAGCCATCACGTAGCTAACCAAACCCATGTGTCTGTTTCTGTCTTTAATGGCTAGGAATATAACAACCAATGATTCCACAGACTGGACGGAGGGCTACACGATGGGCTGAATGATGTTGGCGTCTTTGGCATGAAAACAAGTCCGAATGAAGGTCCATTTGAAGACTGCAGCCTGTAGAGAAAGAACTAAATGCCACGCATGTCTAGAAATGTCACTTTAAACATTAATAAATCATAATATAGTGAGATTTGACCAAAATTCATATGATAAATGAATATATGCATACCTGGTCTGTTTGGTGGTGTGATTGGCGGAAAGAATAACTTATCATAGCAAAAATAATGATAATGACACCACTCAGAGTAGATTTGATGATAAAAAATGGTGACAAAATGGACACCAACATATACTCATCTACATTGTTCGTTGTAGGGCCCAAACAAGCACCTCCCGAAGACACAAGTCGGCCAGACGGTGAGTAAATAACCCAAGCTGCTGAGTCCAACTCATGGGTGTGGCGACTAGCGCCATCAACGAATCCTATAAAGAACTCGGTTTTCATCTGAAACCATAATACAAAAGACACATAAGACGCAAAAAATCAAAAGAAAAGACTAACTCTACAAACATGTATAGTTTAATACAAGAAAAAGCATAGAGTCCTAAGTATAATACTTTTTCAGGTAGAGCCCATTTCTGGGCTCAGGCAACTTACAACCGTCGTAATCGGTTAGCTCATAAGATCCGTTATTCATAACTTTAGAGACAATATACGGTCCAATCCACATTGATTTGAATTTACCTACCCCCAAAGGATCTTTGTCCTCATCATAGATCAGAACAAGGTCTCCTTCAGAGAACACCCTTGGTTTTATAGTCTTGTCGTACTGATGCTTGACTCGACTTTTGTGAGCTTCGTTTGTGGTGAGTGCATCTCAACGTTGTTCATCTAAGTGCTCTAAATGAAGCAAACGATCCTCCAAAGCTGAATTTTCAGGAAGTAGTTGGATAGCCAACTTCAGAGAAGGAAACTCACATTCAACCGGATTGATTGCTTCCTCCCCGTGAACGAGTTGGAAAGGTGAGAACCCGATAGCAGTATTAACATTAGATCGGTAATCCCAAAGAGTGGGATACAACATGATGTGCCAGTTATATCTATTGCCATTAACGGTCCTTTGAAGGATGGTTTTCAAAGTCTTGTTGACCGCTTCGACCTGACCATTCTCCTACGGATAAAACAAAGATGAGTGTTCCTGACGAAAACCTAGCATGGTATGCAATTCGGTCATCATATTGTTTTTGAAAATGTCGACCATTGTTCATGGAAATATCTTTGGGAATACCAAATCTAGCAATGATCTGGTTAAAAACGAAATAAGCATTTGTTTCTTCGTCTACTCGCACAGTAGGAATTACCTCGGCCCACTTCGTAAAGTAGTCGATGGCAACGATGATGTGATGGCATCGTCCTGCCGAAGCTGGATTAAACGTCATGAAGTCAACCCCCGACTTGGTGAAGGGGCCTGCTGTGATAACAGGATGGAGAGGAGCCAGATGTGCTCACATTTTCTTGGTGAAAAACTAACAAGGTTTATAGTGTTTCATAGCTTCCACATAATCTTTGAAGATAGTGAGCCAAAAATAACCAGCACGCAATATTTTCTGGGTTGTTTCCAACCCATAAAGATGACCCCCACAGGCTCCACTATGGGCATCATTGAATACTATTTCAGCTTCCTCCAGGGTTAAACAATGACGTAAAATGGAATCTACTACACGTCTATAAAGTGTGTCAGAAATGATGAGGTAATTCCATGCATGATGTTTCATTTTCCGTTGTCTGTCCCTAGAAAAAGTAGGGGGACACCTCAAAGTCTGGAGATATATTAGGATATCTCCATACCATGGGTCAGAGGTTGCAATGAGAAAAATGTGTTCATCCAGAAATGACGACTCTTCCTCATTATTTGTTACGTCAGTAGGGAACTCATAAATAAGATCGGTGAACACCATATAATTTATTTGACTTGGAAGATTGGACAGCTAGGTCAAATTCTTGTAGAATTACAATCCATTTATTGACCTTCCCCCCAATGATACGTCGAGTTAATACGTATTGAAAGGGACTGAATTATGCAATAACTGTGGTTGCTCGCAATAAGATGTAATGATGCAACCTTTGAACATCATGGATGACGGCTAATGCCAACTTCTCGACGTGAGAATACTTGAGCTCATGAGTTACCAATGCACGCGAGAGATAATAAATGACATGCTCTTGGAGCTTCTCATCCTCCTGAACAATGACTATACCAATCGTAGAAACATATGCCCCAAGATATAAAAGGAATTCCTTAGTATAATCTGGCAGGCTCAGCAAGGGGGATGATATTAGTGCCTTTTTCAAGGCCTCGAATGAAGTCTTTGCAGGCTCATCCCAGAAAAAATGGGTGTCTTTCTTGAGCAATCTCATGAATCCCTTGGAGATTTTAGCATAGTTTATAATGAAATGTCCGATAAATTTTGGCATGCCCTGCAAACTCTGAAGTTGTCTAAGGGTGCAAGGTGGAGGCAGATTTACAATAGCCTCTACTTTCAATGGGTCAACCATAATGCCATGACTAGACACTATGAAACCCAGTAAGCATTCGGACTCAACGCAGAATATGCATTTGTTAGGATTCAAACGAATCTTATAGTATCTTCATTTCTCAAACATGAGTCACAAATGATCAGGATGATCTCGTCTCTTACGAGATTGGACAGGGAGATCATCCAGGTAATGGTTCAACTACATGTTTAATGTCATGGAAAGTGAAGTTCATGGCTCGCTGGAAGGTAGCTCCAGCGTTCTTTAACCCGAAAAACATCTTCCGATAAGAAAAGGTACCCCAAGGACAGATAAAATCCGTTTTGTGTTGGTCTTCAGGTTTTATTTGGATTTGGTTGTATCCTGAAAAACCATCCATGAAAGAAAAGACTTCATGGCTCGCACACGCATTAATGATCTGGTCTATGAAGGGTGTGGGGTAGTTGTCCTTTGGACAGGCTTTGTTTAAGTCCTTGAAGTCCGTACAGACACATATAGTTCCTTGCTTCCTGTCGACTGGGACTGGGTTAGACACCCATTCCGTCATGTCAATCAGATAGATGAATCCGGCTTTAAGCAGTTTTTCAACTTCAGCCTTAATGGCGACTGCTTTCCGAGGGTTTACTAGGCAAATATTTTGTCTCATTTATTTAGCATTAGGGTGAGTCGTGATAACGTGCTCAACTATAGCGGCATCAATGCTTGGCATCTCCTCGTAAGACCAGGAAAAAACGTCGCGGAATTCTTTAAATAGGTTGGTATACAAAGTGATCTCATCAGGAGAACAATTTTCTCCAATAAAGATGTTTTCCACAACATTAGGTTTAGTGGAGATATCAATCGGTATAGTCTTCATTATGTTTGCCATGTTACCTTCAGCATAAATTGTTTTCTTAGTAGAAAGAGTGATGGAAAAATCGATATCACCACCAAGTCTCACTGAAAACTCACCATTCTCTATCTTGTCTAGATCTGGAAGGAAGTAAGATATGTGATGCGTGTGTTCCCACGGATGATCCAGACCAATCATGGCTTCCAGGATAGCCTCATCAAAAGGAAAAACAGTGTCTAGACAATCAAATAATGGATAGAGTTGACTAACCATGCAAGTGCATAGTCAATATCTGACTTTGTGGAGATGGACGGAGTCAAGATATAATTTGTTGCAACATTTTTTGATGTTTGATCAGGGCACAATTGGTTCTTGTTGAGTGGGGAGAACCCACGGATCAGTTGTTTGACTAATCGTGAAAAATTGCTGAGACAAAATGTCAGTGGTTATCGTTGAACCAATGTAGTTTATGAGAGCAGGTAAGTCAAATGTTCCCATCAATGATGAATACATGCCTACTCCCAAACTCTCACTGGGAGGATAAGTCTGATCAATCAAAGGGATAGTTGAATCCGATGAAGTAGTGTTTTTTTTATGATTGAAGGAAAGTTGATCCATTATGATGATCTTACCTTTGTGCAGGAACATGAGTACTCGGAAAACGAACAATGGGATAGCTTGCATAGCATACGTCCAACTCTTCCCCAACAATAGATTGTAGTCAAGGGGAGCATCCAAAATTTCAACCTCTACAGACACTAACTTACTGTCAAGTTCAATATCGAACGCGGGAAAGACTCCATGTGGGCGGAAGGACCTTCCATCAAAATCCAGAAGTAGTGTGTTGGAAGGGGCTAACTCAAGAGAGACAAGGGATTTCCAGCAAAATATTTACATTACACACATAGATGCGCATTGATCTACAATGGTTCGTTGGTTTTGGGGCCATGGACTACTTCAATTTGGAAGCCCATGTGATATGGTAACCGGGGTTTGATATTTGACATATCAAACTGTGCAAGCATACTTGAAGAATCCATGCTCCCGATTGCTACTAGAAGTGCATTCCACTGCGAAGGGAAGCTTTGCAAAACTCCTAGTGTGGACACTACACAAGGCATTTGGGATAGGTCCTCTACAACAGAGTAGTTGGGAGCGGCACGCAGATTAGTTTTGTGCATAGCCTTTTTGTAGACACCCTTAGGTATCTTTGGCAAAGAGTCTGCTGTCCTCTTGATGTGGAGAGGAGCAACTATTTTAGGAACTTCCTTATCTTTCTGCTGCGAGTCCGGGTAATAATTCCTGGCTCTGGTTTGCAGTACCGTGTGTGAGTTAACCATGTTGATAAATGATTGATCAGCTAACGTGGCACGGGTGCTCCTAGCATTAAAGCTTCCAGAAGTTGGGCCTTGTCCATGAGGAAATGGATCCTTTAAAACATCCGGTTTCTTTTCTTGTAAAATCTTTTGGGATTCTTCCATAAGAGGGCACTAACAAGTAAGGTGCTCATCCTTGCACAACTTGTAGGGAAACTTTACCTTCTTTTTCTCTTTCGTGCCCTCCTCAACATTCTCAGTGTTTTTGGGTTTCTGATGGTTCCCTTCCCCTTTCTTACCCTTATTTTTGTTGTTGTTGGGTTGTCGAGAACCCTTTTGGTTTGTCTGCACACTCTGTACAGATTCTGTTTTAGAAGGGGAGTTTGCAACCGAAGTTACTTCAGCAGCAGACTGCTTCACAGAAAGTATGTGACCCTACTTGGTTAATGCTTTAAGCACTGTTGAATCCACTGAACCAACAATGCCATTAGCATGTGGTCCAGCATTAGGTTTTCCAAGATCTATATTAGACCTCGGTGCATCTAGAATGATCTCATAGAGGATCCTAGATTGGGCATAAACTAAGTCAAGTTGTTGCGTCCTCAGAATTGCTTCTTCCTCTGAAGTTACCCTAGAAGTTGCAACATCCTTAGAAATATAAGGAAGGAGTGACTTCAAATACCACTCTAAAATGAACTCTGGGGGGGTCACAGCCTTGATGAGTCGCTTCGATCTTCGCCACTCCTGAATGTGATCAGAAAGGTGAGTGGCCTTGTTCTTCCTAAAAGTAGACATAATATCAGTACCGACATCATACTGGATGGGAAGCTGGAAGTGATTTAGGAATATTGTCGCTAGGTACCAAAATTTATCGTATGCTGCTGCAGGCAGTTCAATGTACCACTTGGCTACAACACTAGTTAAGGTCCTTTGGAATAGCCTCAACTGAATGGAATCATGATTAAGCGAGTTGGAAGAGAACCATAAGTGAAAGGTCGTAACATGGTCTCCAGGGTCTTCCCCAGTATTACCTTCGAACTTTGGAATGTCTGAGGGAAGCTTGGTTGCGATCGGGGGCCATGTCGGGTTATGGCGCACCAGATCGTTAGTTAGTTTCGAAAGATATCGCAAGTTTAGGGCTTTTGGAAAAGGAAAATGGGATCTCGCCGATGGAATTTGATTGAAAGGAGTTTGGTAGGGCGAACCACCTAAAACCTGGCTCCTATAGTGGTTTTTGGGGTTTCCCCCAACCGGTTGTGAAGTAAATGCACTATGGAATTTGCTCCAGCCGTAGGCTAAGGGATTTCTTCCTTGTGGACTGGTCCATTGCATTTGGGTATAAGCACCCCCAAAATGTGGGTTGAAATAACTGTTACCACCCCCTCCACCAAAAAGTGAAAAGGGAGTACTCCCTACAGGCATGTTAGAATTATGTACATTAGATGACTGTGCATTGGAGCCTGTGAAGGGGCTGAACCCTGACATGGATGCAATGGATGAAGCAGGCATTGAACCTACAAAAGGTCTTGAAGAAGCGATGTGTCCTCCAAACCAAGGAAATCCATGAATAAAAGGAGCAGACTGAGGGTTAACCTGGAATTGATGTACAAAAGGGGAATATGTGAAAGATACCGAAGGTATCCCTGAAAAAAGGACACTGGATGGACCAATGGTAGAACCAAAAGGACTAGACCAGCATAGATCCATCTTAAACCTATATCTATAAAGAACCGAGAGGGATCCAATTTCTTGAGGTGTATTTCTTTTTTTAAATTTAAACTCAAGAAATTTGATCTCTCTTGATTGATAGATCCGGGTTTAAGTTTTATGTTTTTATTTTATAAACGAACATCTATTTTTTAATTACTTTTCATAATATTTTATTTTATGAGCCGACATGAATTTTTTTAATTATATTTTAATTATTTTGTTAGTAACAAATGTTACATCACAAACGTTACAACATCTCCCCCATACTGGGTTGTAGAGCACCTCGTTTCACTCGATGCAATGAAGTCGTATATTGAGAGCCAGATAAACCTACAGATCTAGAATTGAAGCTAAATGAAGTGCTCGGAGCAGAAGTAGCTTCCAACGAGCTTGGCATCAATGTTTTTGCATATGGAGGGTAAAACCTCTTGATTTTATAGTTGTTGTAGGAGTATTAGGAAATCTTGACACATCCCCTATGATATCCATGAAAGTACCAGGTGTAAAATGATATACGCTTAGTTATGGAATCCCTAGAGAGACTACTCTTTCCAACAAGGGATCGTTGGGTCCAGTTAATGGAGGGTCGAAGGGTGTATTAAACTCTTTAGAATTCAAGTCTTCAACCTCAATAGTTTCGTGAACCGATTGACCTTGAGATATTAGGTGAGGTTCTCTAGGTTGTTCAATTGTTCTTGTAAATTCGTAAGAACCACGAGAGTCTGTTCTCCGTCGTTGCGGTGGTGGTGGAGGCTCCACTGTGAGTGGAGGAAGGTTTTTCAACCTTCGTGATCTTCGAAGAGGTTGTTCCTCCACAATTGTGTGAAAAATATACTAAGTAATTATCCTAGGGGACACTAAACAACTAGGAGCAAACAACATACCACTAAAAATGTCCTAAAGTAATCCAGACCAAGCACACAAAGATAATACTATCAAAAGTAAGTCTGGGATGATGAGGGCCCAGAACAAACTAGTATAATATCGAAGGACAATTACCTAGGGTCCACAATATAGTATTCTTGGGTGCAAGCATTTGAATCACCAACCACCTTCCCAAAAAACTGTAAGGGATTTCCTAACATGTCTGTCCTAGGTACAGTGGAAATATCCTTCCACCGTCACCTGTGTAGATCCCTAAAAGGTCAAAAGATACTAAAGGATACCAAAATTGTAGAAAGGACCCAAGGGGAGAGTCGCAAGTCCAACCAAGATGCATGGGCAAGGTAACTAACACCAAAATCCAAGAGTACACAAGGCACTAATGGATCCTCATACACGAAAAGGCGTTGGTGTATGCTCGAAAGAAAAGTGGGGAGTATTCCCAACAATCCAATCTCACACGACCTCATGCTTAACTCTAGTTTGAGTAGAGCTTCCCAGATACCTCCACAACAGTGGATTTACCTAAATGATAGTTTATACTACGATTTGAGATTTGAATGGTTTGGAAGGTTTAAAGTGATGTATTCCAAACCCTAGCCTAAGCTAGTTGATGTTGTGTAACCTAAAAATAAAAATTTTACTAATCAATTTTATTAATAGTTCTTTTTGTAAGGCTACTACTTACTCAAAGGATAATGCAATGTGTGGTGATGGTTGCAACTGAAAAGAAATGCGTATATATGAAAAAATGTAAAAAAATTACAATTGACCTACTTTGTTTGTCTTTCAAAACATGAAATCGTAAATCAAACTAAGCATAATAAAAGTTTTTTGTGTGTTTTCAAATATGATAGTACTAAAGACTACAACTACTCCGAAAAGAAAATGACAATTCTTGCTATAAAAAGAAAGTTTTTTTTTAAATTTGATTTTTTCTTTAACTATGAAAGAAATACAAATAAATGTGAACCAACAAGAATTGTAAAAGTAGTGCAAGAAAAGAGAAAATGACCCGAAACTAAAGCAATCAGACCTTATGCAAGACCGATAAAGACCAACCCAACTAGTTGCTTCAGGAAGTAACTAGGTTTTGGAAATGAAATGCAAACCAAGATGACTAATATGTAAGATAGAAAAACAGAGACTCTTATGCAAAGAACAATCTACTACTGACTATCAGTGATCAAAGAGGATGAAATCCAAGCACTCACCAAACAAAAAATGGGCTAGAAAGCAAGGGTAACTTCACAAGCACAAAAACTCAAGGAGAAACTATCAAAGAGGCTAAAAATAGATTCATAACACATTGAACAATGTCCAGAGGGTATCATATCAACAAAATACTTCCAAAGCCACAGAAAAACCACCCTAATACCAAACCCTAATTAAAAAGAAAATTCTGAGGAAAAACCCGCGACTGTAATATGCAGCAACACATGGTTGACCCGCAGGTACACAAACCTGCAACTCGTGAGTAGGGAAGAAAAGCTGAAACCTTATGTATATAAGGTCGCGCATGAGCCTTGAAAAGACTTAAAAACCTAAAACCTACTTAATCAAGCATAAAATTCAAAGAAGATCTTTAAGAGTAACTATAAAAAAGACTCAGATCAACACTAAAAAGCATTAAAAGGTGTCAGATCAACAAACAAGTTTCCAAATCCAAAAAGGTAACCTTAATACCAATCCCTAAATTAAAAAGGAAAAGTCTCAAGAGATAACTGTCACACGCAGAAGCACACAGATGCAACTGAATAACCGCAGGTACCTAGGCAAGAAACTCACGACTACAGCTAATTAACCGCTCATGTATGTACAAGAAACTCGCGGGTGGGCTCTGAAAAATATTTAAAAAGAAATCGTTTGTAGATCAAAACATAAATTAGTCCAGCAGAAGGATCAAGGACACCCTAGGAACTTTTACAGAGATCAAACAAGTTATAAAAACTGGAAAAACTCAACAAGAGTCCCCAAAGCAGAAAACAGATGGTGCTCCCTAGCGGAGTTGCCCGTTCTGTTGTTAGGGAAACTCTCCTTATAGTAGGGGAAGACCGTCAATGTACAGGGGGTTATCAGATGAACATATAGGGATTTGCAATATTATTATTAATCACATAGAGTTAAGGTTCGGATAAATGTATACCTTATTTATGAAGGTCGGTCCAAGCTTTTCTCCCTTTGTTATCCACTACAACAACCTACAAAACTAACAGAAGACCTTCGTCAAACCAGTTTGGCTACAAATAAGATATTGAAATTAATAAGATAGAATAACATCAATTTGTAATCAAAACAAAATAGATATAAACACATCTATGGGAATGGAAGACTGTCCAAATATTTATTGACAAATGCAGAAGATATAAAATGCTATACCTGTCCTGCACCAGCACTGGCGTAACCAGACCCTAGGCTCCTGCTCCTCTCTCTTATATATGAATTTCTCTAGCATAAATATCTCCAATGATCATAATGTCCCTTTATCTATCCCCTCCCCTTGTATTTATGGCAAGGCAAGGAGGGCAGGTTCAAAAAGTGGTTGAGTTGGGAAGTTGGGGTAGTTTTGGTACCTGCCTCAACTAATCCCAATTCGTGTTTTTAATTTTTTTTTCAAGTTTTCTTAATAAACCCACGAGTATGACATAGGAAAACTAGTGAGTGACTCTCAAGTGTCCTCACTTGCATCTAGCGGGTGCAACTTTTAATTGACAACCGCGGGTTGTTAGTAGTGATACCCACAGCTGACCCGCAAGTTGGAAAGTATGAGGGTCGCGGTTATGTATAAAAATAGGTATAGAAAGATGCTTCTGAGGAAAGGATTGAAAGGTTCATCCCCAGGTCATATAAGGTCAAGGTAAGCTCTTCCATCCATGGTGTCCTTTTGTGTGACCGACAAGGAAATGTGGTCACAGATGGAGAAGTGCTAATTTGACTGATAACAATCATCATCACTAGAATGGTGGCCCCTAGTGTCTTCATCATCAACATCATTGATTCCATCATCATCACCACTACCACTGCCACCACCGCCGCCGCCGCCATCATCATCAATCTACAAGAATTTACTTTGTGCAAAAAATTCAATGTCTCTTACTAAGGGAAACCCTAGTTTTCAAATTTTCAAACAAGACGAGATTCAGGCAATAGGATTAGAGGAGAGAGGCACTCCTAGCATTAATCACATGTCCCAATTCCAACATATTTAATGGTTCATCAATCCAAGCCACGGTGATTATTTTATGGCCCATCTAAAATCATTGCCCAGAAGCTTTCAAGGACACATGGCACATCCCTATCCAGGGCATAAAATTCGAACCGAGCAGCAGATTTGAGTTGCGTCATCTCCCTCATGTGCATATGGCCATTATGGATGTGTTTAGGGTATCCATGCTCTCCCGAGAGCCTTTGGATCATAACTAACCCCGTTGAGCAAGATTGGCATGGCCTTCATTAAGCAAAACCCTAGTTCCTGAGATGGCACAATATCAATGTTTTCGAGCATTTGAGGCATAGTGTGGGGGGTCCCCTAGCTGAAAACCGGGGTCCCGAATCCATTGGAATAGACAGTTTAGTGACCGGTGTCACGGTTTTGGTGCTATGGGCATTTTTTATAGGAACCTCGTGGCCATTCAGGGACACTTTGAGGATTTGCTTCGGGGGCATGGAACCCAAATCAATGAGCAGACTTGGATTATTTCATCTACTATAGGTGCATATGGCCCCATTGTGGATTTGTTCATGATGACCATGATCTCCTGGGAGCCTTCAAATCATAAATGACCCTATTCAACAAGATTGGCATGGCCTTCATTGAGAAAAACCCTATTTCCTGAGATGACACAATAGCACCATTTCTGAGCGTTTGAGGCATAGTGTGGGGGGGACCCTAGCTGAAACTTGAGGTACCGAATCCATCAGAATCGACGGATTCATGACCGGAGTCACAGTTTTGGTGCTACAGGAATTTTTTCCATGCACCCCGTGGCCATTGGGGTACACTTTGAGGATTTTCTCCGGAGGCATGGAACCCAAACCAACAAGTGGAATTGGATTCTTTCAGCTCCCACACATGCGTATGGCCATTTTAGATGTGTTCAATATGGCCACATTCTCCCAGGAGACTTAAGATCATAAATGACCCTCTTCAACAAGATTGGCATGGCCTTCACTGAGCAAAACCCTAGTTCCTGAGATGGCACAATAGCACCGTTTCCGAGCATTTGAGGTATGGTGTGGGGGGTACCCTAGATGAAAACTGGGGTCCCGAAACCATCAGAATCGAAAAATTCGCGATCGGAGTCATAGTTTTGGTGCTATGAGCATTTTTTCCAGGCACCTCATGGCCATTCAAGGACACTTTGAGGATTTGCTTTGGGGGCATGGAACCCAAACTAGCGAGCGGACTTGGATTCTTTCAACTCCGAAATGTGTATATGGCCATTGTGGATGTGTTCAGGATGGTCACACTCTCTCGGGATCCTTCAGATCATAAATGACCCTCTTGAGCAAGATTGGCATGGCCTTCACTAAGAAAAACCCTAGTTCCTAGGATGGCACAATAGCACTATTTCCAAGCATTTGAGGAATGGTGTGGGGGGTCCCCTAGCTGAAAACCGAGGTCCTGAATCCATCGAAATTGAAGGATTCGCGACCGGAGTAATGTTTTTGGTGATACGGGTATTTTTTCTAGGCACCCTGTGGTAATTTAAGGACACTTTGAGGATTTGTTCCGAGGGAACTGAACCCAAACCGACGAGTGGACTTGGATTCTTTCAGCTCCCACATGTGCATATGTGTAATTTCCCTTATTAGGAATTTTATTAAAATTGCAATTTTCCACTTTTTTTCCCTAATTCAACCTTTGACTAGTTTTGATCTCTAGGTCCCAAATTTGCCCCAAATGATCCCAAATATTCTGATAAGGTGTATGAATGATATTAGAACATAAATATGTGTTTCAAGGATTCCTTTGGACCTTTAAAATACTTCTGCAAATCCTCTTTCAATTCTGATCAATGTAGGTAACTTTACTAGTGATTTTCCTTTGACTAGTATTGGTCTCTAGGTCTCAAATTGACTCCAAATGCCTTCAAATCTTCAAGGAAGGTGTATTAATGATATTAGGACTTGAATATGATGTTCAGGGATGATATATGGCCACCAAAATACCTCTGCAAACTCTCTTAAGATTCTGGACCAAGTATGCAATTTTACTAGTAATTTGGGGTTCAAATCCCCCTGGGGTAAGTACTGAAAATGGATTCCCAAATGCCTCCAAAGCCACTCAAATTTCTGAAAAGAGGTAGGGAATGTATTAAGGATGTTATTAAGGTCTCATGTGCACCATTAATTGATTATTATATCTGTTCCAACCCTCTCCCATTCAACTGCAAAAATCACCAATTCGACCCTTGGGGAAATGGCACTATTTCTTCTCCCAATGCAATTAAACTGAGTAAAAATACTTCAAATGCTCAAGTACAGTACATGAAACTTGTAAAATACATCCATGGCAGTCCATTAATCACAAATTCATCAGATAATCATCCATTCATTCGAAATCATCATCAATACATTGATTCACAACAAGGTAGTGGGGAAATGACATTGTTCTTCCATTAAAAATGAGATTTATACATTTCTACTTGGAATTTCGACCTGAAACTTTCTGAAGATGAAGAATAGAGTATTTACTTCATATTACAAAATAAATGGGGCATGAAAAGCTCCCCCAAAGAGTACAATAGCTCACCAAAAATGCCCTCCCTCAAGGATCAAGAATATGCCATCAAAATTGGAAACGGTTGAGAGAATGTGCTGCAATAGAAGAAACCATGAGCTGCCCTGTAGCTTACACCTGCAAATAAATACTCCATTAAAGCTCCAAATGAAAGTTCTGAATGGCCTTTCCAATTGCCAACTTGGATGGGAATCTTTCACCCTCGAAATTGGCTAAGGCAAGAAACTAGTCGTCCACTAGCTCTCCCTCTTCACAAATGCAATTGCAAATTCTACAAATGATCAAAATCTGGTTTCCTTCTTTGTTATTGACATTTATAAACTTCTAATGTCCTCCATGGGTCGAATTCCTTCCAAGAGACTCATGCCAACTCAAGTTGGGAAGAGATTCCAAAGAACGCCACTTGTACAACAATTCCTAGTCTCCCACTTCCACCAAATCACATGTGGAAGCATCTTAGCTGCCATAACACCCTTGAGCGCCCTCTTGGAGTCTATTTTTAGCCCTGACATGTCATATATGTCATATGTCAGCCTTCAGGTCTGATTTGTGTCATAGGTGTCATAGCATCTTCATCATTGTTGTCATAGAGCTAGGAAATCTAGCCCAAGTGTCTCACTAGCTCCAAATTGCCTCTTCCTCTTCCATGGGAGTTACTCTTCCTCTATATTTCGACCTTGGATGAGTCATGCAATGAATAATACCTTTTGTACTCCCCCAAGTATGTTACCATTCACCTTGAATTCGAATTGGTGAGAGAATGATGCCAAGTGTAGTGGGGGAATCTAGCCATATGTGGGTCCCACTTCCTCCATGTGTCTTCATGATGAAATGCCACTTTGATTTTCACTTGTATATATTTATTTATCTCCTTTATTAAATATGTATGCCATTATAATGTTCAAACATCATTTATTATCCCCATTATTCCAAATCCCAAAGCTTCCACCCCAAACCTAGGAAACTAGTAATTTTCCTCCTTGGCAATTATTTGACCTTTAGCATCAATTTGACAAACTCTAATGAATAGGGCCAATGTGATTAGGCCATTGTGACCCAATACCAAATTTGGGACATGACAAATCCTCCCTTCCCAATATTGCTTGTCCTTAAGCAATTTTAAACATGGGTGTTGAAGAACCTGCTTTCTGTATAATTCTTTGAAGTTGCCATTGAATTGCCCAACCTTGAGTCTTTGAGATTCCATGAAGATTTTAGAGAGGAACCACCATGCTTGCTGCTACACTACTCTGATAAAAATCACTTTATTAAGTGGGGAAATCCATATCCCATACTTCTTGTTTCCCCAAAAAAATTGAAACCAATGAGATAAAAATTATTCCAGGGTCCCATTGCTTGTATTGCACCCCAATAATTAAGAGTGCTCTCCAACCCACACCATTAGTTAAGAGGATTCCTGGATCCCATTTTCTTGTATGCATCCTCCAAGCAAGTAGACCACCATTTTCCAAGTGCATACAAGCTTTAAGTGACCAATCAAATCTGCTCCAATGACATAGGTGAGGATCCCATGTCCTATAATGCTGCTCCAAAAGGATGTGATATGCATCAAAATATTCAACCATGTATTCTTTCATCCAAGAAGTGAATGAAGAATCTCCACTAAAATCTGAACCAAATAATGAGCAGAAAAAACAAGGAGACTTCAAATGACTCAAAGAAGTCTCACCCATACATCCATGAATGTGAGAATCATAAAGATGTAACAAATTATGTGGCTGCCAACAAAAATGTTCTCCCATCATAAATCTATTCACCCAAGTGTTGGATGAAGTTCCTCTAACATAAAATGAACCCAGTGTTGAGCAAGAAAAACCATGAGTCTTCAAGTGACTCAAATCCATATCATAGGTGCATACATGTAGATGTGAATCATCATAAAGTGACAAATTATGCTGCTGCAAATGTGAATAAGAATGTGCTCCAACCATATCATCATAAAAAGTAAATCTAGGAGTTCCATACTCCTCATGTGGCACCATAAAAAAAAACCCTTTCACCCATACTTCATTGAGACTAATGTTGCAAAACATGGAATTGTAGGATGTAGGAGAATGAACCAAATCACCCAAATGATCAAAAAGTACAGAAGTTTCATCATGGGAAGGATCCATATGGGTAGTATCATGCAGCTCCTTCAAAAGTGTGAACTCTTTGTCATAGTTTGGTTCCAATGTAGAGGAATCGTGCTCTTCTTTAAAAATTGCATAACCTTCATCAAGAGGCAATTCAAATTCCTCTTCCACCACATCAAGTGTTTGGATCTCTTCAAGTTCATCTTCAAACACATCAAGAACATTCAAATTTTCACATTTATCATGATCCACCATGTCATGAGAATCCTCCAAACAATCTACCATTGGACAATCTGAAATATAGGAGGAAAAACAAGTATCTTGCAACTTTTCAAGAAGTTGCTCATTTTGAATTGTGAGCTTATGAATATCCTCATTATTCTTCAAGTATGCATCATGTAACAATTCATTAAGCTCAAACAAATGGTTTCTATCAAAAAGCAAAGACATGAAATTACCTTTGATGTGGCACATTGCTCTTTGAATCTTCTCCATGTCTTCAAGGAAGGATGTTTCCTCCAATGAAGTAGCTCTCCAACAAGAATTTGACACCAATGCTTGAGTGTCATGGAGAATGTTGAGGGACTCTTGGATCTTATTTTCATTCATCTTTAAGGACCCTTCAATAAAATGAGGCTCTTGCAAATGAACCTCCTCATCTTCTTCAATTTTGCTTGGACCAACTTCATGAAGCTCAAGTGGTGATGGGGAAGTTGATCTTGGTTCTTCTTCAACTGCTACAAGGTCTTCACTATCATGCTTAATGAAACTTGTACTTGTAGAAACACTTTAAAAACTGATCTCTATGTCACCAACATAGAGGTGTGAGCACCCATCAGTAGGTACTCCTTCATAGTTTAAGCATCCATCAGTAGATGCTCTTTGGTTCATGTCTAAGCTAGAAGGTGTCTCGAAATCATCTTCCATATTTTCAATAGAATCTTCTTCATGCTCTTGTGATGTCTCTTCCTTTTGCTCCTTAAAGCAAGCTGATGCATTTTGCCCCTTGTTTTCCTTAGGATCAATATATTTGGAATCTCTTCTTGAATAAATCTCAAAAGCTCTCCTCAAGGAGGACATCATTTCATGCACACATATATGATACTCGCTCCAAGGGTTTTTACAAGAAGGGCATAAACCTTTCTTTACTAATTCCACATCTTCATTTTTGGGCCTATTTTCAAAAACATGTTCAGCATAGTACTCAAAAGACATGGCATTTTGTGTATTTTTGCTAAAAGCAAGATATTCTTGATATTTTTGATATTGTTGGGGCAAGGTTTTATATTTTGCTCTCCATATTTGGAACTCACTCATAGAATTATCCTTGGTTGGTGTGACACACTCATATTCATCAGATTTAGAGTCATAAGAATAATCTTCATTTCTCTTGAAATTGTAAGAAGTGTTGCATGATGGCACCTCTTCCTCATACCATTCACATTCTGCTTCATATTGCTCATAAGCATCTGCATATTCCTCATAAGAATTGTACTCATAGGATTCATCATAATAGTAAGACATGGATGCCAATTATTCTTGAATGTATGTACCTAATCCACAGGTGCAAGGACCATGCTCTGATACCACTGTAATGTCCCTTATTAGGAATTTTATTAAAATTGCAATTTCCCACTTTTTTTCCCTAATTCAACCTTTGACTAGTTTTGATCTCTAGGTCCCAAATTTGCCCCAAATGATCCCAAATATTCTGAGAAGGTGTATGAATGATATTAGAACATAAATATGTGTTTCAAGGATGCCTTTGGACCTTTAAAATACTTCTGCAAATCCTCTTTCAATTCTGATCAATGTAGGTAACTTTACTAGTGATTTTCCTTTGACTAGTATTGGTCTCTAGGTCTCAAATTGACTCCAAATGCCTTCAAATCTTCAAGGAAGGTGTATTAATGATATTAGGACTTGAATATGATGTTCAGGGATGATATATGGCCACCAAAATACCTCTTCAAACTCTCTTAAGATTCTGGACCAAGTATGCAATTTTAATAGTAATTTGGGGTTCAAATCCCCCTGGGGTAAGTACTGAAAATGGCTTCCCAAATGCCTCCAAAGCCACTCAAATTTCTGAACAGAGGTAGGAAATGTATTAAGGATGTTATTAAGGTCTCATTTGCACCATTAATTGATTATTATATCTGTTCTAACCCTCTCCAATTCAACTGCAAAAATCACCAATTCGACCCTTGGGGAAATGGCACTATTTCTTCTCCCAATGCAATTAAACTGAGTAAAAATACTTCAAATGCTCAAGTACAGTACATGAAACTTGTAAAATACATCCATGGCAGTCCATTAATCACAAATGCATCATATAATCATCCATTCATTCGAAATCATCATCAATACATTGATTCACAACAAGGTAGTGGGGAAATGACATTGTTCTTCCATTAAAAATGAGATTTATACATTTCTACTTGGAATTTCGACCTGAAACTTTCTGAAGATGAAGAACAGAGTATTTAATTCATATTACAAAATAAATGGGGCATGAAAATTTCCCCCAAAGAGTACAATAGCTCACCAAAAACGCCCTCCCTCAAGGATCAAGAATATGCCATCAAAATTGGAAACGGTTGAGAGAATGTGCTGCAATAGAAGAAACCATGAGCTGCCCTGTAGCTTACACCTGCAAATAAAGACTCCATTAAAGCTCCAAATGAAAGGTCTGAATGGCCTTTCCAATTGCCAACTTGGATGGGAATCTTTCACCCTCGAAATTGGCTAAGGCAAGAAACTAGTCATCCACTAGCTCTCCCTCTTCACAAATGCAATTGCAAATTCTACAAATGATCAAAAGCTGGTTTCCTTATTT
Organism: Larix kaempferi; assembly: GCA_027924585.1. Taxonomy (NCBI): domain Eukaryota; kingdom Viridiplantae; phylum Streptophyta; class Pinopsida; order Pinales; family Pinaceae; genus Larix; species Larix kaempferi. Next base: position 12,862,488 of record BSBM01000316.1, on the reverse strand, counting down.
TTTATTGACATTTATAAACTTCTAATGTCCTCCATGGGTCGAATTCCTTCCAAGAGACTCATGCCAACTCAAGTTGGGAAGAGATTCCAAAGAACGCCACTTGTACAACAATTCCTAGTCTCCCACTTCCACCAAATCACATGTGGAAGCATCTTAGCTGCCATAACACCCTTGAGCGCCCTCTTGGAGTCTATTTTTAGCCCTGACATGTCATATATGTCATATGTCATCCTTCAGGTCTGACTTGTGTCATAGGTGTCATAGCATCTTCATCATTGTTGTCATAGAGCTAGGAAATCTAGCCCAAGTGTCTCACTAGCTCCAAATTGCCTCTTCCTCTTCCATGGGAGTTACTCTTCCTCTATATTTCGACCTTGGATGAGTCATGCAATTAATAATACCTTTTGGACTCCCTCAAGTATGTTACCATTCACCTTGAATTCGAATTGGTGAGAGAATGATGCCAAGTGTAGTGGGGGAATCTAGCCATATGTGGGTCCCACTTCCTCCATGTGTCTTCATGATGAAATGCCACTTTGATTTTCACTTGTATATATTTATTTATCTCCTTTATTAAATATGTATTCCATTCTAATGTTCAAACATCATTTATTATCCCCATTAGTCCAAATCCCAAAGCTTCCACCCCAAACCTAGGAAACTAGTAATTTTCCTCCTTGGCAATTATTTGACCTTTAGCATCAATTTGACAAACTCTAATGAATAGGGCCAATGTGATTAGGCCATTGTGACCCAATACCAAATTTGGGACATGAAAATATGTCCATTGTGGATGTGTTTAGGATGTCCATGCTCGCCTGGGAGCCTTCATATCATAAATGACCCCCTTCAGCAAGATTGGCATGGCCTTCTGCAAGCTAGGGTTTATTTATGGTGTATGTGCATGGTATTATGTGTGTATTTATGTGTAGATATTTGTATATGTGCATGTTGTTTATGTACAAAATGACGCAGTCAAAATTTTGTGCTTGATTGCATCAATTACCCATATTTATAAGGACCAAATGCAATAAGAACTCAACAAAACATGAAGAGACAATTGTAAAAAAGATTAGAAAATTTGTATTGGGGCCATAGTGTTTATGAGAGATGATTCTATAAGAGATAAGTAAGTTTTGGTTTGCATAAATAAGGTTGGTCTCCCTTTTTTATTGTTAGAAGAATTTGTATGCATTAATAACTGACTTTAAAAGGCTGATTAAGTGACATATTGAATTAAATGTTAAATTACATATATTGGTGACACTTTCATTGTTTAAACACATTGAGTCCTCTACACTTGGATGATTTTGATTTGTTTAAGATAAGACTTTGTCATCTACCTTATCAAGTGTATTCACATAGTTGTCTAGGGTAACTTCAAGACTTGACTCAAACATATTTGACTTGTAAATCATGCATAAAGCAATTATTCCCAATGAAACCTTCTAGTACGTGACCTCAAATGGTGTGTTGCGAGTGACACCTTATGGTATGTGAGTTTAGCATTGAAGCCTTATGGTATGAGTTTTGTATATCAAGTCTGCAAAATTAAAAATTATGTCCAGTATGTAGTTTAGATGTCTAAAAACTTAGGTAGGTATGTATACCAAGTCTGCAATAAACAACCAGAAGGGTATCTAACTAGGGTTAGAATTTTTCTAGGGTTAGGAAGGCTTAGTCTCTTTAGAGTTAGTTTTTATGGTTTGGTTAGGCAGACCAATTGAAATATGTTCTTGGAAAAGGTAGAATAGGTCTCCGGCTTAGAAACCCTAGGACACTCTCCCTAAGGGAAATTGGCACTAAATGGTCAATGCTAGGTTAAATTAGGAAAAGGGAAGGTTGAGCGAAGTTGTGGAATGAAAAATTAGGCTTAATGACCTTAAGGAAAGTTACACACCAAGAAAGCGCCAAAAATAGGGTTTGTTGGCTTGCTGGCTTGTTTGATGGTGAGTTGTTGGGTTTGTTGACTTGTTTGTCGGGCTTGTTGTTGGGTTTGTTGGTTGATTGGGAATGTTGATATGACACTCATTTTTCATTGAATGATACTTTTTCAATATTGTTCACTGTTGGTTTATTTAACATGGCTCACTGTATACATTTCATTGGATAAAAACATGAGTATGTGAATTTTCTTATGTGATGTGTGTATATTGGATGTGAATTTGCTTGATGTTTGTATGTTGGATGCATATGTTGGATGTTGTGTGTATGTGTGTATGTGAATTTGCTCAGTGTGTGTATGTTGTATGTTAACACAATTTACTCTAAAAAATACTATTATTACATTCTCAGCGTACCCCCCATAGAACATGTAGTATAAATCCTTGTATGGAGACCCATTCAAATACAAGGGACTCATATTGAGGTCACTTATTGTTTAGAAATAACATCTGTATGTATGCGGAAACTTTTCCATAATATTTTTATTGAAGAATATTATTTTCCATAATGTATGCAAAAATGTAATCAAAGACAAAGTCATATATACAAGTGCAGACTCATTTATTAATATGCAAAAATGATCCAATCATATACACTTTTTGGAAAAATGGAACATCGTTCCCAATGTCTACATAATGACAACTCGTGCCCTATACAAAATATGGAAACTCGTGCCCAAAATGCCACATCGTGGCTAGTGTACATAGGAGGGTCTCTCAATCTTCCTGGCCACCCTCGGTGCTCCCAGGTACATCTCCAAAATCGGTCTTCCTCTTTTTCGATCTAGAGGAAGCTGGGTCCTTCTGGAACTTGGACCACGTCCCCCTGGGCCCTGAAACGACAACAATAATATGCCAACTTTTCCTGGCAATTATACAAGTATAAAACACAGTTTAAAAATAAAAATAGTTTTCAAATCTTAAATAACTCACCATAGGAGAGACTGTAAGTCGTGAGGGGGTTTCTCTCCTATGTGCTCCAAGTCTCTTAGCAATGCCACCCTACAACATTTAAAACAATCAAATAAATTATGAAATTATATGCCTATAGTAATTTTTGTTAATATTGAACGAGATTTTCATAAACTAGTCAATCTCACCATGAACACAACCGGCTGGTCTTCAGGGCTGGCGGATGGAGCAGTCGGCTGGATAAACTGCTCCGATGCTAGGGTAAATGGTATAGAGGCGGATGTATCCACATCGAAGGTGGCTACACCATTGGGGGGAATAGTGGAAGAAGGAAGCGTGGACTAGTGTGGGAGAAGTGGATATGCATGTATAGGGTGTGGGGGGGGGTGAGGTCTGTGTTACGATGAAGGGATGGGTGAATTTGGATGGGTGGTATATCGTGTTTGGACTGGGGAGGGTGGAAACATGGGAAACCGTAAGGGAGGTGGTGGAAGGGTTGGGGGGTGATGGAACGAAGGATATGAAACGAAAGGGGGAGCTGGATGGAAGGGGGTGGGGAGGGATGCATGGAATGGTAGATGTATGCCAGGGGCTACAAATGACATATAAGGTAGTCGAAAGGTCGGGGAAGGAGGGATAGTGGCACTGGCAGGCCAAGGTGATCGTACCTACATACACATTTATAACCTCATAGTTTAATACGGAAAAATATAAATATACAAATAAAAGTCATCAAATTTGAAGTTAAATTTATACTTTAATACACACGATACTTGCACACGTGGAGATCTGTTGATCCCTGTGGGTATGGCTAGTCATTGGAGCCTGCGGACACCTGTGAAAACACTACAATATTTAGATTCAATTTATAAAAATAGTAGTAACAATATTAAGCACAATGACAATGAGAATGACAAAGATAGTACTTAAACAACATGACTGCAATTACTTTAGATTCAAGTTAGATGATTACTAGAGACCAACAATTATTACGGAGAAAAATTCCTATGGCTTGGGGTAGACCACAATAGATAGATGGACTCGAGAAATCAAATCACTTCCCAACATATGCTATATAAATGTAAATGTTGATAAACACAATAAAGGACCTACCTCAACCGGACATCTGGTGAAGAAATATGTTGAGATTTCGAATCACAACACTTGAACCTACAGCTTAGCCTCAACAATAAACGCAAATAAGTGCATATGATATATAAAAGAGGTCAACATATACAATAGCATAATCCATGATAGATATAAGCAAATGTACTCAATGATAATAAATGATCATTCACAATATAAATAGACGAGAAAATGAGTATTTCTATTAATGTAAACAAGAAGTACAAGATACAACCTCCTGCGGAAACTCATCTTAACCTAGAACTAGGTCCCTCCACTTGCGCCTCCACCACTTCAATCCCCCATACAATGGAAAACTCACGAGTAAAAGAACAAATCCTTCAAAAGATATGAAAGAGTTTGGGAGGTGAACATAAATAGTTCACAACAACTAGGATCAATGGATGTATACTCAAGCAATAACAATCAAGGAAACATTTTGGTAGAGTTTCGATGCTCTTCTCTTTATCCTCTCCCTCCATGCATCACAATAGCTCAATATATAACCCTCCAAAGGTAGGTGAAAGGTCGAATCGATTTGTTTCAAGATACAGGGAATGCCAAAGATCGCAATGGCCGCTTTTGGATTGAAAAATAGAGATTTTACTCTCATTTACCAAAAATTCGATGTACGTTGGCTGTAGTAACGCAACATGCGTATATGCGGGGTGTACTGTAGCAGATCGCATATAGGAGGAAAAATAGGGAAAGGGAGGCCAAGGAGTGCTAATGTTCACAAGGTGGAAACATATGGTATAACAACAATTACTTCCTTAATCGCTATAATAGTATAGTATCCAACAATAAGGAGTAGATGATCACATAAAATAATGATTACCTTGTTATGAGAGTTATGTGTGATTTTCTTATAGGTTTAAATGTTAATCCAAATCTGATATGATTATACCAATAGTAGAAATATCACCTCAAGTTTAGTTTTGGATTGAAGTAAGTGTGTTTGTGGTATGCGGGAAGCCGAGTAAAGTCGTAGTACAATATTATGGTATGGATTTAGGCTTGATGGTATAGGGACAACTCAGATATGATATACATTTGCACCAGTAGTCAATAATTTGTTGTTTTTTTGTTTCTTCAACAATCAAGCTATGCTGGGACTCAAAATGAAGTTATATGGTAAACTAGGTAGAGGTCTAGGGTAAGGTGAAGGGTATAGGTATGAATTGTGAGTGTTATAACTATAAAAGTAGGTTGTAATAGTAGTGAGATGGTTTGTTTAGGATGGAAGTGTGCCAAGTATACCAATTTGGTAGGGTAGGTAGACTTAGGAGATGAAATGGAAAGGAAATTTAGGTGTAAGCAGAGAGTATTGTGGGTGAATTAGTGATTGATTTACCGATTGTAGTATCATTGTGAATACCTTGTAATAGTAGTAATATAAATTGGATTGGAGCCCAAATATACTAAGTGAATTAAGGTTGTGATATGAGTCAACTAGGAGAGAGATGGAAAGGTTTATTGGAGGTAGAATCCTATGTTCTTATTTTGTTGGTTTTATCCTTGAGAAGTTTCCAAGGTATGTCTTGTTTAAACTATGAATGTGCCATTGTTTTATTTTTGTTTTTCTTAGGAATATGGTAGAGTTAATTCTTTTTATTTTTATTTTTCTTAGGTTTATCAATCATTTCATCTATTAAAAAACTAGGTTCCACCAACCTACAAATGACATCAATGACTCATGAATGCACACTAAAACACACACAAATTAGAGCTTTAAATCAATCACCACAATAACAACAGCATAGATAAGCACATAGGGGAAATAAGTGCAGGGGGGTATCTTCAACCACAAAGTAAAACAAGAACTAGCCTTCACTTAGGGACTATGATCATAAATAGACAATCACGAGTTCTCTCCTTGTATCAAAGAATGGCCATTTTGAAGAATTTACAAATTAGGAATGTTTTGATTTTTGGGGACTCTTCTCTCATCATTGGTCAAGTAAGAATGACAGATTCTGGAAATTTCTATCCCATTTCTATAATCATTAGAGGTATTAATGGTATAGCTACAAAGTTTGAATTTATTGAATATTTTCATATTCTTTGTTCATGTGATACCAAATTTACATAAACCATGGTGAATGTGATGGTCAAATTGGAAAAAGGAGTGTTATAACTCACTTAATTCCTTCATGAAATACATTAGCAATCACACTTAGTGGCATTTATGTGATAAATGGCAATGGATGTGGTTGAGGAGATCACTTTTAAGTCCTCCTCCTTCAAGTAATCAATGCACACCTGAACTTGGATTATTCTCTAGTAGGAGTTTTAATTTGGTTCGGATGGAAAATCTTGGTGCGTGTAGGATATCTCTGACTATTAATGCCAAGAAACTTCAGCATGTGGTAAGTCGGGTTGAGCCAAAATTTGGTTTTGGGTTACTTCATAATTTGTAGGGGTGGTGGTGAATGTTGTTGGGTAGTTAAGAGGATGGGAAAACTTTTGTTTGGTTTGTTTCTTTGTTAAGAATTGGACTATGACATGATTATTTTAATTGGCAATGTTGGTTTGTGGATGAAAACTTGAACTCTTGTTTTTAGGAAATCCTTTTTTGGTTTATTGTCTAGGTGATCTCAATGGAGACTTAGGCAATTTCTTTGCAATTTAGGTTATTTCTCCAAGCACGCTTTCTCTTGTACTTTATGTTGGTACTATGGAAGAAAAAAACAAACATGATGAGTGTGTTCATTGTGGATTTACAGAGCTTCAGAAGGTCCTGAGGTGCTTATCACCACAGATGAACACCTTACAAGAGGTAATTTTGCATATTAATCAAAGTATATGTAGTCATCATGAAGACCAATTGGCTAGGATTTTGGATATGGAAACGAGAATGGAAGCACAAAGTGAAAGGTTAGAGAAGTTGGCTATAGATTTAGAAATGCGTCATAACATTACACTAGGTTTTGCTTGAAACTATAAATCTTTGATTGGCCACCCTATAGTTTCCATAGGTTCAGTGAATGGTACTCGTCCAAAATACTTTTCAATTCAATGGGATCTTAGTGATTATGAAGACATAGAATAAGAAAAAGTAGCATCATAAATGAAAGAATTTGAAAATGGAGAAACAAAGGATGCTTACAATGAACATGAAAACATGTCTAGTTTTCTTAGGTTTTCATGTTTTATAAGGTTTCATTTTTGTTTGGTTGGATTATATGAATTTACAGCTCTCAAGAATTTAGACAATATGATAAACAAAACTGTAAAATCCAGTTTGATAGACATGTTTTGTGATAATTATTCAGTTTGATTTTAGTTTTAAATGATGATAATAAAAAAAAATGGTTACTCAGTGCTAACTAATTTGTGTGAGAAAGGAAGGAAAGATGCAAGAATATGGATAGAGAGATTTAATTACTGAACACAAATTACTCATAAATGGATCTCATTATTCAAAGTAAAGAAGTTACATGTGTGTATGGTGCCGCGGTCTCCTCCGTTGTTGCCATGGATCCGTCTAGGCCAAAGGAACCAATGTCCTCCCACATGGAGGATGGAGACTCAGCCATGAATAATTGTACAGTAAAAAAAAAAAATTCAACAACGTGTAATTCAAAGTTAAATATATTAAAAAATACGATATCGAATAACATACAATAAATACTTGAACATTAAAAAAAACAATAGCTAACCTGGTCCATGTATCTCTCTGTGGCATGTTGTTGCGTAGGACCATGGAAATAATTCCCACGGTGAGAACAACGATGTGCCGTTGTTCCCGTTGAACTATATGGCCCCTCCTGGGTTTCACCTGTACCTAGTCTGTCTCGACCACCACCCATAGACCATGAAATAGTGTGTGTGTCATCGTCGTCTTGCCGGCTCTATGAAGACATAGCCACAAATGTGGTATGTCTAAGCAGATGATGTGTGACACATCTAATAGAGTCATCCATCTCATCCAGGCTGTTACCAAACCCAAGTGGATGTGGAGGGGGGTTTGGCTCTCACTTGGGTGCAGTTGGTCCTTCGAGTGGGTTGTGGCAGGCCTGAGGTCGATCTTGGGCAGAGCCAAGACCGACATGCTGAAACTTAGTGATGTCAAAATAATTGACATGGTAGACTAACTCAAGCTCAGCCCACAATTTCCTAAGAAAATACCGTGGGACCTCCCGGAATTATTGCATGAGGGGCCATAAACCATCTATTTCTCTAGTTATCTCTCCATGGATGGTAATTACACTAGTCCATGCAAAATCGTCTCTTCCTGACATATGGAGGTTGCCTTGTCGTGGGATCTATGAATTTGTTGTACAATTATCCTTTTGTGATGCTGAGGTCTTTAATTTGTTCTTTTGATATCTCGGTAGAATAGTGCTCCCTCATTCGATCCCTATATTGGCTCAGATTAGTGATCTCACTGTGGGCAATGTTAATAGATTCAATGATGTTTTGCAATACTGTAACCAGGGAAACCCGAGAGGGTTCCTTGGTGCTCTTCAAATCATCGCTTAAGACCCTTAATTGGTTTAAATCTTGATGTCATTCATCTTCAGGGTTTTCAAATGGTTCATCATTAGGTTCATTGTTCATTCCAATGTTAATGTTATCGTCTGACGGTTCGGTTTCATATGTTTCCTCTGATGGTTGTGGTGTGTTCCTCATTTTGTCAGGTGTAATTTATCTGAAATGGCAATTTGTTGTTTTTAATTGATTGTAATTTTTTTTAATTTAAAATTGTAATGAAAAAAAAAACAACAAAAAATGGAATGGTTTATCACCTACCTGGAGGCACTGGCAGCAGTGGAGGTTGGAGGTCGATTTTGATGTTGAATGGGAGGTATTTGGATGCTCCAAGTGCACTCACATTCCTCCATATCCCCCAATCCCTCGCTCGCAGGTTTGTTAGACAATAACAAACACGTGGACTGTGTCTTTTTTTTATTAAAAACAAACGAGCGCGCATGCGTGTTTTTTGTGTGCGCGTTAACAACACGTGCGCACATATTTTTGCGTACGTGTTAACAACGCAGGCGCACGTCTTTTGAAATGGATATATAGACACACATGCATGATTTTAAGAGCGTGTACGCACTTCTTCTATCCATGTCAACTCACCGACGTGGAGGATCGGCATTGCCAAAGCAGGAGCGTGTACGCCTCTTTATAAGCGCGTGTGCGTGTTTGTTTTTTTTGCGCTCACGCGCTATCATTGCAACATTTTTGGGTACCAGCTTCGTGCAGGTACCCATTACTAGATGAAATAGAGTGGTAGAAAGTAATTTGTTTGAGGATCAAACCAACTACTATAATTTACAAGGAAATACCATTTGAATTCCAAGTGTCACTAGAGTGTATAAGTCTCATTCAAAAATAAATGGTTGTCCAAAAAACTAGCTAGTAGTGATAAACAATCCCTGATTTTTAGTGTGAGTCTGAAAGTTAAGTAGAGTGGTCTAGATAAAAAAACCATCCATCATGTGGGATTTGGGTCTCTATGTCCTCTCATTCACAATCATAGAAGGGAGGGGAGGGGGGTAAGCCCATATACATTCATTTATTTCCTTCTTCATCTGCAACATAGCATACTCATTCTAAACATGAACAAATGTGGAACCAACAATAAATGATTCCATGAATAGACAACTAGTTTGCAAATGAAAAATTATGAGTCTTAAATTTGTTTACATGTAACCATACCATTATTTAGATAGGTGCATTCCAAATCATTCTAGGTCACACTACACAACCTACACATGGATACCTTCCTTCCTGACTAGGCATATGATTATTAAAATTACAAGGATTGTAAAAGAAATAAAAACAAAAAACAAAAAGACAACAAGATTAACAAGATATTTTTACTCTGTAAATCCTTTATCAGGAAAACCAACACCCAAGTCATTTCTTATGTTACCCTCAACCAAGCCAACCAAGCTCGCCAAAAAAAAGGTCACTTGAGGAAATTTATAATTGAGTTCTCCAAGCCTTTAAATAGGATTTATCACATCAAATATGAAGGGCGAATACCATGGACTATCCAATAACATGGGCCCATAAACCACCAATGGTGAACCCATTAATCAATAAATGCATATTAATCTAATTATTGTTTTACCTAATCAATTTTAACCCAACATTTCCCAATTATTTAAACTTGATTTGGGGTGTACCCGGTATCCAAAATTATAACAGGCCCCCCTTAATTGTGTCACATAGTTGTACATCTAGACCTTACACTATTGAACCATCAAATAGGGGCACATGCTCCTAAATAGGTGTTACAACTATAGCCCATTTATATATGTTATTAAATGCAAGTCCATATGAAATGCTTGCAATTGTATGCATGAGCATGTGATGCTATGAAACATCAACATGTTCCATTGTCTACATCCCTCCTATTCCAAATACAATTACATAAACATAGTACTTATCTTGCCACTATATTCCTAGGAAAATGAATCTTGAAAAATCTTCCTAAGTTTCTTTACCCACATCCCTCTTTGCTCCAAATATAGTGACCTAAATCAAGCACTCCTTAAGCTTCGTCATCAACTATCCTTTATGTTATTTTTCTACCAATTCTTCACAGCCAACAATTTGGGGTTTCCGTCTGAGAGATATTTATTTCCCAAACATGGCTCTAATACCATATTAAAATTAAGATCATGGTGAGAAACATAACAAAAGACAAAGAAGCCACAAGATGAACAATATATTTTTACTCTAAAAACCCTCATATCAACAAAAAACACCTTATATATATATATGTATATATATATATATATTTTACACTCAACCAATTCAACCAAGATAGAAAAAGAACATGCCACTTGTCCACCTTCTCTGCCTTTTGAGGGAATGAACCTCTCTAGATGAAATTGATCAGTTTGTTTTGGAATCTCCAGGTCATGGGTAATGGACCACATGTTCACCATGGGCGTCATTCCCACCAGAATGCACATCTAATTTACCATGTGCCAATCCTCCAAGCAAAGTCAATTCCATGACAGGAGAGGCCCAGGAAGATGCATTATGAGAGACTCTTTCACCACCGCTTGTAGTGTGAAAATCCTCACAGTAGATCTAAGAGATGATGTATCTCACAAGAGAATAATTATGATTAAGCAAGAAAATAGAAGAAGAGTGATACATGCAGTATAATGAGCAACAGAATAATATGGTACAGTAGAACTCAGATAGAAGCAATAATACTTCGGTCATACTGAATTATTAATCACAAATGGACATATAAATAATACAATGCACGAGGAATTCGAATGCCTAAGGTGGCAATTCGAATTAGCCTTCATGGAGTGATCAAAGGATCACTGGAGTGTCATCGGAGCACAACTAGGTGTCCTCATGATCATCGGAGCACAACTGGAAGTCTTCATCATCATCAGTGGAGTCATCAATGCTCAAGTAACTGTCAACCATCAGTCAAACTAACTCTGGTAGGTGTAACTGAGTGTAACTCAATGTAACTGAGTGTAACTGAGTGTAACTCAATGTAACTGAGTGTAACTGACTGTAACTCAATGTAACTGAGTGTAACTGAGTGTAACTGACTGTAACTGAGTGTAACTGAGTGTAACTGAGTGACAACTGGACTGGTAGGTGAAGAAGGGCGATTTGCTCCCTAAAATCAAGGAAGAAGGGCGCACTAAGCAACTGGAGGGCTAAAACTGAATAGTGAGAAGCTCCTGGGGGCTGGCTAACTGAGGGCTAGGTGTTGGACTGATGACTGGGATGCATGCAAAATGCATGCAAACCCTAGAATGCATGCAAACCCTAAAAGGTGCATGCATGACTAAAAATGTAAATGATCAAAATACTGGTGGGACTAGGATGGAGTATAGGAATATCCTAACACCCCCCCTTAATCCATCCTGGGCCCTGGTAACTAAGACCAAAGGTCACCCAATACAATGAATAATAACAATCAATAAACCAAGGAAGTGGGAAATTTCATGGGAAACATACCCCCTCCTCAAAAAATAGACTGTAAGGCACACATAAAAAAAATAAAAGCTCCAAACTCAAGCATGTGTGATGCTTGGTCATATGTCTGGAGGTATCTTCTTCTTGGGAAGAAGTGGATCATGCTCAAAAAGCATGTGCTTGTACTTGCTCTTCAGATCGAATGTGATGAGAACAAATCCAACAGTATTAGAATGATCCTTGAACCTGTGATTCGAATCAGCTGAGGTAGGATCAAATTTTTGAATGTGCATATAGTCCTTTGTCTTCTCCTTTGAACCACCATGGGTGAGATTATGCCAAAAAGAACTATTACATGTTTGCTTGAAATCAAAATCAGATTTAAGACTTTCAAAACAGTTTCTTGAGATCTCCTTTGAACCAGCAAGGGTGAGATCAAAACTATCATATGCATGAGAAATTATCTCAAGCGGGTGGAAATGGCCATATTCTTCAATAACCTTCTGAAAGCATGTGCTAATGATCATATAGTAGTAAATAAGAGATGTTTGCTGAAGAGGAGCGAATGCATTACCTCCAATAGCTGATGTTACCTCCGAAATAATCATGTGATCATGATGCAAACCAACAAACTCTGGTGCAAGAGAGGATTTAGGACCTTCTGCAATATCTAGAGTGTGAACTGGCACAGAAAGAGAAGAAAGTTTGAGCATGAGCGGAGAATCTGCAAGTTCTTTGTCAACAACTTCAATATGAGATGATACTGGTTCATGATCTGAGAGATCATCAAGGGGAGCGAATGCAACATGATCTGAGAGACCATCAGGAGGAGCGAATGCATCATGATCTGAGAGACCATCAAGTGGAGAGAATGCATCAACTTGCTTGCTTTTGAAGGGATTTGGACCAAAACCATCATTCTTTTTGCCGAATCTTTCATCCAGATGAGCCCATAACTCTTTTGGAGTTTCAATATCAAAGATGGTCGGGTACAATATGTAATCAGTCATAGTAAGCTTCATTCTTCCAATGTGCATGTCACCTTTATTCAACCATTTAATCTTCTTTGTAGAGGATTCGAACTCTCTTTCAAAATAGCAATCAAAGAGATCATGGCTCTTCAAATATGCTATCATTCTTGGTTTCCATTCATCATAGTTGAATGGAGAAAGAGGAGTAATTTCTTCTAAATTCATTGAAGTTGTAGAAGACCTGCAAAAACAATATAGAATAACTGCAACTGCTACTGCTGCAAAAATGTAGAAACTGCTGCAACTGCTGAACTCAAAATCTTGGTAATAACCTGCAAAAAACTCTCAAGAATGGAGATAAACAATACTCTCAACATGCTCTGATACCATGTGAAAATCCTCACAGTAGATCTAAGAGATGATGTATCTCACAAGAGAATAATTATGATTAAGCAAGAAAATAGAAGAAGAGTGATACATGCAGTATAATGAGCAACAAAATAATATGGTACAGTAGAACTCAGATAGAAGCAATAATACTTCGGTCATACTGAATTATTAATCACAAATGGACATATAAATAATACAATGCACGAGGAATTCGAATGCCTAAGGTGGCAATTCGAATTAGCCTTCATGGAGTGATCAAAGGATCACTGGAGTGTCATCGGAGCACAACTAGGTGTCCTCATGATCATCGGAGCGCAACTGGAAGTCTTCATCATCATCAGTGGAGTCATCAATGCTCAAGTAACTGTCAACCATCAGTCAAACTAACTCTGGTAGGTGTAACTGAGTGTAACTCAATGTAACTGAGTGTAACTGACTGTAACTCAATGTAACTGAGTGTAACTGACTGTAACTCAATGTAACTGAGTGTAACTGACTGTAACTGACTGTAACTAAGTGTAACTGAGTGTAACTGAGTGACAACTGGACTGGTAGGTGAAGAAGGGCAAGTTGCTCCCTAAAATCAAGGAAGAAGGGTGCACTAAGCAACTGGAGGGCTAAAACTGAATAGTGAGAAGCTCCTGGGGGCTGGCTAACTGAGGGCTAGGTGTTGGACTGATGACTGGGATGCATGCAAAATGCATGCAAACCCTAGAATGCATGCAAACCCTAAAAGGTGCATGCATGACTAAAAATGTAAATGATCAAAATACTGGTGGGACTAGGATGGAGTATAGGAATATCCTAACATGTAGAAATGGGAGCTTCTTCATGTTGTCCTCCCTTATGCTTATATTGTGCTTGATAAGCACGTCCAACTTTGCCTAAAGTTTGCATTGCACTTCTAGGTTCAACAAAAATTTCGAGCGAGATCTTTGGCAAGGGTTTCAAAAGTGAAATAATGATTGTGTAAGTAAGGCATTTGTGTAGATTCAAACTTTGTGATTTGTATAGTGGATGTAAGTTTATTTTTAGCTGAATTCATTATGTTGCTTTCTACGTTCTGTTTTATTGTTGGCATATAGGGTTTCCTTTTTGTCTTGCACAATAGTTTGAAAATTAGTTCACCTTTACAAAAAAACAATAATACTTTAAAAGTTAACTGGAAGGAGGAAATGTCGTCTCAAATAAATGAAAGATATTCTTGAGAATGGCTTACTCTAAGATCTCTAAGATGTATGTCACATAATTAGTCTCTAAGATCTATGTCACATTATTAGTCACTCCCAAATGTCTATTACTATACTTTACAATATTTTCTCGGTTCTTTCCCTTTTCAAGGTTTCTTTGCACTTCTTGGGGCAATTGCTAGTAATATTTACTTTTTCTTTTGTATTTTTCATTTAAATAAATATTTTTTATTAAAAAAAATTGAACTCATTATCATTAATAATATTATTGTTTAGATTTTTATTATTTATATTATTATTTAGTTTACACTAAATTAATATCACTTTAATTCTAACCCTAACATTGAATATTTTTAATTTCTTAATATTATTAATACAATTAATTAAATTATTTAAAATTTGAACAAATTCAACAATTTCAAATTTAAAAATTATTTTCTATTCGTGATTAATATGAAAAGAAGTCTCATTTAATGAGCTCAATTCAATTAAATCCAATCGTCCAAATTTTCTCAATATTTTGCTTGCTTTTTATGAGGAAAACGAAAAATGAGCTTGATAATGCTCTTCTCTATAGTATGTGTCAAATTCGATGTATTCAAACACATTAATATAGCATAGCCTATTACTTAAGTGTACGTGGATAACAATCGGTAATAACAAAATATATTTAAATGTTAACACAAGTTACATGTTAAACTAGCAATAATCATGTGTGGTCATTGTTGATATATGCCCATTGAAGAATATCAACCACATTTAAAAATGTGGTTGTTGCTAGTAGATAGGTGACTACAGCCAAGAAATAACAAAATTAAACTTTTAATAAAAATGTTATTTTGAAATAAAAATGAAAAGAAATGTATACTTATTAACTTTAAAAACAAAAATTAAAACATATTACGATAAACTAAAGTACATTAAATGAAAAGAAATGAAATAATATTAAATTAAATTAAATTAAAAAAGAAATAAATTAAAATAAAGAAATAGAATAAAAGAAAAGTAAAGTAGAAATAAACTAAAGTAAAGTACTAAATTAAAGTAAATAAAATAAAAGTAAATTAAAATAGAAAAAAAATAAAATAAAATAAAAGTAGATAAAGTAAAAAAATAAAATAAATAAAGTAAAACAAAGAAATAAAATAGAATAAAAAATAAACTAAAAGAATAAAATAAAGAAATTAAATAAACTAAATTAAATTAAATAAAAATAAAATAAAGTAAATAGGATTAAATTAAATAAATTTTAATAATTAATTAATTAATTAAAATAAAAAACTAAAATTAAAGTAAAAACTAAAAAACCTTTTAAATTAAATTAAAATTTAAAATGTTAATATTAACGACTTTTAAAAGTTAATTTATTTTTAAATATGGTTAATTTAATATGTTTTAATTTAATATTAAATATTTTTAAATTAAATTAATATTAAATAATTTAATATTAATTAAGATATTAGTTTAGATATTAAATAAAATAAAATAATTTAGTTTTAAATATTAGTTTTAGATATTAGTTTTAGTTTTAGATTAATTTAGATATTAGTTTTAGATATTTTGTTTAGATATTAGTTTTAGATATTTATATTATTATTTACAATCTAAATTTTATTATTAAAAAAATTACTTATTAATGAAAACATAGGAAAAAATACTATAAGTAAATAAATAATAAATAATAAAATAATTAATAGCAATATAAGTTCAATTATTTATACCTGTTTCAGACTCGTTGACCTTAATCCATAGTTGACTCTCAACCAAGGTAGACTTTGAACCATGGTTAACCATTATTTATGCATAGTTTAATTTAGTGCTTCATGGTTGACATAACCAAGAGAACATTGGTGTGGACCATGGTTGACATGAGCAGGAGAACATAGCCAACCATTGTTTCACCATATTATGAAACCATATTAAGAAGTCAAACCATAGTTGAATTTGAAGTAAGGATGACTTCAATCCAAGGTTGACACCAAACCATGAATGAATTCAATCAAATGTTGACTTCAAACCATGGTTGAATTCATTCCATAGTTGACTACAATACAAGTTTGACTTCCATGGTTCACTTCAATCAATTGTTGACTTCAATCCAACGTTAACTTAAATCCATGATTGAATTCAATCTGAGGTTGGGTTGAATCCAACGTTGACTTCAATCCATGGTTGAATTCAACTTGAATCCATGGTTGACTTCAAAACAAGGTTGACTTCAATACTTGGTTGGCTTCAATCCATAGTTGACTTCAACCCATAGTTTTTGTTTAAACATAGTTGAATTCAATTCATGGTTGACTTCAATCCAAGGTTGACTTTATAACTTGCTTGAATTCAACACATAGTTGAATTCAACCCATGGTT
This sequence comes from Larix kaempferi, assembly GCA_027924585.1. NCBI lineage: Eukaryota > Viridiplantae > Streptophyta > Pinopsida > Pinales > Pinaceae > Larix > Larix kaempferi. The sequence goes on along the minus strand of BSBM01000316.1, from coordinate 12,845,673 downwards.
GCCTTCAATCCAAGGTTGACTCTTAAGCAAGGTTGAATTCAATCCGAAGTGCAAATTCAATCCAAGTTTGAGTTCAATCCATATTTGACTTCAATCAATATTTCAATTCAATCCAAAGTTGACTTCAATATGTGGGGGATTTGATTCGAAGGTTGTCTTAAAGGTTGACCATCTTCCAATGGTTAACTTTAGTCCATTAATAATACCAACATAAATGATTCAATTCATATTTGACTTCAATTCATAGTTGAATTTTAAGTAAGTTTGAATCCAAGCCATGGTTGACTTTTAAGCAAAGTTAACTTTAATCCAATATTGAACTCAATCTATAGTTGACCTCAATATAATGGTTGACTACAATCCTTGGTTGACTACTATGGTTGAACATGATTGACTATGTCTAACTATGTTTGACTATGGTTGAGTTTGGTTGACTAATTGACTATGGTTATCTATTGTTGACTATGGTTGACTGGTTTGGCCGAAATTCACTTTTCATTGACATTGTTTAACTTTTGACTCTCATGGAATGTGGTTAACTTTGGTAAATAATGGTTGACTTTCGTTAATCATGATTGGTTTTACTTGATTATGGTTTACTATGGTTGACTATGAGTGGATGTGGTTGACTAATTGAGTATAGTTTACTTTGGTATACAATTTTTGGTTGACCATGTTTACATTATTTGCTTTGGTTGACTTTGGCCCTTCATTGTTTGGTTGACTATGTTTACATTGTTTTCTTTGTTTGCTTAACCATGGTTGACTTTGGTTTACATTGTTTGGTTGACTTTGATTAAATTTGGTTGTTTTGTGTGGTTGAGTTTAGTTGACTTTGGTTGACTTTGGTTGTTTGGGCATGATTGAATTTGGTTGTTTTGAAAGACTTTGGTTGTTTGGGCATGGTTGACTTTGGTTGTTTAGGCACGGTTGACTTTGGATGAATTTGGTTGTTTGTGTATGGTTGACTTTGGTTGAATTGTTTATATATCATTTACAATGTTTGATTGACCATGTTTACATTGTATGGTTTGCTATGGTTGACTTTGGTATACATTGTTTGGTTGACCAATCAGTTACTACGTTAGAGTTCATCCAGTGGCATAATGGTTTTGTTGGATAAGCGACCAATATAAAAAGAGAAAATATCAAATGTGATAAGGCGTTCACCCCCTAAAATGAGAGAGTGCATCTCTATCCACATTGGCCAGGTCAAAAACATTTGTTGGACAGTCTACCTCGATCATGGAATTTAGGCACTTTTATTATTATTATTATTTTATTATTAAAAAAAATTACTTATTAATGAAAACATAGGAACAAATAATATAAGCAAATAGATAATAAATAAAGAAATAAAAATTAAATAATTAATAACAATATTAGTTCAATTATTTATACCTGTTTCAGAATGGTTGACCTTAATCCATAGTTAACGCTCAACCAAGGTAAAATTTGAACCATGGTTGACCATTGTTTAGGCATGGTTGAGTTTAGTGCTTCATGGTTGAGATAACCAAGAGAACATTTGACCATGGTTGACATGAGCGGGAGAACATGGCCAACCATGGTTTGACGATATTATGAAATAATGTAAGAAGTCAATCCATAGTTGACTTTGAAGTAAGGATGACTTCAATCCAAGGTTGATAGCAAACCATGAATGAATTCAATCAAATGTTGACTTCAAAGCATGGTTGAATTCATTATATAGTTGACTACAATACAAGTTTGACTTCCATGGTTCACTTCATTCAATGGTTGACTTCAATCCAAGGTTAACTTCAATCCATGGTTGAATTCAATCTAAGGATGGGTTGAATCCAAAGTTGACTTCAATCTATGGTTGAATTCAACTTGAATCCATGGTTGAATTCAAACCAAGGTTGACTTCGGTACTTAGTTGATTGCAATTCATAGTTGACTTCAACTCATAGATTTTGTTTGACTATGTTTGACTATATTTGACTACGAACTTTTGACTCTCATTACACTAATGAAGATTATGGAAATGTAATTCCTTCGTTTCTTTATCGGCTCTCCCATGCTTGTCTTTGTACATGGAAGACGCCAACCTTTGCCACAACTTGTTTATCTACCGAGCATGGGAATGTATGATATCTCTACAGCAAGCGTATGAATGTATATATAATGAGTTCGAGTCACATTTAATTCTATAGTTCCAGTTCATGTGAGTAGCACCAACAAATGATTTTTTTGTGAAGAGATCTCACATTTTTGTTATGGCCCTTCCTTCAATGGCTAGATTAAATCAACTTTTATCGTCGCTCGCAATTTTATTTTCAGTACATAATAAAATTTAGAGAAACATATCATATTGTAATTCATTTTGATTTTGGAGATGCTAAATAATATATTTGTGTTTTCGCTAAATTTTCAAAGTTTATTTCAAATTGCGTGGTGTTCTATTTTGGTATTTGTTATAATTTTTTTATTTCATAGATTTAGATATAGATTATTGAAATATTTTTATTTCATAGTTTTTAAATAAAAAATTTCTTTCTCCTCTAATATTGTTATTTGATTTTTATTATTTATTTTAAGATTCGTTAGTTTGCATTATTTGAAGCCACATTTTTTCTAATTTTGATGAGGTAAATTTTTTTTTCTCTAAAAATCCCCAAATTATTATATAAACTATATAAAATATTTATATGTCGAAATAATTTTAAAACACTATCGTCAAATATTTTATTGTTCATGTTTTAAGAATTGATAAGATTCACCAAGGTTTACACACTTCTAAATAAGTATGGATCCTTAAAATTTCAGTGTATAACTTTTAGCACTTATTTTAAACATAATTATATTATATTTTTTTTAGAGAGGGTATAAAGAAATAAGTGAACAATAAGTCTCATTGTACTAACTAAGGGTGTAATCAAAGCTTCCAATTTTGAATTAAGTGTCATGGGCTATGTGCTATTTAAAAGAAGGATATGGAAATTCCGAAATTCAATTAATTTAATTTGAAGTGAACCTTAATTCAATAATAGGTATGTAAATTAATAGATATAATAGATATGAAAATTAATAAATATTATATAAAGTTTCATAATTATAATAACATTTTTTGTAAATATGAATAAAGGATATATTATCTATTTTAAGTCGTAATGAATAATAATTTAAATCCATGTTAAAATAAACATGGAGTAATTTAATTATTGAGATTAATAAAATTAAATTATTATTAATATTTATTTATTTTTAGTTTATGGTGTGCATACTAACCAAAATGATTACTGTTTTTTTTTATCTTTTAACCATGTTAACCTTTGTTTTACAATGTTGAATATTGTTTTATTAAGTACTAAAAATATTGATTACATTATAATAAATATGATGTTAATTTTTTCTAAGAATTTGACATTTATCAATAAGACATCAGTAAGTGCAAAGGGAATTGCTACCATTAAATTTTGCACTACAACAAAGCACTAGATTTGTATGCATTTACTAGTGCATAAAAATTTAGAAATATTTTTTATAAAATAAGTGTCAATTTCACTACATCTGTGCATTTACTAGCACCAAAAAATTTAGAAGTTTAAGTTTTATAAAAGAAGTGGCAATATGTTGATGAATTTTTACTTTGACGATAGCTTGATGACAACTTTACCATTGTTAATATTTGTCCTAACATATCTTTTAACTTTGTAACTACATGATGTTACTTGGTTGTAATGTATTATAGTTTCCAGTATAACCATTAATCATATCAAGAGAATAAACTAATGTTCTACCTGCTAAAATAATTACAATACTTCAAGTGTTTTCAAAATGGTAGATTTCCTTGGCTTGGAAAGGATTTATAAATTTCATTATTAGTAAACAAGAGAATTAATCTGTAAGTAGCCATACCAAGTAATGCTCATGTTATATGTGCCACAATCTACACATGTACTAACTTGCAATTTTTGGTTGTAACTATATGGCCAATAAATCGACTTGATTGAATGAATACCTTCACATGGGCCTTGATATGAGAACCCATATTTAGTTGGTATTTTTATGTAGGTTTCATTCGAGCCTAGATAGGATGATTTTCACCAACACCATCAACTACCTAAATAAGTAAATTGATTTGATGCATAAAATTAACTTAAACCTAATATTTTGTATCATTTGATCATTGATTAGCTTCACCATTCTGTATTCCTTTGTTGTGGTCCATGCTCATACTTGTAGATGTTAGAATATTAAAAACCCATATAGACTTAGGATATAAAGTATTAGTCATTTTTTATACTTTCCTAGGTGTTTGACTAGGTAGTTGGCCACATATTTCCTTTTTAGGATCACACTTGCCATCATTGTCCACATGTGCGCCCTCATAAATATTATGGATAGATTATGTTGCTTTTATGACTATCCAAAATTGGTAAGAGCACATTCTTGCTTTTACACAGTTTTGTCCTCATTTTTCTACTTTTCAGTGGATAAGGATAAATCTAGGTTCTTTTATGGACTTGGCAAGATGTCTATTTTTAGGACAAGACATCCTCCATGTTTTTCTCTCCAAAATCCATCAACGTATTGCTTCTCCATCATTCATTAGATACCATAACTTATTTTTCTAATTCCCGAGGTCCTTGACTGATTTGGAAAGTGATTTTTCCACCTTGGGGGGTTTTTTGCTTTTAGTAAGCTTGACTTTTGTGAGCTTTTCGAATTTCATTTAGTGCATTCGATTTTATTTATTGATATGTATTATTTATTGTACTCTTATTGTTCAATAATATTCTGATGGAATTTTATCCAATTGAGTTTCCTTTCTCATGTGTTTCTGCTCAAATTTTCTCTCTTCTTCGCATTCTTGTAAATCATTGTGAGGATTTTTCTGTGAACTAGATCCAGACTATGCTCAAATTTCCACATGGTATCAGAGCATGATTGAGCTTATAGATTTTTCCTCTTGATTTGTTTTACAGGTATTTTTTCCAAGTACAAGAACTTCATGGATTCGAAATTGGTTTGTTCTCTTACTCCATTCAATTATGCTGAGTGGAAGCCAAAGATGGTTGCATCTCTCAAGAGGCAATGTCTGTATGATGTGTCTATTGGTGTTGTGAGTGAGCTAGAGTCCTTTGAAGAGAAGACTGAATGGTTGAATTACTATGATATAGCATTCGGAGTTATGTGTCTGGCAATGTCTTAAGATATGCACTACTTCATTGGTTCTGTAGACTATCCTTTTGAGATATGGTACAACTTGGACAAGGCTCTAAATAAGTATATAATTGGTGCTTGGAGAGATCCTATGGAAAACTCCTCATGTGTTCTCCCTCCTAATGTCTCGGCCTCAAATCTCTCTGAAGTAGTTATTCAAAGAAAAGAAGATGAAATTGCAGAAATTTATTCAATACTATACAGTTGTTGAAGATGAATACTTCCATCTCTCTCTCATGTTCTCCTATGAGTATTCTATTTTGAATTATGAGCAAGATAAGCCATTTCATGCTCTAGAAGCTAAAGAGGAATTCAATTCCTCTCTTTCACATGATTCTGTTGATGTGCAGAATGGTGATCTACTAAAGGTTTTGGAAGACATATCAGAATTCGGAAGTGATTTATTCACCCTCCTTAATTACATGATTCCTATGTGCTTCTATTTGATCATTAGCACATGCTCTCAGAGTTTCACTGAATATGGAGGACACTACCATTCGCTTGGGTTTAAGTCGCCGGCATATTTTGGTGATTTTGGTTCTAATAACACCCCTGTTGGTTCAAAGGAGATATCAAGGAACCATCTATCAATTCTTGGAGATGATTTAACTTCCACTGATACGAAGTTCAAGTTTCAAGAGAAATAAGATATTATTGGAGTTGACCCTTCCTCATGTGGTTCAAAATTCAAGTTCCAAAATGGTTTGCATATTCATGGATTTATTTTGATAAAATTTTGTTCCAAGAGAAAGTCTAAGGAGATTCCAGATTCGCTTTCTTCCATTGGTGGAGAATTCAAGCACATGTTTTGGGACCATGATCCTCTTCTACCAAAGAGGAATATACCTCTAGACATCTGATCAAGTTCACACCTACTTGAGTTTGGAGCTGTTAATTTTTGAGTTTTTTCATGTCTATATTTTGATGGAGGGTTTTGTTCCCATGAGGTTTTCCCTATTTCCTCAGTTTACATGGGCATAATAATTGTAATGGGGTGACCATAAGCCTTGTTTCTTTGCCCCTAATCATATTTTACTCACTCTAAGTTAGGATTAAGGTGGGGTGTTAGAATATTAAAAACCCATCTATTAGGATATAAACTATAATCATTTTGTATACTTTCCTAGGTGTTTGACTAGGTAGTTGGCCACATATTTCCTTTTTAGGCTCACACTTGCCATCAGTATCCACATGTGCGCCCTCATAAATATTATGGATAGATTCTGTTGCTTTTATGACTTTCCAAAATTGGTAAGAGTGCATTCCTGCTTTTATACAGTTTTGTCCTTCCTTTTTTGCTTTTCAATGGATAAGGATAAAGCTAGGTGATTTTATGGACTTGGAAAGCTGTCTATTTTTAGGCCAATACATCCTCCATATTTTTATCTCCAAAATCCATTAATGTATTGCTTCTCCATCACTCATTAGCTGCCATAACTTATTTTTCTAATTCATGAGGTCCTTGATTGATTTGGAAAATGGTTTTGCCACCTTGGTTTTTTTTTTCTTTTAATAAGCTTTCCTTCTGTGAGATTTTTGAATCGCCTTTAGTGCATTCGATTTTTTCTCTTGATATGTATTATTTATTGTACTCTTATTGTTCAATAATATTATGATGGAATTTTATCCAATTGAGTTTCTTTTCTCATGTGTTTCTACTCAAATTTTCTCTCTTCTTTGCATTCTTGTAAATTCATTATGAGGATTTTTTTGTGAACTAAATCCAGAATGTGCTCAAATTTTCACAGTATAACACTAGTGAGTGATATACTAAATAATGAGGGGTGTTTGCGTAACCCATCCCAAATTTAAGTCCCATCCATACCGGATCAGGTCTTGAATCAACCTATCTTGGTCGTCTATGTGGGAGAGATGACAATCTAATAGTATCTATTGAATGTTGAATGAACCTCAATCCTCAATGTTTTTTCTCCCATGGGAGGAACTATGAGAATAACCCATTTACATAGGTAGATCAAATGGAGTAGAAACAAGTAATTTGTTTGAAGGTTAAACCAACTACTATAATTTACAAGTAAGGGAAGACCATTTGAAGTGCAAGTGTCATTGGTGAATAATAGTGGTGGTTGTTCAAGAAGTAGGTAGTATGTTGGACTCTCCGTAATTTTAGGTGTGAGTGTGAATGTACTTGAAAATCTATCTCTTTTTCACATTTAGTTTAATTTAATTAGATCATATATTAATCTATGAATCTTGACTAGTACTAATCTTGATTAGTACTAATTGTGATTATTAATAAATATGAATGTTGTTTTCATTTTTATGAATTATTTGATCTCATAATTTTTTATGTAGATGAGATTAAGAATATTTGGGACATCACATTGTAGTAAATTTGGATAAAATAAATAATCTTTAAGCATTAACAACATATGATGTACTTGAATTTGACGATGTTGAATATTTGTTAAGATTTGAAAATTTATGCACAAATTTTTAAATTATTTTTTCTAAGTGGTATATATTGATAAGACATCAAGGACATAAGAAATTATAAGTCCAAGACACTCCAAATTATCATAAAAACATGGGAATTGAACTAGAATTGAGAGTATAAGGGCATTGCTACCATTGAATTTTACATTGCAATAAATCACTAGGTTTGTGTGCATTTACTAGTACCTAAAAATTTAGAGGTGTTAAGAATTATAAAATAAGTGGAAAACGATTGATGATTTTTAACTATCATGATAACTTGATGATAACTTTACCATTGTCAATATTTGGAAAAATGTATATCTTAACATTAGAGTGCAGGATGATACCTATTATAGAGAATGTTGGAAATGGTACAAACAATGCAAATGCTAATTTATTAAATAATTATTCCCTTTAGTGATTTGACTTGGAAAATGGACTTGAAATCACTACCAATACATATTTAGCTGAATAAATTTTTGCAAGAGTTCATTATGAGTCGCATGGAAATTTAAACAATGCACTACATGACAATAATCAATACACTTAACTAGAAAGTTATTAAACCTATTTTTGAAGGTTCCCAACCAAGGTAAATATTTGGAAAGACATATATATTAACACTGGAGTGTAAGCTGATACTTATTATGGAGAATATTGGAAATTGTAAACAATATAAATGCTACTTACATTAAATAATTATTCCCTTTAGTGATTTGATGTAGAAAAAGGACTTGAACTCACCACTGCATATTTAGTTAAAGAATTGTTTTCAAGAGTTCATTATAAGTGCCATGGATCATTCAAAAAATGAATGAAGTGACAATCATCAATACATTTAGCTAGAAATTTATTAAACCTATATTTGAAGGTTTCCAACCAAGGTAAAGTCACAGGGGGTTCACACAGTGAACTTGTTACATAGCACGATCATTCGCATGATATTAAAGAATATTCCTATTTTCACTAAATATTGGAAAATGTGTCCTAAAACTGTATTGTTGAACCCCCCTCCCAATATGCCTTTCCAATTAAGAAAAACCCTAGTTTCACCATATATTGTAGGTATCCATTTTTATCAACCCATTTTTAACACCCACTTTATATCATATTATCAAGTTGTAACAAACAAGAGCCCTAACACATCTTAGTATAAGCAAACAAGATGCTAAATAAAATAACAGTATAATGCTAATAATGATCCCATTATGATTCCAGGGGAAACTGATCGATTTGTAGCATTGGATAGTGGAAGACCCAACAAAATAGTACTGGGGAAGGAAAAATGCGTAAAAGGAAACCTAGTCAAGGGATCAACATAACAAAGAATGTAAAACACTGATAGTCCAATTGTTAGTAAAATGCTTAGAAAAGATGATAATTACAGATGTTTCACACCACAACCTGCCAATCTACCAATTTTATATATGTAAATTATACAAATATAGCCATAGAGAGCTCATGTTTTCTATAAGCTTATTAAGTTAAACTCCATAAAAATGCAAAATTGAAACCCTTTCGTGGATGGAATCCCCTACCTTCTTATAAAAAAAAACATCATTGATGTTTGAATCCAAATGAACATAGAAAAATTCATTTTACTTTTCAATAACACCACATGATCATGTGCATAGCTTAGATTTGGGTCATTCAAAAGATCCAATGAATTGCCTCCACTTCCTTCACATTTATTCTTGCAATCAAAGGAATTAACAACATTTAGTTACCTTTTCTTGGGTTATATATAGTTTTCTTATCTTTACAAGAGAGGGAAAAATCTCCATTGTTAGGTCTCAATCATGTAATAGTTATAAATATGCACAGATGGTGAAACTTATATGATATCATTTCATGGTAATGATAACACATAGGGTATGTAAATAAAGATTTAGATTTTCACCTATGTTCATTTCAGTTCCAATACAATATTAAGACATATACCTTTCATATAAGAATTGAAATTACAATTAGGAATGTGCCAAATATAACTCAATCTAACAACTATTCCTATCTAGCAATGTGAAAATATTAAAGAAGAATACAAAAAGTTGAAAGAAATAATTAGTCAAGAAACATTGATCTAACTTTTATTGGTCCCATTGAGCCAAGAAAGATTGATCTCACTTTTCTTGGTTGTCATGGAGCAAGGTTTAATTGAATCTCAATTCCCACCAAAAACCCAACCTAAAAAATGAAGAGTTAAATCTTTTACTTGAATGCCTACAAAAAATACAATACAATTGTTCAGGTCTATAAACCCCAATTAGCTACATCTCTTAACTTAATGATGAAAAAAATATAGCATCAATTCAAACCAAGCCTAAATAAGCTATTAAATGAGGATTTCTCAAGACCAATAATCCAAAGAGACTTCCATCAATATTATCATTGGCACGCTATATCAGATTTATGCAAAACTTAGCATCATAAGCAATATCAAATAAAAATGGAGGGTCCTTAATTTTTAGGTGGGTATGAAATGAGCCCATGATTTGGAGGTATGAATCCATCCCACGTTTTGGAGGTTATTCCTCAGCACACCCAAATAAAATAACCCCCAATATTTATATTATTGTGTCAAATTAAAAAAACCCCTTGACACCTTAATACGGGGCAATATATTTTTGATATTTTTAAGAGTATTCAAACCCCCAATGTGAATGGACATGATATGATATTGCCTCACTAGTGAACCCCCCGTGGGTAAAGTTTGAAAGTTATTTTATATAATATTGTGGGCTGAAAAATAATCGATGTCACTTAACAGGAAGGAAAAGTTGTTGCAACATATTATAGCTTCCCCATTAATCATTGATCACATTAGTTCAGTAGAAACAAATGTTATAACTTCTATCATAATTTCAATACTTCAGGTATTGTTGAAATGGGGTGTTTCCTTGCCTTGGAAAGGATATATAAATTTCATTATGCCCAGCCCTTGATGTTTTAGTTATATCCATGACAATAATTGTATATTAAACATGAACATTGACAATGATTTATAGTGAAAATATAATATTGGGTGTATAAACTAAACATAAGAATTAAAATTACATAGCATAATCGAGTAATGCTCTTGTTAGGTGAAACTTTGTTATGCTTTGCTAGGGTTTTGATTTGTGAATAGGGTTTATAGTTGGATGCCTTTTAGATAGGCATAGTTGTGATCACTATGGAATCAATGAAAGGGAGGGATATCCCCCCCTACTTTAGAGACCTTGTTGATTTTAGATAGCCTATCTCCTTAATTGATGAAAACTTGAATCGCCGAGAAGATGTGAGCAACCAACAAACATCGCAAGTTTTAGGAGTGGGAGGTGCATGAAATATAATCAAAGGGAACGAGTAGACAATGGATGAATTCAAAGCTTCTCGTCATAGGAAATATAGTAGAGGATCACGAAAGTACATACCAAAAATATGAATGGTACCAAGGTACGAAATGACTTCCACCTATCCAACCTAGAATATTAAATATATGAAGGAATATGCTATAATAGGAAAACATTTGGGCCTATGGCCTTCAAAAAATCCCTTGTGGGATGGATCAATACCATATGAAAACCCAAAGGGAATTATGACCTATCACATTGGATCTAAGGGATTCTTCACTGTAATTTTTTACAATATATGGAAATAGAAATGAAACTTTTGATAATGGCTCAGACTTCTTCAACTCAACTGGATTATATTTAAAAATTGGGTTGAAAACTTTTACCACAAAAAATAACACATTACTTATGCATTGGTTTGGGTCAGGCTCTACTCGTTTCCTATAGAGTACTGGGAAAAAGAGACCCTGGCAATCATAGGTAATACTCAAGGAAAGTTTTTCAAGGCCTCAGATGCCATGACCTCAAGTAGATACACTCCATATTCCCTTCTTTGCATATATATGAGCATCTCTCAAGTCTTGTTGTAAGCAATATGCCTAAGCCATCATGATTTAGAGTGGATTTAGCTAATCGATTATGAAAATATACCCTTTCTATGTAGGAAGTTCCATGAGAATGGGAATTTGTTCCAAGAATTCCCACTCAATGTAGTGAATGATAAAACCAAGGGGAAAACCCCCCAAGACGAGTGCAAGTTTATGCATTGAGGCACTCGCCATGGTGACTTATATGGATATGGAATTGTTCCTTGGATAATTCCTCATTATTAGTTCTATGGATATGAAAATTTATCCTTATATGATGCAAATATATATGCAATCTCATCTTAGTTAATGCCTTTGTTCAATTAGTGTCTTAGTTCAATATTTTTATGTAACCATTCAATGCTAGAGTCCCATTAATAATATATAACGTGTTGAATCAATCTATATTTGGTAGATATTTGGGATAGATAACTCCAATAGTATCTATTGAATGTTGAATGAACCTCAACCTTAATTTATATTCTCATATGGAAGGAGCCAAGAGGATTACCCATTGACATTGCTAGATGAAATAGAGTGGCAACAAGTAATTTGTTTGAAGATCAAACCAGCTACTATAATTTACAAGGAAATACCATTTGAAGTCCAAGTGTCACTAGAGTGTATAAGTCTCATTCAAAAATAAAGCGTTGGCCAAAGTACTAGCTAGTAGTGATTAACAATACCTAATTTGTAGTGTGAGTGTGAAAGTTAAGTAGAGTGGACTAGACAGAAAAATCATCCATCGTGTGGGATTTGAGTCTCTATGTCCTGTCATTCACAATCATAGAAGGGAGGGGAGGGGGGTAAGTCCATATACTTTCATTCGTTTCCTTCTTCATCTACAACATAGCATACTCATTCTAAACATGAACAAATGTGTAACCAACAATAAATGATTCCATGAATAGACAACTAGTTTGCAAATGAAAAATTATATGAGCCTTAATTTTTTTACATGTAACCATACCATTATTTAGATAGGTATATTCCAAATCCTTGTAGGTCACACTACACATCCTATGGCTGGATACCTTCCTTTCTAAATCTAGGCATATGATTATTAAAATTAGAAGGATTGTAAGAGAAATAAAAAACAAAAAGGCAACACAATTAACAAGAGATTTTTATTCTATAAATCCTTTATCAGGAAAACCAACACCCAAGTCATATCTTATGTTACCCTCAACCAAGCGAACCAAGCTAGCCAAAAAAAAGGTCACTTCATAAACTTTATAATTGAGTTCTCCAAGCCTTTAAATAGGATTTATCACATCAAATATGAAGGTTGAATACCATGGATTATCCAATAACACAGGTCCATAAACCACCAATGGTAAACCCATTTATGAATAAATTCATTATAATCAGAATTATTGTTTTACCTAGTCAATTTTAACCCAAAATTTCCCAATTATTTAAACTTGATTTGGGGTATACCCATACCCCCCTCAAAATTTATAACATGGTATCCAAAATTATAACATGTCCCCAATAATTCTGTCACATAGTTCTACATCTAGACCATACACTAGGCCTACATCTAGACCTTACACTAGTGAACCAAATAATAGGGGTACATGTTCCTAAATAGGTGTTACAACTATAGCCCATTTATAGATGTGATTAAATGCAAGTCCATATGAAATGCTTGCATTAATTGTATGCATGAGCATGTGATGCTATGAAACATCAATATGTTCCATTGTCTACATCCCTCCTATTCCAAATACAATTACATAAAAAAAGTACTTATCTTCCCACTATATTCCCAACAAAATGAATCTTGAAACATCTTCCTAAGCTTCTTTACCCATATCCCTCTTTGCTACAAATATAGTGACCTAAATTAAGCAATCCTTAAGCTTCTTCATTCACTATCCTTTATGTTATTTTTCTACCAATGATTCACATCAATGCATCTTCGTCAAAGCCAACAATTTGGGGTTTCTCTCAGGAGAGAGATTTATTTCCCAAACATGGCTCTAATACCATATTAAAATTAAGATCACGGTGAGCAAAATAACAAAACACAAAGAAACCACAAGATGAACAAGATATTTTCACTCTAAAAACCCCTTATCAACAAAACAAACATCTACTATATATACATATATATATATAACACCAAACCAATTCAACCAAGATGGATAAAGAACATGTCATTTGTCCACCTTCTCTACCTTTTGAGGGAATAAACCTCTCCAGATGAAATTGATGAGTTTGTTCTGGAATCTCTAGGTCATTGGACCACATGTTCATCATGGGCGTCGTTCCTTCCATAATGCACATCCTTTTTACCATGTGCTAATCCTCCATGCAAAGCCAAATCCATGACAGGAGAGGCCTAGGCGGATGCATTCTAAGAGACTCATTCACCGCTGCTTGTAGAAACGGGAGCTTCTTGATGTTGTTCTCCCTTATGCTTCTGTTGCACTAGATAACCACGCCCAACTCTACCTAAAGTTTGCATTGCACTTCTGCCTTCTACAACAATTTCAAGCGAGATCTATGGTAAGGGTTTCGAAAGCGAAATAATGATTATGTAAGCAAGGCAGTTGTGTAGATCCAAACTTTGTGATTTGTCTAGTTGATGTGAGTTTATTTTTAGATGAATGGCATATAGGCTTTCCATTTTGTCTTGCACAATAGTTTGATATTCTTGATAATGGCTTACTCTAAGATCTCTAAGATGTATGTCACATTATTAGTGGCTCTAAGATCTATGTTACATTATTACTCAATGCCAAATGTCAATTACTTTACTTTACAATAATTTTCCCTTTTCAAGGTTCCTTTGCACCTCTTGGGGTAATTTCTAGTAATATTTATTTTTTCTTTTGTATTTTTCATTTAATTAAATAATGTATTAAAAAAATTGAATTCATGACACATGACCTTTCATTTACATGTGACTACAACTTCTCATCTTTACCACTTAAACTGAGCCCCACCAACATTGTTTAGATTTTTATTATTATATTAATATTAGTTTATATTAAATTAATATCATTTTAATTCTACCATAACATTGAATATTTTTAATTTCTTAATATTATTAATAAAATTAATTATTATTTAAAATTTGAACAAATTTGACCATTTCAAATTTAAAAATTGTTTTTTATTCAACTAAATACAAAGTGGCGTAATATGTTTTTTTATGACAACTAAAAATGTGCTTGATAATTCTTTTTCTTGTAGTATTTGTCAAATTCAAAATATCAAAACACATTAATATGGGACACACTAATATTATTATTAATGTAGTTGTTGGTAATATTTTCCTATTTTTATCCTATTTTAATTCTAAGAAAAAGAAAGAAACCAATGTTGAAACCCCAATAAAACCACTTTGAAACTCGTTTGGAAAACATATTTATATTTTAAAACTGTATAAGGTTGGGACACACTAGTATTATTATTAATGTAGTTGTTGATAATCTTTTCCTATTTTTATCCTATTTTAATTCTAAGAAAAAGAAAGAAACCAATGTTGAAACCCCAATAAAACCACTCTGAAACTCGTTTGAAAAACATATTTATATTTCAAAATATAAAAACACATTAATATGGGACACACTAATATTATTATTAATGTAGTTGTTGGTAATCTTTTCCTATTTTTATCCTATTTTAATTCTAAGAAAAAGAAAGAAACCAATGTTGGAACCCTAGTAAAACCACTTTGAAACTCGTTTGAAAAACATATTTATATTTTAAAACTGTCTAAGGTTGGGACACACTAGTATTATTATTAATGTAGTTGTTGGTAATCTTTTCCTATTTTTATCCTATTTTAATTCTAAGAAAAAGAAAGAAACCAATGTTGAAACCCCAATAAAACCACTCTGAAACTCGTTTGAAAAACATATTTATATTTCAAAATATCAAAACACATTAATATGGGACACACTAATATTATTATTAATGTAGTTGTTGGTAATCTTTTCCTATTTTTATCCTATTTTAATTCTAAGAAAAAGAAAGAAACCAATGTTGAAACCCCAATAAAACCACTCTAAAACTCGTTTGAAAAACATATTTATATTTTAAAACTGTCTAAGGTTAGTTATGCTTTTATCCAATCACTTGGATTTTGTCGGGCATAGTTGGTACCCTAAATGCATGCATCAGATTGTCGCGGTTGGGTACGTAACAACGTCTGAGAGGCTAAAACTTATCTTCAAAGAAAAGTCGGAGTAATTGTGGAGGATTTCTTGATCAGTGCCCATAAAGACAAACTTGTAAGGGACGGAATCCTAATTTTGTTTGAAATTATCAACGAAAATCGTTCTCGATTACGTCATTATTATGTACAATGATGACTAAACTCCTCCTATAGATTGACTGAAACCACTAGGCCAGCGCCGCCTATGTAAACCGCGCGCCGATATATATATATATATATATATATCAATGCAGGCAAGGAATAGAACGTAAGAGTGACAAAGGCAGATCCGAAACTGACAATGGGACGAGCACCTTGCTGCGTTAATCACAAAGGGCAGACGAGAAGGGCTTGGACACCAGAAGAGGACCAGAAGCTCATCCATTATCTTCAACACCATGGGCTGGGCAATTGGAGCACCCTTCCCAAACTTGCAGGTATTCTCTCTGTTTTTCACTCTATTCTCTTGTCTATTCAACTTTTGTAAATGCATTGGGTTTAGCAATTTTGTGGGTGGTACCGACGAGTGATGAGAGATGTTCTGTGTGTTGGGAGCACTACAGGGTTATCTAGATGTGGAAAAAGCTGTAGGCTAAGATGGATCAACTATTTGCGACCTGACATCAAGCGTGGAACCTTCTCCATTTATGAAAATCTCATCATCATTCGTCTTCATGCAGTTCTGGGAAATAAGTATTATTTTCAATTTTCAATCTTCAATTACTTACCTGCATTATTAGTTACATTAATAGGTATTTATATCTTAGAATTTTTTGTGGAATAACATCTATGCTTTTTTTATATTGCAAGAGAATGAAACAAGTATACTATCTAAATTGATTTTATGGCAGTCCCAAATAATAAATATTATTCATAATAAATAGACTTGTATTTGATGTATGGATAATCTATAGTTAATGTATGGATAGTTGGCAACTTATAACCTATCAATATTCACTAGCTACAAATTAAATAGCTATCAATATTCACTAGCTACAAATTAAATAGCTATACTAATTAAGTATTAATGCAAATCATAATTCCAAAATCATATTGTTTTGTAGAATATTCAAACGTTGTCATCCTAACACTCGGAATGTGCTTTGTTTAATTGTAGATGGTCAGCTATAGCCTCGCATCTTCCTGGAAGAACGGATAACGAGATAAAGAATCACTGGAACAGTAGACTGAAGAAACAACTGATGTTCATGGGAATCGATCCAGTTACCCACGGGTTACTGCCTATGGATTCTTTCACAGAGTCGTCTTCGACTTTCGGCTCTTACATAGCTGCAGGATGGAATACTGCGTTGATTGAATATGAATTAGGACAACTAGCTGCCAGAGAGGAATACTCGTGGCTGCCACCATCCCAGATTGGAAAACTCTCAGACACGATTAACAACACGGCCATTGGACTTCCGGTGTTGGCGCGTCCGTCCTCTGAAAACTCATTTCTAATGCCTTCCGTTTCAATGGATCAATTAAGCCGACCCCATACATCAAGATGGTTTCATGGTTTCCAGAAACAGATCAAACAGGATTTCGATTCAAGGTACACGGATCCTATTGAGGATAATGCATTCTTACAAGAAGCTTTACAATTTGCCAACCTGGAGAGGATATCTGAAGGCATGCCTAACATGATCCAGCTGTCTTCAGAAATACCCGGCAATCCTATAAACGAAAGGGATGTTTTCTGCGACGAATTGCCATACGATAAGGAAAACATGTCCGACGATTCCAGGCCTTCTCACAGGACAGGAATATCCGAAATTCTAGAAAACGGCATTCAATATCACCCGAATGACCCGTTCGGATCACCCATAAGTAGTGAAGATTTACCAGCAGCAAGAGCGGATCTATTGAATAAAGGGAACGAGTATAAGTACTGGGATAACTTGTTAAATTTAACTGAGAACGGCAGGCCGTAGTTTGAAGTAAATCATATAAGCATGCCTTATATAGTTGAACCTGATATCATTTTTCCTTCCCTGTGATTTACAGTGGAACATTGATTTAATTCATGATTATGTTGGTGTATGAAAGATATTTAAGGTGAAGTTTGAAACTTAAATTAGTTTAATGTTTCGGTGTTATAAGGTCAAGATATGCTTATTTTGCTTCGGTGTTATAAGGTCAAGATCTGTTTATTTTGCAACATCAAATTAAAGAATATTGTTTTGTTGTATTTGATTTTTGTATGTTGAGAATGAATTTAGATGAAATCATTGACCAAATTGAATTTTTGACCGAATTTTCTTCAGCGAAAACGCCTCGGCCGAACACTGCTACTACGATCCTCGGTGCGTAAAAGTATATTCTAATTTTTACATGCACGGGGTTCTGTTGCACCAAAAAATTGAACGGGCTGCATGCGATATGCGATCTGACTCATCGTTTTGACGTTGATTCGGGACACATCAGAATACTACATTTATTGATTGATTAACAAATATATTAGAGCACATGGGAATGAAAGTGATCGTCCCATCAATACTTTTGGCTATAAATAATAAATTATGAATATGTTGAAGATTAAGTTGAATAAGTTATGTTATTAATGTTAGGTGCTATCTAATATCATTAAATCCAAACATTGTTTGGAATATTCAAATTAAAACCAGTTTATATATATATATAATAAAAATCAATTGGAAATAGTTAATTATATCAGTTCTTAAAAAAAATGTTGAATGTATATGTTATAAAGTAAAGAATAAGGATATCCAAGCCTCACTTTGCATGAGGTTGGAACATCAAGCACATTCATTGGTTCTCTACAGCCCTAATTATGAAACGCATGTGGAGGGGGTTGTTCGGAAAAAGCTTATGGAGTGAGGTTTTGCATGGCAAGTACATAAAAGAAAACATTATGTCTTGGATAAGGAATCCTATTAAAAATACGCTCAATGTTTCTAACTTCGCGAGGGGTTTTATTAAGCCCTTTGTATGAATTATACAAAAGGTTTGACATGGAAAGTGGGGAATGGTACCAATGTTTTAGTATGAGTGGATCCTGAGGAAATGAGGAAAACTATATTTTGTCACCCTATCTTATTAAATATTTGGCTGAGTTAGTTTTCTTCACTCTGGCTCACATCAAAAGGCCTTATTGGCTTCCCCCAAACTCTTCATATTGGTTGACTGAAGAGGATCTTGGACTAGGAAGTGTTTGGGTTGCGGAATGGAAAGAGTATATTGCTTACCTAAACAATGATGGGATCATACTTTCCAATAGGGAGGATGAGTTGATTTGGGTCTACAATCAGGCTACTGGTTAGATCATTGCTAAACATCCTATTCTGCTTTAATCATGAACTGCTCTTATAATGTGCCCAAATGGTGGTTTCAAAAGTTACTAGAAATGTAAGGTTCCTATGAAACTAAAATGCTTTTAGTGGCTAGCTTTTGAAAATTGTCTTCTTACCTAGGACAATCTCCTGCACAAGGGATGGGTTGGTCCAAGTACCTGTCCACTTTGCAAGAATGGGAATGAGTCTATTTCTCATTTGTTCATTCACTGTACTTTCTATAGAGTTCTTTGGGAAAAAGTTTGCAAGGACTTAAATGTACAGTGCTGCTGGAACTTTAACACTTTGGAGGGAATTTTTTATTATTGGTACAATCATGTTAAAGTTTTTAAGGTGCTTCCTATCAACATGTCTTGGGAAATATGGAATTCCCGCAGTGCTGCAATATTTCAAGATAGGGATCCACATGTTTAGGTCTGTGTCATCATAGTTCTTAGTTTGCATAAGGACTACAATTCAGCCTCAGTGATCAAAAGAAATCACAAACAATTACCTCATATGCATGTTTTTTATTCTGCTGTTAGTTACTTTGATGGAGCCCATCAATGAGGTTTATGTGGAGAAGAGTGCATGCTCAAAATCAGTGAAGATCATGTTTTTAAATTCAAACTTTCTTGTGGTCATGGTTCTAACATGAAGGCCGAGTTGCTTGCGTTATGGTGTCTCCTACATATTGAAAGTAGAGTTTTGGCATTGATACATTACTTGTTTTTGGTGACTCGTTGGTGATCATTAATTGGGAAAAAAATCTTTGCTCCTTACATGTGTTGTCTTTGACACATTGGGGACGAAGGACTGAATATCTCATCAATTCTTCCTTCAATATGTCTTTTCACCACATCTTTAGGGAACAAAACAAGGAAGACCTCCTATCAAAGGAGGCTTTGTTGGGTACTGAAGGCACCCTTGTGGTGGAGGAATTCATTGAGAATTCCAAAAATTTTTATGGTTTTGTTGACATTTTGGTTGATTGAGGCTGCAGGTTATAAGCAGTCTTAGGATCTATTTTTTGGCTCTGGTTTGGTCAGCCTGTTGGATGTCTTGGTATGAATTTTGTCATGCGGTACCTGCACGAAGTTGGTACCCAAAAAGACCACAACAACAACGCATGAGCAGAAAAACAAAGCGACACGCATGCGCATCCAAATGCGGGCACGCGTCGCTGCTTCAGCAATGCCGAACATCCACATGGTTGAGCCCACGTGGACAAAAGGGGCGCGCACGTGTCATTGACGTGTATGCACAAAATGGCGTGCACATGTCAATGATGCGTGCGTGCCTCTGTTTTTTTATAAAAAAAACAGAGCTCACGGGTTTGTCATTTTCGACAAACCCATGAGCCCACTGTGCAATCCCGTGAGCGCACTGTGTAACCCCGCAAATGCGTCTTCGAGCAACCAAATTCTCCTCAACACCAACAAATCACCCCTACACCACGGCACCATCCATTTCTCCAGGTAGGTGCTCCCCAAAGCACAAATTTGTTTTTTTTTTGTTTTCCATTTAAATTTAAATTTTAAAAAAAAATTACAATCCATTAAAAAACCAAGAAAATTTCATTGCAGGCCATCTACACCTAACAAGATGTCAAACACACCTGAACCATCCGATGAAACCAATGAAACCCGACCTTCAGAAGACAACATGGGAACCGACAATGAACAGAATGAAAAACTTGAAGCTCAATTACACCAAGATTTAAATCAATTGAGGGCACTAAGTAATGAATTGAACATCACCAAGGAACCCTCTTGGGTTTCCTTGGCTTCATCACTGCAAAACATTATTGAATCAATCAATATTGCACACAGTGAGATAACAAACATGAGCCAATACAGGGCTTGAATGTGGGAACACTACTCCACTGGGTTGTCCAAAGAGCAGATAAAAGACCTCAACATCACCAAAGCCCAGTTGTATAGCAAGTTCATAGTTCCCTCGACAGAACAGCCTCCAGCTGTGACGAGGCCTTGGGTTTGCATGGACTGGTGCATTTACCAGCCATGGAGAGATAACTGGAGAAAGAGGTGGTTCATGGTGTTTGACAGGCCCCTGTGCAACAATTTGGAGGTCCCACAGTATTTCCTTCGGAAATTGTGGGCTGAGTTTGAGCTAGGGTACCATGTCAACTATTTTGACATCGCTGAGTTTCAGGGTGTTGATCTTGGCTCTTCCCAAGATCAACCTCAAGCGCACCGCAACCCACTTAGAGGACCTCCTGCACCCAGGAGAGAGCCAAACCCCCCTCCTCAGCCACCCGGGTTTGGTAGCAGCTTAGATGAGATTCATAACTCCGTCAGATATGCCACACATGACTTTCTTAGACATACCAAATTTGTGGCCATGTCTTCCTAAAGCCGGGAGGACATCGATGAGACATAGACAGCTGCACAGTCTATGGGTGATGGCCGGGACATGACAGGTACAGGTGGAACCCAGGCGGGGCCTTCTAGTTCTATTGGAACAACGGAAAATCGTTGTTCTCACTGTGGTCATTCTTGCCATGGTGATACGCAGCAGTATGCCACAGGGAGCTTCATGGGTCAAGTTTGTTATTGTTTTTTTTAATGTTCAAGTATTTGTTGTATTTTATTTGATATCGTATTGTTTATTATATTTAACTTTGAATTACACATTGTTGACTTTATTTGTTTTAATGTACAATTATTCGGGGTCGGGTCTCCATCCCCCAGGTGGGAGGATGTCGGTTCCTTTGACCTCGATGGAGCCATGGCAGAAGCAGAGGAGATTGCGGCACCATACACACAGGTAACTTATTTACTTTGAACAATTAGATCCAGTTACGAGTAATTTGTTTTTAGTAATTACAAATTAATTAGCACTGAGTAATTACCATATTATCATCGTACTTTACAATTGTGTTTATAATATTGTCTAATTTATTTGAGAGCTATAAATTCGTATAATACCACCCAAAAAAAATGAAACCTTATAAAACATGAAAACCTAAGAAAACTAGAAACATTTGTCCATGTTCACTTCAGGCATCCTAGACCTCTGATGATTATACAAATGGGAGAGAAATTTCCAAAATCTATCATTCTTACTTGACCAATGATGAGCCCGCAGCTGGGGTTTTGGTGATGCCCGTAGTATCCTTCATCTTCAGACTACAATCCAATGCTTGCTTGCTCTTCCTGTGCTTGACCAATGCCATGTGTGTTATTGTTGATTTTCCATTTGTCACCATGTCATCCAAGTTATCTTTGCCATGTACTCTCCTTGTCCAAAGCATCTTCAAATGACCACAGTATGGGTCGACTCTTAGCTCAATAGGTGTGCCAATTGCTCCAATGCCCATCACTTTGTCCACCAAATCAACCTTTGCTTCCATGCCCTAAAGCCATGTGTTCTTCAAGCTTAAACTTTGAGAATATATTACCATGGTAATTATCACTTTCCCCCATATTCTACTAATAGGTTCTTTTAATGGTAAAGGTGGTCAAATCACTTCTATGCTTTTGCTAACTTTCTTGCATCAATTGAGTTCACTGAGATGTTGTACTTGTCACTTTTGCATCCACCGAGACCAATAGGAAAACTATTTATTGCTATGAATTTTCACTGCATTGTGCAAAACTCTCGGGAAAAAGAGAATCATAGTGGCCAAGCTTCTAGAAATTCAACAACCTAATGTTTCTCATGTCCTTATTACCCTAGTTTATTATCACGGGATTTCCAATTTATTCTAATACTTGAGACTGAAAGTAATCATACTACTACTCCTAGAACATGCTATTAGGAAAGACATATAAACAACGTAAAACAACTCATCACATGTATTGTCACTAAAGTCTTCGAAAATGATGTAAGTCCCATAAGGAAGAGCGATAATCTTACAAATATGGTCTATGGGGCCTTGCTATTATCTTGATTCAAATACAACTTGGTAAAACATTTGGCATCAAGAATACTCATTTAACTCATTTCACTCAAGATTTCTTTGATTTCAATCAAGTGATATCATTTTGACAACATAGCTATTCAATCAAGAACACATAATTACTCATTCAATGCAAAAGAACATGGCACATTCAATCTTGTAAGTAAGTTAATCATGAAAAAGAATTCTCTTTCTTCCTTTTTCTAACGATCAACACTCTAAAGTGTATTAAATAACATGCACACTAACTTAATTGCTATTTAGCACCTCTTTGCAAATTTAAACAATGAGATGCCATTTTATTGGATGATGTAAATGTTATGGAAATAAAGGGACTCAAGATGCTCACTCTAGGGATGCAAATACTTTTCCACTGGGTGAATCAAGATTGTAGGAAACTACAAATCTATAAGAATACATCAAAACGTAGGAACTCTTCATCAAGAACCCAAACACATTACATAGGTTTCCAATTCAAATCTGTAAATGGACATGAATTCCATTCGCTTATGAGGCACTGCACATCTCTCTAGGGCCAAAGGAAAAGCTCACCTACTCATGGGGATGACTCTAGAAAAGGAAAAGCTCACCATGTCACCTTCTATGCTCTGTCACCTTATTTAATTTTAATTTCATGCCATGCCACCTTCTATCCTTTCAGAATATTGAATATCAATGACAACATTTCCCATCAAACACTTCAAGCATAAATTGTCAACCTTCCTTGCCACATTATCTTCAATGAATGACCACATAATGGGTCATTTGTTCCTATCATGGTCCCAATCCATTGTGGGTCAAAGGACTCGATCCCCACAACCATGTTCTTTACCAAGTCTTGAATAAATGGACTGCACCAATACAATAAAAACATTATATAATATCCAAATCCCATCAAACCACTATCATCTAACTTGAATCTAAATTAATTGCAGTCATGGTTTTTAAGTACCATCGTTGTTATTCTCATTTGCATTGTGTTTAATATTGTTAATATTGTTTTTATAAATTCAATCTAAAAATTGTAGTGTTCGCACAGGTGTCCACGGACTCCAGCGACTAGCCACCACCACTAGGGACCAACGATTCTCCACGTGCGCAGGGATCATGTGTATTAAAGCATAAATTTAATTTCAAATATGATGACTTGTCCATGTATATTTATATTTTTCTATATTAAACTATGAGGTTATAAATGTGTATGCAGGTGCGAGCACCTCGGCCTTCCAGTGTCGTTATTCCTCCCTCCCCGACCTTTCGGCCACCCTATATGTCATTTGTATCCCCTAGAATGCATGCCCCATTCCCCAACCCCTTCCATCCAGCCCCCCCCTCCTATATAGCACCATTGTTCCATCCAACTCCCCCTTACGTTTCATATCCAGCTCCACCCCCATATCAGTTTCCCATGTTCCCACCCTCCCCCATCCCTCTATCGCAACACAGACCTCTCCCCCACCTTACATTCCCTCACCACACTCTCTTCCCCTTCCAGGGTGCCCTGATCCATACTGCAGCCAGCTGGGGTTTATAGCCCTAGACATCCATCTCCACTTCACCCACCCTAGTCCATGCCTCCTTTTGCCACCCCACCCCTTCTTCCATTGTTCCCCCCAGTGGTGTAGCCACCATCGATGTGGCTACATCCTCCCCTATACCATCCACCCTAGCATTGGAGCAGGAAGTCCAGCCTACTGCTCCATCCGCCAACCCCGAAGACCAGCCGATTTTGTTCACGATGAGATTGACTAGTTTATGAAAGTCTCGTTCAATTTTAACGAAAATTACTCTATGCTTCTAGTTTCAGCATTTATCTAATTTTCTAAATGTGGCAAGGTGGCATTTCCGAGAGACTAGGATCACGGAGGAGGGAGACCCCCTCACGACTTACAATCTCGCATGCGGTGAGTTATCCAAGATTTGAAAACTATTTTTATTTTGAAATTATGTTTTATAATTATATAATTGCCAGGAAAAGTTGACATATTATTGTTGTCGTTTCAGGGGTCAAGGGGACGTGCTCAAAGATGCCGGAAGGACCCAGCTTCCTTTAGCACGAAGAAGAGGAAGATCAATTTTGGAGATGCACCTGGGAGCTCTGAGGGTGGGCAGGAGGATTGAGAGACCCTCCTATGTACACTAGCTACGATGTGGCATTTTCAGCACTAGTTGCCATATTTTGTATAGGGCACCATGGGCCATATTTTGTATAGGGCACGAGTTGCCTTTTTTTGTACGGGGCACGAGTTGCCATTATATAGATGCTGGGAACGATGGTCCATTTTTCCAAAAAGTGTACATGATTGGATCATTT
This sequence comes from Larix kaempferi, assembly GCA_027924585.1. Lineage (NCBI taxonomy): Eukaryota > Viridiplantae > Streptophyta > Pinopsida > Pinales > Pinaceae > Larix > Larix kaempferi. The sequence goes on along the minus strand of BSBM01000316.1, from coordinate 12,820,419 downwards.
TTGCATATTAATAGATGGATCTGCACTTGTATATATGAGTTTGTCTTTGATTACATTTTTGCATACATGATTTTGTCTTCGATAAGAATGTTATGGAAAAGTTCTCACATACATATAGATGTTATTTCAAGATCGTTAATGTAGTTAATGTAGTTACATATGGATCGTTCTTTGTGTGTTAGTATGTGCCTTTAGTGAAAGCATGGTTAATGTGTTGAACTACTACTTGCACAAGTTGGCATAGACCCTTAGTGTTGATAATGTCTTCAATGTTTTGGTAATATTGATAATCACTCTTTGCAATTTAAGTATCTTGGATTTTTTGAGGTTAAGACACATATTGAACATAGTCAACTCAATGGTTCAATACATCATTTTACCCCATGATCCATGGAAGATGCATTGGAGTCCTATGAACGTCATCGTCATCACCTCAACCATGGTCCCTCTCTTTAGATCCCTCTCCTTAGCAATGCATAAATTATATATTCTACCTCTACTAGAACCCTTATGGCATTTCCCTTCAAAACAACCCAAACCCCATTCAACCCCCTCTTTATCATCACCAAGAACCTCCTTCCTAGATATTAAATAATATATATTACCTTCCACACTAGGGCCCTTCCTATTTTGATTATTTACCTCAAAATCCCCATCACTAGAATCAAACCCAATAGGGGATCCCTCAGTAGAATAACTGCAACACACATATCCTCGAATTTCCTATCCCCCTTCAATCCTTTCAAAGAGAAACACAAACCCTAACAACTATCCCCAAATGAGTATACTATCCCAAAATTTTCAAAATCAAAGGAAGGATATTGCAAACTTAATGCGAAGTCTTTAATAGACTTGCCAATTTCCTTTTGGCATTGATCTAACTGAGGTTGAGCCTCCATTGAAGGTGACTAGAAGTCCATAGGAAGACTAAGACACTTCATCAAAACTGGAGCGATGTCATTCATCTTCGAGTATGAATAAAAACAAGGGGACCATTGTTTTAGCATAAGCAAAATCATCTCTCACTTCCAATCATGGGCCAAAATATTCCTCAAAATCCTCTTGATTTATGAAAAGAAACCCTATGTAACTTGTAGTTGATATAAATAAATTAGGAATGTACCCAAGCCTAAGATCCCATCTTTCCTATAACTACACCCTTAGAGACAAATCCCCCACCTTTTTACCATGAAATCTTCCAACAAGAGCATGGGAATCCATTTCCACCACCTCATGCATTTTGATATCCTTTCCTAGGACTAGCCTCATAAGAGAGATTTTATGTTTTACACACTTCTTCCTCTTCATTTTAACACTACCAACATCATTCACCTGCATCCCTTTGTTGGCTTCACCTTTATCATTATCAACTTGCTTTAAATAATTGTCTCCTCCATCTCTAACCTTCAATCAACTACCATCCTTTTCCAAAACAACCCTTCCATCCTCGAGATCTATAGGATTCACCCTTGGACTTACTAGGTCCATAACCACTTCATATACAACACCTAAAATAATTTGATTATCCTAAATTAATCCATTTGAAATAGGACCCTCGCCACATATATAATGACTAGTCTATCATTATCCACAACACTCATTTATGGATTAGCCCACCCAAAACCATCAAAATTCCTATAATCAAATTGCCCAAATGGAATATCAACACCATGCAAAGTAATTGAGTCAACACAAGGAAAATTACCTCTTTGTGCAACTAATTCCAAGCCCCGGTGGCCTATTTTCTCACCTAGCAACCTCAACCCATTGCCAAAAAGCAATGGGTTCTGGCCCTCTTCGGCTTGACTTTCAAAGGAATTGGCCTTCAAAAATCACCGACCAACACTAGGGCACATAAAAGAAAATGCATTCCATGGATAGGTTCCTAAGAAAATCTCCTTGTACCATCCTTATCTACAAACATTATGTCCTCCACACAAAGGTCATCAAACCCACACCAACTTGACACCTTCCATTAAATCATTTTCTCTATTCTTACACCTCAACCCCAATATCACTTGAGCCCACTTTTCCAATAATACAATGATTTTGAGAATTCTCAACCATACCCATGACCAATAACCTTTTTGTATCCACTCAAAGGAGCCAAAGGAGAAATATATTTGTCCTTAGGGTATAACTTTGTAGCTTGGGTGTTGGAGCCTCAATACCCTGTCCCACCACCCAATGCCCAAACCTCGCTATTTAGAGAATGGTTTTGACAAGAGAAATGAAATCTTATCTTCCATCCCATGGATCTTCCATCTAATCTAATGTGTCCTCATACTGATCCATAGAAAACCAACCTAAGGTATACCTATATTAACATGCTATCAACATCATATACTCATTTCTATGTCCACTAATAAATGACATATCATGTTGAAATCATTACAAGTTTTATGCAAAGGTAGATATATCCCTTCATTAATCTTCTATCGAAACATTGTCAAACACCAAAGGAAAATCAACAAAATAAACTGAATTCAAAATAACCCTCAAAGCCAATGAAAACCTTGTTTGGCACTAAAGAATGCCACCAATTCAATTGAAGTATTACCTGACATATACATTGAATTTCATGAATGATTATTTATTCATTTCAAATCTAAGTATCAATGTACTTGAAACGATAATGTCCATGTCCAACAAAGAATGACAAAGAAATTGATTACGGGTTCTAAATTAAGCATGAAGGCCACATACAATCCATAACAAGAAATAATTGGGTGTGTAGATGCCAAAAATAAACATGTCGGAATTAAACTTCATCCATACCCATAAAACATGCATTTACTAGCATAAATCATCACATGCATAATCATAGCAACATTGCAAATTCAAATAACAGTGAATAACCGATCAAGCACATCTCGTATACAAGAGAATACTTATCTAGAACAAAGATCCACGCAGTTGCTTGTATCAGTGCAATTTTCCACCCAACTATAGGTACTCTTGTTGATGTAAGGAATTACTTCTTTGCATAACAATTTCAAATTTTATCTGGCTAAGATAAAATTGTTGGGATTATCACCCTAGTTTATAGCCTATTTACAATATTCACAATTTAAAAAGAGAAAATAAAATCTGTGAGAGGAAATAATTAATAAATGTAAAAGAAATCATATATAACAAGTTTTTGCAATAAATTTAAATATGAAAATCAAGAAAGAGAATAAAAAATAAACATTTCAAGATTCAGATTTGAGAAATAAATAAGTTGATTTTATTGATAATAAGTCTGAGTTACAAATTGAAAGACCCTATTTTCTCACTTATGCGAAAGTGAGGACCAAAAGAACTCTTAAAGTTCTTGGGTGACATCATTTTACCCCATGATCCATGGAAGATAACTCTAGCCCTAACCCTCACCCAAACCTTAGCACTAAACCATCTTCTTCATCATCACCATCACCATCAACGTCTTCAACATCACCACCATCTTCATCATCATCCTTAACTCTAACTCTAATCCTAATTCAATTTCCTTCTATAACTCTAGCCCTAACCCTCACCCAAACCCTAGCACTAAACCATCTTCCTCATCCTCACCATCACCATCACCATCGTCATCATCATTGTTAACTCTAACTCTAACCCTAATTCAATTTCCTTCTATAACTCTATCCCTAACCCTCACCCAAACCCTAGCATTAAACCATCTTCTTCAGCCTCACCATCACCATCACCATCACCATCAATGTCTTCATCATCACCACCATCTTCATCATCATCATTAACTCTAACTCTAACCCTAATTCAATTTCCTTCTATAACTCTAACCCTAACCCTCACCCAAACCCTAGCACTAAGGCATCTTCATCACCATCACCATCACCATCACCATCACCATCATCATCATGTCTTCATCATCATCACCATCTTCATCATCATTGTTAACTCTAACTCTAACCCTAATTCAATTTCCTTCTATAACTCTAGCCCTAACCCTCACCCAAACCCTAGCACTAAACCATCTTCTTCATCCTCACCATCACCATCACCATCATCATCAACGTCTTCATCATCACCACCATCTTCATCATCATCATTAACTCTAACTCTAACCCTAATTCATTTTCCTTCTAAAACTCTAACCCTAACCCTCACCCAAACCCTAGCACTAAATCATCTTCTTCATCCTCACCATCACCATCACCATCATCATCAACGTCTTCATCATCACCACCATCTTCATCATCACCATTAACTCTAACTCTAACCCTAATTCAATTTCCTTCTATAACTCTGGCCCTAACCCTCACTAAGCCATCTTCTTCGTCATCGGCATCACCATCACCATCACCATCACCATCACCATCACCATCACCATCACCATCATCTTCATGTCTTCATCATCATTGTTAAATCTAACTCTAACCCTAATTCAATTTCCTTCTATAAATCTAGCCTTAACCCTCACCCAAACCCTGGCACTAAACCATTTTCTTCATCATCACCATCACCATCACCATCACCATCAACGTCTTCATCATCACCACCATCTTCATCATCATCACTAACTCTAACTCTAACCATAATTCAATTTCCTTCTATAACTCTAGCCCTAACCCTCACCCAAACCCACCTTCTTCATCATCACCATCACCATCTTCATCATCACCACCATCTCCATCATCATCATTAACTCTAACTCTAACCCTAACTCTAACTCTAACTCTAACTCTAACTCTAACTCTAGGTTTCTCATCAACATTTCCATCATCATCATCTTCTCCATCATCATCATCTCCATCATTATCATCTTCATCACCATCACCATCACCATCACCATCATCATCAATGTCTTCATCACCATCACCATCATCACCATCATATGTGCCCGGTGGACGATTTTTCAAAGTTGACCCCTATGTGCAAAAATTGCACACTCCCTTACTGAGAAAAACCCTAGTTTCCAAGATGGACGTACAAGATGACACTAGGGCCATGGGACCTGAGGAGAGGGGCAACCCTAGCACTATCTCGACGTCCTGAATCCAATGGAGCTAACGGTTCATCAATCGGAGGCACGGTCGTCATTCTATGGCTCGTTCCGTCTCGCATCCAAAAGGCCTTCAGGGACACCTGCTGGATACCTGTCGGGGGCATAGAACTCCAACCATGCAACAAAATCGGGTTCCGGGGAGTCCTGCAGGTGTGTCTAGGCAGGTTTTGGCTAGGAAAGCTAGCCATACGTGCTTGGTGGATGATTTTCCAAAGTTGACCCCCGTGTGCAAAAATTGCACACTGCCTTACGGATCAAAACCCTAGTTTCCAAGATGGACATACAAGATGACACCGGGGCCACAGGAATGGAGGAGAGGGGCAACCCTAGTACTATCCCGGTGTCCTGAATCCAATGGAGTTGATGGTTCATCGATTAGAGCCACGATCGTCATTCTATGGCTCGTTCTGTCTCGCATCCAAAAGGGCTTTAGGGACACCTACTGGATACCTGTCGGAGGCATAGAATTCCAACCGTGCAATAAAACCGGGTTCCGAGGAGTCCTGCAGGTGTGTCTAGGCAGGTTCCGGTTGGGAACGCTAGCCATACTTGCCCGGTCGATGATTTTCGAAAGTTGACCCACGTGTGCAAAAATTGCACACTCCCTTACTGAGCAAAACCCTAGTTTCCAAGATGGACGTACAAGATAACACTGGGGCCACAGGATTAGAGGAGAGGGGCACCCTTGGCACTATGCCGACGTCCTGAATCCAACGGAGTCGACTATTCGTCGATCGGAGCCACGGTCGTCATTCTATGGCTCGTTTCGTCTCACATCCAAAAGGCCTTCAGGGACACCTGCTGGATACCTGTCGGGGGCATAGAACTCCAACCGTGCAACAAAACCGGGTTCCGGGGAGTCCTGTAGGTGTGTCTAGGAAATTTCTGGCTGGGAACGCTAGCCATACCTGCCCAGTTGACGATTTTCCAAAGTTGACCCCTGTGTGCAAAAATTTCACACTCCCTTACTAAGCAAAACCCTAGTTTTTAAGATGGATGTACAAGATGACACCGGGGCCACGGGACCGGAGGAGAGGGGCAGTCCTGGCACTATCCCGGCATCCTGAATCCAACGGAGTTGACGGTTTGTCGATCCGAGCCACAATAGTCATTATATGGCTCGTTCCGTCTCGCATCCAAAAGGCCTTCAGGGACACCTGCTGGATACCTGCCGGGGGCATAGAACTCCAACCGTGCAACAAAATCGGGTTCCGAGGAGTCCTGTAGGTGTGTCTAGGTAGGTTCTGGTTGGGAATGCTAGCCATACCTACCTGGTCGATGATTTTCCAAAGTTGACCACAATGTGAAGGCCATCCAAATTCGCTAAAGGGGTGCATTTCGCGTCCAGAGGCCCCCAGGCTTGTGCGGCCATCGTGGACAGGTCCACAATGGCCACGTGGACCTGTGGGAGCTGACAGAATCCAATTTCGCTCGTCGGTTTGGGTTCCGTGGCCCCGGAGCAAATCCCCAAAGTGTCCTTGAATGGCCCCGGGGTGCTCGACTAGAATGCCCGTATCAGACAAACCGTGGCTCGGTTTGTGAATCCATCAATTCTGGTGGGTCTGAGACGTCGTGTTTCAGCTAGGGGACCCCCCATAGCGTGCCTCAAAGACCCGAAAGTGGTGCCAATGGGCCATCTCCGGAGCTAGGGTTTTGGTTAGTGATGGGCCATTCAAAATTTGCTCAAGGGGGAATTTCTCGTCCGAAGGCCCTCGGGCATGTGTCGGCTCCCACCAGAATGATGGGTTTCAGCTAGGGGACCCCCCATAGTGTGCCTCGAAGACCCGAAAGCGATGCCAATGGGCCATCTCTAGAGCTAGGGTTTTGCTCAGTGAGGGCCACTCCAAATTTGCTCAAGGGTGCCATTTCTAGTCCGGTGGCCCCCTGGCGTGCGTGGCTACCGTGGACAGGTCCACAATGGACATGTTGACCTGTGGGAGGTGACGAAATCCAAGTCCGCTCACCGGTTTGGGTTCTGTGGCCCTGGGGCAAATCCTCCAAGTGTCCCTGAATGGTCCCGGGGTGCATGACTAGAATGCCTGTAGCACCCGAACCGTGGCTCGGTTCGTGAATCCGCCGGTTCCGGTGGGTCCGAGACACTGGGTTTTAGCTAGGGGACCCCCCACAATGTCCCTCGAAGACCCAGAATCAGTGCCAATGGGCCATCTCCGGAGCTAGGGTTTTGCTTAGTGATGGCCATTCCAAATTCGATAAAGGGGTGCATTTCTCATCCAGAGGCCCCTGGGCATGCGTGGCCAGGTCCACAATGGCCATGTGGACCCATGGGAGGCGACAGAATCCAATTCCACTTGCCGGTCTGGGTTCTGTGGCCCTAGGGAAAATCCTCCAAGTGTCCCTGAATGGCCCTGGGGTGCCTGACTAGAATGCCCATAGCACCCGAACCATGGCTCGGTTCACGAATCCGTCGATTCTGGTGGGTCCGAGACGCTGGGCTTCATTTAGGGGACCCCCCAAAATGTCCCTCGAACACCCAAAAGCGGTGCCAATGGGCCATCTCCGGAGGTAGGGTTTTGCTCAGTGATGGCCATTCCAAATTAGCTAAAGGGGTGCGTTTCTCGTTTGGAGGCCCCCGGGCGTGCGTGGCCACTGTGGACAGGTCCACAATGGCCACATGGACTTGTGGGAGCCGACGGAATCCAAGTACGCTCCCTGGTTTGGGTTCCGTGGCCCTGGAGCAAATCCCCGAAGTGTCCCTGAATGGCCCCGGGGTGCCCGACTAGAAATTAACTTACCTTGTAACTACAAATTAAGTGGCTATGCTAATTACTTATTAATACCCTTCCAAAATCACTTTGTTTTACACAATATTTAGACGTTTGTCGTCCCTGAACACTAGGAATGTGCTTTTCTCATCATACAAAATATTGATGTCATGTACTTTGTTTAACTGTAGATGGTCAATTATTGCCTCGCATCTTCCTGGCAGAATGGATAATAAAATAAAGAAGCACTGGAACAATAGATTGAAGAAAAAACTGATGTTCATGGGAATCGATCCAATTACCCACAGGTTACTGCCTATGGATTCTTTCATATCGTCGTCTTCGACTTTCGACTCTTCCATAGCTGTAGGATGGAAGACTGCGTTGATTGAATCTAAATTAGGACAACTAGCTTCCAGAGAGTAATACTCATGGCTGCCACCATCCCAGATTGGGAAACTCTCAGCCACGATTAACAACACGGCCATTGGACTTCCAGTGTGGGCGCGTCCGTCCTCTGAAAACTCATTTCTAATGCCTTCTGTTTCAATGGATCAATTAAGCCGACCCCATACATCAAGATGGCTTCATGGTTTCCAGAAACAGATCAAACAAGATTTCGATTCAAGGTACATGGATCCTATTGAGGATAATGCATTCTTACAAGAAGCTTTACAATTTGCCAACCTAGAGAGGATATCTGAAGGCATGCCTAACATGATCCAGCTGTCTTTAGAAATAGCCAGCAATCGTATAAACGAAAGGGATGTTTTCTGTGACGAATTTCCATACGATAAGGAAAACATGTACAATGATTCCAGGCCTTCTCACAAGAGAGGAATATCCGAAATTCTAGAAAATGACATTCAATATCACCCGATTGACCCGTTCGGATCACCGATAAGTACTAAAGATTTACCAGCAGCAAGAGCAGATCTATTGAATAAAGGGAACAAGTATAAGTACTGGGATAACTTCTTAATGTTAACTGAGAACGACAGGCGGTAGTCTGAAGTAAGTCATATAAGCATGCCTTATATAGTTGAACCTGATATCATTTTTCCTTCCCTGTGATTTACAGTTGAACATTGATTTAATTCATGATTATGTCGGTGTACGAAAGATATTTAAGGTGAAATTTGAAACTTAAATTAATTTAATGTTTCGGTGTTATAAGGTCAAGATATGCTTATTTTGCTTCGGTGTTATCAGGTCAAGATCTGTTTATTTTGCAACATCAAATTAAAGAATATTGTTTTGTTGTATTTGATTTTTGTATGTTGAGAATGAATTTAGATGAAATCATTGGCCAAATTGAATTTTTGACCGAATTTTCTTTAGCGAAAATGCCTAAGCCGAATACTGGTACAATGATCCCCAGTGTGCAACAACATGTATTCTAGTTTTTATCTGCATGGGGTTCTATTGCACCAAGAATTTTCTTCAGCGAAAACGCCTCAGCCGAACACTGCTACTATGATCCCCGGTGCATAACAGTGTATTCTAATTTTTACCTGTACGAGGTTCTGTTGCACCAAAAAATTGAACGGGTTGCATGCGAAATAGATAATTAGATCATGTTTATAAAAAAAGTTCAATGTATATGTTATAAAGTAAAGAGTACAGCCCTAAGTATGAAAATCATGTGGAGGGAGTTTTTCGGAAAAAGCTTATGGAGTGAGGTTTTGCATGGCAAGTACATAAAAGAAAACAATATGTTTTGGATAAGGAATCCCATTAAAAATATACTCATTGTTTCTAACTTCTCGAGGGGTTTTATTAAGTCCCGTGTATGGATTAGCAAAGGTTTGACATGGAAAGTGGGGAATGATACACATGTTTTAGTATGAGTGGATCCTAAGGCAATGAGGAAAACTATATTTTGTCATCCTATATTACTAAATATTTGGATGAGTTAGTCTTCTTCACTTTGGATTTTTGAGCCAATGAGGCTTAAAAAGGCCTCATCAGCTTCACCCAAACTCTTCATATTGGTTGACTCAAGAGGATCTTGGACTAGGAAGTGTTTGGGTTGCGGAATGGAAAGAGTATATTGCTTACCTAAACAAGGATGGGATCATACTTTCCAATTGGGAGGATGAGTTGATTTGGGTTTGCAATCAGGCTATCGGTCAGATCACTGCTAAAACAACCTATTATGCTTTAATCATGAACTGCTCTTATAATGTTCCCAAATGGTGGTTTCAAAAGTTACTAGAAATGTAAGGTTCCTATGAAACTAAAATTCTTTTAGTGGATAGCTTTTGAAAATTGTCTTCTTACCTAGGATAATCTCTTGCACAAGGGATGGGTTGGTCTAGGTGTCTGTCCACTTTGCAAGAATGGGAATGAGTCTGTTGCTCATTTGGTTACTTACTATACTTTCTACAGAGTTCTCCGAGATAAAGTTTGTAAGGACTTAAATGTACAATGCTACTGGAACTTTAACACTTTGGAGGAAATTTTTTATTATTGGTATATTCATGTTAAATTTTTTAAGGTGCTTCCTATCTACATGTGCTGGGAAATATGGAATTCCCGCAATGCTGTAATATTTAAAGATAGGGCTCCACATGTTCAGGTCTGTGTCATCAGAGTTCTCAGTTTGTATAAGGACTATAGTTCAGCTTCAGTGATCAAAAGAAAGCACAAATAGTTACCTCATATGCATGTTTTTTCTTCTGTTGTTAGTTACTTTGATGGAGCCCAGCAAGGAGGTTTATGTGGAGTAGGGTGCTTGCTCAAAATCACTAAAGATCATGTTTTTAAATTCAAATTTGCTTGTGGTCATGGTTCTAACATGAAGTTCGAGTTGCTTTCCTTATGGTGTCTCCTGCATATTGCTTAGCGGCTTGGCATTGATACATTACTTGTTTTTGTTGACTCGTTGGTGATCATTAATTGGGGAAAAAATATTTTCTCCTTACAGGTAGTGTCTTTGACACATTGGGGACGAAGGACTAAAGATCTCATCAATTATTTCCTTGATCTGTCTTTTCACCACATCTTTAGGGAACAAAACAAGGAAGTTGACCTCCTATCAAAGGAGGCTTTGTCGGGTACTCAAGGCACCCTTGTGGTGGAGGAATTCATTGAGAATTCCAAAAAATATTATGGTTCTATTGACATTTTGGTTGATTGAGGTTGCATGCTATAAGCAATCTTAAGATCTGTTTTTTCGCTCTGGTTTGGTCATCCTGTTGGATGTCTTGGTATGAATTTTTTCATGGATACTCTGCTATCTATTTTTGATGCTCCATGTTACTCCCAGAGAGGGTTGGCTGATATGTGGCTTCATTTTGATGGATTCTCTATATACTTTTTTATTCTCTGGAATAACAAAAGTACTCTTTTTTTTTCTTTGTGAAAAAAAGTAAAGAGATTTTTAGTTCCGTTGTACTAAGATTATAGGTCTTTGTTGTTGAAATTTGGTTTTCATTGATTTCAAAGTGGACTTAGTGTCTATGTTCCAGTTTGAATAAGCACACAAAACCATGTGTGCAAGACCTAAATCCCACCTAGTCATGATACTTCAAAGTAGATGTCAAAGAGGAGTTAGTGTCTTTGGGCTAGTTTTAAGAAATATATCAAAATAGGCATGCAAGTCTCAAAAGTATGCAAGACCCACCAAGTAATGGTACTCCAACAGGAAATAATCATCGAGTGATGATCCCAGAGTTGGCAAGTCCCACCAAGAAAATGAACTAGTGTGCATAGGACCCACATAATCATGGTACTCAATTTGCGCGGGTTAAGACAAGTGATAGATGAGTGGGTAAGCTTGTACGGAAAGAAAGGAAGAAGGGGTGTTACGGTTTATAGAAGCCCCAACTTGTGGACACATTGTTTGCACAAGTGAAGTATAAATAAGATTAGGGGGGTTTTGAGGTAAAAAATGGGCCTCAAAACAAATAGTGTACCATAAAAATTCACTTTATAAGAACCAATAGGATTCAATATGATGATAACCATAAGGGTAAAATTTGTAAAAGAAATTGGAGGGAAAAAGAAAAAACTACTTTTTCTTATTGTATTTTTGGCATATCTCCTTAACGGTTTACCAAAATTTCAAGTTTGTGTACTCGTTGGATGCAGATTTTAATTCCACATCCAATCCATACCCACACTGCATACTTCTGAGGCACCCACGACATGAAAAAAATGAAATTTTCAATAAAAAAACATATTTTAATATTAAATACGTTTTTTTATTGAAATTTTCATTTTTTAATGTCGTGGATGCCTCAGAAGTATGCAGTGTGGGTATGGGTTGGATTGAAATTAAAATACGCATCCAACGAGTGCCCAAACTTGAAATTTGGGTAAACCGTTAAGGAGTCATGTCAAAAATACTATAAGAAAAAGTAGTTTTTACTTTTCCTCTCTAAAATTTAGAACTCTTATTTTATTATTATAACTCGTATTTTATTATTTCCCTTAGGAGTCCCATTTTAGACCTCACAACTACCGTAATTTGAAGTGAATTCGAGGAGTGAAAAGTAAGCTTGGAAGAACACATGGAGTAATATTTTGAATTGAAAAGCTTCGGTAGAATGAAATGCTCAGGGGAATCAAAAGAATGATGATATGATGAAGTGCGCGAGGCAACATGAAATGCAGGAACAAAAAGAGTAGATAGTAAGCACTTTAGTATATGCACATGATAGCCTTAAATTCAAAAGGCTATCATTGCTTATATCATAGCACTTTAGTATATGCACAAGATCATGATATATTATGTCTCAAGTATTGTTTTAAGCATCAACATGACAGTCACAATAAGAAATTTCATTGATGTCAAAGAAAATGAGGAACACCTTGCGCATAAAGACAAAAGTGTTGCTATGTCAGAATAAAACCAAAGTACATTTAAATGTATATTGCAGAAAAGAGGAACTCATGTGACTGTCGCACAAATTGGTTTGTATTAAAAGGAAGTGCCATTACAAAATATAGCATATACAAAATGTGTCGTTAGATCTTGGGCAAATGTGACAATTACAAATGAAAATAAAATCCAAAGCTCAAGATCTAACCCCATGATTGGATATGCCTGGCTCTGCAACATGGTTGGAAGGTTGCAGAAACAACTAAAGCTCAAGGTCCAGTGAAAACTGCTCAGAACATGAAACTTATAGAGGTTGGTAGAAGTTGAGATCCTATAAGAATTGGTCGATAAGACCAATTTGGTTATGACTCATTTCTAGTTGTTGTAGAAGAATCAATGGTCACTCTTGTTGCTACTCCAAATTCCCAACTCGGTCTTTGAAGACCTCAAATTCATGTGCATTCCTTTGATTAACTTGAGATTAGAAACATACCACTCCCTTATCTGCACCTCATTAATCTAAGACATGCAACTCTCTAAAATGGATGCGAGCTCTTTTTGTTGAGACTGAACTGAATCTGAAATCCTACCAATAGTTGCCTTGAATTGTTGAAGAGAGCCAAGCATTGTGACAGAATCAAGAAAGAAATGATCAAAGACAGGAAAGCTTGGTGACTCTATGAAAGGTGAGTAGCCCATGATATATAGATTGAAATATTACCCGAAGATCAACAACTTGCACACCTCGAAGTGTACTGAAGGAAAATGAAATTAATTGCATTCATGGCTATGTGGTTCTAAGCAAGATGAAGGGAGGTCGAAGTTATTTATGGCCACAATAGACAATGCGAATTTCCCAACAATTATTGTCGACATAAATTAAGAAGATAGTGCTAAAGGACAAAATACTTTTGAATTGTGCACATACATGAGTGATAAATGACATGCAAAAACATTTTCGCACATTTCAAGTTTGTCAAATGTCAAATCAGTATGGTTTACATCGAGGATTGGTTGAATAATGTGATAAGCAAGGTAGCAATACATTTATGATAGCCAATTTTGTCACACTGAAATGTCAGAAGATCATAAGGGAGTAGCTAAATCAAATGGTTGACATGAATGGAATCTCATGAAATCAAATCATACATGTATCAGATGATCATACATTGTGGTCCAATTAATGTAAAATCACTAGGAGGTGCTGCTTATTTTGTTACTTTTATTGATGATGCATCAAAAAATATGTGGGATTTCCATATAAAGAGCAAAGATCAAGTTTTTGAAACTTTTCAGAAATTTCATATGGTTGTTGAAAGGGAAACTAACAAATTATTGAGATGCATTAGAACAGATAATGGCGGGGAATTTTGGTCCAATTCCTTTGAAGAATATAATTTGTAGTAAACATGGTATAAAGAATGTAAAAATTGTTCCCCCATAGCCCACAACAAAATAGAACAACCGAGAGAATGAATCAGACAATAATGGAGAAGGTGAGAAGCATGCTTTCAAATTATGGTTTGCGTAAATCTTTTTGGGAAGAGGTTGTTCATACTTATTGCTACTTAATAAATCGTTCCCCCACAACTACATTGGATGGTGGCATTCCTGAAAAGGTATGTACTGGTAAGGATTTATTTTACAATCACTTGAGAATTTTTGGTTGTGAATCATATGTGCATATTCCTAAGGAAAAAAGGTCCAAGTTGGATGAAAAGTCATTTAAATGCATTTTCTTAGGTTATGTTGATAATGAGTTAGGATACTGGTTATGGGATCCTGTAAAAAGGAAACTGATTAGAAGTAGGGATGTCATCTTTAATGAAGAAAAATTGTTTAAATCTACTGAGAAAGGTGTGTATGTGTAGCAGAAGTTTTTTGAAATTCAAGAACAATAAGAAAATCAACCATCATTACAAGAGAATGTTGTTGGAAATAATGAGCATCCATTGAAACAAAATGATGAACAATAGGAAGAATATGAAGAACACTAGTACAAAATGAGAAATTAATGACTAAAAAAATGACTAAAATTCGACTATAGACGACTATTTTTGAGTCGGTGACTAATAGTATCTGATTTCTACTATCTTATATCTAGTTGTATTTCACTAGTCATTAATTGGTTCACTTATTAGTCATTGATTTAGTCATTGATAGTCACTGACTAAGTCATTGATTTAGCCATTGATACTCACTGATTTAGTCATTGATACTCACTGACTTAGTCATTGATTGTCACAATTAATGACCAAATATACGACTAAATAAACTACTAGATGATAACATATTAATGACTAAGCTAAATATGACTAAATGTTAGTTGTGTTATAAGATACTGGAAATTAGATACTAATAGTCATATATATGCAAATTTAGTCATTTTCTTAGTCACTAATTTATGATAGGGTATGGAGGAATCAAACCATCAATCTCCTGCTTATAATTAGGCAGGTGCTCTACCATTGAGCTAGCACCCTTTAAGAAGTTATTGCTTGACAATGATGATATTCAAACAAATTTTGCATGGGAACAAAATGAATGTCAAACATATTCAAGAAAAATGCTTCAAGTACTAAAAGAATTCTAAGATATAACAGTTCAACTGTGACAATGATGAAAATTCAAAGAAGAATGATCTTACAAACTACGCATGAGTACAATAATCCATGGTTGTACAAATTATCATGAACAAAAGCAAGTTGTTGCCCTTCACAGATAGAAAAGAATACAAGATCCAACTTGCAATAAATTTGTTTTAATTTTCTATCAATTGTTGATCTCTTGACAGCTAGAGACGTTTTCCTGCCTGAGATCCAAAATACATACAATCATCTTCAACTTCACTTCTTCAAAACCAGTTGCAGTAAAAATTATTCTAGGAATTGTCTTATGAGCAACAACCACTTTTCTGAACAACAGGCTACCCTTTCATTTGTACAGTAGCAGGTCTGCTGCTATTCATGGCGGGCTGACTTGCCATCCTTCAATACAAAATAAATGGAGTTAAGTCAATAGTATTTCATAGAAAATAGAAAATATAATATCCTTAAAAGCAAGATGTCACAATGAGGACTCTATCTAGGATGCTCTATTTTGGAGTATAGGGGAAGTCATTTTGTCGAAAACCCTCTTTCAAGTATTTCTGTAACTATCACCATTTCTGCATTTGCACTTACCAGAGGCGAATAAGCAATGTAAAGGCGAGATGAGTACTGGCCAGTCACAACACATAGAAGAACATGCATTGGAATGAGATTTATTATGAAAGTGTAACCTCCCAGGAACAGACCTACGAAGAAGAACCTGTATTAAAATTATCTTTATAATATCAATATCAATAATTGCATCATGCATAGATATCATTTGTTATTCCTATGACCTACTTACCATATAAAAGTAAGCCAAGGCATTTAAAGTAGCATAAAAGAGAGATCCAATGTTCAATGTCTGCAAAAGTTCAAAATAATGATCACGTTAACAAAACAGAAATCTTCAGCATATTAAAATTATCTTCAGGCCATAATAAGATTAGTTTCATTGCAGACTCTAGTCAATTTCCTCAGCAGTGTAACTACATATTATAAGACAATATGTGCAAATCTTCATGAATGGACACGACTTAGGTTCTAAGATTTACAAAATACTGATACCATCATTTTCATATTTCTTTTATAATTTAAACTAAATAAGTTTTGCACATGGATGAACCTTGATATATAGATAGAATGTAGTGATCAAAGCAAATATAGCTACAGACTCATTATCATAACTTCCAGACACAGATCGTGATATATATGAAGGCACCTGCAACCAAAAAATTAATTATAAAATCAGAAACATGTTATCAACTTTAGCAATTGAACAATAGACTAAAATAATAAATACAATGACTAAAGAAAATAAGCAAAAAAATGAATGCTTTCTCACAAAACACATTATTTTCTTATTTGGATAGTTGTCCTAGCACTGAAACTAAGTATAAATGTTAAAAGTTCGGGATAGTATTTGCTAGCTTATACTATTCATCCAAGCATTTTTCCAATTATTTTGTAGTCAATTGCCAGTCCAATATAATCATTTCGTAACAACAGGCCCTGCAATAGCTCACGCATCAAATATGATTCATTTAGTTTCTGATCTGTTTGTCCTCAATCACACTTGATATTCCGATAAATTCTTCTTACAAACAATGTAGAGCCCAAGTAACCAACAACCCCTACATTTATCAAATAAAAAATGTTTATATAAGTGAAAAGCATTCAATGGAAACATATTAGTTGCAATAGAAAAAAATAGAGATATTGCCAACTGCAAAAACTTTAATACAGAGAAAAGAACTCACCACAAAGGATGCCTAAACCAAGGCAGAACATTAGAGTGTAACCAAAATAGAAACTGGTCTGGAAGAAACCAGACATCTTTGTCTTCATGTGGTAAGTGACACAGGCAGCCCACTCAGCAACTGTTTCAATAGTTGACTGGCGTAGTCCAGTTCGCAGCACAACACATAGCCAATTGTCCTAGGCCTCTAAAATATAGTTAACATTAGAATGCAAGACACGAGTCAAAACCTCGGAAGCAAGGCATTGTTTGCCCTTTTCTTCCTTTGAAACCAACTCTTCTAAAGGGATTCGTAAAGATTGCAATACTGTTTCTCCACAGTCTTTAACAAGGCATTTAAATAACTTGGCAAAACCAGGTACAAATGCCTCTCTCTTTAAGAGGTCAATCCAGTTTCTTGAGTGTGGCCATGGAGAATAAAATGCCTCATACCATCCATTCACTAATTTATCTCGAATACTTTGGGACATAGCCATAGCATGGATGTTTGAGTTGTTTGCATCAGGAAAAACATGGTCATAAGATAAACCATTCAGCATGTCATTGACAAATCCTTCTTCCTGAATGATTGGATTCAAAACACCCTTGAAGGAAGAACTAGCAATTACATTTGACCATCCAGAATGCAACAAGTTATCACTAACTGATTTCTTGTTGGGGGATGCTTGCAGAAGAAGAACAAGGGATGCAGCTGCAAGAACCTGTTGTTGCAGCAACATCCCCCCCAAAATTTTGTACATATTGGGGCCCCTGCTTTAAGTTTAATTTTTGTTTTTAGAAAGACTGCTGTAAGAGGTAAATTCTCCTTTTTAATGTCTTTTCAACTGAAAATCCTGATTTGAGAACTCCAAGTTTTCTTCTAAGGACAAAATTCGTGAAAATCTTCTTGAAGTTGCGGAACAATTTGAGAAAGCCCCCGTAGTTGCGGGAGTCATCCACCAGTCCGTCCCGAAACCGCGGGAACCGTTCGGGTTAGCCTCTCGAAACGGCGGGATCCAGTTGCATAAGCTTCTCAAAAAAGACTTAGAAACTTTTTTCAAAGTTTGCGGAACGATTTGAAGAAAGCCCCCGCAATTGCGGAACCATTCATCTTATCCTCCTCAAAATGCGAGAGTCATTCACATGTCTTTCCGGGACCGTCGAAGGACTTCTCTTTAAAAATATCTTAAGTCTTTCCTCTCTTTTGCGGAACCATTCAGCTTATATTTCTGAAACGGCGGAACCTTTTGGGTTTCCCTTCCGAAATTACGGAAACCATTTGCAGAAGCCTTCACGTTATCTTTCCGAAGCCTGCCGAAAGACTTAGACCTTTTTGCGGAACCATTCGCCAATCCGTTCCGACACTGCGGAAGCTATTTGGGTTTCCCTTCCGCAACTACGGAAGCTTTCACATTATCTTTTTGAAAGCCCGCCGAAAAGAAAAACTTAGACATTCATTCTTGCGGGAGCCGTTCGTCAATCTCATCCGACACGACGGGAGCCTTCGTGGAATTGTTCCGCGATTGCGGAAGCCATCGGCATATCTCCACTGAAATTGCGGAAGGAGATCCATTATTCTCTTGAAGCTGAGTCTCCAAAGGTCACATTGCGGAAAGATTCATCAATCTCTTCCGAAACGCCGAAGGCGTTCAGCATAACCTTCCGCAATGGCGGGTGGAATTCATGAGTCCATCCCGCAAGTGACGGTCGCAAACAACTATCGAGGCGGATTGAAAAGACCGCATCGTACAAAATTTAAAAGGCGTTTTAATGGCACCACCCACCGGACTTAATGCCGCACGTGTCCAACTCATTTAAATGGGCGGTCGGGGTTGGACCGACCACATTGTTATTTTTCAATTAACAAACGCCATTGGAACACTACGTCAGACCGCTCCAGCTCAACTCATTCATCCACGTCCGTGTCCACCTCGTTCAGCCATCATCACGGTGCTAGGTAGGATTTTTAACCGTTATTTTTTTTTTTTCCCTTTTCCGCGTCAAGGTACCCTTCAATTTTTTCCCGTCCATAGCATGGCTGTATGTCGTTATTTGTTTTTATTTTTAAGGCCTCCGAAGCCCCATAGTTTCGCAGCTCTTCCAAAGCCATAACCATCTCTACCCGAGTTTCTCCATCAGCTATATTTCAAGTGTCGTCACCCTCATTTAAAACCTAAGCTGACCACACATCGTCTCATAAATCTTACTACTAGCGGTGATGGTCGGATGAGATCCCTCATCTTTCGATGATTGTGTTCCGGCCCCTGGTTTCGTCATAATATCACTTCAATCCGAGCTCACCCGCTATTAAATGTTCGAAGTACAACCATGGAAGACACCCTCTCTCCTAGGGCTAGACCAGGAACAGATTGTTTCCGCGACATATACTTATCCTTTCGGCAACATTCCAAACTTTGTCCCTTTAAGAGAATCAAGTCTCTGTAGCCATATTTCTTGTTTGGAGTGTTTCACTTTGCTTCCCCAACATGCAGCTTCCTAGTTTGTTATATATCTCATTAGCATGTTGAAGTGATCCTTCTTTTGGTTAAATATCTCATAATAGGTTACACATCTTTTATAATGACTTGTATTTGGTTGCTAGCAGGGATAAGGCAAGATGCCAAAAGGTGGTAGGAAGAAGGCTAAAATGATGGAACCTGAACTAGTGCCACTTAGGACTGAAACCATGTTTCAAGATACTAAGTGCACCACCGGTATTCCTCCCGAAATCCGCTGGGGCGACATTTACAGGATTATACGGGACTAAGATATCCCGGATATGTTACTAGAAGAGGGGCAGATCTATCTCAACATCAGAACTTCAGGCATAGCCAACGCTGCTACCCACCCTGAACTGTTCCCATGTTCTGAAGTAATCGGGTGGATACACGAACATACTAATACGGAGACAAGAGTATTACATGACCGCGGGACAATAGCCATTGCCTCATTCCACCCAGCATATCTTGCCGCAGCATATAAATTCCCACATCCCTAGCAAGCCCTGAGTGATGAATGGTTGGGCCAGATGAACAATATTGAAATGGCTAAAAATTATTGGTCGCAGGCAAGCACTTAAGAAAAAGAGGTAATGATGAATATGATGTCCAGAATCTAAGACCGCCTTTTTAGATTAATCGCCCTGATGTTATGCAGAATCTTCGGCATGCCCGATGGCACTGTATACAAGATACAGTGGGTTCCCATCATCCACTTCGTGGCATTTAAAGGAACTGTGTTTGACTGGGCTACCATCCTGTCAGACAGTTTGGCATCAATGGTGGTTGCTGCAAAAGAAGGTTTGGCCTTAAAAAAGGCAGAATTTTACATGTCTTCATATCTTATTGATTGTGTTTTGGCTAAGCTTTCTTTTCCCAGCTTAGGTTGCACATGGGATAAGGCCAACACCCCAGTTTACACTGCTTTCAGGATGATGTGGGCCCAAAACTACAAATCCAGCTATAAGCTCATCTGTGAAGGGTTCATCATGCCCCTATATGAGCAGATATTCAAGGAGGAGCCCAACTGTCTGTCGGAGAATGCTATGGAGATCCTTGAAAACTACGAAGATTTTTATTTTTTAGAGCAAGGCACCTACCTCAGAATGTTTGGAGGGACTAAAGCTCCATATATTTTGTCGAGGTATGCTACTGACTATGTGGTCCTCAAGGAGGCAGTGAGACAAATTTTCCTGGATGGAATTGGAGCAGTGCTTAACAAATAGCATAAGGCTTCTTTCCTGCCTTTGCCCTTCTGCATAGGAGCATACAAATTCTCAGGGGTTGCCTCAGCCGAGGAGTTTGTTCAGGAGCTGAAAGCCTTCCACTTCGGCGAAGTAATTTTCCATAGAAATGACAGGCGGGGAAAAGTTGCCGAGCATTGTAAAGAAATTTATGCTCATTTCGAGTACGCCCATTATTATGATGCGGAGGAAGAGGCATTCAAAGGAATCATCAATATGACTGAGTTGCAGATTTGTCGCCAAGGCAGTAGAGAAACCTCTAGCTCTACCAAAGCCCAAAAAACCAGTCTGTAGAAGGAGAAAGAAGCTGATGATGCCCGAGCCCAAGAAGAACAAAGGTTAAGAGAGGAAGCAAGGTTACAACAGGAAGCTGAGGAGGCAAGATTGCAACAAGAAGCTGAAACTGAAAAGCAGCAGAAAGAGGCTAAGGAAGCCCATCAGCAGAAAGAGGCTGAAGATGAAAGGTAGTAGAAAGAAAATGAAAATCAGCCGCAAGCTGAGGAGGAAGAAAGAAGGCAACAAGCTGAAGTAGGGAAGAAAACGGAAGAAGAACTTAAGGTAGTTGAAGATGCCCAAGCAGGTGGATCCGGAGTACAAGATATGGAAATAGACGTACCTCAAGTAGGTGTCTTCAGCACTCAAAATGTGGAGGTGGACCCAGCACAAGCAAGTGTCTCTGGTACCCAGAATGTGGGAACAGATCTAGCTCAGGTAGTCCAAACCCCACCCGTGGAAGCAGAAATAGATATTATAGATCTCCCAATCATCCCGTATACTGCATTGGAAGAGCATATCGTGTCCATATGGGATGAATTTGTTTATGATAAGAAGAGGAAGGCAATGGTCCTTAAATCGGAAGAGAGGATAAAGAGACTCTTCCAGGAAGATATTGTTACTCACCGGGAGACCACAGTAATGCAGAACACAAACAAGTCTCCCTTAGCTATGGCATCTGCCTCTGTAGAGACAGCAAAAGCAACGCTGGACAATGTGGCTGATATAGTTAAAGAGGTTGAGTCGACAAAGAGGAGAGCTCGCATGCTACAGCATACTGTGGCTAATGAGCAAGCCTACAGGGATCTCGTGGTGAATAGGTATAATCACCTATCTGTTGAACGTAAAGAATTGTCGAACAAGTATAACCTTTTGGAAGAAGAAAAGGAAAGCATGGCGGTCCAGATGACGATCTTAGAAGCAAAAAAGATCGTTGTAGAAGCTAAAGTATCCCATCTAGAGGCAGATAAGCAAGTATTGGTTGAGCAATTAGAGCAGGCTGAGAGCAGAGGGATGGACATGTCTCCTTTCCATGATTTGTCCTGTAGCATCCTAAAGCAAGTCCAAGGCACGCAGGAACTAATTACTGATGAAGTATGCAAGCTCAAGGCCATGGTGGTCAGATTAAAAGAAGTTAATGTAGAGGCCAATAGGCTTAAAGCTAAATATACTCGGGTTAAGGCAAACGTCCTGAGCCAAATAGAATGGAGAGAAGGAAAGGTGGATTTCCCCAAGCATCGCCCATTCAAATCTGTAGATGACTTCAATGAAGACATAGCCCTTTTGGAATTTTGCAGAAACTGTAGCATTAAGCTGATAACCAAGGTCCGAGGGACAATGGATAAAAGCAACAGTCTGTATCAAAGAATCCAGGAAGTGCATGACAAATGCAAGTTGAGTTTCCCTCAGTCCCTTGATGATTTCCCGGGCAAAGAACAACATTTGTCTGAGCTGAAGGAAGAGTTGGGCATCCAAGCTGAATATGTGAAGAAGATTGATGTCCTAGCCATTGATGACCTCCAACATTATATTGGAATGTCATCAATACATAGTCATCTACTCAAAGAAATGCATCAGACTGCAGTAACAGAAATTCAAGGTATTGGAGCAGAGCTTGGTAAATATGTAACTTCCCAGAAAATCTTATTCCCTGCCTCAGCAAATGTAGTTATAAGGGACGCTGGTGTATGGTATAGTTACATTGCAGAAGAGGAGAAGAAAGCAGCAGCTGTAGCAGCTAGCTCGATTTCCTCTCTCCCAGCAGTAGCAGAAATTCCAACTGGCTTGATTTCTCCTCTCCCAGCAGCAGCAACAGCTAGTTTGAGTGCCTCTCTTCCAACTGAAGCGCATGCCCAAGAATGAAAGCACTGATATTAGAGCATTAATTCCTATATTTTATATTTTGGGCTTTCATATGTATAAAACGTGGAGCTATGGGATAGTTGTCTTTTTCCTTTTAAAATAATTTTTGTTAAAAGGGAGTCACATTTTTGTTTGTTATAAGGGAAATAATCTGTAGGTGACAAGTGTAAAAGGCCAGGTGGCAGCCCAAAGGGCATTTTGTAATATTATAAATAGAAGTTAGGAAGTAATGAAGAGGTTTTTTGGTAGGGAATTATTTTCTAGACTTGTACGAGCTATCTCACACATGTTTCAAGAAAATAAAATCTTCCTAATAAGAGCCTGGAGAGGACGTTTTTGCATGAGAATGGAGATTGGATGCATTGTGGATTATTCTTGTGTCTGCTATACTTTGCTGTGAGATCTTTATTACTGTCTTGAATTATTTCATTGTATTAAATGATCTTGCTTCTCTCTGTGCAAATGAATTCTCTCTTTCATGAGTAATGAAATGTGTTATATTTAATTGGAAGCTATCTTTTGATATCTCTTATCTTTGTTGTAGCTTTATCTTTAAGATTTGATGGCTATCTGTTTATTCTTTTGATAACTCCTACAACTCATTGCTCATGCTTTAAATTTGCTCCTTGCAGGGATAGTTAGATTTATTTCAGTTTTAGACATAGATCTATTTTTCCAGTTGTGCTTTTAGATTAAATTTAGACTAGGCACTTGCATATCATTCTAAAACATAAAATTCAAAAAGAACGGTGGATCGGGCCATAACTGGTATAATTGGAATAAAACTCCAAACCCACGGTTGCCAGAACTGCTAACCGGATGGATTCCCCACACAAAACGGTGGACAATCTAATTGGGATAGTCTACCGGGGAGGATCCCTTTCTGATTGATGCTGTGATTTCCGGGGCATCAACAGTTTTTGACGCTAGAAGGAGGGCCTGAGAGTGCATGGATGATAGAGGAAAATCTCCCACTGTCATAAATGTCATTGAAAACCCACTTAAAGAAGGCATTTCAAATAGCCCAGATCTTGAAATATTAAATCAAGAAAGCCTCGTTTCTGATCCTGAGCCTCAAGAAGCATTTTATGTTGTACCTTTTGCAGAAATAGAAGACTTGAGGAGGCATACACGATACTACGTTAGACAACTAGGTGGTTTAAACGCAGTGAATTTTCTCCCTAGGAAAAGAACCCCTAGAAAAGAGCCACAATACACCCGTGATTCGATTCTTGTTCAAAGTTTTGAGGAACTTGTGAATTTAACTTTAGAAGAAATTTCAGACCCTCTGAACAAGGTAGATCTTGAAAACTCAGAAAACATTTCAGATCAAGAAGGCCTTGGAGAACTTATTACTACAAAGAATACTCCACAGAATTCACCCTACAATTCTCCACCAGGGTCTCCACATAGAAACATGGCTGTACCTGCTTGGAGAGCAAGGGGAGCGCTGAATCTAGCTGGGCCATTCCACAATCTCCCAAAAAATCCAGAGAAGGTCTTACCTAAGTTCGACCCAGGGAAAGCCATTTCAGCCGAAGATCATCTCAAGAGTTTCTACTTAGCTCTGAATCTTTTGAACATACAACATGAAGATGTAGTCTGAAGGCTTTTTCCATACACATCCGAGCCAAAAGTATCATCCTGGTACTTTAGCTTACAACCCAGCTCGATCTCTAGTTCGGATGAATTCGAAAACTGTTTCTTAAAGAAATATGGAAACCAAAAGACTGTGGAAACACTTATGAAAGAACTCTTATCCATGAGAATGGAAAAGAAAGAAAAGGTTCAAGACTTTAATCAAAGATTCACGACGCTTTTAAACAATTTTAGTGAAGCAAATAAACCAGCAGAGGAATCTCTGATTGAATACTATACAACAACGCTTGAAGGACCCATAGCAATGTTTGTAAAAAGGTCCAAGAAAACTACCCTGATAGAGAACTTCGAAGCAGCTAGAAAGGTAGAAGAAGAAGCCGATAACATTGCTAAACATGCCTTAGATGCAGAGCCAAAACTAGCAGTCAGCAAAAAACCCTTGCTGCTCACTAGAGGTAAAGAAGAATCGTCTACTGACATGGAAAATGTAGTCAAGATGATGCAGAAGTTATCCAATAAGATTGTAGATCTCGAAAAAGATAAGGCTGCTAGTACATCTAGGAAACCTTTTAAGCCATTTTACAAAAGGAGGGAAGACGGTGATCAAACTCATCCACCCATGAATACTTCCCCTGTTTTAAACCTTAATGAAATCAGGATGGAAAACTTCTGTACATTTCATCAAGAACCGCATTCGGAAAAGAGCTGCCACAATGGATTAACACCATGAGTCTAGTCATGAACCAAATGCTGGATTCGCAGATTCCAGACCCAGATGATTCTCTAGAGGAATCAAGCCCTAAGTTAGAGGAGCTAACCCCGGACACTACTATGGTGCTATGGGATTGGGTACCTATGACTGAATTAGCTGAAGAGGATCCCATAGAAAGATCTCCCTCTACTGTGAATGTTGCTACTCGTAGTAAAGGCCCTATTATGGATCCTGTGCCAAGCTTGGCTCCTCCTAATCCTAAAGTTTCAAAAGAACTGCCTAGAAGGCATATAACGATTATTCCACCACAGCCTAAAGCTAACCCAATAGTAGCCAAACAGCCAAGCGCTGACACCATAGTTCAGCAACCTAAGATCACAATGAGCAAAACAGATCATCCAGCCCGAATTGGTAACGAATCTGACATAGGATATGACATTATTGAAGATATAAAAAAGGTAAAAGCAAATGTGTCGATATTTGACATGTACAACTTGCCCCATCAACGAGACAAGCTGCTACATGTTCTGCAACCCCAGACCAACACTCCATTAACGGACTCTCAAGAAAATCCCGAAATTAATGAAGTTAGCATCATAGGGAAATCTAAATCTCAAACGTTGCCTTTCCTGTTAACCTTTGAAATTTTTAATCATAATGTTCATAACTGTTTGGTAGATTCTGGGGCATCTTCAAACGTCATGCCACTGTCCATTTGTAAAAAAATTAACAGGCAGCCTGTGCCATCTCTAGCCCAAATTATCCAATTAGATAGGACTGTTGTTAAAGTGATTGGGGAGATGAAAGATGTTCTCATTAGATTATCAGCTGACTCTAGAGTCTATCAGTTTATTGACATAATGGTGGTTGATATTCCTGAAGCCTATGGTCTGATCTTAAGTAGGGATTGGTCTACCAAGCTGAATGGCTACTTTGCCACTGATTGGTCTCATCTGTGGTTTCCCTATCAGAACAGGAAGAATCAAATTAAGGTCCTGAGAGAACCACACATGAAGCAAAACGTAACTCAATTAGAGGAAAAAAATGAAGCTGTAACCTTCTCATCCTCGGTTCTGGGGAATTATTTCTTAGAAATGGATCCGGGTAATTATCAGTCTGAAGCCATCAGCCATGAATCCTATGAACAGTCTGATCTCCTTCATTTCTCTCGGACTGATGATATTGATTGTAACATAGTTAGTTTAGTTACTGATTTAGATCATAGAGATACTAACTTAGTTGAATCTAAAGATATTTTCTAGACATTATACTTTGATGGTTCTAAAACTCTGGAAGGATCCGGAGCCGGTTGTGTTCTAATGGATCCAAAAAGAAACAAATATTTTTTGTCCTGTAGATTAGAATTTGATTGTACTAACAACACGGCAGAATATGAATCCTTGGTACATGGATTAAAGAAGGCCATTGGCTTAAATGTTAAGTACCTGAAGGTTTTTGGTGACTCCGAGATAGTTGTAAGATAGGTAAGGGACACCCTTCATTGCCTCTCACCTCATTTGAAGGGTTATCAGGCTGAGGTATGGGATTTAATTATGCATTTTGATGCTTTCAATATAAAATCTATTCCTAGATTGCAAAATTCTGCAGCTGATTTGTTAGCAACATCTGCTTCTAGATTGGTGCCGTCAAATAATAAATGCTCAATTGAATTGATTTTCAGGCCTTCCATTCCCGATAACATCACAAACTTCAGAGTCTTCGATGATGACGAACAGATTATCAGCCTTCTAACAAATGAAGACAGCTTCCAAGGAGCTGCAATAGATGAAGAAGAACACGATGCTGATTTGATGAAGAAGGATGAGGAGAAAGGAAATTTTATCCCCAAAGGGGTAAGGTCCCTCGAAATTCTGTTCGATCTTCAAAATAAGTTCAAAAGACCAGCTAATACCAAGACTAACAGTTCATCAATGCAACATGAGTTAGTTAATTTGGGTACCGAGGCAAAACCAAAATTCATCAACCTTGGCAAATGTTGTTCACCAGGAGAAAGAGATAGGTTCATCAAACTGTTTAATCAATACAAGGATGTGTTTGCATGGACCTATGAGGATTTGAAAACATATGATGTTCACATTATTCAGCATGTTATACCAATGAAAGCGGTTGTCAAGCCATTTCAGCATCAGTTAAGAAGGATGCATCCTACTCTAGAACCGCTGATTCAAAAGGAATTAAAAAAGCTCCTGGACGCTAAGATAATCGTTAAGGTCCGACATTCTGAGTGGGTTGCTAACTTGGTTCCCGTAAGAAAGAAGTCGGGAGAGATAAGGCTATGTGTAGATTTCAAAAATTTAAACAGAGCTTCGGATAAAGACAACTACCCCGTCCCTTCAATGGAACAAATCCTTCAAATGGTGTCAGGATCTGAGCTGTTCTCTTCTTGATGGTTTCTCTGGCTACAATCAAGTATTAGTAGCCGAAGAAGATCGTCTTAAGACTACTTTCTGAACTAAGTGGGCAACTTTCACCTACAAAAGGATGCCATTTGGTCTGATAAACGCGGGAGCTACATTCCAAAGAGCAATGGATATCGCCTTCTGAGGATTGGGTGGGCAATGTGTTGTTGTATACTTAGATGATGTGACAGTCTTTTCAAAGAAAAGGGAAGATCATGTTGTTCATCTGAGGCATATTTTTTATCACTGTCGGAAATATGGTATTTCTTTAAATCCCAAGAAGAGCGTATTTGCTGTTCCCGAGGGTAAACTCTTGGGTCATATCATTTCTAAAGGGGGAGTGTCAATAGATCAAGAAAGAGTCCAATCTATTAATAAGATTCCAATGCCTTAAAACAAGAAATCTATGCAGTCCTTTATGGGCACTATCAATTTTGTCAGCAGATTTGTTCCAGATTTCGCACAAATTGTTAAACCATTGCAACAGATGGTTAAACAAAGCATACAGTTCAAGTGGACAGATTTGGAAAAGGACGCATTTAGAGATATCAAGGCAGCTATAGCTAAGGCTCCTTCCTTAAGAAGCCCAGATTTTGGTAAGGATTTTATCCTGTATACCTTCGCTTCGAATGACTCCCTCGCTGCTGTACTCACGCAAAAGGTGGAGCTAGGAGACGAATACCCAATTTCGTTTATGAGCACTGGTCTGCAGGGGGCCGAGCTAAACTATCCCGTGGTTGACAAGCATGCATATGCGGTCTTCAAAGCGGTCAAACAGTTTAGGCCATATATTCTTAAGAACAGAACTAAAGTCATAGTTCCCCACCCAGCTGTTAGATCCCTTTTCGTTCAAAAGGAACTAGGAGAAAGGAGAAGGAACTGGGTCATAGCTCTTCAAGAATATGATTTAGAATTTAAACCAACCACGATCATAAAAGGGCAAGGCCTATGCAAATTACTTGCGGGAAACTCAACTGATGAAGAGAAACATTGGAAGAATGAAGCTGAGCTAAATTTGGTTGAAGTATGTCCTATCTTCTCAACTCCCCAGTCATGGTATAGAGATCTGGTGCACTATTTACAGCAGGGATATCTACCTGAGCACTGGAACTCTAAACAAAGAAGGGCACTCCGCTTGAAATCAGAACCTTATCAAATCATCGATGGGATACTCTTCAGAAAAAATTATGATGGAATTTTCCTTAGATGTTTGAAAAAGGAAGATGCAAATAAAGTTGTCAAAGAATTACATGATGGCCCCGCAAGTGGACATTATTCAGGAGAGATGAAAGCACACAAGATACTGAGAGCTGGATATTATTGGCCCACTCTGTTCCGAGATTCCCATATGTATGCACGAAACTGTGATGTATGCCAAAGAAGTGTCGGGAAATTACCTAAGGCAGTAGGACCCTTGCAGCCGATTATCATCTCTAAGCCTTTTGAGCAATGGGGTATAGATGTTATCGGAGAGATAAATCCGAATTCTTCTCTGGAACATCGATACATCCTGACGGCTACCGACTACTTCACTAGATGGACGGAAGCCATCCCGTTGCACAAGATCAACGAAGACGCAGTCATCAGCTTCTTGAAAGAGAGCATCATAACCAGGTTTGGGGTTCCAATTTCCCTTGTTTTTGATAATGCTACCTATTTTTCGTCTCTCAAGATAAATGAATTTGTTTATGAATGGGGGATCAAGTTGCACTATTCGGCCAATTATTATCCTCAAGGAAATGGATTAGCTAAATCTTCAAACAAAAATCTGATTCGGATTCTCAAGAAAACTGTGATAGAAAACCAGAGAAGTTGGCATATAGCTCTCCCAAACGCTTTATGGGTAGATAGGGTGACTCCAAAGAATGCATTAGGGGTTTCCCCTTTCACTCTTGTCTATGGTAAGGAAGCCATCCTTCCCACAAACATCTTTCTCCCATCCTTACAGTTATCCCAAGCCTCTCGCAGTTCTGGTAGCCAAGTCTTACAATCCAGGATCAATACACTGCTTCAACTTGAAGAAGCCCGACAGAAAGCTAAGGACCGATTCCATCAACACCAAGACATAGTTAAGAGATGGTTCGATAAGAGGAAGTCCGGTAAAAGAAGTTTTGAAGTTGGGGACTTAGTCTTGAAGTGGGACCATAACCATGAAGGCAAAGGAATGCATACGAAATTCCAACATCTATGGGTAGGCCCGTACCAAATTTCGGCAAAGATAGGCCCATCCACTTATAAATTGACAAATCTCAAGGGAGAAGAAGTAACCCTTCCTCTCAATGGCCTCTCCCTTAAGCAATACTTTGCATAGTCTCGCTGAGACTTTCTGTACATAAATAAAAATTTCTTTTATTGTTGCTTTAGCCTTTTGTTTGCTTTATTTTCGACCATTTTTGTTTCTTTTCTTGTCATTTGAACCTTTGCATAGAGTTTTCTTTCTGAAAGACCTTGCGGTTGAGTTTCTTAGCAAAGACAAGTCTCTTGCCCATGAGTCCGGAACTATGCTCGAATAAAGTCTATCTATGTATTGTGCTCTCGCTGAAATTTTTCAGGAGGAAGGAAGCCTACTCTGCTAATCACATTAATCCTGTTTAAATAGCAGAGACCTATTACCATCTTCATTACTATCTTTGGGATCCACCCACTCTCACACTTAAAAGCATCTCAAGAAGGTTATTAAAGTTGGATCCATGGAAAGTAGCACATCTCGAGGACATGGGGTATTGAAATGACTCCATGCTGCAATTTTAAACAGCCAAAATGGCTTATATTCAAGGGTCTGTTTTCCAGAGATTCTCGCCTCAATTAAAGCATGGCCGAGACAAAAGCAAAGCATGTAAAATCTAGAATGTTGTCCAAAAGACACAGGCCAAAATAGGATTCTCTCCGTCCGTGAGGCTTGATCAAGACAATAAAATCTCTAACTCACACAAAAGGACATTATGGATTGAGGAGCCTAAATCAAAGATCATGACTAAGGAAAATATCTCTGGAAGGCCCAAACAGCTAAGCTATCCAAAGTACAAACATCCAAAAGGATGCAAGCGGCATGGGAATGAGGAACAAGAGCAATAATTTCCATGAGAAAGTGTTGCAAATCCTGTGGAGTCTGACTGTAGTAGCCATCTGAAAGATGATCCTTTTAAAATGAATCCCATATGTTGGCCCTTTGAGAGTTTTAAAGATGTCTCTGTCAACGCTTCCCTTTCCCCAATGGCTAGCAGGTAAAGCGCCTTCTTCCTTCACAGAAATTCAAATGCTCAGCGGAATATTGCACATAAGATGGAGGTCTTTAATAAGATTTCGGATCATGGAGAGGAATTTTTCAGAGATCTGTGTTCGCCAGCGACTCGCCAATTGTTGTTGCAGCAACATCCCCCCCAAAATTTTGTACATATTGGGGCCCCTCCTTTAAGTTTAATTTTTTTTTTTTTAGAAAGACTATGTAAGAGGTAAATTCTCCTTTTTAATGTCTTTTCAACTGAAAATCCTGCTTTGAGAACTCCAAGTTTTCTTCTAAGGAAAAAATTCGTGAAAATCTTCCTGAAGTTGTGGAACGATTTGAGAAAGCCCCCGCGGTTGCGGGAGTCATCCACCAGTCCGTCCCGAAACCGCGGGAACCATTCGGGTTAGCCTCTCGAAACGGTGGGATCTAGTTGCATAAGCTTCTCGAAAAAGACTTAGAAATTTTTTTCGAAGTTTGCGGAATGATTTGAAGAAAGCCCCGCAGTTGCGGAACCATTCAACTTATCCTCCTGAAACTGCAGGAGTCATTCGCATGTCTTTCCGGGA
Organism: Larix kaempferi; assembly: GCA_027924585.1. NCBI lineage: Eukaryota > Viridiplantae > Streptophyta > Pinopsida > Pinales > Pinaceae > Larix > Larix kaempferi. Next base: position 12,789,130 of record BSBM01000316.1, on the reverse strand, counting down.
CCGCCGAAGGACTTCTCTTTAAAAAGATCTTAAGTCTTTCCTCTCTTTTGTGGAACCGTTCAACTTATCTTTCTGAAACGGCGGAACCTTTTGGGTTTCCCTTCCGAAATTGCGGAAACCATTTGCGGAAGCCTTCACGTTATCTTTTCGAAGCCCGCCGAAAGACTTAGACCTTTTTGCGGAACCATTCCCCAATCCATTCCAACACTGTGGAAGCTATTTGGGTTTCCCTTCCGCAACTACAGAAGCTCTCACATTATCTTTCCGAAAGCATGCCGAAAAGAAAAACTTAGACGTTCATTCTTGCGGGAGTCGTTCGTCAATCTCTTTCGACACGGTGGGAGCCTTCGTGGAATTGTTCCGCGATTGTGGAAGCCATCGGCATATCTCTGCCGAAATTGCGGAAGGAGATCCATTCTTCTCCCGAAGCTAAGTCTCCAAAGGTCGCATTGCGGAAAGATTCATCAATCTCTTCCGAAACGCTGAAGGAGTTCAGCATAACCTTCCGCAATGGCGGGTGGAATTCATGAGTCCATCCCGCAAGTGACGGTCATGCACAAATATCGAGGCGGATTGAAAAGACCGCAGCGTACAAACTTTAAAAGGCGTTTTAATGGCGCCACCCACCGGACTTAAGGCCGCACGTGTCCAATTCGTTTAAATGGGCGGTCGGGGTTGGACCGACCACATTGTTATTTTTCGATTAACAAACGCCATTGGAACACCGTGTCAGACCACTCCAGCTCAACTCGTTCATCCACGTCCATGTCCACCTCGTTTAGCCATCTTCACGGTGCCAGGTAGGATTTTTAACCGTTATTTTTTTTTCCCTTTTCTGCGTCAAGGTACCCTTGAATTTTTTCCCGTCCATAGCATGGCCGTATGTCGTTATTTGTTTTTATTTTTAAGGCCGCTGAAGCCCCGTAGTTTTGCAGCTCTTCCAAAGCCATAACCATCTCTACCCGAGTTTCTCCACCGGCTATATTTCAAGCATCGTCACCCTCATTTAAAACCTAAGCTGACCACACAGCATCTCATAAATCTTACTACTAGCGGTGATGGTCGGATGAGATCCCTCATCTTTCGATGATTGTCTTCCGGCCCCTGGTTTCATCATAATATCACTTCAATCCGAGCTCACCCGCTATTAAATGTTAAAAGTACAACCATGGAAGACACCTTCTCTCCTAGGGCTAGACCGGGAATAGATTGTTTCCGCGACGTATACTTATCCTTTCGGCAACATTCCAAACTTTGTCCCTTTAAGAGAATCAAGTCTCTGCAACCATATTTCTTGTTTGGAGTGTTTCACTTTGCTTCCCCAACATGTAGCTTCCTAGATTGTTATATATCTCATTAGTATGTTGAAGTGATCCTTCTTTTGGTTAAATATCTCATAATAGGTTACACATCTTTTATAATGACTTGTATTTGGTTGCTAGCAGGGATAAGGCAAGATGCCAAAAGGTGGTAGGAAGAAGGCTAAAATGATGGAACCTGAACCAGTGCCACTTAGGACTGAAACCATGTTTCAAGATACTGAGTGCACCACCGGTATTCCTCCCGAAATCCGCTGGGGCGACATTTACAGGATGATCATGGGGCGACATTTACAGGATGATCCGGGACCAAGATATCTCGGATATGTTACTAGAAGAGGGGCAGATCTATCTCAACATTAGAACTTCAGGCATAGCCAAAGATGCTACCCGCCCTGAACTGTTCCCATGTTCTGAAGTAATCGGGTGGATACTCGAACATACTAATACAGAGACAAGAGTATTACATGACAGCGGGAAAATAGCCATTGCCTCATTCCACCCAGCATATCTTGCCGCAGCATATAAATTCCCACGTCCCCAGCAAGCCCTGAGTGATAAATGGTTGGGCCAGATGAACAATATTGAAATGGCCAAGAAATTATTGGTTGCAGGAAAGCACTTAAGAAAAAGAGGTAATGACGAATATGATGTCCAGAATCTAAGACCGCCTTTCAGATTAATCGCCTTGATATTATGCAGAATCTTCGACATGCCCGATGGCACTGTATACAAGATACAGTGGGTTCCCATCATCCACTTCGTGGCATTTAAAGGAACTGTGTTTGACTGGGCTACCATCCTGTCAGACAGTTTGGCATCAATGGTGGTTGCTGCAAAAGAAGGTTTGGCCTTAAAAAGGGCAGAATTTTACATGTCTTCATATCTTATTGATTGTGTTTTGGCCAAGCTTTCTTTTCCCAGCTTAGGTTGCACGTGGGATAAGGCCAACACCCCGGTTTACACTACTTTCAGGATGATGTGGGCCCAAAACTACAAATCCAGCTATAAGCTCATCTGTGAAGGGTTCATCATGCCCCTATATGAGCAGATATTCAAGGAGGAGACCAACTGTCTGTCGGAGAATGCTATGGAGATCCTTGAAAACTACGGAGATTTTTATTTTTCAGAGCAAGGCACCTACCTCAAACTGTTTGGAGGGACTAAAGCTCCATATATTTTTCCGAGGTATGATACTGACTATGTGGTCCTCAAGGAGGCAGTGAGACAAATTTTCCTGGATGGAATTGGAGCAGTGCTTAACAAACAGCATAAGGCTTCTTTCCCGCCTTTGCCCTTCTACATAGGAGCATACAAATTCTCAGGGGTTGCCTCAGCCGAGGAGTTTGTTCAGGAGCTAAAAGCCTTCCACTTCGGCAGAGTAATTTTCCATAGAAATGACAGGCGGGGAAAAGTTGCCGAGCATTGTAAAGAAATTTATGCTCATTTCGAGTACGCCCATTATTATGATGCCGAGGAAGAGGCATTCAGAGGCATCAACAATATGACTGAGCTGCAGATTTGTCGCCAAGGCAGTAGAGAAACCTATAGCTCTACCAAAGCCCAAAAAACCAGTCTGCAGAAGGAGAAAGAAGCTGATGATGCCCGAGCCCAAGAAGAACAAAGGTTAAGAGAGGAAGCAAGGTTACAGCGGGAAGCTGAGGATGCAAGATTGCAGCAAGAAGCTGAAACTGAAAAGCAGCAGAAAGAGGCTGAGGAAGCCCATCAGCGGAAAGAGGCTGAAGATGAAAGGCAGCAGAAAGAAAATGAAAATCAGCCGCAAGCTGAGGAGGAAGAAAGAAGGCAACAAGCTGAAGTAGGGCAGAAAACGGAAGAAGAACTTAAGGCAGTTGAAGATGCCCAAGCAGGTGGCTCCGGAGTACAGGATATGGAAATGGACGTACCTCAAGTAGGTGTCTCCGGCACTCAAAATGTGGAGGCGGACCCAGCACAAGCAGGTGTCTCTAGTACCCAGAATGTGGGAACAGATCCAGCTCAAGTAGTCCAGACCCCACCCACGGAAGTAGAAATAGATATTATAGATCTCCCATTTGTCCCGTATACTCCATCGGAAAAGAATACCGTGTCAAGATGGGATGAATTTGTCTATGATAAGAAGAGGAAGGCAATGGTCCTGAAATCGGAAGAGAGGATGAAGAGACTCTTCCAGGAAGATATTGTTACTCACCGGGAGACCACAGTAATGCAGAACACAAACAAGTCTCCCTTAGCTATGGCATCCGCCTCTGTAGAGACAACAAAAGCAACGCTGGACAATGTGGCTGATATAGTTAAAGAGGTTGAGTCGACAAAGAGGAGAGCTCGCATGCTACAGCATACTGTGGCTAATAACCACTCCTACAGGCATCTCGTGGTGAATAGGTATAATCACCTATCTGTTGAACATAAAGAATTGTCGAACAAGTATAACCTTTTGGAAGAAGAAAAGGAAAGCATGGCGGTCCAGATGATGATCTTAGAAGCAGAAAAGATCGATGCAGATGCTAAAGTATCCCATCTAGAGGCAGATAAGCAAGTATTGGTTGAACAATTAGAGCAGGCGGAGAGCAGAGCGATGGACATGTCTCCTTTCCATGAGTTGTCCTGTAGCATCCTAAAGCAAGTCCATGGCACGCAGAAACTAATTACTGATGAAGTATGCAAGCTCAAGGCCATGGTGGCCAGATTAAAAGAAGTTAATGTAGAGGCCAATAGGATTAAAGCTAAATATACTCGATTTAAGGCAAATGTCCTGAGCCAAATAGACTGCAGAGAAGGAAAGGTGGATTTCCCCAAGCATCTCCCATTCAAATCTGTAGATGACTTCAATGAAGACATAGCCCTTTTGGAATTTTGCAGAAACTATAGCATTAAGTTGATAGCCAAGGTCTGAGGGACAATGGATAAAAGCAACAGTCTGTATCAAAGAATCCATGAAGTGCATGACACATGCAAGTTGAGTTTCCCTCAGTCCCTGAATGATTTCCCGGGCAAAGAACAACATTTGTCTGAGCTGAAGGAAGAGTTGGGCATCCAAGCTGAATATGTGAAGAAGATTGATGTCCTAGCCATTGATGACCTCCAACATTAAATTGGAATGTCATCAATACACAATCATCTGCTCAAAGAAATGCATCAGGCTGCAGTAACAGAAATTCAAGGTATTGGAGCAGAGCTTGGTAAATATGTAACTTCCTAGAAAATCTTATTCCCTACCTCAGCAAATGTAGTTATAAGGGACGCTAGTGTATGGTATAGTTACAATGCAGAAGAGGAGAAGAAAGCAGCAGCTGTAGCAGCTAGATCGATTTCCTCTCTCCCAGCAGTAGCAGAAATTCCAGCTGGCTCGATTTATCCTCTCCCAGCAGCAACAACAACAGCTAGTTTGAGTGCCTCTCTTCCAACTGAAGCGCATGCCCAAGAATGAAAGCACTGATATTAGAGCATTAATTCCTATATTTTATATTTTGGCTTTCATATGTATAAAACGTGGAGCTATGGGATAGCTGTCCTTTTCCTTTTAAAATAATTTCTGTTAAAAGGGAGTCACATTTTTGTTTGTTATAAGGGAAAAAATCTGTAGGTGACAAGTGTAAAAGGCTAGGTGGCAGCCCAAAGGGCATTTTGTAATATTATAAATAGAAGTTAGGAAGTAATGAAGAGGTTTTTTGGCAGGGAATTATTTTCTAGACTTGTACGAGCTATCTCACACATGTTTCAAGAAAATAAAATCTTCCTAATAAGAGCCTGGAGAGGACGTTTTTGCATGAGAATGGAGATTGGATGCATTGTGGATTATTCCTGTGTCTGCTATACTTTGCTGTGAGATCTTTATTACTGTCTTGAATTATTTCATTGTATTAAATGATCTTGCTTCTCTCTGTGCAAATGAATTCTCTCTTTAATGAGTAATGGAATGTGTTATATTTAATTGGAAGCTATCTTCTGATATCTCTTATCTTTGTTGTAGCTTTATCTTTAAGATTTGATGGATATCTGTTTATTCTTTTGATAACTCCTACAGCTCATTGCTCATGCTTTAAATTTGCTCTTTGCAGGGATAGTTAGAGTTATTTCAGTTTTAGACATAGATTTGTTTTTCCAGTTGTGCATTTAGATTAAATTTAGACTAGGCACTTGCATATCATTCTAAAACATAAAATTCAAAAAGAACGGTGGATCGGGCCATAACCGGTATAATTGGAATAAAACTCCAAACCCACGGTTGCCGGAACCGCTAACCGGACGGATTCCCCACACCAAACGGTGGACAATCTAATTGGGATAGTCTACCGGGGAGGATCCCTTTCTGATTGATGCTGTGATTTCCGGGGCATCAACAGAACCCTTACTGGAGGAAGATGGCTATTGAGAAGTAATAAGAAATGACCTAAATCAACAGCTTGAAACGTTATGTAATCTTCTATGAACACATCTAATCCATAAGGTTACTTGTAACAAGAAAATAAAATGTCATAACATTGTATCTATAATTGGAAACAAACAAATAGAAAGAAAGAAAACGTGCTAATATTGGTCATGAACTAGTCTATATGCATTGCTGATGGTTTGCTCTAGCTTCCAGGTATGACCTTGTATGAAAGAAAGAAAGAACTCACTGGAAAAAAGAATGTTTGGCTTATACCACACAACTTGTAACAGGAGATAACAAGTTAAATAACGTATACAAATCAAGAGCAGTGAAATTAAACAATTGAAGGATTATAATGCTTATGTAATGAGATCATTTTTCAGTATGTTGTCAAAACATTTCAGATTGTATTTCCAACAAAATTAGTTTGGAGTTGAGTTCATAAAAGATCGTCAACCTACTTTTCCAGGTTTTTCCATGATTCTACATTGCATAAACACCCAATTATTCAAAGCACTGTTGGCATAAAAAATTGTTTCAATTCCACTGTCCACCAACCCAATAGTGGCCATTGGAGATGAAAGACAACTATCAGTAGAGCTACTTATTGTTTCATGCAATAACATGTACAGTCGACCGATGATAGTGCAATACAAGACAAAAATAGCATGTGATTAGTGATGATATTTTTACAATATTCCTAGACTCTCAAGAAACAAAATGTAGCATGAATGATCAAACTTATACCGAAATGGATAGAAAATGATGCGATGAGGAACTAGAGGCCCATCACCTTGCTTATTGTCTCATACAAGGCACTAGCCAAAGTCTTAGCCAGCGGAATCAAAAGCATGGCTATAAGAATGATGCATTCAAAACAATTGATAGCATCCCACTTTCCACCATCTTTGCCAATGGTAGCAACAAGCATTGTGTAGATATTGGAGTTATTAGCATGGGTTATAGGCTTGTAGCAAATCAATCAAATAATGCCTACTTAGTGAATTTGTATACTAGATTTTTTCAAATGGGAACCTATCTTTTGGAAATAAATCGTCCCACCCTACCACACTTGAGCAAAGAATGACACATTTTGTAGTTTCAATAATTTCCCAAAGGCTATATCAATACCACAAGTCACATCCAACAAGCCTCACACAAGGATGGAGCATACCCACCAAGATTTGAACCTAGGTCATTGTCACAACAACTGCTTTAAGTTGTCATTAAACCACAACACGATAGAATCGGGATACTAGTTACAATACTCCACATCAAGGGACTGTTGCTTCCTCACATGCTTAGCATAATTTTGGTGGGCAGGAGCATATAACATCCATCACCAGCTTTTCCCCTCTTCTAGAAGTTTGTTAATCTTGGATATTAGAATTTAGCAGAGATTTTGTGCAAATCTCTTGGTTGTTTCCCTTAGTTCAGTGGACCCCTCAACTTGTTACCCTCTAGATGACATTATTAGGATCATTTTTGGTGAATAGTAATTGATGAGAATATGGGCTTATCATAATAGTTTTTTGTCAAATGCAAACACTCTTTTTACAAACAGTAAACCAAGAAATAAGTCGTCCCACACTACCGCACATAAGCAAAGAATGACACATTTTGTAATTTCAATAATTTCCCAAAGGCTTCATCAATACCAGTAGTGACATCCAACAAGACTCACGTAAGTATGGGGCATGCCCACCAAGATTGTGTATATCTACAATTGTTAATTTTCTGCTTCAAACCCTAAAACAGTAAATTTTGTTTTAATTTTTGCTAAAGTTGAAAGAGATGAAAATTATATCAAAATTTAACATGTACTTCACTTCATTGTGAGGGGTTTAGCAATTCAAGGTTTAACTCCAACGTCATTCATTTTTCCCTTCTCTTACTTTTGAATACAATTGACTTATTTTGGTCATTAGTGGACGTTAACAAGATTTCGTTTCGTTCCATGACAATACATGACACTTAAATATGTAAAATATACTTGTGGGTGAAGTTGACTCAGGAGTAATCAATCAAGCAACACAATCTACTTATGACACTTGTGCATACTTGAGCTTAGAGATATATAGAAATGGTCAGAAGAGTTTAATATTATATATCTTTGTTGTCCTTTTATACTAACTTTGCAACCTATGATATGAAGAAATTGTCATTGAACTGATTCTATCACTAGATATTTATTTTCATAGCGTCCACAATCATTCTAAAGTTGATGAGTAAACGTGAGGCATTTGTATAGTGGGAACAAGAGCTCCACTTCCAATATACGTAGTGGTACCTAAAAGTCTGGTTACAAATTTAAATGTATAAACATTTCAAGATGATTGGAAAAGACAATATGTTGATCAAGAGAAAGAAATATGTTCAAATTCAAAGTTAGCTTTCATTGACTGTTTAAATAAAGAAACCAACTAGCCTAAAAGAATGGACTATCCTACTAAAGTTCATTTCTAATCACTTTGTATCATTCTCATTTAAGTGGTTAAATCATTTCCTCTTAGCGCACAGCTCTTGTTTTGCATGTGAATCCACTTTCACTCCATTTACAGAATACAGGGTATGGTTCTAATAACAACCAGCAAAAAACATGCAACATTTGTAACCTGCCATGAATACAATACTTACAGGGCAAAGAAACTTACAAGCAATTTCCTCTCTTATTTTTGATGGCAAATCAAAATGATTATGTGAAGTGCTAGTAGCAGAAGCATCCTATGTGCCATCATATTATATCTGCAAAAAGCCAAAAGATATAAGACTCATCCAAAATATTTGCATTTATATTAAAACACAAAATATTGCATTGTTAGAAACAGGGAAACTGTAATTTCTAAAACACAATGGAAATAGACTTACCACCAATTCACACTATTGCATATCACTGATCAAGGATCTTATTTGAGTGATCAAATTCATGTAATCGGAATTGTCAAATGCCTCCCCAAAAAATTGATATTTGATGCTTGGTATCCCAGTATAACATATGTTAAACACAAGAAAGCGCTGCCAAGATGTCAATTACATTAGCGTTTAGCATTTGTTCATATAAAATTGCAATTGAATTGCATTGTTTATCACCAACTTGTTTCTAAGTTAAATATGAAACTTTTGATTGGTAGTCATACCATGCATGCAATGTAATCTTCAATCTTTAGTGCTTTGCTCATACAAGTAAACAAAACTTCAGACTGTAATAAGGTAGTTTTCATATCTGTATTAAAGTTGACTTCAGACCTTGATAAGGCTGCCTTTGATGTTGATTATTAATGCAATTGAGGACTAACATGTCTGTTGCTTTGTGTAGGTATCAAGCTATGGAAAGGAGGAGTTTGTGGTGAGAAAAATATGATTCCCCAGCAGGATTACAAACTGTGGAAAAGGGCCCCTGTTTGGAGGATATTGCATCCCTAAATTGTTCCAAGATAATTACTAACACCTGACCAATCTATCTAATTTCAAGCATAGTAATTCTACGACTGTAAATGGTGGCACCAACAATAGTATAACAGTGTTGTCAATATCAAAGTTAAGGTGTATTGGAAAGTCAAGTTCCGCTGTAGATAACACTGCCAAATATACTCAATAACTCCTGTAGCAATTCGTTTACCTTTCATCAAAGCCCCACAACTTTTGAGAATCATGCTCTGATACCACTGTAGTATTCCAAGACAATCTAAACTAACTTTGTTTCCTAACAACTTGTGAACTTGGCAAAGAATTTTGTCATCACAGGAAATTTACCTTAGTGGGACTGCTATAGTATATCCAAGTGGCACAAGCTAGGTATCCAATCGTAATAGATGAGTTGTTTGAATGATGTCAACAAGTTTCAAACACATGAATTGCTGTAGGTTGAAACTCCCTTCTTAAACCTGATGACCGTACACCCTTGCTATTTGAGATTGAGGTAGGAGTTTTGACAAACACTTTGTATGTTGTTGCTGTGGCTACCTATTCAAAATCTAGTTCTAGGAACATTCTTTTGACTTAGGTGTGTTGGTGTTTGTTTGAAATTTCATATAAAGAGAAGTTGTATTCAACATACAGTAGCAATTCTAATACAATCTCAGATTTAATAGAAAAATATCAGATCGGTATATTCATTAAAATAGAAATGTTTACATCTCTGTAGGCATTCATATATGCCTATGAGGTGTGTTGACCCAACAACAAGGAGATGCTGCTACAGATTTTTGGATGGTACAGAAGGCCCACGCATTCCTGGCTAATAGATTCAATGGCAGACTGTTGTACAAAATTTGTTCTCTGTTTGGCATGAAACTACTGGATTTCAATCTTCAAGATTGCAAGAGTTACTAAAGAACTCACCCTTCAAACAGCCACAGTGTCAGCGTTTGGACCAGATGTTATTTCACTGTGATTGCAGGCGCAGAACAATGGGGAAATTTGTTCTCTTCTTTGCAAATGGTTTGGACACTATTGACTACGATTTTGTGCAGCAGAAGACTCCTTCACGATTTGGTTAATGGTCAAGAGATGGGCCCTTCTTATAATTAGATATCACAGTTAATAAGAATGATCCTTTTTGAGAATGCACCCTCCACCAAGCATGAAGACAATCTTCAAGTGCATCCTTCTCAAACTTGAACAAAGCAGACTCCGAGTGCGCCCCTATCAGCAGATGTAATGCGCCCTTCACAAGCAATGGTGTTCCTTCCTCTCCAAGTGCGCCATCCAAACCAGACTGAGAATATTTCTCCACAAATGCACCCTAGCCTCAAAAGCTTCAGATCTGACTAGAATCAAAGATAATATACGATGGAAATGAAGTACAAGTGCGAATCTTGGATGAATCCACCCACACCAGCTAGGAAGGAATCTTTCACCCCCGAACCAGTCGCAACAAGCAAGGGTTTTCTCAAACCCTAGCTCAAATGCTCAAAGAGCTCTCCAAGCTTTCTTCTCCAAAATGAAAGTGTTGAATGAGGAGAATACCCCTCATTTGCCCTTTTTATACTTCTTTCGTAGAGTCGGCTGAAAGTTCTAAACCCTGAAGAAGCCAGATTGAGATAGAGAGTCCTAGCGCTTAAGGGCTGAATACAATTGAAAAAAAAAATTATTATAGTTCCAGGCTGCACCAGAAACCCATGTAACAAAATTTGCGTATGTGATTGGAAACTAGATGCCAATCAAAATTGAAACTATAAGGGTTCGAAACCCCATTGTGAGCATTCAGGGAAATAAAAGATGTTAAGGTTATAAAAATGCTTACATTGTGGGTTTATCATCATCGGGTGTGGCAGCAAGAGCAGCTTCCTTCTCTGATGCAGGTTTTTCCTTAACGCCAAATCTTGAGCAAATCGACCCCCAACTATTTCGGTTCTCTCCACACAGAATGGCCATAGAATGAATTCGGCCCTCCATTAGAATGATTCCCTTTAGCAAATAAATTCGGTTGCTGCTATGTCCACAGCCTCCCTATAAGATACTGAATTCAGTCCAATTAAAAAATTGGCCTCTTGGAATCAGTTCGACCCAACTCATATGAAACTAGAAACCAGCCTCCCTATAGATTCAACTTCCCTTCAATTCAATGTGGCTTTGAGAATATGATCGAGTGTAACTCGGTCTCCAAAACTGGCTTTTGCCTCAGTTTCTTGTATTATTGTATTTTTATCCTGATAAGTGCCATTTTGAACCCATGGATTCATTCATTTCATGTGTGTTTGTATTTTTCTCCTGCTATAGGGTTAGAAGTTAGAACAATAACTAGATAGAGGTAGCCCAAAAATAAGCAATATTTAATTAGGGCATAGTCTAACAAATTAAGATGCTAGCTCAGTATGTATCAGCAGTAAACTTACACATATTATTTGAACTAATTAATCTAAATATTCAAAGCCAAAGTACAAACTGTTTTACACTAAATTTTTTTTTTGACAAAAATAAAATTAAGGCATGGTGGAAAACTTTCACATAGGCTATATTTTATACCTATAATATATGAAGCTCACCGTGAAACTCAAGCAAGAAGGTGGAAAATTAAAGTGAGCTACAATTTCCACCCAGTTTATTTAAATCGAAAAACAAATCTAGAGACATATTATTCTAGGGTTAGATCATAAAAATTACCTAGCATATTCCCTTGCATTTTATGACCAATTTGTCCCAAGCAGCCTAAAAAACCCCAAACATCAACCATCCATATATTGAGGAAAATAAGCTTCAATTTTTAAAAGATAAAAAAAAACAGTAGCCAAAATCATTGTGTTGTTGAAAGAGAATGGAGAACAGAGAAACTTGATTGAGACATTGCAAAAGAAATTAGAGGAGAAAATGTTCCTTGAGGAGGAGGACGGTGAATTAGGGACCAAAATTTGGTATTATAAGCAAAACAGGTACATAACGAGGGAAGAAAAGTGGATTTGGAAACCTTTGGATTCTCTCACCATAAATCTTGAAATTTGTAGGGAAATTGCGGACGAGAAAGAGGGTTTTTAATTTGCTTACAATATATGTTTTTCGACCTTGTCAAGGAAAAAAAATGTACATTGAGGAGTTGAATAGTACTTTAGTGACTGAATTGAACAAAGGAACCAAGGTTTCGAAGAATATATATATGTGTGTGTGTGTGTGTGTGTGTGTGTGTGTGTGTGTCGAAGAGTTAATTTTCTACTCAAGGCCTTTCCTAATGTCTCTATCATGCATATCTTCAGGGAGTTCAATACACATGCAGACGCTTTATCCAGGCGACGTGTTCTCGTGGCCTCGAAGGGGTTTATTCATTTTGAGGAGTGGTGTGTGGGTCTACTTTTTTCCACGAGCAGTTTTCATGTTTTTGGCTCATAGATGGAGACCTTTTTTTTCGTTTCTATTTTTTTGTACTTAGCGGTTATATATACCTTTCCTCTTTTCTTTTTGGTTTGTTTCTCCATTGATGACTTTTCCAGGGGAATGAGGGTTGGACAACTAAAAATGGCTAACATAAAAGACTAATTCACATTAATTGTTGTTAGCTAGTCATATTTGTATTCCCGTGACTAAAATAGTCATTTATGTTAGTCATTTTTATTTTAGTCACTTGTTATCTAGTCATATATTTTATCCTGTGACTAAATTAGTCGTTTATCTTAGTCATTTTTTGTTGGCTTGCTTAAAATTGCTCAAATTTAGTCGTTTATCCCTTGAAAATACAGTGGTGACTAACATTTTTAGTCGCCTAGTCACTTATCTCTCATTTTGTACTAGTGGAACAACAAAATCGACATCCATTAGGATAAATCTTGCCTCAAAATTTACCAATTCGTAGGTCTACTAGGACACACATGCCTTCACAAAGGTATCCCCCCTCAGAATATATTTTATTGATGGATGAAGTTGAATGTACTTGTTTTCAGGAAGCATGTGAAGGAGATAATAGTATCAAATGGAAAAAGGCTATGCAGGAAGAGCTTAAATCCCTACATGATAATAAGACGTGGGATTTGGTTGAACATCCAAAAGGATGAAAGGTTTTAAAGAACAAGTGGGTGTACTGAATAAAACATGAAGGCTAAGAAAATAAGCAAAGGTTCAAAGCAAGGCTAGTGGTGAAAGGATTTGGGCAAGAGCAAGGTATTGATTTAACAAAAAAATTCTCCTCAATTGTTAAAATGTCATCAATATGAGTTATTCTTGGCCTTGTTGTTGCTTTAGATCTTGAATGTGAATAGTTAGATGTAAAAAGTGCTTTCCTTCATGGTGAATTGGAGTTGGAAATCTACACAGAGCAACCAGAAGGTTTCAAGGTAAAAGGTAAAGATAATCTAGTCTGCAGATTGAAAAATAGTCTATATGGATTGAAACAAGCCCCTCGTCAATGGTATAACAAATTTGACTCTTTCATGCTTGATCATGGTTTTAAAAGGCTAAATGCAGATCATTGTGTATACATTAAAAGAGATGAAAATGAAAATTTCATTATCTTATTATTATATGTTGATGACATGTTGATTGTTGGACAAGATAAGAACATGATTAATAGGTTGAAGAAATATTTGGGCAGTCAATTTGCAATGAAGGATTTGGGTCCAGCACAACAAATATTGGGCATAATTATTATATGTGACAGAAAGAACAAAAGGTTAAGGTTGTCACAAGAAAAATATATTGTGAAATTCCTTGAAAGGTTTAATATGAAGGATGCCAAGCTGGTTGGTACACCTCTTGCCACCCACTTCAAGCTAAGTACTGATTTATGCCCTCACGATGACAAGGAGAAGGAATAAATGAGAGATATTCCTTATTCTTTAGTGGTTGGAAGCTTGATGTATGCCATAATATGTACACGACCAAATATTGCACATTTAGTGGGAGTTGTGAGCAGATTCCTTTCCAATCCAGGAAAACAACATTGGGAAGCAATAAAATGGATTTTAAGGTATCTTAAAGGAACTATTCATCATTTTTTATGCTTTGGTGATAATATTGTGCTTGAAGTTTTTAGAGATGCAGATATGGATGGATATGTGGATAGTAGAAAGTCCACCACTGGTTACATATACACTTTTGCAGGTGCAACAGTGTCTTGGATGTCTAAGCTACAAAAAATAACGTCTCTCTCCACAACAGAGGCAGAATATATGGCTGCAATAGAGGCTTGCAAGGAAATGTTTTGGATGGAACGATTCCTAGGATATTTGGGAATAAAACAAGAAAATTATGTGTTGTATTGTGATAGTCAAAGCGCTATTCACTTGGAAAAGAATACAACATTTCACTCAAAGACCAAGCACATTGATCTAAGGTACCATTGGATTCAACAAGTGTTGGAAGAAGGGCATTTACACCTAGAAAAGTTTCATACATATGAGAATCCTGCAGATATGCTCACTAAAATTCTCCCAAGAGATAAACAAGCATTATGTAGAAACTTTGCAGGCTTGGGGGGTGACCGATGAAAAATGGTGTGGGAATTGGACCACTAGCTTATTTTTGGTATCAAGTGGGAGATAGTTATATATGAGACCAAATAATAATAATAAATAAAAGAAAAAGTGAAAGAAAAGAAAAGAAAACAATAAATATTTATAACTTCTTCTATTTCCGTTGTGTTATGGGAATTAGCTAAATAAATTTCCAGGCCGTGGTTTTAGGCACATAGTTTTGAGAAGGTGGTTTCTCTTGGACCATGGTTTGGGCTCATGGCATTTTTCTAATTAAATGATATAAATATTGTATACTTGGTATTACATTGGGGGCATATAGGAGATACAAGATTGAAGAAGTTGGGTTGAAGATTGATGTATATAGTTTTTCCGAGTAATAAAATTGGTAGCTACTGAATTTTAGTGATATGCTCACTAAAATTCTCCCAAAAGATAGACAAGCACTATGTAGAAACTTTGTAGGCTTGGGGGTGACCTATGAAAAATTATTTCTCTTGGCCCATGGTTTGGGCTCGTGGTATTTTTCTAATTAGAGGATATAAATATATGTATACTTGGTCTTACATTCGGGGCATACAAGAGATACAAGATTGAAGAAGTTGGGTTGAAGCTTAATGTATATATTTTTTGAGTAATAAAATCTGTAGCTACTGATCATTCCCCATGGTTTTTCCCAGTATGGCTTGTGTCTTATTTTATTTGGGTTATCTCATTTATGTCTAAATATGTTTTTATTTTTAATAGATTTGCAAATTTGTTGATGTTTTTTTTTACAGTAACAGATATTGTTTGTATTAAAAAGGAGGATTAACATCAAAATTACATAGCTTCAGCCTTAAAAAAAAATTGGTTGTCTAGAGATTTTAAAACAAAATGTTCAAAAAGAGCAGAGTCTCATGACAGTCTTTACAAAATCTACTTATATTTCCTTCTAGATGGCTACTGTAAACCTTGATAAACTGACCTGAAAGCAAAATACATTTGAAAAAAATGAAAAGAACTCGGAAATTCCATGGAACCTGGGCATCCATCTTTCCTTTATCCTGGTGGGGTGGGGAACCACCCCCCTTGTCTTTGTCCTGCAGTTTCAGGTGCAACTGCTTAACAAGAGCTTCCAAGTCGGATATTCTGGTTTCCATCACAACAATGTGATTATGTTGCTGCTCGAAGCTTGCAGTGGCGATGCCCTGATTAGTTCCAGTATTGTCCCAAACAACTTGCCTCGGGAGGACTTCAAAATATTGACGGTACTAGGTCTCGAACGCCATGATTCCCAACTAAGATTCCACCTGACATAGTCTTTCGAACATGACCTAATTAACCTTGTGTTGTTCATGCATCCAGACCTCAATCCTGGTGACATAATCATTGCGGATGACCTGATTTTTGTGCTCCAGCTCCTCTAATTTCTCTGTTCTCTCCTCAATCTAATCCATCTTAGCCTCAACATTCTATTTGAACCTTTTAGTAGTCCTCTTCTAAGCCTTCAAGGAGTCTTTGATGTTTCGTACGAGTCTCCCCATGGCCCCAACCTCATGTTCCAGGAAAAAATCACGACTATCATCACTAGAGTCCATGAATTCGTTCCTTTTTCCAGTTAAATTCTTAGTGCTCACACCCTAAAGGTTTTGCAGACGCGTGAGGGAGGGGAAGCCAACCACGGAGCAGGAGATAATCAGAAGCAGAACGCCATCTTTCTTGAGGAAGAGCGATCAGACATGTGTTGTTATTAAAATACCAGGGGTCTCGTGCTTTCTTAGGTCACTGAATTTTATCACAGGAGTGTAGATGTCAGCTTGAAGGTGGGGGTGTACCATTTCATCTGCAAATCTATAAAATCATAATTCTTCCCATGGGAAAGAGGTATGTTATAGTCCGGAGAGAACCAGGTGATATAACTTCGCATTCTCCCATTAAGAAGCCACACATGGAATTCAAAGTCCGCATCCCTCCACCTGTTCCTATTTTTTAATGCATTCCCCCACCTGTCCTGCAGGTTCCAATGTGCATTGGCATCAACTCACAGCGGGATATCTTGATTCCGACTAGGGGAGCAGTTCAACATCTTCGATGAGTTCATTGAGAAGTAGTGTGCTTGGAGCCAATGTGGTTTCCCTATTAGCAGCTCAGTCAGCCTCCGTGTTATTTTTACAGAGGATGTGGAAAAATTACAGATTGTGGAAGAAGGAGACCAACTCATGGATTATGGTGACAATTTGATTCAGCTGGACATCGATCGTAGTAGAGTTATTGATCATGAGGTTGATCAGACTTTGGGAGTCTCCGACAATTCTAGCTTGCACGATGCCTTTTATCTTGAGCTGATGAAGGTCCTAAAGGAGAGCCAAAGCCTCATATTGATTATTGGTTGTGATGCCCAAGCCCTAGGAGTACTGAAGTTCTATTGTTTCATCGGGACAAAGGATTATCCCTCCCCCTCCTACCACCCCAAGATTTCCTTTCAAGGCTCCAGCAAATAATAGGCTATACTGGTTTGTATTATATTTCCATTGAGAGAATTGTTCTTCCTCCAAGCGAATTTTCCAGTGTTCAACCTGGATCTTGATCTGTATGGAGTGGGAAAAGGAGATACCCAACTGAATTCCCTAAGAAATTTCATAAGGGAGAAGGGAGAGAGGAGAGGAGGTGTTGGACTTACTTTGGATGAAATCCTTTAGGAGGCCTATGGATTTACCAACCACTTGAGGCGTTGAGGAGGCTATTTCCCTAAAAATTATATTATTCCTTTCCATCCAGATTCCCTAGAGAATAAATTTTAGAAGGGACATCCAAGCTATTCTAAACCAACCCTTGGCAGCAAGCGTATGGGGGTACAGGGATCCCCACTTTGAAAATGAGAGCCATGATGTTCCCCGACATTACTATGGAGTTACTCCATGGTTCGAGATATTGATTCCATATTTCCTTACCGACCAGGCAGTCTAGAGAAAAGGTGCTTTATAGTTTCAACTTGATGAAGGCATAGAACGCATCTTGAGGGACCCAGGATGCCCCTATTTTGTAAATTTTCACCAACTAGAATACCTTGATGTCCCAGATTCCAAGTAAAGATGTCAATTTTGGGAATGCTTTTGAACTTCCAAATACCTTTCCATAGGATTGGGTAGGGGGAAGTTGGCCCGGAGGTTAAAATATGATAGCCTTGGGCCACTTAGTAATGACCAGAGCCCGATCCCCAACCTCTCTTATCCTTAGCACCCAATGAAAGAGGGGATTTTCCTTTTATCTTGGAGAGAAGCAAAATCTAGTATTGTATAAGATGATCGAGAGGATCCAGGCATTTCCACCTATTCCATAGCCCAGCTGAATTGTCCCAAGTCGAAAGATCTCAGAGCGAGTTGATTCCTTATGCTTCCAACCAAACTTTGAGAGGGGGAAGTTCCTTGATTTTTGAAAGCGGGTCTTTGTTCATTATATGGTCTTCCCATAAATCAAAATTTTTCCCATTTCCAAGGATCCAAAAGAGTTGGGGTTGAAAAAATGGAATAGCTTTTCTGCAGATTTGAAAGATGGGGGAACCCAATTGGGATTTAGGGGAGGAATCTAGGCTCCACAGTCTGGGATTAGGGAAATATTTTTTTAGAAGAACATTCTTGGCCCAAGTTGATTTTCCAGATATTTGTTGCCAGATAATTTTTGCACCTATGGCTAGGTTTTGGGCTTTTGGGTATTTTATTTGGAGTCCACCTTCTTTGAAGGTTTTGATGATTTTGGCCTAGCTTATGAGAGAGAATTTTTTTTCATTTTGTTTTCCTCCTTTCCAAAAAATATTTCATATTTATTTTTCCATCATATGAAGGATTCCTTTAGGGGCAAGCAAGATGGAGCATTGATAAATGGGAAGACTTGAAAGCACGACTTTAATGAGAACCAATTTTCCAGCCAGGTTAAGCTAGTGAGCCCCCCAGGAGATAAAGAGTTGTTTGAATTTTTCAACCAAGGGAAGCCAGTACTGGCACCACGGGGTCTTATGAAAGATTGGGAGGCCGAGGTATTTAAAGGAGGACCAATGAAGTTGTCCATGAAATCAAAGAAATTTCACAATATTTCCAAGATCATTAGTTGTGATATTCCAAACATATATTTGGATTTTTCTAGAGTTCAGATGACTTTCAGAAATATCATAGTAGAGGTCGAGATCAGATTTGAAAATAGTGGCCACCTGGGGGGAAGCTCCACCAAGGAGAAGGGTATCATTTGAAAACTGGGTGTGATTTATGTCCTGGACTCCTCAAACAAAACAGAGTCCCATCAGATCCTCATCCTGTCTCCTTTTATCCAAAAGAAAGCTTAGAGAAGAGGCCTAAATAACAAACAATAAGGGAGAGAGGGGGCATCCCTGGCATAGACCTTGAGAATATTTAAAGAAGTCTGTAGCTCTCTCATTAACCAAAGCGGCGATACAAGGCTTTCCTATGCAATCCTTGACCTAGGAGATGGAGATGGAGCTGAAACCAAAACAATCCAGGACTACGAGGAGGAAGGAATGCCTTACCCTTTCAAAAGCATTTTCCAGATCTATCTTAATGACCATTCCTTTTTCTTTCCACACCAGGATTGAATGGATAGTCTCCTGGACAAGGATGATATTGTCCATTATTTATCGGACTTTAATGAAACCTACTTGATTAGCAGGGATAATTAGGCATGATATCCTTTAGTCATGATGTCCATTATTTGTCAGCCTTTACTTGTCAGTGCATTTTTCTTTGCAACAAGGATACTTGGGCTCTCCCTTTTTGCATCTAGCATTGCAAAAATCTTAATCTTAATAGTTGTAATATTAATGTTTCCTCACAACACTTCAGTCATTTGGTTAAACTGTAGCTTGTCGTATGCTTGAAAAATTCCATTCATTTACATAAAGGATACTTGGCAATGACCTGGAAGATTCATTTTCACACATTTAGCCTTAGGTCTTTCCTTCTCAATGGAATTTATGTTAGGCATCTTGATCTCAATTCTATATACCCGGTACATTAGTTGCAAGCACTTACCACTTACAAGTGTTTTATTGTCC
Organism: Larix kaempferi; assembly: GCA_027924585.1. Lineage (NCBI taxonomy): Eukaryota > Viridiplantae > Streptophyta > Pinopsida > Pinales > Pinaceae > Larix > Larix kaempferi. Next base: position 12,769,498 of record BSBM01000316.1, on the reverse strand, counting down.
CTTTCTATTATAACCAAAAAAATCAAGCAAATATTCCCTTTCCATACTCTAAATCATTTTAAAGAAGTCCTTGATTTTATCCCAACATAATTCAGAATGAGAGTAGCTTGGTTTGTAATTATCCAATATATTCATTATATATCTTATCAATTATTGCATGTGTTTCTCAGTATGGTAGATTCATTACTACGAACTTGTATAAAGAGATAATTACAAAGCATAATCAAGGGATAAGCATATCCAAGGGGGTTAGAGGGATCATCTATTCATAGTTTATTGATGCTATTTGGGGGTGCTTCCACCATTATTGTTGAGATATTCCAAATAATACTGAAAAAATACTTATGTGCAGCATGAGGGAAAGTCAACAAAAAGAAGAGTCAAATATATGCTTGGAAAATAAAACCTTAGATCCTTCACTCTATAGCCATATTTCCAAAGTTTCCAGGCATTGAGGATTAGAATTCTTTTAAATACCTTGGCATGCCCCTATCACTTGGAAACCCAACAACATCAATGTGGAAAAATATTATAAACATGATGAAAAAAATTCCATTAGTGGGGCACCCACTAGCTCAATCTAGTAGGTAGAATTGTTCTCATCAAAACAATTTTATCCTCCCTTGCATTTTATCTATGCTCGACGATGCTAGCTTCAATGGGGGTTATGAAGAAAATTGCATGTGAAAATAGTAGGTTTCTTTGGAAAGGAGGGAAGACCAATGAAAACAAATCCCCTCTCATTAATTGGAACATGGTCAAAGCTCCAATAGAGCATGGGAGATTAGGAACATAATCAATCCTTATTCATTTTCACACATTATAGAACCAGTACATTAGTTGCAAGCACTTACCACTCACAAGTTTTCTATTGTCCCTTTCTATTGTAACCAAAAAAATCATACAAAAATTCCATTTCCATATTATAAATCATTTTAAAGAAGTCCCTGATTCTGTCCCAACATAATTTAGAATGAGAGTAGCTTGGTTTGTAATTATCCAATATATCTAGTATATATCTTATCAATTATTGCTTGTGTTTCTTCGTATGGTAGATTCATTAATAAGAGCTTGTATAAAGAGATAATTGCAAAGAATATCCAAGGGAGAAGTATAGCCAAGGGGGTTATAGGAATCAACTATTCATAGTTTATTGATGCCATGATGCTATTTGGGGGTGCTCCCACCATTATTGTTGAGAGATTTCAAACAATCCTGGAAAAATACTTATGTGCAGTGGGAGGGAAAGTCAACAACAAGAAGAGCCAAATATGTTCTTGGAAATTAATATCTTAGCTCATTCACTCTATAGCCATATTTCTAAAGTTTCCAGGCATTGAGGATTATACTTCTTTTAAATGCCTTGGCGTGCCCCCTATCTCTTGGAAACCCAACAACATCAATGTGGAAAAATATTATAAGAATGATGAAAAAATTTCCATTAGTGGGGCACCCACTAGCTCAATCTAGTAGGTAGAATTTTTCTCATCAAAACAGTTTTCTCCTCCCTTGCATTCTATCAATCCTCAACAATGCTAGCTTCAATGGGGGTTATGAAGAAAATTGCATGAGAAAATAGTAGGTCTCTTTGGAAAGGAGGAAAGACCAATGAAAAAAAATTCCATCTCATTAATTGGAACATGGTCAAAGCTCCAATAGAGCATGGGATATTAGGAACATAATCAATCCACTCCCTATCTATCTTTCTTAGAGAAGCAAATCCTCACTAATCTCAAAGGATGCACCCATATTGATCATTGGGAGAAATACAAATGCGGATGGGGAAAATATATTTATATAGTAAAATAGGGTTACTTTCATCTTCTATATGATCATAATCTTCATCCCAAATAAACCCTTTGGAAGAAAGTATTGCAATCGAATGAAATTCTTAAAGTGACTGCATTTTGTTCAGTTTTGGGTCATAAAAAATTGCTAACCACTAAAAATCCTTACAAAAATGGTGTAAGTGAACCTTATAGATGTGTGATGTGGCAAGAAAAATTTGAAACTTAAAAGCATTTACTTATAAACTTCAAACATGAAAAGAAGGTTTGTCACATGCCCTTCTTTGAATTGCAAATGTGGTAGAGTAGAACTGAATTGTCGAGCAACATTTTTTTGGAATGGGAGAAGAACTACGGAGGAACCTTCTCCCAAAAACCATCTTTCAAAATATCTTTGGTAACCATGCCCAACTATTTCTGTTGGAAGATATTGTTAGCTAGGAACAAGGCCATTTTGCAACAAGAGCTAGATTATCCTCATCTAACTACAACCAAAGACAAGGGGCTCATGTCTAAGGAAATCATAAATAGGGGATTAGATGGTCATTTTATTTACCTTCTCGACATGGAACAAATATATTGGCCATCATATGTTTTATTAGGAAAAATATCTTCTAAAAACATGCCAATCAAGCACTACAAACCTCATAACTAACCAGATGATTAGGAAATTATAGCAAGAATTCCAAGATTGGCTTGCATATCAAGGAAAATACAATATTATTTCCAATGGAGTTTCTAAAAGGAACCCATGGGTAGTAGGCATGAGGGGATCATTCTTGATCCTCTAGGAAATCCAGAAAGTATCTATCCTTGGGGGATAAGAAAAATGAGAAATAATCAAGGGAAGGCCTATGTTAATCTTCGAGGTGTTAGGATGGAAATGTTTGCTAAAATAGAGACATTTCTTTTGTTTGGAGATTCCATGATCATTGTAGAAAACCTTAAGCACAAATTTCTTTCATTAGATGATGCCTTCACTTATATCATTAAAATAATAAGGGGAGAAATCTAAGCACTTATGGATGTGCAATTTCTCCACATCCTAAGGGACTTGAATCCTAGATCACCTAGTAAACCAAGGCTCAAGGCTTGAAGAAGGAAATGATAAAAAATTGTGTGTTGTCTCTCCAAACCATCCCCAAAGGATTTAATCCACTTAATCTTAATCATAGTCAAAGGGATACATAGTAGGTGCATTAAAAAATCTGTTACGTGAAAGGAAGGGGTATTCAACTCCACCTAGTATTCACACATATCATTGTCTCAGTTGATTCAATCTTTTGAAACTGAGAAGAAGATAATGTGGAGAAATTTTGGGAATTTCAAATTGGGAATTCAAGACTAGAGGTATGCAAGCACTAGGGAATGTCTCACTCTTTCCATCATCTATTTCATTGGAATCAAACTTAATCCCAAGGATATATCATAAGATGTAGTTCTACCCCTCCAGCTATAATGCCCCTTTCTATGAATTTAATAAAATGGCAAATTTTTCACTTTTTTCCCTAGTTCGACCTTTGACTAGTTTTGATGTCTAGGTCTCCAATTTGCTCCAAATTCTCCCAAATCTTCTGAGAATGTATATGACTGATATTAGGACTTGATTATGATGTTCAGGGGTGATATAGGACCAACAAAAGACTTCTACAAACCCCTTTAATATTCTGTCCAAAGTAGGGAGTTTGACTAGCAATTTCTCTTTGACTAGTATTGGTCCCTTGGTCTCCAAATGACTCCAAATTCTTCCAAATTTCTACAGAAGGTACTTAGATAATATTAATACAATATGCAATGAAAAATGGAAATTGTTGAAGGAGTGAGTTGCACTAGAAGAAACCACGAGCTACCCTGTAGCTTACACCTGAAAATAAAGACTCCATTAAAGCTCCATGAAGGACCTGAATGTCCTTTCCAAACACCAACTTGGATGGGAATCTTTCACCCTCGAAATTGGCTAAGGCAATAAACTAGTCATCCATTAGCTCCTCTCTCACAAATGCAATTGCAAATTCTAAAAATGATCAAAAGCTGCCTTCATTCTTTGTTCTTGACATTTATAAAGTTTCCAAGCTCTCTAAGGGTTGAATTCCTTCCAAGAGATGCATTCCAACTCAAGTTGGGAAGAGATTCCAAAGAATGCCACTTGTACAACAATTCCTCGGCTCCCACTTCCACCAAATCACATGTGGAAGCATATTAGCTGCCCTAACTCCCTTGAGTGCCCTCTTGGAGGCTATTTTTAGCCCTGACATGTCATATATGTCATATTTCAGCCATCAGGTCTGATTTGTGTCATAGGTTTATAGCATCTTCATCATTGTTGTCATAGAAGCTAGGGAATCTAGCCCAAGTGTCACAATTTCTCTAAGATGCCTCTTCCTCTCCCATGGGAGTTACTCTTACTCTACATTTCGACCTCATTGACTCATGCCAAGTATTATTGACCTTCCAACTCATCCCAAGACCCTTGGGCTTCTTATGGATTCAAAGTGACAAGAGGAGGATGCCATGTGGCATAGAAAATTTAGCTTGTGTGGGTCCCACTTCCTCCGATGTGTCTTCATTATCAAATGACACTTTGATTTTCCCTTGTATATATTTATTTATCTCCTTTATTTAATATTTATGCTATTCTAATGTCCACACATCATTTATTATCCTTCTTATTCCAAATCCCAATGCTTCCAGCCCCAACCTAGGAAACTATTAATTTTCCTCTTTGGAAATTATTTGACCCTTAACATCAATTTGACAAACTCTCATGAATATGGAAAATGGGATTAGGCCATTGTGACCCCATGCAAAATTTGGGACATTACAAATCCTCTCTTACCAATATTACATGTCCTCAAGCAATTTCAAACATGGGTGTTGAAGAACTTGCTTTCTGTATAAGTCTTTGAAGTTGCCACTGAGTTGCCCAACTTTGAGTCTTCGAGATTCCATGAAGATTTTAGAGAGGAACCAACATGCTTGTTGCTGCACTAATCTGATTAAACACACTTTATTAAGTAGGGAATCCATTCCCCATACTACTTGTTTCCTCAAAAAATTGAAACCAATGAGAGTAAGAATTATCCCAGGGTCTCATTACTTGTATTGCACTCCAACAATTAGAAGTGCTCTCCAATTCATAGTTCTTGGATCCCATTTTCTTGTATGCATTCTTCCCAACATCATGAGTACAAAATATATATCATCAAAGTACATAACAACATAATGAAAATGAACATCAAGAATATGCTTCATCAAAGAATAGTGAAAGTGCTTATACCTCCAAGCAAGTATACCACCATTTTCCAAGTGCATACAAGCATCAAGTAACCAATCAACTCTGCTCCAATGACATAGGTGAGGATCCCATGTCCTATCATGCTTCTCCAAAAGGATGTAATATGCATCAAAATATCCAACCATGTATTCTTTAATCTAAGAAGTGAATGAAGAATCTCCACTCAAATATGAACCGAATAATGAGCAAGAAAAACAAGGAGACTTGAAATGACTCAAAGAAGTCTCACCCATACATCCATGAATGTGAGAATCATAAAGATATAATAAATTATGTGGCTTCCAACAAAAATGTTCTCCAATCATAAATCTATTCATCCCATTGTTGGATGAAGTTTCTCCAACATAAAATGAACCAAGTGTCGAGCAAGAAAAACCATGAGTCTTCAAGTGACTCAAATGCATATCATAGGTGCATCCATGTAGATGTGCATCATCATAAAGTAACAAAGGATGCTGCTGCAAATGTGAATACGAATGTGCTACAACCATGTAATCATAAAAAGTAAATCCAGGAGTTCCATACTCCTCATGTGGCACCATCAAAAGAAACCCTTTCACCCATACTTCATTGAGACTAATGCTGCAAAACATGGAATTTTAGGATGTAGGATGTAGGAGAATGAACTAACTCACCCAAATGATCAAAAAGTGTAGAAGTTTCATCATGAGAAGGATCCATATGGGTAGTATCATGTAGCTCCTTCAAAAGTGTGAAACATTTGTCGTAGGTTGGTTCCAATGTAGAGGAATCATGCTCTCCTTTAAAAATTGCATAACCTTCATCAAGAGACAATTCAAGTTCCTCTTCCACCACATCAAATGTTTGGATCTCTTGAATTTCATCTTCAAACACATCAAGAACATTCGAATTTCCATGTTTCTCATGATCTGCCATGTCATGAGAGTCCTCCATGCAATCCACCATGTGAAAATTTGAAACATAGGAGGAAGAACAAGTATATTGCAACCTTTAAAGAAGTTGCTCATTTTGAATTTTGAGTTTATGAATATCCTCATCATTCTTCAAGTATGCATCATGTAACAATTCATTAAACTCAACCAAATTATTTCTATCAAAAGGAAAAGATATGAAATTACCTTTGATGTTGCACATTGCTCTTTGTTTCCTTTCCAAGGTAGAATGTGTCTCGAAATGATCTTCAACACTTTCAATAGAACCTTCTTCATGCTCATGTGATGTCTCTTCATCTTTTTCAGAGTCACTTGGGAGTGACTTTCGATCCTCTTCATGTATTGCTTCTTCTACTTCACCTATTTCAGAACTAGGTGGTTCATGGGTCTCCTATTTTTTCTCCTTCAAGCAAGCTGATTCATCTTTCCCCTTGGTTTCCTTAAGATTAATATATTTGGAATCTCTATTTTGAAATGGATTCTTATTACCTTCCTTCATCTTGAGCTTGTTTGAGACAATGAGGTATTGATCAAATGGTAGGATGTTTATGCAATCTTCACTCAAATTTTTCCATTCAATTAGAAGTTCTTGCACATCAATTGGAGTATTAAAATTTGCTTTGGAATCAAAAAATTTAGGTGTGGTAGGCCTTGATGCATTCTGAAATTCATTAGCTCTATTATGGGGTCTTGTTCTTGAGAAGGTATGCTCACCCATTACCTTCTTTTCCTAATTATGATGAGAACTTCGGTTGCCTCCTATTACTCCTTTGATCCCAAGTTGGCTAGCCAACCATTCAAATCCTTTCATTATCTAATTTTTCATGTCTTCAAAGAGGGGTTTCATGAGTTTCCTATATTCCTCAATATCGTCTGAGGTTCCCTTTTCATCTCTAACCATAGTTTCCTCAAAAAATGCTCTTCTTTTCCTACTTTTTCCTCTTCAACAAAAGCACTTTTGGTTTCAATATCTAATGGTGGTCCATGAATTTTGTCCTCATGAATATTAGACCACATCATGTTCCAATATCATGCTTTGATACCACTGTAATGTTCCTTTTTATGAATTTAACAAAATGACAATTGTTTCACTTTTTCCCCTAGTTCGACCTGTGACTAGTTTTGATGTCTAGGTCTCCAATTTGCTCCAAATGCTCCCAAATATTATGAGAAGGTATATGAATTATATTAGTACTTTATTATGATGTTCAAGGATGATATAGGAACAAAAAAAGACTTCTGCAAACCCCTTTAAGATTCTAGCCAAAGTAGGGAGTTTGACTAGCAATTTCTCCTTGACTAGTATTGGTCCCTTGGTCTCCAAATGACTCAAAATTCTCCCAAATTGATACAAAAGGTACTTGGATGATATTTAGACAAATTTATAATTTTTATGGATTCTATGGAGTTCTCATATGACTTCTGCAACTCACTTTGGCAATCTGGTCAATGTATGGAGTTTTACTAGCAAATCGTGGTTCAAATCCCCTAGGGGTAGATGATGAAAATGACTTTCCAAATGCACTCAATCCAACTCGAATTTCTGAATGGAATCATGAGACATATAAATTAAATCAACATGAAATCATATGCATAACCATTCAACTTTTAATGTCTGCTATAACTCCCTTAAATCAGATGCAAAAAGACTAGTTTCAACCTTGGTGAAAATGGCATTAAATCTTCTTCAAATGGTATTAAATTGATCAAAATGACTCCAAATGCTTAAGTAATGAACATGAAACTTGTGTAGATCATAAATGACAGTCCATGAATCACAAATACATCAGAGTAATTATCGTTCATTCAAATACATCAATACATCATTGCTACACATCACGGTAGTGGGGAAATGGCACCATTCTTTCATTAAAAATCAGATTTATACATTTCCACTTAGAATTTCGACCTAAAACTTTTGAAGATGAAGAAAATAGTATTTAATTCGTATTAAAAAATAAATAGGGAATTAGAATCTCCCCCAAAGAGTACAATAGCTCACCAAAAACGCCCTCTCCGAAGGATAAAAAATATGCAATGAAAAATGGAAATGGCTGAAGGAGTGAACTACACTAGAAGAAACCATGAGCTTCCCTGTAGCTTACAACTGGAAGTAAAGAATACATGAAAGACTTGAATGGCCTTTCCAAACACCAACTTGGATGGGAATCTTTCACCCTCGAAATTGGCTAAGGCAAGAAACTAGTCATCCATAATTTAGCTCCTCTCTCACAAATGCAATTGCAAATTCTAAAAATGATCAAAAGCTGCCTTCATTCTTTGTTCTTGAAATTTATAAAGTTTCCAAGCTCTCTATGGGTGGAATTTCTTCCAAGAGATGCATTCCAACTCAAGTTGGGAAGAGATTTCAAAGAATGCCACTTGTACAACAATTCCTAGTCTCCCACTTCCACCAAATCACATGTGGAAGCATCTTAGCTGCCCTAACTCCCTCGAGCGCCCTCTTGGAGGCTATTTTAGCCCTAACATGTCATATATGTCATATCTCAGGCATCCGCTTTTGATTTGTGTCATAGGTTTCATAGCAACTTTGTTAGGGACCCATGTCAACCCTTCTATCTACTTTGTTAGTATATTGTTGTTGGATGCATATGCTTTGTAAGTCATCCCGTAGTATTTGTTAATCCATAGTTTGTATTATTGTTGTTGGAAACATATGCTTTGTAAGTCATCCTGTAGTAATTGTTGATCCAGATTTTGTATTGGACCATGGTTTTTATTGAAACATGGTATTGACCCAGGGTATTGGTGCCTAGACTTAGTATATAAGTTTGTGTTGAGACCAATGAAGGTACCGTGAAGTTATTTGGATTGAGCTTGCTCAAAGGAGGTTGCCCCCTCGAAGTGGACTGCGATCAATAAAATCGATTCCAAGTTCTATTTTTTTTGCTATCTTGTGTACTTTCATTAATTAATTGTTGCAGGTTCTTCACATCTAGTATCAGAGCACTTTCTTGGGCTCGCTGGGTGAAATTTCTTCCAATTTTTTTTTTCACATCTGTTGCAGCTTTGGATCTGGGAATAATCCCTATCCGCTTAACTATGGGAAGTACTTGGGAATCAGCCCTAAAACTCATTGTGAGGAGTACCACTGGAAACTCGAAGTAGCTGGCCCATTGAGAGGACCTTCCAGTGAAAAGGGCAATGAGCCCTACCTGATTGACTAATTCCCACCCGTGAGGTAAACCAAGAGTTGTTGTTTGTGGCAAAGCGGTTATCAATTTTACCTGAGCTGTGGAGTGAGGGGTACTTCCCCAATTAGCAAGTCGGCAGACAGCATTGGTGGCCGAGTGAATACCCAAAACCGATAGGAAGCCAAACATACCTGGGGTCCATATCTAATTTCAGGTAAACTGTTGCCGATCACTTCCGCGCCATTGAAGATCCCTCTGTTGCTGATCACTTCTGCGCCTTTGCAGATCCATTCCGAAATCCGGTTATGATCTAGTCATTTCAGATCCATTCTAAAAGTCATTTCAGATCCAGCCGTTTTCGATCCATTCTGAGCCATTCCAGATCCTGCCATTTCTAATCCATTCCGACAACCGTTTTAGATCCATTCTGAAAGAAAAAAAATGTATATATATATGTATATATATATATATATATAAATAACTCATGGTTATGGTTGTCACCCACGCAGGAGAAAAAACCATGGAGGAAGCACTTGCAGCCATCCAAACCAAACTCCAGTATCTGGATGAAAAGTTTCTCGGCCTCCATCTTGAGCATTTAGCCATGAAAAAAAACCAACAGTCCGAGTCTTCATCAGACAATGGGTTCTCTTCTTTCAGCAATTTCTGTGGTCCGAAGTTTGAATTTTCTCGCTTCAATGGTGCTGATCCGACTGGATGGATCCATCGTGCAGAACCGTATTTCAGTCTACATCATACTTTTGATGTCCAAAAAGTTCCACTTGCATCCTTTCATTTGGAACAGGAATCCCTTCAATGATATCGTTGGTACACCAAGGCTCATGATGATCCAAAATGGACATATTTTTTCCAACTTCTTTTGCAATGATTTGGTCCTAGTGCTTTTGATGACTTCATCGTAGCACTCACTAAACTTCGTCAAATTGGCACTGTGAGAGAGTATTAGACAGAATTTGAGAAACTAGCCAATCACACAGAAGGATTGTCTGATGAATTCTACAGGAGTTGTTTTATCAGTGGTCTTAAGGATGAAATCCGCTCAGAGGTCAAAATGTCCTGTCCCAACACAATGATGGAAGCCCTGGGGTTGGCTAAGTTGGCAGAAAACAAGATTGCAGCCCAACAACGCCCCAAACCCACTTTTGTTCCCTTCTGAAATATGGGTTCTCAACGACCTCCCATCCCGCCAACTCCTCGACCAACTCCTATCAAGCATTTGTCTTAAACAGATATGCAGGAACGCAGAGAAAAAAGGCTTTGTTATAATTGTGATGAGAAATTCACTCGGGGACATAGATGTGTTTAGCAAAAGCTCTATCTCTTGGATATGGATTCTCCTCCTGCCTCTAAAATTGGTGAAGAAGCTCCAGATACAATGGATGATCAGGTCAACATTCAGGAGCCTCCTATTGACCCCGCATCTCAGGATGACCAAACAGAGATATCTCTCCATGCTCTTTTCAGCGTCACCACCCCCCAAACAATGCAGGTCAAGGGTTACTTCAAGAAGCTTCCTCTTACAATACTCATTGATTGTGTTAGCACTCATAACTTCATTGACCCACGAATCGCCAAACAGGATGATTGTTTTCTCCATCCTTGCTCCAACTTTGAAGTCATGGTTTCCAATGGGGGCAGCTTACCTTGCAAGGCGAAGTGTCACAATGTGTGTATCTCTTTGGAAGATTATAACCTGCGCTTGACATGTTTGCCTTGTCCCTAGGCAGATGTGATGTGATTTTGGGCGTTCAATGGTTATGCATACTTGGCCCCATCTTATGGGATTTTGCTGAACTTTGGATGCAATTTTTAGTCAATGGGAAATAACAAAAATTTATGGGCTTACAACAAGGGTCTCTCCGCATCATCAGTTCACATCGCCTGGAAAAGATCCTTAAGAATAATTCACATGGTGTCATCCCTCAACTCCATTCCATTCATATGCACCCATCAACGATCTCCCTTACTTCCTTGGATAGATATGTAGGTGTCTTTGTTGAACCAGTGGGCTTGTCGCCTTCAAGAGACCTTCCCGGTAAGAATTTAGCCACATCTACATCTCAGCAGAAAATGCTGGCTATTTTTCATGCAGTACAGAAGTGGCATCCATACCTATTAGGGAATCATTTCTGCATCAAGACTGATATCCAGAGTCTTGAAAATTTCCTTGAACAACTGGTCTCCTCCCTAGCACACCTAAAATGGGTTATCCAACTCATCGGTTATGCCTATGCGATCACTTACAAGAAGGGTAAGGACAATACGGTGGAAGATGATCCTTCTCACACATTTGATTACCCAGTTCCTCTTACAGCTATTTCTTTGCTTGTTCCAAATTGGTTGTAATTTGTTCAACAGGGCTATCTCTTCTATGAACTCCATGCTTCTTCATCGGCAGGGCACTCTAGGTTCCTCAAAACGTATGACCAGGAACAATGTAACTTCTTTTTGGTAGGGACTGAAAACGACAATTCAACAGATGGAGGTTGACTATGGCACTTACTAGGTCAACAAGGGTGAAACAACACTCCTTTCAAGACTACTCGAACCCTTTCCCATCCCTACACAGATTTGGACAACTATTTCTATGGATTTCCTAGAAGAGATCCAGTGGTACAATACCACATCTAAAAGGACACCATATGAAGCAGTCTATGGACAGGCATCGCTAGTTCTTCTTCCATACACCCTCAGTAGCTCCCCAATTTAGGAAATTGACTCAGTTCTTCAAAACTGCGATCAGATTCTTTTCATTATGTAGGACAATCTTCATATGGCAAGAATTCAACTGAAACAACAAGCCGATCAGCACCATTCTGAGCGCACTTTTCACGCAACTGATATGGTTCTTCTTCGTCTACAGCCTTCCAAGCAACCCTCCCTGAAACTCAAAAGGCGTCAGTGGCTCGGAATGCAACCCGAGGATGCTACAGGGGAACCACTCCTTCAGATTTTGCATCAATTTCCACATCTAAACCTTTGAGGACAAAGCTTTTTCTAAGGGAGAGGAGATGTTAGGAACCCATGTCAACCCTTCTATTTACTTTGTTAGTGTATTTTTGTTGGACGCATATGCTTTGTAAGTCATCCCATAGTATTTTTTAATCCATAGTTTGTATTATTGTTGTTGGACGCATATGCTTTGTAAGTCGTCCTGTAGTAATTGTTGATCCATAGTTTGTATTGGCCCATGGTTTGTATTTACACATGGTATTGACCCAGGGTATTGGCGCCTAGACTAAGTATATAAGTTTGTGTTGAGACCAATGAAGGTACCGTGAGGTTATTTGTATTGAGCTTTCACAAAGGAGGTTTCCCCCTCGAAGTGGCATGTGATCAATAAAAGTGATTTTGAGTTCTGCTATTTCTTATATCTCATGTATTTTCATTAATTAATTGTTGCAGGTTCTTCACAATCTTCATCATTGTTGTCATAGAAGCTAGGGAATCTAGCCCAAGTGTCACAATTTCTCTAAGATGCCTCTTCCTCTCCCATGGGAGTTACTCTTCCTCTACATTTCGACCTCATTGACTCATGCCAAATTTTATTGACCTTCCAAGTCATCCCAAGACCCTTGGGATTCTTAAGGATTTGAAATGACAAGAGGAGGATGCCATGTGGCATAGAAAATCTAGCTTGTGTGGATTCCACTTCCTCCATGTGTCTTCATGATCAAATGCCACTTTGATTTTTCCTTGTATATATTGATTTAGCTCCTTTATTTAATATTTATGGTATTCTAATGTCCACACATCAGTTATTATCCTTCTTATTCCAAATCCCAATGCTTCCACCCCCAACCTAGGAAACTAGTAATTTTCCTTTTTGGCAATTAGTTGACCCTTAACATCAATTTGACAAACTCTCATGAATATGGCCAATGGGACTAGGCCATTGTGACCCCATGTAAAATTTGGGACATGACATAAGCACTCCAGCCTCCTCTTTGAATTTCTTTGGGAAGACAGACCAAGTTAATATGAGAATTTGATATTAAAGGAATCAACATCACTATCACTGCCTTAGATAGTGAGCTAGGTATTACCTCAGATGACAGAGATGCAACCAAGGTCATAGGATTAACACAAATCTGGCTCTAAATAGGGTTCCCTTCCTCCTTATAATATTGATGATAAGCCTTTCCTTCCACGTATTATTTTCCTTCGGCCTAATATTCTGCGCAATAATCACTTTCTTCGAACTCACTATACTACTCCTCCCTCTTAGTCCTAGTCCTTTTCCTATCTCTCCTAAATATTTTTCCATTGTGTAGACATCCAACCTCTATGTCTATCATACGCTCCCATTTCAGCATTCTCATCTCATTTGTTCCACTTTCATCTTTCCATCCATACTCTCAAACCCTTATCTGATCATCCCCCAATTCCCCAGTGTACACGAAAAATTTTAGTGCTGAGATTCCATTGTCATACAACCCTTATCACACAATAGCATCTCAATCCATGTAGCTATTCGACCAATATATCATTCGCGTGGCCCTTTTAGGAACTTTATCTCTGCATCACAATAGGATCTCGTCCCACTTATAGCAAAATCAATAATGTACCCCTCCAATACACTATCTATTTAGAAATCAATTACGTGCAAGATAGGGTTACTGACAATTTTCAACCACTGGATCTCTTCCGGGGTCCAATTTCTTGGAATCCTAAGTTTATATCTTGGATTGGTATCAACTAATCTGAGAAACCACTTTGCTAGTACTGTAGGGAACTCACATAAAAATATTTTATAGAACTCTAAAAATACATACCTTCCCAACTAGTCCCCTTCACTTATTCCTAGAATAGGGTTCTATTCTTGTGCAAACTCATGTTGTTTCTCGTCTAGTCACTGATCTATCTCTTCTCTACTTGGAATCCATATTCCCTTCAATATTAGATCTGGGACCTGGCAGCAGAACCATTTGTTGGGGTGCAGAGGGAAAACCCGAGTTCTATCATTAAAATACCAACAAAACCCCTAGATATTGGCCCTTACGGAATCACCTGTTAAATGATGAAGTCTCACTCAAGGCATCCGAGGGGGGTTGTAGGAACCACATTTTTATAGACATGAAGGGTTAGGAGGCAACTCTATCACTTCTTTTTTTGAATAGCTGGAAGACTTGGGTACTAAGTTTTTAGGAAGAAATTTTCAAAATGGAGACATGGAAAGGAGAAGCTTGAGGAATTTTTATTCCATCTAAATAAACTCTCTGAACACATCAATTTCACCATTGAAGTAGAAAAGAACAATCAGTTACCCTTCTGGGACGTACTCCTCACTAAAAAAGACGGAAGACTTGGGTACACCAATTTTTCAGGAAGAAATTTGCAAAATGGAGACATGGAAAGGAGAAGCTTGAGGGATTTTTTATCCCATCAAAATAACCTCTCTGGATACATCAAATTCGCCATTGAACTAGAAAAATACAATCAGTTTCCCTTCCTGTACGTACTCCTCACTAAAAAAGATGGAAGACTTGGGTACCAAGTTTTCAGGAATAAATTTACAAAATGGAGACATGGAAAGGAGAAGCTTGAGGAATTTTTAACCCATCTAAATAACCTCTCTGAACACATCAAGTTAACATTGAACTAGAAAAACACAATTAGTTACCCTTCCTGGACATACTCCTCACTAAAAAAGATGGAAGACTTGGGTACCAAGTTTTCAGGAAGAAATTTGCAAAATGGAGACATGGAAAGGAGAAGCTTGAGGAATTTTTATCCCATCTAAATAACCACTCTGAACACATCAAGTTCATTATTGAACTAGAAGAATACAATTAGCTACCCTTCCTTAACGTACTCCTCACTAAAAAAGATGGAATACTTGGGTACCAAGTTTTCAGGAAGAAAACTCACACCGACAAATACCTTCACGCAAGTTCCCACCACCACCTGAGCCAGAATATTGGGGTAATCAAAACCTTAGCAACCAGGGAATCAAGGATATCAAATCCTGACCACATAAAACAAGAACTAGACCACCTCCAACAAGTCTTAATGTCTAATGTATACCAAAAAAAGAGATTAACAAATCCCTTCACCAAGCCCAAAATCGACAACAACCTAAACACTCAAACATCATCCCAAAAACCTCCTTACCATACATTAAAGGTACAATAGACCGAATTGCTAGCATCCTCAAGAAACAAACATTCAAGTATCTTTCACACCAATCACCACCATCAGAAAGATATTTGTCTCTTTAAAAGACACCATGGACCCAAAATTACAAAAATGAGCTTATATGGTGCCATACTCAAGCGAAAAAGAGTATATAGGAGAAACAGGAAGATCAATAAAAACGATACTTAAAGAGCATGCAACAGACATAATCAAGGAAAGAGCCTCAAGATCATCCTTGGGAGAACATGCATCCAACTCCTCTCATCACATTTGTATAGAAAATGCATGACTAATCAACAAAGAAGAGCACTGTATAAAAAGGAAGGTAAAAGAAGCCATAGAAATAGAAAAACGCAACAACACCCTAAACTGAGACAATGGGATAAAACTAAGTGACTCATGGAAACCAGTGATCAAACAAATAAATAACACTAACATCATGAAGAAATATAACAATTAACAACTCTAACAAACATCATCACATTAATTTACCCAAAAAACCTTGTTAAATAACATTAGCATATCACATTATAAAAACTTCAAATCATTAACATAATCATTATTTCATTATTAAAAATTTCATATCATTAACATAATTAATATTACATTATTAAAATTTCATCATTATTCTAATTCTAGCATCATGATCCTAACAACCTTATCATTTCATTTTCATCATCATTATAACCTAAGTATCATAAGCATCATCATTACCATATTCACTAAATGATCAAGAATGATTAATATTATCTAATTATCATCATTAGCTTAATCATTTTTAACAACTTTCATAAAAAACAACATCCGATTATAAAAAACCAACTTAGAAAATAAACCTAGCCGACACTCTCACACAACATACACCTCCTATACTTATAACTCCTCTCTCACATCTAGTCTCATGAATTGTACTACACTCACCCCTAATTTTTGGACTCACTTGGAAGTCTAAATGTTGGGTTCATAAACCAAAACAGGTCTCTTCCAACTATTTGGAAAATTTCTAACCTGTAAAATGGATTCTCTTTTTCACTCTATCACTTTTGTGCATAAACATCAGATCTAAAACATAACAACATTTATAACTCAAACATATCCAGACACCATATTCATAATAACATTACATTCAATATGCACGCAAGAAAAAAATTTAATCAGAACGCAAGAGGATATCCAAAATATCATCAACACATTATCATTCATCCGTAACCATACATCTCCTATGCACTATGTGATAGAATCCCAAAAACATAAAGGTATTACATCATTAGCTCTTCTAACTCCCTCTACTTCTATCATATCCTCTACTTACATCCTCTATCT
Source organism: Larix kaempferi (assembly GCA_027924585.1). Lineage (NCBI taxonomy): Eukaryota > Viridiplantae > Streptophyta > Pinopsida > Pinales > Pinaceae > Larix > Larix kaempferi. The sequence continues at coordinate 12,752,865 of BSBM01000316.1, read as the reverse complement.
CTCATCTCTTCTATCTATCCTTCTATCTACTACTTATTTATAGTTTTTTTAGTGGGGGGCCAAATCCCACAAACAAGCCAAAAATATTCCTAATGGACCAAAACCCTATAACTAATTTCCATGTTTTTTGTTCTTCCGCCCATTTGTTGCATGTACACGGTCCACATCCTTGTGTGCACTTCCTAGAACCGGTCTCTTTTTGATCCCACTCGAACACAATCAGATCCCTTTGAGTCTACTGGACAATCCTCCCTTGTTAATTACAACAATCAGGAGATTCTACAAGTCTTCGTAACCACTCTATAAGTACTACATGAATTTCAATCCACAAAATTTTGTATTGATCTAGTAGCGGTCCTTTGTAGCCTAAATATATTGTATGAGTCTTGATGCTTCCCACCCTTGTAATTCAACTTCCTCGATTACGAAATACAGTATATCTATTTAGATAATAAACATAATCATCCATTCACAAAACAAATTAAAGGGGGGGATAAAATCCTTCATTACATTACTGATGCACTCCATTACATAATAGATATAGGCCCTATGGCCTTACATTATCCATAGAATTACCCATCACATCATCATAAAGAACAAAGAATCCATAACCTAATTACATCACTCAAAACCCAAATACATCAAATCAAACTCTCCTTTTGTGCTGTTATGGCTCAACATGTGATCTGTGTCTTCTTCCTTCTCAGTCCCTTTCTCTTTTCTTTCACTTCCACTATACTGTCTCTCCTCTTCTGCTTTTTGTATACTTCTTTATATACTTGCGGGGGTAGGTCTAAAACTGTTGCATACATTAGGGGATTTTTCAACTCCCATTCCTTTATCTGGTGCTTCCTTCCATCATTTATGGTCCTTCCCAAAAACAAAGGAGCCAACAAGAAAGATCTTCTTCCTTTGGGTTCAACTCCTCTGGTTGGATAACTACTTGAACTTCCTTCTTCCTATCTTAAAGACTAATATCTTCCCTTGTTGTTGGATTGTCGTCTTCCTCTTGCATGAATCCTTCCTCCATTTTTATAACTTTGTTTTATAGTTAATTTCTCTTCTACCTTCAATGCAAATTGGTATGCATATTCAATAGTTTTAGGAGACAACAGGCTCAATTCATCTTGTATTTCAAATCTCAGTCCATTAATATATCTAGCCACTCTTTCAGTTGTATCTTTCATGTGACCTACTCCAGTGTTCAATTTATAAAACTCTTCTATGTAGCCTTTAATTGTCATTAATCTATGCTTCGGATTTTGCATTTTCCTAAATAAATATAACTGATAGTCCTTGGGAAAAATCTTACCTTTTAGTTTTGCAGTCATTCTACTCCATCTTTTGATAATGGATTTGTTCTAGCTTCTCCTTCTTCCTATACTCCATTCCACCATAGAGTTTCATGTCCTCTCAGCCTTGTGACAACAAAATTCACATACTCATATTCATCAACATATTCATAATCAAAGTACTTATCCAAGGAATTTATCTAATCTATCAATTCCTCAGGTTTCAGGATACCATTGTAGGTACATATCTCTATCCATGGTATTGAACCAGCTCTCAATATGAACTTCAACAATCTAACCTTTGTAGATCCATCAGTTGGTTCCTCTCCTTCTATTGGAGATTCTTCTTAGCTCACTAACATTCCCTGCTTTAGGATCCCATTGTCTGGTAGCTTCCATGGCATTGCTCACACATTCCTAATCTCTTGTATAAATACTGCATTTGCAATAGGTCTTCCTCTTGGACCTCATACTTGGAATCTCCTACCTTCAACTTTGAAATCCATCTCTTGACACACAAAATCACTCATATTTCATGTGAAACTTGTTTCACTTTCAAATTCATGTCCTAATACAGAAATTGGTCAAGGGAGAAGGAAATTTTTTCCCTTCATACAACCTTTCAAATAAGCTAACATACATTCCTAGTAGTTTAGATGCATATTTATGCCTCCCTCATTGATTTTCTTTGTTTTATAGCACTCTGTCCAATTGTTATAGGTTTAATTATTCTATGTGCAATTTCAACATACAAAATCAATGAGAAAATAAACATAAGGAAAAATATCTTGTTAATGGAGTTACATTAATTATGAAACATTTACTCTATATGCATACTTCCGTTCAACATTTTCATACTTCATAGCATAGTACTTTTATTGTTACAGGAAAACCGAGTATTTCTCTTGTAGAGTTACATTTCACTCAACCACTAGAGAGAAAACTAAAACTCCTCACCATATCTAATAATATATTATGGAATCCACAATCTCCAAGTTTAGCTAAGATAACCAACACAATCAAGTCCATAGAAAAAACTGATCCTTATTTTCTCAACAAACAAATCTGATTGTTCTAACTTCTCTTAAATATGAATGCTTGAGATATTTTTCAAATCTTCAAACCTCTAAATATGTTATATAACTAATAAATACTATCTATTACAAATTTGAACATAAATTGATGAAACTAACTCCTCTATTACATCTTTTGACCTATGAAGGTCAATCATGAGTTTGGTGAAGATCCTGCATCACATTCCAAAGGAATATAGAAGAAAGCTTGATGCAAATGCAATCAAATGTATCTTTATTGGTTATTGCGCTGACCATAAAGTTTACAAAATGTATCCCATTAGTCATGAATTTTTTGCAAGTAGAGATGTTAATACTCATAACATTTAGCTATCAACTATGGACAATCCTCTGTCACATGATCTAGCGCACGACAATATAAATAGGTAAAACGGGAGTTCATACATTCCTGCGCATAATGACCCTCTTGGACACAATTGTAACATATTATAGGGCCTCTTCCCTGACCAAATCCTCATATTTTGTGTCCTCAAAACCATCCTCTTTCTCCTGGAATATACCCTCCTCTTCCAACTGATGCATCATACTACGTTGCTCCTTTTGTTGTTCTAGGACCTGCTTGAACTCAATACAAATTTGAAGTTTGCTCCCTCATCATATCCGGTGTGCAGAAATCCTTTTCATCATGCCCTACAAATTTACAAAAGTTGCAAAACAAATTCTGAGGTGTAGTATTCTATATATGCATCTTCATAAAATTATTTCTTGGATGGCCCCAAAGCTTACAAATATCACACCATGGTCCTCCTTGTGGTCCTATAACCAATGGATTCGGGTGTCCTTCTACCAAATAGTCCTCGACCATGCGGCATTATCCTTTCTGATGACCTTTTGTATGACAAGTAATACACCATACTCCTTCCCGCTTCTCTTTCCCTTTCGTAATCTCCTACATTTGCAACGTCAACCCTTGTAATTATGATTGAAATTGATTCATACTTGAACTAGTGTCCACTATAAGAGAGGATTCTAATTTCGTTACTAGTTCCAACACATCCCTCTGTGTCACTAGTGCCTATTGAACCAATGGTTGACAGATGTGTGGTAACAATGCAACAATAAACCATTCTTTATTTTTCTTCAGTTGTACCTCAAAAGGAATCTGATCTAACAACCTCTTGAATCTTTGATAAAACAATCCACATGGTTTCATTTGGCATCTGTTTAATTTCCTTCAGTTCCGTAATACATTGCAACTTGAACATAGGATTCATGAACTCTATTTTGAAAGCATCATATATTTGCATGAGGGTTCTAACTTCTCCTTGTGGTATAGAATTTGGATACTTCATATACCAATGTAATGCATGTTCCCAGAACATAGTACCCAACAACATGATCTTTTTAGCTTCATCTTGGACCTGCTTCACTTTCTAGATATTATTACAAAGGAACAAATGTTGCTCTAGATATTCATTTCCATTTTCATAATATATGCATTCTAAGTGTTGGATCTACCATCATTCTTGATGTTGTGTTTGGCTACATAGGATTTGTCTAATAAATTCCAAAACTTTGTCCCTTTTTACTACTACTACCACTTCTATTTGCACTAACTATCACTACTTTAGATACTGAGCTAGGTCTTACCTCAGATGATGGATATGCACCTGGGGTCATAGGTTCAACACAGATTTGGCTCTTAATAGGGATCCCTTCCTCCTTATAATTAAGTTAATAATCCTTTCCTTCCACGTATGATTTTCCTTCGGTCTAGTATTTTGTGCAATAATCACTTTCTTCGAACTCACTATACTACTCCTCTCTCTCAGTCGTATTCCTCTTCCTATCTCTCCTAAATATTTTTCCATTGTGTAGACATCCAACCTCTATGTTTGTTGTACTCTCCCCTTTCGGCATTCTCAGCTCATTCGTTCCACTTTCATTTTTCCATCCATACTCTCAAACCCTTCTCTGTTCATCCCCTAGTTCCTCGGTGTACATGAAAAATTTAGTGTTGAGATTCCATTGTCATACAAACCTTATCGCACAATAACATCTTAATCCATGTAGCTATTTGACCAATATATCATCTACATGGCCCTTTTAGGAACTTTCTCTCTACATCACAATAGGATCTCGTCCCACTTATAGCAAACTCAATAATGTACCCCTCCAATACACTATCTATCTAGAAATCAAATGCGCACAAGATAGGGTTACTCACAGTTTTCAACTGTTGGATCTCTTATGGGGTCCAGTTTCTTGGAATCGCAGGGTTATATCTTGGATTGGTATCAACTAATCTTCGAAACGACTCTGCTAGTACTGTAGGGAACTCACAGAAAAAGATTTCATAAAACTCTAAAAATACATATCTTCCCAACCAGTCCTCTTCACTCATTCCTAGATTAGGGTTCTATTCTCATGCAAACTCATGTTGTTTCTCATCTAGCCACTGATGTATCTCTTCTCTACTTGGCCTCCAAATTACCTTCAATATTAGATATGGGTCCCGACAATGGAACCATTTGTTGGCATGCAGAGGGAAAAACCGATTTCTATCATTAAAATACCAACAAAACCCCTAGATATTGCCCCTTAAGGCATCACCTATTAAATAGATGAAGTCTCACCTGAGGCATCCGAGTAGGGCTGTAGGAATCAGGTTTTTATAGACATGAAGGGTTAGGAGGAAATTCTATCACTTCTGCATATAAACATCAGATCTAAAACAAAACAACAATTATAACTCAAACATATCCAGACACAATATTTATAATAGCATTACATTCAATATGCACACAAGAAAAACTATTCATTAGCACACAAGAGGATCTCTGAAACATCATCAACACATTATCATTCACTTGTAACCATACATCTCCTATGCATTGCGCGATATAAGCCCAAAAAATAAAGGTATTACATCATTAGCTCTTCTTAATTCCTCTACTTCTATCATATCCTCTACAACGAATATAAAGTATAAATGTAATAATAATAATAAATAGTAATTAGTACTAGGGTAAAGGGCGCGTCTCCTCATTCATGATTGCCCACACCTTATATAAAGGTGGCCGCCAATTGTAATCATTCATCATCTATCTATAATATTATCATTTTATCATTCAATATGAGAGTCGGATTCTACTATTAACATCCAACCGGATACGGTTGCTTCATTTGGTATTAGAGCTTTCGCTCCTCCCCTTAGAGCTCGGTCCTCAGAGCTCAGTTTCGGCTCCTCTCTCATTCCTCCATCTCATCTCTTTAGTTCGACTTAGAGCTAGTTCGGCTCATTCCACGCCACTCGTCCCTCATCTAGCTCGCTCAGAGTGCTCTCGCCATTCTCTCTCCATATCTACTCTCCCATATTCTCACAAACTCCCACCAGACTCCATCTCTCCACCTCCCACTTCGCTTCCTTACGTTCTACGCCCTACGCCCCTCTTCTACCTACCATCCACTCTCACCCACGCACATTCCCTCCACAATCCATTCCGTGTATTTTTCACTCCACTCTCATCTCCTCCACACAATGCTCACACCCCGCTCACCCCACACCACATGCAGCCCTCACACCCCTTATTATCTGCGCGCCTTACCTACCCACGCTACCTCCCATAGTCTCCTTATAGCTACACCTTAATCCACACTGCATCTCCTTTCCACCACCACCTGCGCACTCCTCCCTCGTCGTGTCCCTCTCCCACTTCTCCCCATGCCCCACGCTTTCCCCTCGGCCATCCCCTTTCTTCTGTTCGCTGCTCCGTGCAACCTCTCTGCCAGTGCCCTTCCCTCCGCGTTTTCCTCCATCCTTTCCCGTGTCTTCTTCCATCCCGCATCCTTCACTCCTTCATCCCTTTGCACCGCACGGGTCTCCACTCTCTCACCTCGCAGTTGCTTCCCTCCTTCATCACACCAGCAAACAACTTCATGCTCCCTCTTAGGTTATCAGAGATATCCACCACTACAATAAGCCACCATTCGGCCACTCCACCTCTCGACCTCGTCTCCATGGTGAAACCCTAATTAAAAAAAAAAACAATTAAAATTTTATAATAATAGTAAACATTGTTATTATAAAATTTCATAACTTTTAATAAATATTATTAATAATAAACTCCATTATTAATAATAAATGTTATTATTTAAAATAATAATAATAATTATAAATATCCTTTTAATAATTAATTAGGATTTATTATTCATTACTTCTGGAAAATTTTTACTATTATCCATGAAGTCAATGTGGGACGAATTGGATGAGATCTCCAATCGATTTGATAGGAAAATGGAAGAAATGTTTGATCGGATGGAATAATCAGTTGTAAAAGCTACTCAAAAAGTTATTGACAACACCTTCAATAAAATAAATCAACAAAGCAACCCGAACGCCTTTGAAGACAAAGACTCCGAAACTAAATTTAAATATGATTTTCAAAGTCCGGAAGAAAAACGAGATGAAGAACATAAAAATGATAAAGAGCAACAAGAAACTTCATTCTCAGGATTATAAACAATTGAATCAAAAATGTTATTAGAATCAACTGCGGCAAAGTTTTCCATTGATCTCAATGCCCAACAATAACAAATGCAAGATGATGCGAGTGCTTCTAATTATACACACAAAGTGGTGCTCGAAATAGGCTCGTCAAGTGAACCATCATGCAAGGTAGTCAAGAACCCCGAAAAACCCACGAGAAGACATGCAACAGAAGAAGAGCACGAACATAGACTTTTACCCTTAAAAATAGTCGTTTTGAAAGAAGTGAAATGTTATTTTCAAGACACCACTGATGATGGTATAAGCAAAGAGTTGTCCAAATCAAAAGCAATTGTGATAAGAGGTCCACAATTGCTCATAAATGGAATCCAAAAGGTGATATGGAAAACAAATAATTACAAAGTCTATTGTTTCAAAAACTCACCACTCAAACATAAAGGATTGCAACACGAATGTCCAGGTTCACATCCAAAGAAAAGAACCAATTCAGAATATACATCTCATCCAGTGCTTCAACATCAATCCAGAATTAGGTTGATATCAGTAAAAACAGCTTTGAGGACAAAGCTTCCCTTAAAGGTGGTGGCAATGCAACGAATATAAAGTATAAATGTACTACTAATAATAAATAATAATTAGTACTAGGTTAAGGGGTGCGTCTCCTCATTCATGGCTGCCCACATCTTATATAAAGGTGTCCTCCAATTGTAATCATTCATCATCTATCTATAATATTATCATTTTATCATTCAATATTAGAGTCGGATTCGACTATTAACATCCAACCGGATACGGTTGCTGCATCCAACCGGATGCGATTGCTACATCCTCTACTTACACCCTCTATCTCTCATCTCTTCTCTCTATCCTTCTATCTACTACATATTTATAGTTTTTTTAATGGGGGGGGAATCCCACAAATAAACCAAAAATATTCCTATTGGACCAAAACCCTAACTACTTTCCATATTTTGCATTCTTCTTCCCATTTGTTGCATGTGCATGGTCTGCATCCTTGTGTGTGCTTCCCAAAACCGTTCCCTTCTTGATCCCACTCCAACACAATCAGTTCCCTTCAAGTCCACTGGACAATCCTCCTTTGTTAATTACAACATTCAAGAGCTTCTGCAAGTCTTCGTAACCACTCTGTAAGTACTACATGAATTTCAATTCACAAAATTTTGTAGTGATCTAGTAGCGGTACTTTGTATCCTAAATATATTGTATGAGTCTTGATGCTTCCCACCTTTTTAATTCAGTTTCCTCGATTACAAAATCTTCAATATTCTTGTCCCACCATAGTTGAATCTAGCCCGTTGTCACCTGCATATCCATATAGTTAACAACATACTTTTAATAACCAGGTCCTGGAAATGGAACCATTTGTTGGTCCAAAATCAGAGACTGGTTTCTTGGGCATGGGCCAACAAAGGGCACCGTTTTAGTCTAGTATGTTGACATTTTCAATCCCTCAAAGGAGAAGGTATCACACAAAGCACATCCACGAACTATGTGCGATAAGGAGTGGCAACCAAAAGGATATGTTTATGAGGGTTATTGTTATTCATTCTAAAACAATATTCATCATTATATTATCGTAACATATTTCTATTACCCGGAACATACAAACAAGGAAATAAATATATAATCTATCTATTTAGATAATAAACATAATCATCCATACACAAAAAATTAAACATGGGGGTGTAAAAGTGGGATAAAATCCTTCGTTATAGTACTAATTCACTCAATTACATAATAGATATAGGGCCCTATGGACTTACATTGTTCACAGGATTACCCATCGCATCATCATAAAGAATAAAGAATCCATAACCCAATTACATCACTCAAAACCCAAATACATCAAATCAGACTCTCCTTTCGCTCTATTATGGCTCAACATGTGATCTGGGTCTTCTTCCTTCTTAGTCCCTTTCTCTTTTCTTTCACTTCCACTATGTTGTCTATCCGCTTCCGCTTGTTGTATACTTCTTTATATACTTGCGAGGGTAGGTCTAAAATTGTTGCAGACATTAGGGGCTTTTGCAACTCCCATTCCTTTATCTGGTGCTTCCTTACATAATTTATGGTCCTTCCCAAAAACAAAGGATCCAACAAGAAAGATCTTCTTCCTTTGTGTTCACCTCCTCTTGCTGGCTAACTACTTGAACTTTCTTCTTCCTCTCTTAAAGACTAATATCTTCCCTTGTTGTTGGATTTTCATCTTCCTCTTGCATGACTCCTTCCTCTATTTTTCTAGCTTCGTTTTATAGCTAATTTCTCTTCTACCTTCAATGCAAATTGGTATGCATCTTCAATATTTTTAGGAGACAATAGGCTCAATTCATCTTGTATTTCAAATCTCATTCCATTTATATATCTAGCCACTCTTTTAGTTGTATCTTCCATGTGATGTACTCCAGTGTTCAATTTATAAAATTATTCTGTGTAGCCTTTAATTGTCATTAATATGTGCTTCAAATTCTACATTTTCCTAAATAAATATAATTGATAGTCCTTGGGAAAAATCTTATCTTTTAGTTTTGCAATCATTCTACTCTAGCTTTTGATAATGGCTTTGTTCTAGATTCTCCTTCTTCCTATACTCCATTCCACCATAGAGTTGCATGTCCTCTCAGCCTTGTGACAACAAACTTCACATGCTTGTATTCATCAACATATTCATAATCAAAGTACTTATCCAAGGCATTTATCCAATCTATCAATTCCTCAGGTTTCATACTACCATTGTAGGTATGCATCTCTATCCATGGTGTTGAACCAACTCTCAATATTAACTTCAACAATCTAACCTCTGCAAATCCTTCAGTTGGTTCCTCTCCCTCTATTGGAGATTCTTCTTCTAGCTCACTAGCATCCCCTGCTTCAGGATCCCATTTTCTAGTAGCTTCCATGGCCTCCAATATTGCTCACAGATTCCTAATCTCTTCTACTAGAACTACTGCATTTGCAATAGGTCTTCCTCTTTGACCTCGTACTTGGAATCTCCCACCTCCAACTCTGAAGTCCATCTCTTAACACAAAAAATCACTCATATTTCCTATGAAATTTGTTTCACTTTCAGATTCATGTCCTAATACAGAAATTGGTTAAGGGAAAAGGAAAATTCTTCCCTTCATACAACCTTTCAAAAAGCTGACATACATTCCTAGTAGTCTACATGCATATTTATGCCTCCTTCGTTCATTTTCTTTGTTTAACAGTACTATGTCCAATTTTTATAGGTTTAATGATTCTATGTGCAATTTCAACATATAAAATCAATGAGAAAATAAACATAAGGACAAATATCTCATTAATGGATATCCATTAATTATGAAACATTTACTCTATATGCATAATTCCATTCAACATTTCCATACTTCATAAACATAGTATTTTTATTGTTACAAGAAAACAGAGTATTTCTCTTGCAGAGTTACATTTCGCTCAACCACTAGAGATAAAACTTAGACTCCTCACCCTATCTAATAATATACTATGGAATCCACAATCTCCAAGTTTAGCTAAGATAACCAACACAATCAAGATCCATAGAAAAAATTGATCCTTATTTTCTCAACAAACATATATGATTGTTCTAACTTCTCTTAAAGATGAATGCTTGAGATCTTTTCAAATCTTCAAACCTCTAAATATGTTATATAACTAATAAATACTAACTATTACAAATTTGAACAGAAATTGAGGAAACTAACTCCTCTATTACATCTTTTGACCTATGAAGGTCAATCACGAGTTTGATGAAGATCCTGCATCACATTCCAAAGGAATATAGAAGAAAGCTTGATGCAAATGCAATCAAATGTATCTTTATTGGTTATTGTGCTGACCATAAAGTTTACAAAATGTATCCCATTAATCATGAAGTTTTTGCAAGTAGAGACATGTTATATTTCATGAATATGCAGAAGAGGTTTAAAAAGAGGGTGATCATGACATATGGAAACTTCTTGAAGAAATCATTTAAAATGCCAAAGAAGAAGATGTTGAAGATCGATAGGTTGATGTTGAAGACAAAAGTACCATTGAAAGTACCCCAAGAAAGGTTGCAACTCCGCAAAGTAGTGAGCCACTATGGAAATCCATATGGCAAGTTCAAACACTTGTCAAGTACAAATATTAAATGCTTTGATGACCCAAGTTATGAGTGTAGAAGAACCTTTAAACTTTAATCAAACAAAGAATCACAGAGTGGATGAATTCTTTGAAAGAGGAATATGATTCCATAATGAAAAATGATACTCAGGAACTAACAAAATTGCGTGAAAATAAAGTTCATATAGGTTCAAAATGGTTGTTCAAATCTAAGTTCAATGTTGATTGTAGGACACACAAGTTAATGATATATTGGTTCCAAACGGCTATTCACATAAAGACGGAATAAATTATGAGGATACTTTTGCACCTTTAGCTAAAAAGAACACCATTACATTAATGATTTCCTTATCTACTAAGTATAATTGGAATTTGCATCAATTGGATGTTAAGTCAACATTTTTAGAGGTGAATTAAAAGAAGAAGTGTACATATTCTTCAATTAGAAGGCTTTGTAAAGAAGGGACACAAACATATTGTATGTAGGTTGAAGAAACACTATATGGACTCAAATGGGCTCTTAGGTCATGGTATGTGAAAAATGATACTTTCTTCTTTCAACAAGATTTCATCAAAAGTAAGAGTGATCGGAAACTTTACATAAATAAAAGGATGGAAATGGAAATGTTGCTTTGATTTAATTGTATGTCAATTATTAATCATAACAAGAAGTGCTATAAAATTGATTGATGGGATTAAAAGGGATTCATCACAGGAATTTGAAATGAAGGATCGATGCATTACTGCTTAGGCATGTTGAGCTATGGAGGGAAGATGGTAAAAATTTGATTACTCAAAGTAAATATATGAAGTAACTAATCAAGAGATTCAATATACATGTGAATGACATCTAGCTTCTACTCCATTACAACATAATGTTAAGCTTTGCAATGATGATGATATAAAAGAAATAACTAGTAATTTGTATCGATAGTTGGTGGGAAGTATATGGGAGATATATTCAATAGGCTTTTGGGAAAGGTTAAATTTGTATTATGTAGAGACAAGCTAGGTATTGTAGAGAATTCATTTCTCCATTAAGGGGGGTGATAAATGGTTGAAATGAATAAAGCAAGATGTTAGAAAGTTGTTGCATATTATTAGAGACAATTTATTCTTAGTTATACAAGTTGTTCCATATCAACATTTCCAAGAGTTTGTTGAATTATCTTGCACCTGTAAATGTAAGCCATTTCTGATCAATAAAATAATATGTGTGATGTGAAACAATTATGTCTCACCTTTATGTGAGAAATGCCGCCCTTTGCACATGTTACGTTTTTTAGTTTCTACGTCCGGATGGATTAGGTTTTAAATAAACTAAATTACCTTCCTCTCAGCTGTCCCTTCAAGTTGAAATGCTCTCCTCTGTTTTTAGATTGGAGATTTATTTGATCAAACGGATTGACATTTGCTTAGCTATAAAATTTGAGCTACTTAACATTATTTTTTGCAGTTTTCTCTTCTAGATTAAAGCTATTTAAATATTAAAGTTACAAGTCTCATCTACTTTGTTGTGGATCAAATTGGATGTTGTTGCAAGTTCGTAGTCCAGCAATTATTCTTGGTTGGAGATTTTCACTGAGTTTGGACACCAAGGTAACCACAGTTCCCCTTTTCTTGAATGTTATGCTTAAAATAAGCATGCTAGATTTAACATTGAACCTCTTATAAGAAGCTTCTCTGTGTTTAAAATAATTCAGATGTTTTGCAATGGTGATTAAAAAATTTTAGTTTAAATTTCCGAGACCTAATTTTGATTTTCTTTTGGTTTAACTTGACCTAAACAATTTAGGTGCAAATGAAATGGAACTTTGCCTTAAATTTTTATTTATCTGTAAAATCCTTAAAGGAGATTATCTCCTACTTGAAGTAAAATACTTAACTTACATTTAACTTGTAGGAGCCATTGTAAAAAATAAAAATTTTATGTAATAATAACTTTGTAAGAAATCTTCGTAGATATCAATCTCAACATGGTTTATATGATTTGTATGTATTTTTTCTTAACATATTGGTTTTTTCCAAAAGTTTGTTGGAAATGTTGGCATAGTAAAAATAAGGAGTTGAGATATCACAATCAAGGGTTTTTGTATGTCCTAAATCTATTTATGTTATTTATGCAATAAAAAATGGATTCTTAAAATATATTTTTTTCAAAACAAACAATCTAGTATAAACATTGTTTATTAAAATCTTAAAACTGAATATTGCAAATATTATTACTATATTAAGGAATTTGATTACATTACTTTTAATAAATTATGAAATTTTGATATATAATTACATTTGCAAATGAAAAAAATTATTTATTTATTTTTAGATTTCAACGTTGAACGTTCAATATCTCATATCCCTTCAATGTGAAATGTGACCCTACCTTTCAAATCCCTGATTATAAGTCAATCGACATTTTGTGGGTGTCACTCGTACCATAAAAGCATGCATGTTGAATACGTAACAACGTGTCAGAGACCAAGAGACGTAATCCTAATTTTGTTTGAAATAGTTGCTTCCTCGAAGAAAATAGTTATCGGTTGCGTTTCTAGGAAACAATTGATGGGACGTAGTCTTAATTTTGATTGAAATGATGGTTAATAAACGAAAATAGTTCTTGGTTACGTCATTAGAGTCGTCATTACTATGTAGAATAATGCCTGAACTCCTCGTAGAGATTGACTGAATCCATGAAGCCGGAGCGGGAGCCGCCTGTGCAACCGGCCGGGCCTCGTCTATATATATTTAACAACAACGCAGGCAAGCAATACAAGAGATAGGGAGACACAAGTTGCAGTGAGAAAGGCAGATAGGAAACTGGCAATGGGACGAGCACCTTGCTGCGTTGATCACAAAGGGCATAAGAGAGGGGCTTGGACGCCCGAAGAGGACCAGAAGCTCATCCATCATCTTCAAAACCATGGCCTTGCCAATTGGCGCACCCTTCCCAAACTTGCAGGTATTCTCTCTGCTTTTCACTCTATTCTCTTTTCTATTCAACTTTTGTAAATGCATGGGGTTTACCAATTTTGTTCTCTGTGTTGGGGGCACTGCAGGATTATCTAGATGTGGAAAAAGCTGTAGGTTTAGATGGACCAACTACTTGCGACCTGACATCAAGCGTGGAACCTTCTCTACTCATGAGGATCTCACCATCATTCGTCTTCATTCAGTCCTTGGAAATAAGTATTACCTTAATCTTCGATCTTCTATCGCCTGCCCTTTCATTAGATACTGTTGTAGGTTTCCTTTCAATGCATCAATGAAGACGTTTCATGAGATACTTTAGAGGCTGCATTTCATTGCCTTCAATGAAGGCAACGTCTAAATATTGTGCAAAATAGCGTATGATGGGGCTCTTAAATCCCTTCATATCTGACAATTTCTTGTGGAATTTGAGATTGCATATTTCAGTTATTGAAATCGTCATTTCTTACATTTGAGTATATTTAAAACATTTTCTACTTTAGAATTTCTTAGATTTTATAAGCATTAATCTAAGTATGAATTTTTTGCATTTATATTGGATTGGAATAGACATTTGGAAGAGGAGCTGAATGACTGTAAACACTATTCAATCTGCTGCAGCTTATTTAATGTGGCTGCAATGGGCCTGTTAAATCTTAATAGTTTAAGATCCAAGGATCAACAGCCCACTACAGCCACATTAAATGAGCTGCAGCAAGCTGAATAGTGTTAGCCCTGAATGACTGTCCCTTAACCCTGCAATGCAAAATGGCATCCATAGCCATCTGGAAGAGGAGCTGAATCAGTGCCCCTTATCCAGCTATGCAAAATGGCATCATGAGTACCAGACACACTTTTACCGTGGAGGATGAGGGTAGTTTGTGAGTGTTGTAGGTGTAAATGCATAAATATCAGTGATTTTTAGAATGAGCAAATGCACACTTCACTTTAGTACAGTGGCAAAAGTCTCCAAGTTCATAAATGGAATTGATTTCAGACTCTTAACATTTTTTTGGTGTGCCCCTTAATTAGAATGAGGTTGAATGTTCAAGTTGAATGCACCTTCACCTCCTTAAAGATAAATAGTTGGGCTGTGGAACTTCTTAATACTTATGATGCTTGTAGAGGTGAAGGAGTGAAGGTGAAGCATGTAATTATAATCACATGTTGTCTATGTCTCAGCTACCTGTTACCTTCTTTAGTTAAATGAGTTGTCTATCAATAGCTATTATCCATGATGAGTTGTCTATCACTACTTGTTATCCATACATAAAATACTAGTTATTTTTTATATAATTGTTTATTTTGACCCATTGTATTTTATATTTTTTTTATATAATTGTTAATTTTAAATTATGAAAGGACAAGAAGTGAAAAGCATGTGTTTGTGCCATTTTGTCAGAATTCCTGACAAAACAATGCCACACAAATTTTGAGCTCACCTTCACCTCCAGTAAGATGGATGAACTGCGGACAAAATGTGTAGACCTCTTTAAGTTCTATTAGTTCTATTCATTGAGGACAAGTCACTGTGTATATCTCTCATCCGAAACTGTAAATCTGGATTAAAATAATGCATCCAAATAGTTGAAGATTTTGATTTCAGCCATTTTTTGTTTGCCACATTCTGAGATCATTCACCAAAAATGAGACAATAGAAGTACCCAATATACAACGCCCTGAATTACTTACTACAATGCTTACTCCAATGCTAGTTACTGATTGATGCCATATTGTGCATTGCACAATATCATAGTTCCAAACTCATGTCGTTTTCGCAATATTTAGACGTTGTCACCCCTGAACAGTCGAAATGTGGTTTTCTCGTCAGTTAAAATATTGAAGCCCTGTACTTTGTTGAATTGTAGATGGTCAGCTATAGCCTCGCATCTTCCAGGAAGAACGGATAACGAAATTAAGAATCACTGGAACAGTAGACTGAAGAAACAACTGATTTTAATGGGAATCGATCCAGTTACCCACGGGTTACTGCCTATACCCCATATGGATTCTTTCGTAGCGTCTTCTTCGATTATCGATTCTTCCATAGCTGCTGGATGGACTACTGCGTTGGTTGGATCTGAATTAGAACGACTGTCCAGAGAGTACGTGAATAGTATTGCTGGTGAATATTCTTGGCTGCAACTATCCGAAATTGGGAAACTCTCGACCTCGATTAACAACACGGTCACTGGACCTCCGATGTGGGCACGCCCATCCTGTGAAAACTCATTGTTATTGCCTTCCATTGCAATAGGTCAATTACCCCAACCCCAAACATCAAGATGGCTGCATGGCTTCCAAACACAGATGAAACGGGATTTCGATTCAAGTCAGACGGATGCTATTGAGAATAATGCATTTATACAAGAAGATTTACAATTTACCAACCTGGGGAGAAAATCAGAAGGCATGCCTAGCATGGTCCAGTCTTCAGAAATACCCAGCGATCCTATAAACGAAACCTATGTGTTCCGTGACGAATTGCCATCCGAGAAGGAAATCATGTACAGCGATTACAGGCCTTCGTACCGGGAAGGAATGCCAGAAATGTTTGAAAACTCCATTCAATATCACTCGGATGACCCGTTCGGATCACATATAAGTACTGCATATATACCAGCAGCAAGATCAGTAATGAAATTAAGTAGTGGAATAACTTGTAAAAGTTAACTGAGAACGGCAGGCCGTAGTCTGAAGTAAATCATATAAGCATTGCTTATATAGTTGAACCTGATACCATTTTTCCTTCCCTGTGATTTACAGTGGAACATTGATTCAATTCATGGTTATCTTGATGTATCTGGGATTATTACTATGAAGAAATTATTTATGATATTTAAATTTTCTGAATTGATTGTGAAGTTGTTTGAAATTTTATTTAATTTTTTTAAGTGTTATGAGATTAAGATCTGCTTATTATGTATGATCAAACTATTACAGTTACTTAATTTCAATTTATGGTCAATGAACATTAAAGTTAAGTGTAGTTACTTAATTTATAGTCAGTGAACATTCAAGTTAAGTGTGATTATCTGTTATCTATGTTTTTATAACTTATTTTTTATATTTATTTTTAAATTATTTATTGTTCTTACTACTTATTTTTTATATAGATTTTTTATAATGGTCCATTTCAAATTTAAAAAGGTTTTTATAAAATTATCTTTCTCTTTTTATAAAAAGTATACTTACTAATTTACCTCGAATTCTAAAATATAAACATGTAATTACTTTAGACATTTTTACATTAAACCATAAAACTACTATGATAATATTATTTATATATTTTATTCTAAAAATAATAAATACAAAAATTAACTATATAGTAAACTAATATTAATTAAAATTAACATTAAGAGTACATGCATTGGACGAGCTGGAAAACCCTTGAACTGCCCATAGGTCTACGTGAAAAGTTGCAAGAGCTTCATTCTTCTCTCAATGGGAAAGTTCCCTTGAATCTCAGGGAGAAACATTCGAGAGATGGGGGAAAGAGGTTTCTACAGAGTCAAGGATGGATATAAGCTTCTTTAGCCCATAATTTTAAAATTTCACCTGTAAGAAGTTCAAGATATACATTCATAACTCTTGATACATAATTAAGTTCTTGTACATGTAAAAATGTAAAAAACTATTGAATTAGTTATATGTTGCTAAAAATATTACAAATAAGTACTTGGATATATTATTTTCAGCATGATGTGCTCCTCTATTCTCCTAGTTTATCCACTAGTCAACTTTTGTCTATCTTCTGATTGTCTTTAGAAGATTTAAGAGTGTGATTAACCATCAAAACCTTAGATTTCAACACCCCCATTGGCACAACACTCTAGAGATTCAGGATATGTAATTATGTTCTCTAAACATCCTTCATAATTGTAGCTTCCCTAAACCTGATCATAGCCCAAGGTTTTACAATCTTAACTCAGTATATAGGATGTAAAGATGACCTCCTCCTTTCTTTACTTAAGTCTTCTTGCAAAGTGCAGAGCTAGACTCGCCTCTAACTCCATTTTTTCCTTAGCATCATTTAAGTTCAATGAACCTTTCCTTTGCAGAGTAAAGGGTGAGAAGCTAAGGCTCCACTCTGACTTTCCCACACCTCAACATTTCTTTGCATTGTGTAGGTGCATAAAATAATAAATGAAAACCATACCTATTAACATAATAAAGTATTTTTAATTAATAAATCTCTCCATTGAATAATACAAGTAATACAACATAATTTAAAGTATAACTATTTCATTTATTAAGTTTATATGTTTTAATAGAAGAAAGGTTATATATATATATATTATAGAAAAAAAAACAGATTCTCATTTCTAATAACCTTAACCAAGCAAAGATATATCAAAAACCATATTCAATTTTAAAATTTTTATTAAAAACATTTTTTTTAAAACATATTTGGAAAAAATCAAATCAGAAAGAATTTTTGTCCATTAATTGTAGCTTGGATGGTTGAAAGGAATGATTGTCAAACCCCTATTGTAATGATTCTATTTCTGACCATAGAAAAAACAACCTAATTTATTATTTCAAGGACCTCCATTGTTTTTATTAGTTTTTCTCATCCTATAATAAATGAAGAATATGCCTACCCAATATCCAATATCTACCAATATAAAAAATTTATGAGAGAATCCTTACAATAAAGTTGCACACAAAAACGAGATTTTATAAATACATCCGCTACCCAATAATGAAACAAAAACAATCTCATTCTAATTGGCAAAGGGAAGAGGATGGGACAAGTGTATTGTTGAGATTGATTGATTTTATGAGCATCGTTCAAAATTCTCTCTCTCTCTCTCTCTCGCTATATATCTCTCTATATATATAGATATATAATTGGTAGTTGATGCCATGGATAACTCTATACAGTGATGGTACAAAAGTCTTTGGGGATGGAAGATGCCCTTGAGATATAAATGTTTTAGCTGGTTTGCTTTGCAAGGTAAATTGAAAACCTGGGATAATATTGTTAAACTAGGATGGCATGGACCAGGTATATGTTTTTTATGCAATATTGAAGCTGAGTCAACACATCATATTCTTGTGACTTGCAATTTCACAAGAAATATATGGAGAAGTATTTGAGCATCACTGAAAATTGTCCATTTATGGGGTCAAGATAACTTTGATATTTGTACTCTTAATTGGATCAGGAATTGCAAAGCTCATTCAATGCTTCCGGTTATCATTCCATGGTTCATTTGGTTCTCTAGAAACAAGGCTATTTTTGAAAATCCGAAACCTTGTTAAATGCAGAAAACAACATGCCAGATTTTAAGTGTGTATCAATCAATTGTCAGAGAATAGGAGACATTGAGTATAAAAAAATTTAGCTCTTTTGATCCACAATTCACTTGTCCTATTCTCTTTTTTGATGGTGTTGCCATAAATGGTATTTGTGCTGCAAGTGGAGCAATTTTTCTAAATCAATCTCATTTTTTTACGCTAGGGTTAAACTATGGCATTGGTACAAACATGAAAACATAACTTCTTGCGCTATGGTGCATTTTTAAAAGTGGCTAGTGTCTTTGGGATCGATGATGTGAAAATATATGGGGACTTCAGGTTTACCGTTAAATGGGAACGAGGTTAATGCAAGTTAAAAGTTATCTCATTACTTCATTGGTACAATAGAATCAAGTCAACAATCTTGTTCTTCAACAATATCTCTCTGGAGCACAATTACAAATATCACAACTCTCTGGCAGTTAAGCTTTCAAAACAAGCTCTAGATGGTGAGGAAGGGTTCTTAGTTTGGGAAGAACACGAAGATTCCTATGTTTGTGATATGGGATCTTTGTGGCTTTGTGAGTGATCCTGTATATGTAGGATCAATGTTCTTTTTGGTTCTAGTTGTAGATACTTTTTTGGGATTCATAGGACTAAAAGTTTGTCATAAGATTAGTCTTTTTGAAGAATAATTCTTTATGTAGGTTCATAAGTTTTCAGTGGCTAATTCAGCTATGTTCTGATACAGTTCTGATACAGTTTCTCTTGGTCTTTTATAGACAAGGACATTATTGTACCATTTGATTCCATATGAATAACAATGGTATGTTTTTTTTTTTGCTAGAAAAAACTTTCTAAATCAGCTATGTCTTGATGTACAATTTTGATATAGTTTCTCTTGGTCTTTTATAGACAAGGACATTATTGTACCATTTGATTCCATATGAATAACAATGGTATGCTTTTTTTTTCTGTTGGAAAAAAAACTCTAAATCACGCATGGATAATAGGTAGTGATTACAACTAAGCATGGATAGCAACACATAACTTGTTCATGGTACTTAACTCATGGCCTATCGGTGTTCACCACCAACAAGTTAAGTGGGTGTGCTAGTAACATAGAAAACTTAAACAAATTCAATTTAAACCTCTGTATTTCATATTAATAGAAAAATAATAAAAATTCACATGCTAACGTAGGCATTTCAAAAAAGATACCTATTGGCAGAGGCATAAACCATTACTCAATCATCATGACATGTATCATTTTATTTCAGTTTCAAGACATTGTTAAGCCATACAAAATACGTTGTCAAAGAGGTATCGAGTGACAATTATCATATTTCATCAAGTACATATCACATTTTGTTCATTAAGATAGTCCTATCCTACTTAAATCTAGCAAAAACATAAATGATAGTCCACCCTCAAATTCTAAAATTTAAACACCTATTGATGAAATTAAAAATTCTTGTTTGTTGTATATGCTTTTTGTAGAGTGAGAGGATATGTAGATTAAAAATTTGGCCAAAATTGAAATTTTAAGTGAATTTTCTTCATTGAAAAGGCCTAAGCCGTGGGGTGGACCGAATACTCACATTATCATCCCGAGTGCATAACAACATGTATTATAAATTATTTCTTGCACGGGGATCTGTTGCAGCAAAAAAGTGAATGGGTTGCTTGCGATCTGCCTCATTGTTTTGACATTGAATAAGAAAGAGAAGAATCATGTGTTCATTATTGAATTGACATCGAGCATTTATTAATTGATTACATTGATAGGTGTCTATATCTTAGAATTTGGGGTGGACTGCTATATGCTTTTCTTAGATTGAAGGAGAATAAGACAAGTGTACTGTTCACATTGATTTTATGGGCATCGTTCAAAATTAGAAATAAACAATTGTAAAAAAAATTTATAAAACATAATTGGTAGTTGATGCATGGCTAACTCGCTCATGTATAGACAAACCATTTAACTAAATAAAGTAACACCTAGCTAATGCATAAACAACAAATGATTACAATTAAAAATGGAAAACAAGTAACATATAACTTATTCATAGAATTTAATATAGCACTTAACTTGTAACCTACATATATTCACTTGATAAAATTAAGTTACTATACTTATTAATAATAAGACTAAAAAATATATATTCAGCATAACAGAGATTGAAAGTGGTCTCCTTACCCAGCATCTTCGCCTTTTTTTTCTGATCGTCTAAAATGGTTTCTACACGTTGAGATTCGAGAAGAGGCGTAGAAAATTTCGAAATTTGAATAAAGTATTGCACCATTTTCAAGGACATATGGAAATTGAAGTCGTCCACCATTTTCAAGGACAGATGGAAATTGAAGTCGTGGGATTACGTTGCCTTTTATTTTTTTTTATTACATGTTTACATGTAATAGTCTTAATCCAATCAATATTTTTCATTAATTAATAAAGTATGAATAATTAATAAATTATGAATATATTAAATAATAAATTAAGATATTTTTATTTTTAATAAAAAATTAAATTATAGTGAGGAATATTTGGTTTTATGTATGAGACTAACACTAAATATATATTTTATTAATCATTACCTATATTATATTTATTAGAATTGAAATTATCATTTTAATTTTAAAATAAAAACTAAAAATAAATTACATTTTTTATTAATTAAAAATAACAATTATTTTAAAAAACCTAATTATAATAGACTCTTCCACTTAAAAAAACAATGTTATATAAGTTAAATATTGTTAATCCTCTTAATTAAATTTAATCAATACAAATAACATTTTTCATTATATTTTCACTTATTTATTTTATTGAAACAAAATAAAAATCGATACGTGTATGGCGTATATAACTCATAAAATGCCTTACGACAATGAAGAATAAATATATGCATATCCTTAAGATATGGACCAACAGCTCATATTCAATATAAGATAACTTATCGCGTGTATAATTTCTTTAGCAACGTAATCTAACAATGGTTATGTGTAAAGATAAGTTATAAAAGCGGGTTAATGTGAGGAGATATTGAATTTTATTGTTTGTTTACTTAGAATTTTTACTAATTCAAAGAATGTGTATAATTTTCTACCTATAGTATTTAATAATTGTTTTTATAAATGTAAAATATGTATAAAAAAATATTAATGTAAGAAGATTAGATTAAGAAGAAAAGTGTATTATTGAAATGTATTGTTTTTAATTAAATTTTTAATTAACTGAATTAAAAAATACTAAATAAATTTTAATTAATTAAAATAAAAAATATTAAATATAAAAAGTAGTAATTTTTTTATTCATAGGTTTTCAAGACAATTCATTTCAATTTTCCTCAAAAATAAAAACCATTCACTTCATATTATTCAAATACTCTTTTTATATAGGAAAATATTAATAAATTTTCTTTTATATAAGCCTGCTATATACTATGCTACATTAAAAACAAGCATTCATATTTACTATTAAAAAGTATTTTTTTCATGCAAGAAATATTTAATTTTTTTTTTTAATTATGAGGTTAATTAGTCAATAAATAAGTTAAATATATATAGATATATAGATATATATAAAGGTGGTAGTGAATGTTCATTGAGACCAACTTGGTCTATGGGATCTTGAGAGAAGAGAAATGAATTATTTGGAATTCTGTAAAATTTTATTCATATGTTCAAAAAGCTTATAAATAAGTGTTTCTAGGTCATCATAGTTTTGACAGATTAGAAGATTAGTGAGGTTTGTATAGTAGCAAAGATTATGAAACCACGATCAAATGTTGGTGTATGTAGGGCACTCTAAGAGAGATTGACTTTCATCCTAAATGCTCATACTCTCATAGAGATGGAAAATCCTTTCCACCCATGGTATTTTAGGATTTGCCCAGCACCGTGCACGAATATGATAGAATATTTAAAGACCTACTTAGCCAGATGCCATCCAAGATGGAACAATCAACCGTGATCCGCTTTTGGTTGCCAGTCTACAACCAAGAATTAAAACACCTTTTTTGTTACTTGAATTTACAATGTATCATGAAATTTTAAAGAAAGCTTTAAAAGTTGAGTCGAATACAGAATTTTTAGTTGGACCTTCTAATAGAATACTTGAAGAAAAGCTAGAAATTACGCAATGATCACTTCAACATATTGCTTTAAGGCACAACAAATTATGGTGCACGATATGCTCGATGGAAGCTCGTGGTAAAGAAAAATGTCGCTATAGTGAACGATGAATTTGAGATGACAAAAGAACATCTCAGACCATATATAGAGGAAAGAATATTACTACAAGAAGAACCAAGACTCCATTAGAATATTGAGAATATGCATCAACATACAACAATACATTTACATTAACATGTAAATCAATAGGAAATGTCTACTAGTCTAGCCTTCTATCCATACACACAACAATAAAAGACAAGAGAACAATACACCAGATATACGCAATAAAACACCAAATGGGGAAACACCCACGTAAGGATTGGTCTTCATTATTCTGTAGAAATATCCATCGTACAATACAAGGAATCTCCACACATGCATCAGTCTCAATCTTCACATTATGTCACAATCCTATGTGTACAAATGACATACACAACATGTGATGTGTGATTTCACAATATCACAACATACCCAAAAGGGTCTCCTTCACCTCTATTATATACCAAGAGGTATGGAATATTTACATCCCATAATACATGTGGGATACATAGTTTTCCATCTCTCTTATATAAAGAATGGTTTTAAGAGATTTAATTACATGATGCATGTGGCATAACTCTATTTTATAATATTAGAGTTAATTATTTATTTTTATGATATTGTACCAACAATACTACAAAAGTCATGATTACATATTCTAACAAACTCTTTCCTAAAGAAAGACAACCATAAAAATTTCAAATTTCTCAAACAAGTTATTACTGCAACAAAGGTGAAAGGTTTGAGCCTCAATCAGCAACTGAGTGCCCTTATAATGCAGGCAGTGTTAAAACCAAATAGTGCAGTATCTGTCAAGATACACAACACACCACTTCAAAGTATGTTAAGAATATTAAGAGAAAGGAGAGCTACTAGTCAGTCTATCAAGCATAGGCTATCGAGCAAAATAATAAAAAAGGATGAGACTCCAGACATAATGACCAATGTAACAATGTATATAATTGATGAGGTAGATACAATGGTCGAGGAATATATAAAAATAACCGATGAAACCACTCTTTTGGTCAAGGAAAACCCCATTGCTTTTTTTGGTTCAGTGGAGAAGACTTGGTCCCTGGAAAGAAAGGATGGAAATGAAGTTCTGTACAAAATGTGGGGTTGGGGAAAATAATCTAGAAGAATTCCCCATCATGCTCAAGAAGATCAATAATAAAAGGAATATTAATCTCTTGTCTGGTGTCCCTAAGCATGAAGTGTTAAATCATAAAAAATTGCAAATCATTATAAGGCATGACACAAGGATTGGAAATGACAATCCTCAAATTACAATGATTCAAAATAAGGAAGATAAATATCCAAACTTGCACAAGCAGAGACCAATATTTAAGAATGCTTAAAAAATATTTGAAGAATTAGTACATGAAGGAGAAAATGTAGAATCTAACAATAAAACCCTTAATGAATTATTACAACTTCTTATGAAGGAAGTAGCTCTCGTCATACTCATTGATTTAATGTATATGATAAGGAATAGAACAAGCAATGAAAAAATCACTAAGAACCTATGTTGTCTTAACCAAAAGAAAATCTTGACATTGACACACTCGTCAACCTTGAAGTTGAAGGATATTACATCTCGCAAGTCATCCTCAATTTTGGGTTGCAATCTAACATAATGACGAAAATCGACATGGGAACAACTTGGTCGACCAAAACTATTGGAGTCGAGCACATATCTTAAGCTCACCAACCAAGTTCTGATAGAGCCCATTGGAGTCTATAAAATCGTTAACACAGGAATCATGGGCATCGACACACAAATCGATTTCGATGTAATTGACCCGAAGGAAGGAGTCAAAACATTCCCTCCACTGTGTTAAAGAAATGTAACTGTGGAAGAAATTTTAAATGTATTTTTCTATGGTATTATTGTATTCCTCCTTCAAGAGATGTCATTGATGTAATTGATAGTATAAGAGTCATTGCAAGAGTCAATGTAAACCCTAACTGGTAGGTCGACCTGGAATAACTAGGAAAAAATATTTTATTGTAAAGTATATAGGTTGGCCCAGTAGTTGAGTTAGAGCCAACCTAATTAGTAAAAAGGTCAAGTCAATTGTAAATTATAAATAGGGGATTGAGTTTCTCATTTGTAACACTCATCTCACTCAGTCAAGTTCACATAGGAGAGAGAGAAGTTCGCACAAGTGAAGGAGAGAAGCTGATTTTGTCCTAGGGTTTTATCTTGTATTTGTGAATTCTATATTGAGGAAGTTTTGCCGGGGTTTTTTCCCTTGTGGTTTCCTCAAGATAAATATTGTGTTCTTTGTGTTTGTTGTGCTTGCATTAGTACAAAATGAGAGATAAGTGACTAGGAGACTAAAAAAGTTAGCCATCCCAATTTTTTTAAGGGATAACTGACTAAAATTGAGCAATTTTAAGTGAGCTGACTAAAAAAAACAAAGATAAATGACTAATTTAGTCATGTGATTAAATATACGACTAATAACAAGCAACTAAAATAAAAATGAATAGCATAAATGACTAATTTAGTCACAGGAATACAAATATGACTAGCTAACAACAATTAAGATTATGAATTAGTCGTTTATGTTAGTAATTTTTAGTAGTGTTCCCCAGGCAATGGAGAATTACAATTTTGAATGAATTTATACAATTTACTATTAACCATTGTTGCCATGGATAAAGGCACGTTGGATAGAACTTAGAGGCTCTTAAAGAGGCAGGAAAAGGATTCTGTAGCATTGGAGCTCAAATTTGATACTTCCCATCCACCTGTTACATACTCTAAGGTTAGTAAATGCCATTCTTTCTAAATATTTTTTATAACTTTATATATGATGATAAAAATAAGAGTGGTTACATAGACCCTATTTCATGTAAGTACATCTATGTTGGGATTCTACACATCAGATGCATTTGACCTGGAATTGTTTTTTTCCAAAAAGAGTATGAAGATAGAATGCTCTCAGAGAGCTTGACGAATGAAAAATAATATATGATATATTTTCAACTAATCAAAGATTCAATTAATAACTATCTTGAAAACTAGTTATTCCATTAATAATTACTTTATAATGAAGGGAACACCATTGTAAGAAATTTGTACACCTAGCAACTTTATCATTTTTAAATATATACATGAATATTTCCCATTTTTGAAAATATTTCAATATTAGATCCTTTAGAACTGTTAAGTGCCATAGGAATATTTCCAAATGTGCTATGTTATACTATGTACTCCGTTACACTTGCTACAAATATCAGATACTTCTTTTTTGTTGTTTCAAAAACTTAGCGATAAGATTACTTCTTTTTTGTTGTTTCAAAAACTCAGCGATAAGATGACCAATGCACTTCCTCGAATCATTATTATACTAGAAACAAATTTTCACGTCAATTACTCAATTTTGGTCATTTGTGGAAATTATTATCATCTTTAATATAATTTTATTTACTTTCCTACTACATATCCTTGGAGTGCATGCTAACATTTCTTGCTAGGGAACAACACCATGATGATAAACTCACTTAATGGTGAAAGCAAGATGAACTTGATAGCATGTTAAATAAAGTGCTCTTTAGACCTGGTTCTACCACGCATAAGCAAACCCATGGTGAGCCACACACTCATTTTGGTAATGAATGTCATACATTATCAATCTTGTTTTAATTGTTTATCTACCTCACGATCTTAGTCTTTATTGTGCTTGGAAATATTTTTAAGTTTGCTTTCATCAATGCTATGGAAATTACAAAAAAAATTGAAATAAAAATGTTTTGCAAGTAAAAAAATACTTGAAAATTAAAAATTATGAAATTGTTGTTATATATATAATAGTCATATAACATATAATTTCGGTGAACAAAAAGTCATATAACATATAACACTTATATATTAATATATATAACATTTATATATGTATGTAATAGTTATAATATATATTTTTATATATTTAAATGTAATAGGTATAATATAATATAGTTATTTATTTATATATATTGATTTTAATATATATATATATATATTAAAAAAATTATATAGAAAATATTAGTTTTTTTTAGGAAATCGGTAAAAGAGCGACAACGGGAAAGATTGTGCAAAGGGATAAAATGAATTTTCTACATGAATCTCTGGGTTCGATTAGGGTAATTCTTGTCAATTCCTCCAAATCAAGTTTCTCTCATGGGATGGTTGGCCCGGTTCTAAGCGAATTGTAAGATGGCACACACTTGGAACTACTAAGAAGAATGGTTATTGGAGGAACCTTTTTAAAGCTTTTGGTTATTAGAGTCCCTTTTTTAAAGCAATTTTTATATGGATGGCGGTTCCTGGGGCATCATATAGGGTTGCAAGAAATCGACAAGGGAAATGGCAGAAAGAGTCTGTGTGGCCACTTATAGTCTCCCTATATTAAAAAATGATTAATATCCTGAAGCGGCGTACGTTTTGCAGATATGAAAGTGCTTTAAAACCCTATTATTTGAGGTATTGCGGCGTAGGTTTTGCAGATCTAAAAGTGATTTAAAACCCTTAAAACCCTATTATTTGAGGTATTGTTTATAGTGTGATAATTTTATGCCTTCAACTATTTATTTTTTCATTATCTCCCATGGCATTATTGCTCAATTATAATTTTTCTCTTATCCCCATTGTCTCTCATTGTCACAGACATACCATGGAAAATATGGCCATGGTTAATTCTTTTCTTAGTTACTAAAAGTCCTGCTAGGTATTGCAGAAGCCAGTAGAGGTATTCTGGTTTTGGTATTTGGATTTGCATTACATTTGACCGATCATGCAATTTATGTAGGTTAAATAGATGTTCCAGTGAATGTAATAATTTATTGCATGAGATTTTCGTTCTGGTATTTGGATTTGCATTACATTTAACCGATCGGTGTAGAATGGAATATTAATCCTTCCTTCCACAGTCCATTTAACCATTGCTACTGGCATGAGGTGATGTTTATGTGGTTGGCATATATTATTTGATTCATTATTACATTATTATTGGTAAAATGCGAAGTGTGGGTGCAAGAACAAACTTAGAAAACCCTTGGACTTTCTCTATGGTTTGGATGAAAAACTAAATCCATCTTCGGAGTGGATTCATCCAAGATTCATGATTAAAATTAATTGATCAATTTGGAGATTTTGAGCTTCATCAAATTTGTATTTTGAGTGTAGATCTTGGTCTCCTGGACTGAGATAAAGATTGTTTGCCAAGAAGGGTGCATCCATTGAAGAGGAAGAAATAGTTGAGGGAAGGGCGCAACTAGTGAAGAGGAAGAAATAGTTTAGGGAAGGGTGCACTTGTTAAAATAGGAGCTAAGTACATTATCATCTGATATTTCTATTTCTACTGCCAAAGAAGGAGGGCGAGTTTCCCTTCCTCCACATTGTTAATCTCTACTTGCTACTTTTAAAGTTGGAGGTCAAGTTGTGCACAAAGGGAAAAGAAAGCACTACTATACATTATTGATATCACGTTATTTTTGGAGAAGAACACCCATTGTATGAGTTGTTTCAGACTTGAGCGGGGTGGGGGGGGGGGGGGGGCACTCTGATCTTCATTTCCACACGCCGATTAGTTTCTTGGGAAAACATGCCATTATAGGAAGGTTTCATTACTGCAAAGCTCTATTTGCGAGGCTCAGATGGAGTTCTCAACCTTTAGCAAGATAAATGGTGGCATGCAGCAAAAGATACATTCTACTATCCTTCGTCAGAAGATAACATAGAAGGGGTTGTTTCCTGTTAGACTAGGAATTCTTCTACCATTAGTCAGCAAGTGGCTGGTATGGAGGCCATTGTTGTTAGGAAAAGAAGAAAAACCTCCCATGCACAGGTCGATGCAGTGTAAGTCCCTTGGTTACAGGCTCTTGGCTTCAGGCTAATGACTCATGGCTTCTCATTCGGTGTGCTCCAAGAAGTATTTGCTTATAAGGTTTAACAAACTTAGGTTGCAATAGTTTGTGTTATGAAAACAAGAGTGCGCCAGATGCCTCCAAACCCTCAATAGGCATCCAGGGTTTTATATATAAAAATAACATATGAGAAGCTTTTTGAATTTGATGGACAGACCCAGCATGGCTTATATATCTTGTTTTAGGGGATTTACTAACTGGTCATTTTATTCTTGTTGGATCGGTCGGACGAGGAACGAACTCTTCGATGGAACTAGGGATGTAGAGGATTTCATGGAAGATATGAGATTGATGATCCCTGAAGAATAGTTGGTTTAGTTTATTCCATCATTTATGCCAAGACCCAGTGTGAGCGCATTTTAACATCTACATAGGTCGATTTGGGTGAAGGAAAGAGTATTGTTAGTTATTGTGTGAAGAATCAATACACACCAGGTTTTTCCCAGTACTTGAGCAAGATGCCACTTATTTAAACAACTAATGGGTATACTACTGAGACTCTGAGCTCTTATCTTCATACATTCTAGTCATCTATAGACCCTGCATACCATTCAAGGAGTAAGGTGTCCCTTTTCTTTACGTTGGATTGAAGGTACTCCTTTGTACTGAATTTCCCATGCTTATTGTCCAATGAAAATCACTGTTATATGTCATTTAATAGACATAAATATACATGTCTACCCCTTTTTATAAATCTGGTGTGAGATTCTAATATGTTTGTGTGAGACATTTTGAGTTGTATTTTGCATATGGATATTGGATTATGTTAAACATATAATTTTCACCGTAGCAGTTTTTGTCTCCTATAAAAGTTGGGCCTTCCATTCCACATTCATTTCTCCATTCCCTGTACTTGTTTTCACTACAACTAAACGATGCACAAACTTGATCATATTTACTAATCTTAAACTGTAGTGCTGCACTTAACAAAGTAGCTTCTATTTTGCAACTCTTGCCTATATGTACCATATATGTTTATGGTAGAACTCTTAAGCATATTATTGCTTAGAATATTTTAAAGAGCTTGATAGCCTCCTTTTCCAGATCGTTAAATCATTGCATGGATTTTTGACATTTGGAAGAGCTGGATGATGATGACCTTGTAATCCTCACATTAGCGAATTTCTCTATAAAGGTGTTGAGATAGGATGTTGCGCTATATTATAAAAATATTAGATCTGCAAACTATTGGCGTGTGTCTTAACATCTCCAGTTGGAGGCTTGTAGCAAAGGTGAATGAACTTTGGAGGGTTTGCAGATGCTAGAGCCACTCCTAAATATGATCCCATTTTCAACTCTTCATATTGCTCCACATCTAATATCTTCGCCGTGAGAAGAAGCAATGTTGGATGCTTCATTTGCAAGCACACCTGTACAACAACAACAGTCATATTAAACAACTAACATCTACATAATTCTAATGAGATATTTAACTTCTCCATATTCACCAATGACCATCAAATCTATAACTTTGTACTTGGTTTACCGTATGCGAAAAATAAACATACGATTTTTGTTTATATTATATATTTCCTTAAGGGAAAAGCACATTACGCAGTTAAAAATATTAACTGCGCAGTAGATGAATATTTTCTTTTTCTTTTCTTTAGGACTGTGCTTCTCCTAGCAAATACTTTGCTTTAATCTTCTAACTTTTACTTCACAAATTAACTGCGCGTTTTAACTTTTTACTGCACGAAGATTAACTTTGCGGATCTCTTAAAGAAACTTTATATTGAAATATTTCTTGTTAGGACATAAGAACCAAAACATTTACTATGTAACTCATGTGCAGTTACTCCTTGTTGGAATAGAACTTTCACCACGGTAAACTATTTGGAAATCTTGATTTCTTTTACACATAGTAAATGTAAACAACATTCACTCAAGTAAATGTGGAGAAGATGTGTGACATGAAATATTCAACATTCTTGAGAATGAAACATAAAATATAGATTTATATATTTACCACAGTAAACTACGCAACCTTCCTCAAATATGGAAATGAGTTTTCACTTGATATTTTACTTTCACGGAGCTTGGGATCTTCATACAGTTCACGGTTCTTCACTTCTTCTTTTCTTCCCCTCACACATCTCTCACCTTTTTTTTCAATTATCTTCTTCTATATGTAGGATTTACTAATCATCGACTTAAGATCACTTCACCTTGAAGCTACAGGGTTTCATTAAAGACTGTAACAAATTTATACCTAATAATTCTTGATATGCAGAATACTATTGCGATTACATAAATACTAACTTGACGTGCGCCGGATTGGCTGCAAACTGACTGACTGACTGACTTCTGGCATTTCAGATTGACTGAGTGTTTGACAGATCTGAAACATACTAGATATGCTATCAGCTCTTTAATTACATATTCCCAACACTCCCCCTTAATTATGAGCGGATGGGGATCATTCAACAAAAATAAAAATTTACAAAATATTTCAGAGCTGAAAGATGCTCTGTGTAAGATGAAGTTCACTGCACAGAACTTGTCACTCCCAAACAACTTCTCAGAAATTGGAATGGGTCCTTTGCCAATGTTTTTGTAAATATGTCTGCTACCTGATCTTCAAACCTGTAAAATTCTAAACAAATTTCCTTATTGTTTATCATTTCTCTGATAAAATGATACCTTGTGTCGATGTGATTGGTTCTCTTGTGGAACACATGATTCTTTGACAGTGTGATAGTTGAATTGTTGTCGCAGTAAATGAATGTGGGTTCTTGCTGGTTCTACGACAGATCACTTAACTTCCTTGGCATCTAAACGGCTTGACATGCAGCGCTTGTAGCTGCAACATACTCTGCTTCTGCTGAAGAAAGAGTTACTATGGGTTGTTTCTTTGAAGCCCATGACACAACACTTGTTCCTAAATGAAATATATTCCCAGATGTGCTTTTTCTGTCATCTATGTTGCCTCCATTGTCGCTGTCAGTGTATCCAATGAGTTTGAAATTTTCTAAGGTTGAATACAAAATACCAAAGTCTTTTGTTCCACTTGCATATCTCAGAATTCTTTTACCTGCTTTCCAATGAGATTCTTTTGGTGACTCCATGAATCTTGAGATTAAGCTGACTCCATACATGATGTCTGGCCTTGTTGCTGTTAGATACATAAGGCTGCCAACGCGCCTTTTAAACAACGGAGGATCTACATTGGATCCAGCATCATCCTTGCTCAATTTCAAACCTGTTACCACTGGTGTTGGAGCTATCTTGCAATTTAACATCTTAAATCTATTCAAGAGATCACTTGCATACTCTGATTGAGATATAAATATGCCTTTTTCAGGCTGTTGGACTTCAATGCTCAGAAAATACTTCATAATCCCCAAGTTAGTCATTTTGAATTCAATTTCCATGACTGATCTAAATTCCTCTATGCCAAAATCACCAGTAAATATTAAATCATCTACATACAGGAAGACAATTATCTTATTACCTTGCTTGTTGATTTTTGTGTACAGCGTTGGCTCACATTCACTTTTGTGAAATCCATTCTGAATGAGGTATGAGTCAATGTGATTGTACCAAGCTCTAGGAGCTTGCTTCAAACCATAGAGTGCCTTCTTCAACTTATAAACTTTGTGTCCTTGTCCTAGAGCTTCATAGCCTTATGGCTTCTCTACATAAACTTCTTCCTCCAAATAACCATTTAAAAATGCAGACTTAACACCCATTTGGTAAACAGGCCATGTCTTATGAGCTACGATGGACAAAACTATTATGATAGTGTCCATTCGTGCTACAGGTGCAAACGTTTCATTGAAGTCTATGCCAGACTGCTGTGCGAATCCTCTTGCTACCAATATTGCCTTGTGCTCTTGCACATTTCCATCAGCATTTTGCTTGGTCTTATAAATCCATTTCATGCTTATCACATCCTTGTCCTTAGGAACATCAACTAATTCCCATGTTTGCTTCTTCTCAATGCATTCTATTTCTTCATCCATGGCATGTGCCAAAACTTTATCTTCAGCAGCTTCTTCAAATGTTAGAGGATCATTAACTTGAGAAAATAATGCAAAAATTGAGAATGAATTAGGTGTACCAGTCTCATATATCTCACACAGAGTTCTTGTCTTTGTCGGAGTTGTTGGTGTCGTACTGCTTGATGGAGTTTGTTGCGCACTTGGTGTGCTTATCAGAGTTGCTTGAACTGCGACTTGTGTCGGAGTTACTTGTGCTAAAACATGCTGCGTAGTCCTGGGAGTAGATGGAGCTGTGAATTTTTGATTCACATGTGGAGTCTCAACCACATCTTCTGCGATGTCATCATGTGACACGATTTTAACATTCTTCTCTACAGTTCCATCCCATGCTTCATTTTCTACAAACTGAACATCTCGACTGATAATAACTTTTCTTGTGACAGGGTTATATAACTTGTATTCCTTTGTGTCTTCAGAATACCCAATAAAAATGCATTTATGTCCTTTATTGTCTAATTTCCTTCTTAGCTCATCTGGCACATGTGCATATGCTACACAGCCAAAAACTTTTAAATGCGAAACACTATGCTTCATACATGTCCATGCTTCTTGCGGAACTTTGTTCTTCACACTCTTCGTCGGACATCGATTAATGATGTATACAGCTATTGCCACTGCTTCAACCTAGTATTCATTTGACAGATGCATGGCTGCCAACATACTGCACACCATCTCCAAAATTTTAAGAAATCATTTGAAACATACTCACCACCCTTGTCTGTTCTTAAGATCTTGATGTTGTAACCACTCTGCTTCTCCACGAGTGCTTTGAACTGCTGAAAACAACCAAACACATAAGATTTATGTTTTAGAAAATATGCCCAGGTTTTTCTTGTGAAATCATCAATAAATGTGAGAAGGTAAGTATATCCTCCCATGGACAGTGTTTGCATTGGTCCACAAATATCAGAGTGCACAATTTCAAGTGGTGTACGAGCTCTGTATGACTTTCTGACTGGAAAAGTCTCTCTGTGTTGTTTTTCAAAAATACAACCTTCACAAATTCTCTCTAGCTTTTCAATCAATGGAAATCCTTTCACCATGTCCTTCGTGTGCAGTAGCTTTAACCCACCAAAATTCAGATGTCCAAATTTGAAGTGCCACAACCAGGATTCATCCTTTATTTCTGTTTGAAATGCTATTTGCATTTCTCTGCTGCCTTTTTCTTTCTTGTTGCAGTGAATTTATGCTTCTTTACATTATGCTTTGAACGCGGTACCAAAATTTTCATTCTGACTTCCATGAACAACTTGAGTTGTTTTACCTTTTATGATTGGCCTAATCCTCAAAGGAAACAAGCGATGCTTGTCATTTGAGCTTCAACAATTAATTGATTGCTTGGATATATGTCTTTGATCACACAATGCTTTCCTATCATGTGAAATCTGTAACCTTTTTCCATCAGCTGTACAATGCTCATCAAATTATGCTTCAAACCTTGAACATAATAAACATCATGCATAAATTTCTGCTCCCCTTGTTTGGTTAGAATATCAATAGTACCCTTTCCCAAAATAGTGACTTGAATATTATTTCCAAGTGTGACATCAGTTTGAACTGATTTATCTATACTAGAAAATAGATTTAAATTACCAATCATGTGATTGCTACATCCTGAGTTTAAATACCATATGTCATTTGGGCTTTCTTGGACAGCATTGCATTCAAGTGGAGATGCACATGCTAAGAACAGTGAGCTGTTCGAAGTGTTGTTGTTGCTTGAATGTGTTTGGCCTTGCTTTCCTTGGTCATACTGCTTCTTCCTGCATTCATATGCGAAGTGTCTAAACTTCTTACAGTAGTGACATTGAATTCTTGATTTATCATACCTTTGTCCACTTGGCTGACTGAGGATCTGATTCTGACCTCTACTAGCAACATGTGCAGGGATGCTGCTGCATCCTCCTCTGAATGAAATTTGTCCTTTGCCTCTAGAGTTTGATCTTCCTCTTCCTCTTCCACGACTTATGGATGACTGTGCTGTGAATGCACCTTCCAGTGATGTATTTGAACTGCTGATTCTATGTTCATGATTGAGTAATGAGGCTTACAACTCATCAATATTAAATTGGGATAGATCTTTATTTTCCTCCAGGGTCACAACTAAAGATTCAAATTTCTTTGGAAGAACTCTAAGAACCTTTTCAACAACCCTTTGGTCACTTATATTTTATCCATGAGACTTTATTTGATTAACCAGACCAATAACACAAGTATAGAATGAGTCTACTGACTCTATATCTTTCATTGACAGAGATTCAAAATCTCTTCTAAGAATTTGAAGTTTCGCAGTCTTTACCTTGTTCAAGCCTTGATAGGAAGTTTCCAGTGTGTCCCATGCTTCCTTAGTTGACTGCGCTGCTGCTACTCTTGGGAGTATGGATTCATGTGTTGCTTGATGTATGTGGAGCAACACCTTTCCATCTTTCTTCCTCTGTTCCTTTAAGACATCCTTCTCAGCTTGTGTGATATTTTTGTATGCTTTCAGATCTGCTGGTTCTACATAGCCATTTTGGACTATTTCCCATACATATTGACCTCTAAACAAAGCTTTCATAGTTAGAGACCAATATTCATAATTTTTACCAGAAAATATTGGAGTTTGAAAATTACTAGAAGTAGAAGCCATTCTTAATCACTTTTCCCTTATAAATAGAATTTCCTTTCTCCATAAACCTCGCTCTAATACCATATCAAGGGAAAAGCACACCACGCAGTTGAAAAGATTAA
This sequence comes from Larix kaempferi, assembly GCA_027924585.1. Classification (NCBI taxonomy): domain Eukaryota; kingdom Viridiplantae; phylum Streptophyta; class Pinopsida; order Pinales; family Pinaceae; genus Larix; species Larix kaempferi. The sequence continues at coordinate 12,716,834 of BSBM01000316.1, read as the reverse complement.
CTGCACAGTAGATGAATATTTTATTTTTCTTTTCTTTAGGACTGCGCTTCTCCTAGCAAATACTTTGCTCTAATCTTCTAACTTTTACTTCACAAATTAACTGCGTGGAAATTAACTACGCTTTTTAACTTTTTACTGCGCGGAGATTAACTTCGCAGATCTCTTAAAGAAACTTTATATTGAAATATTTCTTGTTAGGACATAAGAACCAAAACATTTACTATGTAACTTATGCGCAGTTACTCCTTGTTGGAATAGAACTTTCACCATGACGAACTATTTGGAAATCTTGATTTCTTTTACACACAGTAAATGTAAACAACATTCATGTAAGTAAATGTGGAGAAGATGTGAGACATGCAATATTCAACATTCTTGAGAATGAAACATAAAACTATAGAGTTATATATTTACCGTAGTAAATTGCGCAACTTGGCTCAATATATGGAAATGAGTTTTCACTTGATCTTTTACTTTCACAAAGCTTGGGATCTTCATACACTTCACGGCTCTTCACTTCTTCTCTTCTTCCCCTCACACATCTCTCACTCTGATTTTCAATTATCTTCTTCTATATATAGGATTTGCTAATCACCGACTTAAGATTGCTTCACCTCGAAGCTACAGGGTTTCATTAAAGACAGTAATAAATTTCTACCTAAGAATTCTTGATATGCAGAATACTAATGCGATTACATAAACACTAACTTGGCATGTGTCGGATTGGCAACAAACTGACTGACTGACTAACTTATGACATTTTAGACTGACTGAGTGTCTGATAGAGCCGGCGCAGACTAGATATGCTATCAGCTCTTTAATTACATATTTCCAACATTTTCACCCAATCTAAATGAAGCAGGTTTTTTATAAAGGTTGTTAAGAAAGGAAAATATGATAAATTACATGTTTAATTGTACATTTACTTTGTGAAATGAAAAAAAGAAACACCGCCGGATTTACCCTCTGCTCCCAAATAAGGGGGGGGCGAAGCACTCTCTTCAGGCCCCCTGTAAACATGGCTAAACCAAGGAAAGGACCGGACCAACCCCCAACAACTTCTTCATCCAATGAGATTAGTTATATTATTTCATACCTCATATTTTGGTTATTCTTGGGTAACCCACTGAACCTCTGAGTAGGAGTATCTTTGTTGTGCCTACCCATCCTCTTCATCTTGGGTGATCAACTGCCTTTACTGTTGTCTTTCCTACTTGCTTCATTGATGCTGGTTTCAATACTAGCACTTTTTCTCCTTGCTTGGGTCAGACTATAAGTCACAAGAAGTGGTCATATTATCTACGTAATAATCACGATTCAAGAATTCCATCCCATAAAGAGGTTATATTCTCTTAATCCCAACCCAAGATGCAATAATAAAATTAGGGTATTATAAATAAAACACATATGTAAAGGCCCATCCAGTTTCTATGTCTGATTGAGCGTAATCCAGCTGCCTTGCCGCCCAATATGAGAAAGAATAGACCAGGTGGATCTAGAAAAGATTCATTGTTATATTTTGCAGAGTAGAGGGAGCCTCAGATAAACTGAAGCTAAGATATTGATGGAAGGTTCCACAACCACAATCTTTACAATACGCTAGTGATTATAGGAAGTATAAGCTCTTGTAGGTTAATTCATAGTGAAGAAAATATTATGAGGGTGGATATTAGTCCATGTCAAGGAGCTTAGGAAAAAAGATATGTTGAGGAGTTTGAGGAGGAGCTGGAGGATAAGTAATCCAATCAACCGCCAGGACACTAATAATAAAAAAAGGCATGCATAAAGCTGGAGGTCCTTGTGTTTCACTGCTACAATAATAAAGGCGGAACACTGGACAGGGGTTCTACACAACATTTATGGCCATTAAACGAGATTAATATTTATCCTCATATTTTTTATCCTATTCATATTCAATTTTCTTCTTCAGTGCTTCATCTTCAATTAAATTCTTTTATTCCTCAACTTCAACTTCTTCTTTCTTTGTTCTTCCTCTTTAGCAGATTGGCTTTAGTAGTTGGAGCTGAAGCAAGCATTATGCACACTGTATGAAAGAGTCATTCGAGTAGGCACGTCAGCTGGTGGAGGTTCTGGATGGTCAACCTGAATGGGAGAATGCTATGGCTAATTAGTATTATTCCTTGATGAAAATAAAACAAGGGATTTAGTTCCTTGACTACTAGGTTATTCATTCCCGATTTACCACATTCTCCAATCTGATTTCCCCTTTCCCGCATTCAGTCAGCTACAGTAAACACTCTATGGGGATTAAAAAATATTTTAAGCTACGCTTTCCCATGATCGACAAAATAAAGGTAAGGATATTCCCTAATTACTTTATTATGAAGTTGATGAACATAAAATTGGTATATAAATTCCACGCAAGCTGAAAGGATTTAACTCTTTAGGCTTTCACTCTATGGAATTTAGCACTTGGACAAAGATTGTGTCTCTTAAGGAAGCTTGTTTCTCTAGTGCATGGAATATACTAAGAGACTCTGTCTTTCTTAAGGCTGCTTGGTTTACTACGGCTTGTTACGTTACCTGGGCTGTATGCCTTATGTATGGAAACCCCGGATTGTATATCACTTACCTATATATTCTTACTCTGTAGATACTACTTATTCACTCGGCTTACCCCTACATTTCCCACCCCCACTAGACTTGTCTTCTCAACTTACCCAAACACCTTACCTTCACTACTTACTTCATTCTGAAACTACTTATGCTGCTTTAATATTATTGTCTGCATCTGGGAAATCACCGAATCTTACACCCATCTGTTAATCTACTGAATATGGATTATCACCTGAATCTGGGTCATCTGCTCAATCATCGATATGTGAACTCATCACCAATGATGTTCATCTTTTGAATATGGGTCATCCTATCTGGGACATATATCTGTCTCAATCTAGGGTCATCCTATCTGGGTCATCCACGAGATGTCAATTAGGGAGAGGAAATACAGACTTATCTCAATAATGAAATTTATTTTTCCTTAAAGTTAATACTGGATGGATTCGAATGAATAATAAACTATTGTCTTAGAGATGAAAACTTTATATAAAATAGAATATATTCAAACGAAATTATAAATCCAAAATAGCAGAAAACATTCTCTTGAAACAATAATATACAGAAAATGCAACTTTCTTCATTGAGTTTTGGACACAAAAAAGAAAGAACCAGAGGAAATGTATTCATAAATTAATCAACTGCAATAGACATGCCATTCAGATGACCCTGAAACATCAATTTGTCTAACTTTCACCATTGAATTTGAAATGTCTTACATGCAAATGTTACCCCTATGTAAGGCCATAAGACTGAAAAGTAAATATGCAAAAAAAGCATGAACTTACTAGAAGTAATTACTTTTGCAGGTGAATTTACAAGTTGCCTAGTTAGGATAACACCAGTACAAAATTGCTGGATATACTTAAACATATGTTCAAACTTAGGACCACTTCCGAGGCCAACAAAATCCAAGCACTTCAGGAAAGGCTTCTTTGCCTCTGACTTGAAACGAGTGTCCTCGTAAATACCCAGAAGTACCCCTGGAATGGCATTAGATGCAAATGTTAGACTCCTAAGACATGTCAATTCACGTCCAAATAAAATTTTAGGTTTTGAACTGAGAAACACCAATACACTCTGGAAGAATATGGATATTAGTTATTGCAAAAACTTTAAATGTATGGCACTATACTAGAAATCAACCAACTAATGAAATCATTAACCTTTATTATCATTCTTAGAAGACCTAAACAGGGTTTATGGGATGTCATTAAAAACACCATACATAAGATTTATACAGTTCCATACACAGAATATATCATTACAAATTACATTGTACATCAATAAATTTAGTAAACTTTTTGCCAATGCTAGAAAGAAATTTTCCTATATTCTAATAAGTAATAACTCTTCGAGAAAGCTTCCTACATGGTTGGTTGCTGGGAAACATGAGATTCCCTAATAAGGGCACATGTCATTTTTGCGGGTGTCCAACACATAGACACAAAGGACACACTTGACCCATATGTTAGACGCACGCCACTAGTTTTTACATTATCTACAAACTCTTTCCACACGCTAGTTGTGGATTAGAGAGAACATGGTTAGAACATGGGAGGCCTAGAACTGAGATATGAGTTTGTTTAATGCCCTTTCAGTCCACAAATTTCCCAGAATTGGAGACCAGTTCCTGCTTTCACCCACAAAACTGTTTCCTTGCATTTTTGTTGTTGCTTTTACCCACATGCATGCTCAAAAATCCCACTTTATTGTTGTATGAGGGTGAAATAATGGCCAGGAATGGCCAAAAGTAGAACAGAGGATTTAGGGCTTCTGTTCATGTCATGCTATAGGATGATCTAGAATGTGTCCACTACCTAGATTTAAAATAATCCTCATCACTGATGTTTTAATGCTCAAAAGTGCCCAAAATTAGTAGTTGGGGTTGTTACTATTGTTTACTACTGATAGAAGGATGAAGTATGCCCAAACTTGCTGCTTATCCACTTAGGTATCAAGTAATTTGGATTAGTGTTGTTTTTATTCAAACATTTGTTGTTCATTGAATGTAATTATCTGTCCTCTATCCATGTACATGGGTGAAAGAGAGAGACTTACATTTTCCTCTCCATGCTTATGCAGTTGCACAAATGAAAATTTAAGCACATTAAGGTTTACAAAATGAGCAAAGGCATACAAAACAAAGCAGTTGTGAATGAGGAAAATGAGGATGATGTGAACATATATGAGAACTAAAGGTATTTTATGTTCATGATTATTTGGTCATTATACACGGTATTTGATATGTTTGAGTTGTTAATATAGACTGTTTGATTTTCTCACAATAGGATAAACTTGTGAAGATTAATTCCAATGACAATGGTAAGGTTGCTAGCAATGGTGGTGGATACTCTACAGGTTGATATCAAGGATGCCTTAATGGAACCCCTTATAGAATACTTAAGGAAAGGCATGGACATTGCTAGCTAAAAAAAAACAATATGAGGCCAATCATGTTCCAGGTTAGAACATTTGGAAATGAATTTGTATGCCCCACATATTTTATCTATCTTGCATCAAGTTTATGCCTACTAGAAATGGGATTTGATGAGTTACCTTTCATGATCCTCTTTGTTATAAATGTGTTGCTTTGATTATAGGATTTTAAGAACGCATTGCAAGAAGTCAAACCTTTTGTTTTCCAAAATGAATTTGGAATCTATGTAGAGTGGAATCAACAAATTGACATCGTTTCAATGTAGTTGTTAGACAAGTTGATCAGTTATGGGCAGCAAGAGGCTTGTTTTCTTGTTGCATCAATCCATTCTGGACATCATCCACCAATTATGAGTTGTCTTAAGACCTCAAGCAACAGTAAAAATCAACCATCTTGAATGTTGGACACACAAAAAGGCATAAATCTTTGTGTTGGGCTAATCCTATTATTAAAAGCAACATTTATGGGCATGTTTCTAACCCAGGCAGTATGCTAAGAGTTGCTTTGGATAGAATGCTAACTACACTTGTCTAAAATCAATTAGGTTTCAACAATTGCAAATCTATTTATATACACGCAAAGGTAATCCTTTATGACCTAATTGACTTCATGGGAAATTATTCTTAACAAAATCCTTCACAGGTTTATGCAAGAGCCAAAAAAGGGTTCATTATCTCATTTTAATCTAGCTACATCTGTTCTAAATAGAACACTCTGAATATTTACAATGTTGTGTCACAACATTTTCGATGTTGATGAAAGTTAAACTTCCAGAAAGTTTGCAAATGTTCACTATTTTAGAAGTCAAGTTTTTGGGTATTGCAAAGAAAGTTGTGAGTCCACAATGGATTTTTGCAGGTTGTTGGTTTCACAATGGGAGCTTTGAGGATATTGCAACAAGAAGGTTTACAAATGGTGAAAACATAAGTTTGTGAGTGCCACAAAGATGGCTTGCTGATTGCAGCTATTCTACACAGGAGAAAAGCTTGCACATGCAAAAGTGTTGGTGCATTTGCAGAATCGAGAAAGTGAACAGATGCAATATGTGAAAGCTAAAAGTCATATAACAATGTGAAGTTGCAGAGATAGTTATGTTGTCCATTGGAATTCCAAGAAAAAATATGTAACCACCGTTGAAATGAGCAAATGTGTATTATCTTATGTGCATGTTGTGTGTATTGAAGAGACATTGTGTAGCTGGTATTCTGGTCAATCAAAACATTAAAAAATTGGTAGGGGGGTTGTTGATCCTAGTTCAATATTGGAAATGATATAAGCCTACACCTGAACTAAATTTTCACTCACCCTCTGCAAGTGATTGTATTGCGAGTGCAAAGTTATTTTGTATTGGGACTGTCCAACAAGAGCTACCGTAACTCTTCTAACCTACAACAACAATGATGCCTGAAATTGGTTATGGTGATTTAGATGTACTGAAGGATGTAGGGAAGGTGTTCAAAAAAATAGTTTGACAAATATCTCTTGTTAGTGATTCAAAAGAAAATGTGAAGAAACAGGTTGAAGAAGGACCCGCAACTTGAAATTTGGCACCAAATGCAGCAAGTACAGAAGTTGGCAATGACCCAACATAGTTTCATTCATTTGGTGTGTGTACCTACTGTCTATGAGGAATGGAATCACTGTGCTCATTGATCTATTGAACCTAAATATATTTTTGTTATACAAACAACATTGCATTTCCGTAGAAGAAGGGACCATGGTATCAAAGGGATTTCAAGAATGCATCTTGGTCAGCTTGGATGACATGCAAATGTGTTAGAGGTTGACATTGGAGGCTCTGTAAGTGCAGGTGAAACATCTCAAGCCCAAGAAATTAAAAGGAAATCATCTGATCTCCTTGATTTTAAGACAAATAACAAGATTTCATTTGCAATACAAACATTCTATGTGTCTCTCATGAAGGTACAGGTAGTGCCCAATCAACGTTGTGATGATACATGATGACTTATTGGGGCAACCAAGAGTGTGGTAGTTTCTTTTTCCAAAAATAAAAATTCATGACAGTCTTGATGTGGACGAGAATTGTAGCTCAATCGAGTTTGAATCATCACTTTCTCCAAAGTGTCGATACTTGGAGAAAGTTGTGGATGATATGACATCAATTACTGTAAGCACGTGTGCAATACAACAGTACTGAATTGTTTCTATGCTTTTGGAAATACTACACAACTATATGGATGTGAAGAGGATGCTTTGCCATTTTGATTGGTAGTGGGGTCTTTTCACTTGCATCTACAGTCATGAGTGACCTTATTCACAAAAATCCAACTTGCTATTATGTTTTAGATGTTGCTGGTCTGCCTAATGCTTTTGAGGATGCCATTCCTCCCTAGTTTACCATTCAACTGCTATGTCAACTTACAGAGGTTAATGTTATAATTAGTACTTGGGAATGGTGTTTCGATAAGAAGATCACTACATTAATTAAAATATAAACATATATTTATATTCATATGGGGAATGTTACAAGATCGAGGATCACCTGCGTTTGGAAGTGGCTGCACAAGCTAGTAATGAACTAACAATCCAGTCCCAACTTCAAGTAAACTTGCTACTTTTCCCTCCCCTTTCCCAGAAAGGGGACTAAGTTATCAACCTATCTGATTAAGGATCTAAGCAGTTCAGTAAAGTCTGCAAGTATCGAGATAATTTCTCCAGTTACTCTATTTAAGCATGAAAATCTGCATGTAATAGATATTAGATGGAGTATTATACTTTCAATTTTGTATGAAACTTCTACAAGTTTGAAGTAGAATGACAAGTTTGATTTTGAATTTAAAAGGAAGCAATCTGAAGCTTTATACCCCCAGACTTTGAAAATATTGCACTTTCTCCTTCAAGAGCACCTTACTATAGAAATACATTTTCCCAACAAAAGGTACAAATAAACTTGTAGGTGAAATTATACATGGGAAATGAACATCTAAATGACATAAATATCTCAAGCCTCAATGGAGAGCTACAGATAGAAAAATCAAGAAATTATCCAATTTGGTGGTCGCTTTAATGCTTGCTTGGCAAGCCTACAATTTCACAATAACACATCCCCTACTTAATCCAAAGAAATGAAATTTTATGGGATCAACAACATTCTTCAAAAAAGAAAGCTATCAGATGTGTTCACTAAAAGGCACATAATTTTCACCACCATTTCAGCCAAATGTTGTAAATATGCACTATTGTGGACTTCTCACTAGGAATGCATCCTTTTACCTTCCAAGGTAGCAACGCAATATACTTAGTGTACTAACAACCTATAACTACTAATTTCAGGTACCTAGAAGCCAACAAAATAGCTCTGACAGCTGCAAAAATATTCTTGCACCAGCAAGACAATTACAAGCTATTTAGACAACCTAAGGTAGGAAAATGCCAGAAGACTACTACACCACACACTGAAACCTTTAGAGCATAGAATCCCCAAATTTGACAACTAAAAGCACATCTTTTGAAGGTTACGTCACTTAATCCTTCCGATGAACATTTGCTTCATGTTCAACTCTCCTCTGTTTCCACAATGCCTCTCTCTGTTCTATGTTTTCTATTAACATTTTGACCTCTTCAGGTGTCTTCTTAACTGCATCCAACCAAAACAAGCAACTTACTCCCAATGGTAACAATATGAAGCAGATGTACATGAATGCTATTGAACTACTCTTCACTATGCTTAGTAAAACAAGGTCTATATTGGTAATGTTGTTCACCAACAAATAAAATATAATGATTAAACATGTACATAATTATTTTGAATCACTAGTCAACATAATTCCTATGAATTAAAAACAAAATATTTGATACTCTTACATCATCTTACATTAATGATAGAGAGTCCTAGGACCTAGATGCTTAATCCAACAATCATTCTTTGTGATAATATTGTGTTGGAAATTTCTCAAATGTACAGGGGATCCATTCTGGAAAATGTGGAGTGTGGTCAATGGTGCACATGCACTATAGGAGAAACATGGATAAAAGTTGAGAGAAATAACTCAAGCCTAAAGATAAATTCAAACAGCTATTTTCTCCATTGAATGAAAAAAGTTCTTAAAAATAACCTGAATTTCATAGCTATGGGTCAAACTACTGCCAGCTTATGGCCTAACCTGGATCCACAGATAAAGGTTATTATTTCTAGAAACAAAGTTTACAAAGAAAAAAAATGTGTCTAAACTACCTGGTTCATGTCAAGTTCATTGTTAATGTAAGCAAACCAATCTTACACTCACTAGATCCTTCTGGAAAGCAAGAACAAGCATCCCTATTATGCATTCCCAACCTCCATTCTTTCAACATCACATGAAATCACTAATAACAATGCTAAATAAGAAAAAATGAAAGGATAACAAGCAACAAACCAAATTCATGGAAGATAATAGCTACAAAACATAGGCCTTCTTCAACTTTCACAAGTTGCAAAGTCATTCCTGGTCCTATTTCATGAAGCTTCACATAAATTTGAGTAGATGCTCGATTTACTCATTCACAAGTTTCAATGTTGCTTCCTCATCCTCTATCTCACTTTCTGATCCATAAGTTGGCTTATCAACATTGGGGATTCAGTCGAAAAATCATTTCACAAATGGAAGCACTGCCTGTACACAAAACTGTAACTCTTTCAACTTGCTACATATCTTATTGATTGTCCCTGTAAAAAAATTCAAACAAATGTGTACTAGCACATGCACTAAAAACTAATAGGAGTAAAAATCAACAGCTTATAGCCAAAAAAATCTGCATAGGGGCAAAGATTTTCCTCTAAAACCCTGAAGTTGAACAAGATTCATTTTGCTCACACAAGGTTGCTGATTGCACTTCTGCAAGTGAGAAGAGTGTTCCAGCGTGTTTTATTAGAGGGAACAATACTATAATATAATATCTGCTGCAGAGAGCCCCCCATAAAAGCTTATATATGATCGGGGCAGGAATAGGCCCAAACCAATGGCATGGGAAGCTTTTCTGGGTGAGTCTTTCAAGTAGGTGACACACATTATCATCACTTGAAAACATTAAGTGTCTCACACAAAATTTGTTGTGTGATTAAGTTTTAATTTCATTGAAAAAAATGAAATCGCATGCATGTTTTTAATGTTAGCCAAGTTTCTGCCAATTCCATCCACCTTTTTCCCGAGTTCTTCGCTGAATCCAAAATTTTGACCATCCAAGTTACTCCTGATTCTCAGTTTTGTGACATATTTCACATCACCCTTGTGTTGTGGAAGGGCATTGTCCCCATGTCTATGAATACTGTGTTAGTGGATCCAACTTGGAGATAACCTGTATCTGCAGATCAAATCCAGATCTGGCAGGATTCGCCTTGGAGGAAACCTGGATCCACATATTGGATCTTGATCTAGAAGGATCCACCCGGAAATGCATCTCAAATTTGGAAATAGGAAAGATCCTCCAGGGAAACATATCTTGCATACTTTAAGTGCCCATCCCATGTGTATCTCAAAAATACATTTGTATGGAAACAAGCTAATCTGCACTTGTGTTTGCTTGATGAAATTATAAAAAGGTTAATGCACACTTGTACTCACCTGTTGAAAACTTGAAACAATAAAAAGGTCAATGTGCACTTGTGCGTGTTTTCTAAAACAATAAAAAAAGTTAAAGTAACTTGCCCTAATCCCTTCATCGCAGTTTATTCACAAGTATGCCATTGTTATGTGCACAAATGGACTGAAGATCATTCTCCTCTCAAATAGTTTGTGGAATCTTGTAAATGTTATTCTATGCATGGATGTTGTTACTGCTATATAATCTCATTCTCCTCTCAACAGGTTTATGGACTGAATTTCAGTTAGCAGTATATTGTGACCCTAAATGGAGAATATGAATAAAAATTGTTGTTATGCGCATACAATAAGATAAAATAAGGTAATTTTATTAATGGATGGTGCTCTACCCACATTTTCTATTGAATTCGTGTGAAATGGATCATTAAATGGAATATGTGAGTAAACTTACAGAGAAAAAAAATTGCCATTGCTGGCATAGTCCTCGGCACTAGGAGCAACAACCCTGGAATGCAATTAATGGGTGTCGTCATTGGAGATGACAAATTGTCTCCTTGTCCTAATGTACTTAATCCTCTCTCACAATGGCTTGTTAATCATCATTTCGATGATGATCACAGCTTCAAAACTCCACTCTATCTAAAAAACAACCAAACCCTCATCGCTCGATCGACAAATGCTTATATTACATAGATCTCATATGTGATTGGCCCAGAGTTCGAATCCTGGCCATATGCCAAATGTAATTGGCCCACAGAATACCAAAAGAACAACTCTGCTTTCAAAATTCAAATCTGAGACATCTCCAAGCACTCCACGAGTTCTCGGTCATTAACTTTTAGGCAATGTGGAACCCAGGATTGAGTTGTGAGTGCTATTTGGAGGGAAAAATATTAAAATTAATATGAGCTAAAATATATAAGAAGACTGAAAAATATTAAAATCAATATGATCTCAAATATATAAAATATATAAGAAAGAAACAAGAATATATAAGATAGAAAATTAAAAAATTGCAAAAAACTTGGAGGAGTTCGATTTAGAAGAGGGCCTCCCAAACAATATGAGATAGAGATGACAATGCTTAATATAGACGATCTAACATATATACAAAGTGTAGAAAGTATGGATGTCTTAAAAACTTGTGCCCTAACAAGGAGGAAGATGATATGATTGAAGATGCAACTCAGGCTTAACACATATGGCAATGGAAAAACCCTTTCATACAAATTTTAGATGATCAATAAACTGAGAATAAGGAGGAGTAGGTCAAGATATCCTATGGGCATGTTGGGATAGAATAATCTTCATATGTCATCTTGAAGAAACTATTTGTGGGTTTAAAATTCCTTGAGAAAAATTGAGGAGGAGAAAATCCAAATCCTCAAAAGTGCTCCCAAGGATATTAGAGTGAGGTTGGTAGAAAATATGAATGGGAGACAATGAGAAAATTCAAATGGGAGAGGTTTACTGGAGAAACCCAGGCTACTATAGGGAACTTGAATGTTTCAAATAGAAATGAAGATAAGTAAGGGACCATAACCAACAGGTTTCCCTAATCCTACCACTATCTATTAGGAGCAACCTATTGGAAGGGGTAGACCATAAATGATTTCCATTCAAATATGAAGAACATCAAATTTTCTCATAGTATTTTCTTGATTCATAGTGCCCAGATCTGTCTTGTATGAAAGGGGAGGGAAAGCGTACTACCTCGATAGGGCTTGTTCCAATTTATTCATACATATAGAAAGGAGTATAGTCAGTAGGGTTATAATGAGAACCCTAGACTCATAAACTGAGGAAGAATATATTTCGTTCTTTGTAGTTAACTGACATACAATGGTCCATGATACCTTTATCGACTGTGGAAATAAAGTACGGTAAAGGTTAAACAAACTCAAAAATAGAGGAATCGAACTAGTAACAAACTAGTCGTCAATATAAAATTTTACTTGTCTAAACCCTCAAAAATTCCATCTCCTTCTTATGCTTATAAGTTTGTAGCTATGTACCTATTCATAGCTATGTACTTGTGAAAGTCCATATTCAACAAAAGAAAACATGGGAATATTAAACTCATAACCAAAAAAAAGAATGCAGATGTTTCCTGGCAGTAAAAAGGTTTAATGAAAGAGCATACCTTGTGGTATAAACTAGTTCCCTTGAGGAGTGCTCTTGATTTACTCTATACTTCTGATTTACTTCAACATGTTGAGAAAATGCAACCAGAATTGATGGGTTCACTGTAATTTCAAATCATGCCATGGGTTTCGGGCTTACGCCTAAAGTGGTGGTGGTTCATAGGTCTTGTAAAAATCTCAATGACAACTAGTAAAGGACCAAACCCTACTTCTGATAGCAGATATCCAAATTGAAACAAAACCAAGAAAGTCTAAACACTCCAATATAAGAACCTACTTGGCCTTAGCAAAAATCCCCCAAATTTTCTTTTCCCCCAGTTTTTATTCAGCCCAAATATTTGTTCGCCAATATGAATTTGATTTTTTAAAATTTGTTAATATTATTATATTATATAAATATAATGTTTCCCTATAATATATTTATATATTAAAAACATAATATATTAATATTATATATAAGCTTAACATATTAATTATATAGTAAATTAGTATATATTAACATACTATAATATCATATATAAAATATAATTAATATATACCTATATATTAAAATATATTATATTTAATACAAATTAACTATGAAAAAAAAGGGATGAAACCACTAAAACAGTGTTGGTATAGCTTCCCATGAAATTTGCAAGCTTTTGTTTAATGACCTCTAGCAAACGTGCAACACCATCACTCTAAAGGTCTAGAGAAGGTCTTACCATTTAGCGGATAGGACGAGGCCTCCATACCTTGTTCCCCTATACTTTTCCCAAAATATGGATAGTAAGGAAATTCCATTCTCTTAATAATAAGTTTTATTTTTAAAAGTTTTAGATTATAATTAAATTTTATAATAAGGAATTTTGTTTTTTAAATAGTAAGAAATTAAATAATAAATTTATTCTTTAAAAGATTAGAAAATAAAATGTAAAACGGAAAATATTATTTAAGGGAAAAGGGATTATAAAAATATATAGAGTTTAAAGGGAAAGGGAAAATCTTTATTTATTTTTTAAATTGGAGGACATTGGTTATTTTGCACAAAGACATGCCAAGGGATATTATCGATATTTCTAGACATAGACAAAGTGAGAAAGCTGATGATAGACTTGATTGGATATTTTATCGATGGATGCAAAAAATGGTGTATTTTAACTGGCAATACATAATTTACTCCAACTTGTCGAAACTTTGACTGACTGCCGAAAGGGTCAAACGGTGACGGTTTTGGAAAAACAAAATTTGAACGTGATCAACGTGATGAGATGAACACAATGGTACTGAGTAACTTCCATGGAAATGACCATACGAAAATATGACAAATCCCCATAACTTGACTCGACCATGACATGGTAACAAGAAAATGTAACTTGGTGGACCTACCGAGGGGGTCATATGACAATGAAAATGGCTAAAAAAGGTATGGACACAACAAGCACATCGAACTGGACATGACACTATAGGCATAATATATTTGAAGTTTGGTAATGCTTAATTATCCCATTGTCCATGGTTTTTCTGATTATATTCTACAATAAAATTTGATTTGTGACAAATTCATTACAAAACACTTAAGTGTCACAAGCAAGAGAAAGTGGCATGATAACACCTAGCATTGCAGAGTTCTATGTACATTAAACACTTGAATTCATTAAGGCCACACTCATAGTGAATTGATTAAGGCCACGTCGGTTTGGGTAAAGCCCCCTCATAAATATGAAAGTGCCAAGTCAATTGCTAGAATTCTTGGACAATGTCAATTACAAGACCTGGGTTGAGCATACTATAATTTTAGATCATTAATTTTCCCTTGGTGTTAGAAACCATATCTAGTGTTCTAAACTTCAAAATGAGCACCACATCCCACTTCCAGGCCAAATATCCCTTATGGAGGGCCAATATGGTGGTTTGGGACCACACACATGGTCCATGACTCCACATAGTAAGATCTCTAAATCCATCTGCATTGTTAAAATTTAGTAAAATATTGTACAAATTTATTATCAAAATTGTAATTTTCCATTTTTAGTGTGACACAACTAAAAATGACTAACATAAACGACTAATTCACATTAATCGTTGTCAGCTAGTCATAATTATATTTATGTGACTAAATTAGTCATTTATGTTAGTCATTTTTATTTTAGTCACTTGTTATCTAGTCATATATTTTATCCCGTGACTAAATTAGTCATTTATCTTAGTTGTTTTTAGTTGGCTTATTTAAAATTGCTCAATTTTAGTCATTTATCCCTTGATAAAATAGTGATGACTAATGTTTTTAGTTGCCTAGTCACTTATATCTCATTTTTTAATATTGAAAAGTTTAAAGAGTTTAAGGCTCTTGTGGAAAACCTCTTTGAAAATAAGATCAAGATACTAAGGACAAATAATGGAGGGGAATACACTTCAGGTGATTTCAAATATTTATGTAAACAAGAAGGGATTAAGAGTGAGCTCACTATTCCCTAGAATCCACAATAGAATGGTGTAGCTAAAATAAAGAACAAAAATATAATGAAAGCAATGAAGGCCATGATCCATGATAAAGACCTACCCATGCATCTATGGGCTGAAGCCGCTAGAACCGCAGTCTATGTGCAGAATATAATCTCTCATAGTGATCTTGGAAACAAGACCCAAGAAGATATGTTTACCGGTGCAAAGCTTGAAGTCGATCATCTAAATATATTTGCATGCCCAGTATTTATTCACATTCCAAAAGAGAAGAGATCGAAGCTAGAGCCTTCAGGAAAGAAGGGCATATTTTTGGGTTAGAGTGAGAAATCAAAGGCTTACTGTATCTACATCCCAGGATACCATCAAATTGAGCTTAGTAGGGATGTTACATTTGATGAAGAAAAAAATTTAAACAAGTCTAAGAAGACTCATGAGGATGAAGAGGAGCATGAAGCTCCTAGAGTTACAAAAACTAATAATGTACCAGACATAAATATTGAAGAGGAACCTATTATAGAAGATCATGACATGAGAGAACCTCAGAGACCTGAGGAGACACCTCATGAGGATAATTTATGAAAGAGAATACCGGATTGGGCATGAGAATTAATACAATATGTAGGAAGATATGGTGCTCCAGAAGGAACTAGTAGAGAAAGTAAGAGACCAAGGCCATATTCCAGCTATGTAGCCTTGATGTGTAACCTTGTTGAAGAATAACCTACATGTTTTGAAGATTTAGTGAAGTCGAAGGATTGGTTGGATGCCATGAATGAAGAATACCAATGCATCATCAAGAATGATGTTTGGGATGTGGTACCAAGACCAAAAGACAAGTCAGTTGTTTCGTCGAAATGGATCTTCAAAACCAAATATTTAGCAGACATAAGCATTGAAAAGCACAAGGAAAGGTTTGTATCGTGAGGGTTCTCTCAGAAGGAAAGAATTGATTATGAAGAGACCTTTTCTCCTATGGCCAAATATATCTCAATTAGAACCATCCTTTCCTTGGCAGCTAAAATGAAATGGAAGTTACATCAAATGGATGTAAGGATAGCCTTCCTAAATGGAAAAATAGAAGAAGAAGTATACATCGAGCAACCAGAAGGATTTGAGATAGATAATAGGAAAACACACGTATGTAAACTGAAGAAAGCATTATATGGGTTGAAGCAAGCACTTAGAGTGTGGTATGGAAAAATTGATGGCTTCTTGATGAGCTTGGGCTTTACCAAGAGTAAAGAAGATTCTAATATTTATTAAAATATCATAGATGATGAAACTATGATACTTATGTGGATGATTTGTTCTTGACAGTAGAAGACAAGCCCATCACTGAATGCAAGAAGAATCTTGTTGCAGAATTTGAGATGAAAGACCTTGGGATGATGCATTATTTTCTAGGTCTTGAGGTATGGAAGTTCCCAGATGATATTTTCCTGAGTCAAGGAAAATATATTGTTGAGATCATAAAGAGATTTTGGATGTTGGATTTCAAGTCCATGGACACTCCGATGGTTACAAACTTGAAGCTCATGAATGATGATTCATCTAACATAATATATGTCACGATGTATAGACATATTATTGGGCCATTGATGTATTTGACCAATACTAGACCAGATATATGTTTTGCTGTGAACACCTTAAGCCAGTATATGGTGGAGCCCAGACATGTTCACCTGATTGCAGCAAAACATGTGATGAGGTACCTAAAAGGTACGTTGGACTATGGACTCAGATATGCTTCAGATAATGAGTTCAGACTATACGGATATATAGACTCAAATTGGGTTGGAAGTGCCGAAGATAGAAAAAGCACTTTAGGATGCTGCTTTAGTTTGGGATCAAGTATGATCTCATGGATCAGTAGAAAGCAACCATGTGTTGCTCTGAGTACAGAAGAAGCTTAATACGTAGAAGAATGTTTAGCTTCTAGCAAAGCAATGTCGCTTCGCAAGATGTTGGAAGGATTGTTCGATGCAGAGATAGATGTGACTGATAGTATCTATGACAATCAGAGTTGTATCAAGATGACAGAGAATCCAGTGTTCCATGATAGATTAAAGCACATCGAGATTAAGTTTCACTATATCCAGGACATGATGCAGAAGGGAGTTGTGAAGCTCAAGTATGTTCCTACAGAGGAACAAGTTGTTGATGTGTTGACCAAGCCTCTGTCTCACATAAAGTTTGAATACTTTCGAGACCAGATTGGTGTGGTATGAAATGACCTCCCTCGAAAGAGGGAGTGATAGAGATGCCATTCCTTGTGACTAAAGATCAGTACTTGCCGACTGATGCTTGTGATTGAAGATCAGTACTTGCCAACTGATAGAGATGCCAGTCCTTGTGACTGAAGATCAGTACTTGCCGAATGACAGAGATGCCAGTCCTTGTGACTAAATATCAGTACTTGCCGACAGATAGAGATGCCAGTCCTTGTGATTGAAGATGAGTACTTACCGACTGATAGATATTTCATTCCTTGTGACTGAAGATCAGTACTTGCCGACTGATAGAGATGTTGGTCCTTGTGACTGAAGATCAGTACTTGCCAACTAATAGAGATGACATTCCTTGTGACTGAATATCAGTACTTGCCGACTAATAGAGATGTTAGTCCTTGTGACTGAATATCAGTACTTGCCGACTGATAGAGATGTTAGTCCTTGTGACTGAATATCAGTACTTGCTGACTGATAGAGATGCCAGTCCTTATGAGTGAAGCTCAATACTTACCGAATGATAGAGATTCCAGTACTTGTGACTGAAGATCAGTACTTTCCGACTGATAGAGATTCCAGTCCTTGTGACTGAAGATCAGTACTTGCCGACTGATGAAGATTCCAATCCTTACTGACTGAAGATCAGTACTTTTCAACTGATGTTGATCCCAATACTTTTTGATTGGTGATGTGGTTCT
Organism: Larix kaempferi; assembly: GCA_027924585.1. Taxonomy (NCBI): domain Eukaryota; kingdom Viridiplantae; phylum Streptophyta; class Pinopsida; order Pinales; family Pinaceae; genus Larix; species Larix kaempferi. The sequence goes on along the minus strand of BSBM01000316.1, from coordinate 12,698,759 downwards.
AGTATTTGCTTACTAATGATTGTTGTTTTTTTTCCAGTATTTATTTACTGATTATTGTTGTTATTGTTCCAGTATTTAGTTACGGATGATTATTGTCGTTGTTCCGGTATTCACTTATTGATGATTGTGTTCCAGTACTTACCAACTGATGATTGATATTGATCCAGTCAGTGTTTACACACTGATGATGATGCTAATGATGATATTCCAGCAGACAATGATGATGATGTTGATGGTGATATTCCAACAGACGATGATGATGATGTTGATGATTATATTCCAGCAGACAATGATGATGCTAATGGTGATATTCTAGTAGACGACGATGATGATGCTGATGATGATATTCCAGTAGATGATGATGATGATGCTGATGGTGATGTTCCAGTAGATGATGTTGATGATTATGTTCCAGCAGATGATACCCCACACATATGATGATGTTCCAAAACTTCCCATGACATATAGAGATTCACAAGTCAGTTGGATAGTTGTTGATGCTGTTGATGTTTCCTGCATAATACCTTCCTAGTTAAGAGGGAGTGTTAAAGAAATGTAACTGCGAAAGATATTCTAAATGCATTTTTCTATTGTATTATTGTATTCCTCCTTCGGGAGATGTCATTTATGTAATTGATAATGAAGAGTCATTGAAAGAGTCAATGTAAACCCTAAATGTTAGGTCGGTCTGGAATAACTAGAAAATAATATTTTATTGTAAAGTATACAGGTCGGACGAGTTAGTTTATTTAGAGCCGAACTAATTAGTAGAAAGTTCAATTCAATTGTAAAGTAGAAATAGGGGATTGAGTTTCTCATTTGTAACACTCATCTCACTCACTAAAGTTCACATAGGAGAGAGAGAAGTTCACACAAGTGAAGGATAGGAGCTGATTTTGTATTGGGGTTTTATATTGTACTTGTGAATTCTATATTGAGGATTTTTTGTTGGGGTTTTCTCCCTTGTGGTTTCCCAGAGAGAAATATTTTGTTCTTTGTGTTTGTTGTTCTTGTATTTCTTTCAGTGATTAGATTGTTTAATGTTATTATGCTAAACAAGTGAAAAACTAACACACTGGTCAGTGGACCATGGGGAAGAAACTTGAAAGCCTCCATATCACTTGCAAAAGGTATAATAAAACTCAAGGGACATGGAAAAAATGTTATTGTGCATATTTACCCATCTCAAGAGAAACCATGGGTAGATCCAGACGACCATGATGCAAACATAAGAATATTATATCAAGTTATGCAAAATATCAAGTATTCAATTGAACCTAACGAGTACAGAGAAATTCACTTGGGGTCACTCATGTCCATCGATCAAAACTCCAACTCTGAGCTTTACGAATTACAGATAGAAAATTATGAAGCACATGCAAGAGAATGTTGGTTGGTCAAGGTAGTCCCTCATCGTTCAATACATAAGTGTTTTGCAGTATCCATCATTCCAATTTTTTTTGAAAAATAACAAGGGAATACCCAACCCTTGTGTCGATGAAAAAGTGAATCGAAAAAATTAACTCCTTTGGCTTACAAAGAACAGGAATCACCATGTCAAATATGTTCCCAAAAATGTTGGTGAAGAAGGTTGACTACACAGTTTAGTCGAGACTTTCACTAGACAAGCAACTAGATGGTGGGACACCCATCAGTCTATTAGAAAAATAGGATCGCAGAGCAATGACAATAAACAAGATGCAAATATAAATCACATAAAACAAAATACAAAAGAGACACCAATATAACGTGGTTCACCCAATATGGGCTATGTCGACACATAAATTTCTAGTCCTTATTATTATATCATACATCAAAATGAAGAGATACAACCTGCAACACATCAACTGCAACTTCCTCTCCACTCTCTTACAGTCTCTCTTATACAATCATAGATATATTTACAATGCTACAATACATTACATAGCCATATTACAATGTATTCCTTTTAAAGGGGAATTACCATGGGAAAATACTATGGGCTACCCAATACCATGGGCCCGCAAACTGTTGTCCAACAAACAACCCAAAAAATTCTTTTCGGGGGATTTTCCCCCGAACCCCCTTTCTTGGGGGACCTTCCGCTGGCCCCCAGAACCCCTAGTCGGGGGGAATGGTCCCCTCCAGACCCCCATAGGGGGGCGATTCCCCCCTACTAGGATGAGTGTACAGTCCACCTGCACAACATATAAAACTGAGGTACAAACACGACCGAAACAACGACATCTCTAAATCAGGAAGATCATGATCCAAAACCAACGTCACAGTCATGCATGCAAACTTGGACAACTACTTCAACTTATTTCACTAAAATATTCTGCAGAAAGAAGCTAACATATCAGGTGCAAATTTAGAAATTTTTCCAAGGATTAGACCCCATCATGCACATTGAAAAATATGAGAAAGAATGGAAAATAATTGGTTATGGATATGAAAGAGTATGGAAACATCTATTCCTAAGCACATTGGACGACCTACCTAACCAATGGTGCAAGATGGAAGAAGCAAGAGGAGAAAATTTCAGGTGGAAAACACTTAAGGAGAATTTTATTGAGGATTTTTCATTCTCCCCTACAGAGGAATTCCTAAGAGAAGCAATCCAAGAAATATAACAAGTTATTAAATAGTCATAACAACCAGTCAATAAAAGCGACAAAACTGACCAACCCATTTCAGACTGACATAGAAGTAGTCTACCCATCTTTTGATCTAACTGGAAATGGAGAATGAACATACCCTTGGGAAAATTTTACAATGGAAAAGATATCATCCTAGCATAACCCTCCCAATAAAATCAATGCTGAAATTTTCTACAAAATACAAAGAGGACGATGATGATAGAAAAGAATTTCCCCTATTGTTTGCAAAATTAAAAGAAGGAGAACGACCAATTGATGATTCAAAAGCACCAAAATGGATGGATGATAAAATAAAAATAAAATAAGTCAACATCTTGACCAAAGAGAATCCTAAAATGGTGAAAATAGGTGATTACTGGTTAAAATAGAAAACCCCAGAGATAGAAAACTTACTGAAGGAGTATTAAGACATATATTCCTAGGATTATAACGACTTGAGAGGGATAGTACAAGAAATGGGAGAAATGAAGATTGACATAATAATCGATGAAAATCCTATAAAGAAGAGACATTATAATCCCTCTCACAAGTACAAAGAAACAATGAAAAAATAAATAGAGAATATGCTCATCCTGCTCATTCATCCTTTTTGTTTAATGCACTTGTCTCAAATCATCCTTATCATAATGCACATCCCTTACTTTGTTGCAGTTATGTCTTAGCACATCAGATAAACTTGTTTACTTTGTGCATCACAAGATATACTTCAGATCTACCTCTGTGATTTTGTCTTAGATCATCTGTGACAGTCTGTGTGCTACCCGTGATACTATCATTATGTTTGCATGCACTTGCGCATCTTCTGTAGTTTTGTCTTTCTATCTTCGCTCAACTGTCACATATAAACTACATCATTCTACGCACCATCAGTTATTTCATTCCTCTGCTTGTACGCACTCAGCTCTCTGCTATATCATGATGTTATGGTTCCATGAGCCCTTGATGCCCCGAAATAAAAACTTGCTAAATCTATATCTTCCAGTCTTCGAGCTTACAAGCTTACATCTTTTCTTCCAAGCTTACTTCAATTCTCTAACTTGCTTCTAATTTATACTTATCCTGCATGGATGGTATGTCCGCAAGTTGGTTGTGGGACTTGCACATACTTGGTCCTTGCCTTAGTGGGACTTGCACCCTTGTGGTTTGATCTTGATCCCTTGATGTACCATCACTCGTGGGACTTGTGCACTTGAATTCTCCAACCACTACATCATTTTTGGTATTTTTGTGCACTTCGACAACTTGAAAGTTTCTTCTGGTTGGTGAGGCTTATGTGCTTTCATGACTTGATTCCTTGTTCAACCATTTCTAGTTCAAAGCTGCTTGCGCAATCTCTAACCTTGTACAACCAACTCCTTGTATTTTAGCTTGGAGTAGAATGGCTTGGTGGACATGAGACCTGCATCTGTACCATATGTACTGAATGTACTGGTACTTCTTCAAGATGGATTCCATATACTTCTTTAAACTAACACATAAATATACTTCTTCAAAGTGGCTTTCATATATTTCTTCAAATTGGCATAGGAATATTGAATCCTCTTTGGCATCAACTGACATCAATGACAACCAAAATTGAACATTTTTTATCCCAACATTGAAATTTATTTCCACTTTTCACGATGTAACTATTCAAATACTTTATGTTCCAAACTAGTCACCATATTTCACACCATATAATAACTTAAATTCAACTTAATTAATTTGAAAAAATAGATAAACTATAATCAACTTAAGAAAAAACTTACAACAAACCACAAGTTTTCCATTGATCCGTTCATTTTCAAAGAAATTTAAATTTTCTAGAGGGCCATAGTGCACTAACCTTTTCACTCTCTTTGACGAATCTAGAGAATAGCTTTCTCTAATAATGGGAATATGGTGATAAATTGGAGTTGGTTTACAATTTACATTAAAATAATCAACATTCTCTATGTTTCCAAAGTACTTGGATATGGGACAATAAACTGTATTTATTTCATAACTATGTTACACTATATGTTTAGACTTATAAATGGGAATTATGGCAATAGTTACTGCTCTTTTGAAATAATAAAAATAATAAACAGCAATGATATTAATTATTGATAACATTATTCATATCAACATTAATATTAATAATTAATTATATTATAAATAATAATATGTTTGATATTAATAGCCCGTAGGGGTGTAGCTCAACTGACGATTTGCTTGATATGAATGACATGTTTTAAATGGGGGTCTTGAGTTCAAATCACCCCCTCTTACTCGTGCCTCATGCTTGCACGCTCTGTGGGTGTGCCTAGGGGTATAGTGGTAGCAAATGGAATTGGACCCTTGGACCCCGTGTCATGCAAGTGCCAACCCCATACTGGTTATCGATTCCCCTAGTTTATATATATATATTAACAATTATATTAAAATTTAATATTAATGTAATGTATTTTTATGTATTTGTTTTTTTTTTTACACAAACAGTTAACAGGCTTTATATTAAAAAGATGGAGCAAGTTACATAGAGAAGTAAGGCTAGTCCGAAAAATCCAGAACTGTCAGAGCATGTTTTGAGTTTTCCAGCCTCTGTAATTCAAAAATGGCATTATGCCTGATACAACCATAAGAACTGATACTGCTATTACAACCGAAGATTCTAACAAACTGGCCTAATAAGAAACAACAGAAATATAACATAAGAGTAGAACAAAAACTATATAGATAAACATCAGATCAAGGGGAAGCTGCACCGGCGAGATTTAGATGTCATGACAGTTGCGGGACATTTTTTCCTTGCTACCAACAGTATTTCCAGTGTTGTCATTGTCAATGTTCAGGATGACTGATGGGCTGTTCCCACTGTTGGTCCTCACACAGTCTACTTTAGCCTCGATGATTCTCAGGTAGCTGTATAGGGTGTCATGTTTTCCCATACTCTTTTCAGTGAAGTCCTTTATCTTTCCAGTGCTTGCTCGAACTTTGGAATTGGAGATTTGAACCAGGGTCGCTAAATTGGAGATAGCTTTTTTCATGTCTGCAAGGTCCCCTCTGAGCCAGCGCACTTGCATTTCCAGATCTTGAACTTGCAGATTAAGCTCAGGGGAGGGGCTTCCTTTCCCTTGAGGAGAAGCCCTATTTCCCAAATCACCAGGACTGCCATTGTACCATTGACGAAAGGCACCTTTGCCGCTCTCACACGAATTCATATGATACCCAGAAGCCGGAACCAGATTAGAAGCAAAACCACCGCTAGGAAACAGACCAGTGCCTAGGGACGTCCATGGGCCACCGTTTCCAGAATTCACCTTGGTACCACCCCCCTGGAGTAATCGACACCGCCGGGACCTTGAAAAAATTCTAAAAGATAACACTTCTTGCCACCACTACCAACCTCCCCTGGAGTATTCTGTTCATTCCTCCTGCATTTCCTGTAGTACAGGGCAACAGGGAAATGACTGCAATTATCCGTGGCCCCCTGACACAAGGGACGTTCAGACTTCACTCTGCAAATTAACACTAAACTAGCAGGAGCAGGAAACAAGAGCCGAGCAGGGAACAGGAAACAAGCGAACGAGGAGATAGATAGGGAGTTGAACCCTTCGCCACCTTGCATGAAATAGACCCACACCACCTTGGGGATCGTTCGCATTAACTCCCCGCATGCGAGATAGGTGGTGTCTGGTAGGGGTGACTGCCAAAAACGAAGAGAGGACTTTTTATGTGAGCAGGGAGATCTCATGGATATTTTTGGAGTTAATGAGGCCATCGGTCGGAGGGTAATGGAGGGGTGTGTCTGGGACATAGGGTTAGGGAACCCATACACCCACCTTGAGTATACTGTTGAGCAAGGCATGTCCACAATTTAAGCTCGCACCAAGATTTGCAATAGAGTCAGCACCACTGTTGTTTTTCCTAAGAATATGATAGAAGGATAATGAGTGGAAGTCTTTAGACAAATAGTAGAGGTGTTGATGCATCGTAGATATAGGCTTGCGACGTAGAGTAGCTAAGTCCCTAGCATCTCTAATCACCAACATTAAATCTCCGAAAATCACTAGATCTTTAATATTTTTGCTTTTGGCAATGTCCATCCCTTTTATCACTCCTAACCATTCTGCATCATTGTTGGTTCTTTTGCCTATCCCCCATGCGAACTCCTCCACTTTGTTTCCATCAGGGTCAAAAATAAAAAACATTCTCTAATAATGGAAATATGGTGATAAATTGGAGTTGGTTTACAATTTACATTAAAATAATCAACATTCTCTATGTTTCCAAAGTACTTGGATATAGGACAATAAACTGTATTTATTTCATAACTATGTTACACTATTTGTTTAGACTTATAAATGGGAATTATGGCAATAGTTACTGCTCTTTTGAAATAATAATAATAATAAACAGCAATGATATTAATTATTGATAACATTATTCGTATCAACATTAATATTAATAATTAATTATATTATAAATAATAATATGTTTGATATTAATAGCCCGTAGGGGTGTAGCTCAACGGACGATTCGCTTGATATGAATGACATGTTTTAAATGGGAGTCATGAGTTCAAATCACCCCGTCTTACTCGTGCCTCATGCTTGCACGCTCTGTGGGTGTGCCTAGGGGTATAGTGGTAGCAGATGGAATTGGACCCTTGGACCCCGTGTCATGCAAGTGCCAACCCCATACTGGTTATCGATTCACCTAGTTTATATATATATATATATATATATATATATTAACAATTATATTAAAATTTAATATTCATGTAATGTATTTTTATGTATTTGTTTTTTTTTTACACAAACAGTTAACAGGCTTTATATTAAAAAGATTGAGCAAGTTACATAGAGAAATAAGGCTAGTCCCAAAAATCGTGAACTGTCAGAGCATGTTTTGAGTTTTCCAGCCTCTGTAATTCAAAAATGGCATTATGGCTGATACAACCATAAGGACTGATACTGCTATTACAACTGAAGATTCTAACAAACTGGCCTAATAAGAAACAACAGAAATATAACATAGGAGTAGAACAAAAACTATATAGATAAACATCAGATCAAAGGGAAGCTGCACCGATGAGATTTAGTTGTCATGACAGTTGTGGGACATTTTTTCCTTGCTACCAGCAGTATTTCCAGCGTTGTCCTCGTCAATGTTCAGGATGACTGATGGGATGTTCCCACTGTTGGTCCTCACACAGTCTACTTTAGCCTCGACGATTCTCAGGTAGCTGTATAGGGTGTCATGTTTTCCCATACTCTTTTCAGTGAAGTCCTTTATCTTTCCAGTGCTTGCTCGAACTTCGGAATTGGAGATTTGAACCAGGGTCGCTAAATTGGAGATAGCTTTTTTCATGTTTGCAAGGTCCCCTCTGAGCCAGCGCACTTGCGTTTCCAGATCTTGAACTTGCAGATTAAGCTCAGGGGAGGGGCTTCCTTTCCCTTGAGGAGAAGCCCTATTCCCCAAATCACCAGGACTGCCATGGTACCATTGACGAAAGGCACCTTTGCTGCTCTCACACGAATTCATATGATACCCAGAAGCTGGAACCAGATTAGAAGCAAAACCACCGCTAGGAAACAGACCAGTGCCTAGGGACGTCCATGGGCCACCATTTCCAGAATTCACCTTGGCACGACCCCCCCTAGAGTAATCGACACCGCCGGGACCTTGAAAAAATTCTAAAAGATAACGCTTCTTGCCACCACTACCAGCCTCCCCTGGAGTATTCTGTTCGTTCCTCCTGCATTTCCTGTAGTGCAGGGCAACAGGGAAATGACTGCAATTATCCGTGGCCCCCTGAGACAAGGGACGTTCAGACTTCACTCTGCAAATTAACACTAAACTAGCAGGAGCAGGGAACAAGAGCCGAGCAGGGAACAAGAAACAAGCGAACGAGGAGATAGATAGGGTGCTGAACCCTTCACCACCTTGCATGAAATAGACCCGCACCACCTTGGGGATCGTTCGCATTAACTCCCCGCATGTGAGATAGGTGGTGTCTGGCAGGGGTGACTGCCAAAAACGAAGAGAGGACTTTTGATGTGAGCAGGGAGATGTCATGGATATTTTTGGAGTTAATGAGGCCATCGGTCGGAGGGTAATGGAGGGGTGTGTCCGGGACATAGGGTTAGGGAACCCATAGACCCACCTTGATTATACTGTTGAGCAAGGCATGTCCACAATTTAAGCTCGCACCAAGATTTGCAATGGAGTCGGCACCATTGTTGTTTTTCCTAAGAATATGATAGAAGGATAACGAGTGGAAGTATTTGGACAAATAGTAGAGGTGTTGATGCATCGTAGATATAGGCTTGCGACGTAGAGTAGCTAAGTCCCTAGCATCTCTAATCACCAACATTAAATCTCTGAAAATCACTAGATCTTTAATATTTTTGCTTTTGGCAATGTCCATCCCTTTTATCACTCCTAACCATTCTGCATCATTGTTGGTTCTTTTGCCTATCCCCCATGCGAACTCCTCCACTTTGTTTCTGTCAGGGTAAAAAATAACCAACATTCTCTAATAATGGGAATATGGTGATAAATTGGAGTTGGTTTACAATTTACATTAAAATAATCAACATTCTCTATGTTTCCAAAGTACTTGGATATAGGACAATAAACTGTATTTATTTCATAACTATGTTACACTATTTGTTTAGACTTATAAATGGGAATTATGGCAATAGTTACTGCTCTTTTGAAATAATAATAATAATAAACAACAATGATATTAATTATTGATAACATTATTCATATCAACATTAATATTAATAATTAATTATATTATAAATAATAATATGTTTGATATTAATAGCCCGTAGGGGTGTAGCTCAACTGATGATTCGCTTGATATGAAGGACATGTTTTAAATGGGGGTCTTGAGTTCAAATCACCCCGTCTTACTCGTGCCTCATGCTTGCATGCTCTATGGATGTGCCTAGGGGTATAGTGGTAGCAGATGGAATTGGACCCTTGGACCCCGTGTCATGCAAGTGCCAACCCCATACTGGTTATCGATTCCCCTAGTTTATATATATATATATATATATATTAACAATTATATTAAAATTTAATATTAATGTAATGTATTTTTATGTATTTGTTTTTTTTTTTACACAAACAGTTAACAGGCTTTATATTAAAAAGATGGAGCAAGTTACATAGAGAAGTAAGGCTAGTCCCAAAAATCCAGAACTGTTAGAGCATGTTTTGTGTTTTCCAGCCTCTGTAATTCAAAAATGGCATTATGCCTGATACAACCATAAGGACTGATACTGCTATTACAACTGAAGATTCTAAGAAACTGGCCTAATAAGAAACAACAAAAATATAACATGGGAGTAGAACAAAAACTATATAGATATACATCAGATCAAAGGGAAGCTGCACCGACGAGATTTAGTTGTCATGATAGTTGTGGGACATTTTTTCCATGCTACCAGCAGTATTTCCAGCGTTGTCGTCGTCAATGTTCAGGATGATTGATGGGTTGTTCCCACTGTTGGTCCTCACACAGTCTACTTTAGCCTCGACGATTCTCAGGTAGCTGTATAGGGTGTCATGTTTTCCCATACTCTTTTCAGTGAAGTCCTTTATCTTTCCAGTGCTTGCTCGAACTTCAGAATTGGAGATTTGAACCAAGGTCGCTAAATTGGAGATAGCTTTTTTCATGTCTGCAAGGTCCCCTCTGAGCCAGCGCACTTGCGTTTCGAGATCTTAAACTTGCAGATTGAGCTCAGGGGAGGGGCTTCCTTTCCCTTGAGGACAAGCCGTATTCCCCAAATCACCAGGACTACCATGTTACCATTGACGAAAGGCACCTTTGTTGCTCTCACACGAATTCATATGATACCCAGAAGCTGGAACTATACCAGTGCCTAGGGATGTCCATGGGCCACTGTTTCCAGAATTCACCTTGGCACCACCCCCCCTATAGTAATCGACACCGCCGGGACCTTGAAAAAATTCTAAAAGATAACGCTTCTTGCCACCACTACCAGTCTCCCCCAGAGTATTCTGTTCGTTCCTCCTGCATTTCCTGTAGTGAAGGGCAACAAGGAAATGATTGCAATTATCCGTGGCCCCCTGAGACAAGGGACGTTCAGACTTCACTCTGCAAATTAACACTAAACTAGCAAGAGCAGGGAACAGGAAACAAGCGAACGAGGAGATAGATAGGGTGCTGAACCCTTCGCCACCTTGCATGAAATAGACCCGCACTACCTTGGGGATCGTTCGCATTAACTCCCCGCATGCGAGATAGGTGGTGTCTGGCAGGGGTGACTGCCAAAAACGAAGAGAGGACTTTTGATCTGAGCAGGGAGATCTCATGGATATTTTTGGAGTTAATGAGGCCATCGGTCGGAGGGTAATGGAGGGGTGTGTCCGGGACATAGGGTTAGGGAACCGATACACCCACCTTGAGTATACTGTTGAGCAAGGCATGTCCACAATTTAAGCTCGCACCAAGATTTGCAATAGAGTCGGCACCATTGTTGTTTTTCCTAAGAATATGATAGAAGGATAACGAGTGGAAGTCTTTGGACAAATAGTAGAGGTGTTGATGCATCGTAGATATAGGCTTGCGACGTAGAGTAGCTAAGTCCCTAGCATCTCTAATCACCAACATTAAATCTCCGAAAATCACCAGATCTTTAATATTTTTGATTTTGGCAATGTCCATCCCTTTTATCACTCCTAACCATTCTGCATCATTGTTGGTTCTTTTGCCTATCCCCCATGCGAACTCTACTTTGTTTCCGTCAGGGTAAAAAATAACCAACATTCTCTAATAATGGGAATATGGTGATAAATTGGAGTTTGTTTACAATTTACATTAAAATAATCAACATTCTCTATGTTTCCAAAGTACTTGGATATAGGACAATAAACTGTATTTATTTCATAACTATGTTACACTATTTGTTTAGACTTATAAATGGGAATTATGGCAATAGTTACTGCTCTTTTGAAATAATAATAATAATAAACAACAATGATATTAATTATTGCTAACATTATTCATATCAACATTAATATTAATAATTAATTATATTATAAATAATAATATGTTTGATATTAATAGCCCGTAGGGGTGTAGCTCAACTGACGATTCACTTGATATGAATGACATGTTTTAAATGGGGGTCTTGAGTTCAAATCACCCCGTCTTACTCGTGCCTCATGCTTGCACGCTCTGTGGGTGTGCCTAGGGGTGTAGTGGTAGCAGATGGAATTGGACCCTTGGACCCTGTGTCATGCAAGTGCCAACCCCATACTGGTTATTGATTCCCCAAGTTTATATATATATATATATTAACAATTATATTAAAATTTAATATTAATGTAATGTATTTTTATGTATTTGTTTTTTTTTACACAAACAGTTAACAGGCTTTATATTAAAAAGATGGAGCAAGTTACATAGAGAAGTAAGGCTAGTCCCAAAAATACAGAACTGTCAGAGCATGTTTTGAGTTTTCCAGACTCTGTAATTCAAAAATGAAATTATGCTTGATACAACCATAAGGACTGATACTGCTATTACAACTGAAGATTCTAACAAACTGGCCTAATAAGAAACAACAGAAATATAACATAGGAGTAGAACAAAAACTATATAGATAAACATCAGATCAAAGGGAAGCTGCACCGGCGAGATTTAGTTGTCATGACAGCTGTGGGACATTTTTTCCTTGCTACCAGCAGTATTTCCAACGTTGTCGTCATCAATGTTCAGGATGACTGATGGGCTGTTCCCACTGTTGGTCCTCACACAGTCTACTTTAGCCTCGACGATTCTCAGGTAGCTGTATAGGGTGTCATGTTTTCCCATACTCTTTTCAGTGAATTCCTTTATCTTTCCAGTGCTTGCTCGAACTTCAGAATTGGAGATTTGAACCAGGGTCGCTAAATTGGAGATAGCTTTTTTCATGTCTGCAAGGTCCCCTCTGAGCCAGCGCACTTGCGTTTCCAGATCTTAAACTTGCAGATTGAGCTCAGGGGAGGGGCTTCCTTTCCCTTGAGGAGAAGCCCTATTCCCCAAATCACCAGGACTACCATGGTACCATTAACGAAAGGCACCTTTATTGCTCTCACATGAATTCATATGATACCCAGAAGCCGGAACCAGATTAGAAGCAAAACCACCGCTAGGAAACAGACCAGTTCCTAGGGACATCCATGGGCCACCGTTTCCAGAATTCACCTTGGCACCACCCCCCCTGGTGTAATCGACACCGCCGGGACCTTGAAAAAATTCTAAAAGATAAAGCTTCTTGCCACCACTACTAGCCTCCCCTGGAGTATTCTGTTCATTCCTTCTGCATTTCCTGTAGTACAGGGCAACAGGGAAATGACTACAATTATCCGTGGCCCCGTGAGACAACGGACGTTTAGACTTCACTCTGCAAATTAACACTAAACTAGCAGGAGCAGGGAACAAGAGCCGAGCAGGGAACAGGAAACAAGCGAACGAGGAGATAGATAGGGTGCTGAACCCTTCGCCACCTTGCATGAAATAGAACCGCACCACCTTGGGGATCATTCGCATTAACTCCCCTCATGCGAGATAGGTGGTGTCTGGCAGGGGTGACCGCCAAAAATGAAGAGAGGACTTTTGATGTGAGCAGGGAGATCTCATGGATATTTTTGGAGTTAATGAGGCCATCGGTCGGAGGGTAATGGAGGGGTGTGTCCAGGACATAGGGTTAGGGAACCCATACACCCACCTTGAGTATACTATTGAGCAAGGCATGTCCACAATTTAAGCTCGCACCAAGATTTGCAATAGAGTCGGCACCATTGTTGTTTTTCCTAAGAATATGATAGAAGGATAACGAGTGGAAGTCTTTGGACAAATAGTAGAGGTGTTGATGCATCGTAGAGTAGCTAAGTCCCTAGCTGTATAGGGTGTCATGTTTTCCCATACTCTTTTCAGTGAAGTCGTTTATCTTTCCAGTGCTTGCTCAAACTTCAGAATTGGAGATTTGAACCAGGGTCGCTAAATTGGAGATAACTTTTTTCATGTCTGCAAGGTCCCCTTTGAGCCAGCGCACTTGCGTTTCCAGATCTTAAACTTGCAGATTGAGCTCAGGGGAGGGGCTTCCTTTCCCTTGAGGAGAAGCCCTATTCCCCAAATCACCAGGACTACCATGGTACCATTGACGAAAGGAACCTTTGTTGCTCTCACACGAATTCATATGATACCCAGAAGCCGGAACCAGATTAGAAGCAAAACCACTGCTAGGAAACAGACCAGTGCCTAGGGACGTCCATGGGCCACCGTTTCCAGAATTCACCTTGGCAACACCCCCCCTGGAGTAATCGACACCGCCGGGACCTTGAAAAAATTCTAAAAGATAACGCTTCTTGCCACCACTACCAGCCTCCCCTGGAGTATTCTTTTCATTCCTTCTGCATTTCTTGTAGTACAGGGAAACAGGGAAATGACTGCAATTATCCGTGGCCCCGTGAGACAAGGGACGTTCAGACTTCACTCTGCAAATTAACACTAAACTAGCAGGAGCAGGGAACAAGAGTCGAGCAGGGAACAAGAAACAAGCGAACGAGGAGATAGATATGGTGCTGAACCCTTCGCCACCTTGCATGAAATAGACCCGCACCACCTTGGGGATCATTCGCATTAACTCCCCGCATGCGAGATAGGTGGTGTCTGGCAGGGGTGACCGCCAGAAACGAAGAGAGGACTTTTGATGTGAGCAGGGAGATCTCATGGATATTTTTGGACTTAATGAGGCCATCGGTCGGAGGGTAATGGAGGGGTGTGTCTGGGACATAGGGTTAGGGAACCCATACACCCACCTTGAGTATACTATTGAGCAAGGCATGTCCACAATTTAAGCTCGCACCAAGATTTGCAATAGAGTCGGCACCATTGTTGTTTTTCCTAAGAATATGATAGAAGGATAACGAGTGGAAGTATTTGGACAAATAGTAGAGGTGTTGATGCATCGTAGATATAGGCTTGCAATGTAGAGTAGCTAAGTCCCTAGCATCTCTAATCACCAACATTAAATCTCTGAAAATCACTAGATCTTTAATATTTTTGCTTTTGGCAATGTCCATCCCTTTTATCACTCCTAACCATTCTGCATCATTGTTGGTTCTTTTTCCTATCCCCCATGCGAACTCCTCCACTTTGTTTCCGTCAGGGTCAAAAATAACCCCACCCCCGCACCTGCCAACCCAGGTAATGTATTTTTATGTATTAATATTAATGTTTAATAGTATTAATATGGTTATTAATTGACACAATATATTGTAATGTATGTTAACATTACAATGCAATTCTACACATTAATCAAAATATTATATAATATTAATAATAATAATATTGATGACATTAAAAACATATGGTATTAATCATTAATAACATTAATCACATTTACATTAATATTAATAATTAATAATACTATTCATCTGAAAATTAATATTAACAATAATAGTAACATTAATATGCATCGATCACATTAAAGTCAACCATGGATTGAATTCAACATTGGATTGAAGTTGAACTTGTATTGAAGTCGACCTTGGATTGAAGTCAACCTTGCTTAAAATACAACTATGGATTGAAGTAAACCTTGGATTGAAGTCAACTATGAATTGGAGTCAACTATGAATTGGAGTCAACCTTGGATTGAAGTCAACCTTAGATTGAAGTCAATCTTGCTTAAAAATCAACTATGGAATGAATTCAACCTTACTTAAAATTCAAATATAGATTGAAGTCAACCATGGTTCAAAGTCAATCAACCACTTTTTAAAATATGGTTGTGGATTGAAGTCAAACATGATTCAAAGTCAACATTAAAACCATAGCTGACATTTAATCAAATTTTACTTCAATCTAAGGTTGACTTCAAGAAAAGGTTGACTGTGAAAATCCATGCATGTCTTCAATCCATGGGTTGAAGTCAACCATTGATTGAAGTCAACTTTTATTAAAAGCCAACTATGGGTTGAAGTCAACTTGGATTGAATTCAACCAAGCATTGAAGTCAACGTTGGATTGCAGTAAACCATGGATTGAATTCAACCTTGGAGTGAAGTCTACCTTGGATTTTAGTTGACTATGGATTCAAGTCTACCTTGGATTTAAATCGACTTTGGATTGAAGTCACTCCTAGACTGAAGTCAAACTTGGATTGAATTCAACCTTGCTTAAAAGTCAAATATGGATTGAAGTCTGCCTTCAATTGAGGTCAACCTTACATAAAAGTCAACCATGGATTGAATCCAACCTTGGATTGAAGTCACCCTTCGATTGAAGTCAACCTCGCTTAAAATTCAACGATGGATTGAAGTCAACCTTGCTTAAAAGTAAACTATGGATTGATGTGAATGATTATTCAAAGTCAATCAACCACTTTAAAGAATTTGGTTGTGGATTGAAGTCAACCATGGATTGAATTCAACCTTTAATTGAAGTCAACTATGGATTTGAGTAAACCAAGGATTTAAGTCAAACTTGTATTTAAGTCAATAATGGATTGAATTCAACCGTGGATTAAGGTCAACTTTGCATTGAAGTCAACTATGAATTGAACTCAACCTTGCTTAAAAGTTAGCTAAGAATAGAATTCAACCACTAATTGAACTAAACCTTGGATTGAAGTGGATTGAAGTCAACCATGGGTTGAAGTTGACCTTGGATTCAACTCAACCTTACTTAAAATTCAAATATGGATTGAGTTCAACCTTGGATTGAAGTCAACATTTCTTAAAATTCAACTATGGATTGAAGTCAACCTTGCTTAAAATTCAGCTATCAATTGAATTCAACCATCGTTCAAATTCAATCTACCACTTTTAAAAATTCGGTTGTGGATTCAAGTCAACCATGCTTAAAATCAACATTGGATTGAAGTCAAGCATTAATTGAATTTAACTATGAATTGAAGCCAACCACAGATTGAATTCATTAATGTTAATATTATTAATTGATTGAAGTCAACCTTGGATTAAAGCCAACCATTCATTGAATTCAACCTTGGATTGAAGTTATCCTTGAAGTTAACTTTGGATTGAAGTATTGAAGTCAACCATGGATTGAAGTCAACCTTGGATTGAAGGAAACCTTGGATTGAAATATACCCTCAGTTAAAGTCAACCTTGAACTGAAGTCAACCTCTAAGTAAACCTTAGATTGAAGGAAACTATGGATTTAAGTCAACCTTGGATTGAATTCAACCTTGGATTGAATTCAAACATGGATTGAAGTCAACCTTGGATTAAAGTAAACAATGGATTGAAGTTAACCACGGTTTGAAATCAACCTTAAACTAAAATCAAGATTGGATTGAATTCAACCTTGTATTGAAGAAAACCTTTGATTGAAGTCAGCTACCTTGGATTAAGGACAAACGTGGATTGAAGTCAACCTTGGATTGAAGACAATCTTGGATTCCAGAGAACCTTCGATTAAAGTCCCCCTTGAAGTCAACTTTAGATCCAAGTCAAGTATGGATTGAAGTCAACGTTGAATTTAATCCAACCTTGATCTTTCTTACAAGACAACTAAGGATTAAAGTGAACCTTGGATTGAAGTTAATCTTAGATTGAAGTCAACTATGGACTAAAGTAAACCATGTATTGAAGTTAACCTAGCTTAAAATCCAACTATGGATTGAAGTAAACCTTGCTTAAAAGTCAACTATGGATTGAACTCCACCATGGTTCAAAGTCAATCAACCACTTTTAAAAATGTGGTTCTGAATTGAAGTCAACCATGGTTCAAAGTCAACCTTCGAATTGAAGTCCAATATGGATTGAAGTCAACTTTGGAGTGAAGTCCATGATGGATTGAAGTCAAGTATGGATTGGAGTCAACCATAGATTGAATTCAACCTTGCTTAAAAGTCAACAATGGATTAAATTCAATTATGGATTGAAATCCACCATGGGTCAAAGTCAATCAACCACTTTTAAAAATGTGGTTCTAAATTAAAGTGAACCATGGTTCAAAGTCAACCTTGTATTGGTTTGGATTGAAATCAACCATGGTTGAAATTAATGATGGATTCTAGTCAGCTTTTGATTGAAGTGATCCTTGGATTGAAGTCCACTATTGATTGAATTCAACCATGGAATCAATCATTCTTGGATTGATGTCAAGTATGGCTTGAAGTTAACCTTAGATTGAATTCAACCTTGTATAAAATTCAAATATGGATTGAAGTCAACTATCGATTAAAGTCAAGTATGAATTGAAGTCAACCTTGCTTAAAATTCAACTACAGATTAAAGTCGACTATGGATTAAAGTCATCTTTGGATTGAATTCAACCATGGATTGAAGCCAATCTTGGATTGAATTCAACCATACTTAAAAGTCAACTATGTGTTGAAGTCAACCATGCTTAAAAGTCAACTATTGATTGCAGTTTGTCATGGTTCAAACTCAATCAAACACTTTTAAAAGTATGTTTGTGGATTGAATTCAAGTGTGGTTCAAATTCAACCTTGGATTAAAGTCAACAATGGATTGAAGTCATTAATGTTACAATTATTAATAGATTGAAGTTAACCATTGGATTGAAGTCAGCCTTGGATTGTTGTCAACCATGTATTGAAGTCACCCATGGATTGAAGTCATCATTGGAATGAAATCAACCTTGGATTGAAGGAAACCTTTGATTGAAGTCAACCCCTAATTGAAGTCAACATTTGGATTGAAGTAAACCTTGCTTAAAATCCAACTCTCGATTGAAGTTAAATATGGATTGAATTCAACCTTGGATTGTAGTCAACAATTGATTCAAGTGAACCTTGGATTGTAGTCAACCTTGCTTAAAAATCAACTATGGATTGAAGTCAACTATGGTTTCAAGTCAGCTAGGGATTGAAGTCAGCCTTGGATTGAGGTCAACCTGGCTTAAAATTCAACTATGGATTGAATTCAACAATGGTTCAAAGTCAATCAACCACTTTTTAAAATGTGGTTATGGATTGGTGTTAACCATGGTTCAAATTCAACTTTGGATTGAAGTCAACCTTGCTTCAAAATTAAACTATGGATAGAAGTCAACCATCGTCCAAAGTCAACTATGGATTGAAGTCAACCATGGCCCAAAGTCGATCAACCACTTTTTAAAATGTGATGGTCTATTGAAGTCTACCATAATTCCAAGTCTACCTTTAAGTCAACCATAATTTTTTAATACAACTAAATCTTATATAAATAAATATTTTTAATTAATATGTACATATCTTATTTACTATTTTTTTTAATTTAATTTTAATTTATTTAGGTGCACTCTAAATATTCTTAGTTTTCAACTTTTTCAAAACATATTTTAGTCCACCTGGAAATCTTTAAAAAATCTTAGAGTCACATATTCAAAAATATAATTTAAACACGTAGAAATTTAGATTTTGCCTAAAAAAGATTTCTAAGCCATTTTTTTATTATGCAAAAATTTTTGTAAACTGGATTTTGAAAAATTACATCTAGATTTTATACATAAAAAATTATCTATTCCGATTTTTAAAATACGAAGAATAAATAGTCTATTCCATTTATTTATGTTATTTATGAAATACTATTTATTAATAAAATAACATATATTAATAAATAATAATAATAATAATTATTATTATTATTATTATGATTATGAAAATTAAATAAAAAATAATCTTACCTTTTAATAAAATATATTATTAAATAAGTATTTATATCTAATAACTTTTTTTTAATATTTGTAAAAAAAATGTCATATAAAAAAATATTTGTTATTAATATTAACCTATCTTATTTGTTAATATTAGTAAATATTATTATTTAATAATAATTATTATTATTATTATTATAAATATAATAAAGTAAATTAAATAATATTAATTTATTATTCTTTTTCAACATATTTATTATTGATAATTAGTTGATATATGTCATATATTAACCATTTTTAACTAGTAACAATCACATTAATAATATTAATGTGTTCAATAAGCCTTGACACATTGATAATGTTTTTACTTATAATATGTGTCAAATTTAAGTGGTTCGGTCACATTAATATTATTAATGTGGTTGTTGCTAATAAGCGATGGAAACATACACATATCTCGAAAATATTAATAAAATATTATATATCAACCACTTTTAAATATATAACAATGGTTAATATAAGTAATTTATATCCACAATTTTGTTGTTAATAAAAAAGTAAATATATAATAAAAATAAGATATTAAAAGATATGTAATCATTGAAAAGTACACTAATGGTTAAGATTGATTATAAAATTCAACATTGCATAGATCAACTTTGAAGGCAAGCCATAAGCACCCCGCAGCAGAGTAATTAAGTCTGCTGCAGGGGCATTGACGTACCCTTCCACCGAAAAATTCCGGCCAACCCTCCATCCGAACCTCCGGCCAAAATATCGGCTTGTCAGAACATATCCATGTATGCTATGCATGTACATGCCATGGCATGGTGTCATCCGCCAGTTGTGATCAAATTTGAATTTTAAAATGTCGCGCTCCATGACCTGATCGTCCCTCTCTTAACTCGACCGACGCGCCCTTTTGGATCCTTTTCAGTCGACCTACGAACACGCACGATTCTTCAAGATTTATGTATAAGCTTCAATGGCATCTCATCACTGCGAGTTATATTATTGGATTGCTGCAAAATGCTGAAGAATTTCCCTGAGGATTTCCATTTCCAGACAGGTAAAATTAAGGCGAAGGCAGTCCGAGGAGACCCGCATCTAGGAGGCCCGGATATAGACAATTGGATGCTCAGTTTTTGCGTTCAATGGCTCAAAGAAAAATACAACAGAGACTTGAATAGGAGTGTGAGAGCTCTTCGAAGACTCCGTTTAGAATGCATGCGGAAGAGCAAAGAGAAATCTGTCTTCTGCAGTATAGACTGTGATCGATATTACAGTCTATACGAAGGGATAGACTCCCATATCATGATTACGAGGAGACTTTGGAGAGGAGAGTTTACTGAAAATGGAGGAGTTGCCTTAACATTTTATATAAGGGTATTGAAAACGGATGCTACAAATAATATTAGAAGCCGTTTAAAATAAGATTCTTGTCTAAGCTGTGGGAATTTGTATATTTTAGCGACTGATTTACTATCAGTTTAAAATTTCCAAACCTTTTCAAGCTTATTGTCAGTTTAAAATTTCCAAACCTTTTCAAGCGTATTGTCATTTAAAATTTCCTATGCTTATATAGGTAGTATATAGCAAACTATTTTCTTTTGCATATCTCTATAATAGATTTGGAGGACGCACTTTTATGTTTTTATGTTTTTGTTTAATTAATTCATATACTTGATAACTTTAGAATCTAACCCTCTATGAATTTAGATATCCGCATAAATTCTTTGATATTCCTTATGCAACGGGAATGGGAAATGGGATAAAATCTTAGAAAGAGATTATTTGTCTGTGTATGTGTTTTGGTTTTTCATAAAATTTATTTTTAACATTTTATTTTAGTTTTAAAATTTTGGTTTTGTTTCAAGTATAATTTTTCAACATTTTATTTTAGTTTTAAAATTTTGGTTTTGTTTAAGTATAATTTTAAGAAATATAGTGAATTTCATTATTTGTATTTTTAAAATATTAAGGAATATTTTTAATGGTTGAATAATATATTTTAAAATCTTTTGTTAAATTATTTTTCAATATATTACTTTAATTTCAAAATTTATATTTTTATTAGACATTTTAATTTTCTTTTTTATTTTTATTTTTAGTGTTTTAGTGTGGGATAAGATATCATTCTTATAAGTCGTGGAGATGGATTATGCAAAATGATGTAGTGTTTTTTATTTTTATATAAATAACAAATTATTTTACTTAAAAAAAATAATTCCTTTGATAATCCAATGAAGCCAAAAGAGTCAAAAGAGTCAAAGCCATTCAATAAGGCTTGTATCAATACCAATTTTGATGAAAACATGGGCATGTTAGAAACCACCATGGAAATCTAGAAAGTAATGGTCAAGCCTAGATTTATCATCAGCACAACAAACTATGAGGTGGCCACAACCAAAATGAATCCATTAACACAGGAGACCTAACAATACTACAAGGTTTTGCACTAAATGTTGAACGAGAGCTATCAAAATTGACATGGAGATTTAAATAAAAGGATAGTTGTCCATGAAGTAGATGGAAAACACATTGGGGAAGCTATTGGATGTAGGTAAATCTACATCCAATCATAAGAAATCATATAGTGTAAGTTATACCACTAAAGAAATCATATAGTGTATGGAGTCAACAACAAGAAAATCAAGTGATTAAATTAAACTAGTGTTAGAAGCAATGAGTAAAGTTGTAGGGTTGTTGTAGGAAACATGCACAAACAAGCATGTGAGAGTCATCAAACAACTAAAGGAGTATGGTTATTAAAGAGTGACCAGAAGAACATCAAGGGGAAGATTGCAACATCCTAATGGAGTCTTGAAGACAATATATATAAATTAGCAGAGCTTCAAAAGAAATTTTACAAAGTATTTAAGTCTGATAAGTATGTGACATATGACTTTGAAGTTGTTAGCAAGCAATTATAGGCCAAGGTAAATGAAACTATTATGATGGAACAATCTCTAGATATTGGAATAGAGGAAAGGAATTACGTGAAATATAAGAGGTATTCGAGTTGTGATCACATGAGTGTGTCACATTATCCATGTATAATGAAAGAAAATACAAGTTGCATGTCCATGGACCATTCTAAGAAGTAGCCAAAGAAGTGACATGTCAATTCCAATAAAACTTATAGGATATCTCTATGTCAAATGAATGTTGGGGCGGTGATTAATAACAATGATGGGTTTAAAGGCTTGCATTCACTAGGTAAGGGTAAGAAAAAATGACTCATGTATAGGAAGATCTCAATGAGGTTAAATAATACAACCCTTAGGATTAAATTTTGGCAAGGAAATACCTAAAAGATCATGTGAAGGGATGCCATAATAATTGTTAGAACATAATGTTGATATACCATTATTGGGGAAAGGCGGATCCTACAATGCAACAAATATTCTATGCCAATAGCATTTTTTTTATCAAACCAAACCACATAGCTACAAGGCTTACAAAACATTCCAGGGTCTAATAATGTTAGGTGTGAACACACAATTTTGTAATTAATGTCCACTTTGACAATATATCTCTTCAAGATAGTACACACCATCTTCCTTTCATGAATCTCTTCAACATAGTACACACCATCTTCCTTTCATGAATCTCTTCAACATAGTATACACCCTCTTCCTGACATTATAATGAGAATGTTATACCAATTCATATAGTTTTCTAAAATGTCCCACTAAACAATAAAATAATATTCATTAAATGTATACCAATTCATATAACTTTCTAGAATGGCGAGAAAATAATAAAATAATATTCATTAGTTATTATCCCTTATATCTTTTTTAATCAAAGCACTCCATTTTAAGTGGTTCATTTTCTCTTTTCAATATGTATTTGAGAAATGCTTTGGTAACTTTAACTAAATTAAAGCAATAGGCACTTTAATTTCAATTAATTTTGAAAAAAATCTTAATTTTAATTTTAAAAATAATTTTCTTTAAATTTTAAAATTTAAATTCAAATATATGTAATTTTTTTCCACAAAAATTAACTTTATATTATTTTTATAATTTAAAATTTTAATTTCAATAATTTTTCTTTTAAACTAAACATATATTATAAAATTTTCAAAAATATATATAAATAATTAAAAATAAACTTCCATTAAACAATTAACTTTCTTCATGTTAAGAATCATTTAAATTAAATACAATCCCAATATGCACGTAATTCTCTTACACTGACATAGAGTCAGCACCAAAATACACAAACCAAATAAAAACATAAGGCATTCCTCGGCTCAGTGACGAATCGGTCTACTTATAAATATAATAATAAAAATTACATTCACCAGGCTTTAAATAAATTTGTAAGGTGTATTTTCAGTGACGAATCGGTCTACTTATAAATATAACAATAAAAATTACATTCACCAAATTTGTAAGGTGTATTTTCATGTGATCATTTTCCCAAAATATTTGTTGCCACCCGTTATTTTCGGCTCTTATTGTCTTCAAATTGATTAACTTGTCCATTCCCACGGGAAATCTTTTCAAATTTGGACACTCTCTCATCTGCAAGATCCGGAGTTTGGGTAGAGTTCTTTCACTCCACACACCACTATTTGATGCTTCCGCCAGGCTTTCTAGTTTTTGTAAGTTCCATAGATCCAACACCTCTAACATTAAAAATCCTGTTGCCTTGCCGTAATTCCCTATACCCAACTCCTTCAATTCAGGCAACGCATGCAACTTTAGATGCTTTAGATTTGGCAACCGCTCCAACGGAGAGAGCTCCTTTAGATGCCGACAGCTAATCAATTCCAAGTGTTGAAGATGTTGAAACTTGCAACTGTATTCCGGCAGACTTACCCTCTGTACCTCTCCATCCTCAAACTCTGAAGCTTCCTCATGTTCTGCATGTCGTCAGGGAGATCATCCATTACATAATCACCTCCATATGGGCTAAACACCAACCACAAGTGCCTCATGTCCAACCAGGTTCCCATGATGCCCCCTTCAATTCCTGATGACGTATTTCCCTCTTTCACGTCTACCTTTACATCTATTCTCAGCATCGTCAGATTTATGAGACCCTTCAATCTACAAATACTTCTTTCTGATTCTGCTTCCACACTTAAGGAAACTCCATCCGCGTCGAGTGTGGTCAATGATGTAAGTTGGGAGGTTTCAAGTGGAATCACTCTTAAATTCACACATCCATATATATTAAGATACTTGAGATTTTGAAGCTGTCCAATCTGAGATGGCAATGATTCTAGGCTGTAACACCTACTGAGACTCAAAAATTGAAGGGAAGAAAGATGGCCTATCTCTTCAGGCAAATCCTTTATACGACGGAGACCATCTAATCTGAGAAGCTGAAGCTGTTGTAGTTGCCCCACTGACGATGGGATTGAACTTAGGTACCAGTTGCGGGACAGATCGAGAACCTTGAGAGACGTAAGGCCGACTAGAAATCCTGATGGAACCACACTAATTCTATTACCAGATAAGATGAGACTCACCAGTTTTGGACATCGGAACTCGCTGGGGAGATCTTCAATCTCATTCCGGTGAAGTGATATCCTCTCGCAATCCTCAGTATGAACCGTTGGGAAATTTTGTATTCCCTGGCCTGCCTTGAATAAACAATTCTGCTCCTTCTCGGCAATATTCATCGCATCTCACGAATATCGCCGTCAACTCTTATGCTTTGACAATCTGAGGAGTCCCAGACACCATAATATTGGACAATAGTAGCATTAGTAGCATTGTGGAAGAAGCGGCGATCCAGAAGAAGGTTAACGTAGGTGCGGGCAATGGCCATGTCCATTAAATGGCTCTCCTGTTTGCTCCGGACCAACCCCTCTGCAATCCACATTTGCACTAATTCCCTCACATTAATAATTGCATCTTCCGGATAGATGGCAGAAGATAGGAAGCAATTCTTGAGATCTGAAGTGGGCAAAGCATCATAACTTTGATAGAGTTGTTCCGACCCTTCTGCGCTCAAAGCTGGAATCGGATCTGTAATGTGGATAATCTGACGACCAGTAACAAATATTGAGAAGTCACTTTGAAGGTGTTGAAAGAGGCAATCAAAGAGTACCTTCCATTCGTTGATTTCTTGGGAGAGTGTCCTCGGGTTGCAGATGACACGGTCGAGACACCGTCGTGCGCGTCCTGGTTGGGGGCGGTGGAGTAGGCTTCTCGCTTCTGTAAAGGAATTATGCAGCAGTTGCATCCAAATCTTGAGAGGCTCCTGCGCCTCTTTCCGTTGGTCCGGGAAGACGGTGGGGAAGAGGGTGGTAAGATCGAGCAGAAGATTGAGCATAGGCTGAAAATCTGTTTGCAGAACCTCGCGCTTTTCCTCCTCATTGATGACATTCCTCGTGAGGTCGATGACTGAAGTGATGTATTCCATGGCTTTCTTAATCTTCTTGTGGCACAGCTCAGCAGAACAGAACAGAGAATAATTCACGGAGAGTGGGAGGGGACAGATAATTAAAAAAAATCGCATGCGCTAATAATGCAATAAGCTTTCGTAATCATCCCTGCGTAAGGCAATATTCTTCCCAGTCCTTTACTTTCAATACTACTCCCAGCATCCCTGTTGATCTCAAAACTTAGTTTCATTTCTCACCCAAGCTGCGTAAGGCAACAGATTGACTCCCGTGAGTTTCTTGTAATCTCCGTAGAAGGCTCTGTCTGCAGCTGCTGAGGAGCATGTGGGTGGGTATGGACGAAATTCGTGAAGGATGGAACTCAGTTTGACATAATACATGGAAGGAGCTGCCTGCCTGCCACCTAGCAGAACCTCCTACTGCGGAACTGTGTGGAGAGCGGGCATTTGAAATTCAAAATTAAAATTCGTGTCTTAAAAACGGCGGGCATTTGAAATTCAAAATTCAAATTCGTGTCTTAAAAACGGCGGGCATTTGAAATTCAAAATTCAAATTCGTGTCTTAAAAACGGTGTCAGAATAGTATAGATAGTGGGCATGGATATATGTCATGCATATCATGCATGGATAGGTTATCCCTCACTCGATGGTGGACCAATGTAGCCGGAAAGCTTTGGCCGGGAAATATGATGCTCACGGAGACTTAGAGTGTGTCAGAGCCCTGCAGCAGACTTAATTAGTCTGCTGCGGGGTGCATATTACTTGCCATTGGGGAGCCCTGCCTCGTACTTTTATTGCTGGGTTGATAATCCTCTCGTCTCGTAATGCTTGGCTCATAATTCCTCCTTTACACTTGCTGTCTGGGCTGCTAAACCTACTAACTTACTGCGGATGAGACTTGAACTGCGAATAATGCAAATGAGACTCTCACTGGGAAATAACTATACGGTACGCTATAGATTGCCTACCCTCACTACGCGCCTTGAAATAGCTAGTTTTTATTTCATAACATCTTATATACTATTTAACAAACAAATGAAATTAGCATGGTAATTGCAACATTTATATATTCTTTTTATTTGCCTTAGAGTTCACGAAGATATTTGGGCTTGATAGGTCTCGTTTGCACCTTCCTAAGCCTGGCGGCTGGAGTGGGCTTATCATCTTTGAACCCGGCCTTCTCTTCCAAGGGGCTATAGAGACAGCAAGATGTCTCTTCATAATTTTCTGCATTTTTGACAGATAACAGAGCAAGGTAATGATCTTCATGCATTACAGCGGCCCTTTCCTCATATCACTTTTACTTTTGAGGGGAAAAGTTTAGATCAACACAACATAAACCTACTTGGGTATTCGGTTTATGAGGCCTCAATTCAGCTTGGGACATGCTTTCCACTTGTGGCTTGGAAAGGGATATGAATCCCCTTGCCTTTCTGGAGAGACGATGCTTCCAGAGTAACTTCTAGGACATCTAATGTAAGATACACCTTTTATAAACGATTATTAGACCCATAATCCTCTTATGACTCAGAGGTTTAGAGGTTTAGGGATACGGCTTGCTTCGGGCCCTCTAGGCTCGCACTGAGAGAGTGTAGTCCCTTATGTTATAACACATCATTTAGAGCCAACGGATGATCCCCCGGTCCATCATTCAGGCGGAGTTCGAGGCACATCCTCTGTTCCTGGAGGCCATTTCAAAAGTAGTCTATTTACTTCATAAAGTCTAGACTCTCGTTGATTCAGCCTCGGGGAGGGCTTGGTACACCTATCTTGCTCTATGCCCCTTTAAGTTCCTTGCCTTTGTAGGCCCGTCTGTACAGGTTCGATGTTGCTTTTCAGGGGCCACTAGGTTACTTCAACAAATGGCCATTTATCCTAACCAACTTCCCCTTTCAAATATTCTCTAGACGCATTGAACCACCTCCTATCAGCTAAGCGGAACCTGAGCAAGATTATAAAAGATTACATTTATAGATAATATATTCAAGTCACCTGGACTTCACCTCTGGAGTGCCTCAGTCCTAAGATGGCTTTATACGGGAAGCACTTAATGAAACTGACTGAGAGATGGCCTTATTGTTCGACCCAGGAATA
Organism: Larix kaempferi; assembly: GCA_027924585.1. Lineage (NCBI taxonomy): Eukaryota > Viridiplantae > Streptophyta > Pinopsida > Pinales > Pinaceae > Larix > Larix kaempferi. The sequence continues at coordinate 12,671,042 of BSBM01000316.1, read as the reverse complement.
CCTGGTCAATAGGTTTAAACGCCCTAAAATGCAATTCTTCCAAAATAAAACGTAGCTTTAAATGTTTGGAGTCATTAATTATCATAGGTTAAAAATAGTGTTTCCATAGAACTAAAATGGCTATAGAATCACTTCGTGCCTCGATACTCGCTCTGTAACCATTCATTGTAGCTATCTATCTGTTGGTTCTTCCCTCAACCAATAAATATAGGCTATAACAAAGTATTAAACTGGAAAGTATTTTAATGGCTCTTCCTTTACGAATGCCGCTAGGCGGGATAGTAAAGAGAGAGAAACAACCGGTGGTAGGATATTATTTACGTAATTATTATAGCTATATTAACCCCGACTGCTACTGCGAGCTGGGTGGGATATGAACCCGGTTGCTGCTCGTACAAAAGAACAACGAACGGGCTAATTAGTTCATTAAACAAATGAGATCAAATGGAAGGGAGGTACCCGTGCTGACACAAGTGATCAAGAGAGTTTATGGTCTGGCTGAACCTTATACGATACAATTCTTGAACTTGAATTAGAATACACTGTGGAAACCTATCTGACTTTTATTCACCACGCCTACAACTTCTAGTTATCCACCTTCAGACCTAGACATGGTGGTTAGACCTGGCTCTGGACCGCTTGAGAATTTTATCCCTTAATATAGATAGGAGGTACTGCTATGTGAACCCTTCTCTTACCCTTGCCTTATAATTTATTCCGGGTACCACATATCTAAGCTTCTGGATATCATGTTCTCGCCAAGGAACGAAGTGAGTGATACGAGTCTGAAATTTGAACCAAACTTTGTCCCTTATAACCCTAGGATATGGAGGGAGTACCAATCCATTCATGAAGCCAGGAAGAGAAGTTATAGTAAGAGTATGGATAGCATGCTATTAAAACTTACCCTTGACTTGATTTACTACTTTATCCTAGGATAATTTTTGTATTCCCAACCCATGACTTGATCTTAGAAAAAGCACTAGATGGATGGGGATGCTCGCCTTACTCTTCTATTACTACTGCCTTAAACCTAGGAGCATGGAGTGGAGGGATGCCCTGACCAATTGAATTCTGCTAGGAATAAATACTTAGTAGAGTAGGTTAGATCATTGGAGGAACTACCTGCCCTATTTCTTTCTTTATCTCAGCACTTCAAAGACACGGCGCTACTGCCTGGATTCTCTCTCTACAGCCCGCACTTAAGAGACATTGTTGGATGGAGAATGGGTGGGATGGATAGGTGGAATAGAGGGATAGTCAAGTAGTCCATAGGGTTGTTTACCTTTAACTTATATCATTTAACTGCCGGATGAATGACATGGATGGAAGGGATTATGGGACAGCCTCGTTGGGATGGGTGGACATGTTTAAAACCTAGGATATGATGGGATGGATGGACAGGACAGGCTTCAGACTCAACCTAACTAGAAAATAATCATACTAAATAGAAGCATATCTTTCAAAAAAAGTTGGTTAGCTCAGCATACTTCCCCCCCTTTGTGTATCAGTTGGGACCCCGGAAAATACCGGTATTGTTAACCCAGCGAGGTCAATTATTTTATCCACCCTGCCATTTTTCAGGGCTATTTGCCCCTTGCTCTCCCTTTGGTCAAGCAAGCCTTCAAGAATATAAAGGTTCAATTTACATTATCAGAAAAGTACTTCAGCTATCCTCTCTCTTTGAACCACTTGTCCCCTACCCAAGAATGGTACTTATGCCGTACTTCAATAGATCCAGACCTGTAAAAGAGGTACGGAAATTGCACAGCCTCAATATAAAAGGAAGGCATGTAAGGTCATACCGGTCTATAGCAAGTAAAGTATGGCAAAGAGAATCAGATTTCCATGACAAGTCAAGTAAGGTGAGTCAAGACAAATCAGACCTGGCCATAAAAGTATGCCAAATCAGGTAAAGCCAACCTATCTCCATAAAATAGAATCCTGGTCTATCTATCATGCCAAAATAATAGGTCTCTTCCAAAGCGTTTGAGGAGGTTTCACAAAATGACCTCGTGTTGCTGGTTGGAGGGTTCAGGCTATCCTCGTGGCTATGGTGTGGTGTATCCGAGTCGTTCCTGCTGTCTGGCAACAAAGCGAGTCGTTTATGCTGTTGTGGGCGAAGTGATCCGGACAAAGCGTGCTATCAAGTCGGGTTCTTTCCTGCTCCTTTCCTGAAATCTGGTCGACGTGTAGCAAATTCAATGTGCCGCTCCTCCGGCTGACCGAACAAGCAAACAACCGGGTAATATCTATGTACTAAATAATGCGGACGCTACATAGATTTAGTTTTTGTAACTTCATGTGCCCCAGATGCAACCGGGTAACCATCCATGTAGCAAAGGCAACAAGAACTTCTCTTTTTTCATGTGCATACTGGAACAGACTGGGAACTTATTTGTCACGTGCATATGCATGGTAGGGACAGAACTCACTTAATATGCTTACGGTACTGCTGGGACCTTACCTTATAAGCGTTTCTTTTTCTATTTTATAATATTACCGAAGGAAAGATAGCAAGCAGCAATACTTTATTTAGTCCCAAGTGCCCGTGGAAAGACGGCAACAAACTGACCTATACCTGTTTTTATTGATTGCGTCTCAAAATATAAAGACAGCAACCTACACCACATTCAAATATAGAGTACTCTAAAGGTAAGGAAACATCACCACCTTCCATATTTTAAGGATACTTCACTAATCAGACTCTAAAAAGCTATCTTGCATGGAAAGACACCTCTCACTTTGATTTACATACATAACTAAATATATTTCTATGTTTTACTCACGACTCCATGTTTTAACCTTAAAACCTTCAATCTTCTATCCCCTAGCCTTTCATTTTTCTTTTCAATGATGGCAATGAAAGACGTTTTGTTACATACTTTTGAGACTGCCTTTCAATGCCGTCAATGAAGGCAACGTCTAAATATTGTGCAAAATAGTCTATGATGGGGGCACTTAAATCTCGCAATTTCTCAAGCTTAAAATGGATCTATTTCCAATTTATTTAGTGTAATTTATTAATTTATGATTCATAGGAAATCTATTTAGTGTAATTCATTAATTTATGATTCACAACTTATGAGTATATGGAGCATAAATTATTGAAATGTTGATTCTTCAGCACAATTTGAGCAGGTGATTATGTATGGTTTTTGTGATTATTTCCCAATACAATGAGTGTTAAGTGAAATATTCAAAATCTATAGGAAATTGTCAAAACCTCTTAATCTAAAGTTATTAAAATTTAAGTAAATTTAAAACCTTTTATATAATTTTAAAATTACTTAAATTATAAAAAAAGCATGGACTGATTTTCATAAAATTAAATTCATCTATTTTAAAATTACTCAGATTGTAGTTTAGGCATGGGGAAGAGTAGCTGAATGAATGCCCCTTATTTTTTATTGTTGGAATAGGCATGGGAACGGGCTTTTTTATATGACATTGTATGAATGCACACTTCATTTCATTGTTTATTGGTTGTGTATATCTTCATTATCATCTATTTTAAGTTTTTATCAATTTGAGTGTTCATTTATACAATGTTATATCATTTTGTAGATATATCTGAGGGTGAATGGTTAAGATGAATGCACCTTCACTTTTTATTAAAAAAAAAGTATTGGGGCAGTGGAACTTTCCACCACTCATCCTGGTAGAGATGAAAGTGTGACCTTGCAAGATGTGTAGGTTCACCTTAGAAAAATAGGTAGTGAGATTGAAACTAAGCATTTGTGTGTTGCACACCTTTACCTCCATGCTACAAATTCACATATCTTTCCCATCAGGCTCTCACACCCTATGGAACTGAAGGCATGTATTTGTGCGATTTTGTCAAAATTCCTACAGAACCATGCACACAAATTTTGTAAACACCTTCACCTCCAGTGAGATGGATGAATGGTGGGCAAAATCAGCACACTGTCAGAATTTCCACAAAAACATGCCACACAAATTTTGTATACACCTTCACCTCCAGTAAGATGGATGAATGGTGGGTAAAATGTGCACACCTCCATAAGTTCTTTTCATCATGGACATGTGTATATCTCTCATCCAAAAATGTAAACTTGGATTCCAATAATCCATCCCCATAAGTTCTATTCATCATGGACATGTGTATATCTCTCATCCGAAAAGGTAAACTTGGATTCCAATAATCCATCCAAAGAGTTGGAATTTGATTCCAGTCATTTTATGTTTGCCACATTATGAGACCTCTCACAAAAAAAGAGACTATATAAGTACCCAATATAGAATCCTCTGAATTATGTACTGCAATGCTAGATTAATATAAGTACCTAATATAGAATCCTCTGAATTATGTACTGCAATGCTAGTTACATTGATAAGTATTTATAACTTAGAATTTGAGGTGGACTAGTATCTATGCTTTTTCTAAAGTGCAAGAGGATGAGAATCCAGATTGATTTTGATTTTATGGCAGTCCTTCAAAGTTCCAAATAAACAATTATAAAAGAATAAAGAATAGAAAAAATAACGGATACTTGCTGAATGAATAACTAGTAGCTAATACATGTATAACTCTTAGGGAATGGATGGATAAGAGGCTTCCTAGCACACAACAAGTAACAGATAACTTATTATTTATTTGTGACACTTAATTTATAATGGACTATTATAATTGTCTATCCATGTTCATTTATAGTTGTCTATCCATGTTCATCAACCAAAAGTTAAATAGCTATGCTAATTACTGATTGATTAATTCCCTATGCATTTCACAGTTCCAAAGTTCAAAGTTCCAAACTCATGTTCAGTTGCACAATATTTAAATCCCTGACTAGCAGTTCCAAACTCATGTTGATTTGCACAATATTTAGATCCCTGACCAGCTGGAATGTGGTTTTCTCGTCAGACAAAAATATTGATGTCCTGTACTTTCTTGAATTGTAGATGGTCGGCTATAGCCTCGCATCTTCGTGGAAGAACGGATAACGAAATAAAGAATCACTGGAACAGTAGACTGAAGAAACAACTGATTTTCATGGGAATCGATCCAGTTACCCACGGGTTACTGCCTATGGATTCTTTCAATATAGCGTCTTCTTCGATTATCGATTCTTCCATAGCAGCAGGATGGAATACTGCGTTGGTTGAATCTGAATTAGGACGACTGTCCAGAGAGTACGTGAACAGTATTGCTGATAAATACTCGTTGCTGCAACTATCCCAAATCGGTAAACTCTCGGCCACGATTAACAACACGGTCAATGGACCTCCGATGTGGACACGCCCATCCTCTGAAAACTCAATGCTATTAGCTTCCATTTCCATGGATCAATTACCAGAACCCCATCATGGCTTCCAGAAGCAGACAAAACAGGATTTCGTTTCAAGTGAGAAGGATGCTATTGAGAATAATGCATTGATACAAGAAGCTTTACAGATTTCCAACCTGGAGAGAAAATCAGAAGGCATGCCTAACATGATCCACTCTTCAGAAATACCCAGCAATCCTATAAACGAAACGTATTGTTTCCGTGACGAATGTCCATCCGACATGGAAATCATGTACAGCCAGTTCAGGTCTTCGTACTGGGAAGGAATGCCAGAAATTCTTGAAAACGCCATTCAATATCACCCGGATCAGGATGAACCGTTCGGATCACCCATAAGTACTGCAGATATACCAAAATTAAGTAACGCAGGGGAACAAAATTAAGTTCTGGCGTAACTTGTTAAAGTTAACTGACAACGGTAGGCCGTAGTCTGAAGTAAATCATATAAGCATGCCTTACATAGATAGTTGAACCTGATATCATTTTTCCTTCTCTGTGATTTACAGTGGAACATTGATTCAATATGTTGATGTATGTAAAGTTGGAATTATTACTATAAATAAATTGGTTATGATATTTAAATTTTCTGGATTGATGGTGAAATTGTTTGAAATTTTATTGATTTTCTCCTTGTTATAAGGTCAAGATCTGCTTATTCTGCATTATCAAATTAAAGATTATTATTTTGTTGTATATGCTTTTTGTAGGGTGAGACTGGATGTAGATTGGCAAAAAGTGAGATTTAACCGAATTTTCTTCATCGAAAAGTCCTAAGCCGTGGGTGGAACAAATGGATCTGTTGTTGTCGCAAAAAGTTGAAGGGGCTGCTTGCCATCTGCTTCATTGTTTTGACATTGAATTGGAAAGTGAAGAATAATGGGATCATTATTGAATTTACACTTGATTTATTAATAATTATAGTATAAATATTTTAAGTTTTTTATTATTATTTTATTGAAATGAAAATTTATAATAAATAATAAAAATTGCATAAACTAAATATTATATTGATATTTAAAAAAACTAAATTTTAATTAAAATTTTGAAAAATTCAAAACATAAAATAAATAAACTACTCTAAATATATATATGAAGATTGAAAGTGATATGCTCATATATTAGAGAGAGCCAACGCCATATCAAACAACATGCACTCATACTTTTACCAAGCATGTTCGTTTCTCTTTTTAGATCGGCTAAAAATGGTTTATACACCTCGAGATTGGAGAAGAGGTGCAGAAAATTTCGAAATTTGAATGAAGTCTTGAACCATTTTCAAGGACAGATGGAAATTGAAGTCGTCCACCATTTTCACGTAAGGGATGGAAATTGAAGTCGTCGGATTACTTTGCCTTTTAATTTTTGTATTAATTGACATGTATATTACATGAGTTTTAATCCAATCACTATTTTTCATTAATTAATAAATTATGAATATGTTAAATAATAAATTATATGATATTCTTATTCATTAATTAACAAGTAAAAATAGCAGCAAAGTTATTTATATTTTTCTTTAGAAAATCGTTTATAAATAATTTAATTAAAAATTGTATATAGTCCAAAAGTAAAAATTAAGATGGAAATAATTTAAAAATAATAATTTAAAAATGTTTTAATATAATAGTTTAAAAATATTGTAATATATTAACTATCCATGCAGTAAATAGCCTCAACCAAAATAATATTTGTTGACGAATTTGGTTGTTTTATTTAATGTTAAATTAACTATATTTATATTTGTCATCTCACAACAATTACAATAATCATATGGCCATTTAATAATCATATGGCCATTTAATAATTATATGGCTATTTTTTTTGTGATTTTGATGATAAAAATTGATTCATCAATTTCGATATGAACTTATTCCAACTCAAATCCTAGAATTTTTAAACTATGGGCTGGTGCAAGGTAATGATACCCACTTATGACTTGTAAATCATAAATCTGATCATTAAAATGAATTATTAGAAGTAACTACAATTTTTTTTTAGAATTAAGTGCAAAAGATCCACAATATATAGCTTTTATTTATGGAAAAGTTGTATAACCACCCCAAAATGTCATTATTCTAAGATTGGTATGCTATTTTCTCTAAAACATAATGCATATGTTCGCATTGGTAGACCAAAATGACATGGTCGAGTGTTGGTCCACGCTATCATGATCTTAACATAATCAATCAATTTTTTTTTTTATCTTGTAGGTATTCTTCTACTCTTGTGAGGTTTCTTTTCCATTTTCGAAATAGGTAAGCCACTTAGAAATAAACAAGCTATGTTTTATAGAAATTTTACATCAGTGCAATTAAAAATGAATTAAAAATAGAGAACAATAACATATTTATTCAAAAAATATAGAACTATAATCTCCACATAGAGCTTAACAAGTGTGTGCAATTTCATCAATAGTGCACAAGTGGAGCATATGTGGAACGAAGGGTGAAAAACATGAAGTTACAAAAAAATTGGTGTGTTTTGCTATAACTCAGTCCAAGCCTCAAGGTTTGGCAATCTGAACCTAGTACCAAGCCTATAAGGGTGCCAAAAAAAATTGAGTTTAAGCATGCGTACGTACAAATGCCCGCACACATACTAGCATGCCCATGTACGTGCAAATGCCCGCACATGTACTAGCACACACACGTACTTACGCACACGCGTTCTTTGGCACCCTCATTTTTTTTCTTCTTCTCCCTTACCCCCCCCCTCTCTTCCTATCTACCTAATCTCCCCTCTCCCTTCCACTCTGCCCAATACCTCCTCCCTCCCTCACCCCCTCTCTCCTTAAGCACAAGGGTTAGGAGATTTAGTTAATTGTTTCCATGAATAAAACCTAAAGCCATGACATAGGATTTCCCGAGGCTAGCCTTGATTCCAAGTATGAATATGGGTGTGGCCATTCTAATGTATTGGATTCTAGTTATGGGTGTTTGGGCGCTATACATGGTTAAGGGATGGAACCTTGGCCTTAATCCCTAAAATAAGAATGTAATCATCCAAGTTCAAGAACAACGCCTTATTCCACTACACAGGACCTCTCAAGCATATCCTTCGCTACGAGTAGAGATAGTAGTGATATTAGGAATGTATGATCATGAAGTATAGGTTTGAGGGTCTTAGACGTGGTTTATGGAGAAAATTCAAGCCTTATTCCCTAATGAAGATGATAGAAATCTAGGTTCAAGATCGATGCCTAAAACCTAAGAAATGAATTCCCAAGGGGATGTGGGAATGATTATGAGTTTCCGAGCAGAAGGTATGAGTCACAGGGCAATCAAGAAGGTGATGGGAGGAAACCTAGGCATTATTTTTTAAAGGATAATTTTGCACATCGAGAGCCAAAAACAAGGATGTGAACCTACAAACAAGACCTCCCAAGAGGAATCTTCACCTTTGAGCTAGCATATTAGCACCATTAGTTTTTTTGGTGAACTAGGCAATGATCTCAAGGTTATGATCAAGGTTAAGCAATGAAACTCAATCATTATGCCCAAAAAGTAACTCCTAGGGATCAAAATCCATCAACAAGGCCTCAAAACCACCACACATGAGTTATTTATGGAATATTTGTCTTTTAGTGGAAATGCAGGCACCATTAGAAGGTGTTTTAGCACCAAGGATGGGTCATGGAACCATGGACATTGTTAAGGGAGGAAACCCAACCCTTATGACTTAAATCATGGTTTTAGGAATCCAACTTGAAGAATAATGCCTTAGACCACCACCAATGGTTTCTTGAGAGTATCATCTACCTCTAAGTTGGGATATAAGCACTATAGGGAGGTTTTGAGCACTTAGTATAGGTTATGGTTCCCTTACCATGGCTAGTGGATGAAAATTGGGCCTTATGACCTAAAGGTGGCTTCTAGGGGAAAAGGACATGGACAAGGCCTTAAAGCACCAAACAAGACCTTTCTATGGAATCTATGGCCTCTAAGAAGGGATATGGGCTCTATAAGAGGGTTTTTAGTAAGTTAGGATTGTGTCATAGCAGCATAGACATGGTAGGGGGTAGGAACATAGGCCTTATAAGGCCCTAAAAGAAGCTTCCAGGAATCTAGGACTAAGAATGTCACCAGGAACGACCATATACTGTCTCTTGAGTGTATCCTTTACCTTTGAGGGTGGATATGGGTACCATTATTGGTTGGTGAGCACCAGCGATGAGTGCCTGGGTGTTAACCATGGTTGGTGAAGGAAACTAAGGAATTAGGCTCTTAAAAAGACCACTATAAGGCTCATGGTCTTGGAATGATGCATTGAACCACCATAGATGACTTCTTGAGGGTATTTATGGCCTTCAAATGGGGATATGGGAAACATTCAAAAAATTTGTGCACTAGGTATGCTTGGTACCAAGGTTTTAAACATGATTAAGTGAGTAAACATGGGTATTAGGTCCCAAAGGAAGTAAAAATACATCTAAATCCATGAATGACACATTAAGCCATCACAAAGGACCTTTCCAGGGTATACATGGACTTGAAGTGGGTATATTGGTGCCACTAAGAGGTTTTCAATACCCAGTATCCAAGTGTTCAATCATTTGGTGGGATCTATGGCCTCTAATAGGGGGTATGGTATACATTAGAATGATTTTAGTACTAGGATTGGGTCATGGAATCATAAGCATTGTAGGGGGTAGGAACATAGACCTTAATAGGCCCTAAAAGAATATTATAGGCATCTAGGACTAAGAATCTCACCGAGAACCACCACACATTGTCTCTTGAATGTATCATTGACATTTGAAGGTGGATATGGATACCATTATCAGTTTATGAGCACCAGGGATGGGTGCGCGGGTGTTAACCATGGTTGGTGAAGGAAGCACGAGCATTAGGCTCTTATAAATACCACTATAGGGCTCATGGTCTTGGAATGATGCATTGAACCACCATAGATGACTTCTTGAGGGTGTTTATGGCCTTCAAATGGGGATATGGGCAACATTCAAAAATTTTGTGCACCTTGAAGTATGCATGGTACTGGGGATTTAAATAGGGTAAAGGGCGTAAAATTGGGCCTTAGGTCCCAAAGGAAGTAAATATACATCTAAATCCATGAATGACACGTTGAGCCATCATAGAAGACCTTTCCAGGGTATCCATGGACTTGAAGTGGGTATATTCGTGCCACTAGGTGGTTTTCAATACCCAGTGTCTAGGTGTTCAAGCCTTTGGTGGTAACTATGGCCTCTGAGACGTGGTATGGGATCCATTAGAAGGTTTTTAGTACTGCGATTCGCAACAAGGAAAAGTCCCTTTAGTGGAGGTTATAGTGTATGCTCCTCACTAAAGAGCCCAAATATCCATTTATAGCAAAGGTTAGTAGTGCAAGTGAGTAGCCGAAGCTTTAGAGGAATTTTTTTACTACTGTGTGCTTTCAACATAATCGCATTGGTGCATACATGGCATTAGTGCACAAGTGCATTCACTGGTGCGTCATATATTGTCGTACTGCGACCCAAAAACGTCAATACCAAACCATAATAATTTCCAAATAACAAAAGCGGTGTGTTACATCACATATACCCGCACTGGTGCGTTAATTGGAAACAATCGCACCACCCACTTTTTTATTTAAAAAATAAATTATTTAATTAAAAAACTAAACACAGTGCATTCATTAACCATAATCGCACCGGTGCGTTTCACCAAACCCTAATGCATTGAACATTATTTTATAATATATTTTATTAAAAAAACATCTCGAAAGTCTACAATGGCGCGCCCTTAGTTAAACACACAGGTGCATTCAAAAGACCTTAACGCACCCACATTCGATTTGTTGAAAAAAAAAAAATTATAATCAACAAAATATTTTAAAACCACTCCTGGTGCGCTAACTAGTCTTACCGCACCGATGTGTGAGGATCAACATAATGCACTAAAGAGCATTTTATTTATAAAAAATATTTTTTTAACATTGGCTAATTCTAGTGCATCCGACCTTGGATCACACTGGTGCGTGGTTATAAACATAATGCACCGAAAATCATTTTTATTAAAAAAAATTATTCAATTTTAACATCGTCTAATTCCAGTGCATGCAGCCTTTGAACACACCAGTGCGTCTTAACGTTGACTGCACTGGTGCAAAGTTTAATAAAAAAAATTACCACGGTCGAAAAATCATTTTTGCCTAACTTCAGTGTGTCTAAGCCCCTCTGAACTGGTCTACCTGGATGCCTTGACATCCATGGTCCATGTGGACGCGTCCTTGCATTCTATTGGTGGTTTGGTTTGTTTGAAATTTTCCAAACCGTTTTGGAAAAAATCAAATTCACCATACATCGCCAATATGCCTGCCCGACACGTCGTTCAACAAGTAAAATGTTTATTACTTTACAAAATAATTCTTTAACGGTTTAGTTTTTAAAATTCACCCTTAAATTTCAATTAAAAAAAAAAAATCGCGGTGCATTCAAAGCTTTTGGCTCGCACCTCCAAATGCTGCACCCTGTAAAATTTTACAGAGCACACTGCTAGCAGTGCGAACCGAACGACTTGAACGCACTGCTAAGAACGTAAAAAAACACACAAATGGTCACCAATGCCTTACAAATTTAAGAGCACTGACATTCCAGTGCCCTTAAATGTAATACACTCATTGGTGACCTTATAAATTAATAAAAAAATAATAAACGTTCAATGGTGCACTTATGATACTCATGTGCACCGGATGTCGGTGCATTGACGTGGCACAAATGCACAATTGATACATCTACTAAAAAGTAAATTCTAATAGAGACTGATGCGTTTAGTACAATAAAGGGCACCAGAGTTCCGGTTATTGTTATTGTCTAGCACACCGGTACTGGCACAATAAACCCACAATCATTTGTACGGTGCATGTATGTCAAGTCATCGCACAAGGAACGATGCAATTACGTGAAATAGGCGCACCGATGAAATTTTTGATAAACATTTGAAAACACAATTAATGGTGCTCTTATGTGACGTCAAAGCACCAGTTGTATGATGCATTGACTTGGCATATGTGCATCATTAATATATATTAAATAATTTATAATTTGAAAATTTGGTACATTTGCATGATGGTGTGCTAATAAGACTTAGGCGCATCGTCAAATAAAATTTAAAAATTTTGATATATAACCCTCGATGCAGAATATATATTGTACCACACCACTCGTTGGTGCCTCTAGTATAAAAGTGCACCACTCACAAACCCGTGAACAAAAAATTGTCAGTGCTCCTGTGTCACATCAAGGCACTTGTTCATAGTGCTCTGACGTGGCATAAGCGCACCATGAATATTTTTCAAATAATTTATGTTGTTTAAATTCAGTGTGTTTGAGTAACGATGCACTAATAACATTTAGATGCACCATAGAAATCAATTTTAAATTGTTTGATATAAAGCGGTGCATCATATATATTGTAGCACACCGCTTACTAATGCTTCCAATATATATATGCACTGGTGGCAGTACATTTCTAATATTTATGGCGCACCGATTTACTTTTTTTAGAAAAAAATTTAATATTTTATTTCGATAGATATAATATTGTTATAATTCTTTTATATGTATGCTTATGAGCCTAATTTATATTATATGTGAAACAGAGACATGATCGCCGCAAGGAACAACAACGGTGCGAGGCAGAAGTTGATCAGTACAAATTCCGTAGAGAGTGGGAGGCCAAGGATAGGGAGAGAGATTTATAACCTCATCTCATTACACCTTAGACTAGACACCTCTTGAGAGTTGTCAGCCTCCTGAAGTTCTATGAGGAGGAGACATCACTCAAGGTGTGTCAATTCCTAAAAGTCACACACATGAGACATTTCAGTGATTCATCTAGTAAGGAGTTATCAACATAAAGAATGCATATCATCATCGTCATCCTGAACAGTTCCAAAATGTAGCATGAGTCCAAAAGTGCCAAAAAACAGTCAAAACAAAGGGGTAGCGCATGTATTACACAGTAGACCCGCAGTAGTACAGGTTATCTGAATAATATTCATGCTACACCCATGTGTATTTTCCTTCAATATCCGCTCTACTATCAAAACGGCAGGACCAATCACTCCTAGTGGTGCATTAAAGGCTCAATACTCCCCAACATTCCAAATCTGTCTCGTCACAGACTTGGTGGAATTAATCGACCCCCCAGTGTACCTTGAAACTAGTTCATTGGGGATAAGAGTTCACATTTGGATCTAGTTGTTTGTTTGCCACCTCTTGGCTTATAAAAGAAATCCATTGTCATGCATTTTGTAGAGAAAAACTAGATCAAGGTTATGTTGTTGGATTTGAGTAGGAGCTTCTTCATAGCCCACCATTTCCTACCATTGTGAGCATTCGCAAGCTTGCTTTCCACCTCCCATCAACGGGCAAATGTTTCTCTCCATTTTTCTACCATCTACTTAGGATTTAGTTTGGACAAGAAAGACCTCCCTAAGGGATATTGTTGTCTCCCTTGAATCCCTCACCTCCTATGTGGTGTGCATCTATTCCATTGGGAAATACAAGAGTGGTTTAACATATCTTTGGTTGTTGTTGGAGTTTTCATTCTTCCCCCATATTTTTCTCTTATTTTTGTCAATATTTTCATGTTTGGATGTGAACTACACTAACAATCTCTTGCAAGATCACTTGGAGGAATACCAACCACACCCAAAAGGGGCTCCAAGGACTGATGCCTTGCAACAACCTATAAGGCTTACCCCTTACCAAGTGGAAGAGTGCACTTGTGCAATTTTTTCCACAACAGTTCTAATGACAACCATACTTATTTTTGGTCATTTATTTTTAAACTATGTTGTTTTATGATAAGTATCTAATTCTGGGTATTTGTCACTTGCAGGAGATCAGGTATTACACCCCTTGCTTCCAGAATTTGGCCCCATCACGACGGTAAGATATTTTTCCTACAGTCGCGCCCTTCCCAACGTCTCTGTGGCGCTAATAGTGCGGAATCGAGTTGAAGATTCGTGCACATAGAACAAGTTACCAATGTCAGACCCACGCTACACCACTCATCACACCAATGTGGAACATTAGTGTATTACCCACGCTACAACGCGTCTATTTTGTATTAACCCATGTGGCAGAGTCTGGTTTAGCTATGCTACTATTGTTTATTTTCTTTTTATCTGCATATCCTAGTTTGGCAGTCCAATTGATGCTTACTAGTGAACTTAAATCAAGGCTAATTCACCCAATTACTTGATTTTCTAGTAATTAGTGCACCTAGACCAATATTAGGAAGTAAAGAGTACATATCTCTTGAAACGTACCCAGGTAACCAAATTTGAGGATTTCAACGAGCTCCATCGTTGTCACTAGTATTCAAGACCATTTCTTGTTTATGCATCAATCGACATGTTATTTTTAGTAGTATTGCTAATGTAGAAAACACTTTTTGCACACAAGAAAGGACCTAAAGACACTTGTCACCTGAGGTATGCTCTTCACCTTGCACTTCATATAAGCTTGGTGAATCAGAAAAAGGGTGAGAAGTGTGAAATACCTCCATTTCACACTTTTCTATTAGTTAGACATATTTGATTTTACAAAGTGTCATAAACATCTCTTAGAGTTAAAAGTACACATTACTTGATATACCCTTTTAGTTACTTTGTCGATAAAATCGTTTTTTCTTTCATCACATGTGTTTGCACCACTAGCACACAACAAGAGGCATAAAGACTCTTCCAATCCTAGTATGCTTGTCACCTCACACTTCATGTGAGCTTGGTGAATTGGAAAGGTAGGGATTGTGAAATACCCCTCTTATAATCCATAAGTGAAACATTCACACCCCTTATAAACAACATTGTAATTGTCTTAACCAACTAAAATCCTCCACAGGAGGTCACAAAACAATATTTTAGTTAGGTAGGATTGATTGGGTTAGGCATCCATTAATTCCCACCACTCTAGTTTCATTAGTAATATTTTGAAACATAACATTGTTGTCTCATAGGGTACTTACAAAATACTAGTACAAGCAAGTGTTAAAAGGAAACCCGAATCAAGAGTGCACGTTGACCAAGGAGGTGAACATCGAGGTATAGCTTCCCTGCTCTCCACTACAAGCCACTCAGCTTGTTCTAGGGAGACGACACTATACCATGCAGGTCAAACCACTGATCCACACTTGACGTAAGGTATCTTAGTGGCCCAACTTAGGATATCACCAAGGATCAATTGTGAGTGCAATTAACTCCTGAAGTTAGCTATTTCCATTGGGAGGTGTTGCCAAGTATTTTTTATTAGATCATTGGTCCCATCGTCGGTATAACTAGCTATTTGTTACCTCCACTAGTCGATTAGTGAGTGGATACCATTATCACCATCAATTGTGCTTTTGAGGGGCCCAGTTACATTATCACCATAAATACTAATATTATTATTATTATTATTCAAATTAAATAAAATAATAAAATTACCTTTTAATAAAATATATTATTAAATAAGTATTTATATCTAATAAATAAATTTTAATATTTAAAAAAAAATCATATAAATAAATATTTATTATTAATATTAACATATCTTATTTATTAATATTAATAAATATTATTATTTCATAATAATAATAATAATAATATTATGTTTGTGTGACATATTGCAACATATTTTCACCCATTAGTCCCTCCATACTAGCTAATTTTTCAAATTTGCAATCTTTTCTATAGTTAAAATTTTGTAAAAGCACCTCGAAAACTGGAGTGGGGGCTTTGGATGGTCGCGTGTCCGTGAGGAATGTCAACAAAGGTATGCGAAGTATTGGTTCATACCTAATAATAGCTCAGGAATAGGGGAATGTGCATGACTGATTGCAACAAAGGCATACTAGATCGTACGCACACTAATCACGATCAGAACGATGATCAGAGAGAGGAATAATGACATATTTTGTTGACGAAGAGGTGGTGGGATGGGGATAGTGCAAGCGCTATGTTTTCATATTGGTCGATTTCTTTACTCCATGTCTTGGAGACCAAGACTACAAAGGTAGCTAGATCGAGTTTGGTTTGAAGCATTGTTTTCTAGCAGGCTGACTCAATTTTCAAGTCTACCATCATAAACGTTGTATCTACAATGGCAGTAATAGTTTCTACAATCAATAAACTGACGCTCTCTGCATACGAGAGAACATTGAAGCATTCCATCATAGAGAACATGTTTGTTGGCCGGAATGTTGGGCTTGGTCCAAAGCTTTCATTTTTTTTCGAAAATCCCATGCAACTTTTTATAAAACTTTAGTGGTGAGAATTTGCACAATTTTGAACCAAATAAATTTCAAATCTGCAATAAAATGGGAATATGGATATACATGCTCACTTCAATCTGAGATTGAATTAGAAGATTAGTGGCAAGACTTCCATGATATAGGTATAAAAGAAAAGAATCGGACAAATTATTCTCTAGACAAGAACCTGCACCTCCTTCTCCCAAACCAGTGTGAAGAGAAGGTCGAGGACACTCAAATGCATAAACCTGCTAGCGATGTTGTAATTCAAAATGATACCTGGGTAGTCAGTTAACGTGCAAAGGTTGATCATGATGGTAGATAAATATGTGGTGATTGCTTAGAATGCAAAAGTTATGTTTGAAACGTGGTAGAACCTAGCGGAATAAGGTTTGAGCTGATGGTAGCCATCCTTAATCAAGCAACGATTATCCTTAATCAAGTGTCTTCATGAGGAACCTTATGTTTAAGAAACGATCACATATATCAAAGAATTCATGCATTTGGTTTAAGAAATCTGTATAGGCAGTTTTTTATTAAAAAGAAACCTTTCACACAAATTTTGTCTAAGGACATGTATTCCTTATTTTAACAAAAAAAAATGCAGAATAAGTGATTGCAAGATATTATCAATTATAGTATAGATTAGCAACCAAATATGCAGGTAAAATTTTTATATGGTAAGGTTCTTTTGCCTATTTACCCAGGGGCTGGTGCAAGCTAATGCTGGCCACTCATGACGCGTTAGTCGCAATGGACTTCTAGAAAAATAGAAATTTGAACGTTAAAAAGCAATATTAGAGCTACCTACACAACTTTTTGGAATATGGCGCAAGAAGATAAAACGTAGACAATTGGATTACCTTCCCGAATATATAAATATTATTTATGTAAATTAAGTATAACTCCCCAAAAATGGGGTTCTCCTAAGGTTGGTATGTTATTTTTTTAAGAAAACATAATGAATATGTTTGCGTTAGCCCCCTGGTTCGGTATTCAAATGGTGGATTTTTGTTAAAAAAATTATATACAGTCATAGATAACAAGCCATTCTAGTGCGGCGTTATTTTTCCATATTTATTTATGTTAATTTTATTTATTTTTTAATTAAGGAAGTCAACCCATCCATAAAATGACTAGGTCGAGCGTTAGCCCCCGATATCATGGTCTTAACATAATCAATCAATATTGTTTTTTTTTAGGATGTAGGTTTTTGTGTGTACTTATGCAGGTTCTTTTTCGTTTTCAAAATAGGTGAACCAATAAAAAGTTATAGACGACAGAAATAACCTACTTTTGTGTAAGATTGACATTAGTGCAATTGAAATTAACTAAAAAATAGGAACAAATAATAGATTTAATAAAAAATTACATATTCGGAACTTGCATACATAGTTCTACAAGTGTGTGCAATTTCATTAGCAGTGGACAAGTGTAGCCTATGCAGAATCATGCTCGAAATAGAAGAAGTTATAGAATAAGACGTATTTTGTTATAAGTTGTATTTTTTTATATTATTATATGTATTTTGGCACCCAAACCTAAAACCATAGCCGCTAAGTCATCCATGAGGTTGGTGGGAAATGAATTACCCGCAAAAATTTAAAAATTAAACTGGCACATGCACGTGTATTTAAATGGCGCGTACGCACACAACGGTGCGTGTGCGTTGTTTTTAATAAAGTTTGAAATTTTTCATAGTGATTGAATAATTTTATAAATTATATATTTTTTAATAATTAGTAATGTTTTAAATTGAATTAAATTAAATTTATATGATGATGATGAGGAGGAGGAGGATGGGGATGATGATGAGGATGAGGATGATGACAAGGATGTTGATGATGAGATTGAGGATGATGATGATGATGATGATGATGATGAAGATGATTATGATGATGAGGAGGAGGAGGAGGAGGAGGAGGAGGAGGAGGATGATCATATTCGTCATCATCAGCATCTCCATCATCATCTTCGTACTCATCTCCATCATCAT